>OY992803.1:1851975-4351975 GCA_963921375.1 Tiliacea citrago | reverse complement strand
CCTCTGGAAGCCTCTTTGTCTCTTCACGTGTGGGTTTTGATTTTTAAGTGCCCAATGGTGAAGATTGTGATAATTGACAATCCCTTCTTTGTCAAATTTGGACTCGTCTGTCCACAAAATACTTTTTAAAAAGTTAACGTCGTCCACATCGGTATGCAGCAAATGGCGACAAAATTGCACACGTCTCCCAAAATCACTGTCATCGAGACCTAGAACAAACAAAACATGTCTAAGAATTGATTTCAATACTGAATCTTTTCTTCCTCCGAGTTCAAACTCTACAATTATCCAAATTTTTCATCTTCAATTTTTAAGTACACTAATTGGCTTTATGGCTTAGCCATAAAGACGTAAGACCAAATTCACAAAAGGGCGTGCGACTTTCCAATTTTGTTCTAAAAAGGACCCATAAGTGCTGGCAAGTTTACCTACGCTGACCACCTGCGCAAACCGAATCCGAAATCCGAATCCTGTAAGCGCTGGCCGCCTGATTGTTACGTGAATGCGGCCGAATAGGAATAGTTTATTGAATTTAATTTGAAATTAGAATTGAATGCGCTAAAAACAACATGAGGCAAAACAACTAATAAAGAAAGTGACGAAATCAAGGTTAAATGGAACGATCAATTGAACTGTCTCATAATTTACTACATTCCACAAAATCGTATCAGATGCAGTGCATAAACGGCTTAATCTTACCTTGCACTGGAGTGTAGTGAAAAGCATGTCTACCATCTTGCCGGAGAACAGACCACACTTTCCATATGCTTAAGCCAAGTATTGAAGCTATCTGTCTAATGCTTTTGGTAGGATCCGCGTCAAACTCGGCAAGAACTTGTTCGTCAATGGTAGCATCGGGTCGTGCTGCGTTCACTCGTGGTTCTTGTAAGTTCAGGTTACCGGTTTGTCGTAAACGTCGGTAAGTACTCGCAAACGTCTGATGACTGGGTACTCGGCGGTTGGGATAACGCTCTTGATAAATTCTTCGCGCTTCACGCGAATTTGTATTAGCGCTTCCATACGCTAACAACATTTCCGCGTATTCCTCACTGGTAAAAGCAGCCATTTCTTTACCAATAACAACAGGTAACAGTAATAACAAAAAACTTAACAAACTTAAACTTAAACTTAACTAGTGATAACAATAAAAGAAAACGAAGTGAACAAAAACAAACGTAAGCGTAACGGGCACGTGAGATCGCAGAGGCAGTTAAGTCTCGACTGAATAAAAGAAAAGAATTCATTCTGAGGCGTCACGGTGCCACGAGAGCGAAAGAGAGCAAAAATACGCTATGACTGCGCAAGAGTGAAACAAAATTTCTACCTGCTTTGTGTAACCATCTCAAGGGAATAGTGAATGTCAATTTGCACCACTGCTACTGGCAAGCCGTCGATCCATAATTTTTACCAACTTTGCAGTATTAAATTTCGCAAAACATTTAACTTTCCGTAAAGGTAGAGTTTCGTCAAAAATTTCCTGCTTGATAAAATTATGAAATAACTCTTAAAGTTTTTTTTTTTATAAAAGCAAATTACATACCATTAGAAAGCTGACACACTAGGGATGTTTTGCTAGAATTGGAACTCCTCAATCATTTTTTGTTTTTTTTTAAATGCAAGCATTCAAGTATTTTTTACATCTTTCTGTAAGTTTGAGGACTCATAACTTTTTTTCTAGCTAACATCTGAACAAAGCAATAATTTTATAAGAATCTGCCAACATCAAAGATTAAAAAAAAAAAATTGCCTGTTTTATTGCCCATTTTTAATAAAAAAAATACACTTTAAAGTTAGGAAAGTGGTGAAACAAGAAAAAAACTTTTTTTTTTTTTTTTTAAATACCCAGTCGGCCAGGGCCAAATAAATTAGGGCTGAGTAAGTAGCAGATGACCCCACCTACCCACCATTTTCGTATGTTCAACGTTCTGCCAAACACCCTGTATTTTCACAATTTTTTTAATTTTTTTGTTAATTATTAAGATAATTATATTATTATTAGATATTATTATTCTTTATTTTGTTTTGTTATAAAAAAATAACAGTTGGCTTCTCTAATATGATTTTTCTTCTATAATAGAAAAATGCTGTGTTTACCTATAATTGTTTGTTACATTTAGTACTCTATTTTCTATTGAATCTTGTAATTTCTGTAGTGTACACGAACGTTGTTAAACCTAAATAAATAAATAAAATTAATAGTCGATTTGATAACCTAGGTCCTTCTTTAGATCCATACCTAAAGCCTATGATGCCATCGAAACTTAGGCTAATATTTTTGACGTGAAATTCATAGACATAAGGTTTGTTTTTATTTTTTATATTTGCTTTTTGAAGCTGCCCAGAGTTGCTTCATTTCCAGCATCGATTCCTTTGATAGTTAATAATAATAATAATGGTTCACACCCGTGAGATTCTGAAAATACCAGGTAACCTGAGAAAATTAAATTTAAAAACCAAAATAATAATAATAGTTTATTTTCCAAAATACTTAGTACTACATTACAATGGAAATATGGCAACAATTTCAATTAAGCTAAAGAGATTAGCATCTGTAGCCGAACTAGGCATAGCCTGTATTTCGGCTATCAGCACCGTTCCCCTCGAGTATTATGATACAAGAATAGGTGCCAAGCTATAGTGGCATATACATTAGTCCTACAGATATAGGACAAATGTATATGCCACTATAGCTTGGCACCTATTAGTTATTTTATCATCACTTAACTTTGGGACTTAAAAACCAGGCTTAAAAAAATAGGTGGCTCGTTTAGATGCCAGTGTATACGTTTTTATAATAAACTTCTTAGCTATATTCAAGAATTAAGTCTTAATAAATTCAAATGTTTTATAAAGCGGAAACTGTGCCAGAAAGCATTTTATACGTTAAAGACCTTCAAGAATTAGGTCTTAATAAATTCAAATGTTTTATAAAGCGGAAACTGTGCCAGAAAGCATTTTATACTGTTAAAGACTATATTGAGGACAAAAAGGCTTTTGATTGAGCTGCTCCAATTTACAGTAAATCTTGATTTGATTAGATTTTTTTTGCCAACTATTTATATTATTCTTTTTATTTATACCATTTTACAATATTATTTTAATTATTATGAATGTGTGCATTGTTTTTTTTTTATTCTCTTAGTTTAAAATTTTTAATGCTGGTCTGGCAGTTTAAGTACTTAATGCGGCCTAACCAAATGTCCTTTCTTTGGTATTGTTCGTCGAAACGCTGAGCTCCTTAAGTTTTGAGTTGAGCAGCACGTTAACTGACAAATGCGTGCACTGACTGGACAGGTCCACTCAAATCTGTGTGGTTCTTTCGTCAAAAGACCATGTCAGACAAAGTCAAATTATTTATTTCAAATAGGCATATAGATGGCACTTTTGAACGTCAAACACGACACCAATCTACATGGTTCTCAAATGATCTGATCAAGATTATATCCGTATTTTATATACACATTGACATTGTGGCGACCGTGGTCGGTCGGGGTGTCAGTGGGTTGGTTCGGGGTGTCAGAGGGTTGGGCCGAGGGCCAGAAGCGCACGTATATCGACCCGAGCAGGAACGATATCCGACGCTCCCGGGCCAGGACCCTTTCGACTTCCTCCGGTGGCACACCCAGGGTCAAATAAGTCCCGTAGTTGTCGCCACCGACGGTAGTAGCCCTGTACAGCGACCATCTGGCGATGTCATACCAAGTATTCTGACGAATCAGAATACTTTGGAGCCAGGCTACGTCACCTTTGTATTGTGAATTCCGCGGATACCCACGGGTAACGGAAGGCACCGTGCGGTTGTGGTGTTAGGACGACAAGGCCCTGACCTGGTTAACACAGAACGTACCGAAGATTAGACTCAAGACATCGACCTCACTCTAACGGTGATGAGACAGTCCGACGTACCTACCCGCGTCCGAGCTTCACTCTTCGTCCCACAATACAAAGGTTACGTAGCCTGGCTCCAAAGTATTCTGATTCGTCAGAATACTTGGTATGACATCGCCAGATGGTCGCTGTACAGGGCTACTACCGTCGGTGGCGACAACTACGGGACTTATTTGACCCTGGGTGTGCCACCGGAGGAAGTCGAAAGGGTCCTGGCCCGGGAGCGTCGGATATCGTTCCTGCTCGGGTCGATATACGTGCGCTTCTGGCCCTCGGCCCAACCCTCTGACACCCCGACCCAACCCACTGACACCCCGACCGACCACGGTCGCCACAATGTCAATGTGTATATAAAATACGGATATAATCTTGATCAGATCATTTGAGAACCATGTAGATTGGTGTCGTGTTTGACGTTCAAAAGTGCCATCTATATGCCTATTTGAAATAAATAATTTGACTTTGTCTGACATGGTCTTTTGACGAAAGAACCACACAGATTTGAGTGGACCTGTCCAGTCAGTGCACGCATTTGTCAGTTAACGTGCTGCTCAACTCAAAACTTAAGGAGCTCAGCGTTTCGACGAACAATACCAAAGAAAGGACATTTGGTTAGGCCGCATTAAGTACTTAAACTGCCAGACTAGCATTAAAAATTTTAAACTAAGAGAATAAAAAAAAAACAATGCACACATTCATAATAATTAAAATAATATTGTAAAATGGTATAAATAAAAAGAATAATATAAATAGTTGGCAAAAAAATCTAATCAAATCAAGATTTACTATAAATTGGAGCAGCTCAATCAAAAGCCTTTTTGTCCTCAATATAGTATTTAACAGTATAAAATGCTTTCTGGCACAGTTTCCGCTTTATAAAATATTTGAATTTATTAAGACCTAATTCTTGAATATGGTCTTTAACGTATAAAATGCTTTCTGGCACAGTTTCCGCTTTATAAAACATTTGAATTTATTAAGACTTAATTCTTGAATATAGCTAAGAAGTTTATTATAAAAACGTATACACTGGCATCTAAACGAGCCACCTATTTTTTTAAGCCTGGTTTTTAAGTCCCAAAGTTACGTGATGATAAAATAACTAATAGGTGCCAAGCTATAGTGGCATATACATTTGTCCTATATCTGTAGGACTAATGTATATGCCACTATAGCTTGGCACCTATTCTTGTATCATAATACTCGAGGGGAACGGCGCTGATAGCCGAAATACAGGCTATGCCTAGTTCGGCTACAGATGCTAATCTCTTTAGCTTAATTGAAATTGCTGCCACATTTCCATTGTAATGTAGTACTAAGTATTTTGGAAAATAAACTATTATTATTATTTTGGTTTTTAAATTTAATTTTCTCAGGTTACCTGGTATTTTCAGAATCTCACGGGTGTGAACCATTATTATTATTCCCTTTATTAATTTAGATACATACAAATTATATTTTTAAATATCAGAATATAAAAAATATATAAAAACATTTAAAAATATAAAAAAATAGTTGTCCACCGGTATCGGGAGCAGGGTCCAAGCTACCGGTGGCTAGGGCTGCAGAGATAGGAACCTCCTCACGATGCGAGCCGTATCGAGGAGTACTGCCTTCTGAATCAGGCCCTTGATCCAACCACCTAACGAGAGCCTCGAAAGATGTTGCTCGAGACTTTCGGCCATCAGGCCATTGGCCGATACGACAATCGGCACAATGATAGCCGAGCTCACATTCCACATGTCAACAACCTCGTGTGCTAAGTCAAGATATTTTATTTGTTTCTCTTTCTCAGCTTTCACGAGGTTCTCGTCATGCGGAATGGTAACATCGATAATCATTGCGCGGCGCGCTAATCGATCTATCACTACTATGTCGGGCTTATTGGCGACAATAGTCCTGTCAGTAATGATAGACCGATCCCAGTACACCGTGACATGGTCATTTTCGAGAACTGGGTCGGGCACATACTTGTAATACGGTACCTCAGAATCCACAAGTTTATATTTCAAAGCAAGTTGCTGGTGAATAATCCTGGCTACTTGGTTATGCCTGTGCAAGTACTCGCCATTAGCAAGACGAGAACAGCCAGAGATAATATGTCTGATGGACTCACCCGGACGGTGGCATGCCCGACAAAACGTAGCCAGAATACGGACGCTAAGAAATCTACACCGGGTTCATGAAGAGCCCGATAGAAGCGTCCGTGAAGCGCCTTGCTTTGCCATACCTCCTTGCGGTCATCGGTAGTAAGTATTACAGGTTTGCGCCAGTTCTCTTTAGCCATGGAGAGCGGGGTGAGTCCCTTGTCCACTGCGACCACATCACGGTGCATACCCAGTTCGGTTTTTAAAAAATATTCCCTGAGACTGCACACCTCGCGGTTATGGAGGGTCTTTGCATTTAAAAAGCCTCGACCCCCGCAATTCCGCGGGATGTACAGTCTCATCACCGATGATCGTGGGTGATGCATCCGGTTTGCGGTCAGCAGTGTACGGACCCTCCTATCCAGGGCGTCTAGTTCGGTCTGAGTCCATTTGAGTATGCCAAAAGAGTACATCAAAACCGGCATGACCCAACCGTTGAAGGCACGCACCTTGTTTCCGCCTGAAAGAAGACTAATAAATACCTTCTTCAGGCGACCAAAGAAGCGCTCCTTCAACGATTGCTTCATGTCAGCAACGTTGATCCCTAACGCTTCTGACATACCCAAATACTTATAGCTTTCGGATGAGGAAAGGGATCTAAGGTGTATGGAATCCGAGAGTTGGGTTCCTTCGGATTCCATAATCTCTCCTCGTTTTACATGCATGACTGCACATTTGTCCACACCAAATTCCATCCTGATGGCGCTACTGAATATTTCAGTTACCTTCAGTAGCTCGATCAGTCGCAATTTGTTGGGGGCAAAGAGTTTCAAGTCATCCATGTAGAAGAGGTGAGATATGACCTGACCTCCTCTCCTCAACCGATAGCCTAGACCTGAATCCTCCAACAGTGTACTTAGAGGATTCAGGGCTAAGCAGAACCAAAGTGGACTCAAACTGTCGCCCTGAAATATTCCCCGTTTAATCCATACAGGCTCATCATTCCCCTGGATCTGCCGACATCCTGGATAGCGAAGGACCGTTCTCCATTGCCCCATACATGACATCAGGAAGTTGCGCAGAGTTGCATCTATCTTGTACAACTCCAGCACCCTCATGAGCCATGTATGTGGCACCGAGTCGTAGGCCTTCTTATAGTCTATCCAGCATGTCGACAGATCCTTGCGGGATCGACGAACCTGTTGGCTTATGGCCATGTCGATGAGGAGTAGCTCCTTAGTACCGCGGGACCCATTCCTACATCCATTCCGAGAGGCAGACATAATGGAGTTATTGTCAATGTGCGTATTAATTTTCACTCTCAAAATGGATGTAAGAAGTTTATAGACCGTTGACAAACATGTGATCGGTCTATAATTCTTGGGTTCCGCGGGACTACCTGACTTATGGAGCAGGTGGGTAACGCCTGTTGTTAGAAACTGTGGTAGCGACCCAGACTCTAAGAATGACTGGAACTGAGATGCCAGGCAAGTGTGTGAACTAATTAAACATTTCAACCAGAAGTTGTGCAGTCCGTCCGGCCCCGGTGATTTCCAATTTGGTAACAGACGGACTGCTCTGGCTACGTCTAATGGGGTGATTATTACTGTTTCCATTTCTGGTATAGTTTCACACACTCGCTCAACTTCCCGCATCCAGTCAGCCTCAGCGTGACAGACGGGATCCGACCGATCCTCTGCGCCAGAATGCACTCGTGGCTGCATCATCCGGGCGGCACACGTCTGTCACATTTTGTTCAGGTCGCTCCCAAGCTCTATATACCCACCTTTCATTGCTCTGGAACATGCGATTCTTCGTGTATCGATCCACCCGCCGCTTATACCGCCGAATACGGCTCGCCCATGCACAAACTTTCTGCTTCAGGAAGTCGATGCGCTCTGTGACACGGGACATGTATTCTCGAGGGCTGATTCCAGTAAGAAAAAAATTACATCTTTTTAGTAAAAGAGGCGAAAGACATAATTATAGTACTAGAAGTAGGGATCTATTAGCTCAACCAGGTTTCAGACTGGCTAAAGTAGACTCATCTTTCATGGGGTACTGTTTAAAATGTTATAATAAAATTCCTCCCCACATACTTCAACTGAATGAGACGAAATTCAAATCTTTTATAAAACGCACACTATGCAAGCAGGCATATTATAGGCTGGGGGATTACATCGCTGATAGAAATGCTTGGCTCAATGCTGGTCCTGCTCCACAACGTCAACTAATTGATTAACATTTGAAAATACTGTTGGAGCTGCTGAAGATTGTAAGACTATCTTTTCATTGTATAAACTCAATCACCTTTGTATTATATAATTGCATAACACAGGTGTGAGTACTATGTACAATAGAGCTACCATTTACCGGGTAATATGTCTTTCATTGACTTGAATATGTCCTGGCAGCTGAGAGTATGTCATGCTCACTCAGATGTCTCGCTGATGGTGGCGTGTGTGTTGGATCATTTAGCTCCCTTCAAAATGGTTGAGCTGAATGGTGCTGATCCATGCGTCATGTTCGTGAACGGGCGCTGTCAGTTGGGACTGGTCATCTCTTAGCTGCCACGGCTTATTTTTAATTATTTTAGTTTTGAATTGTTTTTTTTTATCACGGACGCTTCTGACGTTTTGCATCGTTCTCACATGTATATTTTCAATAAGAATGATGTAACCAATACTTTGTATCAAATATTTTATTTTAAAAGAGTGTCTGTGGAGTTTCTTGCCCGTTCTTCTCCATAGGAACCTACTATTTGGAATGGGCAACTAGCTTCATATTTGTAACTGACCGACTTGTTGACAATTCAAAAGTGCCTGTAAATGGTTTAATTGAAATAAATGCTTTGAGTTTGAGTTTGAGTCCCCGAGAAAGCCAGTCTTACAAAGCGCATCACTCGTGATCGTGTATTGCCCTCCCTGAAGCAGTATAGTTTGCCGATGAGTACCCTGGCCCCATCAATACGGCGCTCGATCCTGCACTGCCAGGCTGGTACGGCTGGTTTTGGTCGAGTAGCTCCGTCACAGTTTGGAAATTTGACGTTAGCTAAACGACATGCCGCAACAGCCGCGCAATACAGAATCGAGTGTGTATCAATGAGATCCTCGCTGCTTTGGAAGAAATTCTTAAGCTGCGAGTCCAAGGCACACACCAGCGCCCTATTTTTCTTGTGCATAGGTAGGCGTGGTAATCGGGGTCTAAGTTCGGTCGGAGTGGACCTATACTCGCCAAATGCATCCTCCAGTGCGCTCCTCAATCGGGCGTTGCATTGGCTACTTACTGTGGCAACCCTATCATCCTCTTCTTCAACATCATGATTGGACCGCGGCGGGATTCCATCAATAATTGACATTCGTACCGCGGTTTGTGCCGGAGTCGAGACGATATGGTTGCTAAGTACCTCTGAGCGCAGCCTATCAAGTGCAACATCGTCCAACCTATGATCGCGTTGGATGACCCGCACCTGATCCGATAGTCGTTGGGCCGAGATGTTGATGGTTGGTTCTAGTTCCTGAATCAGAGACAGCATCCTAGCACGGTACGCAGTGAGGTTAGTTCCTCCCTCTGTAGACCCGTAATATGCGCGCATGACGTTCTCGTTCATAGATTGAGTCCATCTCATGCGCTGCACACAACCACCGGCAGCGGGGACCCGGCTCGGGGCCGGATGGCCCCTAAGTCCCAAGCTCGAATGCGCCAGGCTTTGAAAATAGTAGAAGACTGGTGCAACAAACACCAATTGTCAGTAAATCCGACAAAAACCGAACTGATTCTCTTCACAAAAAAGAGGAAGCTGGCGACACTACAACTGCCACGACTCTTTGGAACTACCCTAAGCCTATCAACCGAAACCAAATACCTGGGCATCTATTTGGACAAACAGCTGAACTGGGCAAAACATACCAACTACATTACCACAAAAGCCAGTGTATCCTTGTGGCAGTGCAAACGACTGCTCGGAAGGAATTGGGGCATCAGCCCCAAGGTCACCCACTGGCTATACACCACAGTCATCCGACCAATTATCACATATGGCTCACTGGTCTGGTGGCCCAGGACGGACCTGAGCACAGCCCAAAAAGACCTCGAAAAACTGCAGCGGTTTGCTTGTGTAGCAATAACTGGCAGTATGAGGACTGCACCAACTGCCGCTTTACAGGTAATGCTAGGACTGCCACCCCTACACCTCATCGTGCGGGAGGAGGCAGCCTTGGCCGCCTTCAGGCTCCACCTATCGGGAACCCTGAGCAAAGACTCTAGGGTCAAACACACACGCATAAGGGAAGATGCAATCAAACGACAACCGATGATGGCATCACCCTGCGACAAAGCCCCGAAACTACACTTCTTTCAGAAGCATTACAGCGTTACACTCACGGAAGAACGGTGTGACCACTCAGGCCCAAGAGAGATGAGAGTATACACCGACGGATCAAAGACCAACTCCGGAACCGGAGTCAGAGTCTTTTCACACGATTTTAACATAAATATATCCAGCCCGCTAGGAATGTTCAACACCGTCTACCAGGCGGAATGCGTGGCCATTATACAAGCGGCTTACGCCATAGAAGCCAGGAAAGTTACGGACACCCGTATACGTATACTGTCCGACAGTGCCTCAGTTCTGCAATCCCTAGAGAAAAAATATATTACATCCAGACTAACACTAGAATGTCACAATGCACTGGAGCGGGTGACAGTGTGCCACCGTAACGCAGTAACACTGCAATGGATAAAAGGACACAGCGGATCTCTGGGTAACGACGCAGCTGACGAACTAGCTAGGAGAGCATCCAGCGCGTCAGTCTGTGGGCCCGAGCCTATTGTACCCATCCCCTTTAACCAAATACGCAGGTGGCTACAGGAGTTCACCCACACACAAGCGGAGAACTGGTGGACCTCGACACCGGGCTGCAGGCAGTCCAGGGAAGCCATGCCATCCTTAGATGGCAGACTAACCAGGCGTTTGCTACGCCTGGACAGGAACGGCCTGCGCTTGGTGACGGGGACCATCACGGGACACTGCTCACTAAACAAACACTTCCACAATATAGGCATAACGGACAGCCCTCTGTGCAGGGCTTGCATGGAGGCTGATGAAACCGTTGCACATGTGCTCTTTGACTGCACAGGCGTCAGCCAGATAAGAACAGAAACCCTCGGGTCACCCAGATCTTTCACAGATATTCTACGCAGACCAGAAGATCTAATAAGCTTCTGGAGGGAGGTGGGCTGGTTGGAATAAACCAATGACGGCCGCCATGGCCCACGCACAATGGTCCACATGAAGGACTAAGTGCGGAAACCAAACCCTCTAACATAGAACATAGAACATAGAGTCCCAAGCTCCTCGGTGGCCGGCCTCTCCCCTGCCGACGTACAGGTGTTGGCGACGTCGGCGGGGAAAAATACTCGTCGCTCGAGCTCGACGCAACTACCACGGCCGGTGTCGTCACAGCGCTCACAGTGAGGCTGGATACCGGCGGCGGCGAGGCGGAGCTGAGCGAAGAGTCCGGAGGTGGTGGGCGTGCTCGTCTCGTAGCTGACAAACATCTTTTCTTTATTTTAAAATCGGTGGATTTTATCGGAGGTGACATGACAGATGTCACCTTAGATTCGGCAGTTTTTGATAAAATTCTTGGTTTTTATTATGATGCATTTAGATTTTTTTTTATTTAGGCTTGATTATTTGGGTTTCAGGCTTATTGTATACTAATATAATAAAAGAAACTGCGTCTAAAATGAATATATAACTGAAGATAAAGAAAACGTATTCCGTGACGTGTTGGTGTTGCCAGCTAGTTTATTTTATTATTTATTTTTTATTATTATCTTTTATTTCATTATATACATATAAATTACATTTTTAAATATTAGAATATAAAAAAATATATATAAAAACATTTAAAAATATAAAAAATAGTGCTTCGCTGGTATCGGGAGCAGGGTCCAAGCTACCGGCGGTTAGGGCTCCAGAGATAGGAACCTCCTCACGATGCGAGCCGTCTCGAGGAGTACTGCCTTCTGAATCAGGCTCTTGATCCAACCACCTAACGAGAGCCTCGAGAGATGTTGATCGAGGCTTTCGGCCATCAGGCCATTAGCTGATACGACAATCGGCACAATGACAGCCGAGCTCACATTCCACATGTCGACAACCTCGTGTGCTAAGTCGAGATATTTAATTTGTTTCTCTTTCTCAGCTTTCACGAGGTTCTCGTCATGTGGAATAGTGACATCGATAATCATTGCGCGGCGCGCTAATCGGTCTATCACCACTATATCGGGCTTATTGGCGACAATAGTCCTGTCAGTAATGATAGACCGATCCCAGTACAACGTGACATGGTCATTTTCGAGAACTGGGTCGGGCACATACTTGTAATACGGTACCTCAGAATCCACAAGTTTATATTTCAAAACAAGTTGCTGGTGAATTATCCTGGCCACTTGGTTATGCCTGTGCAAGTACTCACCGTTAGCCAGACGAGAACAACCAGAGATTATATGTCTGATGGACTCACCCGGACGGTGGCATGCCCGACACACGTCAACCGTCCCGTCCTTCATAATATGTCTCCGGTAGTTATTCGTCAAGATAACTTCGTCCATAATTGCACAGACAAAACCTTCAGTTTCCCCGAAAAGGTCACCAAAACGTAGCCAGGCTACGGACGCTAAGAAATCTACACCGGGCTCATGAAGAGCCCGATAGAAGCGTCCGTGAAGCTCCTTGCTTTGCCATATCTCCTTGCGGTCATCGTTAGTAAGTACTACAGGTTTGCGCCAGTTCTCTTTAGCCATGGAGAGTGGGGTGAGTCCCTTGTCAACTGCCACCACATCACGGTGCATACCCAGTTCGGCTTTTAAAAAATATTCCCTGAGACTGCACACCTCGCGATTGTGGAGGGTCTTCGCATTTAAAAAGCCTCGACCCCCGCACTTCCGCGGGATGTACAGTCTCATCACCGATGATCGTGATTAACTATCAAAGGAATCGATGCTGGACATGAAGCAACTCTGGGCAGCTTCAAAAAGCAAATATAAAAAATAAAAACAAACCTTATGTCTATGAATTTCAAGTCAAAAATATTAGCCTAACTTTCGATGGCATCATAGGCTTTAGGTATGGATCTAAAGAAGGACCTAGGTTGTCAAATCGACTATTAATTTTATTTATTTATTTAGGTTTAACAACGTTCGTGTACACTACAGAAATTACAGGATTCAATAGAAAATAGAGTACTAAATGTAACAAACAATTATAGGTAAACAGCATTTTCCTATTATAGAAGAACAATCATATTAGAGAAGCCAACTTTTATTTTTTTATAACAAAACAAAATAAAGAATAATAATATCTAATAATAATATAATTATCTTAATAATTAACAAAAGAATAAAGAAAATGTGAAAATATATAAAATAACGCACTATAATTATTATGACCTGCAAGACAAATGATCAAGGAGTTTAGATCAGAACCGACCAAGTGAGTCCATATGTAACATCTACTAGGTCACTGCACTCGTTCATGAGCCTACACATTCTTGGCAGTAGGGAATTTGCTCCGTACACGGTTCTTCGGCGCGGGGGATAGAAAGGGGTGATACGAATGCGGGGATATCTAGTATCGGGGGTATCGAGTAAGATTAATTACAGGGTCCCTCCCTGTAATTAATCTTACTCAGGAACTTAGGACAGTCTATAATATTATTCAAAATTTTGTACATGAATAGACCATGTGACAATTCTCTTCGACTAGACAAGGAAGTCATGTCAAATTTCGTCAATTTATCCTAGCAAGATGTACACACCCCAACACACAAACCGACATACACACACACCGAACATATGAACCGTTTCTGAATCTTTTCCAGTCGAAGTGTATGTGTCGCATAATGTGGCCTCCACACTATACTGCAATAGTCCAAAGTACTCCTAACCAAGCTGTTAAACAACACTGTCTTGGGCCTGCTATTGCGAAAGATTTTTCCGTTCCGAATGACGAAGCCCAACATTTTAGAGGCCTTTTTAATGGTACTTTCACCGTGAAAGAAGAAGAAAAGAAAGAAAGAAAATACGATTATTATTAGCTATTTATTAAGGGTTCTGGACCACCGGAAGTCCAGCATAACTAGACCCGTGATGGATTTATTAAGGGTTTTGGACCACCGGAAGTCCAGCATAACTAGACCCGTGATGGTATGTAGTTTGGTTGAAGCGAGCGATCAGGTTATACTGGTGTAGATGAAAAAAGGGTGTTTAAGCGGAAGTGTAAAAAGATAAGAAGGTTTGGTATACAATGTAGCGGTGTTAGTTCCCACGCTGCCGGTTGCTGTATTAGACATTGTAAATAATTACTATCAATGTATTTAATTAATAATTGTATAATAATAGCGCACAGAGATAACAGTAAAATCGAACCTTCGCTCAACAATGCTGTGATTCTAATGGAAATAAATACAAACGTACTATAATGTAGAACATAATGCGTAAATCATAAATAAATTATTTATAAAATCTGCAACATCCGCCGTCTTATCACCATCATTATCAGCCAGTCGGTAGTTTGTGAACCAAAAAATTGCTATCGGCTCGGACCACCGCCCCGCGCCCCGCAACACCCGTGTAGCACCCTATCGCCACCGCCAACCAACGTGAGAACTCATACATTGTATTACCCCTTCTTATCTTACCCACCTACAACGTTATCGCGGTCAACCGGCAGCGTGGGAACTAACACCGCGACATTGTATACCAATCCTTCTTATCTTTTTACACTTCCGCTTAAACACCCTTTTTCACCTTCACCAGTATAACCTGATCACTCGCTTCTACCAAACTATATACCATCACGGGGCTAGTTATGCTAGACTTCCGGTGGTCCAGGACCCTTAATAAATAGCTACTTTTATTTGCTGTAAACATAACGCAAAGAAATAAAAACACGAAAGAACACAAGAGAATAACTGCAAGAAACTCGTACTCCACGGTTTTCCTGAATATTATAAGGAGCCAGATTATGATCAACAAAGTAGATTTATTGATATTTGTTATGAAAAACTAAATATTGATATCACGGGGTATATTGAAGAAACGTATAGACTAGGCAGAAACTATAATAATAACCGGCCTTATTAGGAATCGAACTTATTAGCAAAATAATGGCTAAATATATGATAGAGAATAGACATTGTCTTCAAGGAACAAGATTATTCCTGTCTCAATTCTTAGATGAAAATGCAAGATTAGAAAGAAAGTAACTGCGCGAAGAAATGCTGAAAGCTAGGAAAAAGGGTTGTATGCGATAATACGAAACAACCAGTTTATTATTGAAGGTAAAAAAACAGAGATACAGAAGGAGCAAATTAATTCACTTTCTAACAATAAGCAAATTCATACCGAACAAAACCAAACTCAATACTACATATAATATAATATAATTATGTTTCAAAACATTCAAAGCAATTCTAACAAACAACATCTACTAGAGGCTTTCCTCAACGATAAACCCAGCTGCAAAGCAATATGCATGTCCGAGACCTAGCTAACCAAAGATAAATTAGAAGCGCTGCAATTAAACGGATATAAAACTGCAGCATCGTACTGTCGCCGCTATTCTATAACTTACCACTATTCTCACTAAAACAGTAAATTGGATGAGCGTGCATAACCTCGAAATAAATTTCAATAAAAACAAAATAATAACTTATCATCCTGGACAAAAAAGCCGAATCAATTTAAACTTAACATTTCAAAAACAAAAAATAGAAACAGTTAACGATTTCACTCTTCTAGGTTTGACAACAGACCCACATATAAACTGGAAGACACACATACAAAAGTTTATTGCAAAAATTTCAAGATTTTCATACGCCCTATGCGAAATCAAAAAAACTACCACGTACCACCAACGACGTGCAACAACGTGGTACGTACCAACTTACAAACCGCACTAGTCACATACTACGCGTATGCCTATGCTTGGTTCAGCTATGGCATCATCTTATGGGGAAATAGCACTAACGCCCCCTCCCTGCTCACCCTACAAAAAAAACTGATACGAATAATTACAAACATAGAACAAACAGATAGTTGCAAGCCTTACTCCCAGAAACATAAAATTCTCACCTTAATTGGTATTTATATTTTGGAATTATGTAAGCTAGTCCGCAAATACCCAGAATCCTACAAAACATGGGACGACATACAAACAAAATATTGTTTGCGTCAAAAATACAGATTAAATTTGCCTCCCTCCCGCCTTAAACTGCAGCACTCTTCTAGTCCATACGCTATGTCAATAAAAATATATAATAAAACAAGAAAACAAAAACAATATATTTATAAATAAATTAAAACAATTCTTAATTAATAAAAGTTATTATACAATAGACGAATATCTAACGGATAAATTCAATTATAAATAGATTTAATTGTTTACCAGATAAGTGAAACAATAAAATAAATGAGCTAAAACATAATTAACATAGTATTATTCATTTGAATATGCATTTATCCATTATACTAATTTCAGTACAAAATATTTAAGTGAATAATTAAATAAACAATAATAACATAAAATCTTATGAAATAATAAATATATTGATTGACAGACACATATTATATTTAGATAAATAAATGAGTGATAATAATATAAATTATAATAATTAAGGACGCTATCACAAAATCTGACAAAAAAATGCAGTTTTTCGGTACATTTTGCGGCAAAATGTAACTAAACCAAAAGTAACTAATAATTGTCCATTAATAGCAATTTTTTATTCGAAAATGTTGGTTTGCAATATTGTAAAAAATAATTTCCGTTGCCTCTTCACACAAAATTGACATTTTACACCGTTACTATTGGGAACTAAATTCACTTAGGCTTATTCATTTATTTATGTTTAATTTAGAAACGTTTATTAGAATACATTGAAAAGTATGTAATTTGACTACAATTAAAAGCGAAGTAAAAATACGTTTAATAAATGTAGGAATACTCTAATTGTCAGAATCATAGTTGGATAATTATTTTCTTTTTATTTATTTATCTTGTTTATGATTAAGAGGTACTGATAACGGATTATATTTAGAAGAACCAGTTGACACAGAGGGATTCGGAGGTAGACCGTCGGATCGGACGGACGTAGCTTAATAATTAATTGTATCCAGTGTGCTAAAAATATAAGCAACTATTTACTTACAAACAGCTTGTTGAATTTGCGATTTGGCTTAGTATGTGTCCCCAGTGTGCAGGAAATATAAGCAAATTTGCCACCCCTGATTTTTATAAATTGAATAGCAAGTAAAATTAACACTATATTTCAAAAAAAATGCAAAGTTTGCAACAGAAAAATACGCCAGCGTTACTGTCAAAACTAAACTACTGTAAAAATGTTGCTATAGCTTTGGCAAAGAAAGCTCACATGTTCACAAATATGCCATCACCAGTCAACGAGCAACTAGACACAATTGGAGAATTTAGAGCGATTTCGGATTTTCCTACTGTCATTGGGGCTATAGACTGTACCCATATCAGGGTTAAGAAAGTAGGAGGTGAACTGAGTCAAGCTTATGTAAATAGAAAAGGCTACTACTATTCTTAAAAAGTCCAAGTAGTATGTGATTCACATTTAAAAATCAGGGATATTGTAGCTCGTTGGAGAGGAAGTGGCACACGATTCCCGTAATTTCAATGAAAGTGCTATCAAATAACGTTTTGAAAGTGGAGAGTTCCATGGAAGGCTCTTGGGGGATAGTGGTTATGGATGCACTCCATATCTTTTTACCCCACTGCTCAACCCACGAGGCCCAAAGGAAGAAGCTTACAATACGGCACACATTCGCACCAGAAACACTATAGAAAGATGCTTTGGCTTATGGAAACAGAGATTCAGATGCCTTTTAAGAGGCATGTATACAAAGCTTGAGACAGCTAAAGCCACAGTCGTAGCGTTAGCGGTGCTGCATAACATTGCGATTGACATGAACGAGCGCATGGACATTGTTCGCTATGTGCGCAGACGGAGGGCAAGGTCTCTAAACCCTCCCGATACATTGAGAGGAAATGTCGTAGGACGGAACTTTATACAAAACAATTTTTGATTGAATTAAACGTTTTAATTAAGCTAAAGAAATTCTAAGGCCTTCTTTTCCTTTTCTTGAATTAAAATATCAATTTCTAATTTATGTCTTAGCTCCTGGTGACATAACTCTTGCTTCTGATATGCTATCTTGAGAGCATATTCCTCTTCCATCAGCATAAATGTTTTTTCCTTAAATTCTATATTATTGTCTAGAATTATATTTTTATGACTTGCTCTGAAAAAGAAAAACAATGCATATAATAACGTAGTTAACGGTCACATAAGCATGACAATGTGATAGTAGAAAACTTACCCAGCCTTGTGCCTTTTTGCATTTTCGGTTCCCTTTTTCGGATTTCTATGTGTCCTGATGCTTTTGACTGGCATGTGGTTGTCAATATTCCTTGTTTTTGTTAAGGAACTGAGTGCAGTCCGTTTTACGATAATCTACAAAGTGTACAATATAATATTAATTTCATAATCACTGTTAATAAAAATAAAGATACAAAACAGTTAAATTTTATACAGGGTTACAGAGAAAGTCGTACTGAATATTAAAGGAGGTTATTATTCAGGTCATTTCTGATGATTTTGATTCTGAAATAAAATGTCCGAAACTTAACCGTTATGGAGATATTAAATTTTAAAGATTATTTTTAAAAATCCTTTATTTTTTGGCTTTTAGTCGTTTTCTTTGGGATTAGAGCTCCTAGAGTCGGTTTTTTTGATGTATCTAGTTAGAAGACAAGTCCATTAATAAAAATGATCAACAGAAACTGAACCTACTACTAACAGCTTAAAAAACTGCTCGACAACGGTTAGCATTATGAATTTTCTAATAGAGTGTTCTTAACTTTGATGGGCTTTAAAAAAAAAATGTATGGAACTTATTCTGCGAATAACTTTACAAAGTTCTACGTCTCTTTAGCTATTCAAAAAGGTATATCATCTACTAGGTTTGTTCATAAAATCTTAAAATAATGTTATTAGAATAGGCCCATCTGGTAGTACAACATAACAGAATTTCGATACAAAAGAATCCGGCTTACTACCTGGCACTTTTAAACAATGAAAAAAGGATTGGGTAGACATTGTTTGTGCCCGGGAGACGTGCGGTGACAGGTATTTATGTCATTTTAAATGTCTGAATTGTCAAATCGTGGATCGTGGTGTTTGTTTAGTCTGCTCATGCGATTCTTCCATGGTAGATGTGTTATCCGTGCCCTCCGATTTTTTTTTTGGAAAAACGCGACTTGGCTTGGATTTTTGGACTGTTTCATCTTCTAACTGTGTGACGTGGCTTGTAACTGGACTTTGATTTGTGTTGTGAACATGGCAACATTTACCAACGAGGAATATGCGGACATCCTAATGTGTTATGGATTTTGCGAAGGAGTGTCGTTGCGTGCACGCAATGAATACATGCTAAGGTATCCTACTCGCCGAGTACCTGATATTGGCGTATTTGACAGAGTTTATCGAAGACTACGAGAAACTGGTTCTGTGCTAGTACGTCGGACTGACATGGGACGACCTCGTGTTCTTGATGACGACGACGAAGATAATGAAATACGACGTCTCTTTGAAGCCGACCCAACCACGTCAACAAACGTTGTCGCTCGACGGCTTGGTATTTCCCAGTGGAAAGTCTGGTTCGTAATGCACAGTTCTGGGCAATACCCTTAGCCTTACCATTACACGCCAGTGCAAGTAATTGAAGAAGGGGATCAATTGAGACGACTAGACTTCTGCAGATTTATGCTCAATGCCGATAATGAAGATCCGGATTTTTTAAAGAAAATCATGTGGACAGATGAGTCGAAATTTGACAAAGACGGCATCACAAACTATCATAACACCCATTATTGGGCTCCCAAAGCGCAAGGTAACCCCAAGAAAAAACGACCAAAAGGGTCACAAAGGAGATTCAGTCTTAATGTGTGGATGGGTATAATATCAAATAACTTGATAGGGCCATACTTCCTGCCCGATAACTTGAATGGCGAGACATATGAAAACTTTTTGAGGGAGGAGTTAGCCTCTTTAATGCAAGACTTGCCTATTGCATTGAGACGAGACATGTTATTTCAACATGATAGCTGCCCAGCGCACTACAGAAGAAGTGTTCGAGCATGGTTGGACGAGAATTACCCAAACCAATGGATTGGAAGAGCATGCACCCATAGCATGGCCGGCGAGGAGCCCCGATTTAACGCCGATGGATTTTTATGTGTGGGGTCATATGAAAAGCCTAGTATACGACCAAATGACACCGATCGCAAATGTCGATATTCTAAGACAAAAAATTATTGATGCGGCTGAGGAAATGAGGCGGAACCTACGAACTTCTATCGTGAAAAGTAATTTAAGAAAAAGAATGAGACTGTGTAAGAAATAGCGGCGGCCATGTAGAACATGAATTATAAAAATATTGCTACAATTTTTGTCTTTTTTTTACGTATTTTAGCTACTTTTACCTCAAACTAAAAATGTACCCTCTCCTAACTTAACTGTTATTTGGGCAATGTTTTGCCTATTTAATAGCAAGTGTTATACCTTTTTGGATAGCTAAAGAGACGTAGAACTTTATAAAGTTATTCGCAGAATAAGTTCCATAATTTTTTTTTATTAAAAGCCTGTTAAAGTTAAGAACACTCTATTAGACAATTCATAATGCTGTCATTTTTTGACAGGTGCTTCTATTACATCATTCCCTGAACCTGATGTAATAAATGTGCCCACAAACCGTTTGTCATTCTGGCAGCAATGTACTCACATGGCTCAATCCTTTTGGAAAACTTGGTCAAAACAATATTTGACTCAGTTACAAAATAGGCCAAAATGGCACAATAGTGTACCAAATATTGAAAAAGGGGTATTGGTGCTACTCAGAGTTGATAATACCTCTCCATTAACATGGCCAGTGGCCAGAGTAGAACTGACTTTCCCTGGATCAGATGGCAAGGTCAGGGCATTATCTGTAAGAACTAATAGTGGTAAAATCATGCGTACTAGTGTTATGAAAGTTTGTGTACTTCCTATTTATGAATAAATTATACTTAATAATTTACCTCTGTGTGGCTGCTGGACATGTCATGTGAACTTGTTCATTTACTAGGCTAAATACGTAGGGTATAAATATCGTTAGTTAAGCCAACTTTCTGTTAAAAAAAATCACTTAGATTAATAATCATAGTTGAACTTAAACATGATGTAAACAAATATAGCATACTCAATAGATTCATAATTATACTTTAAGAAGGTAAAATGTAATATAAGTATGTGCACATCTATTTTGTAATAGACACATACCAACCTACTTAAAATGCATAGTACATAGGTACTTAAATGAAAGTAACATTAATGTATGTTATGTATGTATAAGTACAATAGGTTTTATAATCACAACAATTTAGTAAGTAGTTTGCCAGTTACTGATTAATTAAATTTACTTTGTTAGATTATTCCTTAGTAATTCTGTACATAACAATTTAAAGGATTTCAAAAGAATTGAAGCATCCAGTAAGTAGGTACCTAAATAGTTAAGCATTTTTGTGTATATTATAAAATAGTAAATAAGTAGTACCCAAGTTTAAACAGTTTATTTATACTTGTGAAAAGGACACAAATGTTCCTATTTGTCTAATATTCAGTAAATTTAAGATTAAGTTACATTTTGGTTTGTATTCAAACTATAGCCTTTGGTTTCTTTGTCGGCGTTGCCATTTATGTATGAAGCATACATAATAATTCACTCATTCCGTTCAAGTGAACGAACATATGTCAACAGTCAGTCTTCATTCGCAATCTGCCAGTGTAACACCTTTAACTATTTCTATTTAAATACAGTCCACTTTAAAGTGTTATTTTATGTGGTTTTATTACCAGCGTCCGCCACACATTGCTTAAATTCTAACCTCATAATGTAGGATGCCATCTTTGATTTATGAAAATAATGTCTCTCGTGTAGACATCTTTACTGTAGACTTGGTGTCTACAGAAGGGAGCTATGTCAACAGAACGGAATTAGTGATAAAACTTCACTGTATTTGAAAAATAAAAACAGTGGTGTCACTCGTTTTTTAACCAATTTTAAAAAGGGAGGTTTTCAATTAGAATGCACCTATTTGTTTTTAATTATTTTTTAACGAAATTGGATGATTCTTTTTTTTTAATGGGCATACATTTAGCGCGGTTCCATAATAATATGTTCAAGATCTGATAATGGATTTCGTAGATAATTAAAGAAGGTTGTGTAAAAAAAAGTTTCTTGGGGAAAGATTGTAAGGGAATTGAAGTTTATAGGATCAATGAACCACTAGTTCCTGAAATTCAGCAGGTAATAGAATATAGCACTATACGGCCTTTCAAAGGTACTTTGGAATTCTCAGTTGTCATGGAGTGTTAAAGAACCAAGACTTATCCACGCGAGACGTTTAAGTTACTTAGTGTGTGCCCCTCACCAGATATGTCCACAATACGAAATGGATCGAATCCAAATTAACCACATAAGGGATTCGATAGTGCCTAGCACATCCAGAACCCTAGCTACTCCTGATTCATCCTTATACAATTTGTCACCTGATTGCCCTGAAAGATCAGCATCACCAGACTCATCTGAGTATTTGCCTATTCGTAATTCTCCAGTAGCCCCAGCTACTCCTGAGGCTCCGACTGAGCCAAATTCACCAGGATTCTCAGATAGACTGACACCAGATCTTTCTATCGAAATATTTAACAAATGGCATACCCCAGAAGAAAAAAATCTATTCAGATTCAGATGACTCTGAAGCTTCTGAAGATTCACCGCAGAAAAAACGGCCGAATTTCATGAGGGACGATTCTGACGAGGATAATATATTTTAATATTCAGTTCCTTTAAATGCCCACAGAAGCTTAATGTCTGTTCTGTGGACAAATTTCGATTATTTTTTTGTATTGATTTGGTAAAGATTTTTGATTATTACTTGTTTAGGGGTTATGGAGAACTCTATTTTAAGTTTTTTTTCATTGTTTAAATTATTGATCATATTGATGTGATTATAATACGCCCATTTTTGTTTTTTTCTGTAGACAACACGATCTTTTCTGTAGACGTAAAAAACTTAAAAAGTGATTTATTCCTAAAATATCCAAGACTGATCTCTAGTCATATTATTGTAAGAATGTTATTATCTAACTTTAAAAAAATGTAACGTTTCATAATTATTCGTTGAGTTCTATTATTTATATTTTGTAATGTTCACTTTTTGTGTATGACCCATTTGCTAACTTCTTCGAGTATGTCGTGCATTATATCAAGTCCTACCTGATGAAATAAATTAAAGTTTTTAACAGATAACCAAACACATTTCTCTTTTATGCCTGTATTACTAGGACAGTTTTTCTCCAGCTGTTCGACGTAATTATACATGTTTCGGAGCAAAATTTCCTCTTCATAATACAGGGCTTTCATGGCTTCTTTAGTTACATTGCAAATTCTACAAGGAAAATTTGATGAAAAGGTTTCATTAAAGCCTATAATATAATGAATACTCATATTATCACCAACAATGAGACATAAAGCAAAATATAAACGACCTTGAAATGCAGGAACTCTAATGTCAATTCCAGTTTCAATCAAAAAATTTAACTCTTTAATTGGACCTCTGGTTTCACAACAAGACACTTTCAGACCCTCAGCTTCTACCTAACCACCGTCATGGCATCACCATCCCTGCCTCTGCCCCTCTGAGTCTCGGGACCGCTTCCCTACTCTCATACATATCCAACTGGAGAGTGTCATACACAGGGGGGGTGAAATATGGGACAGCCAACATTAATACACTGATGATCTAGTTGTATCTACAGTCCTCAGCTTCATTGCCCCCTTTACCACCACAAGCATCCTATCAGAAAGGTTGGCTCTTGTACCTACCAAAGATCAGGGCATCCTAACACTTACATGCATGATGTCAATGGGCAACCCTGTAACCTCTCAGAATCAATCCGCCTACTCGAAGAGAAGGAAGGTAGCCATTGCAGCTCAGTCGGGCACCGATAAAATCCCAGACTTCTCATGGCAGGTAATAACAGCTTTAGGCGTTAGGTTCCAAAATGTACTAGTAGGAGGGGAGAACCTGAGAAGAGAGATTGTGGAACGCATCCTCTCACTAACAAAAAATGGAGCAGAGGGAGCAATCCTAGCGCAAATCAAGCTAGCTTGGGAATATTCCTCCCTAAAAGCAGTCCAGTATATGGAAGCCTTCATCCAGTTACACTGCCGTGCACTAGAAATCCCCGCTGTACTGGACCAAGCGGTGGCTCTCCGTTCTAAGTGGATCACTGCAAACAACACAGACCCTAAGCTCCCGTATAGCAGAGTACACGATCCTAACTCGCATCCAGAACTGAATCATTCCCACTATCCAAACCTGTACTATGCTGCAATCACACACGCCAAATTACAAAAAAAACATGAGGAGAACTTCCAGTGCTAGACACACAGGGCCGCCAGCCCAGCCAGTTACTTATTGATAAATATGTAAAGAAAATGGCAGATGTGGAACTAGGAGCACTATCTGAAGAAGTCAAGAGCAAGCATAAACAGCTAGTTTATCCAGAAGAAGGAGGACGCGAGAAGACTCCGACTCTGATGAAGAGGGAGGAACCAGGAGGAGGAAACACCGTAGGCACTAAGGAGAGTCTTAACTATAACAAAATATTTGTACTTTAGCCTCTAAGATTGTATTATCTCTAAGAAAAACAAATGACCATAGACATCATGGAGCCAACCTTCCTAGACGAAGAGGATCAGATAGAGGCAGCATTAGGTGAGCTGCAGAGCAGGAAAGGGAAGGACAGCATCCTCCAACAAGGTGTTACATCATTAGCAGAAGCTCCCCCGGGCATTTCAACAAGAGGGAGAACAAGGAGAGCCTCTGAGGATGCTCTGCCTTCTAAGAAAATAATAAAACAAACTAAAAACCGGAAGCTACAATTCATGATGACACAGACATAGAGGAAAATGAACCCTCGGCACCTCAGCTACAAGAACCACCCGCTTATGAGGCGAGAGGGGGGCCCGCTGTATACCCTCATGACTGCCATCCAAAAGGATGTAAAGGACTTCCTAATATTAATGGGAACAATAAACAATCAGCTAATACAAGATCGTCAGAGGATACATAACTTGTATTAGTCCAACAACCCCTCGAATCCTGGACTCGCCAAAATGGAAAAATCCTTCAGTAGAACTGTAGATCCATTCGCAGGAAAAAACACGATATAATATAACTTATAAATAGATATAAACCCGTTGTTTGCTGTGTCGGAGACGTGGCTCAAGTCTGGATCTCTCTTTTGGGTTCCTGGTTATTCATGTGTTCGGGACGATAGAGATGACGGATGGGCGGGTTGCGCCCTATTGGTTAGCAGATCTATCACTTTTTCCCATATTCCTCTTCCCCATCACGATCCTGGTTTACATGTAGTGGTCATTAGAGCCATGGACATATCCTTTGTATCTGCCTACATTCCCCATGCCAGTGCTAATATTTTGTCTGAATTTAACTCTATCCTTTCTTCTATTCCTGGCGCTTTGATTGTGTTAGGTGACTTTAACTGCTGTCACACCCTTTGGGGTTTTCACTTTAATGACCTCCCTCCAGCTTTTTGCTTGACCTTTTAGATGATTGCAACCTTTGTGTTCTTAATGATGGATCTGCTACCAGGTTTGTTCGGGCGCCTCCGACCACTCGGCAATCTTCGGCTGCTGTCGTGAGCCAGCCAAAGGTGGCGGGCGGCGGCGAGAGGTGCGGTGTGCGGGACGCGGCCTACTCCACTACCGATCTCCGACGACGACACGCGCGCGCACTCCACACGCTTACCAACGTCAAATATTTTGTACCTATTTCGGATTACATATATAAGTTTAAAGTCTGTTGCTTTTTAGTAAAGTCCTTAGTTAGGTCCCTAACAGGTTAGGTTTCAACTAACCAAAATATTAGTGTTCCTGACCTTAATTTCTCGTCCCCTTCCTTAGTATCAACTATTTCCTGGTCTGTTCTCCCTAATTCATATGGGAGTGATCATTTTTCCTATCCAAATTTTTCTTCCAAGTACTCACCCACCTTCTCCTCCCATCCAAGCCCTACAAAAATATCGCCTACCCCAAGCTATATAGCTATAACTTCAAAATTTTCCCCAAATAAATTCATCCAACTCCCTAATTCACTACAGTAATTTTGATGAGTGTCTGTTGAGGTACGATTCTCCCTTACTTGGACTGCCAATACATATGATAGAAGATAGGGGATTATCTCCACCTCATAGATTTAGGAATAATGAAAGGGTTACTCACTGGTTGGAGGGACGGTAGATTTAGTAAAAAAACGTTACGAAATGGTGTGCAAGAGGTATTGTAAAATTCTCCCAATTTAAAGTTGTCGCTTGCCAAACGAAATACATAGGGCGGTTATGTTTTAGCTCATTGTAAGGAGTCAGAATTTCGTACATTTTTGTATTACCTAAGTATTATAATATTAAAAGATTTACTCTGACCTGATGCTATCATCATTTCTTGTAATTATCTCCAATGATAAACATTTTGAGTATCTTCGACTGGGTGATACTTTACATAAGACCGCATTATTTGGAATTTATGAGCTTAGGGGAATTCTCAGTACAGTTTTAGACAATAACACGCATTGATATGTCTGAAGACAAAGATGGTGATGCTTACGCTGTTTATGATGAGAATGTCGTCGACAGAGAATTATCACATTATTAGATAATGCAGGGCGAATGAAAGCTAGAATTCGTCCCGCAATTTTACGGACCAGATATTATACGGCTTCTTTAAATCCAGAGGCTTCTTATTATTCTCATTAATATTAATTAAAAATTCTATTAAATCAAAAGAAAGGAAAGACATCATCGGACTGTCTGTTGAACACTCCATTGAATTGTCCTGTGTTGAGCTTGATAAGCATGTTATAGTATGCGTATACAGACCTCCAAGTTACCAGAATTTATCTGTGTTTGATTCTGTAATGGAAGATGTATTAAAAAAACTTAGTACTAATAGTAAGTCAATAATTATATGTGGTGATTTTAACATTAACTTATTAGAAAATAACTCGAATACTCTCAGATTTTTAAGTCTTTTTAGGTCATTCGATTTGTCAAATGTTTTTATTGAACCAACCCGAGTGACAGCTTCTTCTGCCACTTGTATAGATAATATTTTTTGTAACTGTGATTACTTACACAAACAAATTGTAAATAAGTTGCCATCTGATCACAGTGGACAAACAATAACATTTTGCTCCTATATGCCTTTACAAAAAATTCAAATAAGGTTTAGGCCAATTACAAGTAAAAATTTAGAGAAATTAAATAATTCTTTGGCCAGTAAATTATGTGTTCAGAGTTTTAACAATATTTGTGACCCAAATGAGTTCTACGCCGAGTTCTTTTCACTATTAAACACGCAATTTAATGACACTTTTCCACTGAAGACTAAAAGTATTTACTCAAAGTTCGTATTTAGTGATTGGGCGACTCCAGGTATTCGTAAAAGCAGGGAAAATCTTTTTGAACTATATGGCCTAAAGCAACATATGAATAATACAAGCTTTCATCAATATGTTGCAAAATATTCTAAAACTTTTAATAGTGTGTGCAAAATAGCTAAAGCTCTTTATATTAGCAATAAAATAAAATCAGCTGATGATAAAATTAAAACTACCTGGCAAATAATAAATAATGAAACAGGAAAAAACAGCGTAATACTGAATTTAATTTAGAGACTGCGCATGGGCCCATCACTTCAGAGGTAGAAATAGCTCAGGAATTTGAAAACTTTTTTGCTAATATTCCCCTTAAAACTACTGAAACTTTCAGTTCCTCACCCGTGCTTTCTGCTGCCTTACTTAGAAAGAATGTAAAGGTATGCCCTTTGGAGTTTAGCTTTCAGCATACAAACCCCCAGGCTGTTATAAAAACTTTTAAAGATCTTAAAATTAAATCAACAGAAGATCTCTGGGGCATGTCTGTAAAAGTTTGTAGATCTATCATCGAAACCATTGCGCCCTATTTAGCTTTCATATTTAACACCAGTGTGGACCAAGGAGTCTTTCCGGATCTCATGAAGCACAGTAAAGTAGTTCCTTTGTTCAAATCCGGAGATAGTAAAGAACCCAACAATTATAGGCCCGTGTCAATTCTGCCAGTTTTCAGTAAGGTGTTTGAAAAGTTGATGCTCAATCAAATGTTACGTCACTTCAATAAAAATTCCATCTTTCATGAACAACAGTACGGTTTCACTAAAGGTCGTTGTACCACTGACGCCGGTGTCACCCTAATAAAGAACATTTTTAACGCCTGGGAGGAAGCACAAGATGCCATTGGAATCTTTTGTGACCTTTCTAAGGCTTTCGATTGCGTTAACCATGAGACACTTCTGCTGAAACTAGATCATTATGGGATTAGGAATACAGCTCTTGATTTACTTAGATCATACCTGAAAGATAGAAAGGTTAAAGTTCAAGTAAACTGCGTGAACTCATTGGGGTCTGAAATGGCAATGGGCGTTCCTCAAGGTTCGATATTGGGTCCATTCCTCTTTTTAGTTTACATTAACGATTTACCCCAATTACTTCAAAATCAACCAGATGGTTTTATTTGCAGATGACACGACATTGATCTTTAAAATAGACCGACGGTCTCAAAACCTTGACGACGTGAATAATTCTATTCTTCAGGTCCAAGATTGGTTTACGGTAAATAATTTGGTTCTAAATGAAAAAAAAACCAAATGCATTAGATTTAAACTACCTAATGTTAGAAGTAGCGAATGTGATATCATATTGAATGGAGAAAAACTGGAATGTATTAATCAAACGGTTTTCCTAGGAATCACTCTAGACGAGAAACTACAATGGGGACCACATATAACATCTCTTGCGGGGCGGTTAAGCTCGGCCGCTTATGCTGTTAGGAAGATAAGACAGTTAACAGATGTACAAACCGCGCGTTTGGTCTATTTTAGCTACTTCCACAGCATTATGTCGTACGGTATTTTATTGTGGGGTCGGGCTGCTGACATTGAATCCATCTTTATTTTGCAAAAGAGAGCTGTCAGAGCCATTTATAATCTACGTCGCCGAGAATCTCTTAGGGAACTCTTTAAAAGGATTAATATTATGACGGTACCTTGCCAATTCATTTATGAAAATATTATGTATGTAAGAAAAAACCTACATCTTTTCAAAAAAATAAGTGAAAGACATAATTTCAATACTAGAAAAAAAGATAAAATAGATCAGCCATGTTTCAGATTATCTAAAGTACATACATCTTTTATGGGGTACTGTGTAAAATGTTACAACAAAATACCTTGTGATATATTGCAATTAAATGAAAGAAAATTTAAAACTCATATAAAAAGTATACTTTGTAAACAAGCTTATTACAAATTAGAGGATTATATCCAGGATATGAACGCTTGGAAACATGCTGGTCCAGCTCCATAGGACAATCTGGAGTCTAGACAAAATCTAACTGATTGCTATTTTAATTGTATATTTTATTATTTTTTGTGACATTCATTTTACACTCTGTGATTACCTTAACTCACACACTGATTATTCTGAGCTGAGTCATGCGCCGTCTCAAAGTTCGGTATCTACTCATGCGCAAATGAAGGTAGACAGCGAAACAATGCCTCGCGATTATATCGAAAAAGCAAAACAAAGGACCTTAGCGGATATTGTACAGCAGCCTGGTATTTGGAAAGGAAATAAGCAAGACGAAGAATGGATAGAAGTTAGGAAAAAACGATACAAAAATCGTTTTATTGGGCAGAAAGGTACAGCAAAGAATGATGTTGAATTGAAATTTAAAGCGGCAGATATTAAAGTCCCACTCTTCATTAATAACGTAGACAAAGGTGCATCAGTGAGCGATATATCGAGTTATATTTTAAGTAAGACTCAGGTGTCCGTACAGTTGGAAAAGGTGGTTATGAAACAGGAAAGAGAGTACAATGCCTATAAAGTTTACGTTCCGAGACATAAGTTACCAGTCTTCATGAATGACAACCTATGGCCTGAGGGCGTCAATTTCAGGAAGTTTATTTATTTCAGAGGTAAACCTGCTGAAAAATTACGAGTAACTACACCTAGTCATAATGGAACAAAGTCTAATTAATTTCGTAAGTTTCAACTGTAAATCTATTCATAGATCTATTGACAGTGTAAGATCACTTTGCCATTTGTCTGATATCATTGCACTTCAGGAAACGTGGCTCCTACCGCACGACATAGCTTACTTAGGAACTATCCACAAAGAGTTCGCTTTTGTGGGCAAATCAGCTGTGAATACGTCGAACGAGATACTTCGCGGGCGGCCATATGGTGGTGTGGCGCTAATCTGGAGACGGAGTTTGTTTACATCGGTGTCCGTCATTGAGTGTAAAAGTGTGCGTCTGGTGGCGGCTAAGTTTGTAGTGGCGGAACGCGTGTTCATAGTTGTTTCCGTTTACATGCCTACCGACTCAATGGACAACCTTATTGAGTTTACGGAGTGTTTAAGCGAAGTAAGTGCAATTATTGAGAACGAGAACGTTGAAAGTGTATTTGTGTTGGGAGATTTTAATTCACACCCAGGTGAGCGTTTTGGTGTTGAGTTACTTAGTTTCTGTAAAGAACAAAACTGGTTATGTGCAGATATAGAACGACTTGGACTGAATTCTGATACATATACATATGTTAGTGACGCTCATAATAATTGTCGTAGATGGCTTGACCATTGTGTAGTCACTAAGGCCGCGTGTCAAACTATTGTAAGTGTTAAGATTATGTATGATGTTTTTTGGTCAGACCACTTACCCGTACAGCTGACATGCAACCTAAAAGTGTTGCAGCCAAAAATTGTTGGCAATAAGGCATCATGTAACGAGATTAAGTGGGGGATTAGAGAAGCTAGCCAGATAAATGAGTACCATAAGTTGTGTCATGAGAAGTTGAGAGAAGTGGACTTTCCGGTTGTTTTTCATGAATGTTGTGATAAAATGTGCCACAACCGGGAGCACAGACTGCATATAGATAAGTTGTATAAAACTGTTATTGACTTTTTAAGTGAGTCAGCAGCGGCGACTTGTTTGTGTCGGACTGAATTGAGGCGAAGGTATATCACGGGTTGGAACAAACATGTGAAAGAGGCCCATGCGGAGGCTCGACTGAGGTTTGAGCTTTGGATGCAATATGGTAAACCCGGTGTGGGACCCATTTATAGCCAAATGCGTGACTCTCGAAAAGCTTTCAAGGCAAAGCTTAAGTGGTGTCAAAATAACCAGCAGCAAATTAAGATGGACATTATCGCTTCTCACCACTCGGCGAGGAATTTTGGAAGCTTTTGGAGAGAAACGAAAAGGTTGAATCCTGAGTCGAGTCTCCCTTCGAGTGTTGGGGGCAAAAGTGACTTGGTCGATATTGCTAACTTATTCAGACAGCGTTTCAAAATTGATCCACCTCTGGGTCCAGCAGACCAAACATCGAATATAAGCTATAATGACCTAAGTGTACGTTTCACTGCCCGTGACGTGTCTTCCGTCATCAAAAACATGTCCAGGGGTAAGTCACCTGGTCACGATAGTTTAAGTATTGAGCATCTGCAGAACGCAGGTGTTCATCTCCCAAGGGTTCTTGCCTTACTGTTCAACCTATGTGTCAGCCATTCTTATCTGCCGGCTGATCTAGTGAAAACAGTGGTGGTGCCCGTTCCTAAGAATAAGACCGGTGATATGTCTGATGTTAATAATTACAGACCGATATCCTTGGCAACGGTTACAGCGAAAATTTTTGATTGTTTACTTGACCGTTGTCTAGGTAAACAATTAAAAATTAACGACAGACAGTTTGGTTTTAGGGATGGGTTATCAACTGAGACTGCAATCATGACCCTTAAGAGTACAGTGCAATATTACACTGGGAGGAGGACACCTGTGTATGCATGCTTCCTGGATTTATCCAGTGCTTTCGACCTCGTCTCATATGACATCCTGTGGGAAAAGTTGTCTAATGAAGCTAACCTGCCGCCGGAAATAATTAATGTCCTAAAGTTCTGGTACGATAACCAACACAACGCTGTGAGATGGGCAGGCTCATACTCAGATGTGTACAGGTTAGAGTGCGGGGTGAGGCAGGGGGGTCTGACCTCCCCCAAGTTGTTTAACATCTATGTGAATAAGCTGATCGAGGAACTCAGCAGCACTGGCATCGGATGCACGATCGATGGTGTGTCTTTCAACAATATCAGTTATGCTGACGATATGGTGCTGCTGAGTCCGTCGATCAGTGCTCTTAGGAAGCTGTTAAATATATGTGAGTGCTATGCTGGAGCCCATGGACTAAGGTATAATGCCAAGAAAAGCGAGCTGTTAGTTTTTATGGCACAAAACAAGACCTATGAAGTTGTACCACCAGTCTCGCTCTGTGGTGCCACTCTAAACAGAGTAAAACAGTTCAAGTACCTTGGTCACTGGGTTACAGAGGATGGCACTGATAACTGTGATATTGAGAGGGAGCGGAGGGCGTTGACCGTAAGATGCAACATGCTGGCCCGCAGATTTGCAAAGTGCGACAGCAATGTCAAGATTACTCTGTTTAGGGCTTATTGCCAGACCTTTTATACTTGCAGTCTGTGGACCAGATACACGCAAAAAACCTTTAATGCCCTGCGTGTGCAGTACAATAATGCTTTTCGGATACTGCTGTCGCTGCCTCGTTTCTGTAGCGCGTCAGGAATGTTCGCAGTAGCGCGTACAGACGACTTCTTTGCGATCATTCGTAAAAGATCCGCTTCACTACGGCGTCGAATGCGGGGCAGCGACAACAGTCTTCTGAGTGTTATTGCTAGTAAGACTGAGGGCCACCTTATGGGGCACCTGTGCGCAGTGCATGTACTGTTGCCAGGTGTCTCCGTGAGATGGCGTAATTAATTATTATTAGTTAGTGTGTGTTTTAGTCTAATATACTAACATAGGTTAAGGAATACTAACACATTTATGGGTTCTACCTGAAATAAAGATAAATAAATAAATAAATTATTTTAGGAAAATATTTTTTTTTTTTTACAATGTTTGTAAATATGTGAGCACCCATGTATCTATCACATAATTAATTTATCTAATTGCTTCATTATTAATTCTTTTTACCTATTGTGGTATAGTAATTTTATTCTCGGTGCATCGTCTTCACATATAATTATATAATTGATGTACCAATACCAAATATTGTAAAACATTTTAAAAGAGTAACGGTGGAGTTTCTTGCCCATTCTTCTCCATACGAAGCTACCTTTTGGAAGGGGCGACTAGAATCAATTCTCTTTTATTTGTAAATTTTGACGTTCAAAAGTGCCATTTATGTGCCTATTTGAAATAAATAATTTGACTTTGACTTTCTCTGTTGGTAACACATGTTCCTTTTAAAGCAGTACCATCATCAACATTTGTTAATTTGTGTGTATATTTTGACACCATAATTAATTATTGTATAAATCATAAATCTTAATTAATCTGTACTAAAGTAATAAAATCGTGAGGTAACACAGGATTATTCCATTAGTATATTAATTTTGTTTATCTTTACAATATTTTGCCACCATTTTTGAACATGCATCAATACATTATGGAAAGGTATTTAACCCTTCGATAGGAATTGTGGAGCACCATTGTATCATTATCCTTCGAAGGAAGATCAACGCAAGGTTCTAAACTGTGAGTGTTCAGGGTCGGGGTGAGTGTAAGATAAACTAAGATTAAAGATAGCTATATTTCTGTAATACAAATGGGATAACGATTAATACTATTGAGGTAAATGAGATAAGGTTGAGTCGCGCCCGATATGCTATCCGAAAACGTACTTACTGTATTACTTAGGTAAAACATTAACAGTCTTACCACAAAAACATAGGCACGCCTTAGACACGTGTTTAGCAGTTGTTTAGCAAAAGTGTTACCACAAAACCATGTTTAGCTGTTGCTTAGGGTTAGACAACGTTTAGACGTTGTTTAAATTTAAACAACATCAACCCCCTGTTTTAACACGCGTTTAACCGTCGCCATATTGCTTTCGCTCACTACGTAAAATGCAATGGATATCTTCGATTATGTTGATTTTAATGATTTGGTCGACATGGAATTTATGGATAACTATCGTGATCAAGTATACCAAGTGCGAGTGAATCCTTTCGAACATTATAATGAATTTAACTTCAGAAAACGGTGCAGGTTCAGCAAAGCTTTCGGAAAAAAGATTGTTGACCTAATAAAAGATGATATTCCACATGATTCTCGGGGTAGGTGCTTAGATCCTCAAATTCAAGTTGCCTGTGCCTTACGGAACTGGGCCCGCCATCAGGTAAGCGCGCCCTTTCGTTATTGTCTTTAGTTTTGGTCGTTATAACCGGTTGTCATTGTACAACGTATTTACTGCTATTTTACTTTTCAGATACAAGACGATACCGGTGACTTACATGGAATCTTACAACAAGTTGTAAGCAAGACTTGCAAAAATGTTGCTATAGCTTTGGCAAAGAAAGCTCACATGTTCATAAATATGCCATCACCAGTCAACGAGCAACTAGACACAATTGGAGAATTTAGAGCGATTTCAGATTTTCCTACTGTCATTGGGGCTATAGACTGTACCCATATCAGGGTTAAGAAAGTAGGAGGTGAACTGAGTCAAGCTTATGTAAATAGAAAAGGCTACTACTATTCTTTAAATGTCCAAGTAGTATGTGATTCACATTTAAAAATCAGGGATATTGTAGCTCGTTGGAGAGGAAGTGGCACACGATTCCCGTATTTTCAATGAAAGTGCTATCAAATAACGTTTTGAAAGTGGAGAGTTCCATGGAAGGCTCTTGGGGGATAGTGGTTATGGATGCACTCCATATCTTTTTACCCCACTGCTCAACCCACGAGGCCCAAAGGAAGAAGCTTACAATACGGCACACATTCGCACCAGAAACACTATAGAAAGATGCTTTGGCTTATGGAAACAGAGATTCAGATGCCTTTTAAGAGGCATGTATACAAAGCTTGAGACAGCTAAAGCCACAGTCGTAGCGTTAGCGGTGCTGCATAACATTGCGATTGACATGAACGAGCGCATGGACATTGTTCGCTATGTGCGCAGACGGAGGGCAAGGTCTCTAAACCCTCCCGATACATTGAGAGGAAATGTCGTAGGGCGGAACTTTATACAAAACAATTTTTGATTGAATTAAACGTTTTAATTAAGCTAAAGTGATACACACAATGTAATTTTTAATAACATTGATATGGAAAATATAAAAAACATATTAAATTATATTATTATTTTTCTTTAAGATAATTAATTCTAAGGCCTTCTTTTCCTTTTCTTGAATTAAAATATCAATTTCTAATTTATGTCTTAGCTCCTGGTGACATAACTCTTGCTTCTGATATGCTATCTTGAGAGCATATTCCTCTTCCATCAGCATAAATGTTTTTTCCTTAAATTCTATATTATTGTCTAGAATTATATTTTTATGACTTGCTCTGAAAAAGAAAAACAATGCATATAATAACGTAGTTAACGGTCACATAAGAATGACAATGTGATAGTAGAAAACTTACCCAGCCTTGTGCCTTTTTGCATTTTGGGTTCCCTTTTTCGGATTTCTATGTGTCCTGATGCTTTTGACTGGCATGTGGTTGTCAATATTCCTTGTTTTTGTTAAGGAACTGAGTGCAGTCCGTTTTACGATAATCTACAAAGTGTAAAATCTGTTTGTCTGTAATTAGTATTATCTTTTGTTTCAGGATGTAGAAGTTGGAGAAGCTTCATTTCTAATTGAAGATGTTGTTATGGATGATATCAACAATCCAAATAATGAGGTTGTATTTTATACAGGGTTACAGGGAAAGTCGTACTGAATATTAAAGGAGGTTATTATTCAGGTCATTTCTGATGATTTTGATTCTGAAATAAAATGTCCGAAACTTAACCGTTATGGAGATATTAAATTTTAAAGATTATTTTTAAAAATCCTTTATTTTTTGACTTTTAGTCGTTTTCTTTGGGATTAGAGCTCCTAGAGTCGGTTTTTTTGATGTATCTAGTTAGAAGACAAGTCCATTAATAAAAATGATCAACAGAAACTGAACCTACTACTAACAGCTTAAAAAACTGCTCGACAACGGTTAGCATTATGAATTTTCTAATAGAGTGTTCTTAACTTTGATGGGCTTTAAAAAAAAAATGTATGGAACTTATTCTGCGAATAACTTTACAAAGTTCTACGTCTCTTTAGCTATTCAAAAAGGTATATCATCTACTAGGTTTGTTCATAAAATCTTAAAATAATGTTATTAGAATAGGCCCATCTGGTAGTACAACATAACAGAATTTCGATACAAAAGAATCCGGCTTACTACCTGGCACTTTTAAACATTGAAAACAGGTTTGGGTAGACATTTTTTGTGCCCGGGAGACGTGCGGTGACAGGTATTTATGTCATTTTAAATGTCTGAATTGTCAAATCGTGGATCGTGGTGTTTGTTTAGTCTGCTCATGCGATTCTTCCATGGTAGATGTGTTATCCGTGCCCTCTGATTTTTTTTTTGGAAAAACGCGACTTGGCTTGGACTTTTGGACTGTTTCATCTTCTAACTGTGTGACGTGGCTTGTAACTGGACTTTGATTTGTGTTGTGAACATGGCAACATTTACCAACGAGGAATATGCGGACATCCTAATGTGTTATGGATTTTGCGAAGGAGTGTCGTTGCGTGCACGCAATGAATACATGCTAAGGTATCCTACTCGCCGAGTACCTGATATTGGCGTATTTGACAGAGTTTATCGAAGACTACGAGAAACTGGTTCTGTGCTAGTACGTCGGACTGACATGGGACGACCTCGTGTTCTTGATGACGACGACAAAGATAATGAAATACGACGTCTCTTTGAAGCCGACCCAACCACGTCAACAAACGTTGTCGCTCGACGGCTTGGTATTTCCCAGTGGAAAGTCTGGTTCGTAATGCACAGTTCTGGGCAATACCCTTAGCCTTACCATTACACGCCAGTGCAAGTAATTGAAGAAGGGGATCCATTGAGACGACTAGACTTCTGCAGATTTATGCTCAATGCCGATAATGAAGATCCGGATTTTTTAAAGAAAATCATGTGGACAGATGAGTCGAAATTTGACAAAGACGGCATCACAAACTATCATAACACCCATTATTGGGCTCCCAAAGCGCAAGGTAACCCCAAGAAAAAACGACCAAAAGGGTCACAAAGGAGATTCAGTCTTAATGTGTGGATGGGTATAATATCAAATAACTTGATAGGGCCATACTTCCTGCCCGATAACTTGAATGGCGAGACATATGAAAACTTTTTGAGGGAGGAGTTAGCCTCTTTAATGCAAGACTTGCTTATTGCATTGAGACGAGACATGTTATTTCAACATGATAGCTGCCCAGCGCACTACAGAAGAAGTGTTCGAGCATGGTTGGACGAGAATTACCCAAACCAATGGATTGGAAGAGGCGGACCCATAGCATGGCCGGCGAGGAGCCCCGATTTAACGCCGATGGATTTTTATGTGTGGGGTCATATGAAAAGCCTAGTATACGACCAAATGACACCGATCGCAAATGTCGATATTCTAAGACAAAAAATTATTGATGCGGCTGAGGAAATGAGGCGGAACCTACGAACTTCTGTCGTGAAAAGTAATTTAAGAAAAAGAATGAGACTTTGTGTAAGAAATAGCGGCGGCCATGTAGAACATGAATTATAAAAATATTGCTAAAATTTTTGTCTTTTTTTTACGTATTTTAGCTACTTTTACCTCAAACTAAAAATGTACCCACCCTCTCCTAACTTAACTGTTATTTGGGCAATGTTTTGCCTATTTAATAGCAAGTGTTATACCTTTTTGGATAGCTAAAGAGACCTAGAACTTTATAAAATTATTCGCAGAATAAGTTCCATACAATTTTTTTTATTAAAAGCCTGTGTTAAAGTTAAGAACACTCTATTAGACAATTCATAATGCTAACCGTTGTCGAGCAGTTTTTTAAGCTGTTAGTAGTAGGTTTAGTTTCTGTTGATCATTTTTATTAATGGACATGTCCTCTAACTAGATACATCAAAAAAACCGACTCTAAGAGCTCTAATCCCAAAGAAAACGACTAAAAGCCAAAAAATAAAGGATTTTTAAAAATAATCTTTAAAATTTAATATCTCCATAACGGTTAAGTTTCGGACATTTTATTTCAGAATGAAATTCATCGGAAATGACCTGAATAATAACATCCTTTAATATTCAGTACGACTTTCCCTGTAACCCTGTATAAAATACAACCTCATTATTTGGATTGTTGATATCATCCATAACAACATCTTCAATTAGAAATGAAGCTTCTCCAACTTCTACATCCTGAAACAAAAGATAATACTAATTACAGACAAACAGATTTTGCAATTTATATGTCATTATAGAGATGTAGCTGAAGAATCTCTTTGTGGAGGCCTCAAGCCATGCCAATGTTAAACATCAAAATTAATAATTATATTTATATCTTCATACCTCTTCAACATCTACTAAGGTTGAGTGGCCATCTTCCTCTAAATTGTTATCAGCTGTGACCACCATTTCTTCTTTTTCTATATATTTTGTTGCCACCTGTGTATGAATTAAATTATTTATTATATTGTAGTAACTTAATTGGTATTACTGTGCACCAGCAGGAAGAATGTTCTGACATAATGGTATATACACTATCAATACATAGATATTTTGATTATTTGTCTTTGAGCTCATGCTTTAAAATCTTGCAAATTTTCAGTTCATTTTTTAATTAAAAGTGGGTCAAAACTACCATTACAAGATTTCATCTGAACAGACATTTCACAGGTGAAGTTACTTATTAAAAAAGTATAATTTAAATAAATGAAACTTACTTCTTTCTCAAATATGCTGTCACTATCAAATTCATTTTTGTCTTCAATGAAATCGGTCGGGCACATATTTATAATCATTAGCACCTCTTCCTTAGGGGATGGTGGCCTAGGACCACCACCAGTACCACGGAGTGCACTTCTGTGGTCGGGGACACTTTTCTTCGCTGCCATTTTTATCCGCCTCCAAAATCCTTTTATTTGAGAAACATCTCTGCGCTTGCTGGTCAATTCTTGTAATCTGTAAAGTGATATACAGGGTGTTTGGTGCATCGTGTGCCAAATTGAAATGGTCGACTGAAGGAGTCATCCGCTAGCCTTTCAGACCCTTTAACACCCCTCATGCTCTGTGGATTTTTTTTTATCGACTTTTTATTGTTTTCCAAAAAAAAGACCCAAATTTTACATTCAAATACAGATTTAAAAAAATATATAAGGCGTGTAGACTCTGAATTTTAATTTTATTTCGATGTGTATTGTTTAAGAATACTTTAAATACAAAATTAGTGATATTAGTCACCTAGTTCTTTTTTAATTCACTCGCAAAGGTAAAACTTAAATTACATCAAAGCCTACACCAGCCGTATAGTTAACAATGGCGCACATATTAATTTAATTTAATAGTACTTATTTTCAATTTTCTAACTTAGATAATCCGTACTAACAATTAAAACAAAAAAAAATCGAAAAGAAAAAGGCTCAACAAATGAAATCTGCGTAAGACGAAACGTTTCATTGCCATATTAAAACAATGTTAAGTCAATTTAGGCAGTGTTTTGTTAGTTAGATGATAAACATGTATTTGTGGTAAGAAATTTTAAACACTTGTTTAAGCAGTGTTTATCCCTTAGACACTGTTTAACTAAACACGTGTTTAAACGTTGTTTTATTTATTTTTTGTGGTAAGACAGAAAATATTCAAGACATAGAGCGCGGTGTTGCAATTACGCTGACATGTTAATTATTGTTCGGTGATTGACCTGAACAGTGAGTAATCATCAGATTTATCTTCTTTATCTGTATACCTTCAAGGATAGGCAGAAGTGTACTTTTATACGAAATAGATCGCAGTTGTCATATATTATTTTTTGTATCAAACCTGGGTGCATTGTATTGATATGATTTATCTTATTACCTATCAACAAGTTATGTAAGTTTAATAATTTATGTCTAATCAAATATTTCTATGATTTCAGGTCTAAGACATGCTAGACAAGACAAGCTAGCGGATGACCTTTTCCTATCAGAGGACAACTCTCCAAGCGTTGGGGTTCCTGTGACGGTTCCTGAGGCCGTTTCGGCTGACGTACCACCTAAGAAAAAGCGAAGCAGGCTGCCAACCGCGGTTCCCAAACCATGGATGGATGGATGGTGTTTGGGTTTATTCGTGGTTTCTTTTATTTACAAGAAACCACGAATAAACCCCGTTCAGTTGCCGGACCTGCCCACAGCTGCTGATTTATTCGGGAGCGACGACACCGAGAATGACGATCAACCTAGCATTTTATCAACACCAAGGGGTAAAAATACGCCTATCTATTCCATTATTAGCAGTAGGATTGCGAATGGCTATGGCAGACAAGCGCACACTGCTAAAACTGGTTCGCACTATGTCGAAGTAAAGGTTTATAAGTGTGACTATATAGATAAACTGTTGCCGATTAATAGATGGCAACATTTTGTAATTACAGTAAAAAACTAAACCGATGTAGGCACTTCCGCATGGGCGCACTTAAACTAAATTTATTAGCGCCATACGTAAGGAATTTAATGGGGTGCCAAAAACATTTATTAATGAAATTTTTCCCTAATATTTTTTTTTAAGTTACATAAGATTACATTTATTAAACTTTATTATGTTATGTTTAATTAATGGAAATTATAGTAGGCTTTATTAATCATTAACTGTAATATAGTTTTTAAGTTTTGTTCTAAATGTCAACAATGACGTTTCTTGCTTATATGTTACTTGAACCATTGACCAATACAATTTTAATTAAAAGTTTTAAATGTTATAATGAAATACCGATACATAAATAAAATTAACAATTACATTCACAAAACAAAACATAATTAAAGTAAAAGTGACTACTTTTAAAAACAGAATTGTTACATATCGTTTATGTCCTGCTCAGGAAATAGGTTACCTTACATCGGAAGCGTTCTTGAACGACTCTCAAAGTGATATTAGAAAACTTATCGAAATAGCGTTAGAAAAACATAGTTGTATTAAAATCAATTTGGAATTATTTGCTTACTTCTTATTAACAAAAACAAATGCGCAGTTACTAAAATCCTGTAACACATATAAACAATAATTTATAAAAACTCTGATCTAAATGATTTTTACTAGAATACTTTAAGTGTTTAAGAGGAACCTAACCGACATTGAACAGTCTGACTCTGGTTGAACTTTTTTTATTTTAGAAATTAATATAAATAAATACAATCCGATGTGAGGAGGTACCTTTAAAGAATTACTACCAGTAATAAAAAATGCTGTTTAAATATTCAGAATAATGATGATCACTGTTTTTTGTGGAGCATTGTTGCTGCGTTACATCCTGTTAACCTTCGGCCCGTCGCATGGGGTCTTTGAAAGCCTAGGTGTTAGAAAAATGTAAAATTAACACATTTAAAACTATCCAGGAGTTTTGGTACTTCAGGTATCCTCCGAAATTAGACTATAGTTAGCGAGCATCACCGCTAGCTTCAGTTCGCGCGCCAGCGCAGTGAGATACAGACGTGTTTTTGGCGCGGGGGCCGTAAAAGACCCCACGCGACGAACCGCGTAAGCAAAATTGAATTGTTTGATTTCTTTTGTAACATGTATTTTTTTTTATTGTTTTAGATTATAATTAAATTATAGTTGATTTCTAAAATGTGTGAAGAACAACAACGACGTATATTGACTTGGTTAGAAGATGAATCTGAAGATTTTTTTGCGGTGGCGAGGAGGAAGAAGATGAAGTCGCTACATGTCTGGATGAAAGAAGTGAGCATAACACGGATTCGGAGCAAGAATGTGAAGATTTGGTGCGTACAGAACAACATGAGGTATCTTTGGAGGAACCGGATCAGGTATTAGAATTGTTGGATGAACAGCACATGGAGTTGGAAAGTTCGTATAGTGATGATGATTGTTTAGTAATGTCAACGTCAACAACAAGATGGTTGTCTCTGCCCTTCTAACCTCAAGACTTACAGTGCACACGTCTCTTGCCACAATATTAGAATTAAATAGTTAAAATATGATTTGTACATGTGTAAAACCGGTGAAAAACAATGTTCTGATTATAAGTTATTCAAGCAAAACAAGTGGTTTCCTTCAAGATCCCAAACATTCTGGTCCTTCGAGAGCCGACGTTGCAAAGATCGCCGTCGCGCGTCGTTTGGTGTGGAGGCTGAGAAAACGAAGCAAACATCGCTCGTACCCCACCACGAAAACGAGTTTGGGCGGCGTACCAGCAGCGGACAGCGTCAACAGTCGAATCAATTCATCAATTAATCAATCAGACACTGCTTTACCTACAGTCAATTAATAAATGAAACCGCAGGGACAATTTACATTCGCACAAAGGCAACAGCCACATACTCGTACATCCGGCATCTCTAATTGGCCATTCAGCGAACTCGCAAAACCGTCATCTACAGGACGCCAGTTAAAATACATTTTTTTTGGGAGTGAAAAAAACTCGGAACTACCGCTACACGCCACGCACCCGGTCAACAAGCACGCGTTTTTTCCTAACCTACGACGCACCGCACTCAATAAATCAAATCAATACACGCAACAGCGAAACAATACATGAAATTATTCTAAAATGTCTCAAAATGAAGGAGAAGATATCGAAATCAATCTACACTTCCTCAAACAGAAGAGAAGCGCAATCAAAGGCAATCCTCGTAGGATCGAATAATATTTACAGAACTTCGACGCAGATCGACACTCCATGATGGAAATCAAAGTCCGACAAGGCGATGTAGAACAATCGATTCAGCGGTTCGAGGAACTACAGCTACAAATCGAATCAATCGACGACGCCGCGGACAGACAAACCATTCACGAAGAGGAGCGGAGCACCTTCGAGGACAGATTCTATGGACTGAAGGCTTGTATGATGAACGCCTTGACGGCAAGATCGCCAATACCTGCGACGGTGGGCTCCCCTTCACGCTCCGCTGATAAATTGATCAGCGTGGCTGACTGTACGCACTACGACCACGCCAAGCCACGTGTCAAGCTGCCTCAACTAGAACTCCCTAAGTTCGATGGGGACATCCGGCAATTCCGCGTTCAAGAACATATTCTACGCGTCCGTGGACAGTGGTCAGTGTGACCTGCCCGTTGTGAACAAGCTGCAGTACCTGAAGACAGCGCACATCATAAATGTCTATAAAATAGGAATACTTACCTAGATATGGTCTAAAACGTCTTTTTTACTTTGTGAATTCCTTGAAACCATTGATATATTAAAAACCCAAGGTGCACAGTCATGTACAATCGGCCAAAGTTCCGCATGCTCACCTTAAAGGCGATAATCGCATAGCACGACTCACGACTCGATCGCACAATGCACGAGTTTTGACCAATAGGATGCACAAAGCGTATTTTAGTGGTGTTCGTATTAGTATAATCATGTATAGAATGTGTGACACTCACACTAGGAGCGTACTATGCTCACTTGTTTCTGCTAAGAGACGAGTTTTTAATGGGCACGGCCAGCGCGGCGCGGCGGCGGCGTGAGCTCTTTGTTATTGAATTGAATTGTTATTTTATTATTGACAAGAATTAATTTTAGTACTCATATCTTCTGTTTGTTTGGTTTAGAAAATTTATTATTGATATTGCAGTATTTACAAAAATAATTTGTAATAACTAATAAACTACAATTTATATGTATTAATCCACTTTAATATTTTCCTCTCTCTATCGGGTCTATAGATATAGGTTATTTATGAACACTTTCACTGCCTCTCCAATTTTCACCATATCCTATGTGATGCCGCATGCCGCAGCAACCGCACCATATTCCCTTCACAATAAGATGAGACATTGAAACGAACCGTTTTATTACAGTCCGTTCCACCGATTTTGACTTCTATTCCGTAGGCTTATGGATGGCATTAAAGGCAAAAAAGTGGTTACAATACCAACTGTTTACTGCAGCTGCCATTTGTCATGCCACCAACACAATAGCATTCAAAATCGATTGAACGGACATTTATGGTTTGTTTACCTTTTATCTCACGGCTCCCTGAATACGTTAGGTATAGGTGCGTTGACCGGCACTGCATGAAGGTATCAATAGTTTATATTGAATTTTTTTGTGTTTAATCGACTTTATTAAAAGTAAATAACTATCTAAATTTCTATGTGTTTGTTTATACTTGGGCAATTTGGGAATACTTGAAAATTACAGTAATATTTGAACCAATACTCTGCGCAGTTCATACAATGTTATCAGAGCTTTTTGTTTGTAGCTAACGCAAGGCCGCAAGCCGCACAACTCTTGCAACTGAAATAAAAATAAGTTCATTATCTAAGACCCATTGTTATTTAGTGGGAATGTCTGGAAATTCGGTTAAACAATAGAGGACGGCTTAATACAAGGGCCATACGTTTTTTTATTACCTTAGGATTATCTCAAATGTTTTGCAGTTGTTCCTTGTATTTGGTTTAATACTTTTAACAGTAGGTAATTGTAATATTACCTTTTATTCATTAAAATAATACAGGGTGAAATTGAATTCATGGGCATCCTTTTAAGGGGTCATTGTACTCATCATTATGAACAACTTCAACTATGAGACCATACCTGAAATCGCGAAAAAAAAATCAGCTGTTCCCTACATTTATGTTTGCATAACTCGACAAAATGTAGGGAACAGCAATTTTTTTTTCTCGATTTCATATTTGTTCCCATAGTCAAAGTTGTTCATAATGACGAGTACAATGACCCCTTAAGAGGATACCCATGAATTAAATTTCAGCCTGTATAACGAACAAGGTATCGTTGCAATTAAAATGCCCAGGCATGCCGTGCAGGATGAGCACTTTAACCCTTAAATTGGCAAATGAATTTATTTCTAAAATGTAATGTTTTTTTGTTATTTCCTAGTTTATTATGATCCCAGTAGACTGAAAAAAATTGTGAAAATATTCTTCTTATTACAGTTTTCGCGAAAAGCTATGTGCTCCGGGGAGTACATTGCCAACTATAGTGTAAAGTATGTCTTTTTATGTTTGTACTACGTGAAGGACGGTGCCAAACTATCAATTAAACACTTATTAGTTTTAAATCTTTACTTTAATCAATAATTCTCATTTTTAATCATTCTCATTAATAATTCTCAACAATATTTATTGGGTGTGAAATTGGCGGAAGCAATTTCTTTTGTTACTTTCGCCTACCACAAAACACAGATGCATATTGCACTTCACGCAAAAGACTTTGGTTCTTCCCTCTTTGCAAAACCTACAACGAGATTGCTTATTTGCCGATTCCGGAAAATGTCCGACAGCATCGTACCTGACACTATCAACCGGCCGTTCAACTGTAGGTTTTTGGATCATTCTCCCCGTCATCTTCTCCATACTTCCACTTGACTTGGCGATTTTTCCAGCCCGACAGAGTCCTTCAAACAAATCAAGCCTAAACTCTTTTAGAGACTTTTTATTTCTCCCATCTCGCCTGTAAAGAAGCCAGCCGTTGTTTATGCATATGTCCAGCAATTGCGAAAAGATACCTAAATACCACCGTCGGCTCTTGAATGGGGTCCGGTACAAAGATATTAGCATATCGGCTAAATCTACGCCCCCCATATGCTTATTGTACTGCTTCACAAGTTGAGGGCAGTCAACATCGACCTTGCGTTTGTCTTCCTTCGAGTACCTCCTTATCTTTTCAATAGGATGAGAATCCACGTAGGAACTTATAAGCGTTACCACCTTATTATCGTTCCACTTCACGACAGCCAACTTGTTGCTATTGCACACAACTTGGGCACTGTATCCTCTCCTTTTCTTTTTTATTTCTTTCTCAGAGGGTAACATGTCTTGACAACCCCTGAGCCGGTTTGTTCTTATTGTTCCCAGGCTAAATATTCCGTATTCTTCCCGCAATAAGTAAATAAGCTCTGGAGAAGTAAAGAAATTGTCCGCGTATATGATGGATGGCTTCTTTTTTATTGTTTTGCATAATGCTATTACCACCATGCCACCAACCCCAAGTGAAGCTTCTTTAGCTGTGAAAGTGTTTTCACGAAACGTGTCATCTCCACCGTACATGATAAAATCATATATAATTCCTGAAACCCCGGCGCGTACAAAGTTTTTAAAACCCCATTTTTTCGGCTTGTTCTTTATATACTGCCTCGTTTTCCCAGCTTTTGTGCCTTTATATGGGATCATCATCTCATCTATGGAGTACTGCCCTTCTTCCTCTATCTTCAAGCAATTTTGTCTGATCTTCTCCATAACAGGGCGTATTTTGTAATAGCGATCTGAGTTCTCCATGATCTGAATTATCCACAAAGTGAATGTTGCGGCGTATTTGTTGGTAACGTTTTAGGGGCATTTCATCAGCTATTACAGGATATCGGGTTTTTCTTGCCCAATAATCAGTATAGGCTGGCATGTGAACCACACCCATTAACATTTCAATAGCAAGAAAACTTTCTAACTCCTCATTTGTCAACTGTATAGATTTACCATGTTCTTGAACCGAATATAAGTTTGTGTTGTGAACGATATCTGAAATTATGTCCGGTGAAAAAAAACAGCGAAAGTATTCCAATACCGTTTCATTTTGTGTTTTATGAAGCTCGTGTATTCCTTCATCCACGTAGCCCCTATGGTGTAAATAAGTTTTTTTCCAGCTGTAAGTCAGTGAAAATTTGGTTTTCTTAACTTTTTTTACTACAACTGAAGGCTTCTTGCGTTTAGATCTAGTGATCGGCATAGGCGAAGCTTTTGAAGTGCTAGGAACTGGTGACTGCAGAAGTTCTACAGATGCAGTGGGTAATGATTGAATTGAATTCAATGTTGGTATGGCATTGTAATTATTAGTTGAGGGAGACGGAAAAACCTCTTGGAGCGTTGGTGTTAGTGGTAAATCATCAATGTTATAGTCAAATACGTTATCAGAGTCGTTGTGGTCGTCTTCTAGAATGTTCAGTCTTTCAAATGAGGAGTCTAATGAAGGGGGGTCAGAGCTAAGCTTAGGTGAAGATGGCGGAAGGAAGTGTGATTCGTTATCCGAACTAGAACTGTCATCGGAACATGCATTTTCTTACGGGATCAAAGCTAAAATCTTATGCAATCGTGTCAGGTTCAAGCACTGTAGACAAAGAAAAAACAACATGCTGTACGACATACAATTCACACCTCAACCGATGTTATTTTAGATCAAAACCAACAAAAAAAGCCACTTTGCCTTTCTTTGCGTATTTGGCAATGTACTTCGTGAATACCGAAGTTTAATTTGTGTTCTTTACTACGTACTTGGCAACGGTATCCACGGAGTACACACAAAGTTTCGAACTCATAAAATTGCAATTACGTAATTTACACATGCAATTATGCAAGATTTATATTATTTATAATATCCCTATGCATTTTAAAGCCTAATCACCACAAGTTCAACCCAAAAAAGTATAGAAAAACTTAAAAAACTTACCCGTGACGCAGAGACACCAGACCGCTTCGAAGACATTTTGAATTTGACGGATAGTTTTCGATGTTACCACATCCTAATATTTTTTCTACCAAAATATACAATTATTGCAAGCTAAAAATAATAATTTATGGTATTTTTTTTAGATTAGTACTACAATCGATTTTTTCAAAGTGTATGGCTTTGGTGAAGTACACTGCCAATTTAAGGGTTAAGACTGGATTATAATCAAACCAACACTTTACTCTTTTATAATTCATGCTCTAGTCAAAGTTTGACAATTCATGATTTTAAGCGAAATCAACGCTACAGGCGCGTTACCGGCATTGCATGTCAAGTTTTTTTTTGACAAATCTAACAATGATTCAGTTCCTACGCCACTTTAAAATTCAGAAGCTTATCAAGTAATTAAACTAAACTATAATTTGTGCCTTGGCAGCAGTGAGAGTGAAAGGATTGAAATAAAATGTTGGGTACTAGTGAAATATATATTTTTAGTTTGTGTTAATTTAACATTATGCAGGATTAAAGATTTATTTAGGTTGATATTTAAATCTTATCTGTATAATAAAAGATGTATAGTAAGTGCTTTTTGTATGAAACTATCGGCTGTAATCTCAGTGTGAAAAAATAAACAGTTAGTTAAAATCTACTTGAGAACAATTTTAAGGATTTGCTGTTGTAGAAAAAAAAACAATATAAGTAACTTAATTTATTTTTAATAGACTTTTTCAAAACATTAAAGATTCATCCAGAAATTAACATATTATAACAAAAAATTACACAGAAATTATCATCAAAATGCAAAATATTATAAGTGAAAAGATTCTTACTCATAATATCATTTATAAACTGTATTTATCTACACTTATATCGTAAAGTTCAAAATATGAAATCAACACAACAATGACAAACAGACAACACAACAACAACAGGCAAAAAGCCTGTCAGTAAATAAGATTAGGAGAATATTGCTCGTGCAGTTCTAATGAAATTGAAAAGTTTTAAGATTAGTACAATTTAAGAATCTTAATAATTTTTATAATTTGCAATAATTACATTACACTACAGACTAGGTTTATCAAGCAAATGAGATCAATTATTTATGAGGTGGACGGATATGATGACACTACTGAATATGTAAAATAACAAACTAACGAGATCGGGGCTTACGACAACATTGATTGTAAATAAAACAACAAATCCACCAATAAAGGCAACATGACACTAAATTGACATCAATAATTTTACAAGAAGACTTCAAAATCGTTGGCAATATTTTAAACTATGATTACGGTCTACAGTCTACCCTGTGACATTAATCAACGAAGTAATATAATACAAATTGGAATAATAAAAATAAACCTAATAAAAATAGCTATACAGGGTTATTTGCAAGCCGCCGGAGTCGCGGGTTGTTCGAAAGAGATACCATGGCCCTGGCCACAGGCAACTGAAGGAACACGACCTTCCGCTCCGCCCAGAGCGGGAGAAGTCATTTGATGATAAAACACTAATAAGCTCGTAGGACTATAATACTAACATCATAAATAACAACTTTTGTTGTATGACTTTTAATAATTCATAAAAAAATAATTTCATAATACAATTAAAAATATTTATTTTGATCGCTCTAAATTTGAACAACTCTACGCGGTACCAAAATATGTAAGTAGTTAAATAAACAAACGGTGCGTTGCGAATGCAGGGTCGCAGCGGTACTTACTACAAAATACAGATCTAAAAAGTGTTATTACAAATATTACAACAAAAACTTGAAAGTTTACTTTTGGTATTCTAAAAAGTCATAGATCAAAAGTGGTTGTACTAATATAGTCCTACCAGGTGTTAGAAAAATAACCCTGTATAATGTAATTATACAGTATGTTAATTAACGAAAGGCGTTCCCGTTAACCCGCAATAGTATAGCGTCCACATGCTACCAAAATATGACCATTCGAAAATTCACGAAAAAAAATCTGCTGTTCATTACATTTATGTTCGCATACCTAGCTTAACAAAATGTAGGGAGCAGCTGATTTTTTTTCGCGAATTTTTAAATGGTAATATTAATTGTAGCATGTTTGGACTATTGCGGGTTAACGGGAACGCCTTTCGTTAATTAACATAGTGCATGTTAAAAATTATATTAACTTAATATTTCGTCGCTGCTCCTCCCGCATCTATCACAGCATCGCAACGGCTACGCATGGACCTAGCCAGGACTTCGCACAAATTCGAACCTCTGAATGTGTCCCAAACTTGTTCGCAATGTGTGACAAGTGCTTCCTTCGTTCTTTCTGCTCTACTATCCCATCTCTGGACCATTAAACCCCACAAATTTTCAATGGGGTTTAAGTCTGGCGATCGGGAGGGCCATGGCACTGTTTTAATTTGTGGTTGCCCTCGCAACCACTCTTGAACAACCCGCGCACGGTGTATCGGGCAATTGTCCTGGAAAAAATAAAATTCTGGCACGTCCAGTTGTGGATACACTGTGCGCACTGTGGGTACCATGATGGTTTGTAGCACCTTTAAATACGTTTGGCCGTTTGCCCTCCCTGGTATAAAAGCGAGCTCGCCTGGTCCAGCAGCACTCATCCAGCCCCACATGTTCACTACAATTCATCCCGATTCTGCATTTGGGTTCACATTTCGAGGTTCGTATCTTGTGTTATCTACACGCCATAAATTCCGACGACCTTGTTGGCTAGACCTAAAGCACTTTTCATCAGAAAATATGGCGTAAGAGAAATGGAAGTCCCTGTAGTCACGAGCGAATCGCACGCGAGCAGCTTTCTGCTCCTGCGTCAAAATAATTTTTTTTGCGGGACGTCTGTGATGGACTCCAGCTCGATGCAACTCGTTTCTAATAGTTTGCATCGAAACTTCGTATTCTTGTGCGAAACTGCGAGTGGGTGTGAACGGGTTCTCTTCATACGTGGCTATCATATTATTTAACTCGTTTTCGTTTATAGCCCGGGGTCGAGGTGCACGAACGCGTTCTGTAATTTCTCCTTCTTTATATCTTCGCACCCAGCGGCGCACCGTTGTTCACTAACGAAAAAAAAAAAAAAAAAACAATCAGCATCGATTTTTTACATAATATAGGAACTAAGTATAATAATACGAGTACACTACAAAAGTCTTATTCAAAGGGCACAACTAGTACACTATAAATAAAAATTATAAGTATTGAAATACTTAAGGTGTGCATTTTGGTTGACTTCATGATAAATAAACTCTTAACTTTTCTATAACTAATTTAAGTAGTTATAACATTCATAACTATATTTTAAAATACAAGTTGTAAATGCAATAACTGAAAATCTCTTAAGGGGTCATTACTCATCATTATAAACAACTTTTACTATGAGAACCAAACCTGAAATCGCGATAAAAAAGCAGCTGGTCCATACATTTTGACGAGTTACGCGAACATAAATGTAGGGAACAGCTGTTTTTTTTTCGCGATTTCAGGTTTGGTCCCGTAGTAAAAGTTGTTCATAATGATTAGTACAATGACCCCTTAAGAGGTTTTCAGATATTGCAATTTACACCTCGTATACCTATGAGTAAGAAAAATGGCATAGCGTAAATTCCAACATTGTATGAAACTGTCCCAAGCAAATTTGTGCTTTATCTCTACTATTTAAAAGTGTTTACCCCGTGCGGGCTGGCAACGTGGCATTTCTAAAGGTTTTTCGTGGTTAAATACCAACGATCTAGTGCTTGGCCGAAAAAATTGTAAGTACTTGCTATTTTATCGGCCAGCCAAGCACTAAATCGTTAGTATTTAAAACTATGTGTGCAATTTTTTTTAAGTTTTTTTGGTAAGTATTTACGAGCACTACTAACAAAAATTTACATTATTGTCAATTACTTTCCATCTGCAGTATTATGATAAAATAAATGTTAAAAATAATTATAAAAAACAATTATCTTGTGCTTGGGCGAAAAAAAATTGTAGTTTGAAATATAATGATCAAGCCTCTAGAAATGCGACGAATGCGCTCTGGTTTTTCTAATTAAAATGCGGCAACGACGCTGTGAGATAAGGCACCATTGTTTAGGTTGTTTTGGTTTAGGATTTATTATCGGGTCATAAAAGGCTCCAACAACGTCTTTGAAAGCAAAAATAAATAAAAAGAACAATCTTATTTGAATGCATTACTATAAGTAGGTAATATCTTATGAGACTTTTAAAAAGAATCCATCTGAAAGTTATAATAATTTTATTATTTTTATATATATATCTGCCTAGCCTTTTCCCAACTATGTTGGGGTCGCTTCCAGTCTAACCGGATGCAGCTGAATACCAATATTTTTCATGGAATTTGTTTTTAAATTGCAATATAAGGAAAAATGCAAACTATGAAATAATAATATTACTATCACTTTATTTATTTCTATATCTCTCCCTCTATCTGAATACAAAAACATAACTTACTTGCATGTTCAACTCCACTGCTATTTGGGATATATTTAACCCTTGTCTATGCAAAACAATAATTTGATTCCTTTCTTCCTGAATCAGGTTTCGGGTCGTCATGGTTGCACCACGTTAGTCACAGCCCACACACAATACACACACAGTCCAGGATACAAGCTAGGGTCAAGAAGAGGCTTTCGATCACAGTCCGGTATACAAGCAGAGGTCACAGTTAGGCAGGCAATCAGTCCGATAGAAATAAACAGGTCGTAAAATGAAATGGCGATAGGAATTTAAGGGAAGCGTCAACAATTAGCGAGAGCAAATTGGCACTGCCGCGCTCTAGCTAATGTTTGTTATTTTATGTTACTCGCTCATTACTCACACAAATGCATATTGTCTCTAATTGGGGGAAACTAGGAAGGGGTGTGGTTTGTCACTAGCTGCGCTCTCGCAGGAATATTTTCTTAAGTGAGCATGCTTAACTTGGGCCGATAGTACATGGTTTTAAAATATGTATTTTGATGCAATAAGTTAGTCATTTAGGCTCGCGTATTTGCACTTTGATCGCGACCTACATTTGGGAGCGCATTGACACACGGCGGAGCCTAGATGAGGCATTCTTGTACATAATTTAATTAGTGTTCAATTAGACGTGGTTTGAGTCGGACAACTTGCATTTTTATTTAGATTCATTCCCGTTGGGCATTCATTGACATACATTACATGCATTGACATTCATTGGCATACATTACATACATTGACATTCATTGGCGTATTTACAGTTTGGTTAACACACCGAACAGATGTCTCTAAATATCACAGTTTTTCAGAAATCATCAACATCATATATACGTACTGTTATACCTTGCCAATGCTAGTAGAATGGCTGACCTGATGATGGCTTGCCTAGTCAGCATTTATTGACTTAGAAGCATTATTCATTAGGTTTGGACGTCTGTTCGGTCTGAATCTCGGTACGGGTCGGAAGTCCTAATTCACATTATTACTATATTCAATTTAATTCCATTCTAAGTTCATAATTATAAATAAACTCTGTTTCCAGCTTAATTGATTTTCTTTTTTAAAAACAAGTTTCCAGACTCTCGTATAATATTTGGTGGCAGCGGTGGGATACGAAAATCCCCTACCCGAATACGTCTCTGAAAAATACTAAACCTGAAAGTGCCTGTGTTTTAAAGTGCTGAAAGTTAAGTGGCTTACTAAATCAATTCTGTGTCGAATAAGTGCAATAATCAAAGTGCCTGATCGACACCCTGTCTTGTGTGTTGCACCTTGCAACCGAGACCGGATTTCACCCTCTGTTGGTACAGAGGTCTACTACAACTGCTGTTCTGCTGTTTACCGCTGGAGAAACGGTCAAAATGATCCTGAATATCCTCATAATGACGGCGTTCCTGTGAGTGATCTTGAAAATACTTCGGTTACTACTATATCCTAGTGCGAATACCAGAATTAACTCAGATTCACTATTTCTAGCTACATTTATTTCATTTCTACATACACTAATCTATTGTACATTATTCATAATACTTTGTAACCGATAAAGACTTTACTGTGCGGCTACTGTATATTTTGTTTAGACTACGCGTTTCGATTACGCGTCTATCACACTGAGTCACCTGTGCAAGGTAGCATAACGTGGATACGATTTCTTATAATTAATTAGTTTATAATATTTTATTTTGTAATATTGAATCATGACTGCAAAGGAGGAAAGTTCCAGTAGCTCTAAGAGTACAAAATCCGAAATGGAAGAAAAAAATAGAACTCTGTATTCTATTTAAATTCATTAAGCCATTCGATGGCTCCAGGGAAAAACTAAATTCCTTGATTGCTAATTGCCAGAGCGCTTTTAATACCACTACAAAAACGCAAAAACCTATTTTATTCAAATTTATTCTAAGTCAACTAATAGATAAAGCTGAAACTACATGCAGTGTCAAAGAATTCGAATCCTTTGAACAGTTCATCGAGTTCTTAAAACAACAATTTGGAGAAAGGAAGCATTACGCTCACCTACTCACCGAACTTCAGGACTGTAAGCAGAGCTCTGCTGAAACAGTCAACCATTTTGCGTTAAAAATAGAAACATGCTTAGCGAAACTACTTACGGAAATAAATATTTCCATTCCGACGAAAAAGAAAACTGGACTAGCAGGACGCGTAGCTGCGAAGCAAGATCTTGCGCTTCATACTTTTATAATAGGACTCTTGCCACGGGTATCACAAGTCGTTAGATGCCGAAACCCAGACTCATTAAATTCCGCTATAAACTTCGCAGTAGAAGAAGAAAAAAAATCATCTCTAATATTTATAAAAGATCTGCAGCCAATACTTACTCCAGTAACGATAAATCCAAAAATATGAATTCTCGCCGTGACTTTCCACCGCCACGTTTTCCAGCTCCGCGAAATCACCAATTCGATCATTCAAAAGCAATAAATACCAACGACATGGTGTGTCGCTACTGCAAAAACTTAGGCCACACTAGTGAAAATTGTCGCAAAAGACAATACAACAATAGTAGGAACCAATCTGCGGCTTCTACTTCAAATGGTCGTCAACCTAACCCTACACAAGCCCGCAAGGTTTTTATCATAAATCAGGATAAGGAAGAAGGGACCGACGAAGTCGACTAAAACGATTTAAACGAGTAAAATTTCCCGTCCGGTGTCGCGCGGGAAATTCGTCCTACTATATCAAAGCCGATGCCTTTATTCCCACTGTATCTCCTGAATCGCGTACTAAATCCACTGTTTCTATGAGACAAATTACTAAATCCATTGAATCCCCTGAATCACGTACTAAATCCACTGTCTCTATGAGACCAATTACTAAATCTACTGAATCCTCTGTATCATGTACTAAATCCACTGTTTCTATGAAACCTATTACTAAATCCCCTGAATCACGTACTAAATCCACTATTCTTATGAAATCAATTACTGAATCCCCTGAATCACGTACTAAGTCCACTGTTTCTATGAAACCAATGAGTAAATCCACTGAATCCCCTGTATCACGTACTAAATCCACTGTTTCTATGAAACCAATTACTAAATCCACTGAATCACGTATTAAATCCGCTGTTTCTGCCAAATTACTTACACTTACTAAACCCTGTAAATTACCAAATCCAAATGCAAGGTGCACCGATTCTATTCTCGTTGCTAATCCCTACATTTCATCTTCGGACAACTCGCCACTCTCACCAGACCTGAAACAAAAAATAGATGCAAAAATTTATAAAATATTTATAAATAGAGAGAAAAGATACTTACCACACGTAATAATTCACACGCCGGTTGCTGATAGGCCTTTATCCTTCCTGATTGACACAAATAAAAAAAATCCATGTCCAAAGTCCCAAACTTAAGTGATGATAAAATAACCATCAAAGGAATCGATGCTGGAAATGAAGCAACTTCAACTCTAGGCAGCTTCAAAATGCAAATATTAAAAAAAAATAACAAACCTTATATGTTTATGAATTTCACGTTGTCAAAAATATTAGCCTAAGTTTCGATGGCATCATAGGCAACGACCTCCTGAAAGACCTAGGTTGTCAAATCGACTATTGTCATGAAACCTTACAGATAGATGAAGACTACATAAAATTAAAATTCGCTAAACCATTATATAACATTCCACCTCGCACATAAACTGTAATTGAATGCACAACAAGTAATCCAAATTTAAGAGAAGGTATGATAATAGACCAACACATCTCTGATTCGTTGTTAGTTGCCAATTGCATCGTTAAAGTGAAAGAAAATAACCGTATTAACATTACCTTTGAAGAGTCCATCATACTCCGATCTAACCTTAATCTAACACTAGAACCTTTAGACACTAAAGCTTGTTTGAATCCTCATGAATCATTGTCTCTTACTAATGCCTCCACAAGAACAAATAAAGTTCTCAAACATGTTAGGATTTCTCACTTGAACGAAGAAGAATCTAATGCCCTATTACAAGTCTGCACAGACTTTTCCGATATATTCCATCTTCCAGACGATCAGCTCACATATACTACAATTGCTGAACATAATATCAGAACAAGTACAGATATCCCTATCCAAACTAAATCTTATAGATTCCCTGAATGCCATAAAAAAGACGTAGAAAATCAAATTAACAAAATGCTAGAACAAAACATAATAACACCTTCAAATTCACCATGGTCCTCACCCATTTGTGTTGTGCCCAAAAAGCTGGATGCTTCAGGACAACGAAAATGGAGAGTCGTCATTGACTATAGAAAACTCAACGATGTTACTATTGGAGAAACATACCCTATTCCACAAATAACAGAAATTCTAGATCAATTAGGGAAAAGCCAATATTTCACAACTTTAGATTTAACCTCAGGCTTCCATCAAATTCCAACATCCGAGCAAGACGCTCCTAAAACCGCATTTTCCATACTTCAAGGCCATTTTCAATTTACTAGAATGCCACTTGAACTAAAAAATGCCCCTTCGGCCTTCCAAAAACTAATGAACACATGTTTATGTGGACTTACGTTGCTTTGTTTATTTAGATGACATTGTAGTCTATTCCCCTGACTTACCAAGTCACATTCAAAACCTATCCGCTGTTTTCAATAGGCTCAGGAATTATAACCTAAAGCTCCAACCAGATAAATGCGACTTTCTATGCAAAGAATTTGCTTATCTTGGTCACCTCATCAACAAAGACGGTGTACAACCAAACCCTAGAAAAATCAAATGTATCACCGAATTCCCTTTACCAAAATGCCCAAAGATGTGAAATCTTTTCTTGGACTCGTATCTTACTACAGACGTTTCATACCAGACTTTTCCAAACTCGCAAAGCCAATAACATCCCTTCTGAAAAAAGATACACCATTCAATTGGAAAAATGAGCAACAGCTTGCATTCGAAAATTTACAAACTAAATTAGTAACGTCACCAGTGCTAGCTTATCCTGATTTTACCAAACCCTTCATTCTTACCTGCGACGCTTCCAACTACGCTGTTTCTGCTAAATTATCGCAAGGTCCAATAGGAAAGGTCCAATTGCTTACGCGTCTCGGACGCTCAATAAAGCTGAATGTAACTATAGTGTTACCGAAAAATAATGCTTAGCCATTATCTTTGGAACTAAAGCTTTTCGCCCCTATCTTTACGGAAATCGATTTACCATAGTCACAGATCACAAACCCTTACAATGGTTATAAATTAACTGTAAGGACCCTGGTTCTAGGTTAGTACGCTGGCGACTCAAATTAGAGGAATTTGTGGTGTGGTGTCACGTACATCATACACGTGCATCACATACATGTACATCAGCACATATGTAGTTTAAGTTAAGATAGATATGTTCATCGAATAAGTAGAAGGACATCACGTACATATTATTATGTATATAAACTGAACCGTTGAACATTAAAGATAGTTCTTACTAGCTGATACACGGACCTCATTGTGTTTGACTAACCCCCTCCATCTCCCCACATCGCAAATTTGACTATGATATTGTATACAAAAAAGGCAAAATCAATACTTACGCTGACGCCTTGTCTCGATTTCCAGTTAACCCTATTCATGGTAAACGTTCACCAACCCCTGACCCTCTACTATTAGATTTTGAGAGAGATCTTGACACTGAATTCGATGATCTCTTGGAGGACCCTCTTATAATCCTACCCTCTCCTATTCCGTTCTCCTTCGAGAATAACGACCTATTAAATCAAGAAACAGATGCAGACTCTAATATATTACAAAATCCTATACCACAAGCTGAACCAACGCTATCTCCAGATCTGATAGATCCATATCTAGATCTCATAGATCTCGGACCGAACTTACCCTACCTTGACATCAGCCCTGACAGTGCCGACCTCAACCTTGACTTTGACTCATTACAAATCCCTTCGCCAAACGTGCAACTAAACCCAAATGACGATAATTATTCTAAATTTCTAAAATCAATTCCAAATAAAGAAAATATCTCCAACACAGTTCTAAAAGAACACAACGAAAATCTCCTAAATCAACCTGTAAAATAATATTAATTCCTACATCTATAGATTTAGATGAGTCAAATCCCTACATCACCGAAATCCTTCTAAATTCCGGCAACCAAGACGAAATCCTTAACTCTGAAAAAGAATTATACCATTTTCTAAAAACTAAATATGACAACAAAACTATTTACTTCATCTTCACAAAAGTTCACCACTTCGACGAATCATCTTATCCCGCTATCTATGACAGTGAAACAAGTAAGAAACGAAATCCTGAATTCTGAACAAACAACAGATATTGCTATCTACGACTTCAAAAACCCATTTGACCATCACTCTTACACAAAAATTTACAATATCCTAACTCACATCTTTAACAATACAAAAATTCAAATCCATGTTTACCTAAATAAAACAATATACCCTACTCTGAGCGAAGAACCTAAAATCATGCGCGAGAATCATGACATTCCTACAGCTGGACACTTAGGATCGACACGAATGTACAACAGAATCCGGGAACAATTCTATTGGAAAGGCATGCGAAGTGATATAGAAGACTATGTCAAGAAATGTAAATTATGTCAGGAAAATAAAGCTCTGAGAAAATTAAATAAAGCTCCAATGGAGATCACTACTACATCCACAGCTCCGTTTCAGAGAGTGGCATTTTATATAGTAGGACCCTTACCCGAATCCGGCTCCGCCAAACTAAAATATATCCTCACTTTACAAGATGATCTAACTAAGTATTCTATCGCTTATCCTATACGTAGTACAACCGCTGAAGAATCCCTAAATCTATACTAACTGATCAGGGTACTAACTTTACGTCCGACCATTTTAAAACTACTTGCCAATTTCTTAAAATCAAACAATTATGGTCATCACCTTACCACCCTCAGACTCAAGGAGCCTTAGAACGCAGTCATTCAACCCTAAAAGAATATTTAAAATCATTCGTAAATGAAAACCAAGATAATTGGCCAACCTATGGGTATAAAGCTATGTTAACCTATAACACAACAGAACATTCGACTGCAAAATTTACTCCTTACGAGTTAAATGAACCTAGTACAACATATTCAGACTATATTGAAATGTTACTATATAAATTTACACCACCATACACCACAGGAAAAGCCCTGGAAAACATACTAAAATCCAAAGAATCTTCTAAATCCTATTACGATTCTCACACTAAATCACCACCACAGTATAAGGCTGGTGATTACGTCTATCTTAAAGCCCACCTGAGGCTCAGAAAGGCACTATCGCCTATCTGGAAAGGTCCATACAAAATAATTAAAGTTCACAATAATAATACAGCTACGCTCCTTATCAACAGACGTCACGTGACTCACCATTTCGATCAAATGAAACCCGCAGTTACTAAGGATCCTATATTACTGTTAGAGATAGATTAAGATAAGAAAGATTAGAAATAATTAATTATTAGCATGTAAGTATTTTTAGCTGGTAATTATAATAGGTATTTAGCGTAATCTAACTGATTCTATTCATTCTATTTCAGCGCTTCGGTCAATGCGCATCAGGAATTTATCAAACCACTTCCTTCTAGTTCCGGCATTTACTTCGATAGACTAGGAAAACTTAAAGCAATTAAAGGAAAATTAAATATTATTAGTCATGTAGACATTTCCCTTATAAACCCACATCTTACTAACCTCAATGATATCTTAGACGTAGTTAGGAAAACATGTCAGAAATCGAGCAACCTTCAATGTGAAAACATACTATCCCCACTCACAGTTCGATACAACGATATTAAACGCGAGTTCGATTCTATCTCACATTTAATGTCAAAACGTAGTAAACGTTCAGCATGGTTCAGCGGAATAGGCACTGTTTTCAGACATGTTTTCGGCACACTAGACGAAGACGATGCATTAAAATACGATTCCGCAATTGAATCTATTCAAAACCACGAGAAAAAGCTCGCTGAACTAATGAAAGAAAACATTTTAATTACTACTTCTACTTTGGAATCTTACAAACAAACGATTAATAAATTAAAAGATAACAAAAATTCACTTAGAGGCACTTTAAGTCTACTCATACTACAATTAAATAATATCACGGAAACTTCTAAAATTCTAATATCTGAAACAAAAGTCCATTCCATAGGTGCTAGCCTCGAAAACTCTCTGCTAGCATTGTCGTTTCAGCTTGAAGACTTAACGAATGCTATTATGTTGAGCAGTCAAAACATCCTGCATCCAAACATAATCAGTCCGGCGCAATTATACCATGAACTTGCTGATAACGACCGGTACCTACCTAGAGATACTGGGATTCCTATAACACTAAGTCTAGATAATATTCACTTAATATTAAGCATATCGGAAGTTACGTGTTACTACTATAAGAATAAACTTGTATTCGTTTTACGAATTCCTTTAGTTACTAATGACCAATTTAACTTGTATCATAATTTGGCATTACCGACCCCTCATGGATTAGATAATCCAAATACTTTTAGTTTAATTTTACCTTCTAGTTCGTATATTGCTATTTCTAAAGATAAGCTAAACTTTTGTAATCTAGATAGCCTAGATAAATGTAAAACAATAAGCTCTGAGTTCTTTCTGTGTGAGATACTTACGGTATTATTGACAAGCGGCAATCCTACGTGTGAAAGCGAACTATTAACGAAAATAATTAGAGCTATCCCCACACAATGTGAAACCAAAACGATTGTCGGCGAATTGGACATTTGGAATTACTTATGAATAATCAGTGGATTTTCGTGCAATCTCGTTCAAGTATATTGTCTATGGATTGCGATAACTCGGAACTACGTGAAATCATAGTGTCCGGAACCGGTATATTACGAATCCCAAATCAGTGTACAGTACGAGTATACACAAAAAGTGCGAGACTTATATCATCAAAAGATGAAATCAATATAGACATTCCTATTCCTAGTTTAGACTTTAGCATTATAAATGACTCATGTTGTAAAATAGACACTAAGACTAATAAGTTAAATAATAACATATCCCCTATTTTACTTCAAAACATACATTTGGATGATCTCACTGTAAATAAACAAAATGATAAGATATTTTCAGAGTTAAACAAAATTATTAATGAAGAACCTATTCTAGTAAAATACGGGACACATTATTTGATATTGACCGTGTGTATTTTAATTATAGTTATGTCTTTTATGGCATTTAAATTATATAAGACTATTTCTAAGCATAGATCTAAGTTCTATATCTCTTGTGTTAAACCGACGACCCATACTGATGACGATGGCAATAGCGATAATATAGATACTGTACCTGAAAACTCTTCAATTCCATTGCCTAGATTACGGGAAATTGTATAACTTCCTGAATTTCGGCTTTTATCCCCGAATTATTATGGGGGGGCTGTTATACCTTGCCAATGCTAGTAGAATGGCTGACCTGATGATGGCTAGCTGAGGGCTACGCCATCAGCGAGCCTCTCCCAGTTCAGCGATGCGCTCGCTAATAACTCAGATGACTCTGACTCACAGAGTCGGTCTGATAGTCCGATAGTGTCAAGGGACACCACCGCCCCCGCGGACAATAACGCAGCGGCGGCGAATTCAAACTCCGACTCTTCGGATGCGGAGACAGGTTCTTGTTCTTCCTCCTCTGGACCAGAGGAAGGGGGCATCACCTCAGGCCCTGGCAAGAGGAAGAAGAACAAAAGCAGGTCTTCGCAACCTAGCAAAATGGTTGCGATCGAGGCTCCCTCGACCTCCGCTCCCTCTACCCCCGCGGTAGTCGTCACTAGGGCCCCTACCCCGGCTCCGTCCGCGCCGTCGCAAGCTACCACTTCCGGTACCTCGACCGCGTCCGCCAAGACTCCATCTGCCTCCAAGAAGGCATCCCGTCCCCCACCCATTATCATTCAAGATAAGGGCAGGTGGACGGAAGTTTCACAAAGGTGCAGTGATCTTAGGATCAATTTCACCAGTGCCGTCAGCACCCAGCCTGGCATCAAAGTTTCCGTTCCGACATCGAACGATTATAGGGAACTAACCAAACTTCTTCGGGCGAGAGGAATCTCTTTCCACTCTTACACCTTCCCCGAGGACCGTCAGATTCGCGTGGTGATCCGTAGGATCCCCAGTGAGATCGCCACGGACGATATCAAGGCCGACCTAGAGAGACAGGGGATCCCTGTCCTCGAAGTCCACAGGATGCACCGATCCAGAGGTGGTTCCCTATACGACATGGTTCTTGTCGTGTGTTCCCAAACCGAAGGGCATCACCCAATCTTCAAGGTCAGCTCAATATGCTGCCTTAAGGGCTTCGACGTCCAGAAGCCCCACAAGTCGAGCATCATAGGCCAATGCCACAGATGCCAGTTATACGGACACGCGCAAAAGAACTGCTTTGCGAAACCCAGGTGCGTCAAGTGCCTGGGCGAGCACGGCACTTCTGAGTGCACCCGTCCAAAGGACCGTGCCCTCTGCACCGAGCCTCCCAGCTGCGTCTTATGCGGCCAACAGGGTCACCCAGCCAACTACCGTGGCTGTCCTAAAGCTCCGAAGTCATCTTCCTCGAAGCTGACCAAGCGTTTCGACGCGAGGCAGCAGCGAGAGCACCCCGGGTACCCCGCTACCCTGTCCCAACCTCCGCAGCGTCTGAGCCCTCAAAGGTCCAGTCTGTGGAACTACTTCAGTCACCAGCAGGCCTTCTCTGGCTTCGGCCAATATATGGCCCCTCCTCTCCTTCCTCAACCTCTGATGTTGGACCCTAATATTCGCGCTCAACAGGCACCCGCCGCTAATACCGCGCTTCCCGCGGGGGGCGCGCCTCCCGCGCCTCTCGCGCTCCGTGCACCTGAGCCAGCTCCTAAAGCCGCTCCCGTCGCCACCACTCGCGCGCCCCCTAAACCCGCGACTACTTCAGTTGGCGCCCGCGCCGTCGCTAACGCACTAGACGCGTTTAATGTGATTACGAGCACATTCAACGTGTTCATGTCTCCTCGCGCCATTCAAATGGCCGGGGAATTAGTGAAGGCTCAATCCTCTGGCAATCTTTATCAGATCCAGAGCATATTCAATGCGTACCCGGAAATTACGCAAGTCCTCAACACCTTCGCGAAACGGCCCTAATATGTATAATACGGCCCCCGCAAGAACTTAACTCAGATCCCTCAAGTTAGGCTTCTTCAATGCCGATGGCATTAGGGGACAACGCGACGAAGTCGCCGAGTTCCTCCGCGTCAACACGTTAGATATTCTCCTAGTACAGGAAACCTTCCTCAAGCCGAGTCATCGAAACCCGTCAGTTGCGAACTATCGCATAGTTCGCAATGACAGGTCTCGATGCCACAGGGACGGCACCTTGATCTATTATAGAACCCCTCTATACTGTATTCCTCTCGATCCTCCAACTCTCTCGTGTCTTGAAGTGTCTGCATGTAGACTAGGCGTGTCAGGTCATAGACCGATTACGATAGTTTCGGCTTACATGCCGCCCACCGCGACCTCGTCAGCAGACGGTCTCAAACTGCTCTCTGACGATCTTTCAATTCTTTTTGGCCTGAGCGAATCCGTTATCATAGCGGGTGACCTCAACGCCAAACATCCGGCCTGGAATAGTACTAGTACCACGTTCCGAGGCAGACGCTTGTTTGACCTCTGCCCCGTCCTAAACTTTGACGTCATCGCCCCGATGACGCCCACCCACTACCCTCACGACCCCAACCATACCCCTGACGTATTGGACATAGCGCTCCTAAAGAATATCAACCTCCGGTTGGATTCGATAGAGGCGATGGACGAACTGACTTCCGACCACCGACCAGTCGTCATGAGACTGGTCCCTCGCGACGGACTCCCTGACCCGGACGAACCCTCTCGTAACAAAGTAGTCACGGACTGGATGAAAGTAAGCGATCGCTTGAAATCCACCACTTCCCCTCTACTAGACTCTATACCAGATCAGTTTACCTCAATCGCTGACACGACGGCCGCGATCGGCTCACTCACGGAACTGCTGACTGAGAAGAACGCGGCTACTCGTGCCTACGACGTCTTTCCCTGTGACGCCAACAAAGCTCACATGCGCTATTTGCAGAGATCTGTAAAGACATGCTTGGCCGAGCTGCGTGACGGTAACTGGGACAAGATGTTGAGCGAGCTAGAGCCCACTCATCTGGCATTCTGGGAACTTCAGAGTAAACTCAAGTCCCAGCAAGTAGTCTCTATGCCTCCCCTGACACGACCCGACTGGACGATAGCATTCGACGACATCGACAGGGCTGAATGCCTAGTGGACAGCCTCGACACCCAGTGCTCGCCCAGCTCTCAACCAGTAGACTAGGCTCACCTCGCCGAGGTGGATGCCGAAGTCGAACGTAGAGCCTCTCTCCCTCCGGTCGAAGACCCTGATTGTCCTCTAGACCCCGTCTCCCCGGACGAGGTTCACGATATAATCAAGGGTCTGAAACCCCGTAAAGCCCCTGGATCAGACGGTATCACCAATAGGGTGGTCCAGTTGTTCCCAGCTCACCTGATCATGCTAATGACCACCATCTTCAATGGTGCTCTTAGTAATAACATTTTTCCACAATCGTGGAAAAATGCCACCGTCATCGGTATCCCGAAGCCCGGCAAGCCTAAGACCGAGCCTTCCAGTTACCGTCCCATCAGTTTGCTCGACGTTTTCGGCAAGGTCTATGAGAGGCTTATTTATAAGCGTCTCAGAGACTACGCCGAGACGAAGGGGCTCATCCCCAACGAACAGTTCGGTTTTAGAACCCAACATTCTTGCGTACAACAGGTCCACCGTATCATAACACATAAGCGCCGGTTTCCAGCGCGGGTTCATGACGGGTGCTGTGTTCTTCGATATCGCGAAAGCGTTCGACAAAGTCTAGCACAACGGCTTATTGTATAAGCTATACAAATTCGGTGTGCCAGATCGTCTTGTGCTCATCTTACGGGACTTTTTGTTGGACCGCACCTTCCGCTATCGCATCGAGGGTGCGCTCTCTTCCCCTCATCCGATCCGCGCAGGCGTCCCTCAGGGGTCTGTGCTGGCTCCGCTCATTTTTACGCTGTTCACCAGTGACATCCCGAAATGTAGAAAGGCGCAGTTAGCTCTGTTCGCAGACGACACGGCCATCTACTACACCGGCCGCAGTCAAGACCAGATCTCCCGCATCCTACAGACCGAAGTCAACAGACTTGGTGACTGGTTCAGGAAGTGGAGGATCGAGGTAAATCCTGATAAGAGCCAAGCGGTCCTCTTTTCTAGGCCCCGGCGTAGACCGGACCTACCACGACAGATCAAAATGTTCGGCAAGCCTATCCCTTGGGAGAAGCGAGCCAAATATCTCGGTGTGATCTTAGATCATCACATTTCGTTCGCTGAGCACATAAAGCAAGTGCGTTCGCGCGCCGCTTTCGCTCTCGGTAGGCTTCATTGCGTTCTGAACTCACGCAGCAAGTTGTCCCTTCAGGGCAAATTGCGTATTTACACAGCGTGCATCCGGCCGATTATGACGAACGCGTGTGCCGCTTTCGCACACGCCCGTCCCCATCTCATTCATAGAATGCAGGCACTTCCAAACCGATTTCTCCGTAAAATTACGGACGCTCCATGGTTCGTTCGGAATGAAACCCTTCATGTAGATCTTAGAATCCCCACCATCAAGCAGTTCATTAAACGCGCGACAAAGCGGTTCTTCGAGTCCGCAGATAGACATCGCAACCCCTTGGTTGTGCAGGCAGCTAGCTATAGGCCTTCTCAAATTAGTCAGACTCGCCGACCTAGGCATACTCTCTCAGACCCGGATGACCCCATTACTCTCCTTCAGGAAAGCAATAGGGCCACAAGTACAGAGGCTTTAAGCTAATACCTTAGGGCAGCCACAGGAAAGACCGGTTAAGCAGTCACGGCCTCTCAAGCCCAACTGCGAGATGCCATTAAAAAAAAAAAAACCGCACGCGCTCATTGATCTATGCACCTTTGTCATAATAACACGTTTGCTCGGTCAATACTTTCTTCAAATATTAATGCGCTTATTATCTTTCTATTTTTATAAATTTTATATATATTCTAGATTTATGCAAACTTGATTTTTACCTAGTTTACAATACTGCTTACCTTAATTTGGCTTTATCGTACTTAATAAAACATGTCCAACAAGCAATATCGACAAGAAGCGTCATCCAAGAGGGTACAACGCCCGAAACGTGGAGCAGAGGTGCGGTGGTTCTGTTCTTCAAAAAAGGCGACAAAACCTTGCTGAAGAACTATGGACCCATCTCACTTCTGAGCCACGTATACTAGCTGTTCTCGAGGGTCGTCACGAACCGTCTCGCTAGGAGACTTGACGAGTTCCAGCCACCAGAACAAGCCGGTTTTCGAAAAGGCTTCAGTACCGTAGACCACATCCATACTGTTCGGCAAATTGTGCAGAAGACCGAAGGGTACAATCAGCCGCTGTGTATGGCATTTGTGGACTACGAGAAAGCCTTCGACTCCATCGAAATTTGGGCAGTTCTGGCCTCTCTGCAACGATGTCGAATTGACTGGCGCTACATAGAAGTGTTGAGGTGTTTGTATGACGCTGCAACGATGACTGTCCAGGTCCAGGATAAGGAAACCAGCCCCATCCAACTACTCAGGGGGGTGAGACAGGGGGATGTGGTATCCCCGAAACGGTTCACCAATGCGTTGGAGGACGTCTTTAAGACGCTGGACTGGACTGGACAGGGTATCAACGTAAACGGCGAGTACATCTCACAGCTTCGTTTTGCCGATGACATCGTCATAATGGCAGAAACGCTGGAACAGTTAGACCGGATGCTGCACAGCCTAAATGGAGCCTCTCAGCGGGTTGGCCTCGGCATGAATCTGGACAAGACGAAAGTCATGTACAATTCGCACGTCTTGCCAAGTCCAATCCACATCGAAGGGTCGCTTCTCGAAGTTGTGAAAGAGTATGTCTACCTAGGGCAAGTTTTCCAGCTTGGTAGGCACAACTTTAAGAAGGAAGCCGAATGAAGGATCCGGTTGGGTTGGGCAGCGTTTGGAAAACTTCATCAAGTCTTCTCTTCGTCGATCCCGCAGTGTTTGAAGACTAGGTCTTAGGGTCTTCAACCAATGCGTCCTGCCCGTTATGACATACGGTGCCGAAACGTGGTCGCGCTGGTCCACAAATTTAAGGTCACTCAGCGTGCTATGGAGCGGGCTATGCTCGGAGTTTCTTTGAAGGATAAGATCAGGAATGAAGTTATCCGGAAGAGAACCGGAGTTACCGACATAGCCTGCAGAGTAAGCAAGCTGAAGTGGCAGTGGACTGGCCATGTTTGTCGAAGGACCGATGGCCGGTGGAGCAGACGAGTCCTGAGTAGGGTAGGTTCTGCGTCACTTGCTCTCGCAAGCCCCCAATTATACCCTACTAGTGTAAGTCATTAAGTGCAGATCGTATTCAATCACAAAGGCGTATAAGCATCGCTCGATTCGTAATTGTTATGCATCGGGAATCCGATCCGCTAGAACGTGGTGCAATGAACTGTAGATAGCTGTTAGCTGTTGCGCATCTGTTTACTTGTATATGCATTATGAGATGCGCTGACAATCGTAACGTTTGCGTACACTTTTATTTCTATTCACATGCCTCCTTTGATAGCACTGTATGAAATCCTTGCCTTTTACAAGTAAAACATAGGGACATCATAAAGGAAACCTGCGAACATGCTCTGACCACGGCTCATCTTGATGATGCCAGTCCAAGAGCCCATCGCCGCAGAAGTAACTAGCTGCTACGTCACTTATAGTGGACCCATCTACCCTACCTACTTATAAAACTACCTATTAATGTCATCAGTGATTTAGATACGGATACATTTTATTTATTTCATTAACAGCGATGGCATAAGTACATACAACTTCCTTTTTAGAATTTCATCTCAGGTATCCGCGACGGTGTGGCGCCGTTCACTAAATTGGGAAAGGAAGGAATTTGATTCCATGTGTAACCCACAATAAATCAATTTGAACTCTATGTACCGGTTACATAGAATTTATTTAGTATCAAGCCTTTCTCATTTGTATAAACGGAATAAAGTTGAACTTTAATAACATGGTGCTACTTGTAGTTCATATACTCGTATAAGAGTAAAATTAATTTAAAAATACATTTAATTTGAAACAATTCGTGAGAGCATTTCTGCAAGATAAATCTAGATAAAATGTCGGTGAGTATATTTTTTATTTTATTTATAATCATTATGTTATCTTATCGTAAAATATGTTCTTATATATTTTTTTTTTGTTTCAGGACTCCGAAGATCTTTTTAACTTTATTCCAATTCCCCCAAATAAGCTAATTGTGAGTGAGTCAACTAAGCTCAATTTAAAGAGAAAAGGGGAACCTCATCACCCCCGCAAAAGCGCAAGGCATACTCATATACCAAAACGAGGGCTCAAAACACATTTTCTACACGGTCAAGGACGATCAATATTGAAAATAAGGCTGACAATCACCCTGAAAAACTATGCGAGTGCAGCGCAAATAAATGTGTGCAATATGTAATAGAAAATATTACAAGTAGCGATATTTACTTAGATTTAGAAAATATAATTGGGAAGTTCAAGAAAACATGTAGATTCAAAAATGAAAATGATTTCATAATCTTTTACTATTGTATGGGAAAGTTATATTATTATTTTTTAAATGTTGTTATCGGATTTTGTAGAATTAGATTGTACCTGCATAATTATACTGTGCCTACACTTATATAATAAAATTATAAGCTTAATAATATATTATAAGTTCTTACATTCAAATATAACTGAATCCAGAATATTAAAAAATAAAATATTAAAAGTAATGGTTTCAAACGAATTATAATTATTCTTGTATTAAATGTTAAAAATATAGGTAATATTTATGTGAACTTTGCAAAAATATTTAATGTTTGTGTTACTAATGTTTTAATAAAATTACTTGTTTATTTATATTAAAAATAATTTGGTTTTATTCATAATCCTCTATTGCTGTCAGTTCTTTGTCCATAAATGTATGAGACCTCATTGAACTGGTTTAATAAATGTTTATTGTAGATGACCGGAATTAGTTGGCCCCTCATTCCATTTACGATTTTAGTCTCGAATTGCTTGTTGAAGCGCTATTATGGATAAAATGATGAGTAAACATAATTCCTAATCTGTATCATTCGGGAGTGTTCATACATGAGATTAGTATGAGAAATTAGTATTAACAAAAGTATGCTTTAATTGCATTTGTCATAAGGACCAAATTGCATGAGCGATATTTAATGTGATTTTTTTTTTTACGATATCTTCCTGAGTCGAATTCGCATAATGAACACAGCTTTGGTTTAAAGGTTTATAAATGTAGGTCTTCCGCGACTGTGCTATTACTTTTAACTTTGTTAGCTTGAGAGCACATAGTTCATTGCTTTCGCATTGTGCTCGTTATTGTGACAAAAAAAAAAGTTGTCTACATTGTGATTTTCTGTGCTAGCATCCTGCAGTAGCAAAGTATGTAAGTATTTTAATAATGTTTTTTATGTTCTAATGATTAATACTTAACTTATTATAATATGTAGTCTGAAAATTAAGGGTTATTTATTTTATAAAAAGCCTATATACCAAGCATAATGACTTACTTACTGCTTGGTTTGAGTTGAACATTGTTATCAGTTTATTTTTTATTTTATTTTATTATTATTAGTGTTTACCACTCATACACATTGGTCTACCGACCACAAGCGTGGTTGTTGAGTGGGAGGTTCTGGCTTTGATGTCCAGATCGTATAGTTATTGGGTTTTCTGTTAGAAAATTTCCAGTAGCAGCCCAGAGTTTGGATTGTATCCAGTATATGGCAATAGGCAAAATGTAGATATGGAACAGTGATGCTATGTTATAATTAGTGGTTACAACCGCCATACAGAGGCTCCGGGTTAAATTTGTAGTGTTATAGTTTTTTTTTTTTGTGTGTTAGTAACTTTTGGTTTGGATTCATGCCCAATCACGTTAATTATAAGGGTTAAATACACTTCTGCTTTAGCCTTTAGGGATTACAGGGGTGATATTATATTGATATTATTATAATTATTTTTCAGGGCTCACGCTAACAATCCGTTTTGGTTGCATGAAGAGGACTTGGAGCAACCTTTGACAGCAGGTACCAGCGGTGGTTCTAAGAAGAAAGCTGAACCGGCGAAGCGGGCTAAAAAGGTCCCGAAGAAAAAAGATCTACCTGTGAAAAATCCATTTGCTGAGCAATCTGATTCCGACAGCGACGCGAAGTCAACTCCTGCACCAGCTGTCAAACGAAAGAGAATTGCTGTGGTTCCTGACTCTGATGTAAGTTTTTTACTATACCTAGTTTAAAGTGATTTTTAGCTTCAATTTCCGAAAATCTATTAATTAACTCAACTTATCGCAGTCCTGGATACAGACCTCTCCCTTAAGTACCATGTAATAAGAAAGTCTTTGTTTATAATAAATTATTTTTACTTTTGATATGTAGAGTGGAGTCATGTACCCTGTCGGAATATCCGTTCTATTATATTCTGCTCCTATAATAGGAGAATTGAACTTGGTTGGTTCTTAGACTCGACATGCGCTGTTACACACTAGATGATACATTGTAATTTAATTGTATTCCAGGATGAATTACCGCAACAGCCAATTCGAGCTGCGACCCTGAAAAGTGCATTCTCTCAGCGCGTAGCTTCGGGATACTCATACCAGTCAGACTCGGCGAAAACAGGGCAATACTACTTCGAATTGAGAGTGTACAACACTCGCGAAGCTGAGCGACTACAATACAACGAGCGTTGGAAACAAGCTCTCATAACTTTGAAGCTTGCTACTAACCAGAACACCAGCGTTTGGGCTTCATTAACCGGTCTAGTCAATGCTGGTCGGGATGAAATTCCAATACTGTATACTAATCCGCAATAAATAGCGTGTTAACTAAAACTTTTTCCTTACAGATTTGTATAACTTTGATACTTTTATATTATGATTTAATCACGTCTTATGCTGGTTATCATTTATTTTTTATAACTTAAAAACATAACGAGCAAATATGTTATCTCTTAATATTCGTTTATTGGTCAGCTTTCATACAATTTTTATCATTTGATTTAAAAATATAACAGTCTTCTAATCTTAATGTGTCTTTTCCTACAGCTATTTTACACAAGAGAAATGAAAAATGAATAAATTACAAATGAGATAATAAACTGCTTAAAATTACACATGAGAAATTAAAATTGATGAAAATTACACATGAGAAATAAAAGCAGAATAATTTTGTTTTATGAGAAATTAGAGTTACGTTAAATAATATTTTTATTTTACAGCCATGTTACACAAGAGAAATGAAAACTGAATAAATTACAAATGAGATATTAAAATTGATTAAAATTACACATGAGAAATTAAATTGATTAAAATTATCCATGAGAAATTAAGTAAAATAATTTTGTTTTATGGGGAACTTAGTGTGTAAAATAATATTTATATTTCAAAATTTAACTGAATATTATTTTAGAAATGTTTTTTTGTAAAGACTGTAATATTTATGTTTCAAAGTTGTCATCGTATAATAGAACGAATATTCATAAATCAAATCGCTTGTCGAGTTCTGAGTTTGACCATGTTTAAGTCTGCATTTAAAAAAAGGATTATAAGTTATAAAATAAATTCGATTGTTTTCACTATTACTCCCGAGACGTTTTTAAGGCAAATTTCGAACACTGTGTATGATATCATAGAAAATGCTATTAAAAACATAAAGCTATCAAAGTAAATTTTGAATTGTTTGTTTCATACATTTTGCCCAAAAATAATGAAATATCTATGAAATCTTTTAACACAAAATTTAATATTTTAGTGCAGAGCACTGACATTGCTGATATTTACATAAAATGTTCCGAGAAATTAATATCAAAATGTTCAGAGTTTGAACTTTCAGAATCAGGTGTCCAACCTGATTCTGAAAGTTCAAACTCTGAACATTTTGATATTAATTTTATAAATCATTTGGAAATAAATATAAATAAGTACAATCCTTTAAGAGCTGGAACTTGTCATGTTTAAACATACATAACAATGACAGTCACTGTTTTTTGTGGTGTATTGCAGCCCACATGTATCCGACTGTGCATCATCCTAATCGTATAAAATCATATCCACACTACACGAGGCTCTTTAATATAAATAATTTATCATTTCCTCCGAGTTTTAATGACATTAAAATATTCGAAATAAATAATCAATTTATTAGCGTGAATGTAGGTCTTGAAACGAATAATCAAGTAACCGGTCCTTTATATGTGACAAGTAAACGAAAGCTTATCCGTGCTAACCTATTATACATTAATAAAAACGGAAAAGCGCATTTTTGTTTAATAAAAGATTTTAGTCGCCTTCTGCATCGTCAGTTAACTAAACAGTATTTTTATGCGATGAATGTTTTTTATATTACGACCATATAGATAAATTGATGAATTACAACTGTGGTAGAAGACAAACAGTTTTACCTGAAGAAAATAGCAAATTATTTTGTACGAATTTTCAAAGAGCCCAAAAAATACCTATTGTGATATACGGCGATTTTGAAAGTTTGCTTTGTGTATACTCAGACAAAAATAAATCTCTTTTTACTGAAAATGTACAAGCACATAAAGCATCCTCCTTTGCCTATTACATTTGCTGCAAATCTAACCCCAAACTAAATAATTTTGTTAGTTATAGAGGTCCAAATTGTGCACAAAGATTTGTTGAAACAATAAAAAGTGATATAAAAAGGCTTTATAAAGTTTTACAAGATGATAAGCCTATGTTATCTCTTACCCCCGAGGAGTTAACTCCCCATAATGAAGCTACAACATGTCATATATGTAAAACTGAGTTTGGTATGAATGATAAAATAGTTAAAGATCATGACCATTTTACGGGTAAATATAGAGGTCCTGCCCATAATACATGTAATTTAAATTTGAAAAAATGTCAGTATATACCAATAATTTTTCATAATTTATCAGGTTACGATTGTCATTTATTTATTAAAGAATTATCTGGTATTCTTGGTAGAATTAATTTAATTCCAAAGTCAAAAGAAAAATATATAGCGTTTACAAAGTACATACCGATTGATAAAAATAATACAGCACAGTTAAAATTTATAGATTCATTTAATTTTTTGAGTACCAGTTTAGATAAATTGGCAAAAACTTTACATTCGGACGATTTTCATAACATGCGATTGTATTTTTCTAATGAGGATTTTTTTAATTTAGTTCGTAGAAAAGGTGTATACTGTTATGACTATATAGATACATGGGAAAAATATAATGAGACTCAACTGCCTGAGCAATCATTTTTTTTTAATAAACTTACCGGAGAAAATATTTCAACAGATGATTATCAGCATGCTGTAACAGTGTGGAACGCATTTAAAATAAAAAAATTAGGAGAGTATACGGATCTTTATTTGAAATGTGACGTTCTTTTATTATGTGATATTTTTGAAAAATTTCGAGATATGAGTTTAGTTTATTACAATTTAGATCCATGCTTTTATGCTTCATCTCCATCATTAAGTTGGGATGCGATGCTTTTATTCACTAAAGTTGAGCTTGATTTAATTTCGGATGTGAATATGTACCAAATGTTGGAAGAAAGAATTCGTGGAGGTCTCGCTCAATGTTCATTGAGATATGCTAAAGCTAATAACAAATATTTATCAAATTACAACAATAAAAAACCTAGCACCTATCTAATTTATCTTGACTGTTAATTTATATGGATTTGCGATGATGCAAAAACTGCCTATGAGTAATTTTAAATTTCTGAATGAAAATGAAATAGACGATTTCAATATCAATAATGTATGTAAAATGAGTAATCAAGGGTACATTCTTGATGTAGACTTATGTTACCCATCCAACATTCATAATGCTCATTCAGACTTACCTTTTGCAGTTGAAAAGTTTTCCCCGTTACAAAGTCAAAGTAAGAAATTAATAGCAAATCTGTATAACAAACATCGCTTTGTAATCCATTATGTGCATTTACAAGAATGTTTGAAAAATTGATTAATTTTACTTAAAATATACAGAATACTATCATTCCACCAAGATAACTTTTTAGAGCCATATATTTATTTAAATACTTCTCTGAGACAAAAGGCTAAATCAGATTTCGAAAGAGACTTTTTCAAAAAGCAAAACAACTCTATTTTTGGGAAAACGATTGAAAACAAACGTAAACAAGTTGATGTTCGACTTGTACAATTATGGAAAGATACGTTAAATACAACTAACAGATCATATGGGGCAGAAAAATATATAAGTGCTCCAAACTTTAAAGACTTAACAATTTTCTCCGAAAATCTAGTTGCTATTCAGTTAAATAAGACAAAAGTTATTTTAGATCGCCCCATTTATATTGGTTTTTCTATTCTTGAAATTTCCAAAACACATTTATATAATTTTCATTATTCTGTTATGAAAAACATTTATAAAGATAATATAAAATTATGTTATACGGATACCGATAGTCTTCTTTATCATATAAAAACTGCTGATTTTTACGATGATATGAAAAAATATATTAAGTATTTTGATACAAACAATTTTGTGGAAAATAATAAGTATGGTATACCGAAAGCTAATGGACAAATACCGGGTTATTTCAAAGATGAAATGGGAGGAGAAGTAATTTCAGAATTTGTTGGGTTACGTGCTAAGTTGTATTGTATAAATTCTGAGAAAAATACTATTAAAAAAGCAGGAGTTACAAAGCCTGTAACAAAAAAGTTGGACATTGAAAAATATAAAAGAGCTTTAATTTATAAAGAAAACCTAAGAGATGATATGTATGTTATACGATCGAAAAATCATCAGATTATTACTCAAAAATTAAATAAGTTGATACTTAACGGAGATCACAATAAAAGACAAATGATAAAAAATTGTTTTCAGACTGTACCATGGGGGCACTGTAGCACCATACTTTAATATAATATTAAGTTTTATAATTATGTTCTATTGTGTTAATGTTACAAAAAAAAAATGTGTGTGTGAACTAATAAATATGTTAAAAAATTATTTTCGTGTTTTTCTTTATAAATCATCTACCCTAACTTTATTATGAACTGAAAGGTAAATAAAAGTTGGTATCAAATGTAATAATATATTTTTATTGAACTAAGTAATAAGAACACAGAATTATATAAAAGTCGAACACTGTCTTAGATTACAAATAAAATTCACAATTGATTAGCTAAACTTATTTTTTTAACTATTTTACTAATCAAATATTCAGTTTCATCTATAATATCATCACACTGACGTGTAAATCCAATACACTATAACTTGAGTTACAGTGTTTTGCCTTCATAGCGCTCATTCGATTATTTCGAGGCAGTTACATATCCCTATATATATTTTATTTTATTTTATAGTATGTGGAAGGAGATATGAGCACATACTAAACACTGCATTTTAGTTACATCTATGGTTTGTTATGGCAAAATACTGTGATTGAAGTTACAGTGTTTTTGCTAAATAAGTTTACGCGAGATTAGTCGAAACTCTGAGATACAGTGTTTTGGATAACCAAACAAACTGGAGACGGCGCGCGCGTTGACATGTCCCTACGCGTAGTAGGTGCACGATACGCGGGGGGCAGGAGGGCGGGAGCTCAACCGTTAGTGGTTGTGAATCTTTGCTCTTGCTTGGACGCGCCGACGGTGTTTTGATCGACAGCGCGTACGCTGCGTTCTGTTTACGTTCCTTTTGATAAGTTTGTGTTACTGTGTTAGAACAACAATAATGAGTGGACACCGTAATAGACTATTAGTGAAATTGTCACAAAGCAATATACAACATCACAACAACTCATCATGTACCACAATGGCTTCAGAGCTTAACAGTGTGTTAAATGAAAAAGAGAATATCAACGGCAGTAATAAGGAGCGTCCTGGTGTAAATACATCATACGATTGTGATAACATTGAATTTGATTGTTCCACGTATGTATTCAATTCACGTAATATTAGCCCCTTGATTTCAGATTCACTAAGGGGTCTTAGTGAATCTCAAATAAATGAATGTATTGCTGACAATCTCGGCGACGACGTCAACTTCGCTGATTTATTACCCGTACCTGCTAGTACCATTCAAGAGTTATCTAAGGATTTAAGTAGCCAAATCTGCCCAGAAAGTCCATCATTGCAAAGGAAAAATTCTGATACTGGACTAATAATTACTGTGGACACGGTTTCCTCATCCACTTCTAACGCAGAGTGCCCCGATACGGCAAGTGCTGTATTGCCGTGTGAAACGCCAGAACAATCTTATTCTATACCAGCCAAAAGAAGTCGAGATCCTAAAGTTATTCTGGCAATTCAAAAAAAAAAGCATCCCATGAGACCTCCCTGCCGAAACTGCAAAAAAAATTGTTCCGTTAAAACCTCGGAAACGGACAGAGACATCATTCACAATCAGTTCTGGAGTATGGATAGACAGAGACGACGGGATTTCTTGTCAAGGCAGGTGCACAAAATGCCCACGGCAAGTAAAACTGCTGGCCCCAACTCAAGGAGACACAATACTTTAACATGGACTCTTAATGAGTTCAAAATTTGCAAAACATTTTTTTTAAATACCTTAGGATTTAGTAACGATGAAGCAGTCCAGGGTGTTCTAAAGCAAAACCACTTGACTCAAAATAAAAATCCGAAAATTTGTGCTGCTCCTGATCCTAGAGGTCGTCACACACCTTATAATGCTTTTCCTGCGGAGTACGAAGACGAAATGAAAAATTTTATATTAAAATATAACCCTATGCCATCACACTATAATATAAATCATGCGCCGAACAGAAGATATCTTCCAGTAGGTGTGAATTTTACAGGCATTTACAAAGAATTTCAACTATACTGCATAGAGAAAAATTTTAAAGTTTGTAGTTGGGCACATTTTCACCATATGATAAAACATCTTAATCTTTCTACAGCAGAACCAGCTCAAGATATTTGCACAAAATGTAGAAACCATGAGTTAAAACATAAAATATTACCTCTTCCGTGTAATTGTAATGACTGTATAGACTTAGGCAAACATCTCGAAAACAAAAGAGATTCAAGAAGAGATTTGAAATCAATAGAAGAAATATGTGAAAATTCTGAAGGACGAGACATGCTATATACTGTAGATATGCAGAAAGCTATTTGTATGCCTCTGTTGACTACAAAAGAATACTTTTTCTCAAGAAAACTCGTACTTTTCAACGAATCTTTTGTGCCCCCAGGAAAAAACAAACAAGCTGTCTGTGCAGTTTGGCATGAGGGAGAAAGTGGTAGAAAAGCTCATAATATTGCTTCTACATATACTCATTTTCTCAAATATTGCAGAGACCTAGTCTGTAACATTTTTCTTAGATAACTGTAATGCGCAAAACAAAAACAAGATACTGTTGTCTGCTTTGATAAGAGTAATTAATGATAAAATGACAAATTTAGACAAAATTACTCTGGAATACTTTGAGCCAGGACACACTTTTATGGCCGCAGATGCTGTACATGCTGCAATTACAAAGAAATTGAAATCTAAGGGCCAAGTCTACGATATAGATGATTTTATATTCAATATAAAAAGTTCACGAAAAATCATGCAAGTCGATTTATTAGGTCACAAACAAATGATCATATTCCATAATGATTCCAAAGCAGCATTCCCCAAAGGGTATAATATACACAACCTGAAAGTCATAGAATTCAGAAGAAATGAATTAACAATATTTGTCAAGAATGATTATAACGCAGAATTTAAGGAGATATCTTTTTTGAAAAAGAAAATAGAACTTGAATTGCGGAAAAATCTTACAAAGGGTGTAACTGATCTTTTGGAAGAGATGCCTAAAGAGACTGAACCTAGAGGTATTAGCGAGGCAAAAAAAGAGTTATTAGCACTGTGCAAATCAATGCCTCAAACAAGAACAATTTTTTATGAAAATCTTGTTGTCTCGGAATCACCCGATCTTGACAAACACATTGACACTGATTTAATATAGTAGTAAATCTAAGACCACAAATAGGCTGATTATTAATGAAACGTTGATCTCATTATTAAATTGTTCCATATTTTATTTGCGTTGTTAGTTTTATAATGCCTTTTTAACTAAGATTTGATTCGAAGAGAGAGATCATTATCTCTCTCTTCGAATTCTCGATTTGAAAAGAATTCATTCCTGGGTTGAGATTTTGTTAATTTCGTATTTTTGTTCTTATTTCATTAAATATTTTAATCTTTGACTTGATTGATATTTTTTTAATTGTTTTTTTGATTCATTTTAAGATTTTATTCGAAAAGAAAGATTCATTACTTACTTGAGCTTTTATTTTTTTGTTTTTATTCTAATAAATATGATTTTTAAATATAAATAGGTTTTATTGTTTTTGACGTAAACAAAATTGAACCCACAAAATACACTATGTTATTGCAAACTGTGGTTAGTATTGTAATTATTTCTCCTTTCTGACGCCTTATTGTATATGATTGTTAAAGTAATACACTGTATTTGAAAATACAGTATTTTTGTATGATCCAGTAGCTCTTTTCTCATAAAACCAATACACTGTAACTAAACATACAGTGTTTTGCTCAAACAATCGGGAACATTTCTTTAAGTTTTCTAAAGCCAATACACGTTTAGTTAGTTAATTCTAATTGTACGGATAGTGTGGCTGTTAAATGTACATGGCTAGATAAAACGTAAAATTACCTTTAATTTGGTACCTATCACATAATATAAAGCTATAATAATATTACTAAAACATACTAAAAACCAAAAAAAGTTTTAAAAGCCCTTTTCTCGAAATAGGTATTTCTCAGATACAGTGTCTTGGATTCACACGTCAGCACAATGGTCTCTGACTAGGTACTGAACACTTACACAAGCACTATCATTTTCACTGCGACTCATTCCGATGAGATTGTTGCTACTCAGATCATTAATAGATATATTTATCAAATGATGCGCTTTTCCTGGTTCATTCCGGATAACATAAGACGAAGAAGATGTAGCAAATGGTTTTGATACCATATTTTTTAAAGAAAGTTGAGATTTCTTACTTTTTTTTATACTCATTAATTTATTTTTCTTCTCTTTCAATTTCTCCGGTTCACGTTTCTGAGACGCAGTTTCAACCATATTGGATGCATTCATATCCTGTGAAAAATATAATAATTTAACAATAGCATCATTATCTTCCACAAGATAAGGATCGCTCATTTTCTGGTAATATAAACAATTACTTTGAATTAACTATAATGGAATAACATAAAAAAAGTACAAAAATTTGTAAATACCTCACGAAAAAAATACGGGCTAATTACCAGATTGCCATCATTGAGATCCACAGAGTTCCCCTGTAAAATAAATAAATTGTAAATAAAAATAAAATAACCAATTCAGCTGTAAATACATACATTTATTGTTTAAATACTACATACCTCATGTAAGCGACATTGTTTGTGTTCTTCAGAAATCACGTTATCATTGTCCAAAATGTAGGGTCTCCTATCTATAGTATGGTGAAAGAGACATAATTCTGAAAAAAAAAAATATAATTAATTGTCCAAACTTACAGAAAAGCATTTTTTAATTTGGCTAGTTTCATACTAAAACTTACCTTTACTTTGAAAAATATTATTACAACTTAAATTTGGTAATATCGTAAGTGACTGCTTTTGCTGACTGCTACTATTAAATTAACAGTGACTCTGAAGTGCTGATTTAAAATTACTTAAGTTTATACGAATATAATACCATCTCTCCTACACCCTCAAGATGGAGAATCTCACGAAGTCCTTCAAGGCCTTTCTAGACGAGGGTGCTCGAGAGAATATGTTGTCAGAGGAGTTTAAACATGATATGGAGGCTCAGATGGGAGAAACTACTGAGGCGGCAGCGGGACCTAGTTTTTATCGAGAGATAAAAGGCTCTCATGACGTGTACTCTCCCGATCATGAACTGGTACACCATGATTCTGATGGGGATAAGTCGTCTAATGGATCCTATGATCCATTGGATGACGATACCAGATCGATCATTGGGGATCTGGAGCGTATCATTACGTATGCTGAGGAAGAGGCAGCATGGGAAGGCTCCTCCCACATAGTATGGACCTCCCCTGGGATTTACCCATCCCATGAGGATTTCACCAAGGCCAAACTCCTACTGAAATCTGTCATCAGGTCGATAAATAGAGACTCCGGATCCTCATATACAGTGAATGTGGGGAGGCCGGATACCCTGTTCGTGACCAGATCGGACTCGCTCACAATCTCCCGAGGCAGGGCGGTTCCATTCAAGAGGTCACCACATATCCCACCCCCTACCATGAATGAGGACCAGGTACAATCCCTCTTAATCCAGTTTGTTAAAGGGGTAAAGTTGCAGGATAGAGATGAGCCTAATAAATTCCTAACAGTGACGACGAATACTCCGGGATTCAGTCCATCGGAAATAAGAGAAGTCATCTTTGGTGGGAAGAGCTCGGTGAAAGATATTCTTGAATGCATTTGGACAACTAAAGGAAGGTGGAACTATATCAGATCATCATATGATGTGGATAACCTCTAACTCCTTAGTGGGTGGACACAGCCCTAACTGACCCCCCTTAGAGTCACCTTGTACGCATCTTTATCAATTTAACGATACAAGTCTGAACATGTTGTTTAGAAACTATATTTGTGTTCCAATATATGTATATTTAAATATATTATACAGGGTGGAATTTTGTAATGCCACCTGGAGGGAAAGTACTCTTAATACTGCAGATAGAAAGTTTTACTCAAAGGAAACATTCCTTTATTTCTGAATAGAAAGCAAACTGCATTCAAAGATTTTCGAAAATTCTCTTCTCCCACACCCGGGAATCGAACCGGCTAAACTCTGAAAAAATTATACCCTGTACTTTTATTGCATCGATCGTTAGAGTCAATTATAAGGATGAAATCTCTCTAACAAACATGATAAATTAAATGAAAGGAAAACCAGGAAGTCTTAAATTAACCTTTAATAAAGTGTTGTGGTGAATATTATAAATCGTATTCTGAACTTCAACTCTCAACTCGTTGTCATTCGCATAAGATTTCATGTAAATTTCATTTTTTACATATCCCAACAAAAAAAAATCTAATGGGGTGAGATCTGGCGATCTCGCAGGCCATCTGATTGTGCCGTTTGTACCTATCCAGGTATTAAAATGGTTATTAATGTAGGCAGTAGTGATTCTGCTGTTATGTGCTGGAGCACCATCTTGCTGTAGAATTATTTGGTTTCGCTCTTCCTCGGGGAAACCATTTAACTCGTTTCTTAAGAGATCCAGTATTTCAATATACTTGACAGTGTTTAAATGACCTTCGTACACGTGGACTAGCACTACATTATTTCTCATAATTCCGCACCAAACGTTGAAAGAAAATCTTACTTGATTGTTAGTTTCATGAACACGAACAGGATTCACTCGAGACCAATAATGGTTATTGCGGCGATTGTACACGCCATTATTGCTGAAGTTGGTTTCGTCAGACCATACAATGTTACTCAAAAAATTAGGGTTTCGGTCAATTTCTCCAAGCATATGCAATTTTTGCACCAACCGACCTTCACGATAGCATTGGAGCGGGCCCCATTATGGGATGGGTTCCCAATATGAGATAGCAGGTTACTCCGGTTTACAAGCACCGCCATCTCTATTACGGGCAGTGAACTCCTTCCATTTGTTGTCCAGCGGCCATATTGAAACGCTCACGCGTCAGTCGCCATTCAGTTAGACGGGAGGTTGGTTCGCGCAAATACTCCGATTACGAGTTTTTTTAATAGTGAAGTTAGAAGTTTACTTTTCTTAAGGTAAGTTTGCTTTTTTGTTATTGTATGTGGTCCTGCAGTGTCTAAAAACATTTGTGTTGAGGTTCATGTGTTGATTCTTGCTAAAATTCAATTAGGTTTTGTTTTAAGACCACGTGTTAGCAAAATACGTAGTTGTCCTAATATGGGATACCTGGGTGTGCCTAATATGAGATATCTAATATTGGGGTACATGTATCCTAATATGGGATAAAATACTAGGTACATGTATTTAATAAAATATCATGGATTATAGTTCATTATCATTAGAGAGAGCGAGGGAAAGGTCTATAATCCACCACGCGTGCCCAGTGCGGATTGATAGATGTCACATGTCTGGGTTTTTTTTAAATGTTTTTATTTTCCTCTCATTGAGGAGGCCGTGTCCCTGCAGTGGGAACATTATAGGCTGATGATGATGATCATTAGAGGTACATAGAGGTATTTACTATACTTGCTAACCGATCAAGTTCTACCCAAAAAAAATTAAGATCCAAATGTGCTAATATTTAAAAAATTGTTTTAGATGAGTACCAATGAGAAAAAAAAGCGAAAGAAATGGGATTCTGATAAGATGCTGAAGGCGTACAATACAGTAAAAAATAAAGAAATGGGCTACTTAAAGGCCTCTCAATTTTTTAACGTCCCAAAGTCAACTTTGGAGCGTTATTGTAAAAGTGTCAATCCTATAACAGAGCTAACCTCTATGAAAATGGGCCGAAAACCAACTTTTTCAGAGGAAATGGAACGTGAGCTTGCAGAGTACTGCATTACAATGGTGTCAAGGTTCTACGGACTGAGAGCCTCTGACATCCGCTCTTTGGCGTTCCAACTGGCTATAAAGAATGGACTGCCACACCAGTTTAATAGAAGCAAGAATACTGCAGGCCGAAAGTGGATGAGAAACTTTCTAAAAAGAAATCCTCGATTGTCTTTTAGGACACCTCAAGCTACATCTGCTAATAGAGCCAAGGGGTTTTCAAAAGGGAAGGTAGACGAATTTAATGATATTTTGGAGAAAGAGTTGGCAAAAATTAATTTTGATCCAACAAAAATCTACAACGTTGATGAGACTGGCGTGACTGTAGTTCAACATAAAATGGAAAAGGTCTTATGCCTGAAAGAACAGAAACAGGTTGGTGGAATTTCGTCGGCGGAGCGGGGAGCTCTTATAACTCTAGTCACGTGTATGAGCGCGTCGGGGGTCTTCGTTCCACCCTTATTCATTTTCCCCAGAGTTAACATGAAGGAAGAGTTAAAAAATGGTGCTCCACCTGGCTCTCAGTTTGCGTGTCACAAATCTGGCTGGATACAACTCCATATCTTTACACAATGGATTGTTCACTTCATCAACACTGTCCACCCATCTAAAGAGTGTCCAGTTATACTGATCCTAGATGGACACTACTCTCATACAAAAAATATTGATGTCATTGACAAATGTCGGGAAAATGGTGTCCGTCTGATATGCCTCCCCCCACATTCGTCTCACCGAATGCAGCCCTTGGATGTATCATTTATGAACCCATTCAAGACGTACTATGCCAAAGAAATCGACTCATGGCTAAAAAATCACCCTGGCCGCGTCGTGACTGCATTCCAAGTTGCAGAATTAGTTGGAAAGGCATACATGAGGGCTGCTACACTGGAAGTCGCCGTCAATGGATTCCGTAAAAGCGGAATATTCCCATTCGACCGCAATCATTCCAGAGACCACGACTTCGCTGTACAGGACGGCAACGATGATGACACTTACATGGATGTGGAAACAGCTCCAGTCCTATCTCCAGTTGCATCGCATACGGGCTCACCGACAATCCTGGCAACTACTAGTGCCGTTTCAGTGCACTCACCATTACCATTTCATTTCGCTGTACAGGACGGCGACAATGATGACACGAATATGGATGTGGAATCAGCTCCAGTCCTATCTCCAATTGGATCGTATATGGCTGTACAGTACGATGACGCTGAAGACACTGGTATGAATTATGAATCATCTCTAGCTCCAGTCCCATCTCCAATCGCATCTTCTACTGAATCAGCAATGCCCCTAGCGACTACTAGTGCCGTACCTGCGCACTCGCCATTAGCATTTGCTTCAAACATGCGTTCGTCAAATTCCGGTGCTGATACGCCTTCGCTATCAGTTTCGACTCCTTCAGGTGTCTCGCCTCTAGCATCGCTCGCCATGACTGCAGTCCAAAGTATAATCTCATCAGGTCCAGGTGCTGAAGCGGCTCCGCTTCCAGTCCTAACCCATAATGAATCAGCTACGGTGCCGTCGACATCAAATGACGAATTACCGGCTCCGCTTCCAGTCCTAGACCATAATGAATCAGCTACGGTGCCGTCGACATCAAATGACGAATTAGTTCATTCTCAAGTCTCGCGCAGTTCAAGGGCTCAAGCCCGACGAAAATTTTCCATAAAACCGGCTGAAATCAGTCCTTTTTCCACAATCCAGCGAAAAACCAAGAAACCTGATCAAGTATCACAGCTCCGAGGAGGAAAGCCTTTATTAGTCACCAGTTCACCATACAAAAATGAATTACAGGAACAACTGAATAAGAAGCAAGAAAAACCAGGAACATCTAAAAGTAAAACGAAAAAAGCGATGATTGCTAAAAAGAAATCTAAGACTGTTCAAAAAACCAAAACCATAAAGAAGAACAAGAAGATTACAAAAAAAAATGAAAAAAGAAGATATCAGTAAAGAAGAAGATATTACAAAGTAGCTCATCTAGTGAGAGTGCCGATGAAGACCCATCACTGATGAGCTCAGATGAAAGCGAATGTAATGAAGACGTTGAATGCATATATTGCCTAACTGAATATTCAAATGACATTGCTGGAGAAAAGTGGATACAATGCACAAAATGTTTTCGGTGGTGTCACGAGTTGTGTGCTGGTGTAGAACCGCATGTCAATAACTTCAATTGTGATCTTTGCCGAGATTAGTAGAAGATTATATGATTAGTACAATACTACAAGACTGATTGTGTTCGTAATTAATATACCTACCTATATATAAAATTATATTTTTTTTTTACTTGCAGCCTATTTACAACCCACAAAAATAGATAAATAGATTATTAGATAGATAAATAGATAGACAATTTATTATATAAACTATAATAATAATTAATTCAAAATTTAATGTTTTACATTGCCATGCAATTGTATTCTTCTAATTTTCATACATTTGAAACTACAAACAAAAAATTAAAAAATCATTATACATATATTAAAAAAAAAAAAAAAAATATTGACAAATAATAAACTGTTTCCTAATATGGGAAACCATATACCACAATATGGGATATCCCATTATAGGTGCCATACGCTAGGTGTTTCCTAATATGGGATATCCCACATTGGGAGTATATGGTATCCCATATTAGGAAACAGTTTATTATTTGTCAATATATATGATTTTTTAATTTTTTGTTTGTAGTTTCAAGTGTATGAAAATTAGAAGAATACAATTGCATGGCAATATAAAACATTAAATTTTGAATTAATTATCTTGTTTTGAGCAGAACTACATTACAAGTTTCTTTTTTATTAATGTTCAAAAAAAACTATCCCATAATGGGGCCCGCTCCCCTATACTTATACTTTTTCAGCACTTTAAGTACGCGAGTGTGGGTTGTTCCTAATTCATCGGCAGCATCTCTACTTGAAGCCTTTGGAAATGATTCAAAGTATGTTAAAACATCTAGTTCAAAATCGAAATAGTTTTGCTGAATAGTTTGCCGTCTCTTCTTGAAACCACCCGTATTCTTTAAATTTTCTACCATTCTTTTCAATACGAACCGAGTTGGTGCCTGTCGGTCTTGATATCTCTCTCCATACCACCGCAGAGCTAGATTCACGTTTTTGTTATTTAACAAATAAGCTTCCATTAAATCAAACTGTTCTTGATAGGCCATTTTCACCGAGAGACAAAATGTGAAATGAGTTGTAAAAACAATCAAATCAATCAATCCAATCAACAACTATGACAATCTAATTTTCAAAATTTAATCTAACATTCCATATTTAAATTACCTCATACACGCAGCTACGAGTATGTCGCAAAAGAGTCTGCATTACAAAAGATGGATGTTAGTTAAAGAGCTTTAACTTGACTCATTGAGTTTGTAACTTCAGATTTCCTGGTTTTCCTTTCATTTAATTTATCATGTTTGTTAGAGAGATTTCATCCTTATAATTGACCCTAACGATCGATGCAATAAAAGTACAGGGTATATTTTTTTCAGATTTTAGCCGGTTCGATTCCCGTGTGTGGGAGAATAGAATTTTCGAAAATCTTTGAATGCAGTTTGCTTTCTATTCAAAAATAAAGGAATGTTTCCTTTGAGTAAAAATTTCTTTCTGCAGTATTAAGAGTACTTTCCCCCCAGGTGGCATTACAAAATTCCACCCTGTATACAATGTCGCCCATGCGCATGTGACCGCCCGTAATATTCTGAATATTCATGAAAAAATGTCGAAAATAAACTTCAAAAGGGGAGGTCTATCTATAATATTTTTCATGTTATTCAATTTTTAATTTTTTAAGTAGAGTTTGTAGATTTGCTTTCTATTTTTTGACACATCTCCGAAGTTTATGGGTCGATTTGGATTCTGTTTATTATTTCCAAAAGCTTATCAGTTATCTTAACAGGTTAATTAACATTTTTACTAAAAATTATCGACTACGAAAAAAAAGACGGAATCGAAGTAATTTTTTCGGTAAAAAATTGTGTATTTATTTTAAAAAAACTAGTGTAAGTCCATAAATTATCCCCATAGGACGACTTTTTTAATTATTATTTGTAATCTACTACATAACAGCAACAAATTCACAGAACATTATTAAACCAAACTGTAACTAAATCCAAAGTAAAACTCTAAAACTCTAAGGGTCAAATTTAGGAAAAGAAAATGTGAAAGTCAATTAAATGTCCCCGCTCTTAGCAGTGAGTACTAAAAGGTTAAACTAATAAGGAGGACGATAATGGAAATAAAAACAAACAAGCAATAGCCAGATTTTTACTTAAAAAAATAAAAAATACAAGAATTTTAATTAATTAGATTTTCGAAATGGCCCCCACCCTCCTGTAAACAAACTAAAGCCCTCATGGCAACACTTTTTATTGTACGACGTAATTCTTCACGGTTTTCTTTCATTTCTGCAGCAGCAGCAAAAATCCTAGCCGTTAATTGCTCGCGGCTTTCAATGGGCACGGCATACACTTTTTGTTTCATGTAGCCCCAAAGATAAAAATCTAAGGGTGTAAGGTCGGGAGATCGCGGCGGCCAAGCAATGGGACCTCCTCTGCCAATCCATCGCGGATAATTTTGATTTAAATAATCACGAACTAGTCGTGCGAAGTGTGCTGGAGCTCCATCTAATTGCAGATACATCCGCCTTCTTGTTTCGAGCGGTACTTCCTCCAAAAGCAACGGCAACGTATTGACTATAAAATCTAAAAATGCGTGTTGATCTAGTCTGTTTGGTAACACGAAAGGGCCAATAAGTTCATCGTCAATCATTCCAGCCCATACATTTATGGAAAATTGAGTCTGGAAAGTTGTTTCTCTAATGACGTGTGGATTTTCAGTGGCCCACACATGAAGATTGCGATGATTTGTTATACCCGCCCTTGTAAACGTGGCTTCATCTGTCCACAAAATCTTCCTCATAAAATTGAGATTAGCTCTTTGCTGTGCAATTATCCAATTACAAAAAACAGATCTCGCACCGTAATCGACATTTCCCAAATGTTGTGCACGTCGGAAATGATAAGGATGCAGGCCTTCTTTTTTGAGAATTCTCCAAACTCTTATTCTTGGTATACCTACTCTTATCGATAGGAGACGAATACTTAGCATAGGGTTAGCGCGCACTAATCGTAACACATCCTCTTCCACGTCTACATCAACAATCACGGCGGGCTCATTTCGTTGCGGAAATAATCCTCTTTCGCAAAAAAGACGATGTACGGCAATGAAGGATCGGTACCCAAGTACTGGTCTACTTGGATATCGACGTCTGTACTCTTCGACAGCAGCGCGTGCATTTCCATTACAAACACCGTAAATGAAATGCATGTCAGCCACATGAGACGGCGGTAGATCACGCAATCGTACCATTGCAATGATAGAGTAGTTAAGTTTGCTTAAACAAACTTTCCTCACAAGATTAAGTAGTGCACAAATCACAAAACACGTAGCGTCACGGGGTCAGTAATCAAGCGACTGAATGAAGTAACGCTAGCCGACAAGGGTGTGCACGTGGTAGGGACGCAATTGTTAAAAAGCTGTTTCTAGGAACCGGTTTCTACCTGAGCGACCCTTTTTATTTGAATAGTTGCAAATGTTCAACAAGTTGTTTGCTGGTTTTTTTTTAGAGATAGGTATTAGTAATGTTCTGTGAATTTTTAGCTGTTATGTAGTAGATTACAAATAATAATTAAAAAAGTCGTCCTATGGGGATAATTTATGGACTTGCACTAGTTTTTTTAAAATAAATACACAATTTTTTACCGAAAAAATTACTTCGATTCCGTCTTTTTTTTCGTAGTCGATAATTTTTAGTAAAAATGTTAATTAACCTGTTAAAATAACTGATAAGCTTTTGGAAATAATAAACAGAATCCAAATCGACCCATAAACTTCGGAGATGTGTCAAAAAATAGAAAGCAAATCTACAAACTCTACTTAAAAAATTAAAAATAGAATAACATGAAAAATATTATAGATAGACCTCCCCTTTTGAAGTTTATTTTCGACATTTTTTCATGAATATTCAGAATATTACGGGCGGTCACATGCGCATGGGCGACATTGTATATTGAAGCATAGTGGTTTTTACAAGTAGTAGGCAAGATGAAGTTGATCAAACAACCCATATCCCTGAATGTGAAAAATATAAATTTTAATGACTCCAGTTGTCAGATCAGACACAGCGCTTTATTGCCTAATACGATTCGTTGTATAATATGTGGACCCTTGAACTGTGGTAAAACAAACGTTATGATCAGTTTACTGCTGCATGAAAACGGGCTTAAATTTAAAGATCTTTATCTTTATTCGAAAACTACTTTCCAGCCAAAATATCGTTTTTTAAGTGAAGTATTAAAAAGAGAACTTTTACTCCGAAAAAAACCTGATTTAAAGTTAATATCGAGCGAAGATAAACTTGTTTATAAGGATATGTTACATTACACAAATGCACATAAAAAAGATTTTAATCCTAAAGGTCAAATAAGAGGTGATAAAGGTGTAAAATATTGTAAAATAATCAAAACCCTATTTTCCGAATCGCCAAACGATGATAAACTTACTCACACTAAACTTGGAGGAAACTTACCAACGCTAAAAAAATACAAAAACAACACCGACTTGGTATATTGGGATGATCCTAACGAATTGGTCGACAGATTGAAACTATTAGTAGCTTCGAGAGATGCTGGCAATACAAACCATGATAATGAAATTTTATCGATAATTGAAGAATTAAAAGAAGCTAACATAATTAAATAATAAATAGTCGTAATGATAAGCTTTACATTCAGTATTATACATGGATGCAAGACAAATGTACTGAATTCTGAACATGAGCAAAGCCGACGTGGTAAGCGAAATTCATAAAAATGCGAGGGTAAACTTTCCACGAAGACATGACGTTATTATGAAAGATATAGACGACCTGTGGCAAGCAGATTTAATTGATATGCAATCAATTTCAAAAGAAAATAAAAATTACAGATTTATTCTTGCTGTTATTGATACATTTTCGAAATATGCTTGGGCCTTTCCCTTGAAAAGTAAAAACAAAGATGATGTATGTAAATGTTTCAAAAAATCCCTAGCTATAAGACGTGTTCCTAAAAATCTGCAAACGGATAATGGAACAGAATTTTATAATAATAAATTCCAAAAGTTTATGAAATCTAATCAAATTAACCACTATTCAACCTTCTCAACAAAAAAGGCTTCGATAGTTGAACGATTTATCAGAACATTGAAATCTAAACTTTATAAGGAATTTAGTTTAAAAGGCAAGTATAATTGGATCGATAATACACTTAATGACGTTGTTTATAAATACAATCACACTTACCATCGGACAATTGATGAAATCCCTGCTAACGTGGATAACATTAATAAGAAACGAATATTAGAAAGATACGAGTACATAAGGTTGGTAAAAAATGATAATACAACAAGTAAGTTTAAGGTAGGTGATTATGTACGTATAAGTAAGTACAAAGGAACATTTGAAAAAGGATATACCCCCAACTGGTCATCGGAAATATTTAAAATTCGAAAAATACAAAATACAACTCCTATCACATACTTAATTGAAGATACAATCAGAGGTCAGCCTATTTTAGGAGCATTTTATGTACAAGAGCTTCAAAAGACAAACCATCACAATGTATATCTAGTCGAGAAAGTTCTTAGAAGAAAAGGAAATAGGGTTTTAGTAAAATGGCTAGGTTTGAATTCTGCTGAAAACAGTTGGATTGATAAATCGAATATATTATTATAAATAAAAATAACATTAACAACAAAGTCATTGATGAAGCGTGTAAGTATTTATTACAGCGCTCGATTCACATTCATTAGTCTTATGATGTGTATAGGAGAGAGTAGTATTCTCAATTGGCTTATAAACAATTTACCATTTGAATTACACTTACCAGGATACAATTATTGTGGTCCTGGTACAAAATTAATTAAAAGGCTTACACGCGGAGATAAAGGTATTATTAAATTAGACGAATATTGCAAAGAACAAAAAAAGAAATGGCAAAAGAGCGAGCAGTTGCCTCGGATGCGAATGTATGCGAAAAAATCATGGCACGCTTAGTTTGCAAGGCAATGGTGCCGATTCTGTTGTCACAAAATTCTCTAAACTAGACTAAAAATCACCAAAATTTAGTTTAGTCCTGTCAAACGACGTTCCCCATTCTAAAATTCGTTCCCCATTCTAAAATTGACTAAAGTGACACAACTTAGCTAAAATATAGTTTGACAGCATTAATGTCATTTTAGTTACCCAATTTAGAGAAAAGGTGCCGATTCTGTTGTCACAAAATTCTCTAAAAATCACCAAAATTTAGTTTAGTCTTGTCAAACGACGTTTCCCATTCTGAAAATGACTAAACCAACACAAATTAATTAAAATATAGTTTGACAGCACTAATGTCATTCTATTTACTCAATTTGGTGAAAATGGCTATTTTGTTAATCAGAATTTGACGTTTTTCAAGTAAAATTAGGATTGTCAAACTAAATCAGACTATTTTTTAATCGCGATTAAAAAGGTGTGGATTAAAATTAGTTGTCTCGAACTAAAATTTGCAAAGCATTTTTCTCATCAAGTTGGTCAGTTTGGATGCTTGTTCTAATAGTGAGCAGTTGAACACTTTAAAAAATAAGAGAAGTCATTTATCACTATGGAAGCATACGTGATTGCAGCTGTGGTCGATTCGGCAGAAAGGTAAATAATAAAATTATTGTAATTAAAATACAATACGTAATGCATTCGTGAAAACATAGAGGGATTTTTGTACTGAACATCTAATGTACTACATTATGATTTGGAAAAGAAGTGGATACATCCACTTCCATATTCTGTGAAATAACTTTTCATAGAACTTTTATTTTTTGTTTTTAGAAACTATCAAGAAAGAGTTCAGTTGGAAAGATTGCGAGACCGATCCAACCCATTCTTAATGGCTGAAGAAAAATTAAAAAAAAATTTTAGACTCCCGATATCTGGAGCACTTTATTTGGTGGATAATTTAAGAAATCCTCGGTTGGATGAAGGATTTCTCCCCAAACATATAAAGGTTAGAACATTTTTGTGTCCTTTAAGTATTACCTTCCTTTCTTTTGTATTCTTTCCTAACGTCTTGCTTACACCCTATACGTAGTGTGTAGTAGGTAATTCATTATCATTATGGAATTACTTGCTAGATTTTAAGTTTAGATATAGTTCCTGTTATGTGGTGATTTTTCAGTTGGAGTGAGTGGTATCTCACTTTTATATATATATGGATGATAGATACGCGGTTTGGTTACGCGTGATTAACCAAAATTATTGAATAACTTTAATTGTAAATATCCTTTTTAGCTTTGTATTATTATGTATAACCATAAATTGTGCATGTTGTGTTAGCCTGTAAGTGATTGTTGCACTTATAAATGTATCTTTTATTGTGGAAATTATTGTAAATGTATTGTGTAATCAATTGTTGGCTAACCTTAATAAATAAATAGATAACCTACACCTAGTCATTAATTAGTAAGTACCTACCTTTAGTAGAACTACATAGGTAATAGAACTCATATTCATATTCAGATTCTAGCTGCACTTAATCTGTTTGCCCAAGGCAGTTATCAAACACCTGTTGGGCAAGATAACATACTTGGGCTCAGCCAGCCATCAGTGCCTAGCAATAACAGCAGAGGAAATTGTAAGGATATTATCGCCTCAATATTTGAGATTCCCCATGTCCCATGAAGAATAGGAAGCGGCCAAGACAGAGTAAGTTCAGTTTAATATTTCTTAGTATAAAAGGTACTAGGTTTCTGAATGGCTTTTTTTAAACCCTGGCTACTCTGTCTAACTTCAGAAAATTGAAAATAAAATAATATATGTATAGACAGGTAAGTAATTAAACATCCCTTTTTACAGCTAATAAAACAGAACTGCACCACTCTTGCTTGTTTCAGTTTTCAAGACCTATTTAATATGCCCAACACTTTAGGTGCAGTAGATGGGACACATGTTGCAATAGCAAAACCTCCGTTAAATCACCTTACTGCACCTGGTAACCTTTTTTACAACCGAAAGGGCTATTATAGCATCAACTGCCAGATTGTGAGTATAAACTACTTACATTTTTTTAACACACTTAGTTAATTATCTTGAAAACTTGTTTTTTTTTTTTTACTTTCAGGTGTGCAGTGCGAGGGGTAAAATTATTGGCCTAAACCCAAACTTTCCGGGCTCCACCCATGATGCTGCAATATGCAGGGCATCCAACATTTATAGAGTCCTGAAAAATGAGTTTTTGCATGGAGAAAGATCTCAGTGGCTACTGGGTAGGTTGTAAACTTTTATACCCAAGTACTAGGTATATATTAGATAAGTTCATTATAAAGTTTTATTTATTGTAGGAGATAAAGGATACCCACTACAGCCATGGCTCATGACTCCCATTATGGTGCCAGCGACTGAAGCAGAGGCTCGATACAACGAGTGCCACACAAGGGCCAGAAATGTGGTGGAAATGTGCAATGGGCGCCTAAAAAACAAATTTAGGTGCCTACACCGGCATCGCTGTCTGCACTACAAGCCAGAAAAGGCAGCAAAAATTATTTTAGCACGTTGCACCCTTTACAATATGTTTTTGGAAACTTTGGATGGTAAGTCTGCTTATTAATATTATTATTAAGTATGTAATTATTCTTGTTTTTTATTTGCAAATTATGAAATCTAAATAAGTGTATTTTTGCAGATGAAGAAGATATCAATATCATCGCGGACAACGAGCAGAATACGGATGTTGAGGATACCAGCACCGATTTCCTTGCCGAAGCAAGGGAAATTCGACAATCGCTGGTTAACAATTTTGATTAAATTAAACATTTTATTTTATTACTATTAAAATTTTAATTTCCTTACTATTCAACTTATCCTTAACCCTAAACAAAATAATCAACAAAAAATATAACAATTTACAAAATAATTAACAATCAGCAAAATAATTTAAAACTACATGAAAAAAATGGTTAGCGCTAATGTCAGTGGCGAGCTGAGAAGAGGCTTCGGAACAAGCACTGAATGAGAATAGTGGGTTTGATGGAGTCGTAAGCTCCAAGACGAAGTAATGGAGAAGAAACCCATCAGGTTTCATACCCATTATCTTCGCCTTGGGCATGTGCCACTATAATCGGAATACTGGAAGAACGAATGGCAGCAGCCAAAATTTCTGCAGCCTGGACAATGCTCTCCTGGAGTAACCGGCTATTCTCATTCAGTGCTTGTACCAAAATGTGGTGCACTGGTGGACGGGGAGTCCTCGGCAGTCTTCGACGACGGGTAAATCGCCCGCTTGGCTGCCGCAGTGGTACTGCAGAAATTCCGTCATCGGTGTCCACAGCCTGCACTTCAAGTAGGGGCTGTAGAGAGGGCGACATATTTTGCTGTGGGGCAGATATGAGTAGTGGGGACAAGACAGGTATTCCCTGAAAAAAAAATTAAAGTTAATTCATTCAGCTTCACGCGAGCACAAGCGCTCCGTTAGTAATAGATAATTAATTGTTTTATTTATCGGTGCTTGAAAGGTTAATAATAAATTTCTAAAATCCAGCGTTGTTTGTAATGACGCAAATAAATAATATAATATATTTATAAAAGCTGCCCTTCTGCCATAAAAATACATGAATACTAAAATAAATTACCATTTCCAAAGTGGCAAAACCATCGACAGAAGCAGACCCAATTATATCTAGAATTTTTTTCTCAATATCATTGAGATCAGCCCCTGCTGGTCCTCCACCTGTAGCCCTGATGGAATCTCTAACTTTTCTCGCACTTGTCTTCACTTTTGCCACCCATCCCATCTGTTGAAATTAAATTTGTTTAGAACACATGAAAATTATGCATGTACTTAACCAATTGTATTTAACATTTTATCTGACATAAACAACTTACATGTTGCCACTGCTCTACAGTCCTGCTGCAGCCCAGTTGGTTCAGCTCGCTACTGACGTTGGCCTAAAACTCCAAGACCTCCGCATCTGCTTGATTTTCTATAAAAAGACAAAAATAATATGACACTAATACTAGAACTGCAAAGTTATAGAAAACAATTTTATTAATAGGTATAAATATCGCAGGTATAGTTAATTAAGATTGAAGCTTTCAGGTTGTCCGCGAAATGAAAATTTTCTTTCGTTGTTTACTTACAAGTCATTGCTATGGATTTATCAAAAAAATAAAAAGTTCAGTTGTATTTCTTACCTCTGGCCATTTGCCGATTATTATGGAGCCGCTCCACAAGCACCTCCTGCTGTCGCTTATTGGCTCGTTTTCTTGTGATCAACGCAGGGCTAGTCGACTCTTACTGTCGAATCAGGGACAATGCCTACGGGGGCCAGGTTTATGTTGCCAAAAATATAATAAAGTATTCTTTTATGTTTTTGGCAACATTCAAATAAAAAAGTAAATCTTGAATTTTACGGTGTTGCTATATTTGTGAAGTTTACCTCAATCGTAGTAAATTTATCATTATCTCCTTGTACGCTTCTTAGGTAAAAAAAGTTAATAACAATAGATAAAAAGGCACCTTCACGTAAAATTGTTTATATTGATTACTGTGCCACCAGCCATCCGCCTCTATAAGTCTATAGTACATAGCAGCGTAAAACATTTAACATAGAAGATATAATAAACAAGATTTTGAGGAAGGTTAAAACATGGCATAGCAACACTGCATAAAAATGTCTACCTGTCTATCTCGCGCTTGTTGAGTCGTTTTCATTTTTTGTTCGTAATATTTCCGTTCAGTTTAATTGTGTTTCTGTTTACGATGAAAGAACACAAAAGGAAGTGCTTCATGTGTGGCAGTTCAAGTGAAAATCCAGCTATAGTTCTACATCGGTTTCCAAAACCGGGAAGTAAGAACTATCTCCGGTACGTATCTTCTTATATTTGTCAGCCCCTAAGACGACCCACCGACCGACAAACCAAACTAAACTTAGACTCCATAATGCTACAGGACGAAATTAACAGACTTGTAGAATGGTGCAAAGTAAAAAAATTGCTTTTTTTTTAATACTAGTAAATATTACTACATGTAGATAGTTCACTCGTAATAAAAAAGTGCTTGAGAATAAATAGTACATAGAGGGAGTTGAAATAAAGAAACTGCGCAAAACAAGATCAACTCGATCAAGCACTAAAGTTCGATGTGCACATCCTGTATTTTGTCTCAAGACCTTTCAAGGTACTGGGATTTGTTTTGCGAAATAGTAAGGAATTTTAAAGACTCATTTCAAAGAGAAAGCTTTTCAACTTTTTTTTTTTACTTTTGTTTGTCCAATCCTAGAATATAGTTCCGTGGTATGGAATCTATATTACGAGGTTTGCTCGTAGCGATTAGATAGTGTCCAAAAGCGATTCCCTTACCATCTGTGCTACGGAGATCACTTGGCTAAACAACCCACTAGCAACACTGACAGGTTGAAACACTATCATGGATACTCTAACCAGTTGTAGGAAGAATCTAGACATCATCATTCTCCTGCCCTTATCCCAATTTATTTGGGATTGGCGCAACATGTCCCTTTCTTCCATACTTCTCTATTAGTCGTAATCTTGGTAGTCACTCCCTTTTTAGCCATATCATCATAGCCTTGTTGTCACAGTCATGACGTGCAGCTTCCGACTGTTTGTTTTTTTGTGCTCGTGATTATATGTAGATCTGTTTTGTGTAATATTTACCTTCGAGTTTATTAGATATGTTTTCGTATGCACATGTTTCTGTGACAAATAAAATTATTTTTCTTTCTATATCATCTTTCAGACAGTCCATCCATAGTTTCTTTGATTTTCCCCTACTTTTATAGCCATCAACATACTCATAACTTTTCTCACAACATTTTCCTCATTCCTCCGCATCACATGCCAATACCATTACAACCGATTTCTGCACAACTTTTCAGTCATTGGTGCCACTTTCAAACTTCCTATATGCACTCATTTCTTATTCTATCCATTTGTATCGCACCACATATCCCTCTTAGCATTCTCATATCGGCTACATGCAATTGCCTTACATCCCTTTTGTGGGCAATCATTCTGCTCCATACAAGACAGCAGGTCTAAACCATTATTCTATATATCTTCCCCTTAAAATTTAGGGGGGATGGGGTAGTCGCAGACTGCATCATCCTTCACAAAATATTGAGTGGAACAATAGATTGCAGTGAACTTTTCTGAGGCATAACACACACACAGGCATAATTTATTTTACATCCCCGGCTCAAAAACTAACCTTGTTCATTACACCGCTGTGCCAAGACTGCAGCATGTTAGCTAAATCTACAAATTTAGACATCTGTGAATCTCTGTATATAGAAAGAATTAGATTTAGAATAAGGTCACCAGGCCCCTTTCACGGCTAGAATTAGCTTTAATAGAGATACCGTGCAAGAGTTGAAGAAAAAAAATAATAAATAAATAATTATTAACTTTCAAATTTTAGCTATTTATTAATATTTTAACTTTGTTAGCTTAGTTATTAACTTTATTGTGCATAAATCTTTTGTTGGAGATTCTAAATCCATAAATAAATATTATATTTAATATTTTCAGATAACACAAACTCTTCCGCAGCATTCCAATGAACCTGTGGCAGGTCCCTCACATCAATGGCCATTGCCAGATGTCACAAACCAGGCAAAATCAACCAGAAAAAGTAATGAAGGAGCCTATGAGAAGGTAAATATTTTAATAGGGTTCATACTCAAAAGGATGTCAATGGGACTACTACTAAGCCTATTATGTCTGTCCACCTGTCAAAATTCTTTATCTCAGTAATGGTAAGAAATAGCCCGTTGAAAATATAATGTAATTTTTAGATAATACAAACACTCCCACAACATATTACCATTGATTGGTCACAAGGTTTTGTCTGTTCATCTGTCACAGGGCTTTATCTCAGAATCTCAATAATGGTAAGAGATGGCCCATTGAAATTTATTATTTATTTTTCAGATAATACAAATTCTTCCACAACATACCAATGAACTTGTGGCAGGTCCCTCACATCAAGGGCCACTGTCAGATGTCACAAACCAGGCACAATCAACCAGAAAAAGTAATGAAGGAGCTTATCATAAGGTAAATATTTTAATAGGGTTCCATACTCAAAGGGTGTTAATGGAACTATTACTAAGCCTATTATGTCTGTCCACCTGTCAAAAATCTTTATCTCAGTAATGGTGAGAAATAGCCCGTTGAAAATATAATGTAATTTTCAGATAATACAAACACATACCATTGAACCTGTGGCAGTTCCCTCACATCAATGGCCACTGTCAGATGTCACAAACCAAGCAGGCAGAAATATTCCACAGGTATTTTTTTCGTTTTAGAACAGTTATAACTTTATAACGCATTTTTTTTATTTATGATGGGTTTGCTCTTGACCTTAGTCTAGGTGACAGAGACAAAGTCGACGATGGATCTAAATAATGTATGACAATCATAGGTCTCAGTCAGTTGCTAGAAGTTATCTAAAAAACCGGCCAAGTGTGAGTCGGACTCGCGCACGAAGGGTTCCGTACCATTATCTATAAAAACGGCAAAAAAATCACGTTTGTTGTATGGGAGCCCTTTATTATTTGTTTTATTTTAATTTAATTATTTATTTTTAAAGTGAATATATAACTAAATATTCTGTGAATATTTCAAGCGTCTACCTGTTGCCGTTATCAATATCGAGCAAAAACGAGCAAATAAATCACGTTTGTTGTATGAGAGTCCCCTTAAATATTTATTATATTCTGTTTTTTAGTATTGGTTGTTATAGCGGCAACAGAAATACATCATCTGTGAAAATTTCAACTGTCTAACTATCACGGTTCATGAGGTACAGGCTGGTGACAGACGGACAGACAGACAGACAGACAGACAGACAGACAGACGGACAGACAGACGATGGCGGAGCCTAATAGGGTTCCCGTTTTACCCTTTGGGTACGTGTACGAGTCATGTATCGTACATGGCACGCGCGCATTGATAGATCAGCACTTTTCCGTCGCTTTGCACAAAATATAGTGTAACGCGACAGTACACGAACAGCGTTCATAGTCAGCTGTACTCATTCATACAACATTCATATAACATTAGTTACGTGGTAGTTAAATATATTCAATAAACCATCATCTTTGGCTATCCGTGACTTATCATTCAAACTAACATACAAGGTGTACGCGACCCATTCTGTTTATAGCAATAAGGTTGTGTTTAGGTTAACAGGGATTTTTGGAAAAATAGACGTGTTTGTCGCGAAGATTTAATTTCAACTAACTTGACAAGTAATTTAAGTGGACTGTATGTGTGATCATCAACATATCGATAGCTAGCTTTACATTCATTCGTTTGTAAATACTTGCTTAAACATTCCGCCCCCCAAAGAACGCAGTTCTTTAATATGAGTTTACAAACAAATTTGATAAACAACTATAAATTTTAAAGTAACAATTAATTATAACATCTAACTTGAGGTGATAAGGTAAGTTTTACAACAATACACAATTTTATAGTACATACTTTAGTAATACAACGATAACATAATGACAGATATCACTGCAAAAGGTAAGGTTTACAACGTTACTACATTATAGGTATATATCTATATCTATGAGAGCGGCGCGCGGAATACGTCCCTCACACGGCTACTTTGGTAAGTTACTTATTTAATGCTTTTAACAAAAGTCAATCCAACAATTTATTAGTAAAAGGTAAGTATCTAGTTCATTTACATAACATTTTGTAAACGTTAAAGTTAAAAATTTTACGTTAAGTTATAAGTTTTTTATTTTATTTTATAAGTAGTTTAAATAATTAAGTACACATTATATTAGTTTTACAAAGAGTAGTTAGCACTAATCCTAAGTTTATTTAGTTAAGATACATATTTTATTCACAGGACGTTTAAAAACATTGTTCTTACATCTAATTGATACAACTCGAGTAAGATTATCGGGACCAACATGTTTTTGAATGACTCTTCCTAATATCCACTTACTAGGTGGGATATTATCATCTTTTAGAATAACTATGTCATTGATTTCTGGCTCAAGTTGTTTTGTGTTCCATTTATATATTTTATTAAGATTAACAAGATATTCTTTATACCATCTTTTCCAGAAATCGTTGACCATTTTTTGGACTAACCTCCAACGTTCGAGATTAGTGATATGTTCACAAGGTGTATAATTCTCATCTGATAGGTTCAATAAAGGTTCGCCAACCAGAAAGTGACCTGGTGTCAGTGGAAGAGGGTCATTGGGGTCATCACTTAAAACCGAAATAGGTCGCGAATTTAAACAGGATTCAATCTGTGCTAACACAGTGGTAAGTTCCTCGTAGGTGAGTGTATTATTTCCAATTACCTTTGTTAGATGTGTTTTTGTACTGCGTACCCCAGCCTCCCACAAACCCCCAAAATTAGGTGCATGTGGAGGAATGAAATGCCAAGTAGTTCGTTCTAAAGTTAACAACTCTGCTATCTCACTAGGAATAGAAGACTTGGCCTTATCAAACATATCTCTTAGCTGCTTGTCTGCTCCCACAAAATTAGTGCCATTGTCACTGAAAAGGTCCTGACAATGACCTCTTCTGGCTGTAAAGCGCCTGAAAGCAGCGATGAATCCCTTAGAAGTCAGGTCTGTGACAGCCTCCAGGTGTACAGCACGTGTTGCCATGCAAATGAAGAGACAAATATAGCCCTTGTAAGATTTAGCACCTCTGCCTGGAGAAAATCTGATGTTAATGGGTCCTGCATAATCTACACCAGCTGATCTGAAAGGTCTGCTGGGTTTTACTCGTACCTCAGGTAGTTGGCCCATCAACTGTACCGCATTGTTTTTTGCATATCTAATACAAGTTGTACATTCTCGGTAACATCTTTTTGCTTGATCCTTAGCTCGTAATATCCAGTACTTCGACCTCAAGTAATTAAGAATTACTTGTGGTCCACCATGCATAGTGTTCTGATGGGCATCTTTAATTATTAGTCTACTAAGATGGCTCTTAGCAGGTAAAATTATAGGATGCCTTGTGTCATACGCAGCTTGCGATTGTTGAATACGTCCGCCAACTCTTAAAATGCCATTATCATCGATAGTGGGACAAAGATTGCGTAGTTTACTCCTTTTGAGAACACCGCTTTGAGATTTTAACTGCTTTATTTCTTGATTAAATTCTAGACCTTGAATTTGTTTAATGCAATTATTTAGAGTTTCATTAATTTCTTGTGTCGTAATAAATTTAGTATTATATTTAAATTTGTGTTTATTTAACCTTAAAAACCATCTTCTACAGTATGAAATTACTCTCAACATTTTCCGTAAATTAGAGAACTTAGTCCAAATTAATTCTTCTTCAGTATTTAATAAAGCAGTGAAAACTCTGGCTTTCTCTTCTTCTTGTGTATCTTCAACATCAATTAAATTCATGTTTAGGTCTAGTGCAGACAACCAAGCCGGACCATTCCACCACAGCAAGTTATTTATCAAATCTGAGGCTTGTAAGCCTCTTGAGGCGCAATCAGCCGGGTTGGTGTCTGTAGTCACATGACCCCATTGCTCATAATCTAGAATGTTCAATATCTCAGAGACTCGGTTGCTGACGAATGTGTTCCATCGACTAGCCCCACCTTTTAGCCAAGCTAGAACTATGGTCGAGTCTGTCCATGCGTGTAAGTTTTTCTTAGCTATGTTCATTACTTGCGCCATCTCGAAAATCAGTTTAGCTGCTAATGTAGCACCACAAAGTTCCAACCTCGGAATAGATAATTGCTTCTCAATAGGAGCAACCTTTGTTTTTGCTGATATTAAATTAACGTAAACTCTGTCTCCCTCAACTACTCGAATATACACTGCTGTCCCATATGCTGCCTGGGAAGCATCTGCGAAGACGTGTAACTCTATTATAGATGTGTGCAAACATTGTAACCATCTTGGTATAGAAACATTTTTAATGAGAGCTAAATTCTCTCTGAAGTGTAACCACTCTGCTAGCAGCTCTCCACTAATGGTATCGTCCCATCCTAGTCCTATTTTCCATAACTTCTGTATCATCATTTTTGCTATGACAACAACAGGAGCTATCCACCCTAGCGGATCATACAATTTAGCAACATCAGAAAGAACACGTCGTTTGGTCATCGGTTCCTTTGTTTCTGGTAAGTTGAGGGAATACACAAAACTGTCTGTGTCTCGATTCCAATTAACTCCTAGTACTTTAACTAAACTATTGACCTTAAGAGGCAGTTCATGATCATCTCTTTTATTTATACCCATATGTTTTAATACGTTCTCATTATTACTACTCCATTTTTGTAACTCGAAGCCTCCTAAGTTCAGTAGTTTATTCATGTCCTTGTAAATATTAATAGCTTCATACTCCGTCTCACATCCTGACAATAGATCATCCATATAAAAATCTGTGTTTGTTATTTTAGCAGCAGCTGGAAATATTGATTTCTCATCATCCGCCAATCTCTGTAATGTTTTCACTGCAAGATATGGTGCACATGCGGTACCAAAGGTCAATCTCACCAGTTTGTAATGTTTAATTTGCTCAGTCGTTGTTGGTCTCCACAATAACCTTTGATAGTCTATGTCTTCTTCAGCTACGCGCACCATTCTATACATCTTTATAATATCTGCCGTAATACAGATTCTGTGTGTCCTCCATTTCATCAGTATGTGACGTAAGTCCTGTTGCAGCTTAGGACCCACAAGCAAATTGTCGTTCAAGGAAACATTATTGATGCCCTTACACGAAGCGTCAAAAACCACCCGAAGTTTGGTCGTATCCTTATCTTCTCTTACTACGCCATGGTGAGGAAGATATACCGCTTTAGGGTTGTTAATATCGGCAGACTCCACTTCAATCATGTGATAGAGATTAATGTATTCCTTCATAACCTTACTGTATTCTTCATGAAACTTACAATTTTTTGCGAATTTCTTCTCTAGGAATTCAAATCTTTTAGCAGCTATTTTCTTCAATCCATCAGCTTGGCCTTCTGGGTTATTGTTTCTGAATGGCAATCTCACCACATATCTTCCTTCTTTGTCTCTGACCGTTGTAGCCTCGTAATACTCTTCACATGTTTCTTCTTCTTTTGACAATCTCTTTTGTATGGTGTTTGGCTCGTTTTCTAATTCCCAAAATAACTTAAGCAGCTCATCTTCTTTAAGCTGAACATGCAGGCTGGTGAAGTTCTTCTCTGCTGAAATGCATTCTCGTGACATCCTTCCTGATAGAACCCAACCTAGAATTGTGTTTTGTGCTAATAAATTACTCACAGGATGCTTGATAACGCCATCTAACAAGACGTCACTGTACACCTCAGCTCCAAGGAGAATGTCTATTTTCCCAGGTGTTGCAAATCCTGGGTCGGCCAACTCCAAGTCTTTTAAATCTGACCACTCAGGAATACCTAGATTAGTGGTAGGTATCATTGTTGTAAGTGAACGCAATACATATGCCTCTACTCGCACTGACGCATTAGGATTGTGACATGATTTGACGTAAAGTGTAACCCTGTGTTTGATTCTCGTTTGCCTCTCTCCCACACCTGACACCCAACCACTCACTGATTTACGATTAAGATTCAATAATTGTACTGTTGCCTCCGTAACAAACGAAGCTTGTGACCCTTGGTCTAACAAAGTTCTCACAACGTATTTGCAACCATTCCTACTATCTACTAACACATTAGCAGTAGCTAATAGGACACTGTTTGATTGTATATGTTCACTAGAAAAGTTGGTTACAATATGCTCATCATTAGATACAGAAATAGGCATACCTGTAGATTTGTCGTTCGCTATACCTGTAGTTGAAGTTTCACCTTCCTTCGGTTTCTCGTTCTGCTGTCCTCTCTCGAAATGCAGAAGGGTGTGATGCCGCCGTCCACACTTTCTACAACACGATGACTGTCGACACTTGCTCACGGAGTGTGTAGGCGCCAAACAATTGAAGCATAACTTGTTCGTCTGTACAAATTCTTGTCTTTCATTTGGAGACTTATCTCCAAACTTCATGCAGGAATAGATGTAGTGATCACCACTACATAAGGCACATTTTGTTTCGGGCCCTTTTCCGTCGCTGCTGGTTACATTTGAATGGAAAACCTTAGGTTTAGCTACTGGTTTGGGTTGCAGCGTTTTAACTTGAGTACTTTCTATCATTTCTAAAGCTCTGAACCTTGCTTCCAAAAATTCTCTTAATTCTGACCAAGTGGGTATATCGGCATTACATGTCGTACTAATTTGCTGTTCCCACAACTTAATAGATTCAGAATCTAACTTCGATACAACTAAGTAGGTAGTTACCATATCCCAGGTATCAGTCTGTATACCCATGTTCTTCAACGCCTTCAAACAAGTCGAAGTTGTGTCTACTAGTTGTTTAATTAAACTAGCCGATTCCATCTGCACAGGTTTTTGCGTAAATAAAATCTTCATAATAGCGTTGCTGTTGAACCTCGTATTATTGTAACGTTTTATTAATTGATTCCAGGCCTCATCATAATTTGCATCTGTTATGGAAAAGTTACGTAACAGTACCTCAGGTTCTCCAGATAAATTGCTTTTTAGGTAATGCAGCTTCTGTACACGTGATAGATGTTCATTGTCGTGAATTAGAGTACAGAACAGGTCATAGAATGGTTGCCACTCCTCGTACTTTCCCGTGAATGTGGATATCTGTATGCTGGGCAACCTTATTCCTCGATTCTTGAAATCTTGCACGTCGTTAATTGAAGAGGATTGAGATAAAGCAGGTTGAAATTTTGATTCTTCTAAAAAAGGTTGAAGAGCTTCTCTTAATATTGATTTATAGTTTATGTATGTTTCTTGAAATACCTCATAAATATCTTTCTCAAAGTACGGGTCTTTTCTTTCCGCATCTGTAACTTTTATAATAATACACTTATGACCCTCCTTGAACTCCTTCCACAGTTCCTGTAATAATTCCAACCTTGTTTCCAAATAAGGTCCCTTTATTCTTTCTTTGGGCGATTTCTTATAGTTCTTTTCAGACTTTTTTAAGTTTTCCAGTAGTTCATTCTGATACAGAATGAGATCCTCCATCGTTATGTTTGTTCCACTCCACAAGAAACGCAAATTATCACACAGTAAGCAGCAGTTCACCGTAATTATACGTTTTATAAGTTCGTAACACGTAATAAAGTCTATTTATTTGAATTCACTAATTAGTCTTTAAACCACTTCTCAAAAAAAACCTTATCGCTCTGGAATGCTATTGTTCTCACTCACGGCGCTCGCCCGGTCGATGACTTGAATCCGGTTCGATTTAGGACCATATGTTTATAGCAATAAGGTTGTGTTTAGGTTAACAGGGATTTTTGGAAAAATAGACGTGTGTTTGTCGCGAAGATTTAATTTCAACTAACTTGACAAGTAATTTAAGTGGACTGTATGTGTGATCATCAACATATCGATAGCTAGCTTTACATTCATTCGTTTGTAAATACTTGCTTAAACACATTCAGCAGCGCATACATCTTTTTGGTCCTTCGAGCCGGATGAAATCAGAAAACGCCTTGAACTCAGGAATTTCAAGCCACGATATCCATCAATATTCAGCAATTTATGTGTTGTTTGCGGGCGCTGTACTAGTAGTTGCAGTTTATCTGTGTCGGTGGATTTGTCGTCGTCGACAGTCGACGTTACAGTTGGACTCCGAGAAGCAGCCTCCGGCGCGTAGACAGCACACGGCCCCCGTCGTCGATCCGACGCCACGCACTAGAGACTCGAAGCAGCCACGAGAAGAGAGCGTGGAATTAAGAAACTTTTCTAGCTTACTCAGCAGCATCAAGCGCCATAAAAGTACACCTGCTTTCGTCACACCGCCGGTGTCTGCAGACAGTGACTAATTCAATTTACGGCTAAGAATAGATTTAATTCATGTATTGTAACTTGGGTAAAATTTATAAGTTTAGCATTTAAGCACTCTGTAAACTCATTTTCATCATCCACTCGCATCTCTCTCGCCCGGGAATATGTACGAGTCATGTATCGTACATGGCACGCGCGCATTGATAGATCAGCACTTTTCCGTCGCTTTGCACAAAATATAATGTAACGCGACAGTACACGAACAGCGTTCATAGTCAGCTGTACTCATTCATACAACATTCATATAACATTAGTTACGTGGTAGTTAAATATATTCAATAAACCATCATCTTTGGCTATCCGTGACTTATCATTCAAACTAACATACAAGGTGTACGCGACCCATTCAGCAGCGCATACAGTACGGAACCCTAAAAAGAGACCTATGATTTTGGTACATGATTTAGTTCGTAATGTGATGTATGAGATTTTTTTTTAATTCAATGTCTGCGAAAGCAGATTTTTTTAAATAAATTTTAATGTCTCTTTTATTTTCTCTATAATTGACCTAATGGTTCCCTTCGGCGTTTTTCTTTATAACCTGTAATTCAGAACATACCACCCATACTGACCAAAAAAAATTACCCTGTATACAGTTCTCCATAAATTATTTAGGTACTATTATTTACTAACTCTATTGCAGCATTCCTAATATAGGCCTACCGCTTAACTGAGACAGTTCCTGATGTAGCTGCGTGGTGTTGGAGGGGTGACAGTTGTCACAAGTTGACAAATCACTGAGCTCCCGCATCACGTCACCACACCCCTCCCGCATCGCACTACTAGTTACTAATAGGTGTCTATTACATTATTCTGAACAATAATAAATCTTTTTCATTTATTTAAGGTGGTGACAACTCCTTTATATCATCCAAATGAACCTGTGCCAGGCTCATCCCACTCATCACCATTGGCTCTGCTAAAAAAGAGTAAAATAGAAAGAGAAATACAATCTGCATCTATACAACACATGATACAGACTAAACCAGGACAAACAAAAACTGAAAAAGAAAAGCTATTGCAAAGTAAATGCAGAAGGCTAATAAAAAATATTTGTTGCCTTAGGAAAAGAGTGAAAACCCTAAAAAATCGTGCAGTTTTAAACATTTTAGAAAAGGATGATAGTGTTAACATATTAATTAAAAACAAAATTTCATCCTCATTTGCATTGCTACTTCAGAGCCAAATTAAAAATTTTAAAAGGAAACCAAAGGGCCGGAGATGGACACCTGAAGCGAAGATTACAGCACTGAGATTATTTAAGAGATCACCCACATGCTACCGCTTGCTCAGGAGATTATTTTGCTTACCTGCACCATCTACATTAAAGGCATTATTAAATAAACTAGATATGGGTGTTGGGATGAACAAACAAGTTTTCAGTGTATTGGGAAACTATACCAAAACACTGAACAGCTCAGATAACCAATTTATATTAATGTTTGATGAAATGTCAATCAGGAAAAACCTATATTATAATAAAAAGTTGGACATTATTGAAGGTTTTCAAGACCATGGGACACAGGGACCACCTGAAGTAGCTTCTTATGCTTTAGTGTTCATGGTTGCTGGTATACGAAAAAAAAGTAAAGCAACCTGTTGCCTACTACTTTTCTGGAGCGTCTGTAACAGCAGATAGGCTCGCAGTTCTTTTAAAAGAGGTAATGTAATTATTGTTATTCTCCTTATCCTTATGGTCTTAGCACGCACTACGATTAAATGCGTGTGGTTTTGAACTGCCAAACTGTTTTTAATCATTTGTTTTCTATATTTCAGATTTTGCAACACTGCTTTGAAGCTGGTCTAAACATATCCGCTTCAGTGTGCGACCAAGATGGGGTCAACAGAAAAGCATTACGCCTTCTTGGTGCTTCGGTAGAACACCCACACATTGTTATTGATGATAATGAAGTAGTCACGTTGTTCGACACGCCCCACCTGCTTAAGTGCTTTCGGAATTTGTTTTTAAAGTATAATATTAAGTGTCCTACAAATATATCTTCAAATGACAGAAGTGGCACAGGTAATTTAATCTTGACACTTTGGCTCGCTTATAGGCCGTTTGGGCCAAAAATACAAAAGTTTACATAATTAATTTTGAAAATACTACTTCTGTTACCTAGGATGCGCAACTTTCAGCTGGTTTTTTATTGGCTTACGTTATTACGCTCCACCAGTGGTGACTTTTTATATACGATTGTATTGTATTGATATATTTTTGCAGGTGTGGCAAAATGGAGTCACATAGAAAAGTTTTTTGAAGTGGATACTAATAATCCAAATTTCGTCTTTGCACCATCACTGACTAAAGACCACTTGCAACCAAATACCAAACAAAAAATGCGGGTATACCTTGCCGCCCAAATATTGAGTCACACTGTTGCTGCTGGTTTATACGCAAAAATATCTCAAGGTAATTCATTTGCTTATAAACATTGTATCACTATAATTTGCTCACTTTGGTGTTATTTCCTGGTAATAATTATTCGAACATTTCCAGGAGAACTACCTGCAGAGGCTACAGTGACTGCAAATGTTATATGCAACATTGACAAACTTTTTGACTGTGTCAATGCAGACACTCCTGATTTAAAAAGAGGCAAACCATGTGCTACAAACATGAAAAGGAATTCACCTCATTTAGCCCATTTTAAAGAAATGAAGAATTTCTTTAAAAACATACAATTTATGGGACGCAAAAGCACTCCACCGACTCAAGAAGGCTGGATATGGTCTATTAATGGCATAGAGCGGCTGTGGACCACGCTAACAAAGAACCACAATGAAATAAAAAGTTTAGCAACGCGGCGACTTCAACAAGATCCGATTGAAAATTTATTCGGTTGCATCAGAGGCAATTGTGGATCGAACGTCAACCCTACTGTAGGACAATTTGTTGGTGGGTTAAAACAGCAATTTTAAGTAATTTGTCTCACATCAGTGTTGGCAATTGTAAACATGACGAAAATAATGCTATAATAAACAATTGTAAGTTATTATTTTCAACTGAACATAATAATTTACAATTGTTAAATACTGAAGTGAAAGAAGTAGAAGACATTGAAGAGGCCGACAGAGGAGCGATTTTGCTGGAGCTGGAGGACGATATTTTAGAACAAGGAATTGTGGACGCTGCTGAATTACAAGCGTGTGCTTATATTTGTGGCTTTATTATAAAAAAATATAAAAATCAATGTTCCACTTGCAAAGAATTATTTATTGCAAAAGAAACTGATACCACGCACCTCTTTGTTGATTTCAAAGAATACAGTGATTTGAAAAAAAGTTTAATGTACACATCACGCGATTTTATAATATGTGTCGAAAACTGTGCCCAAACAGTTAATAGTTTTTTAAAAGAAAAACATCATTTATCGCGTATTAAAGCTACCATTAAAATATTACTGGGCGATATAGACTATAATTTTTTGAATAAATGTGAAAAACACAAACAAGGTTCTATACAATATATAGGAAACAGTGTTTTTCACATTTGTGTCAAACGATATTGCATTTTAAGGAATAGAAGGTTTGCAGAAGAAGCCTCGCACGCAGCACTGAAAAAGAAAATTGGCATTTTAAAACATGTTTAAAATTTAAATTATGTCTTATTTACAGGTTTAAATTTTAAACATGTTTTAAAAAGCCAATTGAAAACAAATATTAATCTGTAAATGAAGTCAAAGCAAAGTCAAATTATGTGTTTCAAACTAGCTGGGCCACGCAAATAGCAACCACTTTGATTTTGTCTGAACTCTGGATTATCCTATGGAGCTGGACCAGCATGTTTCCAAGCATTCTTATCTTGGAATATAATCCTCTAATTTGTAATATGCTTGTTTACAAAGTGTGCTTTCAATTATGTGTTTTAAATTTTCTTTAATTTAATTGCAATATATCACAAGGTATTTTGTTGTAACAATTAACACAGTAGGTACCTACCCCATAAAAGATGTATGTACTAGATAACCTGAAAAATGGTTGATCTATTTTATCTTTATTTCTAGTATTAAAATTATGTCTATCACAAAACTTATATTAAGATGTAGATGACTTTAATTGGCAAGGTACCGTCATAATCACAAGAGTACGTTATAATATACCGGTAATAATATTAATCTTTTTAAATAGTTGCCTATGAGATTCGTGGAGACGTAGATTATAAATGGTTCTAATAGCTCTCTTTTGCAAAATAAAGATGGATTCAATGTCAGCAGCCCGACCCCATAGTAAAATGCCATACGACATAATGCTGTGGAAGTAGCTAAAATAAACCAAACGCGCGTTTTCTATAACTGTTAGCTCTCTTATCTTTCTAACAGCATAAGCGGCCGAGCTTAGCAGCCCCGCAAGAGATGTTTTATGTGGGCCCCCAATGTAGTTTCTCGTCTAGAATGATTCCTAGGAAAACCATTTGATTAATAAATTCCAGTTTTTCTCCGTATCAATATGATATCACATTCGCTACTTCTAACATTAGGTTATTTAAATCTAATGCATGTGATTTTTTTTTCATTATGTACCATATTATTATATAAGTTGTTAAGACTTGAAAAATGTTATTTATAATTATTTGCATGAGTATTTGAATAATCCCACTTTGTAATAATTGTTGTTGCGTGATTTCATGATTTTACTTTGCTTTCAAATTTCATTGTAATCTTGATTTTAAACATTGTATCAAATTTTGAATTGAATTGGTTTTAACCCTTACTTAATTACTTCTAGTCGAATCTTGATTTTAATGTTGTTTCTAATTCTAAATTTAATTTGTTTGAATCCGTATTTTTATGTACCTGGTTTTGTTTTTGATTTCATAATTTTATTTGCTCTTCTTATTTTATTCTGATGTCACTATTCCTCATGATGTGAACCTCGAGCCGCAATAGAAAAGTTTATAAGTATATCGATCTCGCTCACGACATTTCCAGTATGGGGAAAAATATCAGCACAATAATTATATTATTGAGTCCTTAACTCAACAATATAATTATTGTGCCAATAGTCGTGCCCGTATATTAATGGTATGTTCTGTCTAATGGCAATGTTTTTTCTATACCTACCTATAACTTTATTTTACCTATCTAATAATATGTAACACAATATTGTAATGAATAAAATTTATACATTTACAATCAACACATACTGTTTATTATTTTTATCTCAGCTGGCTTTTGCACCTGCAAGAAAACTGAAAAGTTATCTTGCAGGTGCAATCGCCAGCATTTTATCAAAGCCTTTTAACTAATCTAAAAAAAGGAAGATTCGAAATTCCCGCTAAAAATACTTTCACTTATTGACTTGGGTATAACTAGAGATGGCGTGTCTGTTTTTGTCCTTTAGCTTTTTGTATTGAGTTGGCATTCTTCTCCTGAGTATAAGTGTTCTGTGGATCAACGACTGCATAATTGCTTCATTATTTAAGACAAGACTTTACCCAAATACCAATTGACGCACAGACCAAGTACTGAATTGACGCACAGACCAAGTACTGAATTGACGCACAGACCAAGTACTGAATTGACGTATCAAAGTTGACAACACAGTCTACCTACTAGAACACAAACAATTTTTTTTATTTTTTATCATATTTGAATGGCCTGGTTGCTGGGACCTTTTAGCCAAGTCATTATTTATTTACAAAGGAGACGTTCACGAAATGTATGGGCCTTGGTACTAAAATAATTGAAAAAAGCCTCTGACCTTTAAAGGCTGAAAGAGGGTAATTATTTTGATGTATTTGGGCATTTAATTTTTTTTTACAGCCGCCCGTTTTTTTTAAAACAAGTGTGAAAAATAAAATGTTTGCAAGCATTATTTATATTTTAGGTATGGCAGCCCTGTGGCAAATGACGTGACAATGACGACGTCAGTCAGCAGGACTCGGCTTGACATTTACAGCGGATATTTAGTCTTGAGTTTACAGCTTTGACTTTTTTCGATACGTTTTGTTATTGCATTGTTATGATAATCAATATTTTTTGTCTTAATTTCATGGAGCTGCAGCTAAAATTATAATAAAATCTCATAGTATTTAATAGAAACGGAAACATAAGCCACATTTAAATAATTATATTGCATAGAAATGAATAAATAAAGACTATGTGCGTTTTATTTGTATTGAAACATTTTTCACTTTTTCACAAAAATGGGCGTCTGAAAAAATTTGATTTAACTATAATCGAGTAGCATAATAAATAAGCTTTCTAATAAGGTACATCTCATCTCTTTTGACCTCTCCTTTAAATAATGATGAAATGAAAAAAATGCATGATAGATGATACCCCACCCGCCCGCTCCCCTCGAGTTTCAGTAACGATGTGGCACTTTACTGAGACCTCACGCGGACTTCTTGACGGAACTTGACGTGATGTTGCAGTGTTTCGTTTCATTTGCCTACACTAGTGCACGTTCACGAACACTTAATGAATAATAATCCACCATTATTACACATTAATATCCGGCTAAATACAAATTTTAGAAAAAAAAAAAACAAAATGCTCAACATGACGCTTCACTTTCCCGCCAAGAACCCTCCTGAGTTTCGGTGTTCTGTGCAAGAACCCGTCAATGACCAGACTAATTCAAGATGCGAAAAAAACTTACTGAACGAAAAACCAGATTATCTTTTGGCGAGATCACATTATTAATATTAAATTAGTTTTAATATGCTGAAATAAATAGAAAGATAATCGTTCTCCCCGATTTTTTTTAAATGTTTATAGTTTGTCGATTTTAATAAAATTAAAGGTTTTTATCTTATTGGAAACCGAAAAAATATCGCCAACGTTCTAAATCGTTTTTCGTGCGAAACCCTTGTAGCACCACATCATAGATAATAAAAACAAATACAGGTTATTGCATTTTTTATAAAAATTTAAACAACAGTATACTTTTACACCGTCACTAAGCTCCCTTTATTTCATTTAAATATTTTTTTATAAACAATTAAAGAAAATTACATGATTTTACTCAGGTTTTGTTGCACTTGCGGATTCATTCGCTTCATTTTAAATCTTTTTTTTAATTTCCATACCATAGACTCTATGGTCTATCTACTCAACTTAGGGAATAGGGATTGTCAAACTCTATATTTAGTTGGTGTCAAAATTGTTTTTAGGTTTAGAGAATCTTGTGTAACAGAATAGCTTTTTAAGATTAAACTTAACCAAAAATAAGAATTTTTAGTGATATTTTAGTTTAGTTCGGTGTACAAGAGAATCGGCACCAATGTCTACAAAAATTAAAACTGGGTCTGGGCTAAAAAAAACCAGCACAGTGTTCTCGGAAAGTTATATCGGGAAAAGGGTTAAAAAATAAACTAAAAAATGTTATTAGTAAAACGAAGACATGAAAAAATTAAAACCAAAATGTAAAAAGGTGGCAATAGAATTAGCTATGGCTGCAGCCAGAGAATTAGCTGTTGATTCATCCATTAAACTTCCTCGGGTTATTCCTATACCAAAAACTGGCGGTGTATTACCTTCTCCTATTTTTGCTCGATTATCAGCGGCGGGTGCGTTAGCAGGCGGTGCAGCTGGTATTGCCAAAACCATAAATGAATTCAAGATTGCTAAAAAGCTGTTGGCTGAATCGAAGAGACATAGTGAAAAAATGAAAGCTCTTTGCATTGGAAAAGGCTTACACCTTAAACCGCACAAAGATGGGCTTGGAATTTTTGTATCGAATAAAAAAAACTAAGATATCGGTTACCCAAACGAGCCTTAACTAACTTTGACATTTTAAAGTATGGAAATAATATTCCTCATTTTCGAGGTGTATTTATGAGAGATGAGCTCCCTAAACAACCTTTTAAAAAAGAGTGGAGTTGTTAATTTAGATAGTTCTAAAAATCCAGGTTCTCATTGGGTAGCCTATGCAAAATACAATGAGTATGTTGAATATTTTGATAGTTATGGAAATCTTAAACCGCCAAAGGAATTTATAAAATACTTAGGTGCTAAAGTACACTATAATTATGACAATATACAACGCGACCACCCTTACAATTGCGGTCACCTATGTTCAAATTTTTTAAAGAATTTTTGGTGTAGTCAAGGAATAAAATAAACAGGATCTTCTAAAAGTGTTCAGTCTATAAGCATGTCTATAGCGGTAACCATCTCTGGAAATAAATCAGAATTGGATACATTCTTTCAACCACCTCTGTATTTATCCGGTCAATATGAATGCGGTTTGTTATACTTTTCAATATTAAATTCAATACCAAATGTGCGTATTAATAACGACATTCTTCCTGTGATCAGAATTGAATGTGATCTTGTATACGGTTCATACTCTAACGGGTTACCAACTCATATTATTCATGAATTTGTATCTAATACTGCTACAGGCCACGAAATCATAGAAATACCACAAAACGTTATTTACTTTCCAGTGAACAAAAATACTATTACATCGATATCTATTAAGATAGTTAATCAATTTGGTTTCTGTATTAACTTTAGAGAAGAACATAAAAATATTGAACTATTATGATGATATTATATTATAAAAACCCTACAGTTAACAAAAAGCGTCCTATTTCTTGTACAACCACTAAGGTGCAAAGACGTGAGAAAAAAAATAAAAAAAATAACTAATGCAAATAAAGATTTTCTTAAAGCCCTAGGTTTTAAAGTATGAATATACTACAAATTACTGAATTGCCGCACTTCGATACTTCGATTGAAAGTTATGACGTCCATTCGTACAATCCCTACAACAACAGCTTTAGGGAAAACGATGAAATCCGAATTCCCATACACCAGCAAGACATATATGTGTTACCGTCAGCCAGCTCAATTTACGTTGAAGGACAAGCAAAGTTCTTCGGTAAAGATGGGAATCCTCTTAAGAAAACTATTACATTCAGTAACAACTCTATAATGTTTTTGTTTCAAGATATCAGATACGAAATAAATGGTATAGAAATAGATCGCATAAAAAATTCGGGAATAACGTCAACAATAAAGTCATACCTTTCAATGAATGATGGAGAAAATAAAGTTGCTGCCTTATGGGGTTGGAACATAGATGGATTTAAAAACGATGGTCATTTTAGTGCTATTGTACCTCTTAATAAGATTTTAGGATTTGCAGAGGATTACAATAAAATTGTGATAAATTGTAAACATGAACTTATTCTGAATAGAAGTAACTCTAACTTAAACAGTTTTATAGTAACTGACGATGTTGCACATCTTCAAATAGATATACAAAAAGTGCAATGGCGGATGACGCATATAAAAGTTTCAGATCGCGAACGACTAACACTTCTTAAACATTTCGAAAGAGATAAACCTATTCAGATAGCCTTTAGAAATTGGGATTTATATGAGTATCCTTTGCTCCCTAAAACAACAAAACATTGTTGGTCTGTTAAAACTGCCTCGCAATTAGAGAAACCTCGATATGTAATTTTTTGCTTGCAAACCAATAGAAAAAATAGTAAAACCAAAGACAGTTCTCTGTTCGATCACTGCGGGGTTACCAACGTAACTTTGTTTTTGAATTCACAATATTATCCTTACGAACCTCTAAGCTTAAATTTTTCCGAGAACAAATACAATATATTATATGAAATGTATGTGAAATTTCGTCAGTCGTATTACAACTGTCCTGCAGACCCGTTGCTTGACTTAATCGGTTTCAAGGAGAAGGCTCCTCTCTTTATCATAGACTGTTCAAGGCAAAACGATAGTTTGAGAACAGGGGCTTTACTCCCGCAAACGATTCGAGTTTGATTTTGTTTTCGATTCGAACTCGTTTCTGATCTGAACTCGATTTAAAACCTTACTCCCGAACCAAATCGAATCGTAAACCAAGATCGACATAGGCTCGAGTATTATCAGCGTCGTTATGCCTGTCATTGTCTATATCCTATCATTCATGGATTACGTCATTGTCAAGTGTCTTATGTCTGTGGTTAGAATCTTTTATGTGGTTGAATTTATTTACTTCTCTATCACTTTCCCACGTAAAAAACGATACCCTAGTGCTTTATTTTAACTTAACAAATAAAACCCTATGAAAAAACATCAACCAATCTGCCTATTCTTTTCCCAACTATGTTGTGCTCGGCTTCTAGTCTAACCGGATGCAGCTGAATACCAGTATTTTACAAGGAGCGACTGCCTATTTGAGAGCAGTGGTGGCCCAGTGGTAACGACAGCGACTTACGAGTTGTAGGTCGTAGGTTCGAACCCTGACAAAACCTGGCCTTTACTTTGTATAAATTATTTCATCACCACTGCTCTCAAAACGGCGAAGGAAAACATCGTGAGGACACCGGTGGCATGTCCTAGAACCAAAAATTCGAAGACATGTCAAAACTACCAACCCGCACTGAGCCCGCGTGGTGGATTACGTCCTACTCCCTCTCACACAGAGGAGGCCTGTGCCCCAGCAGTGAGAACATTATAGGCTGATTATGTTGACTGCCTATCTGACCTCCACAACCCAGTAACTGGGTAATACGATACCCCTTGGTAAGACTGGTTGTCAGACTTTCGGGCTTCTCGCCTTGCATTTAATGGAAAATTTCTTCATGTATGGTGTTAAATCTTCTACCAACACATTAAACAACTCCTTCGAGAAACTATAACTTCTTCGAAATTCTTCCGAATCCATTTCTATACCCCGGGTATTATATCGATTCATATTTCTTTCCGCACGACGATCCATACGATGTTTTCTCAAGAACATTGAAAAACAAAGTAAGGCGAGCCATAATAATAAAGATTTTGAAGAAATAAAGCAGTAAAGAACACAAAAAAATCTCACTCGATCTTCATAAAGTAGCTACTTTGCTATCGAGTAATTTGCCGTTTAGTTTTGATTCAACTACTCGATACATAACTGTCAGATGGCGTGTGGAGTACGAACTTTTCGATTCTCACGAATCTTTCGATCGAAATTAGTGTCGTTTTGAACCACCGCACGATCGTGCGCTAATGTCGGTTTCAAGAGTATGGATCGTCATTTATTTCGTATCTAATTCGATTGATTCAGTACTCGATGCTGTCGGGAGTAAGGCCCCAGGTCCGGTAGATGTGCGGTTGGAGATTGAGTGTTCATCACCAATAGCAGATAACACAGCGGGATATTGTTTAATTATTAACGATCGACTTGTGGAATATAAACCTTTGAGTAACATAGTGCGCAGGTTATCATGACTGCCATTGTAGATGTTCAAGGTTTTAAAACTGAAGCAAATGAATTCATAGTAAAAGAAATTGCGATATTGTGTGACAATACAATTCAGATGCTTTTGATTAAACCACCTTTTCCATATCACGAATTGACAAAACAAGAAAGGAGGCAAGTAAATTGGATTGAACGTAATAGAAATATACAGGGTGTCCCGTAAATAATGGATCAAACGTAACGGGTAGGTAGCTTACCTCATTTCCAACAACTAATTTGAACAGTAAAAAAAACCGATAAGGTAACCAAGATATTTTTTTTACAGTAAATGTTCAAACTGACGACCCCCTACGAGAATGCAAAGTCTGCACCTCCTAATAAAGGAAGCTCTTATCCGACGGACTAAAATAGTTCGCAATATTTCGGGATAGTACTCATTATCATCGCCGTAATATTGGGCATACTATTATGTTACGCTATCAAGAGGGGTTGCGTAGGCCAGGCGAGAGATTGGTTAAGAAGAGAAGTGCCTTTGATACTGGCAGGACAACCCGGCACAGTGAATAACCCGACACCCACTGCAACTGCCACGGGATATGTTTAACGAAAGCGACGTCGTGAAATGTGCAAATATGGCCCACACAAAATACGCGTTGGTAAAATATGTTACTTGTAAGCTGTGTTTCTAAAATTGATATCGTTATTGTTGTTATTGTTCGTGTTATCTGTATTATATTTAGTGAACGGCGTTGCCATAACCAATGCTGCCGACCCTTGAGGTGTTATTTAATTATTGCAGAGCGGAGGCTATGATAACTACTCGTACCCTTAATGGTTATATCATAATATGTATACTTTCAAGTCGGCTCGGAGCTCAGGCAATGATGAGACCGCAAACAGAAAATAAGGTGTATAAGATCTATTTTTAGCGACAGAAATACAGGGTGTTTGGTGCATCGTGTGCCAAATTAAAATGGTCGACTGAAGGGGTCATCCGCTAGCCTTTCAGACCCCTTAACACCCCTCATGCTCTGTGGATTTTTTTTTATCGACTTTTTATTGTTTTCCAAAAAAAAGACCCAAATTTTACATTCAAATACAGATTTAAAAAAAAAATATAAGGCGTAGACTCTGAATTTTAATTTTATTTCGATGTGTATTGTTTAAGAATACTTTTAAATACAAAATTAGTGATATTAGTCACCTAGTTTTTTTTTTAATTCACTCGCAAAGGTAAAACTTAAATTAAAGCTGTACATGTTACAGCTATTTATAAAGCTACAAAAAAAAAACCAAAAGCGACCGGGATCTTCCAACTCCCTCATTAATTCTCCAGTCTATCCTCTTTCTAATGATGTGCCACATGCCATAAAAGTATTTTAACAACTTTGTGAATTCGCTAGAATTGTGAATCAAGTCACATAAAACTACATTCCAAATTCTAATGAAAAAATATTTATTGCGGAACTGTTACTTGAGAAAGAGGTAAAATTTGTTTTCTCACTCTTTCACAGTAAAATCTATCTTCTATCTCTTTCTTGCATACCTTAAATCGGTTTGAACAAATCGCGCCGCCCGACCCGCCATTTTTTTTAGTCGAGACATGACTGCCTCTGCTACCTAACGTGTGTGCTAGTTCACCATACTCAGCGATTCTTTTATTACTTTGTTATCGTTAAGTTTTGCTGGTTCTTGTTACATTTGTTTAATTTTTGTTGTTATTGTTAAACTTTGAGTTTTTTGTTATTGCAATGGCGACATTCTCTAACGAAGAATATGCGGACATCATGATGGCTTACGGAGCCGCTAATGGCGTCGCTCGTGCAGCGCAATGACTTTACCAGGAACGCTTTCCTGGTAGACGATTACCTGGCCGCAGAGTCTTCCAAGACACATACCGACGCATACGCGAGACTGGCAGTGTTACTTTAAATGAACCAAGGGGCCATATTGTGCGACATAATGTTGAAGTAGACGAGAGAATACTGGCACTTTTTGAGGAAGACCCTACAAGAAGCATTAGAAATGTGGCATCACATCTTGATATTTCAATATGGAAAGTGTGGAAAGTACTTCGTCAAAACAAAAAGCATCCATTCCACTACACTCCGGTGCAAGGTACGTAATTTTAAACTAACTTTAAACCCGTGCAAGCTTTGTTTGACCTTGCCTTTGTTTAGCAGGTAATGGGTATGGTATGGCGTCACTTCCAGGTAGTGAATCTATTAGCACGAACAGCGGGTCCTTTCTTGTGCAACTACTTATTGCCCAAGAGAAATTTAAAAGAGTTTTTTGTTTGTTGCAGGTCTTGAGGGTGGCGGCTTTGAGAGACGAGTGGCTTTTTGTCGGTTTCTTTTACACACGGATGTGGATGATCCTGATTTTTTAAAAAGAATACTGTGGACGGATGAATCCAAATTTACCAAGGATGGGATCCTCAATTTACACAATTTGCACCACTGGACAACGAAAACGCAAAACCCACGTGTTAAAAGACAGAAATCTTCTCAAAGCAGGTTTAGTGTAAACGTTTGGGCAGGAGTGATTGGGAATCCTACCATCAACATTCAAAATACTTGCCAAGTACAGGACAGGTCAACTTTGCAGGTTAACCTGACAGGTTTTCTATTTGTACCATGAGCATTTCCGTCTGACCTGCAATGTATCAACTTCAGACCTGCTATATTATCGCTGACCGGTATGCCGTATTATAAACAAACGTTCGGAAATACCTTTTTGCAATATTATCGGTTTTACGGTTTTGAAGAACTGGACAAAATTAATTTAATAACAGGTTAAAATGATCATGAGAATTCTAAAAAAACTATGTTTCGTAGCAAAAAATCTTGTTTGACATGATTATGACGTTGGAGACCCTTTTAGATACTTAAGAAAGGTAAGTACCTACTTGAAAAACTTGCCAAAGTTATTTCTATTTTCGAACGACAAATATATTGTCAAACACAAAAAATTATGAGGTGATTTATAATTTTGGAAATTCAAGTGGGTTTTGAGGGTTCCGTAGTCAACATGGAACCCTTATAGTTTGGCCATGTCCGTCTGTCCGTCCGCGGCTTAGCTCAGAGACTTAGTAGATACTAGAAAGCATAATTACTGGCTGTAATTTGGCATGGGTATACATAGTAAATCACGCTTACAAAGTGGTCAAATAAAATGTTGAAAAAAAATCCTAGGGTAGGGTAGGGTACTTTTTGCACGTAACGTGGGGATGATATTTTTTTTTTCGTCTATATCATGATGTGGGGTATAGTTGGATAGGCCATTCAAAAATATTGGGGGTCTGTGAAGACCATTTTCCGATTCAAGGATCCGCGTATTAAAGTGCGCTTTAAAGTGGTATTTTTTGTTAGACTCAAGGGTTGTTTTTGAATTGTGATAAAATTCACGGTAGTAGTATATATAACAAAATTAAAAGGAAAACTATCACAGATAGGCTTTACAAGTTAACGAGTGATAGTTGACCAAGTTATATTTGCAGTTGGAATGTATGGGATAACATGTTTTTCTACTACAATGCTAAATTTGTTCTTGGTATAAATTCATTCCAACTACGGAACCCTTCATTGCATGGGGTCCGGCACTCGGCCGGTTTTTTAATAGAAGAAATACTTAGTTTCTGTAAATAAATCAGAAAAGCACACATTTGTATCGTGTCCGTAGGTGCGAGTGGTAAGAAAGTGCAGTTATTTGGAAATAATGATGACTTCAAGGAGAGTTTCATATGACCAGTTGGAAACACTGTGGGTTTTTTTTAAATAATCACAAGGACATTGCAATGGGCTACAATAAAAGTGCTCAAGCTCGAGAAATGTCCCGCAGATTGTGGACGGAGGTGACGGAACATTTGAATTCCATTGCTGGTGGTGCTATCAAAGACGTTAAAGGCTGGGCAGCTGTAAGTTAGTTTTATATTACTACGTACCTATCTATATATTATCTTTGCATAAAACATCTATTATGCATTAATGTATTGGTTTTTATTACTGTGTTGTTCTTGATTTATATTAATTTCCTAGCACATCTACTTACCATTTCTTGAACACGTTTGTTTACTTCTTTATTAAATTAAATTATAAATAGATACATACATATTATCACGCCTATAAATCCCGAAGGGGTAGGCAGAGGTGTTCCCCTGTAAGAGGAGTTTGTACACCCACGTTTTGCCGTTGGTATCTAATAAATCCCACGATATAGGTGTGCAAGCCTAGTGCTATTCATCGGGCACAGACAGGGTTCTTTTGTTCTAACGACTCGCTTTCCTGGCGACGAAGAAGGGGAATTATATTCCTAACCCGTCCCCTTATGGGCCAAATTAAATAATATGGTGTAAGTAAATCTATTAATTTCATATTTAATCATTTGTTCTTCATTTTCAAAATTTCAGTATTGGATAGATTACAAGGGAAAGTTAAAAAAAAAATGTGCAGCTGTTAAATCAGCACAATAGCGCACCGGTGGCGGACCAGCTGACACAATTGTCCTAACGGATATAGAAAAAAAATATTTATCAATCCTTGGTGAAGACTACGGTTTAGGTTTGCCAGAAATCCAAGTAGACCCATTTGATGTGGAAATTACTATAGTAAGTACCAAATTTTTTTGCCTTTAGGTCTAGATAGAAGTCGCAAGTGCGACTGCCGAGCTCATGGGGTCCTGGGTTCGATTGCCAGGTCAGGCAAAATGTTATTGGCTGTTTCTATCTGGAAATTCCTAGTAGCAGCCCGGAGTTTGGAATTGTGCCCGGGAAATTGCAATAGCCTCGCCCCTATTATATGGGACCTAACAACGTTTCTGGCGAACTGTTTGATGTACAGTATAACTTCTCTGCCTACCCATTCGGGGAATATGGTTGTGCGTTGAAGGTAAAATTTTTGAAAATAATAAAAGATGAAGTTCCAATTATTATATTTTTACAATGTAATAATTATATAATTGTGTTCTTTTGTGTCCGTTTAATAGTAATACTATATTTCTTAAATTATACTTAATTATGTCTATTGTAAAAATGACATATTAAACTTTAATTAATACACAATATGTAGCAACATTTTTTTCTTTATTTTTTAGGCATCACCAATTTCACATGATTCTGCATTGTCACAGACGTCACAGTCAATATTAGTTATGCCTGGGACTTCAGAAGCTGTTGAAGAAAATATAAATGCTTGCCCTGCTCTTCAAGTATTTTCTGTACCAGGCACAGAGGCACAACTATCCTCCAGCCCACCACACATTCAGCCTGAACCAATGAGCTCTACGCAGCCTCAGAGGCGACGGCGTAGGTCAGCACCTATGACTCGAGACACAGCAAGAAGAGCTCTTGTTGAGTCTGCTCGTATGCGAGCCGAGGCAACACAAGAGGGCAGCACAACCTTAAGAGGAATACTCAATGAATTTTCCCATCTTACAACTATATTAGAAAGTATAAACAATAGGTGCGTAATCAAAATATTTATATAAAATTTATATTCGATGATAACAATTAAAATTAAAAGATATAAATAAAAAATATTAGAATTACTATCTACTGGCAAAATTAAAATTACTTACTATTTTAACTTATAAATCACCCAATCCCAAACAATAATGAAAAATAAAAATAAACTATTTCTAGATTGTCCGGCTTGCCCACAAATGAGCAATGAGCAGTCTTCTGTTTCCAACTCCATGTTGTAGTTCAACATTTTGAGTACTAAAAGAATGCCCGTGGCTGTCTACTACATGGTGAGTTGGTTGAAATTGTGCTTCTCGTAACACTTCTTCAGATGTCATATATTGCACAGGGATATTGGCTCTAACGCAAATGTTGTGTAAAATCACACAAGCATTTACAATAGATGCTGCTACACGAGGTTCATAATGTAGAACTCTATGTACAAGAAGACATCTAAAGCGTGCTTTGAGAAGCCCAATGGTTCTTTCTATAATGTTCCTGGTTTTCACAAGTTTTGTAGTATAATAAGCCTCAGGTGAATCTGGAGGAGCATTTATGATTGGAGTCATCATACTCAAAATATTTATATAAAATTAGGTCTTACATTAGTTTACACGCAGTTTTACATTATATTTTTCTTAATTGGACATTTGAATGTTGCTTCATCAGCTCGTATGTTTTTCTTCCTCGGAAGGCTAATCTGGTTAAACATTTGACGTTCATACTAGAATTTTTTTTGAGCTGAAATGATTATTTATGCATACCTTGGATCAACACTTCCAGTTAATTCAAGGTATAGTCAAGCGTGATACTCAAATCAAATTTCGTTTACTGAATACATTAGTGGCACAAGTCGAAATTGTGGCAATTTGAGTTAGTAATGAATTCTTGTTCTACATTAGGTACTTTATTTTATGCATTAGAGACCCAACTCGTTAGTTCATAAACTACCCGGTTGGAGGCGTAAGTGTCATTAGTGAATAAACGATATCGTTGCGTCTTTTTCATGCAACACCGGCTCATCGTTAGTCGGCCGCATGTGCTCGCGGCTATTGCACGTTTAATGTTGTGCAATAGTGACACTTTGGAGTTGTGCCAGTTTTGCATAAACATCGGGAAGTTTTTTTAGTTGTGCCGGTGTAATTTTGATAATAATGATGCCAAACAAAAATATGTGTGTTGTACCACGGTAAGTAGTCATTCATTTTGTTTTAAATAAAAATAATCATCATTAACAATACAACATAATGTAACCATACTGTGAAACGTGAAAATCACTTGTTTGCGTAAAATAAAATTTTAATTACGTACAGGTCGAAAACAATCCAGCTAGAAATATTATACGTAGCTGATTCTAATGATCTATTGTAATGTTTTTCCATGTATACTAGTAAATACTTAATCCAGCGTATGATTTACCTTAAAGTGTAACATATTCCTTTAAAGATTTAATTGACAAATAAAAATCTCTTATCAAGGTCACTCCCAAAAACGAATAATGCTAATTGATATCGTGTAAATTCCATAACACCGCAAAGAATCGAGTATGAATTAACATACAGTAACTGTTTTTTTTTTCAGATCTAATGAAACCCCTTATCAAAGTGAACACGATACGACTGCTTCATCAGTAAGTGATCCTGGTGTAAAAAAATTGAGTGATGCTAGAAACACAATTGAAAACAAATGTTTCTCCGGACTTGATTATGAGTTAATGAAGGATCTCTTTGGCAGAAATTGTGTCTCGAATGTAGCTCAGTTGTTATGTGACTCACCATCGACTGCATCAGATTTAGAGTTTTCGCAAAGTCAACCTGAAAGCTTGGACAAACAATGAAAAAGTGTAATTTCTTTGGAACACGATAGACCAACGTTCTCAAGCGTGCCAGAGGGAGAAATATTGTGCGAAGGTTTATAAATTACCGTACAATGGATGAGCAAGACACGCCAAACGATCCAAATAACATTTTCTGTAGTCCTGGTAGTCCTTCGATATTGCCACCAACGTCTGAATTTAGAACTGAACCCATAGAAGACGATTTGACTGATTGTGAAAGTCCTAATAAACAGCAAATGCCCCTGAATGTATCTCCATTAAATAACCCTTCGCGATATGATATTCTGCTTGATTTACCCACCAATGTGTCTTCAGAGCACCCTCACACCGATGTCAATATAATACCAACTTCTGCGATTCTATCAAATGAGTCTTTAAGTTCGGAGTCAGAGATTGACGACTCTGATGCCGACCCTGATTATGAAAATCTTGATAGGATCGAATCCAGAATGTCTGAGAATGATGAAAGTATATTATCAAGTCTATCTGAAAGTGTGCAGGAAGAAAACATTAAGCCTCAAACTCGCAAAAGAAAAGCAAATCCTGCACTGTGGAAAAGAAATAGAGCAAAAGAATTACGTAACTCTGGACAAGAGTACAAAGCTTTAAAAAAAGGTAATCTGGTACCTTCAAGGACAATAGGGCTTCCCTGCACTGACTCTTGCAGACGTAAATGCACACTAAAAGTAAGCGAAGATGAACGGAAGGAATATTTCCAATCGTTTTGGTCTTTGAAAGATCTTAACAGACAAAGACAATTCATTGCAAGTTCTATGGAACTGATTCAACCTAAATACAGATATCCTGTTCTACGTGTAAATCGGACAGCTCGCAAATTAAACCATACTTTTTTATGTACAAGGCCCAAGAGAAAGTAAGAGTCTGCAAAACGTTTTTTACTTCTACTCTAGGTATAACAAACCGATGCATAAGAACTGTACTTGAAAAGACAGAGAAAGGCTTCACTACAGAAGATCGAAGAGGTAAACATGAAAAACACGCTACGATACCTGAAGAAGTAAAAGACGGTGCGCGTAATCATATTTCTAGTATTCCGACAGTTGAAAGTCACTACACGCGTGCAGATAGTTCTAAAAATTACATAGAAGGAGGACGAACACTGATGGACCTATACAGAGATTACAAGCAAGATTGTCAAAAAGAAAATCGAGATTTCGTTACTTTCTCAATCTATACACAAATATTTAATTATGAATTTAATATCGAGTATTTTAAGCCAAAAAAAGATTTATGCCAATTTTGTGAATCATACAAAAACAAAGATTACGGTGAAAGATTAGACATAGAAATCGAGTACATGAGACACCACGAAGAGAAAAATATAGCTAGAAATGAGAAAGAAGAAGATAAAACAAAAATTTCTAAGAATTACAGAGTTGCATGCTTCGATCTTCAGGCCGCTTTACCAACCCCGAAAGGTGAGGTTTCGACTTTCTATTATAAAAGCAAATTGTCCACATACAATTTTACCATTTGTGACTTGAATAAGAAAGGATTGGGCACAGTTAATTGCTATATTTGGCATGAAGGTGAAGGGCACAAAGGATCTAATGAGATTGGGTCTTGCTTACTGCATTACTTAGAAATGTGTGCTTCAAGACAGGATATTGCTGGTTGCTCTAATGATGTCGACGAAGTAGAAGTTGTATTGTATTCCGATAATTGTGGTGGTCAAGGAAAGAACAAATTCATAATTGCTGCTTATCTATATGCTGTGTCAAATTTTAACATAAAAGGAATTACACATAAATTTTTGGTTGTTGGCCATACACAAAACGAAGGCGATGTGAGCCATTCATTAATCGAAAAAAATATCAAGAAAGCGTTGAAATCTAACCCAATATATCTACCATCGCAATATACTACTTTAATTTCAACAGCACGGAAATCTGGAGAATCGTTTAAGGTGCATGAATTAGATCATGGCTTCTTTTTTGACCTGAAAGATCTCATAGATACCACTGCTACCAATTTTAATGTTAACACATGTGGGGAGAAGTTTAATTTTACCGACATTTGTGTCTTACGAGTGGAAAAAGAGAATCCTGGTATCTTCTCTTATAAGACTTCATACAAAGATGACCACTACAAAACGGTCAACATCAGATCCAGCAGAACTAGAAAACAACTAAGACTTATACAAGATGCGCAACTGAAGAAAGCTTACCCTGATAAGATACCCATTTCTCAAAGAAAATTTCAAGATTTGATGTCATTAGTTCATTCTAATACTATTCCACGTTGTTATGCAGATTTTTTTCAGAACTTGAAACATGATTGATTTGGTTACAAAATTCCTACTCTTTTAAAGAACTTACGTTCTTGTCTACTCTTTGATTAGGTACCTATTTTTGAGATTGTTAATTAATATGTGTTATCTGACCTATAACTTCCTACTGGAACCATAAGGCTGATTTTATGTGATTTGAAAGTCTATTGAACTGAAACCTAAGAAGTTTTTGATAATTTTATGTTGGTAATTTTTTGTTATATTGCTAAAGTGGATTTTATATTTTGTTTTATAAGTGTAGTACTTTTTATAAGTGCAAATATAGAGTACAATAACTAAATTTCATTTGTTGATTTGTTTAAAACTGCTTCTCAATACGTCAGACTGAAAAGTATGCTAATAAATATTAAGTTACTAAACATTTATGGTATTTTTATCTACGATTTGACAATTCCATTGATGAGCACTTCTAGTTTTATATTCTACTTAGCTACTTTTTCGTGAAAATAAATTCTTATTTTCTTTACTTTTATAACATAATTTTTGGTATTAATCAAAAAAGTGGAGACAAAACAATGCAATACTGGCACAACTCGGAGTCGCCATCTTCTGAACCTCATATTAATCAAAATAACAATAAATATTTCAAAATTATTACTGACGGCAACTGAAGCTATAACATAGATGTTTAAAAACCGAACATAAACTATATATTCCATAAAGTACAGTCAGTAAGAGCTAATTAGTGCGCGCTCACTATTCTTCGAATATTTATTGTGCGTTTTCTCAAATTGTTGAATTTGGTCTTGTGCCACTATCGAATTCAGTCAGCGATTTATTCGTTAATGTAGGTATCAGTACAATAGGTTGTTATAATAAAATGGTTAGTTCGCTACATTTTACTCGAGAGCATACAAATAATAATACAGTTGTGTCGAAACACCCGACCCACATTTAAAATAACTCAGTTACTTACACACTAACACACAATTACCAATGTCTAAATAATAATAATCTAAATGTATTATACTAAATGTATACATATGAATTTTATAGTTTCTTGCTTGCATACTAATGCAAATAATGTTCAAAATGCATGTAAGGTAGGTACATAGTTTGATTCCACTAATCATAATTGATTATAACTTTTTAATAAACTCCAACTTTTATAAGCGAAAAATTAATACCTACCTAAAAACCACATATTATTTAAATGCTCCATGTGAGCTTTTAGTGGGTGATTAGCCCATATGAAGGAATCATGAGTGGCTCCTCCATTGCTGGCATCCACACTAATAATTGCCATGTCAGAATTGCATACCTAGAATTTAAAGAATAAGTTTAACATTTGAACATTTTCTTTTTCATGTACCTACCCAAAAACATCTTGTAAAGTCAAACATCTTGTCAAAGAAGAAGAGATGTAATACTTGCATCACCTAGCTGGACCAAATTTTGTTTACATAAGTATTATCTAAAAATAATTTGTCCAGCAGTTGGACAGGTAGGCTAGATTGTTTTTTTTTTCATTAAATGGTTAGTATAACTATTTACTAATTGTACATTCAGAGAACGATAATGTTTTCTGCAATAATATCTCTCTTCATTTTCCACTGGTCGTTTTATTGCCACATGTGTTCCATCAATACACCCTAAAACCCCAGGCATACCAAATTTGTTATAAAATCTGAAAAAAAAAAACACCTGTTACAAGATCTAGATTTAAATATAAATTTTAAAGAACTTTATAATGCTTACCTACTTACCCAACTACATTGGCTCTCCGTTCATGATCGCTATGTGGGAATTTAATATATTTACGCCGGAAATATCGGTGATTTAAGCACCGAATTACCTGCGCTATAGCTGCTGACACAGTTTGTTGTGCAACCAAAATGTGCAGCAATGTCACCAGTTGGTCTTTGGTATTGTGGTTGCTCGTAGGGTATGCGTAGATAAATGACAGGCGTTTATCGAGCTCAAGATAGAAGTTTAATAGACAGATAAGACTTACAGTTTGAGGTACACGAAAAGGAACAAACACTTAGAAGATACAGAATCAAGAATTAGAAGGAAACTGAGAATTTAGGTAGCTAGGTTGCGAAACGTAATTATAGATTTATATAGGTTAGCGCGCGCATTCGCCGTCGGGGCAGAGTAACGACTGGCGCGGATGACCGAGCGATCGCGGGCGTGCGGGTGCCGCCGGTGCGCGGGCGCAGGCGGCGAGGTACACACATCGCGCGGTCGATTAAGGTGCGAGCTACATGCGCTCCAAACAGGTGCGTCCTCTGATCACGGACGTTGCCACAGTACTCCCCCGCTTAGACCGCTACTGCGGGCGGTAATAATCTGGGAAGTGCACACGACGCCCGGACCTCGTTCTCCTCTCTTCTTCTTTTGCTGGAAAAGGGAGTGAAGCTGATGGCTCAGGAACTGAAGGTGGCTCAGGAACTGAAGGTGGCTCAGGAACTGAAGGTGGCTCAGGAACTGATGGTGGCTGATCGTCTGCTTCTTGTGTGACGTAGGCCGGCTTCAGCCGATCAACGCTGACGGTGACTTCTTTACCACGTACGTCAAGCTTGTAATATTTGGGTCGGCGCTGTATGACTTTGTACGGGCCGGCATACGGTGGTTCCAGCGGTCTTCGAACGAAGTCCTGCCGCAAGAACACATGAGATGATTCGCTGAGACTATGTGGTAAGTAAAATGGACCTTTTCTGTGACAGGATGCAGGCCTTGGCGTAAGGTTGGCCATGCGACTTCGCAAGCGCGTTGCAAGGTCAGTGACGTCAGATGACTTGTAGTCATCGGCTGGTGCGATGAATTGCCCTGGTAGTCTAAGTTGTTCGCCGTAGACCAACTCTGCTGGTGATGCTTTGATGTCCGGCTTCCATGCACTTCGTATACCCAGAAGTACCAGTGGAAGAACTTCGGTCCATTGCGGAGTAGAGTGACACATGATGGCTGCTTTCATGTGTCGGTGCAGACGTTCCACCATACCATTCGCAGCAGGGTGGTAAGCGGTTGTGCTGTAGTGGCGCGCACCAACCATGGCAGCGACAGCTCGGAAGAGGTTTGACTGGAACTGCGTGCCGCGATCAGTTGTCATTTTGAGCGGGCAACCGAATCTGGCGATCCAGCCGGACACCAGCGCGGTTGCGCAGGTCTCAGCCGTGATATCTTTGATGGGGTACGCCTCAGGCCATCTGGTGAATCTGTCGATGACAGTGAGGCAATACCTGTAATCATAAGAAATAGGTAATGGGCCGACGATATCAAGGTGGATATGGGAGAACCTTGATGTTGTGACGGGAAATTGGGAAAGAGGAGCATAGGTATGACGCGTCACTTTACTGCCTTGACACCTTAGGCATTTACGGGACCACTCTCTACATTGTTTGCGCATCCCTGGCCAAACGAATTTCTGTGCCACCAGTCGCACTGTAGCTGTGTTTCCGGGGTGGCTCAAGTTGTGTAGCGTATCGAACGCTTGACGACGGAATTGCGGTGTAATATATGGTCGTGGCGGTGTAACTGTGACGTCACAGTAGACCTCGATGTCTGTATCGGGTATTCTAACCTTTTCTAGTTTAAGCGAGGATCCGCTCTCAAGGAGACTCTGTAGCTCTGGGTCAGTGTTCTGACATCGTGCAAGTGCTTGATAATCGACTCCTTTAGGAACTCGTACCTCCTCTATCCGGGACAATGTATCCGCGACCACATTCTCTGGACCAGGTATATAGCGTATGTCCGTTGTGTATTGAGCTATGTAGTCGAAGTATCTGTACTGCCTTGGTGAACAGTTCTCTCGTGGTGTCGTAAAAGCGTATGTTAGCGGGCGATGGTCTGTGAAAACGGCAAAGTTTCGTGCCTCCACCATGTGACGAAAATACCTTATAGCTTCGTACACTGCCAGCAGTTCGCGGTCGTAGGGGCTGTATTTCTTTTGCGCTGGGTTCAGCTTCTTGGAAAAGAACCCCAGTGGTTCCCACTGCTCACCATTTCGTTGCTGTAGCACGGCTCCTATTGATACATCTGAAGCATCCGTTGTCAAAGATAGCTCGGCGTTAGTAAGCGGGTGAACTAAAAGCGTGGCGTTGGAAAGTGCCTTCTTGCATTCGGAAAAAGCTTCCAGCTGTGTCTGCGTCATTTTAACAGGTTGGTTCTTCGTGGTTTTGCCTCCAGCCAGTATAGCGTTAAGCGGTGCCTGCGCCTTAGCTGCGTTCGGTATAAAGCGTCTATAAAAATTTAGCATACCCAGATATCTTCGTAGCTCCTTCACAGTTTGTGGCACTGGAAGGTCCTGGATAGCCAGTACCTTAGTGTCGAGTGGGCAGGTACCGGATGCAGAAACATTGAAGCCAAGAAATATTACCTCCGGCTGCCCCCAGACACACTTTGCCGAGTTCACCAATACCCCATAGTCTCTTAGGCGGTCTAGCAGTCGTCGCAGGTGCATTTTGTGCAGCTCTGGGGTGGGGGAAAAACACAGAATATCATCCAAATAGCAGAAGCAGAACTCGTCCAACCCGGCAAGTACCTCGTCCATAAACCTCTGGAATGTCTGCGCTGCATTCCTCAGACCGAAGGTCATAAAGGGAAATTCGAATAACCCGAATGGTGTAGTTATCGCCGTCTTTGGTATGTGGGGCCCATAGATAGGTATCTGATTATAAGCTTTAACCATATCAATTTTTGAAAATATAGTGCTGCCGGAGAGCTGGTGCGAGAAATCCTGAATGTGCCTCACCGGGTATCTGTCAGGAATCGTTCGTGCGTTAAGTGCGCGGTAGTCACCGCATGGCCTCCATCCATCATCTTTCTTCTTGACTAAATGCAGGGCTGAAGACCATGGGCTATCTGATCGCCTGGCCGTGCCGTTGGCCAGCATGTCGTCGAACTCCTTTTTGGCTATTTTAAAACGGTCTGGATCCAGTCGCCTAGGCTTACTTGATGCCGGTGGTCCAGGGGCAGTATTAATATAATGCACCGTATTGTGCTTTGGTTCACGTACAGTACCTGCAGGTCGGGTCACCTCCGGGAACTCACGGAGCAGCTGGTGAAATTCCGACTCGCCGGCGACAGTCTTGACAGACGCCACATCATCAGGTACCCTCTGGTGCGTTGCAGGTACGGAGAGAGATGTGATGCCATCTATCAGTCTATGGTTGCGGCAATCTATAATCAAATTATAAAACTTTAAGAAGTCAATTCCTATAATCGGTTTCGATATGTCCGCAATGGTAAATTGCCACGGAAATGCTCGCCGCAGTCCTAAATCCAAATGTATTTGTATCGGGCCATACGTATTGATGACTGTCCCATTCGCGGCTGTTAGGCCGTATTTCGTGCTCGTGCAGGGTATTCTGATCGCTGAACGTGGAAAAACACATAAATCGGACCCAGTGTCTATCAGAAACATCATCCTTGAATGACGGTCCGTTACAAAAATACGGCCAGCATGGGTTCCGCAGTCGTAGGCCGCTACTTCCGACTGCCCATGGAGTTTTCCGACGACCACTGACAGGGCTGCCGGCATCTCTTTGCCTGCGAACCATAATTATAATGATACCAGCAATGAGGGTGGTTTTCAGGCGGCTGACGTGACCGTGATGTTGACCTACTCCTAGTATTTCTACTCCCAGATCGCTGGCGGGAGCGTTCATTACGTTGCATATGCATTGCACTTACTTGCTGACCGAGTAACGCTACTTGCCTGGTTAACTCGGTGATTCGCGTTTCCATACCTTCTGTGAGGGTAGATGTCACTGGGGCCGCTGCACTCGCCACATGTTGGACACCGGTCGGCGCGATTTCGTGGACCCGGTCCGCCAAATCCACCATTTTGTCTATGGGTAAATCCGCTTGAGAAGCCACGATGGTCTGAACATTATTCGGTAACCGGCTAGACCACAGCGTTCTCAGAAATTCTTCGGGTACCACCGGTCCAGCCAAATGTTGCAGGTACCTAAAAAACTGGGACGGCTTCCGGTCCCCCAACTCTTCATGCATCAGTAACTGTTTCACTCTCCGCTCCTGCGAGGCCGATAATCGCTTGATCAACTCCGCCTTAAGCTTATCGTACTTATTTACCGCTGGAGGGTTGGTGATGATGTCCTTGACCTCTGCCACGAAACGTTGATCCAACACGCCGATGACATGGTAAAACTTCGTTGTGTCGGCGGTTATATTGGCGAGCGCGAACTGGCCTTCCATCTGGGCAAACCACAATCCAGGTTCTTCGGGCCAAAAAGGGGGTGCGCGTACTCCTACACGTAGGGTTTCAGGGCCGCTCCCATCGTTATTCGAGCCCGTCATCTTGATCACGTCGGGGTCACCAATTTGTGGTTGCTCGTAGGGTATGCGTAGATAAATGACAGGCGTTTATCGAGCTCAAGATAGAAGTTTAATAGACAGATAAGACTTACAGTTTGAGGTACACGAAAAGGAACAAACACTTAGAAGATACAGAATCAAGAATTAGAAGGAAACTGAGAATTTAGGTAGCTAGGTTGCGAAACGTAATTATAGATTTATATAGGTTAGCGCGCGCATTCGCCGTCGGGGCAGAGTAACGACTGGCGCGGATGACCGAGCGATCGCGGGCGTGCGGGTGCCGCCGGTGCGCGGGCGCAGGCGGCGAGGTACACACATCGCGCGGTCGATTAAGGTGCGAGCTACATGCGCTCCAAACAGGTGCGTCCTCTGATCACGGACGTTGCCACAGTATGAACCCGTAGCAAAAAATGATAATGCTATTAAAACCTGAAATGGAGGGCATTTGTTATCTCAAACTGCATTTAATTGTTCTTATGATAATTAGTGCGATAAATAGATTATTGATTTAGTACAAACCTTAACCTCTATCGACAAATCAGTTGATTTTGTGGGGAGTGGCATGAAAGCTCGTAGCTCATTGCAAAGCTCAAGTACGAGTTCTTTAGTGAGCCTAACCCGTTTGACAAACATGTCATCCTGCAAGTCAAACGGTTTTATAGTGCTTCTCAAAAGTTTCCTTTGGATTTTAGCGACTTGTTTCACATTGTTTGTAGCATCATCTTCCTCAAGAAACTCAAAAATTTCATCTTCGTCACACATCTAAAATAAACGGCAAAAACATTGTTTTTTTGTTGTCTATAATTTTAAATAACGCCACAATAGTATATGCACAAATTAACATGTACTTACGTTTTTTACTTTAAATTAAAGAAAACAGTTCAATAAAAGTTTGTTTTACACGGCTGCTTAATATGACTGCAGGGCAGTTCAGTTTTCAACTGCTTACATGTCAAAAAGGACTTGATGGTACAGCATAATCGCAGGTCAGACCAGTGAAATGTTGTCACGTGACTACTAACCGGCTTTAGTCACGTGATCGCTGGCTCGCCTGTTATTTGACGTGCTCATGGTACAAAATATCCCGACAGCTCACTTTCCGTCGAAAATTGACCTGCTATAAGAGTGCATGGTAGGCCCCCACGTAATTGGACCGCATTACCTGCCCGATAATCTCAATGGCGAAGACTACCTGGAATTCCTACAAAATGACCTGCCCGAATTAGTGACCGATGTGCCCGTATTTAATGAACGTGTGCCCATTGTATTTCAAAATGACGGCTGTCCCGCGCATTGGCGATTGACTGTGAGGGATATCTCGACAATGTGTTCCCCAATGCATGGATTGGACGCGATGGCCCTATTCCATGGCCGCCACGTTCCCCAGATCTAACTCCGTTAGACTTTTATGTCTGGGGACGTGCCAAAGAGTTGGTATATGCCACGGAGGTTCCAACTAGGGAGGTATTAGTCCAACGCATAGAAGCGGCATTCAATACTATTAAGGAGGAAATACGACTTCGTACAACAACTGTTGAAATACGAAACAGGTGTCGGGCCTGCATTCGCAACAGAGGCCAACAATTTGAGCAAGATTTGTAACAATGATTAAATAAATGTTAAAAATGCAATTTTGTTTTTTTATTTCAAGTAAATCCCACGAAAGATACAGATATGAGACACGAATTTACCTAACCATAAGAATGAGATAGCAGATTTATAGGTTTGACAGGTATCATTTAAGAGATTTTTTTTTAAATCATAATTTTGAATATTAGCCTTAGGTGACTCGATTCACAATTCTAGCGAATTCACAAAGTTGTTAAAATACTTTTATGGCATGTGGCACATCATTAGAAAGAGGATAGACTGGAGAATTAATGAGGGAGTTGGAAGATCCCGGTCGCTTTTGATTTTTTTTTTTGTAGCCTTATAAACAGCTGTAACATGTACAGCTTTAATTTAAGTTTTACCTTTGCGAGTGAATTAAAAAAGAACTAGGTGACTAATATCACTAACTTTGTATTTAAAAGTATTCTTAAACAATACACATCGAAATAAAATTAAAATTCAGAGTCTACGCCTTCGCAAGCCGATTTCCGGCCACCGTAGGCACGGGCCTGCGGACGGTGAGCGATGGGTAGCTCGCCGTCCGATAAGGACCAGGCCCGGGTCGACGGCGCGTTGTGTTCCACGCGCGCCTCAAAGAGATGTCAGCACAAACTGACGGGGTCCGTTAGGACCAATGCCTGCCAGGGTTGCGAGTTTGTCCGAAAGGGATATCGTGGCCCTGGCACACAGGCAACGGAAGGAACACGGGTGGGTTTTAGTCAGTAAAAGTCTGACACTCCCTCACAGACAGTCCCTGACAGATTTATTTTTTAATCTGTATTTGAATGTAAAATTTGGGTCTTCTTTTTGGAAAACAATAAAAAGTCGATAAAAAAAAATCCACAGAGCATGAGGGGTGTTAAAGGGTCTGAAAGGCTAGCGGATGACTCCTTCAGTCGACCATTTCAATTTGGCACACGATGCACCAAACACCCTGTATAACAATAGGCTGCACACAAGAGTAAAAAAAAATGTGTAAAAAAATTTTTAGAGAAAGCGGGGGTGTGATGTGGCGGCTTAGTAAGCGCGATATGCTGAGTTGCACTTCTTGACAAAATATGACGGAGCGAGCGAACGGCTCGCTAGTTGCTTACGTACCACCGCCCTGCCTCGACGCATACCTAGTACGTAGTTAGTTATAACGAAGTATTGTGGAACACAAATTAAAGATATTTACTTCCTTGGAGTCCGACTCTTTAATTATCTCACCGTACACAAGAACACGCACAACAAAGACTTTGCTAAACTGACAAAACCACTGACATCATGCTTAAAAAAGGACGCAAAAGTTATACATACAGACGAATTCCTTGAAGCAATAGATGAAATGTAAGCAAATGTTGACGAACGTACCGATCCTTCAGTATCCTGACTTTGACAAACCTTTTATTGTGACAACCGACGCTTCTGAATTTGCGATAGGGGCAGTACTATTCCAGGGTAATGTCGGTTTTGATAAACCAGTTGCATTCGCATCAAGAACACTATCAGAAACAGAGACACGTTATTCAACCATAGAGAAGGAGCTCCTAGCCATTATTTGGGCTATTAAATACTTTAGGCCTTACTTATATGGGCGAAAATTTACATTATTGTTCTGCCAAATTCAAGGGACAATAGAACGCTATTGGGCGTCGGGTTTATGCAGGATGCAAACATGATATTTAATCTTCCTCAATTTACCTGGGAATTCGTCGATACCCAGGCAACCTACGAATTGTATGAGGAAGATTTCGTAATCTTCGAACATGCGAGTAGCAGCTCCATCATTTTTGATTTAGATGCCACAGAGAACTTGCCTTCAACAGCTACTGCATCCTCAAGTGCTGCCGCTCTTCCCGCGAATCCTTCAAGCTACCACTGATACCACTCGAGCTGTCACCTGCTAAGAAAGCAAAAAGGGTATTTGATGGTTACTTACCTGCTTTCGCAGAATTTATGATGCATGATGCCGAAAGAAATGTAAAGGAAGCCGAAGTCTGCTTATCACCGCATTCACGTCAGCTCTTTCCGGGTACAAACGATCCTACGGACTCTTATTTTTTGTAGCTCTTCATTTATGTAGCATAGATATAGATGATGGCCAAAAGGATATTTTAAATAAAATGTTAGTAGAGTAACAAGACGTTTTTATTGATAACAATAGACTATCCTCGCTCGGAGAACACTGTATCATAACTTATCGTACCATCGCATTGAAATAACGATATTTTATTGGTTGTTTACAAACTCTCTGCTTCGGTGGAAACCGGGCTTTACTCTCTACCGTAAAGAGCTTTTTACTAGAGGACCAACCCCAAAATCTCAGAAATAACAGCTGATTCATACATTCTATTCGCAGCACATCGATTATTTTGTATGAATCAGCTGTTTGTACTATTATGCAGCTCACATGTTCATGGAAGTATTTATTTTTCATTGCAGATATGGGAGTTTTGGAAAAGACAATCATGAGACAGCGGACCTCTTGATGTTCTTTGATGACCTTTTTGACAGCGTCAATGGCAGCTTTAGTGAAATCAACTAAGGGAAAACGTATCGTGCTGCAGTTACCCCATCTTCACCGCATCACAATTTGTGGAATTATAGTATTCCTATTCTCAAAACAATGAAATATGTAAATGGTAACAATCAAGGAGTAGTGCCTTCTTTGTCCAGTTGGATTAAGTCTATAGAAAGTTTTAAAAAGATTGTACACACGGCTACACATCAAGTTAGACACCCTATATACCCATAACTACGCTACCAGCAATACAGAGAATTGTAGGAAAGGGACTGAGTATCGTGGCATCGGCCAATCACGTTATTTGATGTGTTGCGCGTACGCACACAGATGCACTTTTTTGCCAAAAAATTTATTTAAATTTCCTAAAGAAAACTAGTGTCGCGGTGTTCTATGTCAATGCCAGTCACACTGTCACAGTCAGTTCTCAAATATCGTCCGTCCGGTATTCGCGCATATTTAAGTATCTCGGCCGGGGCTGTTGTTCCCATGAGCAGTGTTTTTTATTTTATATTCCGTGGTGTGTAGACATAATTAATTATTCTGTTTCGTTACTGTGCTAGTGCGTGGTGCAGCAATATTAATGGCACCACAATTAACTCCACAACAGCGGCAGCTGATAGTAGTGTTGCGAGAGGGTGGCTATACCATCAAAGAAATTGAAAGGAGGACGGGGATAACGGTGAGTGATAATTTTAATATATTATATATTTGCTCTGCACGGCGATAGATAATTATTTAGTCACTACCCAAGAGTCTCATTGCATCCAAGAAAATGGCTCCATTTTTAACATCTTCTTTTACAAGGCTGCGCCGCCACCGCCGCGCCGGGCGGCGGCGGCCGTTTAACAATAGATAGGTAACTAGTTAATTGTTTCTCATTACTCAATAGTTAACGCTTCAAAGGTATTTATTTACATTTACGCGACAGCGCCACAGCGCGCCTTTCATCGGCCGGCGTGCAAAAAAGGCCGCGCAAGATAACGATAACAATTATATACCCATAACTTACCTGATGATAAGTGACGATGAGGTCGAGCACGTAGTCCACTGGTTCAGCAAAAGCCTATTCACTATTTATTTATTTATAGAAAAAATATGTCAGTTTCGCCTTTTACACAAACATAGGTAGGTTAATAAGCGTTCTTGTGCAACAATATTTAGGTAGTTAATAAATGATAAAAAATTCATGTTATGTATAATTATTTTAGAGAACAACAATCAACTTTTGCTTGCGACGGAATGAGGAGACTGGGGGTGACCTATCGGCTCACCATCGGCAGCTCTATCAGCGCGCCACCACCACTGAGCAAGATGCTGCCATTATTGCGGGGCATACTAACCAGCCATTCTTGAACACGCAGATTACTGCCACACAATATAGCGTAAGTTGAATACATTTATATTGTTACGGACGCCGAGCGTAGTGTAAACCAAAGGACTATAAAAGTGAATTGTGCATGTTACGGACGCCAAGCGTGGTGTAAACCCAGACTATAAAAGTGAATTGTGAATATTAATTAATTAGATATTATTTAGCTATTAATATACGTACTCACCAGATAGAATAAGATTAAAAGTTTTTGCACTAGGCGGCGCCACTAGTATGTTGTAGATTACGTTAGCTTAAGTACTAGCGGAACTTTACCAAAGTCAAAGTCAAAGTCAAAGTCAAACCATTTATTTCAAATAGGCACATAAGAGGCACTTTTGAACGTCAAAATTTACAAAAAAAATAGAATTGATTCTAGTTGCCCCTTCCAAAAGGTAGTTTCGTATGGAGAAGAATGGGCAAGAAACTCCACCGGTACTCTTTTAAAAATGTTTTACAATATTTTGTTTGATTACATTAATTATATGATTATATGTGAAGACGATGCACCTAGAATAAAATTACTATACCATAATAGGTAAAACGAATTAAAAACTAAGCAATGAAAAATAACTTAATTATTAGATAGATACGTGGTGTTCACATATTTACAAACATCATACAAGTATGTTTTTCTAAAAAAATAAGTCAGTGTGTGAGTATAGGTTATCACAGAATGTAAAATGAATATCATAAAAATAACAGATTTTACCATAAAAATAGCAACCAGTTTGATTTTGTCTAGAACAAACTCCCTTAGAACAATCTACCTTATTGAGAGCCGTTACAGAAAATTGTGAATTTTAGCGTCATAATTAAGATATTTTGTTACAGTTTTTTGTATTTAAGTAGATTATGTAAATACCTAGGCTAGAAAAATAAGATAAGTCATTGTAAACAAAGTTTACATAGGAAAACTGAGTGTTTTTTGGTTCCCATACATTTAGCATTTTAGTGCCGTGTGCAACAATAAAGCGCTCTGATTGGTCGGCGCATTTTTGCCAATTCTTGGAAATTCCCGAACTTCTTCCAGGAATCGACAGAAATTGAGTATAAAAGTAGGACGATTTCGCTGGTTGAACACAGGATTAGCCCGTGGTCGATCGGTGCTGGTTACCTTAGTTCGCGTCAGTGTAACTCAGTGCCCCTATCCGTGCGGACCGCAAACATTTTAACCGTTTTTCCCTGTGTGTGTACGGGATACCACCCCGGTACCTGTACAAACACAGGGGAAGCCGCCCCCGTGCTGCTCGGTGAGCAATCACCGCAGCGGTCGCGGAGGCCACGCCTACAACGATGCCGAAACCCGGCACGCGTGGCTCGTTGGGCCACGATGCCGGGGAACAGCAGGGAGTCCGCCCGGCGTTGGACCGGACGACGTCAATGCCGAACATTGGCAGGGCGACGTCCGGTGCGCCGCCAACCGGCCCACTACCGCAGCCTCGCAGCGAGGAACGGAGGAGAAGAGAGGGGGGGGGTGCTAGCGCCGCTGTAGCCGCCGGCCCACCGACGTCATCGGCGCCTGCGCGTGTTGCGCCCGTGCCGTCGTCGAGCCGACCGCACGCGGTGGCGCTGCGCCCCGCCGCCTTCAGACCGGTGCCCATCCAGGCACCGGGTCCAGCTGGGACCCAAGCCGGGCGCGCACTGCATGCGCGTGCGCCCGCGCCCACGCCCGCGCCTATGCGCGCACCCGCGCCGGCCGCGCGGGCCGCGCCTACAGCGCGTGCCCCCGCGCCTACTGCGCGCGCCTCCGCGCCTATAGCGCCTATAGCGCGCCATCGCGCGCCCCCGGCCCGCGCTACCGCGCCTCCGCCGCGGTTCGCAACGCCGCCCGTGCCCCCCGGGGCGACGCTCAGCAAGCAGCCGCAGAATAAAGCTGTGCCAGCTTCGCGCACCGCCGACACCGCTCCCCGCCGCTCGCTGGCGGGACCGGTGATGGCAGAGCGGGAACGGCCAACAAGTGCCGGCTCAGTTTATCGGCCGGCATCTAAGCCGCCCGCGGTGCCCGCCTCGCCGGCACCCCCCCGGACATCGGCCTACGATTCGCCCGCAATGTTGTCGACATGCTCCTCACGTGCGGGGTCGAGCATGTCGCTGGCATCTGTGGGCTCGGCCGCCTCCGGTCGCGGAGACGTGTCTCCGGACACGACACCGCGATCCGGACAGCGGCCCAACGTGGGACGCGCCGCCGGTGCCGCGATTATATCGCCGGCGCCGGCGTCACCAACACCGTCGCTGGGGTTCGGTTTCGAGTTCCAGCTCGAGACTAGACCTCAGCGGCGAAGGAGGAGCTCCGGCGAAGCCGTATCGGAGGAGGCGAAGAGATACTGCCTCGACCCGCCGCGGCCTCAGCGCGATAGCGCGCCGCGGGGTCGGGGCGCCGCAGCATCGCCCACCTTCTCGGATGCGGTGCGCCGCTCGCCGCCGCAATCACCGGACGAGACACCAGCAGGGGTAAGTAATATTAGCTTACCCCTTGCTCCCACCGTATCTGCCGCCCCCCTTACCGCCGCCTCCCCCGGCGCCGCCGCGTCCGCAGCAAAGCAGAAGCCGGGGAAAAAATTGAGATTCCCACCGCTGGTGGTGGAGCGGCTGCCAAACTGGGCCGCCCATTTCCGGGCCCTCAGTGCCAAGCTGGGCCGGCCTCCAAACGCCCGCCCTTTCGGGAGTGGAGTCCGCTTCACTCCCGACAGCGAGGGCGAATACAGGCTGGTTCAGCGGTATCTGACGGGCCTGGAAAAGGATAGCGGCGTGTCTTGGTTCGCCTATTCACTGCCGGCAGACCGAAACATGAAGATCGCCATACGGGGGCTGCCGGCGGATACGGACCCCCAGGAGATCGAGGAGGAACTCCGGGCGTTGGGGTACCAGCCGGAGTATGTGCGCCACATTAAAGGCGCACAAGGACGACCCGGCTGCGTGTTCCACGCGATTATCAAGAAGACACCCGACGTCCGGGCGATCTTTGACACCACCGTATTTATGTTTATGCGGGGCGTGAAGATCGAGGCTTGGCGAGGAAAGCGTGGGCCCGCACAGTGTCACCGGTGCCAGCGCTTTCGGCATAGTTCGCACCAGTGCCACCGCCCGCTCGCTTGTGTGCGATGCGGAGGCGAGCACGCGGCGCGTGATTGCTAGCGCCCACGGGAAGAGCCGGCCACCTGTGCAAACTGTGGTGGCCCGCACCCCGCGTGCAACATCAAGTGCCCCGTATTCCAAGCGGAAGTTAGGAATAAGCGAGCGGGGACCGTCGCCATCACGGCCACACGCCAACCGCGAATGGCCAGTGATCGGCCACTACAGGCCACGGAAGCAGAGGCCCAAGGCACGACGCTGATGGCGGCGGCCAATGAGCCCACACCCCGGAATGCAGCCCAAGCCGCCTCCTCGGGAGGGGGGAAAAAGAAAAAAAAGAAGACCAAGCGCGGGGGCAAGGGTAGAGGGAACAAACCCAAACCGCCCCCGCCGACCCAGGAAGAGATTCCCGAGGCCGCCCCTGCCTTAAACAGGACGCAGGCTGTTAAACAGACCGCGGGCGCCGGCATAGCGCAGCGGTCCGTCCACAAGGAAAAGTTCGCCCAAAAGCCGCGAGGCGACGCCACCGCTGCGGGTGGCGCCACCAAACCACAGCGGCAATATGTCGAACAAACTACAAGACCGAGACAAGATTCCACGAGTGGTGGCGCCACCGGCGCCCACACAACAAAGAAAGAATTTACAGCCTGCGCCATCAAATTGTTGATGGACCTAATAAGGGCAATAAGGCAGGGACAAGATGTGGAGATGGTCATCCTCGATGGCCTGGCCACCTTACTAACCATGTATAATGGCTAGGCCGCTGAGGGTGATCCATTGGAATGCCCGCGGCCTCCGGAATAAGGTCGCCCCCCTCCGCCATCTCCTGAGGGAACACGACATCGACGTGGCGCTCATAAGCGAGACACTCCTGGGACCCGAAGATAGGGTTAGGTTCCCGGGATATCTCGTTTACAGGAAGGACGAAAGGTCGGCAAACAACAATCGCTATCGTGGTCTGGCGGTCATTGTTAGGCGAAGAGTCGTCCATCAAGAGCTCCCCTTGCCGTCACTCAGATCTTTTTACGCGCTGGGTGTACAGCTGCATTTAGCCGGCGAGGATATAAACCTGTATGCCTGTTATAAGCCGCCCGTGGCTCACTTAGATCACACAGAGCTGCGGGCGCTTATAAATACGCCCCAAAAGGCAACCATCCTCGCCGGTGATTTAAATAGTAAACACCCGGCGTGGAATAGCAATACAATGAATACCGAGGGGAGACGGCTCTTCGCGGACGCGGAAGCCTTTGGCTATACGGTGTCCGGCCCAGAGATGCCGACACATTACCCCGATACGGCACACAACCTACCGGACGTGCTGGACATCGTAGTCCACCAAGGGCTGCACTGCCAGATCACCCAACAAGTTATAGACGACGAGTTACAATCGGACCACCAGCCTGTACTCGTCGTCATATCGGGTATGCCGACCCGATTGAAGCCGATCGCGCCACGTCGATCAACAGACTGGGAAGCCTTTAGAGAGAAGCTAGAGACCACCACGCCGACTCGGCCTATCGTCACTGCCGCGGACGTAGACCAGATGGCGGGTGACGTCACTGCTTGCATCCAAAGCGCCTTAGAAACGGCGACGAGAACACTGCCGCAGGGGAGAGGGCTACTGCCGCCCCTGCCGGCATATATCGACTCGATGATCGCCGTGAAGAGGCGCCTTCGCAAGCAGTGGCAACAGCTCAGATGCCCGACGCTGAAAAGACAGCTAAACCGTCTCGCGGAGAAAGTGAAGGCCGAGCTCAGGGCGCATACCGCCGCGGGCTGGGAAGATCGTATCGATGCCACGACGGACAGCTGGCCGTCGTTACATAAGCTATGCGGCCAGCTTACGAGCACCCCGGCCCCGGTGCGCCCCCTACTCAACAGCGACGGGGCGCTAAAGTATGTAGCGGAGGACCGGGCGGAGGTCTTCGCCGAGCACCTGGAACGTCAGTTCCGCCCTAACCCGACCAGCGACACTGATCATGTCGCAGCAGTCGAGAAGCACCTGGAAGACTATTTCGCATTGCCGATAGCTCCCGAGGAGGACCCCATCTTTTTCTCGCCGGGCGCAGTTAGGCGCGCCATCCTAAACACGAAGCCCCGGAAGGCCCCCGGTGCCGACGGTATCGCCAACGCAGTGCTGCGCCAGCTGCCATTCCGCATGGTAGCGGCGCTGGCGCGCCTGTTTACCGCGGTACTGCGCACCGGGGCCTTTCCCGCCTCGTGGAAGGAAGGGCGCGTCATCATGCTGCCCAAGGCGGGGAAAAATATCCTGAAGCCGGAGAGCTATCGGCCGATCACCCTACTGCCGACAGTCTCCAAGGTGTTCGAAGCACTCCTGCTGCGACATCTCCAACCCCACATCGCGCCGCGCCCCGAGCAATTTGGGTTCAGGGCGGAGCATAGCACGACGCTCCAGCTGTCGAGGGTACTGCACCACCTCGCAGCCGCGCTAAACAAGAAGGAATACTCGGTGGCAGTATTCCTCGACATGGAGAAGGCCTTCGACCGTGTGTGGCACGAGGGCCTCGTATACAAGATGTCCACCTCGGACGCGCCCCGTCGCGTTGTAAGGGTGGTTTCTAGCTTTCTCTCCAACAGGACCTTTAGGGTGGTGGTCGACGGGGCGCTATCCGGCGCCCGACCGGTGCTGGCTGGTGTGCCGCAGGGCAGCTGCGTGTCGCCGGCGTGTTACTCGCGTTACACCGACGACATCCCCACCACTTCCGACGCTACGCTCGCGCTGTATGCCGACGACGCCGCGTACATTACTACATCGCTTAATGCGAAGTACGCGGCGGTCAAAATGCAGCGCGCCCTGGAGCTCCTTCCCGAGTGGCTGTCGAAGTGGCGGCTGTCGGTGAACGTGGGTAAGACGCAGGCGATAATCACCGGGTTCGCGCCTCTCCCGCCACCCTTGAAACTACATGGGGCCGACATCGATTGGGCGCCCCGGGTTAAATACCTGGGTGTGACCATCGACCGTCGGCTCACTATGGGGCCACATGTCCGCAAGGTCGCCGCACAGGGCAGGGTCGCCCGCAACCTGCTCAAACCTGTGCTCTCGTCCCGAATCCCGGCGCGCGTCAAGATGAGCGTGTACAAGTTGTACGTGCGCCCTATCTTGACGTACGCCGCCCCCGCTTGGTTCGCCCTCACGAGCGAGTCGAGCCGGAAGCTGCTCCGCGCGCAACAAAGTCTTGCGCTGCGGACCATAGTTGACGCTCCTTGCTTCGTGAGGAACGATGTTATCCAGCGGGACCTCGGGATTGAGGGCCTGGATGAGTTCGTGCGGCGTCTCGCGAAAGGGATGTACGCGCGTGCCGACGTGTCTGCTTGGCCCCATGTCAAGCAGATCGCGCCCTGGCATACGCGCCCCCCTGACGCGAGACCCCTGCCCCGCGACCTGATAGCGGACGAGTGACCCCATCACCGGATTGGACGCCTCGGGTAAGCCGCACTCAGGTTACACGCGGCTTACCCGACCCAACTGAACTCTACAGATGACTCACACATCTGTTGCGTGGCGTGTTCTAAGTTAATATAGGCATGCCACGTAACTAACAACAGACATCCATCACTATACATGCATCTATACTCACAACACGCAGGCGCGGCGCGGGCTGCGATGCGTGTAGACACTGAGCGGTGTTTCACAGTACAATGCCGCTCACACACGCATGACAGTCCCTTAGCTCGGACCGTGATCGGCTAGCTCTGAGATCGAGACGAGCGGGGACTAATCACCTATTCTGTAGGAGCGTCGAGTCGGCACACACGTCGCTGGTCACCCTCACTGGGCCTCCCCCGGGCAACCGGGGGTCTCACTTGGTGGGGGTCGACCGCCGTGGTGTCGTGAAGAAAGCGGCGCTAATAATAAATTAGCGTCGCGGCGCGCCTACAGAATTACACATAGCAACCACTCACATCGACGCATTTTATTTTTAATAAAATGCGTCCGCCTCCGCTAGCCGCGTTAGGCGAATACAGAGAGGGGTCCGTAGTTGCGGACCACCGCGAACCCTCCGCAGCCAGGGGACTTATAGTCCCGGCACTGCATGCCACGCCCCCTTGCGGGGGCGTAGCGATATCCCCATTGGTTGGACACAGAGACATTCCGACTTGGACGCCCGGCACAGCCGCACGCCTAAACTCGCTCTCGATATTTCGCCATACTACGCAATCATTGCGTAATAAGAAGATACTATCATCAATCGATCTCGCCCGATTCTGCTGGCCACCTGCAGCAGAGCAATTACTGAGCGTCGACCCAGGAGCCCCTGCGGTCCGCCAGTTAAGCCCCACCTGCCGGTTGCGCATTTTCCCGCGCAATTCTCCCGCGCTTTCGGTCCCGACGCCCGTTGCGTCTAATAATAGACTACATTCCCTCGACTAAACCGTTATTTATAGCGCGAAACCGGTCCGCGCCCGCGTAAACCATTTACCAGTGCGTGTAAACCAACCAGTGACTTTACTCTTCAGACTCGGTGCAGTGACATTGTACTATACCAGTGAAGTGTAATATCTGACTTTGTTTAGCAGAGACGCTTAGTGATAATAATAGTGACTTGTGTTTATATTCTTCTGGGATTACTTCCGGAATTGAGTAGACGCGTGAGTACACGAAAATTACTCGACCAAGTGACACCCGATCCATAGCCCTTAGGGCTACTCAATTCCCGCCACTGACTGACGGTCGACCACTCACCACCTCCCTGTCGAATAGGCAGGGAGGGTAGGACACACTTACACATCCCTAGGCTCTCAGTCTAGGGATAGGTATTGTTGGCTAATATAGCGCCATCCACCCCGTCTCCGTCCTTCAACATGACGGACAAATTGAACTTTGAAACGATAATTGATATATTCAACCAGCTTCTAAAGGACTCCGACTTCATTAGCAAATATGCTAAGCTGCTTGCCCCTGTTATCTCGCAGGCCAACAAAGCGGCCACCCAAACCACTGACCAACCCGCTAGCCCAGCTAGCCCGAGCCCAGCCAGCCCAGCTAGCTCCGGCACCAGCTCCCATCCCCCATCACCGACCCCAGTCGTTAACGAAACTGGAGGCGACATTTCCGCTATGTCCGAGAGCGACATAGGCTCTGATGGCGATGAGCAATCCCCAGATGCGATCCTCTCCTCCTCCTCAGACGGGTACACAACCGTCGAAGGAAAAAGGAAGCGAGTAGCGAAATCGCAAGAAATCAAGGCTTCTGCAACTAACAACGCGACTTCGGTAGATCACATTCCTGATCAGCCACTCGATGCCGCCTTCTCTTACTCCTCAGATGGTTACATAACCATCCAAAGTCCGAAGAAACGCGGAAGAAAGAAAATAGAAAATCTAAGAAGGCCAAAAAGGCCAACCAGAAGAAGCGAGCCCTAGCTCTCGCTACTCTAAACGCCCCCACTGTAGATATCCCCATTGCGGATATCCCCATAGTGGCCCCCACAAGGGCAGTTAGCCCCGCCCTCGATGCTCCCATGGATATCCCCATTGAGGATACCCGCGGAGCGGTTCACTCACCGGCAATTAGCCGCGCCCCGACCCCCCTCATGTCAGTGTCCAGCGGTGCCCAAGACACCCGCCCCCCCCCCCTGTTTACATCCATGACAAGGACCTGTGGACCACCCTGTCCAAGGCCTTCGCTGACCAGCGCGTCAACTTCACTAATGCCCGCCCCACGGCAGTAGGCATTAAGGTACAAGTACCTACTATATCTGATTTTCGCTCGCTCACGCGACTTTTGAAGGAGCGTAAGGTGTCTTACCACACCTACGCCCTCAGTGAGGACAGGCAGTTAAGGTGCGTGATTAAACGCGTACCACTCCAACTCACCATTGATGTGATCACCACCGATCTCAAAGCCCAAAACTTCCCTATCGCCGAAGTGCACCAGGTGCGTGATTAAACGCGTACCACTCCAACTCACCATTGATGAGATCACCACCGATCTCAAGGCCCAAAACTTCCCTATCGCCGAAGTGCACCGCATGCACCGCGGCCGCAACGGAGCCCCGTACGACATGATCCTTGTCGTACTAGAAAACTCCAAGGCAGGCTAGGCCATTTGCGACATCAAGTCGATTTGCCAACTATCAGGTCTCAAGGTCGAACGACCTAATAAAAGCCGAGTTCTCGGTCAATGCCACAACTGCCAGTTATACGGGCATGCCCAGCGCAACTGTTACGCGCGACCCTGGTGCGTAAAGTACCTGGGCGACCACGCGACAGCTGACTGCGCGCGCCCCAAAGACTTGGCGCTGTGCACCGAACCCCCCAGCTGCGTACTATGCGGCGAGTCCGGACACCCAGCGAGCTATCGCGGGTGCCCCAGAGCGCCACGCGCCAAACCCCAGCAACGCACAAAGTTGCCCCAGACTAGCTCACTCCCCACCGAGCTCCGCCCCCAACGTACCTCGCCATGGAACATGTTGAACCATCAACAATCGTTCCCGGCCCTCAAGCCCACTCAGGCAGCCCCGTCAACTATCCCTCCCTTGATGGCCCAGCCCATCAAAGCCCCAACAGGCCCGCTCGCCCCCCGGCCAGCACCGCCACCCCCGACCTCTAAGCCCGCGCACGCGCCCGCCACCGCGCCCGCCTATGCGCCCCCACCCCCCGCATACAACCCCAGTACCTTCGATGTACTAGCGCGGTTTTTCAACCCGATCGTCATTGCACGTAGCAATGAACTACACGCCAAGATCCTAGCAGCTAGAGGCAACATACAGGCCAATATGGCACTTATGGCGGAATATTCCGACCTCTCCGCATTCTACATTAATTTCAGACCTTAATGTAGCCACACACATACATACACATTACCACAACAAACCCGTACTCGGCGGCGAGTACAATCGCGATTTCAACTAACAAACAACACCCTCCCCCTACCCCCGCCCGCCCGCGCGGCGCGAGAAAACAAATAAAACGTCCCCAATAATAAGTAAGTAACAGATGCTACAAGCCCTCTCTTGTATAATTTTCAATAGCGCCCTAAGCCTAGGCTCGTGTCCCACATGGGACGCCCTTAGCTGTGCTATTTAATTTATTTATAAGTTTTACCCGGTGAGAGGCCCTTCTGGCCCAGCCAAAGATCGATTAAGCAGAAAAGGCACTCCGGAGCCATCTGCAAAAACGCCCGCACCAAAAAAAAAAAAAAAAACTGGTTGGACACAGTCGGCCTCCAGCTCTACTAGAAGAATAAACTAGAAGACAGCAGCAAGAAGTCTTTTACTACCACCTACTACAGTCCACCACAGTCTGGTCCATCGAGCAGCGGATAATTCTGAAGAAAGAAGAACCAGCGCCGACCAAGCGGCAGAAAAAACGAAGAAATCTGCGGCAAGAGCAAGAATCTACGAGGCCGACTGCATCGACCGACCGATCGAACGACCGGTCCCGAAGAATCGACGTACCTACGACGCGCCGCCATACCGACCCGACGTACCCGATCGTCGCCGGGTCGAAGAGGAGCCGCGTTGAAGAGGGGCCGCGCAGAAGAGGGCCGCGTGCAGAAAACGAGGGCCGGGTCAAGATAGAAGAGGGCCGCGTGCAGAAAAACGAGGGCCGGGTCAAGATAGAAGAGGGCCGCGTGCAGAAAACGAGGGCCGGGTCAAGATAGAAGATGGCCGGGTCAAGATAGAAGATGGCCGCGTGCAGAAAACGAGGGCCGGGTCAAGATAGAAGAGGGCCGCGTGCAGAAAACGAGGGCCGGGTCAAGATAGAAAAGGGCCGCGTGCAGAAAACGAGGGCCGGATCAAGATAGACGAGGGCCGGATCAAGATAGACGAGGGCCGGATCAAGATAGAAGAGGGCCGCGTGCAGAAAACGAGGGCCGGGTCAAGATAGAAGAGGACCGCGTGAAGAAAACGAGGGCCGGGTCAAGAAAGAAGAGGGCCGAGTCGAAAAAACTTCAAGATGGTGGTCACCAGAAGCCAAGGGGACTTAGCGGAAATCGAGGAGCAGCAGCGTCGCATCCAAGAACAGGAGGCGCGCCGCAGAGAAGCTGAACGGATAGAGCAAGAACGATTGAGAAGAATCTCACTGGACCCGCCGGCATCACCATTTTGGAAATCAGCGGACGCCAGTACAGCGGGACCATCCGGACTTCGGGCAACTGCGGAACAACGAAAGCCATCACCGACCAGATCCTTTAGGTCGACAACCAGCGTGACAACACGACTACGGATGGCGGAACTGGAGGCAGCAGAGAAGCTAGCGACGATCCGAAGAAAGGAGTTGGAGTTGGAGGCCGACCTAGTCAAAAAGAGACTAGAAGCCGAAGTATCCGCGATCAACGATGAAGACAGCGTGCACGAAGAAGCCACTCCTCCCCGTGAAGAACCACATCAGAAAGTGGACAACTGGTTGAGGACGAACCCCCTCAGCACTCGGGAAGAAGAAGGAACCAGGGAAGCCAGGGAAGAACCAAAGCAAATACGCTTCGAAGCACCGCGAGGAAGATCGCCAACTCCAACCAGGAAGAGCAGCATCGAGCACTTGGCCGCCACATTGGAGAAGATGGCCAGACCCAGGCCTCGACACACTGACCTGCCGACCTTCTCCGGAGCAGCCAACGAATGGTTGCCATTCAAAGCAGCAGTTCGAGATACGACCGAGATGTACCAAGTGTCAGCAGCGAAAAACATCCAGAGGCTAAGGAGCTGTCTCAAAGGGGAAGCAAGAGACGCCGTGGCCGCCCTTCTGCATACAGCTACGGATCCGGACGTCATCATGAAGACCCTCGAGCAATGCTTTGGAAGACCTGAAGTCATCATCGACCGAGCACTAGAAGACCTCAAGAAACTTCCGAACCTGGATCATCAGCAGCCGAACTCAACAGCTTCGCCATCAAGTTGCAGAACATCATCTGCGTGCTGAAGACAATCGACCGAAGAGGCTACCTGTTCAACCCCCTGATGACGCGAGAAGTATTGGACAAGCTCAGCCCGCATCTTCGATCCCGCTGGTGCGACTACGCCTACGACCACGAAGGAATGACTGACCCGGAGATCGTCATTTTATCCCGTTTCCTGATGAGAGAAGCGGACAGAGCACTGCGGTAAACATACACCCCGTCTACGAGCAGCACAAGCCAGAAGAAGGATACTCGACCCATCGTGACACTCAAGAAGAAAGCGAGCGTCTTCACTACGGTCGAGAGCGCAGAAGAAGAAAAGCTCAAGTGTCCCAAATTCGAGCAAGCTCACGTCCTGACACAGTGCCCGAAGTATAAGGCACTTACTGTGGACGAGCGATGGAGCTTGGTAAAGGAGAAGAAGATATGCTTCAAATGCGCCCAGAAGCAACACAGGCGCACACACTGCAAAGCAAAGGCGTGCGGCGTGGACGAGTGTCGCCGCCCGCATCATGCAACTCTTCATCAAGTACGAGAAGCAAAGACTGAAGAAAAGAAGACAGATGCACCCAAGGAGGAAGCGGTCCTGTCCATAGCAACCCGACCAGCTGCCGGACCACGAGCAGTCCTGCTGAAGATGTGCCCTGTCGTCATAGCCGGACCACGGGGGGAGGTGAAGACGCATGCTCTACTGGATGAAGGAGCTACAATCACCCTCATCGATGAAGAACTGGCAGCGAGCATCGGAGCTGAAGGACCAGCGCAACCTCTCCACCTGAACGGGGTCAACATGTCACAGCAAGAGATGAAGAGTCAGCTGGTGGAAATTCGAGTCAGAGGATTGAAGAGCGACGAGAACTACAAGGTCAGAGCGAGGACTATGAAGAATCTCCGCCTCCATCGTCAATCCGTTCCTGACACACTGCTGGACTACGAGCATCTGAGGGATCTGACACCAGAAGAGGTGTGCTACGATGTGGCCCGTCCTGGAATCCTGATGGGGACAGACCTTACCTCCATTTTGTTTAGTTACGTATATGTGGATTGTAAAAGTTACAAAATGGAAATGTAAAGGCGAGTACATAAGCTAAACAAGCATGATGTGTGCAATTTTTATGTGATAATTTTTTTGTTGTGGTGGTAATTTTTTTTTATTTGGCTTTTTTATTGCATTAATTTAAAAGTTTGTTCAGGAAACTATCTTTTTCAACCGAAAGTTGCTAGCTAATGAAATACCACTAACCTCATGCTTTTCTTTGGGCTGGTAGATTGCGGGATATTGCTATATTGTATGATATAATTTCTTCAATGCTTTTGGCAAGGGATGACTTACTATTATTTTGTGCAATATAAAGTGTTACCTATGTTACGTCGCCTATAATATATGGAAGTTTTTTGAATGCAACTGCATTTTACATTTACACTCGATATGTTATTGACTACTCTTCATTTATACAACGTTAGTTTTAGTTTATACTAAACCTCTTACATTTCATACCATTATGTTCGCATATCTCGTCAAAATGTAGGGAACAGCAGATTTTTTTTTCGCGATTTCAGCGTTGGTCCATAGTGAAAGTTGTTCATAATGATGAGTACAATGACCCCTTAAGAGGTTTAGTATAAACTAAAAATAAGGTTATATACTATATTTTTAGGTAAGTTAAAATGCCTCTTACAAATGCTGAAAAGCAAAGGAGATACCGGGAAAATTTAAAAAATAACCCCGAAAAAAAGGAAGAGATAAGGGAAAAAAATCTTGATAGAATTAAAGAATTAACCAAAAAAGTAGGTGACATGACCGAAGATGAAAAAATGGTAAAAAGAGAGATTTGGCGTCAACAGAAAAAAAAACAAAAAGAAAAAAAAAATGACAAGTCCGAAAAAATTAAAGCACATAAGAAAAAAACAAAATGCCAATTAAGTATTATTTTAAAGAAAGTACGTTTAATGTATGAAGGTTCTTTGAAAGACGTTGAAAACCTTACAAAAACCTCGGAAACGTTACGAAAACGTAATTTTCGCCTAAAAACCCGACTAGAAGCTAAACTCAAAGAAAAAAGCAAAGAAATTAATATGTTAAAGTGCAGAAATGAAGTACTCGAAACAATGATTAAAAAAATATACGCAACAAGCGATTCGATTAAAAAAAGGCGTATCAGAAACGTTGTAACTTTACAAGCGCAAAATCACAACATTGAGTCAAAAATATACGTTGCTGACTGTCTCGGCATTGTTAAAATACAAAAGTACAAGAAAATAGGAGTAACAAAAAGTCAAAGAATATCCAAAAAAATTTAAGATTTCTTTGTCAGGGATGATGTTAGCCGAATAACGGCGGGGAAGAGAGAATGCAGAACAAAAACAAACAAAAACAACAAATACGATATTTGACGGACACCTTGAGAAATTTGTACGAAATTTACAAAGTAGAAGGTGGTCAACAATCTTTTTCCACATTTCATAAGTACAAACCCTTTTTTGTTCTATCGCCTACATTGAATAGCAGGAACACGTGCTTGTGCATTAAGCACAGCAACATAGACTACTTGTTGAAGGCCCTGGTATATAAAAACCTCATTGAGCGTGGTACTACGTTAAAAAACACAGTGTCACTTATCACCTGTGATATAACCTGCTTTGATTGCATGCATGGTAAATGCCCAAACTGCGTCAATTCAACTATAGAGTTTAACCTAAATGACCACGACCAAAATGAAGAGGCAAAGTGGTGGTGGTGGGAATCAGAAAAACATACGTACAAAAAGAAAGGAAAAACAAGTGTTGAAGACAAAGAAATACAGACTAGGAAAATGACGAAAAAAGTTAAGACAGAAACCTTAGTAGAACTTGTTACGACCTTAAACAAAGAATTGAAAATGTTTAAAAAACATTATTTTAATATGAAAACCCAACAGAAGCAATATCAAGAATGCTTACAACAACTAAAATCACATGAGGTACTTATCTTGTGTGATTTTTCAGAAAATTATAACTGCAAACTGGTCGAGGAGGTTCAATCGATGCACTTTGGAGCATCCAAACAGCAAGTGACCCTACATTGCGTAATGGTTTATGGGAATAATAAATGCCAGTCAATTTGTTCAGTATCTGAAAGTCCATGCCATGAGCCAGCAGCGATTTGGGCACATTTATTGCCGGTGATAAGATTTATCAGAGAGAACAGCCCAAATACAAAAGTTTTACATTTTTTCTCTGATGGGCCAACAAGCCAATATCGTCAAAAAAAAAAAATATTACCTGCTGAATTTGTTCGCTCATAAAATGAGCTTGGACTTTGCAACGTGGTCCTATAGCGAGAGCGGACACGGAAAAGGCGTAGCTGACGGCATTGGCGTTGCAGTAAAGCGGAGTTTGGATTATTGGACTATTCAAGAAATCGAAAATATGAAGAAATTGATACCGACAAACCTTCGACCAATTTCCGGAAATAATGATATACACCAAATCATTACAAATAGAGAAGAAAATGTAGTCCACTATAGACCTCTGAGTTGTTTTTGTGGAAGTGAGCCAGGGCTGTGCTCTTGCTATCTTCCAAAGAGACACTTGTTACTTTTGCCTGAGGGTCGTTTGACAGGTATACCTAATCTTATTTTGAACCTACTTTAATTGTGTATAAAAATAACGCTGCCTGACCTCATGTATATATAATAAAAGCATGTTGTGATATTATATATTAAACTTTATTGCAGACTGTTGTGTTGATAAAGTCACAGTGAGTGAACAAAAGCACTCAGCGTGTTCATCACAAACGAAGACACTTATTTCACCTAAAATCACACTAAATGAAGACCACGAGGAAATTGAAGAAATTGCGTTATTTGATTCGGTTGATATGGAACTTATCGAAGTATATGAAGAAAATTCACCTAATGTGCTAAGCCTAGATCTAATGGATATTGATGCAATGCTTTTAAATACTGCTACAGAGTTAAACTCTCCAGAGCCAAGTGAGACCGAGCCTGTTAGTTTGTTGACAAACAATGAACTAACTGTACTCCCTACCACAGAGTTAAACTCTCCGGGGCTAAGTGAGAATGAGCCTGTCGAATCCTTACCACGTATTAAAAGTAAAAGGGAGTGCAAAAACGACAAACCAGTACCAACAAAACAAAGAAGCGATAAAAACTTACAAAAACATCATACTATGTTTCTAACATGCAATAAATGCAGTTACTCAATACTTGGTGCTAAAGCAAGATGTATGAGTTGCAAAAAAACATACTGTATGGACTGCATTGGAGGTCCCGTTGCTTTTGATTATTTGTGTGACACTTGTCTTGATCCTGATGATGAAGGTAGGTAGGCTTACTTCGTGTTTTTTTTTATATGAATTAAATTTATACAATAGTTATGTTTTTTTTTGTTACAGATTAAATTAACCTCTACAATAAAGTTGATTGTGAGCATTAAAAAAAATGGTATACATCGTAGACATCGACAAAATTTTAACGAGGGATGATTTACTCCAATATTACTATTATGGGTTAAAGTAGCCATGGGACGAAACCCATTTCGTTTTAGCCAGTCAGTGTTGGGAGTGTTATGCAGATGTACCTCAAATAACGGATTTTGGTATCCGACCATACCATTTTGCCCTATCTATGACTAAAACTCATGTTAAGAATTTGCTAGCGACACATTTTTGGTGCGATTTTTGTGGCGTTTTGATTTATGATCATTATGTAAAAGATGAATGTACTTTTTGTTTTCCATAATCATTATGTTTGTTATTTGTGGCTTCATTTAATGTTACAATACCATAAAATAACAACTTTGTTATCTCTGTTAATTACTTAGAAGACTGATTAAACTAATTTGAAAGAATATTTTTGCGCATACAAAATAAGTGTTGATTTTGAATAATTTATATAAAGATAATCTTTATGTATGACACTTTTTATAATAAGTGTCACTTTTGAAGAGTCAAAATAAATAATTATGTTTGTACACACGGCTGCATATCAAGCTAGTTATGCATAGCCAACCTCTTCCCCGAACTTGGGGTCGAGCATACTGTGAGTAGACCTTTTATTCGCACTGTTCCATTCTTTGCCTTATCCCTCACGTTTAATTGGACTAGACATCGCCAACTAGCGTAACTCATCTATTTTTGGACAAAAATCGCCGAATCTAGATTTAATTTTAGTTTATCAAGTAAATTGGTCTCACATCGCCAATTTATTATTTTTAAGTTTCATTTGAAATACGTAATTGGACTAATATTGCCATTACATTACCCTTGCTTAAATTACTCAACTTCAGTTAATTCTAGCTTAGCAAAGCGTTGTTTGGACTAAAATCGCTAACTTCTTATTTTTGCCTCTTAATTAAATACAATAATGAATATCCAACTTATCCCTAAGGAAATTCAAAGTATTATCCCAAGATTTGATGGGGATGATAAGTTACTTAATCTTTTTATTTCTAAGTGTGAATATGTGATTAGAAGCTTTAGAGGGGAGAATAACCCAGCACAACAAACTTATTTATTTCATTGCATTACAAGCCGATTAGTTGGTAAAGCAGCAGTTTTAGTTAGTGAACGCGAAAACGTCACAACCTGGGAAGGCCTTAAAGAGCTTTTCGTCCAGCACTTCGGAGATCCGAGATCCGAAGCTTGCCTTAATATTGAATAAGAAAACCTCAAGATAAAACAGGGAGAGTCATTTATAGACTTTTGCCATAGAATATAGAATGTTAGGAGCTCATTAATTTCAAAAGTAAACCTTCTAACCGACGGAGGCATTACATCAGCTAAGTATATAATATATAACAATACAGCTCTAAACGTTTTCCTTTATAATTTACCAGAAGACATGATAAAGTTTGTTAGACTCAATAAATGCCTATTAGATGACGAGAACCTTGTAGATGATAGTAATCAAATTAATTGCGTGCAAGATGCAAACGAACCAGCAAATTTTCAGATAGAAGCTTCCACAACGGACAAAATAGATTAGAAACAGAAGTAATAAACTTAAATTATAGCGGTCTTAGGCTACCACACATCTATTTACCGGAAATGGAAGCAATTTTTCTAATAGACACAGGTAGTACACGATCTTTTATAAACGCTGAACTGGCCGACCAGTACTTTAAGTATTGCAAGAGCGAAGAACCATTTGAAGTAATCAATACCCATGGACGTAGCAAGCATAGCGAAGTCGCATACATTCCCTTAACGGATACCTTTAACACAGATATTTACCACAAGTTTTATATATATAACGTAGACAAAGCATATAACGGTCTTATTGGATCGGATTTATTAAAAGAGTTAGAAGCCACTATAGACATGAAAAATCAGGTCTTAAGAACAAATACAACAGAAATTCCTATTTTGTATACCCGCCTTATCAGATAGTAATACCCTCTAGATCAGAAACACGCGTTAAAGTGCCAACAATGTTAAACAATGGAAATGCAATTTTAAATCACATAGAATTCTGCCCGGGAGTTCGTATGCCTGACGCTTTAGTTAACTGCGTAGACTCTCTAGCCCAAACTGTCATCCAAAATACTACAGACACTGAGATGACTATAACATTTAAAACACCCTTTAAAGTTGATATTGTAGAACAGGATCTAAATAATTGCCTTGTTCATAATTTAAACCACAACTCTGATTTAGAAAAACTATTAGATAAAAACTTAAGTAAATTATGACTTGACCACCTAAACACAGAAGAAAAATCATTAATAAGCAACTTATGTACTGAGTATAAAGACATCTTTCATTGTGAACACGTACCTCTCAAAGTCAAAGTCAAAGTCAAACCATTTATTTCAAATAGGCACATAAGAGGCACTTTTGAACGTCAAAATTTACAAAAAAATAGAATTGATTCTAGTTGCCCCTTCCAAAAGGTAGTTTCGTATGGAGAAGAATGGGCAAGAAACTCCACCGGTACTCTTTTAAAAATGTTTTACAATATTTTGTTTGATTACATTAATTATATGATTATATGTGAAGACGATGCACCTAGAATAAAATTACTATACCATAATAGGTAAAACGAATTAAAAACTAAGCAATGAAAAATAACTTAATTATTAGATAGATACGTGGTGTTCACATATTTACAAACATCATACAAGTATGTTCTTCTAAAAAATGAAAACAATAAGTCAGTGTGTGAGTATAGGTTATCACAGAATGTAAAATCAATATCATAAAAATAACAGATTTTACCATAAAAATAGCAACCAGTTTGATTTTGTCTAGACTCTAGATTGTCCTATGGAGCTGGACCAGCATGTTTCCAAGCATTCCTGTCCTGGATATAATCCTCTAACTTGTAATATGCTTGTTTACAAAGTGTACTTTTAATATGTGTTTTAAATTTTCTCTCATTTAATTCCAATATCTATCTTTCACTAAACACAAAATTCGCACCAAGAATGAAGATCCGATTTACATACGCCCATACAGACACCCCGTTAGTCAAAACGAGGAAATACAGAAACAAGTTGATAAACTTTTAGAAAATAGCGTAATTACAGAATCACACTCACCTTGGAGTGCCCCTGTACACCTAGTTCCCAAGAAAATGGACGCCTCAGGTGAACAGAAGTTTCGGATGGTTATAGACTATAGACGACTCAACGAGATAACGATAGACGATAAATACCCACTTCCAAACATCACAGACCTATTCGATAGGCTAGGAAAGGCATTTTATTTCACTACGATAGACTTAGCTAGTGGTTACCATCAATTAGAAGTAGAAAAGGAGGACCAACCGAAAACAGCTTTTACAACACAATCAGGACATTACGAATTTACTCGTATGCCTTTTGGTTTAAAGACAGCCCCAGCTACCTTTCAACGAGCAATGGACAATGTACTCCGTGGACTACAGGGCATACATTGTCTTGTGTATTTAGATGACATTATTGTTTATTCTACCAGCCTTCAAGAGCACATAGATAAGCTCAGAAAAATATTCGATAGGCTTAGACAAACAAACCTCAAAGTAACCCTTGATAAATGCGAATTTCTTAAAAAGGAAGTATTATATTTGGGACACACAATAACCAAAGACGGTCTTAAACCAAATAATGATAAAATTAAGGCCGTATTTCCTTTACCTAGAACACCAACGGAAATAAAGAGTTTCCTAGGATTAGTAGGATACTACCGCAAATTCATCAAAGATTTTTCTAAAATAAACCTTAGGATACCTACCTATGACAAACTGCCTTAAAAAGAAAAATAAAGTCACCATAACTCAAGATTTTGTAAACGCATTTGAAAAATGCAAAGAGTTACTTACCAATGCACCATTATTACAATTCCCAGATTTTGAAAAATCCTTTCTTTTAACAACGGATGCATCTAACTTTGCACTAGGAGCAGTCTTATCTCAAGGCCCAATTGGTAGCGATAAACCAATAGCTTTTGCGAGTAGAACACTGAATGACGCTGAAACGCGTTACAGCGCTATAGAAAAGGAACTATTAGCAGTTGTTTGGGCATGCAAACACTTCAGACCTTATTTATACGGTAAAAAGTTCACAATACTAAGCGATCATAGACCATTGGTATGGTTAAATTCTGTAAAAGAGCCAGGAAGTAGACTCACGAGATGGACGCTTAGACTCTCTGAATACGATTACGAAATCAAGTACAAACCCGGTAAACAAAACAGCAATGCAGATGCATTATCCAGAATTAAAGTTAATGCCTTAGACAATATTTCAATGATAGTGAACACCGATAATTCAAAAGCCATTGTTATTTCATCAGATGAAGATGACAATGTTACTATTTCATCAAGTAACTCTAAAAATAGACCTAGATCACCATATTCAGTACCATCAATAGGAAGCGAGACAGTCACAGCCTCTGAAGGAATAGAATCTCCTTCTTTAGTAACTGTACATTCAGAAGACAATACGGACTCCTCCGATATTCCAATATTAAAGGAAGCCATCGATACGAAACCCAATCAGATTCTCGTATACAAATGGCATAGAAATGAGTGCAGCGTTAAAAACTTATCTAGGGATAAGCAAAAGGTATTCGAAGTACACATACCAACAGATAGACCAGAATTAATAAAATAATTCTTAAAAGAATATATCCGTCCTAAAATTAAATATTTTATCTATTTTGAAGACGAACGCCATCGTAAAGAATTTTCCAACATTATTACAACTTTGTTTAAAAAACATGCAATAAGCATATATGAATGCACCGAAAGAGTTGTTTACGTTGAAGACGAAAACGAACAACGAGAAATAGTCCTAAAATATCACGTTGGAAAAACATGCCATCGTGGTATTAAAGAAACCATAGCCCATTTAAAAAGAACATACTACTGGAATAATTTAGAGCATACCGTAGCTTGCATTATCAACTCATGCGAACTTTGCAAACAAATGAAATATGATAGGAAACCCATAAAACCCGAACTACAATTAACTCAAACTCAAACGAAACCATTTCAAGAACTTTTTATAGACATTTTCTCCATAGAAGGAAGCTATTTCCTTACAATCATTGACGCTTTTAGTAAACTAGGCCAAGCTATAGAAGTACCTAATAGATCTACACCGGAAGTCATATAAAATATTTCGCCACATATGGTGTGCCATCAAAAATTAGTGCAGACCCAGGATCAGAATTTAATAATAACTTATTGAAGGAAATGTTAGCATTTTACAAAATTAATTTACACATAGGCACACCTCATAATCCAAACTCTATGGGATTAGTTGAACGATTCCATTCTACTATTATAGAGATCTATCGACTTGCAAAGTACGAAAGAAAAATAACCGACGCCGCATCTATCATGACGTATGCTATTATGTCATACAACCAGTCTATTCATTCAACTACTTGTTTAACACCATTTGAAGTAGTCTTCGGACATACTGATGCTTCAGGTACCTTTGCAGCAGATTTTAATAAGAGCTACACCCAACAGTTGGTAAAGGACCATGTTAAGCGTACTAAATATCTACAACGTGTAACAGAATAAGCGCAAGACCTGAAAGTAGTTTGCTCAGAATCGGCTTCTGAATCGATTTCCGTCATTATTTATATATGTTAGTTTTTCAGGAAAAAATCTTTTATTTAACTGAAATTAGACCCACCGCGTCATAACAAAGTAATAAGATATTTTATTTAAGGAAATTTAAGCCTTATCTCAAAGGAATAAAGCCTATTCAAATGCATGACCGAATTTGTAGTACGCTCATAGCTGTCCAATGTGTTGTGCGCGTTAAACAAAATAGTTAATCTAAGGAAGCTTAATCCTTATTACAAAGCAATATGTCTAATTTAAATGCAAAACCGAATTTGTAGTTCCGTCATAGCTTTCTTTACACACACATAAACATTGCTTTTTATTACATTTGAGCTAGTTGTTAAAAAAAAATTGTTAATTTAAGGAAATCTAGACCTAATCCCAAAGTTATAAAGCTTTTTTAAATGCACGACCGAATGTGTAGACCGTATTTAACATTATTTTGTTGAGAAATGCAAAAATACTAGGAATTTTATGGTTCGTTTTTTGCAAATGGAAGATTAATGTGAAAGAGTGAGATGCATTAATTTGCCGTCTTATCCCTTTGACGTTTGATATTTTCGTTTGACGTTTTACGACACAAGCTTCGTCACCGCCCGCGGCGCGCCCGCTCCTTTAGTTATTCGCCGACAGCGACAAGTGTTCCCGAATTTCATTTGTTTACGCGCGCGATGTCATTCCAGTACACCAATATTCAGTACACGGAGATGGTGAGGACACTGGCTCGTTGCTACGATAATGTCGAGTTAGCGTGTCGAGAGTTCAATGCAAGATATGGCACCAGAGTGAGCGCCAGGACAATGTTAAGTGCAACTCAGCGTCTGAGGGACTCCGGTACCTTTCGTCCTAACACGGCAATAGATAGAGGGGCGAATGTGCGCACTACTCGCTTACAAGCAAACATCCTGAATTATTTTGACGAACACCCAGAGAGCAGCACGAGAGAAGCAGCGCCATTGTTTGACTGCAGCCACATGTACGTGTGGCGAACGTTACGCGCTGATGGTGAACTCCCGTTTCACCTACGACGTTGTCAGGAGCTGACGTCGAACGACTACTTACCACGTCTGGAATTTAGTAGATGGTTGTTGGAGAACTGGCAAGGAAACATCATCTGGACGGACGAGAGCACCTTCACGCGAGTTGGCATTTACAACCAGCATAACCAGCATTTGTGGAGACATGAGAATCCACATGCATGCCGTGTTGATTCGTTTCAGCATAGGTTCTCCGTGAACGTGTGGGCGGGCGTCTTAGGTACACGCGTACTCGGACCTGTCTTTCTACCGAGGTTGACTGGAGATACCTACCTACAGTTCTTGCAGGAAACATTGCCCGAGTTATTGGATGACGTCCCTCTCATCTTTCTAAGAGACGTGTTTTACCAACACGACGGTGCTCCCGCGCATTTCACATGGAACGTTCGGCGGCATCTTGATGCGGAATATGGCCCCCGTTGGATTGGTCGTGGAGGACCAGTGCAGTGGCCTCCCAGATCAGCTGATCTAACGCCCTTAGACTTTTATTTGTGGGGTCGAATAAAATCGCTCGTATACGTAAACGAAGCCACAAGTGTCGAAGACCTCAGACAAAAAATTTATCATGCATTTAGTGTTGTGCAAAGTGACACCGAAGTGCTAAATAAACTAAAATTTAACTTAAGGAAACGTGCAATAAAGTGCATCGAGCAAGGCGGTGGACATTTCGAAAGCCTATTAAAAAGGAGACGAAGAAATAGTGTAGTGTAAATAGTTCAGTTCTGTAAGTACCTACTTACCTTTATCTTTACCGATTTTAATTACTGTAAATATTATGATACAGACTTTGAATATGATATCGCGACAGTTAAGTACGCATCAGAGATAATAAGTGAGTCGGGCGGCCACCGAAAAGACTACTCTACCTACGTTTTCTGATAGATAGTAGACGGGCGAAAAGTTTCTTGATTTAAAAATGCTTCCGTTTTCCTTATCTTAGAATTAAGTAAACAAAATTATTCAAAGCCTACACAGCCTGTAAAAGTGTGATGGAAAGATGGAATCATATTTTTACTAGTAATGTTAGGTCATTGAACTAACGTCCCTACCTAGTGCGTACGCTTGCAGTTCCTACCTACCTAGCCAGCTGGCAGGCACACGCACGTGTGCGGCGCGCTATTAGTGTGCGTGAAGATCGAGTAGTTTGCTCAAACGTTTCATGTTTAGTCAGGACAACTATTTTATAAAAAATGACTAGGTGTGGTTTAATTAAATTAAATTCCAGATGTTATTTTAGTCTTATAATTTAATATTCTAATTGGGGTGTATGAGCTCTTGCGTTTATTCCGTTACACGTTGTATATAATTATTTAACCGATAAAATGATACAATCCAAAAAAAAAACCAAAGAAAAACGCGGCGGTGAAAAACAAATTGACATTAAATTGGGAGATCAAATTTATATGAAAGGTAGGCTTTTCCTGTTACAAATGAAAACTTAGTTAATATTGAACATTGTATTGACATCAAAGCTTATGTAAAAGGCAAACAAATAACTTTTATTATGTCAGTGCCAACAGTCCAATTAGATGTCTACAATTATTACACCCTACACCCTTTTCCTATGTATAACCCTCACCTTGGTCTATCATTCCTAATTACTCCTAAACATGCATCCTCATCATATATCTCCTAAACATATATCCTTGCGAAAGGGTCGAAAGTAGTATCGCTCTCCCAGCCTTGCAGAGAACTAAATGAAGGAAAGTTCCTTTGTTACGAGAGCAACGTGTCTTCAGTGGAAGAAAGCCAATGCATTAAAGATTTAATGACGTTCGGTACGAAGATAACATCGTGCCTGCCTCTTCCAGTCAACGCATCTGACATCAAAATAAAATCCATACATCAAGATTCTTGGATTATTTTCACAGGCTTTCCTACATTCCTGAAGGAAAACTGTGACGACGACATGAGTTAACACGACATCATGGGCACCTACATCCTAACCCTTAACAATGCTTGTGAGGTAAAACTTGGGACATCCACATTAAGAAAACGCCGCCTTCAAACAGGAGAAGTCGTCTTCCGCAGTTCACCATCAATACATCTACCCAGTATTATACGAGGGCTGCACTAAAAGTATCGGGAACGGGATATTTCCACTGTTCCTGTCATATTAAAATCTTTTTAATTGAAAACTCCTTGGTTTTAAAAATCGAATACCATTTATTTATTTAAAAAAAGATTCTCGGTCTTGTCACAAGGTTTTGTCAAACTTGTTTAGTCGTTGAGAAAATGGAATTGACTCGAGAAAATTCAAGAGCGATGATTTATTATGACTTTCGAAGTGGTTTAACACAAAAACAGTGTGTTGACCGGATGATTTCTGCATTTGGTGATGAAGCCCCATCCAAAACCACAATTTATCGCTGGTTTGCTGAATTTCAACGTGGACGTGTCAAGCTCAGTGATGATCCCCGTCAAGGTCGTCCAAAAACTGCAGTCACCCAAGAAAACGTTGATGCTGTGCGTAAGCTGATTGAGGAAGATCGACATGTGACATACCGCGAAATTCAGGCAACTTTAGACATTGGCATGAGTCAAATACAAATAATCTTGCATGAACAATTAGGTGTAAAAAAGTTGTTTTCCCGATGGATACCGCATTCGCTCTGTGAAGAGCAAAAAGCGGCTCGCGTTACTTGGTGCGTCAGAACTCTCGAAAGATTCCACGCAGGATCCTCAAATGCTGTATACAACATCGTATCAGGTGACGAATCCTGGATATACGCGTACGAACCCGAAACAAAAAACCAGTCACGAGTTTGGGTGTTCGAAAATGAGTTAAAGCCAACAACAAATGTTCGTTCACGGAGTGTTGCAAAAAAAAATGGTTTTTCACCAAAACCTGCCATGTTACGACTATTCCTCTTGAGGGACAAAGAACGGTTAATGCAGAATGGTATGCTAGCATTTGTTTGCCACAGGTCGTTTCTGAACTCCGTAAAGAGAACTGCAACTGCCGCATCATCCTCCATCACGACAATGCGAGTTCTCACACCGCGCACAGAACAAAAGAGTTTTTAGAGCAAGAAAACATAGAATTATTAGACCATCCGCCGTACAGCCCCGACCTAAGCCCTAATGATTTCTATACTTTCCCTAAAATAAAGAATAAATTGCGTGGACAGAGATTTTCATCACCTGAAGAAGCTGCTATTTTGGAGACCCCAACTTCCGAATGGAATGGTTGCTTCAATGATTGGTTCCATCGTATGGAAAAATGTGTCAAATTTCGCGGAGAATACTTCGAAAAGCAATAAATACATTTTTAAATAGTAATGTTGTGTCACTTCCTTGATTCCCGAAATTTTCAGTGCCGCCCTCGTAACACCAAAGGACATCGCACTACGTAAGACTATCAGTCTAGACGAGATTGATCTGGAAAATCTACAGTTTCTATCGCACGCATTAAAGGATAACAGTGAAGTGAAAAACAGTCAAAGTCATTTTGTGAATGTGCACAGTGTTAGCATAGGAACTATTGTAATTTACGTTATTTAATTTTTTGTACTAATTTTAGTTATATTGTACCGATTTAGAAGTACATTGTCGCGAAAGCTTATACAAAATCATCAACCTCGTGTTGTACATTCGGATGGTGATTTTGCACTTACGGAGGGAGGAGTTATGCATAGCCAACCTCTTCCCCGAACTGTTTTGATAAACTAAGATCACACCATACCACCCATCAGTTCCAGGTAGCAATATTTATCTGCGATAAATTACCAAGTAATGGTGGCCAAAACAATTAGGAGTATGATCTGACATACGAGCAGCTTCCTGTTACTGGCCCACTGTGAGGTCCAGCCACAGACGCACACATACAAACCTTTTCACTAGTATACAGGGTTACTGGTAATTCGACGTATATCCGTCAGGGGCTGATAAGGGGGCCAAAATGCAACAAATTGAACCCCCCATATGTATGGCCGAAATTCAATAGTTTTCGAGATATTAGAATTTTAAGGGTTTTTCGATATTTACCCAAAATTTGACATTTCATTCCAAATTAAAAAAAAACTACATATTTGAATGGGTACTATTAAAAATGATGTTGTAGCTGGCACTTCAATTAAGCTATGGACATAATTAAAACTACTTAATTTAACAAAATAATGAAAATAATGAGCGATATAAGAATAATATCTTACCAATATTTTCATTTTACGCTTCAAAAATGTTGTCTCGTCACAAAAATTTATAATGACATTAATCGTACAAATAACTAAAACAACTTGCTTATCCTGTAAGCTTTCCAGAAAGGTATAAAAGTCAATTTTAAAATACATAATTCGTGGCATGGCATGTGTTTGAACCGGCGCGGGGAGAGAAATTATCTGTGTTTTTTTTAAATTCTTCGCGATGGGGCGGGGTGTGAGGGCGGGGTGTGCGGGCGGGGGAGTACACGGCGTCTGCTGCGCTCGCGTCGCCTTCCTTAGTAAGTTTTGACTCTCCGCCGCGCAAGCACGTGTGTTGTTATCTTGCTACCAATCTCTCATCCCGTTAATTTGTTATCGATCATTATTGTTAATTCTTGTTTCTCTTGTTATTCTTTTTGTTATCATTGTTATTTCGGATAACATGGCTTCGTATCCTAATAACGAATACGCAGACATAATGTTTTGTTATGGTTTTGCCGATGGAAACGCGGCTGCGGCTCGGCGAGAATACCAACGCCGCTTTCCCGATCGTCGACTTCCCCACGTTACTGTTTTCGGGAGCACCTATCGACGATTGTCTGAAACTGGCAGTAATCAAAGAGCACAATTCAACGCTGGCAGACCTCAACGGTACACGGCTGACGAAGAGGACACCATTCTTCAGTGTTTTATTGATGACCCAAACATCTCAACGAACATTGTTGCAAGACAGCTCGGCATGTCCCAGTGGAAAGTGTGGTCGGTAGTACATCTATCAGGTAGACACCCGTACCATTATCAACCTGTTCAAACATTGCACGAGGGAGATCCTGCCAGGCGACTCGAATTTTCTCGGTTTATGTTAAACGCTGACGCTGACCAGGAACATTTCCTAACAAATATTTTGTGGACTGACGAGTCAAAGTTTGACCGGGATGGAATAACGAATTACCATAACTTACATTTTTGGGCACCTAAAGCAGGCAGGAATCCAAAAAAACTAAAAGAAACTGCGTCGCAAATGAGATTTTCCCTGAACGTATGGATGGGTGTCGTTGATAATTATTTGGTGGGCCCTCATTTCTTGCCCCAAAATTTGAACGGCGAAAATTACGAGGAGTTTTTGAGAAACAACCTAGACGATTTGTTGGCGGATGTTCCCGAAGAAATAAAAAACAACCTCATGTTTCAACATGATGGTTGCCCAGCACATTACCGCATTACTGTCCGACAGTGGCTAGACGATAGATATCCAAACCGATGGATTGGGAGGGGAGGGCCAATTCCGTGGCCAGCACGAAGCCCTGATATCACACCACTTGATTTTTACGTTTGGGGTCATATGAAGGCATTAGTTTATGTGACCCCAATAAATTCAGTCGAAGAACTTCGACAGCGAATAATAAACGCGGCGCAACAGATGAGAACAACGTTCACATCAAGAGTGACGAAAACCGAAGTTAGGAAGAGAATTCGAACCTGCATTCGTAATCGAGGGGCTCATTTTGAACAAGGTGTGTAAAATTTGTAATAAAATTTGATGTACATTTTTTTATGCATTTTATTTCATACAAATACAAATGACCCTTTCTCTCCCCGCGCCGATTCAAACACATGCCGTGGCACGAATTATGTATTTTAAAATTGACTTTTATAGCTTTTTGGAAAGCTTACAGAATAAGCAAGTTGTTTTAGTTATTTGTACGATTAATGTCATAGAAATTTTTGTGACGAGACAACATTTTTGAAGCGTAAAATGAAAATATTGGTAAGATATTATTCTTATATCGCTCATTATTTTCATTATTTTGTTAAATTAAGTAGTTTTAATTATGTCCATAGCTTAATTGAAGTGCCAGCTACAACATCATTTTTAATGGTACCCATTCAAATATGTAGTTTTTTTTTCATTTGGAATGAAATGTCAAATTTTGGGTAAATATCGAAAAACCCTTAAAATTCTAATATCTCGAAAACTATTGAATTTCGGCCATACATATGGGGGGTTCAATTTGTTGCATTTTGGCCCCCTTATCAGCCCAAAGTCAAAGTCAAAGTCAAACCATTTATTTCAAATAGGCACATAAGAGGCACTTTTGAACGTCAAAATTTACAAAAAAAATAGAATTGATTCTAGTTGCCCCTTCCAAAAGGTAGTTTCGTATGGAGAAGAATGGGCAAGAAACTCCACCGGTACTCTTTTAAAAATGTTTTGCCCCTGATGGATATACGTCGAATTACCAGTAACCCTGTATAAGACCATGTAACTTAGATTTAAAGGTTCTTCTTATTATAACGCTCATGCTGAGCACACGTGTATTAAATTAAATTAATATATTTTTTTAACAAGTCTTGCGCGTTCATATTTGACTAGCTATACATTTCCAGTTTATGTTGATCTCGCATTGCATAGGATTTCCGTACAATACGAAGTCAGCTTATACTGGAAATGTATAGCTTGATGTGTAACCGTGCGTACCAGAATACCTGTTAAATTGAGAAACTATTCGAATGAAAAGAATATAAATAAAAATAATAATTAATTCAGAAAACTGTTGATTTGGACAAACTCTAATTAAAGGCTGATTAAACTAAGGTTCTGTAGTTTAATTTTCGTTTCATCAACCATCTGACCATTTATAAGTTTTATTAACTATGTGAAATAAGCTTTACGTTTCCGTTTTGTAACTCCACTATTCAATTTTGTAACTGTCCCATTTTTTTCATCATAAAATTTAATTTAATTTCCAATTTTTACAGGGCACCAGCTCATTATTAGTTTTTTTATAAAGTATCATACGACTATAAATTTAAAAATACCCTAATCTTGTTAACTATTTTCGACAATGTGCAAAACAGAAAATAACAAAGCTTAGTTCCCAAAAGTAACAAAGTGGATATGTTTTTACTAAATCACAAAAAAACTAACGCATTTACTAATTGATTTATATATAATTTTTAAAGAAAGTAGCGTTTTCTATGCTAAAACCACTTTTTCCGTTAAAAATTAAATATCTAAATATATTTTATTTTATTGCAAACAAGTTACAAAATTGAAATCAGAAACACTACCTTGTCCCAAACAAATCATATTTTCTCAGTGTAGGAACTACAGTAGCAATAATGCACACGAGGCAAATTGTAATGAGCCCCGCGCGAACGGTCGAGCACCAGTCGCCCGCGCCGCGCCCTAGAGTTAACTTGTGTCTTAACGATATATTGTAACCAACCCCACTGTGACATAATTCCTGAATATTCAATACACTCAATACTGAACTCGAGACTTTCATTTACATCCTGCACCAACCAACTAAAGGTTCCAACAGTGGTGACCCCGACGTGATCTCAAGGTTATGGTTGTGGGGATGTAAATCACGGTAGTGTATCAGAGTGAGCGAACCATTTTTAGACAGTTAAGTGATATTGTGCGGCGGCGCGCAAGGTGACTCCCCGTCGAATTGGAACCTATCGGCGGGAATTTCAAGGGTTCTCCAGTATGAGTCAAGCAGCACCACCTTCGGTGGCTCAACTGGCCAGCATCAACGTCACGGACAGGATTCCGCAGTTTTGGACCGACATGCCTCGGTTGTGGTTCGCACAGTTCGAGTCCGCCATGGAACCTCAGAAGCAAGGGGACGCAGCAAAATTCCATTTGGACATTTCTCGACTGACCAGAGACGCTTTACAACAAGTAAGCGATTTAATTTTTAAGCCTCCTACCGATAACAAGTACGGCGCCTTGAAGCAAAGGTTGTTAACGGCCTACGAAGAGAGCGCCGAGAGACAATTCCAAAAGTTAGTCGGAGAAATGGAGCTAGGATCACAACGCCCGTCGCACTTACTACGGCGTATGTCAGAGTTGGCACAAAACACAGAGGTACCAACCGAAGCCTTACAGCGGCTGTGGATTTCACGCCTGCCTGGACCCTTGAAGGCCGTTCTGTCGGTGTGTCAAGACCAAAAAACGGAAAAGCTCGCAGAAATAGCAGACAAGATTATGGAGAATTTAAACAGTGCAGAGGTGGCCACCATATCTTCAACGGCGACCACGGCAACAACGGATATAGCGACCGTAGTGAAGGGATTCACTACGGAACTGCAGGAACTACGGCGGGAAGTGAATGAGATACGCGGACGAAGTAGGGGACGCGGAAATCGTGGAAACTGGCGCCGAACACAGTCAAGATCGAGAGGCCCACGTCGCACTCCAGAGAGTCCAGAGTGGCTATGCAGCTTTCATTATACATATGGTGCGGAAGCAAGGAGGTGTACAAAACCGTGCAACTGGAAGGGAAATTCGAAGGCGGAAAACTGAGTGAAGTGCAATCGTGGTCGGTGGGCGAATGCGCTACAACAACGAGGAACCATCGTTTATGCGTAGTAGACCAGAAGTCAAGGATCAACTTCCTCGAAGACACAGGTGCTAATGTATCAGTTCTACCTGTTAGAAATTATGTGCGTCACGTAAGCGGATACAAGCTGTACGCAGCAAATAACACAGAGATAAAGACATACGGTCTGAAATCGCTAGAACTTAATTTAGGTCTGCGCAGAGTTTTTAAATGGCCCTTTATTGTGAGCGATGTCAAGCAAGCAATATTGGGCGCAGATTTCATTGAGGCGCACAAGTTAGTTGTAGATTTACATAATAAGAAACTAATAGACAGTTTAACTAATTTAAGGTCAAGTGGGTCGATCATACGGTATGATGAGGCGTCAGTTAAAAGTATACAGGATCAAAACCCCTATCGTGAATTGTTGGAGGAATTCGCAGAGATCACAAAACCGATGTCGTTTAAGCAACCGTCAGCGCACGCAGTGAAGCATCGCATCATAACAAACGGTCCCCCGGTACATGCGCGTCCAAGGCCGCTACCGCCCGATCGTTATAATAAGGTAAAGGACGAATTTCATTTAATGCATGAGTTAGGAATATGTAGGCCATCACAAGGAGAGTGGTCCATTGCACGTGGTACCAAAAAAGGATGGACAACTGCGCCCATGCGGAGATTACAGAGCGTTGAATGCGATAACGAAGTCAGATCGTTACCCCATTCCCAGAGTAAGTGATTTCACATATATATTATCAGGTAAGGTTTGGTTTTCGAGACTCGATTTAAATAGAGCATACCATAACATCACGGTATCAGCGGAGGATATAGAAAAAACTGCTATAGCAACCCCGTTCGGTCTCTGGGAATTTCCACGCATGACTTTCGGACTGAGGAATGCGGCCCAAACGTTTCAGAGGTGCATGGACCAACATGTACTTAGAGGTATAGAACGCATAGATAACGCGAATGGCAAGTCAGCACTTTTCTGTTACATCGATGACGTAATTTTGGCCTCAGACAACGAAGAAATACACAAAGAGCATATTCGCATGCTATTTAAACGTTTTAGTGAAGTCGGCATAACGATAAATTTAAGTAAAAGCGAATTCGGTCAAACAAAAGTAGAATTTCTAGAATTCGAAGTAACACAGACAGGAATCAAACCGTTAACAGACAAAGTTAAGGTGATAACAGACTATCCGAGACCAGAGACAGTAGAACAGCTTCGCCGTTTTTCATATTCATTAAAGATTACTGTTATAGTTGCAAAACAACAAAAGAATACCCATTTTCTGAGTGTAGGAACTACAGTAGCAATAATGCACGCTTATTGCTAATGTAGTTCCTACACTCAGAAAATGGGTATTCTTTTGTTGTTTTGCAACTATAACAGTAATCTTTAATGAATATCAAATCATTACAAGATAATAAAAACACTATTTAATAAAAATAATCCACTTTTCTCCATTTTGTAACCGGGACAAATTTCTACGGAAACGCCCCTTTATGTTTTTGAAGATAGAGCCGAAAGTCGCTTGTTCACAACTATAGCGTCTAATTCAGAGGCGGCTTTTATCAAAGGGACTGCGCGCTCACAAGTATACGCGCGGCGGGCGGAGTCAAAACGTTCGACCAGTGACCAGAGAGAGGTGCTTTGATTTTTTTTTCTAAATTCTTGCGTAACCCCTACAGGGGTAGCGCGGAACCCTAGGGTTCCGCGGAACACACTTAGAGTACCGCTGATCTAGGCATAAGTTTGGAAGCTAACGCAACGGTGCTGTTAAAATTTCAACCCTTAAGGGGTGAAAAGGGGGATGTTTTTTTATTTATTTAAGTTTTTAGTTTTAGGGTTCCGTACCTCAAAAGGAAAAAACAGAACCCTTATAGGATCACTTCGTTGTCCGTCTGTCTGTCTGTCAGTCTGTCATGACCCTTTTTCTCAGGAATGCGTGGAGGTATCAAGTTAAAATTAATATCAAATACGTACGTCAACGGTACCTTGGAGCTCTAGCTTCTAAGTCAACGCAATAAAAATATACGGCGATTTATGCGACATATTTTGATACACGCAAATAAATCAAAACCTATAGGGTACTTCCCGTTGACCTAGAATGATGAAAATTGGTATGAATCAAGGTCTCATAGCACAAGTAAAGGAAAAAATCCGACAATCGCTGATTTGTAGTTTTATCACATTAAAAAACTGAGATTACAAACTTACATTTTCAGTTGTAAAATTGACTGTGGCGTATATAGATGTATGGAAAAACATGTTTTTCAACTACAATATTAAGTTTGTTTTTGGGATAAATTCGTTTCAACTACGGAACCCTTCATTGTGCGTGGTCCGACACGCACTTGGCCGGTTTTTTAAAATAAGTTTTAAGTAAAGTTTTGTAAATAATAATTCACAATCGTTGACCGCCCAGCAAAAGTCTGTATATGAGTATGACCAGTAGTCATGAAAAGGGTAGAAGTAAGTGAAGGAAATAATTTATTTCTGAACGCCCCTGGTGGCACATATGACTTATCTTATAAACTTGCTCCTGAAAAAATTGAGAAGCACTCGAGAAATAGCTTTAGCTGAAGCGTCGTCCGGGATTGCTGCTATATTATTAGAAGGAGGTAGAACTGCACGCTGCCTTAAAATTACCTCTAAACCTTACAAATGTAGAGACACCCTTATGCAAGTGTCAATAGAATTATAAATCATTTCTTCACCTGAATGTATTTATAAACATTTCGTTGATACGAGTAGCAGCGGCTTGGTCGTTTTTGGGAGTCAAAATGGCTCTCTCGCATAACCACTCCATCGGTATATCTTTAATATTTTGAACACCAGGATAAATCATCTCATCAATCATCAAGATATATTTTATCTATAAGTCCCTCAACTGTTGATACCACAGTACATAATTAATTTGGTATTTGTATCAACCCCATGGTCGATATGGAGGAGTCGGTTAATTATCCTGTAGAATTTTTAATATAATGTGTGTCACAGACTTATGCTCCTATCATGTTGCTACGAAATATACGGCCTCCAAAATTGTGCAATGGAACTAGACTCCAAGTAACAGCTCTCCGGCGCAATGTTATTGAGGCCAAAATACTAACGGGATCTGCCAGAGGACAAACAGTTTTCGTGAAGCGTATACCATTGATACCAAATTACCTTCCGTTTGAATTTATAAGATTGCAGTCCCAATCAAGGTTTGTTTCGCGATGACTATTAATAGGTCACAGGGACAAACTCTGATTTTCGCTGGAGTTGATTTGCGGCAAGACTGTTTCTCCCACGGCCAGTTTTATGTGGCTTGCTCACGTGTAAGCTCTCCAACTAGCCTGGTTGTTTTAATGCCTGGTTCCGAATTAGTGAAAAACATTGTCTATAAAAAAAATACTGTGAAGGACGGTATTTAGGTAGATACCGGTCATTTACAGTAGATATTTCTTTACAGTATTCCTCAAATATCGCACGTGGTGGAGGACAACTAGCCTTGAACAAAGCTCTATATTGTTATTGTTATAATAATTCATAATGATCTAGAAAAAAAGAATTTATACGCTACGCGGACGAAGTAAAATAAAATAGTAACGAAGTATGGTTTTAGAATTTTGGTCAGTTTGTTTGGATGTATGTTCCGGTTTGCACAAAACGGTTGAACGGATTTGGATGATATTTGGCACAGAGATAGTTTATAACCTTTTTTTTTTTTTTTTCACGCTGAGGAATGCATTACGCATGCCCGCTCGTGGGGGACGAGTCGGGGTATGTGGGACTCCTGTCACTACAGTATACCCACTAAAAGGAGGTCCAGATAGTTTATAACCTGGATTAACCTATAGGTTACTTTTTGATCCCGGTAGTACGTTCCCGTCGGATATTTTTCGACATCCACGCGAGCGAAGCCGCGGGCAAAAGCTAGTTTACCATAAAACTAATCAAGTTTATTAGCACAGTATTACATAGACAACTGGTACAAGTACCGTAAGTTGGGGTGACTGCGCCTGCCAGTAATACTTTGCTCCAAATCCGTATAACTTTAAAAATAAAATTTTAAAAAAAGTTCACAACTCTATGGTTTTATTGATGTCTGAACGCAATCATAAGATGTCAATGTTCTGTCATGGAAGTTGACAGGTCGCCATTGTTGCTATTTTTGTGCAAGGAGTGACAACTAGAAAGTAGAAAGTTTTTCAAAAAAAAAAGTTTGGTAAAATCCGTGTGTACCCGTGCAATCACTGTACTTATGCAGGTCAGCCTAATAATATTATATCCGTTATTTGTTCTTTTTGTCTAATAAGAAAGTATTTCATTCCATAATTCAATGAATTTAATTTTAGGTAATTTTTTTAACGCAAGGTCGATATGCCACTAAAATGGGGATACTTTGCACCTGGCGCAAAGCATACCAATTTTGGCGCAAAGTATACTCGTTTCAAGTAATATTCAACTTCTTTTGCTTTTTACAGATATTGCAACATGCCGAGGGTCTACAAAAGAAAACTAGGCGCTCGAAAATATGCTGACTACTCCAAGGAACAGTTGGAATTATGTCTGGCGGCTATTAAGTCTGGGCAAATGTCGCAGAGGGATGCTAGTATACATTTCAACATTCCGCGGAGAACTTTTTTTATTATTATTATAATTATAAAATAAAAAAGCCCATATGAATCGACCTGGTCAGCCTCAAATATTTACAGATGAGGAAGAGGAAGCCATAACGTCACATATTGAGATAATGGGCACTTATGGGTTTCCATTAACTGAGCATGACCTCAAAATTGTTGTCAAAATTTATCTCGAAAAATCTGGACGCATTGTTCGAAAATTTAAGAATAATACGCCCGGAAATGACTGGGTTAAACAATTTTTGAAAAGCCATCCTACCCTCTCAGTGCGTTTTGCAACAAATATCAAGAAGATCAGGGCAGCGTTATCAAAAGAAATTTTACAAGAGTACATTGAAAATTTAACACCACAAATTAGAGACATCCCTCCTACACATATATTTAACTATAATGAAACAAACTTAACAGACGATCCCGGCCAAAAACGAGTTTTTGTTCGAAGGGGATGCAAATATCCTGAAAAAATTTGCAACGCGTCAAAATCGAGTACTTCGATCATGTTTCATGTTTTGTGGTAGCGCTTCAGGTGAGCTGATGCCCCCATACGTAGTGTACAAAGCCCAGAAATTATAGTATACATGGACCGAGAATGGTCCCAAAGGATGCCATTACAGCAACTCTCCTTCAGGTTTGTTTGATCACCAGCTATTTTCAGATTGGCTAAAAAATCTTATGATTCCCAGACTTAAGAAAATGGAAGGCACAAAGATGTTGATTGGGGATAACTTGGCTTCCCATTTATCGGTTGAGACATTGAGACTGTCGAGATACCGACATTGCTTTTGTGTGCCTGCCGCCAAATAGCACTCACATAACTCAGCCGCTCGATGTCGCGTTCTTTCGTCCTTTGAAAGCTGAGTGGCGGAAAATTATAACGGAATGGAAGGAAAGTTCTGAAGGAACCAGAAACCCAACGATACCGAAACAAACTTTTCCTAGTTTGCTAAAGAAAAAAAAAAAAGCTTTCGACCTAGTTTCTTACGATATTTTATGGCAAAAGTTAAAGCTTACGAACGTGCATACACAGGTGCAGCGCCTCTTCCAGTTTTGGTACGGTAATCAGACAAACAGCGTCAGATGGGCTAACAGCCTCTCCAACTCGTACAGGTTGGAGTGCGGGGTGAGGCAGGGTGGTTTGAGTTCACCGAAGCTCTTCAACTTGTACGTAAACGAGCTTATGGTTGGGCTCAGCAGTACTCGTGTCGGCTGCTCGGTGTAAACAATATCAGCTACGCGGACGACATGGTGCTGCTGGGTCCAACAATAAGTCTATTAAGAAGGCTGTTGGCCGTTTATGAAAACTAAGCAAGTCAACATGGTCTTTTATACAATTGTCAGAAAAGAAAATTTTTGGTCTTCAAGGCCTTCGGTAAAGGTCCATCCAGTGTGCCTCCAATTCGACTGAATGGAGTAGAGCTCAGTCGAGTGTATCTTTTTAAATATCTAGAACACTACCTTACTGAGGGCGGAAGCTAGGGTTGATGGCTTCCACGCCATCAGACGTAAAAGAACTGCTTAATTATTGAGCAGGTTGCGCGGTAGTTCTAACAACATCTTGCAGGTTATTGCGGAGAAATTCGATTCTCCAATAATGAAGGTGTTCGTCCGGGTTTTGATCGAATAACCTCTTAGTAGGATATTCGATCGAAACCAAAATGAATTCGTCCTAAATGTATTTTTCAATTTATAATGTTTTTCTATTTTTGCTGTTCTTAATAACATAGTGTATAAGTCAGTGTTACTAACAAAGTGGACTAAATGTCTGAAAATAAAGAATTTGATTTGATTTTGATTTATGTCCCTGGAACTCCGATGCCATTAACTACAATAAATGTCTGGGTAAAGGAAGTAAACACGATGAAGAACCAAAAGAAGACAATTTAAAACTACAAGACAATTCAAATAAAGAAAAATTTATGACACGTGAAACTTTAGAAAACATTGTAGGGCAAGAAAAGGTTACAGTTCTGCAAAGAACGCCGCTTGAAAGTCTGACAGAAACAGAAAGGATTTTGAAGATTTTTTTTGCTTTTTTGAAAATCAAGAAACTGATACGTCCACGACCAAAGAAAGTCACATCTAAATTGAAAATTTCGAAGCAGTTGGATTTCAAGACATTGATCAATTACCAGTAATATTAGCAGAAGATGTTGTAGATGATATGCAAGCTATGACAACTTCTATAACGAATGAACAATGTTATAACAATACTAAAGATTGTCTTGGTAGTGCGCAATTGGTATATCTTGGTAGTGCGCAATTGGTATATCTTGATAGTCAACAATATTTACTAACACCAGTCAAATTACAGGACGTTTTGATTGCTGAAAAAACACCTGAACGAAAAGGTGTTAAAAATGTAGAGAGATCATCATTCGTGCTTACTTCAGCGGAATGGCAGAAGACTGAAAACGACAAATTAAAAGCTAAAAAACTTAAATAAGAAGAACAAGAGACTCGCAAGAAGAACAGATTACTCAAACAAGATGAAAAAAACAAAACAAAAGAAACCACCAGAAACAACATAAACAAGAAAGCAAAAGAGACAATAGAAACTAAAAAACAAGAGACTGAAGCTAATCTTATACAGGAGACTAAAGTAAATAAAACTAAAGTAGAAACCACCAGAAACAAGATAAACAAGAAAGCAAAAGAGGCAATAGAAACTAAAAAACAAGAGACAGAAACTAATAATATACAGGAAACAAAAGAAAATAAATCACAAGAGACGTTCATTAATCACCACCAGACATTTAAACACGAAGTTATGATTCATCACACGAATATACCATCCTCACCTGAAAATGAACACCCGTTTAACATTAAGAAAAGAAAAGCCGAAGAGCAGAGTATGTATCCACCAAATAAAAAAATCCAAAATCTTTCCGACATTAAACTTAATTTACCAAACGTACCCAGAACGTCGCAAGTTGGTCAAAGAGATAACAACCAATTAGACCCGTTGGAAAAAATTATAAACAATAAAAAAAAGAAGACTTACTCTTTACTAGAACTAGAGAAGATCCTTACAGAGGATTAGAAGATGTGATAGCAAGAGCCTATTCTTTTTTTATTTTATTTACCTACTTACTGGTACAATTTCTAATGTGCAATTTTATGTTTCTTAGTGGTTGCAGATACCTACCTACATAGTTTATAGTATTGGTCGGCTACCATATTATATTATTTAATAATTTAATTTTTATAAGTATTTACATAATTTAAAAACTAAACAAACTTAAAATAAAAATAATAATATGTACAAGTAAGTACCTATATAACAAAGGGGGGGAAAAAATCATAGGGCATCAAAAAATTCTTCCGCATCGCTTTCAGTGGGAAAAGTGCCCAAAAGGCTGGCAGCATTGCCACGTTGTATGGCAATGCTGATTCTTTGGCCGAAAAATAGGCCAGCCCTCTGGTCACGTGAGGAGTCGACCAACCGCTTGGCGATGTCTTGAAAAACTAAATGGGCACTCGGACCCCATGGCCCTAGTGTTTCAACCCCAAACGGCTCGAACATATAAGTCCCAGTAAGATTAAAGTATTTGCGCCGTTTGAGGTTTTCCGCACCTGAAGTAGCCGCCCCAGCACAGCTCACCGTGCTAGGAAGATGGGATGGCGCAAGGGTGTCGACACACGTTGCATCCCACACCAAAGACCTACCTACCTTCCAAGGCATTATAGTCATTCCGTCTGGTCTCTTCCCATCGTCGCGTGCCAAACCATTGGGTTCTAAAACAGCGGGCACCCGGTGACAAGAGCACGACGGATAATGTCATTGATGCTGGCATGCCGTGCTATCCGGCCTGCGCTTTTACTGCAGGATAGGCCATGGTGTCCGAGGCAGTCGACACCTTCACCGCAATGGCAGCGATGCGGAGCCACGCAAGGAGCACCCAGACGCAGACAAGTAGCGAGCCGGAAAGTAGTGTCACCCAGCATAGTGTCTATGTTGGGTGACGGTAGCGCCTGAAGTCAGAGGCCCGACTCCCACTCACCCACAGCCAGCAAGCGGGCATGCTCAGCAGTATTGGTGGACGTATTAATAAGATTATTCCGTACCAACCTGCAGAGCGGCTCATCCCACTGCCTCTGGGAAGATGGGTTCACGGGCCGATCTGTATCCGGGCAAGCCAATTTCCAGGCGTTCACCGCGTCGGTCAAGCACGGCACTTCAGAGTCAACCAGGGAGGGGGCTAAAATTTTCCTGGTCAACTTTTGGCCCGGTAAGCTAATATTGGTAATTTTACGGACGCCGAGACCACCAAAACGGATGGGTAGTGTGGCTTGCAACCACGCTCGGTCGTCTAAGGCGACATTTAAAATGGAAGTTAGTGTGCTGCGAATAATTTGGTCAATTTTGTCCAAGAGGTGTGACTGCTTCCATAAAGGGGAAGAGCGTAGAAAATATATAAAATTTGGGCCAAAACAACAGTATCTAATTAGGGTGAATGCCGAATGTAAATTAATTTTGGAGAGTCTGTCCGAAATTTCGTTGAATTTTTTGATTATTTCGTTGAATTTTTTGATTATTTCGTTGAATTTTTCGATTATTTCGTCGATAAAAGGAGAAAAACTGTCTTCTAAAATTGGGGAAGCTAGGAGGTGCAGTGAACTTTTATCTAAATTTTTGATTTGTGGGGCTATTGCATTAAATTTCTCTAGGGTCAATTGTCTGTCGGTAATGTCAGAAAGGTAAATTTCACACTTTGATGGATTAAGGTCAAGGCCAATAGATTTAAATTGCTGTTTGAGGAATTGTAAGTCTTTCAAAACGGTATCTACATCACCTCCTAGCGTTCCATCATCTAAATACCACACGTTAAATTTTGAATTTAGTTTCCGGATAATCGGATGAATAGCCAAACTGAATATGACTGGCCCGAGAGGGTCACCTTGTTAGCATCCTACGAGGGCGGCACTGAAATTTTCGGGAATCAAGGAAGTGACACAACATTACGAGTACTATTTAAAAATGTATTTATTGCTTTTCAAAGTATTCTCCGCGAAATTTGACACATTTTTCCATACGATGGAACCAATAATTGAAGCAACCATTCCATTCGGAAGTTGGGGTCTCCAAAATGGCCGTTTTGTAGGCGTCCACAGCTTCTTCAAGTGATGAAAATCTCTGTCCACGCAATTTATTCTTTATTTTAGGGAAAGTATAGAAATAATTAGGGCTTAGGTCGGGGCTGTACGGCGGATGGTCTAATAATTCTATGTTTTCTTGCTCTAAAAACTCTTTTGTTCTGTGCGCGGTGTGAGAACTCGCATTGTCGTGATGGAGGATGATGCGGCAGTTGCAGTTCTCTTTACGGAGTTCAGAAACGACCTGTGGCAAACAAATGCTAGCATACCATTCTGCATTAACCGTTCTTTGTCCCTCAAGAGGAATAGTCCTAACATGGCCGGTTTTGGAGACAAACGTGGCCACCATTTTTTTTGCAACACTCCGTGAACGAACAATTTTTGTTGGCTCTCATTTTCGAACACCCAAACTCGTGACTGGTTTTTTGTTTCGGGTTCGTACGCGTATATCCAGGATTCGTCACCTGATACAATGTTGTATACAGCATTTGAGGATCCTGCGTGGAATCTTTCGAGAGTTCTGACGCACCAAGTAACGCGAGCCGCTTTTTGCTCTTCACAGAGCGAATGCGGTATCCATCGGGAAAACAACTTTTTTACGCCTAATTGTTCATGTAAGATTATTTGTATTTGACTCATGCCAATGTCTAAAGTTGCCTGAATTTCGCGGTATGTCACATGTCGATCTTCCTCAATCAGCTTACGCACAGCATCAACGTTTTCTTGGGTGACAGCAGTTTTTGGACGACCTTGACGGGGATCATCACTGAGCTTGACACGTCCACGTTGAAATTCAGCAAACCAGCGATAAATTGTGGTTTTGGATGGGGCTTCATCACCTAATGCAGAAATCATCCGGTCAACACACTGTTTTTGTGTTAAACCAGTTCGAAAGTCATAATAAATCATCGCTCCGACCGAGAATCTTTTTTTAAATAAATAAATGGTATTCGATTTTTAAAACCAAGGAGTTTTCAATTACAAAGATTTTAATATGACAGGAACAGTGGAAATATTCCATTCCCGATACTTTTAGTGCAGCCCTCGTACTGAAGATTCCAAAACATTGTCCTTATATAATAATTTAGAAGGGTACCTGTAACATTGCCACATAAAACCATAAATTTCGGGTAATTCCTTTTTTACTTCAGCCAACAAAGTGTCCCTGTTGACAGAGTTAAAGGCATTCTTAACGTCAACCTTGAGGATGACATCACCTTTGTTGGAGTTCAAAAAGGTGGAAAGGGCACGGCAGCCTCACAGCCCCCTTTCGAGCCAAAACCAAGCTGCAGGGGCTGAAACTTAGCTGTAAGCGATTCGCTATAAAGCTTACAGCATATTTTGGCTGCCGTACGCCTGTAGGTGCAACCAACGGCGATGGGACGAATGCCCCCGTCCTTCTTGAGCAGGGCACATAAGTTGGCCCCGTATAAGACATCGACGACGGCCTCGTTCACACCGCCGGTGAGAGAGAGTAGTATCAGTTTCAATAGATAGGTTAAAACCAGCCTATTTATTAAAAGAAAATCAAATTGTACAAAATAATGAAGAAAGTGTCAGAAAAACAAAAAGTGGTAGAATAGTACGAACTCCTGTCAGATTCTTATAAATACGTAATTAGTTAAGATATTTCATTAAGTAGTGTAAAAAATAAAATGTAAAGCAAACATGGGTAATATAAGTAGTATGTAAAAAGTGTTGACTAGACTTAGCGTCGTAAGAAATAATGTGAGTCGTGTGCAAGTCAATTATTTTGTTGAGCCAACGGAAAATATTATTGGAATGCCACTGCATAAAACACAAAATAGCATTCAACATTACTGTGAAGCAAACTAAATTAGTGAATAAATCAGTGTTCATTACTCATCGATATGGGAAAAACATATAGTATTGAGAAAAAAACTGAAGAAGTAATCATCGCCCAAACCGGAGCGAATAGTGCAAGCAATTCGCATTTAGAGCAAACTTTTGAAAAATATGGCATAATAATAATAATGATAGCAGCAGTACTTAGCATGTACTATCGGCCAAAGTTCCGCATGCTCACCTTAAAGGCGATAATCGCATAGCACGACTCACGACTCGATCGCACAATGCACGAGTTTTGACCAATAGGATGCACGAAGCGTATTTTAGTGGTGTTCGTATTAGTATAATCATGTATAGAATGTGTGACACTCACACTAGGAGCGTACTATGCTCACTTGTTTCTGCTAAGAGACGAGTTTTTAATGGGCACGGCCAGCGCGGCGCGGCGGCGGTATGAGCTCTTTGTTATTGAATTGAATTGTTATTTTATTATTGACAAGAATTAATTTTAGTACTCATATCTTCTGTTTGTTTGGTTTAGAAAATGTATTATTGATATTGCAGTATTTACAAAAATAATTTGTAATAACTAATAAACTACAATTTATATGTATTAATCCACTTTAATATTTTCCTCTCTCTATCGGGTCTATAGATATAGGTTATTTATGAACACTTTCACTGCCTCTCCAATTTTCACCATATCCTATGTGATGCCGCATGCCGCAGCAACCGCACCATATTCCCTTCACAATAAGATGAGACATTGAAACGAACCGTTTTATTACAGTCCGTTCCACCGATTTTGACTTCTATTCCGTAGGCTTATGGATGGCATTAAAGGCAAAAAAGTGGTTACAATACCAACTGTTTACTGCAGCTGCCATTTGTCATGCCACCAACACAATAGCATTCAAAATCGATTGAACGGACATTTATGGTTTGTTTACCTTTTATCTCACGGCTCCCTGAATACGTTAGGTATAGGTGCGTTGACCGGCACTGCATGAAGGTCATCAAATGTTTATATTGAATTTTTTTGTGTTTAATCGACTTTATTAAAAGTAAATAACTATCTAAATTTCTATGTGTTTGTTTATACTTGGGCAATTTGGGAATACTTGAAAATTACAGTAATATTTGAACCAATACTCTGCGCAGTTCATACAATGTTATCAGAGCTTTTTGTTTGTAGCTAACGCAAGGCCGCAAGCCGCACAACTCTTGCAACTGAAATAAAAATAAGTTCATTATCTAAGACCCATTGTTATTTAGTGGGAATGTCTGGAAATTCGGTTAAACAATAGAGGACGGCTTAATACAAGGGCCATACGTTTTTTTATTACCTTAGGATTATCTCAAATGTTTTGCAGTTGTTCCTTGTATTTGGTTTAATACTTTTAACAGTAGGTAATTGTAATATTACCTTTTATTCATTAAAATAATACAGGGTGAAATTGAATTCATGGGCATCCTTTTTTAAGGGGTCATTGTACTCATCATTATGAACAACTTCAACTATGAGACCATACCTGAAATCGCGAAAAAAAAAACAGCTGTTCGCTACATTTATGTTTGCATAACTCGACAAAATGTAGGGAACAGCAATTTTTTTTTCTCGATTTCATATTTGTTCCCATAGTCCCCATCAGTAGTCATAGTCATAGGCCCCTTAAGAGGATACCCATGAATTAAATTTCAGCCTGTATAACGAACAAGGTATCGTTGCAATTAAAATGCCCAGGCATGCCGTGCAGGATGAGCACTTTAAGACTGGATTATAATCAAACCAACACTTTACTCTTTTATAATTCATGCTCTAGTCAAAGTTTGACAATTCATGATTTTAAGCGAAATCAACGCTACAGGCGCGTTACCGGCATTGCATGTCAAGTTTTTTTTTGACAAATCTAACAATGATTCAGTTCCTACGCCACTTTAAAATTCAGAAGCTTATCAAGTAATTAAACTAAACTATAATTTGTGCCTTGGCATCAGTGAGAGTGAAAGGATTGAAATAAAATGTTGGGTCCTACTAGTGAAATATATATTTTTAGTTTGTGTTCATTTAACATTATGCAGGATTAAAGATTTATTTAGGTTGATATTTAAATCTTATCTGTATAATAAAAGATGTATAGTAAGTGCTTTTTGTATGAAACTATCGGCTGTAATCTCAGTGTGAAAAAATAAACAGTTAGTTAAAATCTAATTGAGAACAATTTTAAGGATTTGCTGTTGTAGAAAAAAAAACAATATAAGTAACTTAATTTATTTTTAATAGACTTTTTCAAAACATTAAAGATTCATCCAGAAATTAACATATTATAACAAAAAATTACACAGAAATTATCATCAAAATGCAAAATATTATAAGTGAAAAGATTCTTACTCATAATATCATTTATAAACTGTATTTATCTACACTTATATCGTAAAGTTCAAAATATGAAATCAACACAACAATGACAAACAGACAACACAACAACAGCAGGCAAAAAGCCTGTCAGTAAATAAGATTAGGAGAATATTGCTCGTGCAGTTCTAATGAAATTGAAAAGTTTTAAGATTAGTACAATTTAAGAATCTTAATAATTTTAATAATTTGCAATAATTACATTACACTACAGACTAGGTTTATCAAGCAAATGAGATCAATTATTTATGAGGTGGACGGATATGATGACACTACTGAATATGTAAAATAACAAACTAACGAGATCGGGGCTTACGACAACATTGATTGTAAATAAAACAACAAATCCACCAATAAAGGCAACATGACACTAAATTGACATCAATAATTTTACAAGAAGACTTCAAAATCGTTGGCAATATTTTAAACTATGATTACGGTCTACAGTCTACCCTGTGACATTAATCAACGAAGTAATATAATACAAATTGGAATAATAAAAATAAACCTAATAAAAATAGCTATACAGGGTTATTTGCAAGCCGCCGGAGTCGCGGGTTGTTCGAAAGAGATACCATGGCCCTGGCACAGGCAACTGAAGGAACACGGGTGGGTTTTAGTCAGTAAAAGTTTGACACGACCTTCCGCTCCGCCCAGAGCGGGAGAAGTCATTTGATGATAAAACACTAATAAGCTCGTAGGACTATAATACTAACATCATAAATAACAACTTTTGTTGTATGACTTTTAATAATTCATAAAAAAATAATTTCATAATACAATTAAAAATATTTATTTTGATCGCTCTAAATTTGAACAACTCTACGCGGTACCAAAATATGTAAGTAGTTAAATAAACAAACAGTGCGTTGCGAATGCAGGGTCGCAGCGGTACTTACTACAAAATACAGATCTAAAAAGTGTTATTACAAATATTACAACAAAAACTTGAAAGTTTACTTTTGGTATTCTAAAAAGTCATAGATCAAAAGTGGTTGTACTAATATAGTCCTACCAGGTGTTAGAAAAATAACCCTGTATAATGTAATTATACAGTATGTTAATTAACGAAAGGCGTTCCCGTTAACCCGCAATAGTATAGCGTCCACATGCTACCAAAATATGACCATTCGAAAATTCACGAAAAAAAATCTGCTGTTCATTACATTTATGTTCGCATACCTAGCTTAACAAAATGTAGGGAGCAGCTGATTTTTTTTCGCGAATTTTTAAATGGTAATATTAATTGTAGCATGTTTGGACTATTGCGGGTTAACGGGAACGCCTTTCGTTAATTAACATAGTGCATGTTAAAAATTATATTAACTTAATATTTCGTCGCTGCTCCTCCCGCATCTATCACAGCATCGCAACGGCTACGCATGGACCTAGCCAGGACTTCGCACAAATTCGAACCTCTGAATGTGTCCCAAACTTGTTCGCAATGTGTGACAAGTGCTTCCTTCGTTCTTTCTGCTCTACTATCCCATCTCTGGACCATTAAATCCCACAAATTTTCAATGGGGTTTAAGTCTGGCGGTCGGGAGGGCCATGGCACTGTTTTAATTTGTGGTTGCCCTCGCAACCACTCTTGAACAACCCGCGCACGGTGTATCGGGCAATTGTCCTGGAAAAAATAAAATTCTGGCACGTCCAGTTGTGGATACACCGTGCGCACTGTGGGTACCATGATGGTTTGTAGCACCTCTAAATACGTTTGGCCGTTTGCCCTCCCTGGTATAAAAGCGAGCTCGCCTGGTCCAGCAGCACTCATCCAGCCCCACATGTTCACTACAATTCTTCCCGATTCTGCATTTGGGTTCACATTTCGAGGTTCGTATCTTGTGTTATCTACACGCCATAAATTCCGACGACCTTGTTGGCTAGACCTAAAGCACTTTTCATCAGAAGATATGGCGTAAGAGAAATCGAAGTCCCTGTAGTCACGAGCGAATCGCACGCGAGCAGCTTTCTGCTCCTGCGTCAAAATAATTTTTTTTTGCGGGACGTCTGTGATGGACTCCAGCTCGATGCAACTCGTTTCTAATAGTTTGCATCGAAACTTCGTATTCTTGTGCGAAACTGCGAGTGGGTGTGAACGGGTTCTCTTCATACGTGGCTATCATATTATTTAACTCGTTTTCGTTTATAGCCCGGGGTCGAGGTGCACGAACGCGTTCTGTAATTTCTCCTTCTTCATATCTTCGCACCCAGCGGCGCACCGTTGTTCTCTAACGAAAAAAAAAAAAAAAAACAATCAGCATCGATTTTTTACATAATATAGGAACTAAGTATAATAATACGAGTACACTACAAGTCTTATTCAAAGGGCACAACTAGTACACTATAAATAAAAATTATAAGTATTGAAATACTTAAGGTGTGCATTTTGGTTGACTTCATGATAAATAAACTCTTAACTTTTCTATAACTAATTTAAGTAGTTATAACATTCATAACTATATTTTAAAATACAAGTTGTAAATACAATAACTGAAAATCTCTTAAGGGGTCATTACTCATCATTATAAACAACTTTTACTATGAGAACCAAACCTGAAATCGCGATAAAAAAGCAGCTGGTCCATACATTTTGACGAGTTACGCGAACATAAATGTAGGGAACAGCTGTTTTTTTTCGCGATTTCAGGTTTGGTCCCGTAGTAAAAGTTGTTCATAATGATTAGTACAATGACCCCTTTAGAGGTTTTCAGATATTGCAATTTACACCTCGTATACCTATGAGTAAGAAAAATGGCATAGCGTAAATTCCAACATTGTATGAAACTGTCCCAAGCAAATTTGTGCTTTATCTCTACTATTTAAAAGTGTTTATCCCGTGCGGGCTGGCAACGTGGCATTTCTAAAGGTTTTTCGTGGTTAAATACCAACGATCTAGTGCTTGGCCGAAAAAACAGTAAGTACTTGCTATTTTATCGGCCAGCCAAGCACTAAATCGTTAGTATTTAAAACTATGTGTGCTATTTTTTTTAAGTTTTTTTGGTAAGTATTTACGAGCACTACTAACAAAAATTTACATTATTGTCAATTACTTTCCATCTGCAGTATTATGATAAAATAAATGTTAAAAATAATTATAAAAAACAATTATCTTGTGCTTGGGCGAAAAAAAATTGTAGTTTGAAATATAATGATCAAGCCTCTAGAAATGCGACGAATGCGCTCTGGTTTTTCTAATTAAAATGCGGCAACGACGCTGTGAGATAAGGCACCATTGTTTAGGTTGTTTTGGTTTAGGATTTATTATCGGGTCATAAAAGGCTCCAACAACGTCTTTGAAAGCAAAAATAAATAAAAAGAACAATCTTATTTGAATGCATTACTATAAGTAGGTAATATCTTATGAGACTTTTAAAAAGAATCCATCTGAAAGTTATAATAATTTTATTATTTTTATATATAAATCTGCCTAGCCTTTTCCCAACTATGTTGGGGTCGGCTTCCAGTCTAACCGGATGCAGCTGAATACCAATATTTTTCATGGAATTTGTTTTTAAATTGCAATATAAGGAAAAATGCAAACTATGAAATAATAATATTACTATCACTTTATTTATTTCATATCTCTCCCTCTATCTGAATACAAAAACATAACTTACTTGCATGTTCAACTCCACTGCTATTTGGGATATATTTAACCCTTGTCTATGCAAAACAATAATTTGATTCCTTTCTTCCTGAATCAGGTTTCGGATCGTCATGGTTGCACCACGTTAGTCACAGCCCACACACAATACACACACAGTCCAGGATACAAGCTAGGGTCAAGAAGAGGCTTTCGATCACAGTCCGGTATACAAGCAGAGGTCACATTTAGGCAGGCAATCAGTCCGATAGAAATAAACAGGTCGTAAAATGAAATGGCGATAGGAATTTAAGGGAAGCGTCAACAATTAGTGAGAGCAAATTGGCACTGCCGCGCTCTAGCTAATGTTTGTTATTTTATGTTACTCGCTCATTACTCACACAAATGCATATTGTCTCTAATTGGGGGAAACTAGGAAGGGGTGTGGTTTATCACTAGCTGCGCTCTCGCAGGAATATTTTCTTAAGTGAGCATGCTTAACTTGGGCCGATAGTACATACCCTGTGCTTCAGTATCCATTGAAAATCTTCACAAATATCACCACAAACTACTCAAAACACAAACCGCAAAGTTGTTAAAATATAGGGCGTATCGAAAACAAAGACGTGCGCATTCAACATCAACTAGGTTCCGACTACCTGCACCAACTGCGGGCGGCTTCCAACCCGTGTTTGGAACCGGTTTATACTAGTTCGATTAGTGACGTGTGCAAACAATGCAAATTGAGTGTCAATTGTTAAAATAGTTTTTTGTGTCTTTTGACCGGATTTTGAGGTCGAATACTCCTGTGTGCGCTGGTAGGTTGCTAAGTTTTTACATATTTATTGTTTGTATATCAAATTACAATAGTAGGTAACCTGCTTCCCTAAGACTAATCAAAGTACGACTCGTTAATCAGTTCTCCAGAAATTGCGGCTAAGTGTATAATATGACTAAAAATTAATAATAATTCTCATACGAATTTACCAAGCTAAATAATATGTTCACTCTTAATTAAGCATAAGTTCAATAAGGTATAAATGCAATAGCTAACAGTTCATTAGGTTGAAGTAAATATCTGATGTAATACTAAACTCAATTAAACACAAGATTGACTCAACTGTCAAGGAACGTAAAGTACAAATCAACTCAATAGATATGTAACAATATAGAAGTCTAGTTATTAAATTACATCCATCGGATCAGTAACAGGTATCTTGTTTAATTTCTATTAATACCTTTCTCTTTGAATTTGACCAGAAAACAACAATCGATTTATGTTCTCTGTCACTTAAAATTAAACTTTGCTTTGGGGCCGAACGATCGATTAATTCGGTTTACCCATCATCGAACTACTAACCCGAACGATCGATTTTTCGGGGCCTAACTGATGCCTACAAGACGATCGATTTACTTGTGGCAGCCAGTAGGACATTTGTTGAATCAAGTCACGATCCGATCGATTCTCGTGCCTGATCTGAAACAATGAATGACACGCATGTGTGCATTCCGTTTTGGTCGCTGTCAAGTGAGCCAGGGGGTGCATACAAGTTTTTAGATGAATCCGTGTTTCTCAAAAAATTATGCAAGTGTGCAATAGCCATGACTATAGTCTCCACGGTTATGGGCTGAAGGAGCATAGGTTTTCGTAGAACTCTGAACACAGATGCTGTGATACCAAATACATTTTCTACAATCCTGCGAGCTCTGCTTAACCGGTAATTAAAAATTCTTCGCGGCGATCCCTTGGGGTATTCTCCTGGATAGGGTTTCATTATATTGTTTTGTAAAGGGAAGGCAGTCTCCTACAAAAACATATGGTACTACTTTGTTTCTACCTTGCAGTGCTTCAGGTGCAGGCAATCGTAACGAATTATTTTCTAGTTTTTTATATAATTCAGTTTCTTTAAAAATTCCACCATCTGAAATGCGGCCTTGACATCCGACATCCAGAAATTTATAATTATATTCCGCGTCTACTAAAGCAAACATCACTATACTGAAATTCGATTTGTAGTTACGATATTCTGTGCCACTATGTACCGGAGCCTCGAGAATGACATGTTTACCGTCCATGGCTCCGGCACAATGGGGAAAATTCCACAATTCATCAAATCTGTTTGAGATCTGGATCCATTCTGACTCTGTTTTTGGCAGCTGAAACAATGAATTTCTTTTTAATTACAGATTACAAATGAACCGGAACAGAGTGCATCTACAAGTGTAGAAAATGATAACAGTTCAGAATTTATATCACCAACTGGTCAGGCCCCCAAAAAAAAAAAATCAGACGAAAATAAAAAAATGGGTATGCTTTCGGAGGCTCTTGGCCTGCTTAAGAGTGCTGCTTCTAGTCCTACTCCTGAACCCCGAAACAATAATCCAAACAATTTTGACAGTGAAACCCTTTTCTTTTCAAATTTTATATGCAGCAAGATGCAACAATATAACAGAAGTACTAAAAATGCCGTGCAGCGAGCAATAATGGACGTAATATTCAAAGCCGGTGAAGGATGCACTAACTTTTCTCAACATTATTATCCATCGGCATTCAATTACAGTGAGTATACAACAGGCTCGGTTCCTTCATCAAGATACTGCAATGAACCACCTTCAATTTTGTACTATATGATTTGAAGATACAATTTGATTTAACTTTCTAATTTTAATTTTGGAATAATTTTAATTTTGCTTTCCCTACTTAATACAATAGCTTAATTTGTTATTTTAATAAATAAATAAAAATATGTAAAACTCACCTTAATGTTTTCTTTCAATGATTTTATAATCGCTTCACAAACTTCTGGTACAATGCAAGACATTGACTGTTTTGAAATTCTGAAGGTGTATTGAAGGCTTGTAAATGAATCTCCTGTTGCCAAAAATCTTAGTGTTAGAGCCAGTCTATCTTGCGGCGAAATTGCAGATCTCATTATAGTGTCTTGTCTTGATATTTTAGGCGCAATGATTGTTAACAAATATTCGAAGTCAGTAGGCGACATCCGGGTAAAGTTTTTATATTGACCACTTATATGTTGAGATTTTAGTTCCACAAGTAAAGAAGATCTTCTTTTATACAAATTAGTTTTCCACCATCGACGCTTCCGACTTTTGCGGTCTTCAGTTAGTAAATACATGAAAATAAAAGCCGCACCAGCTATCACGACCTTCCTATTCGGCATGTTCGTAGCAACCGAGTGGAAACAGCTTTTGAAATATTTTCGCGTTCACAATTCGCTTTGAGTTCGTGTGCCGTCCACACTGTTGATGCTAAATTACACGTAATCTTACATTACACATTACACTCGTCTGGACCCGGCTTAAGACTCGCGTAACGCGATAGGGCCCTATAAACGACGGCATGAGCTTTTTACTTTGTCCGTCATTATTGAAACATGTCTTGGTTATTTTGACAAGTTCACCTTCGACATAAATCCGGGCTGGCACCCTATCCCTATCATAAACCTGCTTTTGTTTAACCTGCTCGTTATCAATCTTTTTTTTGACCTCCTCTCGAATGGCGGTAATTTCGCAGTTTCCGCGAGAGTCTTTGGTAACTTCGTTAAGAATGGGATTTATTTCGCTATTCATACTAGTTCCAAATAGTACCTCTGACGGCGTCCTACCAGTGGTTTTCTGAAAAGTATTGTTTAGACCCCACTGAATTTTCCCTAAATGACTATCCCAATCCTTTTCACCGTATTTAACAGCCATCGCTTTCAAAGCGTCGAGAATTGTACGGTTGTAGCGTTCAACCTGGCCATTTGATCTCGGACTGGCTACTGTATTAAGAATATGCTTAATTCCCTTGTCTAGGCAGAATCGATTAAAAGCATGAGATGTAAAGCAGGTGCCACGATCGCTTACAAGGCGGTCGGGGACCCTAAATGTAAAAAATATATCTTCAAGAACTCTAATTGCATTCGAACTATTGGTATTTCTAACAGGTTTGATAAAACAGAATTTGGTGAAGGCTTCTACAACTACAAGTAAGTAAGTATAGCCTCTCTTTGACTTGACAAAAGGCCCGAGGTGGTCAACATGTACCGTATGAAATGGTACTTCTATTTTGGTGATGGGATGGAGCAGACCCTCGTGTGTTTTAGTCTTGTTCTTTGCATATGCACATTCAATGCATGAACCAACATATTTTTTTACAAACTTGGACATTTTACTAAACCAATAGTGTTTCTTTATTCTTTCGAGTCTTTTCCACCCCAAAATGGTCAATATCGTCATGGTTCAGCCTGCACACTTGCCACCTCGCACCTTTTGGCACCACCCAACGAACGTTATTTTTGTCATTACCTATACAATGAAACAATTTGTTATCCTTGACCACAAAATTATCTTTTATGTATCTGAGTTCCTTCTCATTAAGACTATCATTTAAAATGTTTTTAATCCTACAGAGTTCGGTGTCTCCAAGCTGAAGCGTATGTAACCAATCCTCACTACTGATCGACATAACAGAAAATTGATCGATAGGATTCTCTTCTGAGCTCTCGATTGGATTGCGGGACAGCGCATCTACATGACCCATCTTTACGCCTGCTCTATATTCGACTAAACATTGAAACTCTTGTAGTAAGAGCCACCAGCGTGCTATCCTCGGGATTAGGTCTCGTTTTGAAAACGTAGATCGTAGAGCACTACAGTCTGTAATGACCTTAAATGATTTCCCTAGCAGATAGACCCTAAACTTTCGCAAAGAACAGACTACTGCTAGAGTTTCAAGTTCATACGAATGGAAATTTTTCTCCTCGGGAGACGTTTGTCGACTGTAGTAAGCTACTGGACGAAAGGCATCATTTCCTTCGGAGCGCTGCAGTAATATACCTCCTACACCTAATTTGCTTGCGTCGGTATGAAGCTCTGTCTCTGCTGCAGGATCATATATTGCAAGAATGGGCCTGTCAACCAACTTAGATTTCAAGACTTCAAAAGCCTCCTCTTGACTATCACCCCATGTCCACGAGGTGTCCTTTTTTAGTAACTTGCTGAGTGGCAAGGCAATTCGGGCAAAACCTTGGATAAATTTACGGAAATAACTAGCCAAACCAAGGAACTGGCGCACATTGTGGACATTCTCAGGTCGTGGAAAATTCATGACACTAACGATTTTTTTATCATCAGGCCTAACCCCAGCTGCACTGATTTCATAACCAAGATAATCGATCTTGTCCCGTAAAAAATCGCATTTGGAAAGGTTCATAGTGAGATTTGCTTTCTCCAAAACTTGCAATACCTCCTCAAGCCGTACCAGACATTCATTAAAGTCCTTACCGAAAATAAGAACGTCATCTAAATAAGCAGTTGCCTTGTTGAACCGAGCAGACCCCAATATTGAGTTCATCATCCGCTGGAAAACGGCCGGTGCATTAGCCAAACCAAACGGCATGCGATTAAACTCATACTGTCCGTCTGGCGTGACAAACGAGGTGAGGTGTCTGCTCCGTCCTGAAATCGGCACCTGGTAATAACCAGATGCAAGATCGAGCGAAATGAAACAAGCCTGGCCAGTAAGACGAGCTATCTCATCTTCGATGATGGGCATAGGATAGCGCTCCTTCACCGTGATAGAATTAAGCATACGGTAATCGATACACATTCGAAACGACCCATCCTTTTTGCGTACCAGTAGAATTGGGCTAGCGTACCCTGAGATTGACTCCCTTACTATTCCTGCATCCAGCATCTCCTTCACCATTGACCGTACCTTCTCGCGTTCATGATGCGACGACAACCTATATGGGCGATAGACAACAGGGCGTTCACTATTTAACTCTATATTAATTTCGGTCACGTTGGTACAACCCAGGTCCCTAAGAGAGGATGCGAAGCAACGACAATATTTTCTGAGCAACTCGAACAACCTTTGTTTCACGTCTTCTGGCACCTTATCACCGACACGAATCAGATTCTCATCCAAGTCGCCCTCAATCGCCATAGGGATTTCTGGTGGTTCGACAACCACCCTACTGACAACCTCGACTCGCTTTGCACGACATAAAACTAAATTATTTGTGATCCAGCAGGAACTCGAACATGGGAACACGGTTATATAGACACGACTACTTTCAGAGCGATAGAGACCTCCACAAACAAAGTACTGTTTATTTGGTTTCCCAGCGACAACATTTTTCAAGAGAATGCTGCCACATGTGGTGGGTTCAATCCGTGCCTTTACTGATGCTGCACCGTAGAGCTCTACCAATCCTGTTGCCCTAACCTTAAGAGAGGACTCTGTTAGATCCGGATCTGGATGTGGCATTTCCTTGCCAATATCGATGAATTGTAGCCTAGTTACATCCTTATAAACTATGATGTGAGGTTGTTCGGTGTAGGACTGCCCTATAAGTGTGGATTTCTCTAACAAATTATCACACACAACCTTGCATGGAACCTGAGCATTGACACCATCCACCTCAAAATTAAGTAACAACTCTCCTAGTGACTCAACTATACCGTTTCCAAATCCTTTCAATAATGATGGTATGTGATTGTGGGTCAAGCCTAACTCATTAACTACAGACTCCTTTATAAGCGTGACTTCGCGTTCGTTAATTTTAACATCCTTCATAAATTTCGAGTTCGGGTGCGATTTGCGTGCTTGACTAGCTACATCAATACACATGGCTTTTGGAATATTACCAGTAGGTTTTACGACATTATTTTCCATCTGCGTGTTACAGTTATTAGCTGTATGCCCTATTTTGTTGCATTTTATAAGTGGCTTAGGACAATGTAAAAAGCTGTGACCCCTTTCTTTGCAATTGTAACATCCAGGGAATGAACCCGACTTAGCACCCGACCTCTGACTGGGCTGACCATTAGGGGCATTAGAGTGATCGTTTTTGTTTTTGTTATGGTTTCGATCGAAATGCTGATATGAATCTCTGCTGCTCATCAAGAATTGCAAGAGCTGATCGGGGTGAGAGGACTGTAAAGCTAGAGCGCCTGACTTGAGGGTCCTATCACTGATCCCATGAATTATATCACATTGGTTAAGTAAAGCGAGTTTTTCATAAAAGTAAACCTCTATAGGTTCATTATACCTACTCCTTCTTTTAAGCATTTCCTCCAAGGCCTGACCGTAATTTTGTTCGCAAGGGAAGGAGTTTATTAGTTTCTCTTGCCATTCTTGCCAGTTGAACAAAACAGAGTTTAAACCTTCATACCAAGTTTTGGCGAGGCCTTGAAGTTTCTGCATAGCAAAATGAACGATAGTTTTGTCATCCCAACCGTACACACTAGCACACTCATTGACTTTCTTGAGCCATACATCAATTCGTTGTTTTTTTGTAGATGGATCAAAATTAGGCAGTATGTTCATGTGATCAATTTTTTGAAAAGACCGTGTGTCTCGGGTGGGTTGAGATGCCAAACTATCTTTCAAACATTTGAAAACATCAACAATATACTTTTTAGATACAGATTGGCTACTTGACCTTTCAAAGTGTCCCGCAACGTTACGATGCTCAGCATGTGGGCCGTTATCGCCATGTCGATTGGCTCCCGCTCGTTGCCGTTGATGGTCGAGTGTCCCACTGCGATGGCTGCGACTGCGGTTGCTTCGCTGGCTGGCGTGCCGCGATGATGTGCGCCGCGCGCTCCATCGGCTGCGACTCCGGTTGCTTCGCTGGGTGGCGTGCCGCGACGATGTGCGCCGCGCGCTGCGTCGGCTGCGACTCCGGGTGCGGGTCTTGGCATGGAGAAGACGCTCCCGTTCTTGTAGCAGCTGCTGCTCCAGGAGCTTGACTCGTTCATGGCTCAATCCCAGATCTTGATCCCGGTTGCGACATGGGCTGCGAGTTCGCAACCGACTACTGTGGTCCCTCACCCGGCTCCTACTTCGATGCTCCATCACGTAGGGCGTCTCAAGTCGTCGATGACTGGATTCCATGCTTGGGCGCCTAGTTGTCCCGTCCATGATGCGAGAGCTCGAAAGAGAAAACAAATAACGACCTCAGTTTGATATAAGCGATTTAAGGATTTTCAAAAATGTGTGTTTATTTACACAGTGAAATTATGCACTCTGTATGCATATGCAATTCAAAGATGGCAATTTAAAAAATAACTGCATTATTAAATTATAACTGCATTCCATTAACTAGTTATCGTATGTCGAAAAATTAGCGGTAAAATGTTTTTTAAAATATATCTTAGCTTAAATCATCTACGTTTCCAGAACAAAAAATATTTAAAAACCTGAAATATCTTAGTGAATAAAGATCTATAATTCTAATATTCGTGATAAATAACAAAACATTACTATCCATAAAACTACGATATTATTGAGCTAATATAACAAGCAATCTTACCAAATGTTTGAGTACCTATATCGTAAAAACGGTAAACACTTCTTAAACTGAGATTAATGCAAGAAAAACAGTATAACACAACATAGTCAATCATAGAATATCAATGCCTTTACTCGGTAACAGATTGGTATAACGTAAAGTTAATGTAGGTAGGTACACAATTATGATTAAGTAAAATAATTATAAAAAAACTGTTGAATCCTTTATCTCTGCTATGTAGTTATTAAGCAGACTGACTTTAAGGATTTATTTACAACTATAATAAATCATGTTACCAAGCAGTGACTATCGACAGAGAAATAATGATAATAGAAAACTAATGGGCGAGTGCTTACGTTGCTATCCCACTTCTGAAATGTTGGGGTACACCAACGGGAACGGGACGTATTCGAACAATGATACAAATATTATACTTAAGGTCTTATATTTCACTTGAACTGTACATACCAAATCAATACTTAGCACTAGGTACTTTTTTATATTAAACTTTCTCTATTAACGCTAACACAACCTATCTCGTTGAGTCCCAAAATCCAAAACTCCAAACTACGCAACTGCCAAGCGTTCCGTTAGGCCATGTTAACCCCTCCATTTTAGCGGGAAGAAGCGAGCTATCTGATTGGTTCCCGCCATTTTTCGTCAACCAATCACAGAGCGACCATGAATATAATAAATGGATAAAGTTGCCAACGTAAAATATTAAAATGACAGCTCTATTAATGCGAATATCGATTAAAATAATCGATTAGCAAAATCAATATTCCGAAACCCTAACACTCAATACTCTATATCTTTATTGCTTTACCATAATGTGTACTTAGGTGGTAACTATATAATTTAGATTTAGTAAGTCATTGATAGGTATTGAGGAGCAAACCGTAATTTTTCTTTAAATTAGATTTTTTGTTGATCACACTAATATTTTAAAGGCGAAAGTTTGTGAATGTGTGTGTGTGTGTTTATTATTTCTTCACGCTCAACCGACTGGACCAATTTTGATAAAATATTGTATGGAGGTAGCTAGGAGTTTTTATCCCGATATTCCCACGAGATCGAGACTTACGCGAGTGAAACCGCGGGCGCAACTAATGTTAAATAAAACTAAGATTTTCAACCTTATTTGCATTTTTACTTAACAAAACATTACCTTTCATTTCGGTTGATACCGGCTGTACCTACCGAAGTGTAGAGTAAGGTACAACATTCACGGTTAAATTTAAATGACGAAACACCTAGGCGCTGAAAAGAGGCAAATGATCTAAGTGGGCTTGTCTTAAACAGAAAAAATTGCCAATATATATAGTTTGTGGTAGCAGAAAAAAATATATGTTATTCTTGAAAATATTTCTCAGAACTTGGTTGTTACCAAAACAAGTTTAAAAAAAAATCTCGATACAAATTAACGGTAAACTAACCTTTTACTTTGGATTCCAATCCAAAACATCTATATTAGATATCAACGTACGGTTGGTATTTAATTAATAACAAGAATGTCTTGTTTGTATGCAGAACTTGGTTGTTTTTTATTTTCGATTACTCAACTCATTTTTGAGTAAATAGATAATTCCTTCATATTTTGCAATAAATTACAACCGTTGTATTATCGCGCTTTTCTTCTTCTCAATTGTTCTATTTTATACCTTAACTTACCGAAAAGAGTATTATAATGACTTACTAATAGTCTAACGCCGATCGTGAAGGGCTCAGGCCAATATTTCCGTTGCCATTCCGAGACCATTTATTTATTTTTACCAAGACCAAAACCGTCAGTATTTAAATATTGTACCAGCATGTCGTTGTGGCCAGCATTACCAGACCCGTCTTCCATTATTCTTCTTTGTAATAGGGGTCAGGTAATGCTGGTCACCGACTATACCATGTTATCATCGATCAATAATAATGTTATGGCAAAATCTATAGTAGATGTAAACCAAGACTTAGACTATCAAAAAGTGGTCTGATAGTTTTGGGGTGTCAGTAAACCAACAACAACAAACGACAACCGTGGCGTCAGCGGCTTCACGCGGCCGGCGGGCGGTGCGTAAAGTCTCGAGCAACTGGCGCGATACCGCGGGCGCGACAGGCATATTGCTGCCTGTCGCACCTGAGGTATCGCGCTAGTCTGCACGAGCCTTTAGCGTCCAGTCTACATGCTAATGCGAAGCTATGACGGCACGACCGTGGCGTCGTCTACACGAGCCCTAATATTTTCTCCTTCAGTATAAATAATAATATGGTATTGTAAATAAAAAGTATTATTGACTTAAGAACATTTTTTTTTTGTAATGTATTCATTTTCAAAACATAATTTCTAACAAAAATAAACAATTTATTTAAACATTTTCGTGAAGTATGTTGTGACTGCTTTTTTACCCATCAATATGGGTAAAATTTCTCACCTCGCAATCTTTACGTTATGTCAAAGACTATACGCTATCTCCCTAAGTGTACGGCCTGAGTGAAGAAGCGTCTAGCGGAGCGTTCAGCGTTGCGTGCATGCGGCGAAAGAGCGTTCGCCGAATGGCCTTAGTGCACGCTTAGCGTTCGTGTGAGCCGGTCACATTTTTCATCATGGCGTATGCGTCGTACGATATTATTGATATGTATTTAGAAGAAAATTTGTGGCTAAAATTTAATTATGAGTCAAGACAAGGTCCTAGTAACATTGTGAAGCAAAGAAAACAATTTGGAGAGTTTTCTACGTTATTTGATAATATTTGATAAAGAATGCGAAGATAACCATATTTCAGGTTTATTTTGTATTTCAGAAATTATTTCGTCAAACGACATCCTTCAAGAACGCTCGTATCACCGCTGCAAAACACAAACTGGTTTGAACTTGCACGCGACGCCCCGCTCGACGCAAACAAGCCCGCTGCTGCCCACGCTCCGCTCTGCCGGCACTCAGGACGGCCACTACGGGTAGCACGTGTTTAACATGAACGCTGCACGCAAAACTAAAGCGAAATATTGCTTACTTCAAGACTAAATGTTTTATTTTCTTTTTCGTCGTAGGTTCTCCTGGCTCATCCGGAACAAAATTAGTCACCCGTCAATTTCTCGACGATAAAATGCAAAGCAAAAATTTAATAACTATGAATGAAAAATTGGCCTATTTAGAAAATTACCTGTTATCTTCTTATGGTGACACAGAGGAAAATATAAAAAAAACTAAAGCGAAATATTGCTTACTTCAAGACTAAATGTTTTATTTTCTTTTTCGTCGTAGGTTCTCCTGGCTCATCCGGAACAAAATTAGTCACCCGTCAATTTCTCGACGATAAAATGCAAAGCAAAAATTTAATAACTATGAATGAAAAATTGGCCTATTTAGAAAATTACCTGTTATCTTCTTATGGTGACACAGAGGAAAATATAAAAAAAACTAAAGCGAAATATTGCTTACTTCAAGACTAAATGTTTTATTTTCTTTTTCGTCGTAGGTTCTCCTGGCTCATCCGGAACAAAATTAGTCACCCGTCAATTTCTCAAGACTGCCATAAAGAAAAAATGGTCTAAAGCACAAAGAAAAGAAGAGAATTTCTTAAAATCTAACCAGTCATGGTTAAATGGGACGTTTGAAATCCCAATCCAAGCCCAAAATCGCCCAGGCCGCCCTTCAAAATCATTTGAAGAGTCAAGTGAGAGAAGCAAGCGTCGCAAAGCTGAAGTGGTTCGCTCGGCCGTAGGCGATTCTGTTATCATTCATGCTGCTCAGTCAACTTTGAAATGCCTATAAGTCATCGAGTGAACCCGACAAACACAATATATTAACACCTCAAGACGCATTGGCGATATTTATAGAGGCCGACCTTACACGACAGCAATATAAAATCATACGTAAGACAAATAAGTCGCTTTAACTACACTGGTCATCAAAAAAATCGACCCACCCAGTTTTTGTTTAATATTAGTAGATTATTTCACCGATAAGCTGTTTCACATGTTTGTTTTTTATTTTGAGGGTCGCTATGATGATTGACGTCTTGTTTGTCATAAATCTTATTGCACTTGAAGGTACATAACAATTTTTTTATACAGAAATACTGTTTTGTGCTGATTTTACGGTTTTACATCGGAACAAATGGACTCATACTTCCAGTCAGAAACAGACTTTTCTAGGGATTTCATGTGCATATCGTTAAGTTTAATTGCTGAGGCTGTAGTTTTGATTAATTCTGTTTAAAAACAATGGACACTACTGAAGCTGAGGCGGCCCAAGTTGTGGCTTTGCTACAACAAGGTTTAAGTCAACGTGTCGTGGCCAGGAGGTTAAATCTCAGCCGTTCTGCAGTTCGGCGAGTTTACCAAAGGTTTCTGGAGACTGGACAGTATCGAAGAAGATCTGGATCTGGAAGACATATAATAGGAACCAGAGCGGATTGGGACACGAAAACGAGCAGCGTAACGTTGTAGCTCTTTATTCTACACGGAACTAACTTTTAAAATGCACTGACATGTCGCTTTATACCTTTAGACATCTACAAACTGCAAATAGGTGGCGTACCAACCAACTTCCGGAAATAATATATTAAATATTTAATCACGTTTGCAATCGACTTCCGTTCACTAACCGGAGACGGTATTTTCAGTACCGGAAGTCGGTTGCAGAAAATCTTGAATAATTAAATAAAACATTTACAAAATTATCTGGACTCCGAATCAATTAAATCTAGTTATATTAAACTAAAAGCTAACATTCGGCCTTCCTGACATTAAGTTTGTCCTCAAACTATAAATTACACTGGGCTGCTTAAAAAGTAAGACATTACAAAATCGTAGTTGTTAATTTCTCATTTTCATTATCCCATTCGTACTTTTTTTTTTAAATTAATTTACATCCATCACTCATTGCACCGTAAGCTTCACACTGATCATGCACTCTCACTTGTCAGCCACCGTACGACTTCCAATGAGCGGCTCATAATATGGTAAGAATATCAGTTACACTATCTGTCTAATTTCATAATCTCAACATCATTTTCTGCACATGCCACACATTGCACCGCAAGCTTCACTGGTCAAGCTCTCTCACTTGCCAGCCACTGTACGACTTCCAATCAGCGACATCACATTCTGCATATAACAAACATTGTACCGCAAGCTTCACTGGTCAAGCACTCTCACTTGCCAGCTACATCACATTCTGCAAACACCAAACATTGCACCGCAAGCTTCACTGGTCAATCTCTCTCACTTGCCAGCCACTGTACGACTTCCAATAAATGGCATATGCTTTAGGTGTGAGATGCACCGTGGGACTTCGCTGGCGGTTGACCACTCAACCTGAGCTTCATCAACACTTTTCTATCAAACCAACCACGACTTCCATCTCCTAAGCATCAATTTTTCTGGTAAGTACTTGTGTATTTAATTTTATAACTTAACTAAAGTAGTACCAATATTTTAATTTAATAATTTAAGTTTCGTATAAATCATTACATCTATCTCTATTATTTCAAACCCAGACTAATTTCTAACAAAACAAAAATCATATTTAATACACATTTCCTCTTCACTATCAAGCAATAATTTTGTCATAAAATTCATAGATTAATTATATCAAATATTTATGTTATTCTTTCATTTATTTTTATTATTTCAGCTCAATCACATCTTAAGAAGAAATGTGGATCATAAAGCTCTGACGATTTTCTTAATGACATAATACAATTTACCGTTTGTAACCTATGACCAATTACATACTTTACAACGTGGGGAGTGGCTGGCAACACTGGTAGCTGGTCGTCAAAAAAAACGATCCGTAGTATTTAAGTTAGAAAATTAATAAAAAGTGTTTTATTTATGTTAAATTAGTATTCTATAGTCATACCTAGTTATTATTCAGTATATTCAGTGATTATACAGTGTTTTTTGTTGCGAAAACTTCGCACAAAAGGGATGTTAAACCGGCTGTCAAATCAACCAACCCAACGGTGACGGATTTCAAAATATCATCAATCCCGGGGAGTATTTTGTTCTAGTTATATTATTATTCTACATAATATTTACAGACCGCAGAACAACACAAATACTGCTCGGGTCTCTGAGCTACGTCCATCACACACTAGCACGGTTTATGTCTCCTTTTGCTTGACAACTTGTGGAAGTAAAATCGACGACGATAACATTTGCTCAGACAATAAATACTACATAATTTTACTACACAAAAATAGGCTCATTAGGCCTTATTTATTACTATTTAATATTATTCATATTTTAGACTATTAAACCTTTAATGTGTGTAAACTTGTTATTGTCAATCAAGTTTCTATGAGTCATTCAATAAAAGCAGTTTATTCTTTGTAACTTCACTTTAGTTTAACATTCCCATCTAATTCCTTATTAACTTCATCTAATTGTAATATCTACTTATTTGTTAACAATTCTTTACCTATTCTCAACTTAATTTTTCTCTTCTACCTGCCACTAATCTAAATGTTAGAACATCTTTTCTTACACTGTTATTTAGCTGCATAACTTCACACATTCCAGGTTATTGACATTTCAAAGAAAATGATGACCCGCAGTGCTACAATCAGGGATATGGAAGCAAAACTAAGAGCTACCTTGAAGGAGCTTGAGGGTTCTAAAGCTATGTGCAAACAGCTGCTCCAGGAAAGGGACGACAGTGAAGTGGAAGTGGAAAACATTAATTTAAAGAACAAATCCCTCAAGAACGAACTGCCTCAGTTACACACACAGCACATGGACTTAACTGGTCAGCACAGTGAACTACAACATCTAGTTTCAAGAGTGCAGTGACACCCACGAACTGGCTCTGAATCGAATTACAGAACTTGAACACAAACTGTGTGAAGCTCAAAAGGCGCTATCTCTCTCAGAGTGTATCAAGGTCAGCAATCATGTTGCTAGTACCAGTAACCTATTTAATGAGTTGGTAGGTAGTAAGCCAAATTCAGTGTGTGAGCCAGCTGTAATGATTGATTTGACTGGTGATGACACCATACCATTGTGTCCTATTGTTATGAGTCACAATAAATTAAAAAAATACATTAGAACCAAGAAATTAATTAAACGGTCACAGAGAGCAATTAAAAAACAAAATCTCTTCAAATTGAATCTTTCCCTAAGAAAGGAACGTGTAGTCCTATCAAAAACTTTAAATACATGTACTATTGAATTAGATAAATGTAGGCAAAAATATGACACTGACATCCAGCTGCTCTATAATGATTTATTACACAAGGAGCACTTACTGATGGATATTTTAGAAAAATATGAAACTTCACAATGTCAACTAAGTGACCGCTTGTTGGAGGCTGGGAAACTACTCGATTTGGTGAAGTGCAATGCTGAGAGGTATGAGTCTCTGACTAATAACCTCTCATGTAGCTGTGCCAACCAGCCACTACCTACTCAGCCTCAGCCTAACTTGAACCCTCCGGTGTTGGCTCTTCCAGGAGAGACCTGTGTTAGCTCACAGCAAAATAAAACAATATTTTTTTGTGATGAATTAGGTTCTGGCTTTGGAAAAATTTTACTCAATTACCTTAGCCATAGTTTTACCAATCAGAAGGCTAATTCACGTAATTTCATGACGCGCCGATCAAGTTGCAGTGCAGGTGCAGTTAGGTTTAAGTTTGAGTGATAAACGGTATTCTTGTAATCATTGAACTGCGCGTAAGCTGCGCGTGAACTGCACGTCAACTGCACGGCAACCAAACTCTACCGAACTTACCTACGGTGTGGCCACACGATAGAAAAAATATTACTCACTAAATAATCGAATAGAATCGATTACATTTCAATGAATATAACGTTATTATAATATTAAAATAATACCCCAGTACTGATTTTGGTGCTTTTTCTTCCCATAAAAACAAACAATTATGTTTTGATTCAAAATCCAAGTTATATTTTGCTAAAATTTGGCTGAATGATGGTCTAACAGTGCCGCATAAAACTAAAACTGTCAAAAGTGTCAAAATAAGAGGAGCACACCAATGTCAAGGAGCGCGAAACTCCAAATAATTCAAGACTCGGTGCAAATTAAATACAAAACTTGTTATACTTACCGACTTAAACTTTGATGGTAAGTATGTACCTATTATATTATAATAAAATGATATTTAAGGATGTAGGCAGTGAAGTTTACGAAGAAGTAGCAGTTTAAATTCCATTATGTTTCATCCTGATTTTTCAGTAGGTATGACTTCACGCAAACGCGTTTCTGTGCGGCAAATAGAACTGCTGGTGGAGTATTTGGAGGGCCACAGGGACCTTGCCCGTGGCCGACTCAAATCTAGAGAAGGGAGTGACCTCACATCACGCCTTTGGTCAGAGTGCGCCAATATATTAAATGCCGAGGCAGACGGGGATCAAAGAACTCCCAAACAGTGGAGCAAGGTTTGTTAGATTCCATCAATATTGTACTTATGTGTATCGGTACAAAATGTACTTTTTAGTGGTATACAGACTATAAGTGGCGCTTGCTCAACCGAATCAAGCAGATTCGGCAGAATCAACGCGGTACAGGTGGAGGGCCAGGCGTGACCACTTCTTTATCCTCTTTAGAAGAAAGACTCGCTGCTGTGCTTGGTTCAGGCAGTGAGGTTGTGGGAAGGAGTGGCACGCCCCAAAATGAGGTGCAAATTAATCCCTTGTCTGTGAGTTATGGAATACCTTTTTTTATCTTTAATGTGTAGGGGCGCTGACGCGGTCGTTTTATATTCCTCGCATGCGCAGCGCCCGGCGAAACCAGTTCGCCCGAAACCGCCTTCCGCTATACACGAGCCGCAAATACAACTTTGTAATATCAACTATAGTAAAGACTTATATAGCACGTGACATCTATTTATTTCTCTCCGCACACACTACCCTGGAACACACACAAAATTGGTGATCCCGACGTGATCCTAAAGTGTGCGTTGATCGAGAACGGGCAACTCACCCTAACATCCACGCGGCATAGTGTGAAAACCCACAGTGCTTATTGAGAAAAAGTCACAAAGTCAAGCCTGAAGATGGAAGAAAAAGCGACCGCTGAAGAATACGTTCTCTCACCCGTGTCCGTGACCGACAAGATAGAAATTTTTTGGACCAAGTCACCAGAATTATGGTTCGCCAAAGCGGAAACAATTATAAACCCGCAGAAGATGTCCGACGACTCCAAGTACTGAATATTAGTCTCGAAGCTCAACCAGGAAGTCACAGAACAAGTAGCATCAATTATATTTGAACCGCCCAAAGAAAAAAAATACGAGACCTTGAAGGCAAAGTTACTCTCAGTTTACAGAGAGTCGGATGAATGTCAAATCAAAAAGCTGGTTTGCGGAATGGAGCTGGGAGACCAGCAGCCATCACACCTTCTTCGAAAAATGAGGGAGCTAGCCAGAGGAAGGGTGACAGACGAAACACTCAGGGTGATGTGGAAGAACCAACTACCACCGTCTATACGCAGCATTTTGGCAGTATCCGACGAGGCAAACTTAGAAAAATTAGCGTCGATCGCAGACAATGTAGCAGAAAACGCAACTCCGGTCCACAGTGTCGCAAGTGTGAAAGAAGCGTCAAACCCATCGAAAAAGGATGACGCAGTGATAGCCGAAATAAGACAACTTGGTGACAGATTACGCAGGCTCGAGAGCACACCCAGAGGTCGTTCGCGAAACTTTAGATCTTGAAGAAGCAGATCCAGGTCGGGATCGAACTCCAGGTCTACCAAGGCGATGACAAGTGATGACCCCAACTGGCTGTGCCGGTACCACTTCCGGTTCCGTAACAAGGCGACGAGGTGTGAACATCCGTGCAATTGGAAGAAGTCGAAGCCAGCGGAAAACTAGTGTCGGTGCAGTCAGCGACGGGTGGCTGCGACCGCGTGCACGGAAATCACCGTCTAAGCGTCCGGGACAAGAACTCAGGTTTGAACTTTTTAGTAGATAGTGGTGCAAATGTGTCAGTTCTACCTCGCAGAGTGGTTTTCAAGAAAAATAACGCACAAAGTGCCGGTTATAAGTTATATGCTGCGAACGGAACCGAAATAACTACGTACGGTACACACATGTTAGAACTAGACTTAAATCTTAGACGAGCGTTCCGTTGGTTATTTACGATAGCGGACGTACAGCAACCAATATTAGGTGCCGATTTCTTAGTTAAACATAATTTGTTAATTGACTTGAACGGACGAAGGCTAGTCGACCAGGCAACAAAGTTAGGCGCGAGAGGAAACCTCTCTGACTCGACTGAGCCCACGGTTAAGACCATTGTTGATGACTGCCCCTATCATGAGTTATTATGTAAGTTCCCAGAGGTAACTAAACCAGTTTCATATAAAGAGACACCTAGACATAGCGTTCGTCATTTTATAGAAACAACAGGTACCCCAGTGCACGCACGAGCGAGACAGCTACCACCGGACGGGTACGTAAAAGCTAAAAACGAATTTAGGGTCATGCAAGAGCTGGGGATCTGCAGGCCGAGCCACAGCGCTTGGGCAAGTCCTCTGCACGTGGTACCCAAGAAAGACGGGAATATTAGGCCATGCGGAGACTACAGACGTTTAAATGCGATCACCAAACCGGATCGCTACCCTGTACCTCGGCTTCATGATTTTACATATATGTTGGCCAATAAGAAAATATTCTCAAAGTTAGATATTAACCGAGCATACAATTGCATACCTGTCGCGGAAAATGACATTGAAAAAACTGCTGTCATAACACCTTTTGGCTTATTTGAATTTATGCGCATGCCTTTCGGATTACGTAATGCAGCACAAACGTTTCAGCGTTTCATGCATCACACGGTATTGCAAGGTTTGGAGTTCCTATTCAACTATGTAGATGACGTCATCATAGCATCAGATAACGAAGTAGAGCACAAACAACACTTAGAAAAAGTTTTCGAAAGATTTAATGAATACGGCATAACTATAAATTTTTCCAAATGTAGTTTCGGTAAACAAAAATTAGAATTTTTAGGATATGAAGTGTCAACAGAGGGAATTAGACCTCTAGAAGATCGTAAAAGACCTCTAGAAGGTAAAAGCCATTGCAGACTTTCCAAAACCGGAAACAGTTGCGGAACTTAGAAGATTTCTAGGTATGTTAAATTTTTATAGGGCAAGTATACCTCAATCGGCTGATCATCAAACAGGGTTGAATAAATACCTAGGAAATACAAAACGCAAAGATAAAACTAAAATTAACTGGACACCAGCAGCTGAAAACAACTTTGAGCAATGTAAGAAAGACCTAAAGAACGCGGTTATGTTATCATATCCAACGTCAAATACTCCGTTAGCGTTAATGACCGATGCGTCAGACACATGTGTGGGCGCAGTATTACAGCAAAAGCTAAACAACAAGTGGAAACCATTAGGGTATTTTTCTAAAAAATTAACACAGGCCCAAATGAAATATAGTACATATGACAGGGAATTATTACTAATATATTCAGCCATAATTCATTTCCGCAACATGGTTGAAGGTCAACAGTTAATTATTTTTACAGACCATAAGCCTTTATCATTTGCATTTAGTAAAATAGGTACAGATAGAGAAACTTCGCGGAGAGCTAGACAGATCATGTTCATTAGCGAATTCAGCACGGACATAAGACACAGTGGGAACGATAATTTAGTTGCGGATACATTATCCAGAGTAGCAACAATATCGTGCCCCACAACGATCGAATTCGCAGAACTTGCAGCCGCACAGGAAACGGACGGCGAGCTAGCAAAATTGCAAAGCGAATCGAATAACAATAACAACATAGTGTTGAAACGTGTAACTATATACAATACAGAGAAATACATTGTTTGTGAAGTTTCAACCGACTCAGCACGCCCATACTTGACCGGAAAGTTTCGACGTTTAGCTTTCGACTCAATACATAATATGAGCCATCCAAGCATTAGAGCAAGTAGAAAATTAGTTAGTGATAGGTATTTTTGGCCAAACATGAATAAAGACGTTGGAAATTGGGCCAAGACTTGCATTAGATGTCAAAAAGCAAAAGTTCAAAAGCATACCAATGCAGATTTAAGTACCTTCGAGAATTGTAAGCGTTTTGAACATATTCACATAGACATAGTTGGACCGCTACCAACTACACCAGAGGGATTTAAATATTGTTTGACGATAATAGACAGGTTTACGCGTTGGCCAGAAGCATTTCCATTAAAAGAAATAACTGCAGAAATAGTAGCCAAAACTTTATATGAAGGTTGGATTAGTCGTTATGGGTGCCCGGTTAAACTCACAAGTGATCAGGGAAGACAGTTCGAAAGTAATTTATTTAGAGAATTAATGTCAATTATGGGAATACAGAAAACCCGTACCACTCCATATCATCCTCAATGCAATGGAGCGATAGAAAGATGGCATAGGTCATTAAAAGCAGCACTAAAAGCACGTTTAGACAATAAAAGCTGGATAGATGAACTAGCAACAGTAATGTTAGGATTGCGCACGACAATTAGGTCGGACACAGGCGTAACCGCAGCACAAATGCTATACGGCAGTAATATTAGGCTACCAGGTGACTTTTATGACCATAGCAATGTACAGTTGCATGATAACAACAATTTCGTTAAAAAAATTAAGGACGTAATAGATGGATTGAAACCGTCCACTAGAGTAAACAAGTCACCTCGCAAGATTTTTATACACAAAGATCTATTAACCTCTCGTGTGCCGGAACGTAGATCAACGCTCAAAATAAGTCAGTGTTAGTCTGCCGGATCGTATATCTACGTGTAATTACGTGACATTGAAAAATGAATTTTGTACGTGTAACCGAGAGTTTGAATCAGTTAGAACCCATATGATTGAGATTACGACCGAATGAACCAATCGAAAAGAATTTTTTATCTGTGAAGTTAGTTCCGTTTTAGTTCAAAATAACGAGTGAAAGTGTCGTGATTTATGCAAGTGTTTTTTTGTGTTAAAGTAAGTATTTACGTGTTAATTTGTGTTTTTGTTAGTCCTAATTAACTATATGAAGGTCAAAGTATAAAGATGTATCAAATACTAAAGATTTTGATAAGTTTTACAGAAGAAAATAGATACCTACAAACTACGACGGTTGAGTAAAGTTCAACCGACGATTTGTCATTATAATTTTATGATTTTCTTTATGTTATATACATCAAATTGTTCAACAGTTTACTCGTGATTGGAATATTTCATTATATTTCACAAATCATTTACAGTGTCGGCAATTAGTCTTTATAATCATTGGTGCCGATTCTCTTGTACACCGAACTAAACTAAACTATCACTAAAATTTCTTAGTTTTAGTTTAGTTATTCTTAAAAGCTATTCTGAAAACAAGATTCACTAAACTTAGAAAAAATTTAGACACAACTATAATCGAGTTTGACAATCGCTAAGTTGAATAAACCATAGACCAAGATTTGTTGGGAAATAAAATAAAACGAACGAAAACGAACGAAAGTGAACGAAATGATCCGAAATGCATAAAAACCTGAGTAAAATCATAATAATCATCTATTGTTTATCAACAATGATTCAAATAAAATACAGATAACATAATGACGGCGTCTTTATAGCGTGATTATCTTGCTTTTTATTTCAGCGTAATAAAGCAAATGTTCTAATAAAAATGTGATCTCGAGAAAAGAAAATCCGGTTTGGTGTTCAGTAAGTTGAAAATCTCCAGTATTCTCGTCACCGTAGGAAAGCTCTATCAAGGACATCTTGAATTTGTCTGTTTGTTTGCCATATCAATTGGTTGGTGGCAAGAAACATATTTACTCTGGAGAGAAGAATAAAAAGTCCGTACAAATAAAATGGTACGGCATTGGGGGCGTCCTGGTGGATGACACCGAAAACTCGCAAAAGCGGGAAATTCAAAATCACATTTCTAAATAAGGTCTGTCGACGAAATCGAACTGGGAAACCGGTGTTAATGATTGTGAAATTTCACTGGTTGCAATTTTCCAGCTCCACTTTGGTGGTTAGGCAGCCATATTGTTTAAATTAACATAAAAGGTGAATAGGGGTCAATTCATGCTTGTAGAAATCTTTGAATTTTGACAAAAATAGCGTCATTAGCACCACACTTTTTAAACTTTGCCATAACTTTTTAGTGTAGTAGCGCTATCTTATTCGTGAGCCATGGCGCTGGCAAATGTCAACCTTAAATGCTCGAACAGATGCGTGGTGATCGTAAAGCTCGATAAGTTTAGCCATAAAAATATTAACTTGCTCATTGACTGATCCAGAGGCAATCAGTCCAGCACCAATCTATATTATTGGCATCCTTGCAAAGATCATTCCACCAAAATTGCGTTGCATGAGATTCTTAGCTTTAGCCTTAGGTGAACAAATTTTATACGACAGAAAAATAAGGTAAAAAATAAGGAAAAATAAGTTCAGGGATTTAGAGCGGTGCCATGACTTATGCATTCATGTACAGACGCCAGCACATCAAGCTACTACAATCTGTCAAATTTCTTCGATAAATTTTCAACTTTAACCCAACAACATAAGGTTCAAGGTTGATTGGGAAAATTTGACAGTTTCGGGTAGCTTGATCTGCTGGCGTCTGTACGTTCTTACAGTTAAAGCTTGCCGGCATATCGTGGAAATGAGCCCGAATGCTCTGAGCGTTAATATGTATAACGTTAAAATTCTTAGGAACATCCGAACACTGCGCTGCAAGAGAAGAGTACTCACGAAACTGTCGTCGTCGTTGCTTGTTATAGAGAAAAAACTACTACTATCACTGCTTTCATCGATAGACATAAATATTTACCAGACTAATAAAAATAAATCGTATAAAGGCTCCTACAGACTGGTGCGATATCGCGGGCGCGAGAATTGTCGCAATGCCTGTCGCACCAGTCTGTAGGAGCAATAACTAGTCCACCTGCCGGTTGCGTTATTCAATCAAAATAATTAAAACCTACTTACTCAGTCCGGGTAAAAAGAGTTAAACAAAAGCATATAAAAATAATATGTAAAACATTTCAGAGATAAAACAACAAGAAAACAAAACACAGTCTGCCATTCCACCTTTACGAAAAACGGAACGCACGGAATTAAACTGACATGGGTAATGACTGACACTGACAGCTGACAGTGACAACATTGTGACTTGAATCAATAGTTCAATACTGTACTTAGCACAGTACCGTAGACAGCACAGTACAAAACATTTATTATATTATTCTATGTACACCATAAAAAAAATTAAAGATATAAAATGTACATAATACCCCGACTTTGAATAAAACATCACAAAGAAATCACTGCTTCAAAAAAGCAGCACGCTTTAAGCTAGCGGTCCTCGCAGCAGCAACGGGACAGAAGCTGGCACATCCGTTATTGGATCACTCCGCTCGGGCTCACTGGGATTCGGCGCAATCTTGTCCAATTCAGCAAGGGTCTCAACCCGATGCCGCGAATCATTGGGGCCAAAGACATACACGCAGCCATCCTTAGTCCAGCTCTTGGTGACACCGCATATTTCTCTCGCAGCCAAGAACAGATCATGCCACCCCCTTTGTTAGGAACTTGGCTAATGGTGTCGCCTATAGCCTTTAATTTGGCTTTGGAAAACCAAATCTTATCCCAAAGCGCAAGACTGCCTAGCTTGAACAGGATAGGCCTGATTTTATTAGTTACTGCACGTCCCATCTGGTGACACCATGCAACAGCAAGATCTTCCTTGAAGTACGCAGAATACGCGCATATTGACGTGGAGTTGCGGAAACCAGCCCGTTTTACCTAAGATCTTCCTTCGTCCCTACATCTCAATTTGGTTGACACTGCGAGCAAGTAGCTCCACCTGTTGCCGAACACTGCTGAGAGCCTGCGTGATGAATGTCCAAACTCCTAAGAAGTTGTGACAGGTGATGGAGGGGCCTTCTGAAGTTTATCTTCAAAGGCGGTGAAACAACTCCTTTAATTTACTCAGAGTGCCTGTTAGAGGATCCATTGTGATGAAGTGAAGTGATAGTAGATTGTAAGAGAATAATTATATTGTGAAGAGATAACGCTACACAAGCAGGTACTAACTATGAACTTTTAAAATATAGCTTATATAATTGTAAATAATGTTTCTATTAAATTATATTGAATTTCAAATAAGAGCAAATTAATTTTTCTTTGTGTAACTGTTACAACTACCCACAAGTGACATTAAATATGTGCCTTGAATAACATGCGCTCATGCCAGCAGTTTTTTTGCAACAATTTTGTGAAATTAATAAATTAAGAAAATAAGTAGCCTCTGCGTTGCAGTAACTTAAATTAATTATTTATTTATCTATTGCTTCAGCAAACTCCTGATCTAGGGAGTCTAAATATTTTTCTTTCTTCTGCCATTTTCGATGGGTTAGAACAGTCTTGTAATGTCCAACTTAACTCTTTCTTGATAGTTTCAAAAAAATTGTTATTTCATATTTCACAGAATCTGAAAAATGGATTTATCCACTTTGTTCCTAAATCTTATTGTAGTAGGCGGTATTGTATTCTAATACTTAACAATAATTATATTATTAACTTTCTGGCAAATTGACAACAGCTTTTTAAATGATTTAAGATTTTCCAAACTCACAAGCATAGAATAGAATACTCTTTATTATGCAGACCATAAAAGTTGCAGAAATAAACGTTAAAAGTTTACATAGGGTGACACAATGGGTGGTCTTATCGCTAAAAGCGACCTTTTACAGCCTTAGGATGAAATTAATGGGAGAAGACGAGAATACTACAGGTAGTGGTGTACCATTTACTTATACAATAATATACATACATAAAGCATACACTTATCTATATGAATATATAAACAATAATAAACATGAAACAAGAGCAAGGAACTGTATTCTGTAACGATGATGTTTAAGGAGAGAGGAAGTATTTTTTTACCAGAATTTTAAAAGTGGACAAAGATTGAGTACACCATAACGACACGGGTAAGGCATTCCATAACCGAGTATGGTTATGGAATGCTTTACCCGTGTCGAGTCTTTTACAAGTTCAGCTTAGCAAGCAGTAGCTTGAACTTGTAAAAGACTCCCAACTCAACAAAAGCATCCCAACTTTCAAGAACTAGAAGAGAAATGTACTTTGTAAATTTTAGTTCATGACAACTAATTTTATTCCACACCTTTTTAATCGCGATTAAAAATAGTCGATTTAACCTAATCTTAGCTGAAAAACGTCAAATTCAGACTACCAAAATTGCCATTTTCATTAGATTGAGTAACTAAAATGACATTAGTGCTGTCAAACTTTATTACAGTTAAGTTGTGTCACTGTAGTCAATTTCAGAATGGGAAACGTCATTTGACAGGAATAAACTAAATTTTGGTGATTTTTAGTCTAGTTTAGAGATTTTTGTGACAACAGAATCGGCACTAATCCTAATTTTAGGTGAAAAACGTCAAATTCAGAATAGCAAAATTGCCATTTTCACTAAATTGAGTAACTAAAATGACATTAGTGCTGTCAAACTATAATATAGTTAAGTTGCGTCACTTTAGTCAATTTCAGAATGGGAAACGTCGTTTGACAGGAATAAACTAAATTTTGGTGATTTTTAGTCTAGTTTAGAGAATTTTGTGACAACAGAATCGGCACCATTGACTAGCAAATCCCCTACAAAAATCGTTTCTACATGGTGTTCAAAAATGTTGTTTATTTATGTTAATTAACAACAATGTTATTAACTATGGTAAAAATTAATAAAAAAAGGCACAATATACCTACTGACTGTTACATTCTTATCTGCAAAATAATAATTTGGCTTTGTTGGTTTGTTATAGGAACATGGTAGTTATAATGGATGTTGATCATCATCTGAATAAAGATGACTACGCGTTATGCATATATGAATGCAAATGGCCATGGAGCATAACTCATTATATAAAGCAAAGTAAATGTTTCGTGTGCAATATGAAACCCAACGTTTATGCACCATCTCATTTTACCCTGAATACTGACAGTATTAAAAATATACGACTATTGATAAGCATCAGTTGGTTTTGGTGTAAATATTGTAATTTCGCCGTATACGATCACTACACAAGTGATGAGTGCGACTTTTGTGCATAATTTATGTTAATTATCTTTATATAAAAATAAATCACAATCAAGCACAATTAATGAAATGATTGAAAAAGATGATTGCAACTTATAACATAAATATGTAACTAGATATCTTGTGTGATTATTTTTCCAATCGTTTTGAGTATGGGATAGTCTACGTACCTACATACCTAGTTTTCATGTTAGTATTTACCAAATTCTACCGTACATAATGTATTTTGATAGCAAAACCGAAAACATATACTGCAGGTAATTATTGATACCTACTTTTTGTTTTTTTGTAGATGGAATCAAAAGACACTAATTCTAACAATAATCCACCATATCAAGATAATCCTCTTAATACAGCACTCATAGTAGAAAAATCTCCCAGTGGCAGAATAAAAGTGCTGTCGAATGATAGAGTTATTTTGAAAAGGACAGAATCAGGAAGGTTATTGCCATTTAAATTGCCAGATGGTGCTGCATTTAATGAAGAGCTATCCGAGAATGCTTATGGCTTAGCTAGGTCCCCTGTTGTATGTATTAAAATTCGATACATGTAGTATATTAATAATAAGAATCTTGACAATTTATAATAGTTCTTTTTCTTTTCAGTATGATGTTCAGGGCAAAATTTCTATTTCACCTTCAACAATTGAGCATGAAATGGTCCATGAGCCTAGTCAAAGTATTGATGAAGCGAATTTCATATTAGAATCTGCTCCACCTAGGCCGCCTGTAGGTTTCACTAACCACATATAATTATGTACTGGTAGATATGTACTTTACCTACATTTATATCATTTATAATGTACTTACTTATATTTTTAGGCTAATGACGTCTCTTTCGCTGATATTTTACCCACGGATCTTGCTGAGGCACTGGCAATTGATTCGGGTAGCGATGAGAGCAACGTTGAAGAGTACACTGAAGAGACTATTCGTCAAATTTTGGAGTCAAATGACGATGACATTGAAGAAGAAGAATTTCCGCCAACATTGACAGATGGTGTTAGTTGGTCAAGTAACTTTCAAAATTTTACAGGTGTCCAGGAATTTTACACTGAGCAACCAGGACCAACAGTAACGATAACTGATCCTTTTGAACTATTCTCCTCTGTCTGGGACCAAAATATCATGGACTTAATTGTACGCGAAACGAACGAGTACGCATGGCAGACAATTGCACGACTTAGTGAAATTGGGATAAAACCAGAATCAAGATTAAACGACTGGGTGGAAGTTACCGTGGAGGAGCTCTACAAGTTTTTCTCCATAATGATTTATATGGGCTTGTGTCTTAGAGGACGAATAGACGAATACTGGACTACGGATACGTTAGAAATGCCCCAATTTCGCCAAATTATGTCAAAAAATCGTTTCCTTCTCATATTACGATTTTTGCATTTCGTAGATAACGATTATTTAGATTTTACCTTACATGGACATGATCGTAAAACATCTAAAATAGCTCCTATTCTCGACCATTGCAACCGCAAATTTAAGGAGATGTATGTTCCTGAGCAGCACTTAAGCCTTGATGAATCGCTGCTGCTTTGGAAAGGGAGGCTAAGCTGGATTCAGTGTATCCGTTCCAAAGCAGCACGATTTGGCATCAAGAGCTACGAGCTGTACGAAGCTAGAACAGGATATTTATTGACAATGGCCATTTATTCCGGAAAGAAAGGTACAAACTCAGAAAACCAAGCAATACATGGGTTTACAGGAACATCGAGTAAGATCGTTATACAGCTAATGAATGAGTATTTTCATAAAGGACACTGTCTTGTTATGGATAATTTCTATAATAGTGTGACTCTTACTCGATTTTTAAAAGAGCAATGTGGTACTGATGTACTTGGTACGCTAACTCGGCGACGAAAAGACACTCCTCCTGACATAAAAGCTCTAGTTGAACGACGAATAAAGAAGGATGAAATAGTCGCTAGACATTGCTCAAAAATTACTGTCTTGTCGTGGAAGGACGTCAAATTAGTCACTATGATATCTACTTATCATAATGCTGATACGGCACCAGGGCAGCGAGCAGGTGTAGCGTGCAATAAACCGCTTGTGGTCCATAGTTACAATAAGTACATGGGTGGGGTCGACTTGAAAGACCAGAAACTATCCATGTACTTATTGGAACGGAAAAGGGGCCTAAAGTGGTACGTTAAGGTTTTCAGAAGACTACTAAATATTAGTATTCTGAACACTTTTATAATATATCGCGCAAACTCCCAAGATCACTCGCATAAACTGACACATCGAGAATATCGCTATGCCCTAGCTAAAGCGTTGTCGCGGCGACATATTCTTACAACCCGCATCAGACCTGCCATACAACTTTCAAGAGGGGAAAGGTTAGATGGAATTGAACACTTTCCAGAACACGAAGAAATTGATGATCGCATATCGAAAGGTCGTGTTCGCTATAAAAGGGGACGCTGCGTGCGGTGCCTGGCTCTCGCAAATAAAAAGCGGGCAGAGGGCAATGTAAAGTGCTCAAAATGCAAAGTGTTTTTGTGTATCGGTAAATGCTGGCGTGATTATCATACACAAGAAATGCTTTCTACATGAAACGCTGGATGATGTGTAAAATACGGGTTTGACGTAGATTGCGCTCCGCAAATTGACCACTTGACGCAGATTGTGCATTTCGCAAAATGTGAACTTCTCAAAATGTGTGTGAATTTTATAACAGTCACAAAGAAACTACTGTTACCGTTATAAAATAATAAAAAGCATAGTGTATGCCGTCTGTTTTTATCTTGATAAATTTTGATAAAATTCACACTCAATTTGAGACGTGCACATTTTGCGAAGTGCACAATTTGGGTCAAGTGGATAATTTGCAAAGTGCACAATCTGCGTCAAACCCTAAAATACGATCCTCCAGTAGTCCAGTATTCCGTCCCCGTCGCTCTACGTTCATTTTAAAATTGTTTGATTCATATCACGTGTTAAAATAAACATATCATAATGTAACACAATTTTATTTCCTATGCCTACAACAACGTTAGGTGCGGTCTGTCAGGTCAAGTCAAAATTAACAGTTGATAAAGGAACGAAAAATGAAACATCCTGTATGTTATAGGCCGGAACGTAGATATGCGCTATTTATCCATAAGCCGGAACGTATATCTACGTTCAATTAATTGACAGTGATGACTACTTTCAAACCACATTTTCTGTTAGTTTTAATTTTAAAACCATGTTTATTCAATATGTAATGTGTTGTAATTCATGTGCTTTAGAAAAGGAAAAAATAAAATTGATTTAATTGTATTGTAACTGTTTATTATTTGATACTTTCTTCATGCCGAAAAAAACCATTCATAAATAATAAATAACTCATCATTTTTTGTTGTAAACTAAAATTAAATAAAGTTAAAATATCTATTTATATGTAATAATAGCAAAAAACTATGTAAGTAACGTTGTTAGTTTAAAATATATTTTTGAAATATTAACACGGACTGCCGCGCGCGTACTATTTTCCGCGGCAAACAGCGCCTTAGGTGCGCATTGTCGCCATACGAGGGGTTAACCAGTGATTATGTATTCATTAGAAATGACGCTGTACGGAAACCATTACAATCACCATACGATGGACCATATCGCGTCATAAGTAGAAACGAAAAAGTGTATCGCGTACAGTTACCAGACAGACAAGCCAACATATCTATAGATCGCTTAAAACCAGCATATATATTGATAGACAATGAATTGCCATCAGAGGAGGTAAATAAAAACACATTAGAGAAAAATGATAATAAAAAAAACAAACAGGTACAGAATAAAATACAGAAAAAAGTAAGGTTTCAAACAAGCAAACCCAGTGACGAAACATATACAACGCGAACTGGACGAATAAGCAAAAGACCCTCTAAATATCGAAATTAGCATTTTTATAATGTAGGTCAATTAATTGAATATAAGTACTAGGTATCGCAGTTGAAACATAGTAAGAATCAAAAAAGGTCGCGAAATTACACCACGTACACCAAATTAATTAAAAAATGGGCACCAACCAGACAAAAGAAAAAGTAATTGTTAACGAAAACCTATCAAATGTTGCACAAGTGGACAACAAATTGAATATCATTGGCTGTGTTATGATAGCTACCATAATATTACTTACCATATTGTTAATCTACGCTGGAAAACGAAGGTGTATCAAAAGCATTCGAAAGTGGTTGAAAAAGGAAATAGTGGCAAGTTCGATAGCCACACCGAGCATAAGGGTAGAAACGGTCCAAAAACCGCAAGAATCGCCTAACCCCAAAGTCATTTTTTAAGATAACCAGCTCAGCAACCATCCGTCAACATCAAGTCAAACCTCATAAAGTTTAGGTCCCAAATTCCAAGTGACGTTTAACGGTGCAAGTGCTACTTTGTGAAATATGTGAACTATCGTTATATGTGTGTATTGTAACTTATAAGTAATACTTTTAGCCATAGATGTAATTAATAATACGTTTTAGAGTAACAGATTTTATTGTAAAAAACCTACAGTTTTTAAAAAAAAAGGGGAGGAATAGTGTAGGGGCGCTGACGCGGTCGTTTTATATTCCTCGCATGCGCAGCGCCCGGCGAAACCAGTTCGCCCGAAACCGCCTTCCGCTATACACGAGCCGCAAATACAACTTTGTAATATCAACTATAGTAAAGACTTATATAGCACGTGACATCTATTTATTTCTCTCCGCACACACTACCCTGGAACACACACAAAAAATGTATTTATGCTTGGTCATAGTGACAGTGGTATTTTTCTTTTTGCTTTGCTAGCCTGCACCCCACGCCGTTTCTCCATCGCTTGCACTTCGCAATTCTCCACTGCCTGCACTTCCCACATTTTTCTCCGATGATATAGAACATGCACCTACTCCCAACAATACTTTTAATAGGTAAGTTTTAATATCAGAAATATGCAATTCTCGTGCGAGGTCATACCAAAACGATAGAAGAAGGTTTGGTGATTTATTTAGTTACTAACCAGTTAATATTCATGAATGTTTTATTTTTTTCAGAAATGAATATATTATAATTGATGTTGATGTTACACCCGCAACAACACTAAACATCACACATTTTACTGGAAGGTATACCAATGAGTCTTCATCATCATCAGCATAATTAGGAAATAAATAACAGACTAGAAACCATAACATAATATATTTTTATTTTGTTTTAGTGAGCAAGAGGCCACTACAGCCAGACAGCGTCGCAGCAATAACCCACGTCGCCGTCGTAGACAATGTATATATTGTAATTTTATTATTATATACTTAATCCAATAAAATGTAATGGAAACATAAAAAAAAATCTGATAATTATTTTTTGCAGCGCCTCCTCCATGCTCAGAGCTGGAGCAGTCTCAAAATACGCTGGCCAATATAGAAAAGTCCAGAATAGAGGTCGAAAAGCTTGTGGCTGAAGGCTACAGTAAGATGGCCGATGCCGTGAACAGAATGGCTGATGCAGCTACTAAATCGGCTGATGCACAGTGCCGCATAGCAGAAGCACTAGAAAATACACATTTATTTTGCTTTATTGCACACACGCGACTTTACACTGATTATAGTTGTACCTACATTTTGTTTATACTTAATCCTAATAGAAACTATACTGCAGTCATTTTCTTTTTAAGCAAAACGGCGGAGGCGGCTAGCTTCTTCAGATGACGATTAAAACAAGCGGACTCTATATTACCTGTGTGAGAAGTGTGAGAACAATGTAAAAAAAGATGTGTATAATCATTATGAATATAAAAATAAATAATTAAGGTTTATTCTGACTCCTTATTCCCTATGTAGCCACATGCGATTAATAGGAGCCTCTTGGACTGCCCGACCTTCCAACAAGTCTCTGTTTGGCCGCCTATTGCCTTGAGCAAGTATAGTCAGGCTTTCCGCACGCACTTCCTCCTCACATGCTCTATGCCGTACACGCATTCACTCTTCTTGCTCACGCTCTTGATGTGTCAGTTGGGGCACTGGTAATCGTGCCTTGTTCGCTATATTATGCAATACAGCACAGGCATTTACTATTTGGCCTGCAAAAACAGGATCATAGTGAAGCATGCGTGCAACTTAGAAACACCTGAAACAAAAACATTTAGAAACTATAATAAATATCAAAACAATAAAAATAAAAAAACCGGCCAAGTGCCGCTCGCCAAGAAAGCTAGTGTTATGAGAACCTGAAAGTTAACCAATTATCAATAGACTACCTACCTACTGTCAAATATAATGTATTTTGCTTTAGGTATTTAATTCCAATACCAGGTGTGCCCCGCGGTTTCACCCGCGCTCGGCTCGTAAGTCATAGCATGATGTTAAATAGCCTATATACTTCCTCAAGAATTGACGGGTACTTTCAGAGATTAGCGCGTTTAAACAAACAAACTCTAAATTACTATAGTTAAACAGGTTTGACTAACCTTTGCCTGTACACTCAAGCCATCTTTCCTTCTCTCCTTCGGAACACATGTTGAAATTTTAGTAATCAACTGGCGAGTCAAGTTTTTGCTCAGACGATAGGTTTCTGGAATTCCCGATCCGAAATACGGAATGGATCCACAGAAAACCTATGTCTTCTTCGTGCTCGTTGACGGAGACGCGGGGCGTCGCACGTCGCGTGCAGCGTGGCGTCTCGTGGCGCGTCGGACGTTTTTTTCTGTTTACAGAGAGGCGGTGCGTGCAGCGGGCCGCGTCATCACACGCGCCAACACAAACATATGGCAATGTACGATGTTGTTCATCGAGACGCGGGGCGTGAAGAGTAGCGGTGTGCGCCGCTGCGGCCGCGGCGGAAGTTCTAGCGTGTAACTTAGCTGGTATCACCGTATGCTCGTACTGGGGCGTGCGGCGCCGCGGGTGTTGTTACATTTTACCCTGATCGGAGAATTACAGAAACGCAACGCCGCGTGCGCCGCCGCGATAAACGTCGCGTGCGACGCGGCGATGCCATCCGCGTGCTCCGCCTGCATTTCAAGCAAACGCGTGTAAAATCAGCGTTCCCCGCCGCGTGCTTTGCTACACGCTTGACAATTCGCCGCGGGCGCAGCGGCCAGCACCACCACGCTTCCCGCCCCGCATCTCTATGAACATCGTCTTATATTGCCATACTTTTTTGTTTACGCGTGCGATGATAAGTGCCGCTTGACGCGCCGCCGCGCCGCTCCGTAAACAGAAAAATCATACGACGCGCCGCGAGACGCCACGCCGCACGCGACGCGCGACGCCCCGCGTCTCCGTAAATGAGGCCTTAGAGCTTGACGGCTTTCTCGGTCATCTAGTTCGGCAGCGAGGGATAAAATCCTCAAACCAAGTTGGAAACTCATGTTCACTAAAAAGGTAAAAAAATAATTAGAATATAACTAACACTACTTGTAGATTACATGTCTTAATAATTAAACATACAATATTGAATTTTAAACACTTACATTCACAAAAAATACAATTTGATGCCAACAAAAGTAAATAATGAGGAACTTATGTTGAGCGTAACCGAAACTGCACGTTGATCGAATTGAAACTTAAAAGATTTTGAGACGTCAAATGAATAGTGGAATACCGATCAAGTTGCGTTCAGAATTACGCACTAATGACGCGCAGGAGTAGAATGCCGATAACGCGCTCGCGTGACGCGCACTTGACGCGAGCGTATCCATGGTCCTCAATCTTAGTACAAAAAACTGGGGACAGTATTGGGTACAACGATACAAAATTGCGAAGTATATGTAGTCCCTGTACAAAATAAGTGGAATATTATGTTTTTAATTTAGCTGGATTATAATGGTACGGAAGATTTACTCTACACTAACTAAAGAAAAGAGATGGCAGCTCTGAAGCAATGTTAACGTGTAATTCGAATAGATGGCGCTAAACAAAATCACACCTTGTCAACATTGCGTAGCCCGTTAGCTCATTACTACTAAAATAGTATACTTTTAAACCGACTTCTGTTTTACTGTAACCAAAAAATATGTTCAATATTGGATCATCGTCGAGGGTTTTAATTACATTTATCTCACAGTATGACATTTTATTATTTTTTGATAAATTTTAACACATAATGCAATAAACACGAACAATTTTGCAAACGGTGGTGGTAGAATTCCCTTGGTGGTTTTATTGACAATAAACTGGTAACCCCAATACAAATGTCTGCAAATGTCTGACGCTTGCGCCGGTGTTTTGCGATATTTTGTTATTTTTGTGAACTTTCTGTGTTATAGTGTGTGTTTGTCGTTGAGTTGAGCCAAAGTTCCTCTGGGTAATCTATATTTGTGACTAGAAAGTAATTTTGTGAGTGGTTGTGTTAAAACTGAGATAGGACTCCAGTGTAAAGTTTGTGATTACACTTTTATATTGCATCATGTCATCGGATAAGCACTGCTGCGTTCCTGGGTGCAAGGACAGTGGAGGTATGTCACGTTTTCATAGCTAAATCTTGGATCTTAGAACTTTGCCTAGAACGCAATTCAAAATTACTTTTTGTCATTTTATGTACCTACAGTTTTCTTTAGTTTTTGTTTTTCTTTAATATATAAAACTCAATTTGTTTCGAAAAAACAATATTATGTTTCCAATACCAATGTTTCAATTTTTCTCTTTCAGTCAAACTTCCGTTTATAATAATTCCAATATTTTGAATTGAATTACCTAATTATAAAGGAAACTGATAGAAATAAAAATTAAGACTTGTATGCTATTTGTTTCAGTCATGCATGCAGTTCTTCATGGATTTCCGAACCCTGAAAAAGACAGATTACGATTCAACACCTGGCTATATTCGATTGGAAGTGATATTTTGGGACTTGAAAATGCACACATATTTAAGTACCGTCGAGTGTGTCACACACACTTTCAAGATAAATATGTATGTCGCAATAACAGAATAAGCAATATAGCAGTTCCAACATTATATTTACCAGGTTTGTTCATTACATAATGCTACTTTATATTAGAAGAATAAAATAAAATGACTAATACTAAATAGTAAACATATTTAGCATAGGTCTTAGGCTCAATTAAATTAAATGTTTTCTTTATAGCATCTTAGCATAATTATTAATGCAGTTATTCCTTTATAATTTTTTCAGGTTTCAATCACGTTTCACAGCCAAAGTTACCATGTGTTGGAAGAAAACCATTGCAAGGACTTGTAAATCAGCCAATTCCATCAACTTCTACAGGTATTATATTATGATTTTTATATTATTCTTCTAGAGTTCCATATCAGAATATGTGTCACTATGGCCTCTATCATAGTATATAAAATTAGGTAAAGAGTAATAGTTTTGGTGGAATAGAGCCCTTAGTGTACAAGTCCGACTTGCACTTGGCAGGTTTGCAATTGAATATTTGAAGAAATGTAATAATCTTACTGATTACAGATTTAACTTTTTTACCATGAGGCATTACTTATATTTGTATATTTTTGTTTTAGCTCCTGAATCACATCAGCAGTTACTCTACATATCTACAAGCATTGTAGAAAATACAATGCAAAAAGAAAATATTGGTAAGTACTATTTAGTACTAAATATAATAATTATTTTGTGTTTGTGTCTATATTTTTAGGGTTACATAGCTGGCTTTATCACTAAGGGCGAATTTGGCCAAGCTTTTATACCTACTATAAACCTAGTCTTATGCTGGAAATAAATTTTAAATTTTTCCATACAAAAACTGTCAAGATGTCAATTTAATTCCACGGTTAAGTAAAAGTTATCTGACTTTGGTCAATCAGCCCTTAATAGTATAAAACAACGTTACACACGTGTCTGTTTCACGGAATAAATACCTACCCCATAAACTACGTCATAATCCATTACTTTAGAAGTAGCAAGAGAACACATAATTCGCAAACTTTTGTATTTCAAAGAACTTTATTATTCTTTCATTGGATCCTTTAAATTTTGTAATGTATTACGACTTACAACAAGTCATAAGTTTCAAAGACACAACATCCACCAATCAGCACTGGATCTGCATGATTGATTACTAGGGTGCTCCTTCTAACAAAGACGAGGCCTAGCTAGTTGTGGGAACATTATTAGTCTGATGATATTTGTGTTTCTAGCCAATAGTCAGTGATTTAAATACTTTATACTACAAATAGTTATACCTAATGTTATTGCATGACCTACATACACTTGACTAGCGTTGATTTGTTAATATTTCAGATCCGGAAACAGTAGTATGTGAGCAAGTGCCACTTTCTACTTCTCAAATTCATCATCTGCCTAGCCTTTTCCCAACTATGTTGGGGTTGGCTTCTACTTCTCAAAGTACTAAACAAAATTTAGGTAAGTTTTGTTTTCATGTATATATAAAATAAGTTTGATGATACATAATCTTCACAATTATCTATCACAGGACCGTTCATTTTTCTGGCATAAAATGTGTCCTATGTCACTCCGTAATAGTGTAACTTTCCGGAGATTTAATTTTACAAACAACTTGAATTCTTTTACAAACAGACACTTAAATTTTATTTATTTGTAATAGATCTTTTCAAATAAATTAATTGTCTTAAATTAAGTGTCTTGTTGTTGTAAACTTTTTGTTTGTATGTTTGTTCTGGCTTATCTCCTAGCAGATAACTGATGTTGTAAGGAGTAAGTTAGGCTACCTACTTACATATCTAGAAAAAACCACGCGGGCGATGCCGCAGGCAGCAGCGAGTTGTACATAAAATTATGACAGTTGTTATATGAATAATGTGACAACTGTATGTCTATGTGTTGTATTTAGTATTTTACCTTTTTACCTGATTAATTTTTTTTTTTTTTTATCTGTGTACACTGTGTTCATATTATGGCTATTCTCAAGCAAAACTTATTTAAAACCGATTTACTTTACATACAAAATCATTTCATTTTCTACTTTTCAGGCATGAAAATATCTGCTAGGACGGTTAAGCTCTCCAGGGCAGAAAGAAATCTACAGCTGAAAATAATGGCTGCCAAAAGAAGAATAAATAAATTAAAAAATAAAGTTAAAAAGCAGACGGCAGAAATAAAGGCAGCAAAAAAATTTGTTGCCAATCCTGCAGTACTAGATGTGCTTCAAAATTGCTCAAGCACTGCAAAACTATTAATGCGAGTACAGTGGCGAGAAGACAAAAAAAAGGATAAAGGACGACGATTCACGCTACAAGAAAAAATTGCAGCATTATCGATTATGAAGCAGAGTCCAAAGGCATATAGATTTTTAAGAAAAATATTTATATTGCCCGCAAATCAGACACTCGCAAAAGTCATACAAAAGTGCAATCTTCGTCCTGGGCTAAATAAAAATATATTTCTGCAATTAAAAAAGAAGGCTGAAAAAATGAAAATTTCACAAAGATTGTGCATATTGTTATTTGACGAAGTATCATTAAAAGCTCAAATAACATATAATGAAAAAAAGGATAAAATTACAGGGGTTGTTGATAATGGGCAGCAAAGACAACCAGAATTTGCTGACCATGCCCAAGTCTTCATGGTGCGTGGTTTAATTAAAAACTTCAAACAAGCCGTTTTTTACACATTTTCAGCAAGTGCCACAAAAGGGCCAGAGCTGGCCAAACAGATAAAAAATGTAATTAATGAGGTGCAACAAGCAGGGTTTATAGTGGTAGCATCAGTCTGTGACCAAGGGTCAAACAATCGTCAGGCGATACGTTTGTTAATAAATGAGACCAGGGGGGTCTACTTACGAAGAGGAGAAACTCCAAAAGAAAATATTATATTAATAAATGATAAAGAAATCTTTCCCCTTTATGACCCCCCACACCTTCTCAAGGGTATGAGGAACAATTTAGTAACAAAAAATTTGATTTTTAAAAAAGATGGCATGACCAAAACTGCCAAATGGTCTCATTTATTGCAACTCCTTAAAGAAAACCCTGGCTATAAAGGCATAAGACTGATACCAAAGCTAACAGAATACCACTTAAACCCTGAAAAACTAAACAAAATGAAAGTTAAATTTGCATCTCAGGTGTTTAGTCGCACTGTGGCATCCAATATGGGATACCTAGCAGGTAATTTATATTTAGCGCTTTTTTCCTTTTTCTTGAAATTCTCATTTAATGTACAAATGTTTACTAGCTCCCCAAACGTAACACATAATTACCGAAACCTCCGATTTGCTGCCCTATAAAGTTTTACAATCGTACTGACAATTCAATGAATGAATTAAAACATTATTATTTATTTTTTCAGATAAAGGAATTCTACCCGCAGAATGCAGGGAAACCGCAGATCTATTATTATTTATGGACAACGTCTTTGACTCTGTCAATGGAAGTCATAATAAAAATAAAAATGCTAAGCCACTACTTGGCCCAGCTACGTCAACGTCTGCCCATAAAAATACATGGGCAGAAGCAAAAAAGGTTTTTAACTCCATGGAGTTTGTGACTTCTGCTGGCAGGGTCGAAACAGTTCCTACCTTAAAAAATTGGGTGTGGACACTGGAGGGAATAAAAGATTTACTTCATAAATTACGAAAAGAATATGGGGTAACATCAGTCTGGTTGCGGCACCTTAACCAAGATCCCCTAGAGAACTTCTTTGGAGCGGTTAGAAGTCACGGGTGCCGCAACGTTAACCCGACATGCGACCAATTTGAGTCTGCTTTTACCACTCTACTTATAAATAATTTAAACAGTGTCCACACCCAAGGAAAAAATTGTGAAAATGACCTTTGTGATGCTTTATGCTCCTTTGTGCTCAACGAAAATACTGAAGCCACGTCGACCTGTACAATTGATCTAGAAAGTATTTTAGAAATTAATTTTGAAAATATAGAAATTAAAGAAAAAGACCCTAGAATTCTGGCACCTCTACAGTACGTCAGCGGATATTTTTTGAAAAAAACAAAAACAAAGGTTTTTAAAAATTGTACTGTCTGCAAAAATGATTTCACAGACGAAGATGAAATAGAATACATAAGGTACAGGGAATATGCAGGTCGACGATGGCTTTGTACTCCCAGTAAAAATTTAATCAAACTTATATCCAATTTCCAAGACATAATTAATCACATTCTAAAAGAAAACTTAGAAGCTCAATATTTAAACGATATTATTAAAATGTCTATATTGACCTTGGTAAACTTTGATTTTATAAAATGTGTTACCCATAAAAAAAAAATGATAGATTATTTAATAATTACTGTGATTAGATTTATGAATTTTAATTATTGCAAAGTGATAAATAAAATTTTATCTGGGAGGAGACAAGTTGATGATGAAGAAGATAAAGTACAAATGAAAGCAAAAAAATATCACAGTAAATGTTTTAAAAGGAAAATGTAAATGTTACCTTAAATTATGTATTATACCTAAAGTACAAATGAAAGCAAAAAAATATCACAGTAAATGTTTTAAAAGGAAAATGCAAATGTTACCTTAAATTATGTATTATACCTTTAATTCAGTATAATATAATACTCTAGAACTCCTTCCTCAGCGTTGAAATTTCACGTCGGTTTTTGGTAAAGTTTACTTTTAATATTTATTTACATTCAGTTTGTGTAAAAAAATAAATGTTATTTTTTATTTTTATTTAAATCTGACTGGTAGATATACCTACACTTACTGCAAATTTAAGAAATACCCCATGTCAAATTTCAAACGTTGGGGGGGAGTCTAGAATGTTGTACTGGAATCTAAAGTTTAAGTTAAGATGTAATTTTCCTTCCGATATGTTGCTCAAATCCATTTTAATAAGCAATTTTCCTATAGGTGTATGGATCGTCCTCAGCTTCTGTACATGCTGTAGATGGCTCAATTGTGTATAGAACTGGAAAAAACTATAAAATTGTTCCCATATTTTTGAGAATAATACAATTTGAATAACTTTATCGTTTTTCACAGTTCAGCAGCCTAATTTCGTAACACACATAGCCAAAAGGCGATATGAAAGTATACAAAATATTATCAGCTGGAAATCTGTTTATTGTGCTATTTAGTGCTAGTAGTAGGTACGCAAAATATAGGTTAATATTAGATATGGAGACAACTGAGCCAGGCTACGCTTTTTTTCTAGTAAATTTGTCTAATACTAGCACATAATAGCATAATTTATCATAAATGGATTTGTTCCACACAATGAAACGTATAGCCGTAAGCAGGGTGAAACTAGCTGAATTTATAATGTTAGTCAAACAATGTATTTACGAGAGTCCCTTTTCCACCTAAACTTGAATATTAATTTGGCCATACAATTTAATACTTTACTAATACTAGTAATAGCGAAAATGAGTTTCGTGTCTAATTTTGCTATGTGTCTACTAAAACTGCAACGAAATTGTAATTTTCGAAATATCCACTCCTCTAGCCAGTACATAATCCAATACTTATGTCATGTATCTCATAGGATAATAATTACTTAGGTACTTAATAATAAAAACATGATTAGCTAAATTGTATTTCATTTATCAACCCTTGAAAAGAACACTGTATTCTACAGAAAATTAAATATACCTATATCTACCACGGAGTACATACTATACTATATATACGTAGCTATAGCCACACCGGTATCCTATCGGTATGTAGTTCTAACTATAAATATAAGATGGCGCTAGTTTCTTCACGAACGCGAATGACCCGTTCCACGGAACAAGATTGGTCTCTATTTCAGTATAGTATAAAGTACTCTGTGAGCGTATCTGACAGCCGCGTAGAGAATAGTAGAATACGAAAAGCGTTGTTTTGATCGAAACTTCATTGCAACTGCACTGCTACTGCACTTGTTTAGTTACGTGAATTAGCCTACAGAGCTATCATAACATAAGTTTTAAACAAATGATTAAAAGAATTACAGACACAAACCTAAATAATTATTCTACAATGGTTTTGTTATTAGGAAATAGTACTAGTATTACCAGAAAGGACATAGTGGATGGTGTGAACACCTTATTAAAGTTAAATGTAGGAAAGCTGATATTGTGTGCTTTTCCTTATTCTGACACCTTATCAGATGATTATAATAATTATATTTTTAGGTTGAATAATACTATTCATAAGCTGACATGTTGTCATAGTGACAAATTACTGTATTTTTACACTAATAAGTTTGTTAGTGGTTTTAAGTTGACTCAGAGAACTTTATCTCTGTCTGGGAAATGTAGACATAAGATTGCTATGTTGATAGCATATAATATTAATGAGGTTATAGCTAATATAACGTTTATTATTAGTGACGAGTCTGTGTTGTCTAGTTATACTAACAACATAGAGATTAATTATGAGTCATCATGTTGTACGAAGGAGGATCCACCTATAATACCAACATCCTTGGAAGCCACTACCAGTCAGATAGGGTATTCTCTTCCTGCTGGAACTCATACAGGCATTCTAGACTCTTCAGTTGTAGTTGTGGAGGTCACTCCAGATAATTCTTTAAACTAGACAGACAACAGAAGTTACCCATTCAAATAACCAATTATTATTATTAGCGAATAATAAAAAGGTATCTTCTGGCCATTTAACTCATAAAAAAAAAACAAAGGGAGTGCAACATACTTTAAAATTATTTCATCAAAATATCCAAGGTTGCTCTTCCAAATTACTGGAAATAGAATTGATTTTAGAAAATACCAAGTTTGATGTCATTTGTTTAACAGAACATTGGTTAAAAGATCATCAAGTGATGTCAATTAATTATGAAAATTATTGTGTAGTTAGCCATTTTAGCCGAAAACGTATGATACATGGCGGATCATTAATATTAATTAAAAATTCTATCAAATCGAAAGAACGGAAAGACATCATCGGACTGTCGGTTGAACACACCATTGAATTGTCCTGTGTTGAGCTTGATAAGCATGTTATAGTATGCGTATACAGACCTCCAAGTTACCAGAATCTATCTTTATTTGATTCTGTACTGGAAGATGTGTTAAAAAAAACATAGTACTAATAGTAAGTCAATAATCATATGTGGTGATTTTAATATTAACTTATTAGAAAATAACTCGAACACTGTCAGATTATTAAGTCTTTTTAGGTCATTTGATTTGTCAAATGTTTTTATTGAACCAACCCGAGTGACAGCTTCTTCTGCCACTTGTATAGATAATATTTTTTGTAATTGTGATTACTTACACAAACAAATTGTAAATAAGTTGCCATCTGATCATAGTGGTCAAACAATAACATTTTGCTCCTATATGCCTGTACAAAAAACTCAAATAAGGTTTAGGCCAATTACAAGTAAAAATTTAGAGAAATTAAATAATTCTTTGGCCAGTGCATTATGTGTTCAGAGATTTAATAATATTTGTGACCCAAATGAGTTCTACGCCGAGTTCTTTTCACTATTAAACACACAATTTAATGACACTTTTCCACTAAAGACTAAAAGTATTTACACAAAGTTCGTATTTAGTGATTGGGCGACTCCAGGTATTCGTAAAAGCAGGGAAAATCTTTTTGAACTTTATGGCCTAAAGCAACATATGAATAATACAAGCTTTCATCAATATGTTGCAAAATATTCTAAAATTTTTAAAAGTGTGTGCAAAATAGCTAAAGCTCTTTATATTAGCAATAAAATAAAATCAGCTGATGATAAAATAAAAACTACCTGGCAAATAATAAATAATGAAACAGGTAGGAAAAAACAGCGTAATACTGAATTAAATTTAGAAACTGCACATGGGCCCATCACTTCAGAGGTAGAAATAGCTCAGGAATTTGAAAACTTTTTTGCTAATATTTCCCTTAAAACTACTGAAACTTTAAATTCCTCACCCGCGCTCTCGGCTGCCTTACTTAGAAAGAATGTAAAAGTATGCGGGTGAATATTTCAGAGAGCCAAAATTTATGTCTCGCTATAATACTCATCAATACTAAAGAAATTCAAAGTCAAACATTTTTATTCCATTACTTAAATAAATGATAACGATGCTATCGCAGCCATTTTAAGCTTTAAATCACACAAAAAAAAGATATTCAAATATTACTTTAAAAATCGACAATATTTGGCGTGTCGCCTGGGTATAGTTTCCAACATTTCGTGACATAAACAATTCAGTGTATTGAATGTGATACAGTGTGTGAATAAATATTAAACTTAGATAAATAAAGAACGTTTTTCATTACAATAATGTTAGAAAACTTTATTAGAAGTTACTCTAAAATATAGCCAAACAATGTTCAAAAACTAAGCGTCATTATCGGCAACAATGTTGAATGTAATTTTTTTACGTATAACGAAACGTGAACGAAGAGTCAAATGACATTTAAGCGACGCTTCACCCCGCGCCTCAGTCGGCCGACACGCTTTGGAGTGTAAGGACGTCGCGCGATTTGAGCAGTATGTATTTCATTTTGATTCTCCAAAATTTGTCATCACAATCGTCATTCTTATTTGTGACTGTATCTCAATTATTTCTTCATAATGAAGTGTTTTTATGTAACAAAGTTGAAGTATGCGTCAAACTCTTACTGCATGTGGCACTCTCTCCGACGAATATACCTAATTATTTTGTAAAATGGTGAACTTTCTAGAACTCGTCATTATTGGCAACATCATTTGCAGCAACGTCGCATGAGACGACAATGACACGTGTTGCTAACAATGATATTGTCTTGAGTCAGCAATGACGGTTGTTACCGATAATGATTTTAGTATTCGACCTAATAGTTAAATATCATGTTTTTGTTGGTTTCCGTTAATTTCGGCATAAAGCTTGGTACAATAACATATTTTTTGGCAATTTCGGAAAAATACACTTTTTCTTTTATTTTTTAACAAATTTATATTGAAGCGTTATTTTATTTATTTTATCTGTCTGCATGGCTATTGTTTGTTTCGAGGTTTTTGTTTGCATAACGTTTATTTGAAATTTATTGTCATTTTAGCCGAAAAATGAAGCTGACATATTATGTCTTAGTAATAGACACGAATAGATATAGTGTGAACGTTAATCGGTTCACTAATATTTTAGAAGATTTCGCATGTATAATTGCAACATATCAAGGTGGTGTGTGTAAGGCACTCTGTGAAGACCAGCAAAATTTGAAATTATATAGTAGCTACAATATAAACAATGAGTTTAGATACGAAAGTGTTCAAATTGAACTAGAGGGTAACAGTCCGGTGCAGATACAAAATATGTACCAGTACGTAAAGGATAGTGGGACGATAATAGTTGATAAATGGAATGACAGAAATTTATAAGTAGGTACTGCTGACTCAGTAAGTTTTAAATATGAAAAGAAGTACGAATAGTAGTTAGTTTAATCATAGTTTTAGTAGTGTAGTTTGCAAGTAGAACTGTTATCCCTTCACTATGTTCCTTTTCCAAAATGTTCCCATGTCCTCATGGCGATCTTTGGTTAGGCAGTGGACGTCTTTCGGCTGAGATGATGATGATTATGACATAATTAGGTAGGTACAGTCAGCAGTAGAAGTAGACGAGCAGTCGTAGAGGTCAAACTTATCTGCACCCGTTCTAATCTTGACAATAGAATCGTGTGTATATCGATTTGAGCTCTTCGACTGTCTGACTGTATCTACATTGCTGATCAATAGAAATTTCCAAAAATTTCAACAATTGCGTAACGTTTTTACATATACCTCAAAACTAGTTTAATGAGTTTTATTGTCTTTACAGATTCTTATGTTAAAATAAATTAAGCCCTACAACCGAAAATGCCCCCTAAATCAAAAAAAAAAGGCTCAAAAAATGTGCAAAAGACGGCGGTATATTGATATAAAAAACGACCCAGAATTACTAGAAATAGAAAGAAGAAAGCGAAGAGAACGATACCTAAAACAAAAAGAAACAAAGAAAGAAAAATCGTCTCGCGAACAAAGAGAACAAAGAAAAAAGTGGAGAGAAAATTCTAAAAGGTAAAAATTATTTTGACGTTTTTATTTATTTTCTTTACGTTTACAATTTGATCCTGTATTAAAGTAAGCGTTTTCATAATTATGTAGATGTTGTATTTAAATATATGTTTAAATTTTCTATAGATATCGTCAAAAGAAAACAGAAAAATCTACCATAGGGAAGGAGCTATTATTTCAAACGATTAATATCCAAGCTGTTGCTGATGACAACGGCTCAAGTATCCTAGATACTGAAGCCAACATTAACAAAGTTGATGATCCTTTGCACCGTTGCCCACACATTCGAGCAGAAGTCAGAAAGGTTCGTTACGCAGAGCTGAAAAAACGAAAAAAAATACTGCGAATCATAGCAGCATACCAAAAAAAACTCAAATCACAACGTAAATATATCCAGAGATAAAATTGAAAAAGATGCAGGCAGAGACCAGCCGTCAAGATTTGAATGAAGAGTCGCAATCAGAGAGTGACAATAGCAATAAATCAGACGAAAAGGAAACTCCTATGATGGAACGCATAATAAAGTTTTACACAGATGACGCAAACAGTGTTATTACCGCTGGTAAAAAGGAATTTATCACACGGAATAAAGTTCGCCAACAAAAAAGATATTTATGCCTACCTCTAAAAGATCTTTATAAAAAATTCTGTTCAGAAACAAAATTAAGAGTAAGTTACTCATTTTTTTGTAAACTGCGACCGTTTTGGGTGCTTTTTCCAAAAAATAATAATAGAGAAACATGTCAGTGTGCTGTCCATGTTAATATGGAATTACTTATAACCAGTTTGAATAAAGCTTTAATAATAAATGAGAAAAACAGCAACCAGGTGCTTTCTAAATTATGCTGTGATTCTAGGAACACCAATTGCTTGCAAAGAAAGTGTGACGCCTGCAGAAGTAATCATCTAGATTACAATAATGCTTTTAAAAATAAAAACGTAACTTATTTTCAATGGGTCAAGGTAACTAAAAATATAATTCTTAAAAACGGCACAACGAAAAAGCAAGTAATTTCGGAGAAAAAGAGTGTAACAAGCCGTTTTACGGAAGCTGTTGCAAAGCTGGAGCATGATTTAATAATATTTCTTCAGCACATTTACAAAATTGTTGGCCAATACAAAACTATCAAAAATCTAAAAGAAAACCTGAACATTCAAGAATGTCTGATTCATGTAGACTTCTCCGAAAATTACGCTTTGAAATATGCCGAAGAAGTACAGTCTTTTCACTTCGGTGGCAGCAGACAACAGGTTTCGTTACACACTGCTGTTGCATATGCCCATAATTTTGATACTGGAACTGTAACCCCTACATCAATATGTACAATAAGTGATTGTTTAACGCACAACGCTCCATCGATATGGGCTCATCTGGTGCCTTTAATAGAAGAAGTAATGAGATTGAACCCCTTAATTGACACAATCCATTTTTTGTCGGACTCTCACCATCATCGCAATATAGAAATAAGACCATGTTCTACATAATCACCCAAATTTATAACGATTTCTCGGAGTTAAATAAAATCACGTGGAACTACTCTGAGGCCGGCCACGGCAAGGGTCCCCCAGATGGTGTTGGAGCTACATTAAAAAGAACAGCGGATCAAATGGTTCTCTACGGTGAAGATATGGGTACATTCGATCAATTCTATAATCTGATTAAGGGACGCGTCGAAAACGAACAGCTCAATATTATTGTAAAAAAAATTGAAGAACAAGATATAATACAAAAAAGTAACTTGATTCCCAATAACATCAAACCCTTTAAGGGCACATTTTCCGTGCACCAGGTGTTGTGGGAGAAATCAACAAAAAAGTTAACCATGAGAACAATGAGTTGCTTTGAATGCTCCGCTTCACAAATCTGTGTTCACGGACATCATCTTGGGCACCATGCCAATTTCAATGCTGCGCCAAAAAATGTAGAAAAAGCTGAAACTCTATTTCAATCAGAACCTTCGACCTCAAGGGTTATGAACAAAAACGTGGTTATATTGTCGGATATTTCACTGAATGTGCTTAACACGCAGAAATCTCCACCGACAGATAAGACGTCCACAAAAAAAACATATAAAATAACAAAATCAAATAATAACCCGAAAAAAATTAAACAACAATGAAGGAAAATTAAGTCTTGTAATTGTTATCATAATCAATAATAGTGTAAGTTTTGATGATTGAATTGTCAGGGCATTGTAGGAGAGGGACATTTCTGAGCAAAATTGGTTTCATTCTTTTGTTAATCATTGCCTTCTTATAAAACTGTTATTAGAATATCGTTTTTAAGATTCAATTGTTTTGTGGTTATCGTTGTTAAATAAGGAGCTTATTATATAAAATTATTTTAGTTACCTTTTGCTTTAGAAGCTGTTTTTGCCAAATGTTAATTTAAATGTTTTGTAAAAAAAATATTATTGTTAAGATTCTAATAAGGGTTTATCAGAGGATAAAAGTCTGATTAGTTTAGAGACCGTTGAAGTCTTTTAGGAGATTATATAGCATTTTTAGATACAATCAGGGTTTAGTTTAGTGGCTTCAAACGTATTTAAGTATAATTTATGGTCTCTCTAAGTCTGTTTTTTTTTAATGTTTATGTGTATAGCGTAAGTCAAGCGTTTTTTATTTCATTAAAATATTTTATCGTCAGAATATCCAATCAGGACACCAAAGAATCAATATTATTAAGAGGATTTAAATTTGTTTGTATATTAAATTTGTATGTATAATACTGTATTTTATTTTCCTTGTTCATATCATAACAAATTAATACCTAAAATAGTATAGTAGTCACATGTAAATTCATCTCCATATTAATAATACGTATTCAGATCATTGTCGGCAACATTGCGTCATTATTTTTTACATTAACGTCATTATTCTCACAATGTGACATTATCAGCAACAACGTTTTTTAATGATTTTGAAAAATATCCAAAATTAATGGTCTGCTTGGGGTGCCTTCATTACAACATACTATATATTTGATATATCTGTACATCTGGCCTTAAATAGAAGCTCTGCCACGAGGTTTAGAAAATCTCAATTATTTTTGTCAAGAATATTGTTTTGAAGAGATCCGCCCATGCCCTTTGGAATTTAGGTTCCAACATACAAACCCCCAGGCTGTTATAAAAACTTTTAAAGATCTTAAAATTAAATTAACAGAAGATCTCTGGGGCATGTCTGTAAAAGTCTGTAGATCTATAATCGAAACCATTGCGCCCTATTTAGCTTTTATATTTAACACCAGTGTGGATCAAGAAGTCTTTCCGGATCTCATGAAACACAGTAAAGTAGTTCCTTTGTTCAAATCCGGGATAGTAGGGTAGGGAGGGGGAATGGCGCTCACCGGGTAATGGCGCTCACCTCTATAACTCTGTCAAAATGCGACGTAGCAACACGCCATGCGGCGTGAAGCGCGCGGGGAGGGGTCCTCTAACGGACAGCGATGCGAACGGGCAGTCTGCTCGCGTCATGCGACCATAAAGTGCGTTTCTTTGTTTGCGGCCGCGCTGATCTAATTTTTGGTTACGTGTTTCTTGCGGGTAAGTCCAAAACTTTCATGGTTATTTAGCTTTTAGTTTTACTTTTTGACAATAAAACTATTCAGTTTTGTGATAATGCAATCAATTTTCAGTAAATGTGCATGATATTTTTTTAATTTCGAATTAATTACCAAACGACCGTTTGGGGTTATACCGCTCAGCTGAACGCCATTACCCCATAGTGACTTATTTGGGTGGCTGGGTTCGCTATACTATGGACTTAATGTCGCAGATTTGCGTAAACTTGTTTATAAATATGCTGAGCTCAACAATATCAAAAACAATTTTGATCAAAGCAGCAAAACAGCTGGATTAGATTGGGTTCACGCTTTTATGAGACGCAATCCTTCAGTTTCTATACGCAAAGCTGAAGCGACAAGCTTAAATAGAATTTTTGCTTTTAACAAAGAAGAAATAACAATTTTCTATGACAAACTTGGTGACTTAATGGATAAACATAAGTTTATTCCCAACAATTCCCAGGCTAATCGTACATACAAAAGATTGATGCTAATTTGTGATTGTAGACTCTACTTTTATTGTATAAGGTTGATCTCATTAATATTTCTCATTTGAATGTATCTTACTTGTTATATTCGAAAAAAAAACATGTTAGAGCGCCATTACCCGGACCCTGAGCGGCATTACCCAATGTCAGGGGCAATGCCGCTCAAACATGTTTTTTTTATAATGTTTTCCTACTACTAGTAAGTCAAAGATATATGTCTATGTTGATAAATCGTTGATTACTCGATAATTAAAGACTTAATTTTGCTTTAAATTAAATAATTTAAAAAATACACCATGTTTGCCTTAAGTGGACGCCATTCCCCCCCCCCTACCCTAAAGAACCCAATAATTATAGGCCTGTGTCAATTCTGCCAGTTCTCAGTAAGGTGTTTGAAAAGTTGATGCTCAATCAAATGTTACGTCACTTTAATAAAAAATCCATCTTTCATGAACAGCAGTACGGTTTCACTAAAGAGCGTTGTACCACTGACGCCGGTGTTACCCTAATAAAGAACATTTTTAACGCCTGGGAGGAAGCACAAGATGCCATTGGAATCTTTTGCGACCTCTCTAAAGCGTTCGATTGCGTGAACCATGAGACACTTTTGCTGAAACTAGAGCACTATGGGATTGGGAATGCAGCTCTTGATTTACTAAGATCATACCTAAAAGATAGAAAGGTTAAAGTTCAAATAAACGGCGTTAACTCATTAGGGTCTGAAATGGCAATGGGCGTTCCTCAAGGTTCGTTATTGGGTCCATTCCTCTTTTTAGTTTACATTAATGATTTACCCCAATTACTTCAAAATCAACCGAAGATGGTGTTATTTGCTGATGACACATCATTGATCTTTAAAATAGATCGACGATCACAAAATCTTGACGAAGTGAATAACTCTATTCTTCAGGTCCAAGATTGGTTTACGGTAAATAATTTGGTACTAAATGTAAAAAATAGATTTAAATTACCTAATGTTAGAAGTAGCGAATGTGATATCATATTGAACGGAGAAAAACTGGAATTTATTAATCAAACGGTTTTCCTAGGAATCACTATAGACGAGAAACTGCAGTGGGGACCACATATAACCTCTCTGGCGGGGCGGCTAAGCTCGGCCGCTTATGCTGTTAGAAAGATAAGACAGCTAACAGATATAGAAACCGCGCGTTTGGTTTATTTTAGTTACTTCCACAGCATTATGTCGTATGGCATTTTACTGTGGGGTCGGGCTGCTGACATTGAGTCCATCTTTATTTTGCAAAAGAGAGCTGTCAGAGCAATTTATAATCTCCGTCGCCGCGAATCTCTTAGGGAACTATTTAAAAGGATTAATATTATGACGGTACCTTGCCAATTCATTTATGAAAATATTATGTATGTAAGGAAAAATCTACATATTTTTAACAAGATAAGCGATAGACATAATTTTAATACTAGAAATAAAGATAAAATAGATCAACAATTTTTCAGATTATCTAAAGTACATACATCTTTTATGGGGTACTGTGTTAAATGTTACAACAAAATACCTTGTGATATATTGAAATTAAATGAGAGAAAATTTAAAACACATATTAAAAGTACACTTTGTAAACAAGCATATTACAAGTTAGAGGATTATATCCAGGACAGGAATGCTTGGAAACATGCAGGTCCAGCTCCATAGGACAATCTAGAGTCTAGACAAAATCAAACTGGTTGCTATTTTTATGGTAAAATCTGTTATTTTTATGATATTGATTTTACATTCTGTGATAACCTATACTCACACACTGACTTATTTTTTTATTTTTTTAGAAAAACACTTGTATGATGTTTGTAAATATGTGAACACCACGTATCTATCTAATAATTAAGTTATTTTTCATTGCTTAGTTTTTAATTCGTTTTACCTATTATGGTATAGTAATTTTATTCTAGGTGCATCGTCTTCACATATAATCATATAATTAATGTAATCAAACAAAATATTGTAAAACATTTTTAAAAGAGTACCGGTGGAGTTTCTTGTCCATTCTTCTCCATACGAAACTACCTTTTGGAAGGGGCAACTAGAATCAATTCTATTTTTTTTGTAAATTTTGACGTTCAAAAGTGCCTCTTATGTGACTATTTGAAATAAATGGTTTGACTTTGACTTTGACTTTGACGTGTTTTTCATTTATCACCTACCTAATCAACTTGATCATTCTTTTTCAGAATCAGAACTGGAACTTATTTCATTAATACTTGTGCTAATCCATGGCTGTATCTGATCCACAGCCCAAATATTACGATACTGCTTTTTGCCAGTGTTAGATCCTGGTATGCTCGAAACTTCATATCTATCATTATCTAAAACTTTTGAGATTCTGTAGGGACCCGAGTATACAGGTAATAGCTTTTTACTTTGGCCTTCATTTTGACCAATCTGTTTTTGGATTTTTACTAATTCTCCTATTGCATATATCTTTGCTTTTTTACGTGTTTTATCAAATCTATCTTTCTGTTTACATTGATCTTTCGTTATGTGTTCGCTAACTTCGGTTCTTATTTCATTAATGTCCCTATCTAATTGTCTTGTGTCTAGAAATATTTCATTCATAATATTCTCACTACTATGGATTAAATTACGACCAAATAGAGCTTCTGATGGAGTTTTCCCTATACCTTTATTTAGGGTATTATTTAACCCCCACTGAATATTACCCAGCTCAGAATCCCATTTAGTCTCTCCAATTTTATCGGTATATGAAGTTAACGCGCCTAACACGGTCCGATTATAGCGCTCTACCTGACCATTGGATCGAGGTGAAGCGACAGCGTTCAAAACGTGCTTAACGTGGTTTTTCTCGCAAAACTTTCGGAACTCATCATAGGTAAATGAGGTGCCTTGATCGGAGATCAAACGTTTCGGGTAGCCAAATGTTGTAAAAACATCGTCTAATGCTCCAATAGTTAGCCTTGAGCTTAAATTGCGTAATAGTTTTAAAATACAGAACTTAGTATATACCCGTCAACAATTACAAGTAAGTAAGCATTACCCCTTGAACTTTTTACAAAGGGACCCAAGTGATCAATATGAACCGTTTCGAAGGGAATATCGTTTTTTGTTATTGGATGTAAAAAGCCTTCTTTTTTTCCCGCAGGCATTTTACCGTATGCACAATGTAAGCAAGACTTGACATATTTACTAATAAACTTTTTCATTTTTGGGAACCAAAAATCTTTCTGAATTTTGGATAAAGTTTTATCAATTAAAAAATGACCGATATCGTCATGATTTTGCTTACATATTTGCCACCTGGCCCCCTTTGGAACTACCCATTTTAATTCCCCATTAACTTTTCTAAACAGCCTGTTACGTTGAAAAACAAAATTTTGTTTTATATCAATAATCTCTTCGTACTTTGGATCATTTAATACATCTTTAATAAAACATATTTTAGGATCTGTTAGTTGGACACTGAGTAACCAATCGTCTTGTGTAATATTTAAAACTCTTAGCGAATCTACCTCATTATTTCTATCGCAACTTTCTTGAGGGTTCCTACTCAACGCGTCTACATGAGTCATACTGTGATTAGGGCGATAAATGATGTTGCAGTTATACTCCTGCAAGGCCAGCCACCATCTAGCAATTCGTGGTAAAATGTCACGATTAGAAAAAGTTGACCTTAAGGCATTACAGTCCGTGACTATTGTGAATGTTAATCCAAGTAAATATACACGAAAACGCTGAAGTGAAGTAACTACTGCTAACGTTTCTAAATCATATGCGTGAAACTTTTGTTCATCAATAGTAGTTTTTCGACTAAAGTAGGCAACTGGCCTGAAAGGAGCGTGACTGTCTTTCCTCTGCAAGAGTATGCCTGCCAGTCCAATCTTACTTGCATCAGTGTGTAATTCCGTGATATAATTTGGATTATACAAAGTTAACAAAGGGCGTTCTATTAATTTATCTTTGAGAGACTGAAAAGCAATCACCTGTTCGTCTTCCCATCTCCACTGACAGTTCTTTCTTGTAAGATCAGTTCTGCCGTACGTTACTTAAAACACGGTTAAGCCTCAAACTGCCATTTTTTAGTTTTGAATCACACATTACGTTTTGAAAAATTCTCTATCTTTTGTGCTGGGTCCCATTACTGTACGACTTTTACTTTCCGAGATATAGAGCGGGTGTGAACCGTTAAGTAACATATTTTTTACAGTTTACTTTATTATTTAACAGCTATTCCTCAAATTTATGTTATAACACGGCAAAAGGATGGTAACGTTATTATCACGGATCGTTCCAAGCGATATTAATTTATTATAATACAGTTATCACACAATGCTGCACTTAAATTAAGCTATACGACCATAACCCTGTTATAATCAAGTACTTACAGGTGTGTCTGAGAACAAAAACTATGTTATAATAAAGTTACTATAGAATAATACATTACATTATAGTTATAGGCATTTAGCCTTTTTTCAATAAAGTTTATCGATGGATTAAAGTGTAAATTTCTTTACTAAAATACGACTATACAGATATGCTAGATTAAAATCTAGTTAAACCCAGAAACATTTTTGAACCGCGGTCCCCCGCGTTCCCGGTTTCCTCGGCCATTATTTCGCTACCAGCGACGACGGGGAGCGCTCGTGTGTGTGTGGAGCGGAGCGGCGGCGCGCCATAAATGTTTTACCATGTCGCGTCATACGTACTCAAGGTAAGGTTTTTATAATTTCACTAAATAGAATAGATGCATCAGTGAATTTAATAACCTATGTAATTAGTATGTAGATAATCGATATTTATAATATTTTCTTAAAATAAGTATTACATTCATTCAATAATTACGTAGTGGTAGGTGACAGGTATATAACCTTTAGCTTATAAATATTTGATTGGAACGAAATAATCCTTTTTCTTATCGTTCTGAAGCCGCTATGAAATCACACGCATCTCGAGTCAGGGTCAACGATGAGTAGGTGCAGCGCGTTGGGGCGGTATGTTTGAAACGAATACCTATCGGACATGGGCTTTCGCGCGCTTTTTTGCTTTTTACCTTCTTTCCTATTCTTACGCATTATTGCGTTGACGACGAGGATATAGAATAATAAAGTACCTACCTATAAGTTTTTTTTAAATTAATTTTTTTTTTAAATTAGGTATTTAACTAATTGTGTCTGTCATTATTGTAGACGCTCCGGGGTTCCACAAAGAATTCAGAACATGATGAGCATTGTGAATAGAGAGGTCGTACCTGTCGAACCACCCAAATTACGTATTCAAGAACAAATCATTGGCTTAACAAGCATGCCAAATTCATTAAATGAAAGTGATCCTTCTAGTCCTTCAGCTAATAATGGCATCGATTTATATGCAAATCCTCAACCTGGTACATCAAAAGTTTCGGATTCCAGTTTCCTGTACTGCGATGAAACTATACCGCCGTCTTTACATTCTCTGTCTCCAATCTTCTGTGACTTTGATTCGGATGATTCGGTTAAGGACAAGGACTACGAGGTTACATCTAATTACGTCGATTCAAGTGAAGAGAGTGATACGGACAGGAATATTAAAAAAACACTTGCTCATAAGTCCCAAATAAAATGCATATCTCAAAGAAAAGGTAAGAGAAGCTCTAAAGCAGAGAAAGAAAAATGTGTGCCTTCCTTTCCCAATAAAGTTATATCTCGACGTCACTCATTTAACAATGGCGAAAGAGCTGCTGTTCACGATCCTGTTTTCAAAAAGAGACGAGCGTCGACTGATGCTGCTGTTATTATATCAATGCCACCATTTGACAACCCAGCCACCAGTGATAATGAAGGTGAAGAAGGTTCAACAGCGCGGAAACGAAAAAAGTACAATAGCAGTGTGAAACAGCGAGAAATCCAAAGAAAAAAACAAAAACTTTTGAAATATACTGTAAAACCTGGATGTGACGAGAAATGTATAAAAAAATGTAGTTCTGTATTTGATGAATCTGAACGTGAGAATATAAATAAAACATATTGGAGTCTGCAACGCGGGGAAATGAGAATGTTTATAAGGTCAAACTATATTGTAGCCATTCCCAAGCGTAAGTACACATCTGACCCTAAAAGAAACCCCAAAAGAACTTTTACGCTGCAGAAAAATGACGGAACCGTAAGACAAGTATGTAAAATTTTTTTTTTAACAACTTTAGGTTTCAATAGAAACAATGATCTTATACTTACCACCTGTCTCGATACTGAAAAAGATACAGATAAACGTGGTAAACATACCAAGAAACCGGCGTTTAATCGTGATTTACTCAACCAACATGTTGAATCATTCAATCCCAGCGCTCCTCATTACCGTAGAGAGCACGCACCAAATCGGCGTTATTTGCCCAATGACATTAATATAAATTTTATGTATAAAGACTTTTGTTCAAAAAATCCCGAGTCAAAACTCAGTTATGACTTATATCGATCTCACTTAAAATCAATGAATATATCTTTCACTCGGCTCGGGAATGAGGAGTGCGAACAGTGCGAATCATACAAACATCACACTAAAGAAACAAGCCATGATGTTCGTAAGCAATGTTTTCCTGATTGTGACACTTGCTTGGCTTGGGCTAAGCATCATGATCGATACAAAAAAGCTAGAGCCCTTTATGATGCTCACAAAGCTATAAAGCAAAACGAAAATAGTATTTATTTCAGCGGCGATCTAGAAAAAGTTATCATGCTGCCTAGAATGGAGATGTTCAAAGCGGTTATATTTTGTCCCCGTTTGACGCTCTTTAACCAATCCTTTGCACCGGTTGGAAAAATATCAAAGGAATCGAAACCTCTTGCTGCAATTTGGCACGACGGAATAGCCGGTAGAAAACAAGAGGATATTATGAGCGCGTACTACAGTTTTTTCCTTCGTCATCGAGACGTTCAGAATGTTAATATCTGGTTAGATAATTGTACATCACAGAACAAGAATTGGCTGTTTTATTCCATGTTAGTCGACCTAGTAAACAGTGACGTTATAAGTACAGAAACAATAACTTTACACTACTTCGAACCCGGCCACACCTTCATGAGCTGCGACCAGTTCCACCATCAAGTGGAACTTGCAATGAAAAAGAAGGGTAAAATATATGACTTTTCAGATTTTGAGGAAGCTGTAGCCTCTGCAAACAATGGCAGAGTAACTGTCAAAGCGCTACAAGCAAATGAATTTCTCAATTTACCCAATAATGTCTCTGAGCGGCGAATTCAGCAAGCATGCCCTAGAGTCTATCTGAAAAATATAACACAAGTCTCGTTTAAGAGGTCAAGTTATGACATGTTGTATAAAAATGATTTTAGTGATGAATACTCAAGTTTTAAATTTTTAAATGACAAGTACTTAAGAAATCCACGTACCAACATAAGCTTCCGGACACAGCCGAAAGGCATTGATGAGGAACGTAAATCTAACTTAATAACTAAATTGTCGCCTATCATTCCAAAACATAAAATGGTATTTTGGAATGGATTGCCTACAAACAATAACACAGAAACGACCAAAAATTCAAGGAGGACTACCTAAACCTAAGAAAGCCATTTTAAATACCCAAGTACCTACAATTCTTTTTTTATTTTAATATAACTACTTAAATGTATATATTACTTAGTGCCATAAGACTAAATAATTATATATTTATTACTAATTATTATATTAGATTTAATTCTATATAGAGGACTCAGTTGATTACATGATTGTGATAATTTTTTAGTTAAAGACTGATTATATTGTAAAATTTAGAAAGCTATATAATAGTCTTAAGACTGAAGAAAATTGTTATAGCAGGTTGTTTTATGACAACTGCAGCTAGTGAGATAGATGGTTATATTTTTTTATTATCTTAAGACACTTTTCACTCCAGGGTTTTAAGTTAGAGAATGTTTTGATATTAAGATAATATTGTGATTTAATTATGAATATTACTAAGCCCAAATGTCAAAAATAATTATTTATGTTATTGATAACCATTTAAAATTGTTTGAAATAAATGATTAATAAATAATTTGTTTAATTTGCTTGCTTGTTTTCTTTTTTTTTCTCGAATAATTGTAAGTCATTGCTTATCTATAAAACGGCTAACCGCGAGCGAAGTATGAGTAGCCTTGTTTTAAGTAAGCAATACCGTTTAACTTGACGCCGCTTAATATATTATTACACAATTACTTGATTATAATGATCACTAAGTGCCTTAACTTGTTTATAAACCAAGGGGCTAAACCTTAATTTTACAGTCATTACTTGATTATATCATAGTTATGCAGCTTAGCCGTATTGTAATGACGTATTTTTTGATAACTTTAAATAAAATTTTTAGTAGTACAATTCTAAAGCAATTACTAAGTTATAATACCGTTAGAGTAGGGTTAGCCCTATTATTATGCAGTATTTAATTACTAAACTGGGAAGAAATGCTAAGCTTAATTACAAATATCTGTTTTATTGTAAGACTGAAAGATGTTTTCAGTTTTCATACCCCAAAAAAAAATCGTTGATAAACCAGTGACATTTGTCTCTTAGAAAGATTTTTATATCTTTATTCGTTTGGAAGAGACATCATTTCGCAGGTTTTTGTCCGATATCTCTGAAACTACTTTATGGGTTTAACCGTATTTTAAACAATGTACGGCAGAGTTAGTGGCCTTGCTATTATCGAAAAAATTTCAATGAATTTTCGAAAATAACTAGCCAACCCAATAAATTGTCTGACTTCGTGTACGTTTCGCGGTGTGGGAAAGTTTTTTACAGCATTAATTTTAATTTTACCCGGTTTAACTCCTTCGATCGTAATTTCATAACCCAGATAATGAATAGAAGTTTGAAAGAAATAACATTTCTGTATATTTAAAGTTAGTTTGGCTTCATTAAGCAGTTTAAAAGTTTTCTCTAATTTTTCAATGCCTTCTTCAAAGTTTTTCGAGGGTATTATCAGGTCATCCATATAAGCAATAGCTGGCCTATCCGATGCAATTCTAGTAGAACCCTGAGCAGAATTTAACCCAAGGGCCTGGTTTATGGTCCTCTGGAATACAGAAGGCGCATTGGCTAGACCAAAGGGCATCCTCTTAAATTGATATAGACCATCAGGCGTAACAAAAGCCGTGACGTGTCTGCTCTCCTTTTTGATAGACACCTGATAATACCCACTCATTAAATCTAGTGTTGTAAAGAATTTACTGCCACTTAATTGGTCCAACTGGTCTTCTATCAATGGCAGTGGGAAGTGGTCCTTAACAGTTCGACCATTCAAAGTTCTGTAATCTACACACAAGCGATGTCCCCCAGTTTTCTTTGAAACGAGTATGATCGGACTAGCGTAACATGATGAAGACTCCTCGATAATATCATGTACTAATAGCTCCCTAACCATATCTTGCACTATCTCTCGCTCTTTAAAACTCAATCTGTATGGCCTATAAACAACAGGGGTGCCATCAGTTAATTTAATTTCCATTTCACTGAGATTAGTGCAACCTAATTCCGAGAGATTTTGAGCAAAACTGTCCTATATTTTGTTATTAACCCTTGAATTTTAGAAAATTCTTCTTTTGTTAGTTCTGAATTAATGTTAACCTCGCTAGCTTCAATAGGACTATAATCTGATTGTAATCTAAAACAATTTAATTCCTTGATATTATTATGATAACCGATTGTATTCGCCCTAACCAATAGCATATCCTTTTTTAAATGCAACGTTGCGTCATTTAAAATAATTATAGGAATATTACAACAGTTCCCTACTATTTTGTAAACCCCTTCTTTAATCCAATATTGACAATTATTATTATAATTGCGATAGCTACCTAAGACAAATACCGTGGAGTCTTCTACTGTAGAGGTATAACATTTACTTAAATCTCTGTTAGTAAAAGTATAATCCTTGAAAATATATAGTTTAATAATGCTACTGTTTTCGTGCTCAATACCAGGCAAGATTTCATTACAAAAATTATCACGTTTTAAATCTCTAGACTATTATTAGTCTTTATAACTAAAATATCTGGTAGTTCGGTGAAATTTTGTCCAACTAGTAAGGGTACATGTAGCTGGTTAGATGCAACAATATAAGTTGTGACCACAGCCTCAACTCCATCTATGGCCAATAATATTTCAGCTTTACCTATAGGTACAATGTGGGTCTCTCCTATCCCTTTAATGACAGGTAAAGAACTCTCACTAATTGTTAAATTATACTGATACGCTAATGTATCTCTAATAAGTGTGCATTGGCTTCCGAAATCGATAAAGCATTGAACTTGAGTAGAATTATTATTAATAAAAGCATTTTTGTAATATTTATTTTGTGAACTATCTAAATCGGTAGTAGTGGACATTAAAACCCGTTTATCTTGGTTATTATTTGGTTCTTTATTTTTGTTTGAAAAACAGTCTTCAGTTTTATGCCCATACTTTTTGCAATTTTCGCACTTAATAATGGGTTTTAGACACTGTGAAACTCTATGGCCAGTTTGTTTACAGTTAAAGCACACAGGAGTATTGTTTAATTGCCTACATTGATTCGCACGATGACCACTTTTACTACAAATATGACAAACTGTGGTGGAATTATTGGGCAGAGGGTTTATATTTATTTCTAAATACTAACTCTCTTTGATCACGGCACATGTCTTTAAGATATTTTAACAAATCTTCAGGTTGAGCAAAACGGGCTGAAGATGCTCCTGCTCTAATAGTGCGGTCCTCAAGACCGTAAATTACACAATCTACTGCTTTCTTGCCGGATATATCACATGCATTCAACAAAATCATTTTATCGTAATAGTAATCATCAAGCGAATCACCTATTCTATATTTCTTTTCTAGCATTTCAAATAACAATGCACCATAGTTAGTTTCAGAAGGAAAAGCACGTTTTAAATTATGTTGCCATTCTAGCCATGTATATTTTATAGTTTTAAGCCCCTCATACCATTTTTTGGCATGCCCTACTAATCGTGGCAAGGCAAAATGGGTAGTTTGTTGATCAGACCAACCATAGATATGTGCACATTCGTCGACTTTAGATAGCCAGGTATCTATTCTTTGATTTTTAACGGACGGGTCAAATTCAGGAATTATATTTTTATCATATTTTAATGAAGAATATGAAGAATGATCAGGTTTCACACGAGAAGAAATAAAGCTCACTAAGTCATGCAAATTGATTGGCAAATTAAAATTAAGTGGGTCACTTTCCAAACCTCCATCTGGAACTCTTGAAGATCCTGGCACTGCCTCTCGTCCAGGCTCCGCAGCATAGCTCCTATTTTCTGCCACAGGTCCTGGTTCACGAACATTACCGCTATCTGCAACCGCTACAGAAGCAACCATGCCTCCTGGTTGCCCTACTGGAGTTTCACATGACCTGCCATCATTCAAGGTTTTTCCATTCGGACTTTTGCTGCTCTCTCTCGTTCGGCGTGATCTTCTGGACTTTTTTTTTCTTTTGTGGGTACGTACCCCATATCCGATTGTTAGAGTTTAAATGTCTTTTATCCCTTCGTTGTTTTGAATTTCTGTCTCTATACGAATATTCACTTATTTTACTTGATGAAGAGTCACTCTCACTACTTACATCGCCAGTGCGTTTGGGCATAGTAAAGTTCACCACAGAAACACACCGCACCGTTTTTTTTAAGTTCACCACAGAATCACGTCGCATAGTTTACAACAATGTCTGTTATTTAAAACTCAGAAAGACGTTATAATAAAAAAAAAAATGTTTTTAGATTGTTGTTGATCTCCAGCGACGCTTACGTGAAGACCGGGGTGTGGCTATAAGTGACAGTACTGTAAGAAGGAGACTACGTGAGCAGAATTTAAGACCACACAAGCCAGCAACGGGGCCACAATTGACCACAGCTAGCGAGACTTCAATTTGCGCAGAATCACGTCAATTGGACTATAGGCCAATGGGAGTCAGTTCTTTTTAGTGATGAGAGTCGGATGACTTTATACGGTTCTGATGGACGTCGTAATGTCATGCGACGGCCAGGTGAACGCTATGCTCAGTGTTGCATAAGAGAAACAGTCAGTTATGGTGGGGGCCCTGTAATGTTTTGGGCTGGGATATCTTTAACTGGACGCACGGAGCTGGTTTTTATAAGAAGTGGTGCTTTAAATGCGGTACGCTACATCACAGAGATCTTTGAAGACCATGTGGTACCATATGCCGGATATATTGGAGAAAATTTTGAACTAATGCATGATAATGCACGGCCACACGTAGCACGCATTGTCACCGATTACCTTGAATAGGTCGGCATTCGGGTTATGTCGTGGCCAGCGAGAAGCCCTGATCTTAACCCTATAGAGCACATGTGGGACGCTCTTAAACAAAAGGTTAGAGCCCGTAATCCAGCCCCTACATCCTTAGGAGACCTGGAAACTGCCATCAGGGAAGAATGGAACCGAATCCCTCAAGAGACCATCAAAACCTTGATTAGGTCGCAAAAACGGCGAATGCAGGCCGTCATTCGAGCAAGAGGGGGGAATACTCAATATTAAACTGCAACAATTGTGTGCATAACACTTAAAAGTGTTAAATTAGAACGTGTTTAAAATTACCACAAAAAAGAGTAAAATTATTATTTTTAATTTTATAATCATAATTTAATTTTTTTAATGTTTTTTTTTTGTTTATATTGCTAAAATTGGTGTAAATAAATAAGTCAAATTAAACATATCGATACCGGAAATTTCAATTGTCGTAAAGGACATTTTACCGAAAATGAGTTATATATATATTTGGAATCAGCGTCACGAGCTCTATCGAATAGTATAAATAAAATAGAATAAAACACGTGTTTCAAGTGCCTGGTGAGAAAACACCCTAAGAGGTTTTGCCGCGCAAATAGATGCGAAAAGTGCGGCTACGGGCATCACCTGTTGTTGCACGCGGTCAAGCAGCCGAAGGAGGATAAACAGCCGAAAGCCGAGAAAACAGAAAGCATCACGAACATAGGAGAGTGGCGAGCAACCGCGTTATTAAAAATAGTGCCGGTATCAGTCAGCGACAATAAACAATGTTACGCATTATTAGACGATGGTGCGACGGTATCGTTGATAGACAGTTCTCTCGCTACCGACCTAGAGGGTCCGTGTGTACCTTTCGCTGAACACCGCGGGCGGCCACGGAGTGACGGACCTAACCTCGCGAATGGTACAAGTGCGCGTAAAGGGGCCCAATGGTCAGTGCCACAAAATAAAGTGTCACACAATGGTAGACATAAACCTACCAACGCAGACAGTGTCCGCCTCAGTGATAGGCGACAATGCCCATCTCAGCGACTTGGGTTGCGTGGAGATGAGGGGCGCGAAGCCGCTGCTGCTCCTCGGGCAGGACAACTGGGAGCTACTCACGGCCGGTACATCCGGCAGGGACGATCCGGTAAGCCAGTTGCCTCTCTTACTAGATTAGGTTGGGTCATACATGGACCATTCAATAACTCTAGTACTAATGCAGTAGTCAATTGCATGACAGTCTCCCTCCCTGACTTACATAACTCAGTTAGGTCACAGTTTGAGCTAGAATCAATAGGTATTTCAGAAAATAAGCGCAAACATAAGGATGTTGAAAAGGCGGTACAAGTGTTGGACAGCACTAGCCATCACACCACAGATAAGTCGCAATGTGAAGTAGGTATATTGTGGAAACAAAACGACACACAATTACCTAACAATTACAATCAGGCCCGGCAGAGGTTGTACGGTGCCAATAGAACGCGCCTCAATGACAACATGCCAACGGGACCTAACTTATTAAATGCTATTTTAATAAAATCTATATAGGCCCTATAGCCTTTTCAGGCGGCATCGCTGACAAGTCCCTAAAGGTACGAATTAGGGCAAAAGGTCAAGGTGCTCCATTATTTTTGTGGCAAGGCGCGGAGCCCCACAGGGAATCAGATAAAAGTAAGATGAGTTCCATAAAATTAGGTGCAGCCTCATCACCTAGCGCGGCAATTAACGTGCCTAACATAGTGGCCCTTAAACATTGACATTGACATTGATTTTCCTATGGAACTACACCATTGTTGTGATTCATCCTGTTGTAACCAGGATCATTACGTAATACTGGACAAACTATATATGAATATAATTGATGTACTATCCAGAGCTGCTATACAAAGTTTTTTTGAAAAACAATCCGTTAGAAAGAGACAAGTTGCGGGGTGGAACAGATATATCGCCGGTGCTCACGGGGAAGCCAGAATTAAATTTCAAGTTTGGCTATTAGCGGGAAAACCGACTAGCGGTATTGTTTATGATGAAATGGTAGAAACTCGTAAGATCTTCAAGTCTAAATTAAAGTGGTGTCAGGATAGACAAGACCAGATAAGAATGGATATTCTTGCCTCAAATCATGCAAAAAAAGACTTTAGTAATTTTTGGAAAAATACTAACAAATTTAATGGTAAAGCTGGTTTCCCCGTGAGCGTCGACGGTGTAACTGATCATAAAATGATTGCTAATTTATTTAGGCAACAATTTACTGTGCAGTCGTCCTTGAGCACTCCGCTTAGTACTGATAGCGATCCCGGGACCATCGTGACTAGAAAACAAAATATCACTTTATTCTCCGTGAAAAATGTATCAAGAGCTATTACAAATATGCAAAGGGGAAAGTCACCTGGTCATGATGGTCTCAGCATCGAACATTTTAAATATGCTGGTGTGCATCTGCCAAGAGTATTGAAGATGTTTTTCAATCTCTGCTTAAGTCACTCATACTTACCTGAGTCGATCATGCGTACAATAGTGGTACCGATAGTTAAAAATAAGACAGGTGACTCGTCTGACAAAACTAACTATCGGCCCATCTCGCTTGCGACTGTAACTGCCAAAGTGCTTGACAGTGTGCTAAATGGCATTCTCGAACAACATGTGGACTTACATGATGCTCAGTTTGGTTTTAGGTCAGGATTGTCCACTGAGAGTGCCATTCTGAGCTTAAAGCATACTGTCAGGTACTATACTGAGAGGAAGACGCCGGTATACGCGTGCTTCCTTGACTTATCGAAAGCTTTTGACCTCGTTGTATATGACCTTCTGTGGGATAAGCTAAGAGGTGCGGGTGTGCCGGCGGATACCATCTCCCTACTCAGATACTGGTACTCAAACCAGAAAAACCAGGTGAGATGGGCCGGTACGTTGTCGGACGAATACAGGTCGGAATGTGGCGTCAGACAGGGTGGGTTGAGTTCACCTCTTCTGTTTAATTTGTACGTCAACCAGCTACTTGAGAGACTCAGCAGCACTCATGTCGGATGCTATATCGATGGTACCTGTGTCAATAATATTAGTTATGCAGATGACATGGTTCTGCTGGGTCCCTCAATAAATGCAGTGAGGAAACTGCTTTATATCTGCGAGCAATATGCAGAAGCACATGGACTAAAATACAATTCCAAAAAGAGCGAGCTGCTAATCTTCAAAGCAGGCAAACATCGACCTGCCCATGTGCCTGCAGTATACCTCAATGGCGTTGCACTGAAGCTGGTTGACAAATTTAAATATCTGGGGCATATTGTAACGGATGACCTCAAGGATGACGAGGATATAGAGCGGGAACGCAGGGCGTTGGCGGTGAGAAGTAATATGCTTGCTCGCAGGTTCGCTCGATGTACAACTCAAGTAAAAATAACGCTCTTTAAAGCGTATTGTCAATCTTTTTACTCGAGTGGCCTGTGGGTGAGCTATACGCGACGATCCTATGACACCCTGCGGGTTCAATATAACAATGCTTTCAGAGTGTTGTCAAGGCTACCGTGGCGCTGCAGTGCCTCCTGGATGTTTGCAGAAGCCCACACGGACGGCTTCAAAGCCATAATTCGCAAAAAATCGGCTTCTTTACTGCAGCGTCTGCGAGGTGCTAAGAATGGCATTCTGAAAGTCATTGCGGCTCGCTTTGACTGCCCCATTCAAAAACACTGGGAATGGTCTTGTATAGGTAGTAAGTAGTCTACATAAAGATGAGTACTAACAATACTAACATAATTGTAAGCTAATATTGTTGCTAATATACTAATAAGATATGGATTTAAATTATCTGAAATAAATTATTCTATTCTATTCTAAACAGGGCAAAAGGCACAGTAGAGGCGACCCTAGGTTCGATAAGGTCTCGTAACTATAAGAAGTTAGGCTACCCTGCGCTCATACACCCAGTAGGCAATAACTCCGTAAGACAGAGGGAGATTGTCATGAAGCTAGGGAAAGCGCGAGTAGCACCGCCTAGAGGCAACTGACGCTGGGTACCCTGGGGGAACGACCCAGCTGTCCGAGCGACCAGGTTGTGTTGGCCCGATAGCCATGCAGGTTGGCTCTCGGGCCCCTCTTTTCCACGTGGTCCACAGGAGCAGCAGCTGGCGTGTCGCGAGTCCAAGGCGATGAACGCAGACCCCGAGTGCAGCCAGCCAGTCTGTGCAACGACAGCGCCTGTGGCGCCACCCCTGAACTACAAGCGCTATTCATCGTGGGCGCGCGTACAACACGCTATGGTGCGCATACGACTCGCTGTGGCATGCATGCAATGCTCTAAGGCACGCATTCAGCGAGCTATGGCGCGCATACAACGCGCTGTGGTGCGCATGCGTCGAGCTGTGGCGCGCATACAACGCGCTAAGGTGCGCATGCGACGAGCTGTGGCGCGCATACGATGCGCTATGGTGCGCTTACAACGCACTAAGGCGCGCATACAACGCGCTAAGGTGCGCATGCGACGAGCTGTGGCGCGCATACGATGCGCTATGGTGCGCTTACAACGCACTAAGGCGCGCATACAACGCGCTAAGGTGCGCATGCGACGAGCTGTGGCGCGCATACGATGCGCTATGGTGCGCTTACAACGCGCTATGGCGCGCATACAACGTGCTATGGTGCGCATGCGACAAGCTGTGGCGCGCATACAATGCGCTATGGGGCGCTTACAACGCGCTAAGGCGCTCATACAACGCGCTAAGGTGCGCGCGCACGCGACGAGCCGTGGTGTGCATACAATGCGCCAAGGCGCGCATACAACGCGCTATGGCGCGTGTACTCACCCGCCTCAACGTGCTCCGAAGTACGCTCAAGGAGCGACCGCCTCGTGAGGAGGTCCTTTACACCCTCCTCACAGAGGCCAAGCTGATCGTGAGCAGTCGACAGCTGAGCTACGTGTACGACGACCACAACCAGCCCGTGGTCCTGACTGCGAACCATATTGCTCCTGGGCATGGCGTCCGGGAGTACTCCAATCGCACCAGGCAACGTCGACGACGTCGTCGACGTCGACGTCGACTCGCGCCGGCAATGGCGGCGTGTAAACGCGCTCGCCGACATGTTCTGGCGGCGCTGGCTGCGGGAATATCTCCCAACGCTGCAACGTCGCGAAAAGTGGGCAGATAATGTGCCAAATGTGCGTATCGGCGACGTTGTGATAATAGCCGACAATAACAAACAACGTAGTGCGTGGACTAAAGGAGTTATAAAAACAGTGTACCACGGGAGTGACGGCATCATCCGTGTAGTAGACATTAAAACTACAAACGGGGTCCTGCGTCGGCCTGTAGCTAAGATCATCGTGCTTCCCACAGACCAAGAATGTAATACGGTTGAACCCTGTTACAGGGGGTGGAATGTAGGCGAAGCACCATGATTTGATAATACAACAACATAACTCATGTTGTTGTATTATCAAATCATGGTGCTTAACTATGTTTTATTTACCTATAGTATGCCATAATCAGATATGCTGTAACAGATTGTGTTACGTATCACTTTACATGATAACAACATTGTAACCCTAGCATGTAGAGTATATTTGAATTAAACTTTGATACACATAAGCCATCAGCAACAGAGCATGTATTTTGATAACGTCATCATTTGGATAATGATCGTAATAATACGAGGTAAAAACTCAGGTTAAAACATGTATGATCAATCTTACGCCATAATATTGTCGATTGCGTAAGATTAATCAAGTTGCAACACGATTCTGAGGTGGCGACCTGACTCAAGGCCAAACCCAGCTACGCTTTGGTAACCTGTAGTATTGTATGGAAGAAAAGTTAAAACCCTTCAGGGCCCACACGCTACTTGAGCTAATGACCAAAGCCATATATACCAGAGAAATTAAATTAACATCAAGTTCTAATCGCTTAAAAGTTCTTATTATGTCAGCAAGTTCAGTCTTCAACAAGTCTCCGGTGAAGTAACAGCTCCTCATAACTGTTAGCTTTACAAGTCGCGAATGTTCTATAACTAGCTCAGGGCAGTCAAGTTATCATAGCTTAGGATTATTTTACTTTTCTATTATTGTGTATTTCCGTGTACTCTTTAATGATCCTTTATGCTTATTTGACTGTATTTCCGTGTTGTGTACAATTAACTAACCTTACGTATGTGATTTAAATTCGTGTTAAACTATTGTGTGTGTAAATAGCAAATATAACGTTTTAAAAAGTGCTGAAAGTGGTTTCAATTAAATTCCCTCGTCAAGGGAACATCATCACCCCCGCCTACATCACCTGACTCCCGCGTTAATAACAACATTATTGACGTCAAGAAATATGATGACTATGCACTAGATACAGCCAAATTATACGTACAGCATTATTGGTGGCACCCGATGACCCCTACTTTGCACAAAGTGCTCATACATGGTGCTGCCATAATAGAGAATTCACTTCTCCCAATAGGCCAATTGTCAGAGGAGGCTCAAGAGGCCCGAAATAAGCACTTTCGCATGTATAGAGCGAATTACGCAAGAACATTTTCCCGCGAACAGTGTAACCGCGACATCTATAATCGACTATTATTGAGCTCTGATCCGCTCATTAGCAGTATTAGTATAAAACAAAGGAGAAAAAAAATGTCTATATTCCGTTGGTTTAGGTAGTTAAATAAAGGTAAACAAAAAAACCCACGTGACGAGAGAGCTATCAAGTAACCGACTAAACGTAATACCTGGCACTTCAGATGGCATGCTACGTCACAGTTGTACTCTTCAATTTAGCAACGTTTTATTTCGTTGACGTTTAGAGAACATGTATTTTTGGGCTCTTTACAATAGGCTCTTACAATGCAGCAATGGGCTCTTTACAACGTCTTATAATTCGATGGAGCCGGCTGCACGCACGAAAAAACATGACTCATGCGGCGTTACCTCGCTCTGAGGCGTTCCATTTAAGGCTTGAAGTGCAAGCGAGAGCGTGGAACGAGCGACAGAGGCACAATCGGCCTCCGCGTTCGGCAGCGTTCGACATCTGTCTCTCTCCTACTTGAGTGAGCGATGCGTCCGCGTGGACAGCTGCTATACAATAATACATTTACATGTTTTCGTCAAGTATGAAGTGCAGTGAAAAGTGAATGTGGTGTCAATTGTTTATAGCAACGACAATTGCGGCGATTCTTATGACGTTGTCACGTTCAACTATCGTCAGTAAACAGACTTTACAGACAACCGATTTTTTTCCAAATGCTTGATGGAAGCATGATGTCTTTACAAAACACGATTTTTTTACCAACATAGCTTGACGTTTCTTTTAGACAAGACGATAAAAGCTAGACTTTTTTTCTACCAATTTACCTTTTTAAGCCCAGAGCTTGGTGGTAACGTGATTTCTTTAAAACACATTTTTTTTTAACCAACCCAGCTGATGTTTTTTTTCAGACAAGAGTATTTGACCAATCCAAAATGTTTTTTTTTTTCAGTCAAGAGCATGGAACCATCCAATTCATTACAACCCCTTTTGATTTTGACCAACCTAGCTAGTAGTTTTTTTTTTAGACGAGACAATTTGACCAATCTAACATGATTTTGACCAACCTGGTTTGACTTTTTTTTTTCAGACAAGAGCGCAGATGCCTAAAAGCTTTACAAGAATTGATTTTTTGAACCATCTAACAAAAAAAAAATCAGCCATGTGTTGTCGGAAGCATGATGTCTTTCCAACACATAATTTTTTTTTGCCAACTTAGTTCGACGTGTTTTTTACAGACAAGAGCATAAAGCATAAAACTTTTAAGAAGACCTTATTTTTTGATTGACATCATTTATTTTTTCGTAAACGAAGCAAAATGAGTATGTAAGGAGCGTAGCAGGTGGCGTTCTAGTTTCTGCCTACCCCCATGGGAAGAAGGCGTGAGTTTCTGTATGTATGTATTTGTTCATCAAATATCTCGGTGGAAGCTCGATGTCTATCCAACACAATTTTTTAACAAACTAGCTTTATTTTTTGCCAAATGCTTGATGGAAGCATGATGTCTTTACAACACACGGTTTTTTACCAACATAGCTTGACGTTTCTTTTAGACAAGAGGATAGAAGCTACCAATTTACCCTTTTACGCCCAGAGCTTGGTGGTAACGTCATTTCTTTAAAACACTTTTTTTTTAGCCAACCCAGCTGATGTTTTTTTTCAGACAAGAGTATTTTACCAATCCAACATGTTTTTTTTTTCAGTCAAGAGCATGGAAACATCCTTTTATTTTCAACCCCTTTTGATTTTGACCAACCTAACTAGTCGTTTTTTTTTCAGACGACACAATTTGACCAACCTAACATGCTTTTGACCAACCTGGTTTGACTTTTTTTTTCAGACAAGAGCGCAGATGCCTAAAACCTTACAAGACTTGATTTTTTGACCAATCTAACAAAAAAAAATCAGCCATTTGTTGTCGGAAGCATGATGTCTTTCCAACACATCATTTTTTACCATCCCAACATTTCTTTCAGACAAGTATAGAAGTTTTAAGTCTTTACAACACTTTATTCTGACCAATAGTTATTTTTTGCCTGTTGCTTGGTATAAGCAAGACTTTACAACACTTTATTTTTTGACCAACCTAGCTACACAAATTTTCAGGCAGCACCATAGAAGTTTATTTTTTGACCAACCTAACCTATCAGAAGTTCATTTTCTGACTAGACCATAGATGCATTTAATAGTCTGGAAACTTGAACAGCGGAAACAAGCAACTTACGTGCGAATGTATTTTGGTAAAGGACAAAACAAATCTTTACTGCTTATAGATGAACACCAAGCCGTTGATAGTGAAAGAGAGATGGACCTATACAGGCATTATAGCGCCATACCTTTTTACATTGCAACAACGACTTTGAAACTCCCTACCCAAGGCATGGTTCCAGGACTCAACTGAGCCTTGTTTTAATAACCAAAACGATAGAACAATGGCGACTGGGGAATTTCACAAAAGAAGCAGCAAGTTGTTGCTCTTTTTCATCAATTTTTTCAAGCATTGTTGCAATTAAAATAATAAATGATTAACAACGGTTTTTATATTACAGATAAGCAAATATGAATGCTCCTGCCTGGTGCAGAAAAGTTGCATAACATTGTTTCAGCAAATTGTTTTGTATTAAAACACTACATGTGTGTGAAAAATGTTTCCATTAAGTCAAAATCATGTTGCTGCAACAATTTTAACTTTTTTTGTTTACCATGAGATTTTAATGTTAAACCAGTTTAAGACTTTTTCTTCAATTTTATTAATTAAAATCAAATGGAAGAAATAAAATATATTTAGTATGGCTCAGCCATTTATTTTAAATGCCAGCCTGGCATATTGATTTACAATACATATTGCTATTAAAAATTGTCAAAGAAAAAGGATATAATAATAATTTCTAAGTTCTACTTAGTATTTAAATTATGACAGGTTCTAGAGTAATTATTAACAAGATACTTATTTATATAAATGATAAAAAAGGATTTCTTGTGTTCTTACAACATTAGCACATTCAAAATATAATATTGCTAGTATTTAATTATTTAGTTACAGCTACTAAGGTTTGAAATACAACACTTGTTGTAGGTTTCATACAGCACCAAGCTCCATTTTGAATATGCTTATGCCATAATTATTGGCTACATACAACTACTGATTACTTTTATTATTTGCACTATCATCAATCTTAACACTTTCACTTATTGCACTTTCTTCAATCTTAGATTCTTCAACATTACTGACTTCCACTTTGTCACTTTTAACTTCACCAGACTCAACGTACCTGACTTCTACTTTAGGTGTTTCGATTTTGCTAAGATTTGTTTTAGCGTCTACATTGCCGCTATCTTTACTTTCATTTTTATCATGTTCTCCATCATCATCCGCTTCATCGTCATCATCATCATCGCCACCACCCAGCTCTTTTTCATCAATTTTTTCAGGTGTCTCTTCCGAGGGCTCGTATGAGTGATTTTGAAGTTTCTCAAGCCAAGTATCCATAGACTTGCCATCTGCTTCACCCTTTACTATCACGGGGTATATGTGCTTATGTATAAACTTATGAATTTCGTCCTCTACGTCTGACCAAGTTAAACTGTCATGACTGTCCTTAAATTTAGCATCATATCTGTCGTAGTGGACCTGAAATGAGCAAGGAATGTTAAGTCTTGTCCAGAATAGGGCACAGTAAGACGAGAGACAAGTATCTAAGTTAAATAATGTCATCATTCCAGCCGAAAGACGTCTACTGCTGGACATAGGCCTGCCCAATAGCGGGGGTTGCCATAATCGCCACGCTTGGCAGGCGGCTTGGCGATCGCAGTATGGTGGTATGGTTAAATAATGTATTATACACATAAACCTTCGGGAATAAATTCTCTAAATGATGGAGGAAACCACCGCATTAAAATCCATAGTGTAATTTAGAAGAACCATACGCGGTCACAGAGACAAACACGAAAAGCGACTTTGTTTTATGCTTTGTATGTATATACAGGGTTACTGGTAACTCGATGTATTCCTTGCAGTACGTCATAGTATGGTTAAAATGCAACAAATTAAGCCACCAAATGTTCTACCGAAATTCAGTAGTTTATGATTTAATTAGGTTTTTAGTTGTTTTATGAAAAATACAATTTAAAAATGATTTACGGTGCGACTATACTGGAATTTAATTTATTATCATAGCTGATGCCGTAGCAAATCTTTGTTAATAATTAAAAAATCCAAAATGCCGAAAACTGGCAGAGATCACTAATTAAACATTTTATTTTTCGTAATTTTTATCATTACTTTATTTAAAAAACTCAAAAACTACTGAATTTCGGTAGAACATTTGGTAGCTTAATTTGTTGCATTTTAACCTTACTATGACGTCGTGCATGGAATACGTCGAGTTACCAGTAACCCTGTATATACTGGGTCAAATTAAATTAGCTAGCGAGACTCCGTAGACGTGATGGGTATCGATATCTAAACAAGATAAAACAAAAAAGAAATTAATTTGATGAGTTCTTTTTGGGGTAGAAATAGGCGTCCAGTGCTGGACTTAGGCCGCCCCCAAAAAGTTGGGGTGGTTGCCATAATCTTCACTCTTGGCAGACGGGTTGGCGATCGCAGTATGGTGTTAAAATGCATAGAGAACGCTGCTGCCCATTCTCTAGCAAGTCCCTTAGTCGGCTTTTACGACACCCACGGGAAGAAATAGGATGGTGCTATTCTTTACGTCCGGCACCACACGGATTATTGGGGTCAACCGCAGGTGTTACTTCGACATCTAACACGATAAAACAAAAAAAAAACGATTTTCACAACTGATACTTCAAATAACATCACTACAAATAAAATTTCTTTAATTCTTTCACTTTGTTTCTTACAAGCGGTTGTTGGCTCTACAAAAAATCATCAAGCTCTTTAATTTTATCACGTCTGCAGAGTTTCGCTAGCTAATTTAATTTGACCCAGTATATACGTACATCGCATAAAACAAAGTATCTTTCGTGTTTGCCTCTGTGACCGCGTATGGCTGAGTTCTTCTAAACTACACAATAGATTTTAATGCGGTTTCCACCATCATTTAGAGAATTTATTCCGGAAGTTTTGTTTGTATAATACATTATTTAACTTAGATATCTACTTAATAAAAATCTTAAATTTCATTCGTATATTTACTGACAGACAATGCACAGCCTAATTTGTATGCTTGAAGAAGCATAAAATTTTGCACAAGAGTTCCATAGATAACAGAAGTGAGCAGTAAGAAAGAAATTTGGAAATTCAACATCACGCTTGTAATCCCCCGAAGGCAGAGGTGTACCTATAGTACACCTACGTTTCGCCAGTTATGTTCAAGTCACGTGCAATAGGGGCGAACCTATTCCCATCAACTGGGCACAAATCCAGACTCCAGGCTGCTACTGAGAAATTCCTGGTGGATAAACCCTAAAATACTGCCCGACCTGGGAATCGAACCCCAAAACTCGTGCTCAACAGTAGCGCTTGGGACCACTAGACCAACGAGGCAGTCAGTAAAACCTATAGGGGATGAAAGTTTGGTAGCACTGAATTGCTTAGTTACAATACTAATAGAGTTCAAAATGGCGACTGACAGAACAGGGGCCCAATTCTGTAACTTTGGAGTTAAGCAACACGCCATTGACACTCTATCGACACACTACAGACATTCTTTTGCCACTGTTGCAAATTTGGCAACAAGAATTGGTAGTCTGGTCCACTATAATGATACAATGGCATCGTGATGCCAAGCTTACGGTAGTCTGTAAGTATTTTAAGTGTATTTGACAGTTGTTTCTATCGTGTTTGAATAGTGTTTTGGCCATCGAACCGCCATTGTGAAGCCATCGGTCAACGACACCTATTTTCCCTATTGTTGATTGGGTTCAATTTGTATATTTTTTAAAGGACATGTCCAAAAATGGTTTTTTATTATTCAATAATTCTAACCAGGATCAGTTAAATATATTTGGATAGAGAACCCAAAAGCTAGTGGTTCTAACTATAACATACATTTTTAAAGGCTTCCATTTTTGAGAAAAATCGTTTTTTATATTTTAGTGTGAATTTACTCCTAAAACGAACAAACTTTTCTAACTAACTAGTATATTAAAGTGAACACACCCTAACCAAAAAGAAAACTTGGCAAAATTGACACATGGCACTGTTATTATTGTCTTTAAATATTTGATCGACGATTAAGACAATGTAAACAATAAGAAATATGATGAAATGGGATATTTTCAGTCAAAAATGTTTAGTCTAACCTTTTAGAATTTAAAGGGATTATATTTTAGATTTTATTTGGGTTGCCATCAACAAATAAAACATATGAAAAACATGAAATATTTTATAATTTTTCTCTTAAATGGAGGGGTCTAAAAATATTATTTCAGTGGTTACAAATTCCATATTTTTGTCGCTTTTATTTAGGTGTAGTTTGACGCTGGTTAGATTTTTCTCGGAATAAAAAACCAACGCCCATACAAAAAGCGGACATGTCCTTTGAAATAATGTGTTCGTGTGTGTGTGCGACTTACGTAGTGAAATTGATAAAGTGGACGTAGAGCAAGCAAGGAAGCTAATTGACGAGCTCATTCCCTTTCTCCAGAGACAGCGACGGCGGAATGGAATCCCTGCTAAATTAAAGGTTTGTATGTGAAGGTACCTAATTTGATACTCCGACCGAAAACCATGAGATGATGTGAAAAATCTACGAAATTTTTTTTTTCTTCAAATATCTAATATTTTTTTTATTAATATACAAATTCAAATATAATAATATAATATAATATAATATATATAATAATATTGCGAAAACGGTGCGTCCTAGGCAAAAAATAACCAAAATTTGACCCCCCCCCCTATGTACCACTCCCCGTGTAAACAGCATCCCAACATGAATTACGGTTTTTTTTTTTTTAATACCGAAGGCCCGTATCCTCGCGCCATAGCGCCCCTAAGGCTTCACCCATTAAACGTTATTAAACGCGTTTTTAGTGAAATTTGATGTTTCTAATAATAAAACGTTTTTATATTAATAAATAAACCCATAATATAAAGATTTAATTGATAAAAATTGGATTTGAAAAAGTGGTAGGTTTGGTTTACCTCATGGTAGATTTTTGATAGCAACACTAAAACTATTATACGCCACACTATCGACTTACTACCGACACACTACTGAGACACCACTGAAACGCCATTGAAGTTTTTGCAGAATGCCAAATTTGCAACAGTGGCAAAAGAATGTCTGCAGTGTGTCGATAGAGTGTCAATGGCGTGTTGCTTAACTCAAAGTTACAGAATTGGGCCCAAATGTCCATGACTATTCTATTGAGACACTACTGACACACTACCGACATACTATTGACAAGTTGGTTATTTTACAGAATTGGGCCCCAGAACTACCAATTAAATGACTGCAAAATTCAGTGGTATCAAACGCGCCACCAGTCAAGTTATAATGAACGCACAGTAGCACAAAGTCTAGATGTTTTGAAATGTCGCTTATAACTTATAGATTAGGCATACATACCGTATCAAGGACAAGACCGAGGCCAGGCGCAGTGGGTATCATAACCTTTTCCTTGCCAAACACCCTCTCTAGTATTGAATTATCGGTGTGACCACGCAGCACCGCTATTGCCAATCCAACCATCTTGCGTATTTGATGCAGCATGAAGCTTTGACCCTGGGTTTAAATAAAAAGATAAACTTTATTGCAATTGTAAAACGTGTTTGGAATGGAATGGGGAGACTCGTGTCCATTTTTAAAAGTTATAGTGTTAACTTTTACATCAGTGTAAGTGCATATTAGTTAGTAAATAGGATTCTTTTATTTTCTATTTCCATATCTATATAAATAAAAATTAAATGAAAAAGTGAAATTAAATGTCTTTAATAGACCGAATTAGGGTTTCATGGATAGAAAATTTGAAGTTTCCCAGAGATAATTCAAATTTGGGAAAAAGAAGCATTCTTTTTTCTATGGGAATTTTGCATGAACTCAAGGCAACAGGACAACGACTTTCGGGTCAGCTAGTTATAAATATAATCAAAATTAAGTTTCTGAAAAAAAAAACCATGACAACCATGTTCAAAAAGCGTATGCTACATGAAATAGTTATAGGAAATTATACTCTATTCATAAAAGTTTTAGTAGTCACAAATTATATTGACATTAATAGTAAGTAACATACCTTTACTAATAGCACAGCAAATTCCATATCTGAGTCAACAAAAACTCTGTCTAACGTGAAGCCCATCATAAATCGTAGAGATGAAGGATCTTGAAAATGTCTGAAACAAATACTTTGGTTAAATATCTTAATGCCTCCTACGTTTCTAGCCACCAGCCACCCCATAGAGAAGTGCTCGAACTGAAACTTGAGATTTAATTTATTAACCTCAATTTTCGTTGATAAAAAGAAAAGAATGTTGGGATAGTGGTGAGATTAAAGTTGAAACTTAGATAAATGTATTACTAATGTCACTGCGCTAAATCCAGGACGCAATAAAAAAAAAATTGCCGCGTTAACACACCTTTACATTTTTTGATGATAATATATTCCATTTAAATAAAACTTTTTACAGTCCGTTCAACCAATTTTGACATCTATTGCGTTGGTGGCATGACAAATGGCAGCTGTAATAAACAGTTTGTATTGTAACCACGTTTTTGCTTTTAATGCCATCCTTAGTAAAAATCGTTGAACGGACTGTAAAAAAGTTTATTTAAATTTGTAATCTCATTTCGAATGGAGTTTATGATGTATATTGTGTAAACGTTATGTAGGTAAGTATGTTGTATGTGTACAGATGTTCTATGTCACGAAGTCCGTTTGGCTATGAATGTTGTCAAGCGTGCACATGCACATTGTTTTTGTGTGCGTAACCTCGAGAGCGCTCAGTGTCGATCGGGACACGGTCCGGATCAGTAGTGGTTTTTAGTTCGCGCCAAATTGTTTCACGGAGTAAGGTCAGCATGGCAACAAAACGAAGAAGAGTTGTCCATAGTGTGGTAATATTTATTTATACGTTTTCAATTAAAATGTTATACAAAGATACTTAATATAGCAATAGAAGTATTTATAAAATGAATGTTTTTTTGTGTTATAAAATGTTTATATTACTTAATTATTTTGATTACATTTTGTTTTAGGGTCGAAACATGATAGCTAGTGTTTATCATTTTCTGCGAGAAGAATATGAATTTACAAAATCATTAATGGAACTCAACTGTGATTTGTCTCATTTACGAGACATTACACGCCGTACAGCTGAAGCTACGGGTGTGAGCCAAAAAACAGTTCAAAGAATATTAAAAGAAGAGAAGGAATTCCCATCCACTTCATCAAAATTCACTTCACCTATGAAGAAAAGGAGAAAGCGAGATAATAAAGTGGATATAGATAATTTTACAGCCGATGTGGTTCGCAGTACTGTACAAGATTTCCATATTGTCCATAAAGAAATTCCAACATTAGCTAAGTTAAGAACAGCATTGAATGAAAAAATCGGATTCGAAGGTTGTTTAGAAACTGTTCGCAAGTTACTGTTGAAATTAGGTTACAAGTGGCGCAAAACAGAGAACGACCGTAGTCTTGACGGAGCGTCATGATATACAAATGTGGCGTTTAAAATATTTAAAAAAAATAACAGAGTACCGCTCTCAAAGTCGGCCCATTGTCTACACCGATGAGAGCTACGACCTTTCGACACACGTGCGAAACAACACCTGGGCAAAAAAAAAGGAAAGAACTCCGTTTTTAAAAAAAATTTGCACAGGCACTCGCTTTATTTTAGTGCACGCGGGAACCAAGGATGGTTTTATTGAAAATGCTTCCTTGGTTTATAAGGCCAACTCAACAGCTGGTGATTATCATTCAAATATGAGCTATGATAACTATGTAAAATGGCTAAATGAAAAGTTGCTACCCAATTTACTTCCGCGCTCTGTCATTGTCTTAGACAATGCATCTTACCACAACACACGGGCTGAACGACTACCGACGCAATCTACAAAGAAAGCCGATATGCAGCAATGGCTCAGGGATAAGGGTATAGCATTTGATGAATCTCTTCTTAAATTGGAATTGTACGATACAATAAAGAAGTACAAAGCCCAACACGTAATCTACAAGATTGACGATGTTATAAAAAGCAAGGGTTTTGATGTCTTACGCCTTCCCCCTTATCACCCAGAATTAAATGCGATTGAAAATATTTGGGGGATCGTTAAAAATTATGTCGCATCTAAAAATATCGAGCAAAACATGACGAATACGGAAAGACTGATCAATGAAAGTTTGGGCCAAGTTAGCAGTGAAACATGGCAAAAAACTTGTGCTCATGTTGAAAAAATTGAAAAAGACTACTTGAAATATTTTCATCTCGATTTTGAATTTATAATCAATGTACAAGATGATTCTGACGACAGCAAAACGGAATCGGAAATCGAAAATTTATCTGATAGTGATTGAAAATACTGAATAGTCCTACTTGTTTCGTTTCCATTCTGTAACACCAATGCTTAATTAAATGCCTACATATTCTTAATATTTTTGTATTTATTGCAACCTAATCTAATTTATTTACAAAATGTATATACTTTTAAAACCAAAATTTTATTTAGATTATTAAATCTCGACTTGAATATATATCAGATTTTTTTGCTAACGTTACCTACTTTTACACACACAAGCGCGCTTGTCGGGATACGTCACTACTACAATCAAAGCCGAACGGACTTCGTGAAATAGAATATCTGTAACAAGAGGATGTTATGGCGACATGTCGAAACATCGAGATTTCTGTACAACATCTAAGTAAAATATTTATCCTACTACTATTCAAGCAATCTGCCTAGCCTTTTCCCCAACTATGTTGGGGTCGGCTTCCAGTCTAACCGGATGCAGCTGAATACCAATATTTTACATGGAGCCACTGCCTATCTGACCTCCACAACCCAGTAACTGGGCAATATGATACCCCATGGTAAGAGTGGTTATCAGACTTTCGGGCGTCTGACGCCCCGTAACACCTGTCAAAGATCTACGAATGACAGCCGGGACCAACAGTTTGACATGCTTTTCCGAGGCACGGAGAGGTCTCGGGTATGTAAAGATGGTCACCCATCCCCGCACTAACCCCGGCAAGCGTAGCTTAACCTGATGGATCGACCCGTGCGGCTGATATTACTTAGCCACGAGCTCCTCATTTATCCTACTACTATTATAGACTTGAAAGTTTGTGAGGATGGATGGATCTATGGATATTCTTTACTCTTTTATGCAAAAACTACTGAATGGATTTTCATGAACTTTACAGAAATATAGCTTATACATCAGAATAACACATAGGCTATAATTTATAATGATACCAGTACGCGGGCCAAGCCACAGGCAAAAGCTAGTGTTTTTTGTGTAGTTAGAGCATTTATTCTGAATGGTTTCATGTATAAACGTTTCAGAATAAATACTCTTAAATAATGGTAAAAACCACTTCAAAATCTTATGTGTAATTTAGAAGATAGCGACTTTTTTTTATATTAAGTATAGATATCAGCGGCGAGGTGTCAATTTTTGTAATAGAGAAGCCTGTTTTAACTTACTTATCAATAAAGTAAGTCTTTCTTTTACTGAATTTAACACCCATCTATCGTCAAGTAGCAGAACCAAAAAGCCACTATCACTACACAAACAAAATTAATGTTTTACACAAATAAATTGAACTAATTAGGTACTATCTCATCAGTATATTCTCAAAACTAAATAAAACTTGCAATATTCCGCTGGCGCATTTTTATATATCTGTCTGTATCGTAACCTGTTGTACACAGGCTTGCTCTAGTCCATATCCAGACGTGCCATGTGACCTAAAGTGACATCATGACGGGATCACTACTGTACAAACTTCTTGTTCCCGATTATATTTTGTAGCCCAATTATTTTAGATTGTTTTGCATTTTTTTTTTGGTTATTCAAAGTTAAAAATAGGCATGTTTGAATGTTATGGTGAATGAAATACCCATAATGTAACTAATTTTTTGGCAATAGTAGACACTATTGACTGTGCCGTTTTTCAATAGAGGTTGAGTAGCTGATGCAAACCTCCGAAGGGAAGCTGGTCATGATAAATGGTGCTTTCACCACTGATAGATATAGATAAACCCCTAGTCACCTTATAAACCTTCCTCTACTTAGAATTAAGGTGTAATTATAATCAAACTCACTTCTTTTCAGTAAAGTTATGATAACTCTTGGTCCCCTTATAAACTTGTAGAACCTTGTTCATTTGTTCTTTTTTTTCTTCTGTGATTCTATACTGCCTTCTCTCTTCCTCTGTGACAAGACTAGGCTCCAACACATGTGTGGGAAGAGTGTAGCTATATGTTCGAGCATTGCACTTTGATTTTGAGTTGAATTTGTTTGTTACTCTTTTTATGCTAAAAACTTTTATACAATCTGGCAGTCTTTTATTTATTTCTTCTATATCTACTTCCAGAGCTGTGGACAAAATAGAAAATATTTTTGGATTGTTTTGCAGTTTCTTTTAGTCTGTATTCAGTTTTTTATTTGTAATCACTGAGACCCAGTTTGGGTCTCAATGTCCCAATTACAATGTTAAAATGAAACCTCAGTTCTGTGTCAACCAAAGTATATATTGTAACATCATTCTGAAAGAGTTAATGCATATAAAAATCGCCTAAGACAACCCACTGACCAAAATAACTATTGCTCCATTTGCCACACTTGAAACTTGAGGGAGCCAAGTTGACTAAATTTGGCAAAAAATATAGTAATTTAATTATGGACAAGTACAGTCTAAGATACATAGTAATGTAGAATGTGTTGATAATATGAAGAATACTAACGTAGCTTAAGTGACACAACCTGTCTGGCAGCAGACACACCCTTGTCCGTCCGAGAACTCCTTTGAAACTGTGCATTCTGTTGATTGTTGAAATCTTCCTCCGTCAAATATTTAGCCTCCATTAATGCTCTTAGTAAGTCCTCCTCTATTGTTCTTACACCAGGATTACTGAAAATCAAAATATTGTTAACAAAACAAATCATTAGGCTAAGCTAATACAAATAGTAAGCTACTAAGAATAAAAAAGGGAAGTTGCCTGTTTGCATGACAAATCACTTAGTACATTTAGTGCTAAATTAGAACTTGTTCTATTTCTACTAAACATTAAAAATTTACTGAAACAATTTTTTATTTAGCATAGTGGGCATAAGTATTGAATTACTTTAGTTTTAGTCTACAGTCCACTCACCGTTGCATGCCATAATAATCAACCCCACAGTAGCCTAACAGAAGCGCCATTTTCTTCCTTTTGATCCGTTCTATGGGTCTCTCACAAAGTTTCTTCTGCTCCGTTTCCCCATTCTCATTTTTATTTTCTGTTTCTTGCCACTGCCGTTTCATAAAACGTTTCTTGAATCTCGTAAAATTCTTGTTACGAACTATTTCTTTTGATTCTGTAGGACTATCCTCGGCAACTTTCTTCTCTACCGTTGCTACTTCCATGGCTGATAAAGACCGCACTTGCAATACTGCAATGAAATAGTAAGGAAATGTTAACATTACCATTTAGTGTTTGAATTATGGTGGAAAATTGATATAATTGTGAACTACAAAGCAATTTTAGAAAAAAAATATTTATTTTTATAAAAGGTAAAACCCAATAATTAGGCTCATACATCATTCAGAGTATTCAGTGTTCGCTGTTCTAATTTTTTAAAACAAAGGTACAAGGTACAATACATAACAGGTTGCGTAAATAATTGTGTCATTGTTAGGATGATTGATTTGGGCAACAGTAAATACTTTTAACTAAATTACTTTTTAGTTTTTACCGGAATTTTACTTTGGAATCGAAGAATTTAATTTTTAAGACTACCTAATCACCCGGACGAAACTTTTATTAGAAGCTTACCATACAAAGCGAATAAACAAAACAAGACAACAAAACACATAATTCTTTTATAAACACAGTAATTCATAATAAAATAAATACCGCCATTTCCCATGTGTGCATTTATTTTTACCTGGTCTAATGGGATGTCTCGGCAGATTCTGTCTCAAAGTATTTACGAATAATCTGAATAACGTGACGGACATACCTACAAACGAAAATTGTTTTGTTATGTACAACTTATCACTTGAAAAACGTTTGTAAAATTTATTCAACGTTTGAGAACGTTTCAACAGGACTGTCAGCCATTTTGTATTTTGCACACACAAGTTTGCACAAGAAACTACTCATAAACCGAGAGATTTTAGAGTTTGCAACTTTGCACTAGTTTTTTAAAATAATATTTGAATGGCCTGGTTGCTGGGACCTTTTAGTAGTCTTTATTTTGTTACAAACTTTGTGTTCGTCTTTATTTAGTTATAATGATGAAATTAATTATACACAATGCATGATAGATGATATACCCGCCTGCCCACTCCCCTTGAGTTTCAGTAAATATGTGGCACTTTACTGAGACCTCACACGGACTTCTTGTGAGAACTTGAAGTGATGTTGCACTGTTTTCTTTCATTTGCCTACATTAATGCACGTTCACGAACACCTTACTTACACATTCAATTTTCGTATAAACACTTCCCTTTACCGCCAAGAACCTCTGCACTAAAAGTGGTGTCACAAGCTTTGTGGTCACAACTTCACAAGACAAGCCAGCAGGGCTAACATAACATGCGCGAGAACGCTCTCGTTCTCGATTTGTCGAAATTTGTCGACGATTATGACGTCATTCTAAACACTAACATGACCGTTATGCTCGAGTAAACTCGAGAAAGGCACTTTGACAGTTCTTTATCTCGTGACGAGGAGACCGATGTAGCAAATTATTTAAAAAAAAACAATTTTATGATAGTTACATCGGCTCATTCATTCGATTTTACGCATGGAATTAGTTTGTACTATTTGATTTTCATTCTCCTCTTTTAATTTATGTTTACTTTTTTTGTGTAACAGAGTTTTTTGTTGTTGTGAATGTTTTTCTTTGGCATAATACAAAACAAAATCACGCAAATGAAAATGAGTGAGACATTTTTGGTAAGGGCAAAATTTGTGGGTTCGTGTCACCGACGTGCTAACCGAGTCATCAACATGCTAAACGCATCACTGATATGTCAATAGCGTCACCGACATGCCGTCCGAGTGTGTCCGACATATAAACAAATTCACGACTTGCCAAATGCGTCATCGACATGCTAAAAGCGTCCCGACATGCTAACTGCATCACCTTCTTACTTACAGAGTCCCGACATGCTATCAGCGTCCCCGTCATACCACCTGCGTCACTGACATGCTATAAGAATCCCGACATGTTGAAAACATGCCGACATGCTAACTGCGTCACCAACTCGCTAACCTAGTCACCCAGATGCTAACAGCGTCCCCGACATGCAACTTGCGTCACCTACATGCTTACCAATTCGTCAACATGTTAGCCACGTTACCGAAATGCTAATGTGACGTGTTGCAGCAGACTGGCGTCCCACAGCGGCCTGTGTATATGTATACGTATTTATGTTATTCCAAAGTTTTAATTATTCACGTCTGTCGCCAGTGAATGCCTTTTTTTTGTATCATAATTTTGTCTACTCTTCTCGTCGTCAAAATCGAGGACGAGTAAATGTCAGAAAAATCAGAGATATCTCGTGTTGAAATGTCAAAATTTGAGATAAAATACGTGCCATGTTAGGGTTTGTCGAAAACATCAAGTTTGACAGAACGAGTCGAGTATTTTGTATGGGAGCGCAGTCAGAAAACGAGATACTTACAGAAATAGACAAGAATTACTCGCGCGAGAGTGAGTTATTGTCGCGTGTGTCATGTTAGCCCTGCAGACAAGCAGTGTGGCTGTAGCGACTTGGCTTTAGCAGTTCAAATAAAAAGAAACGTAAATGTTCATTTGTGGTAATACCGGTTTTTAAGAGCAAGGTTACACGCTCAGTCTGGCGTCGCGTCATTCTGGTCCATCAGTCTGGATTGACTTGACTGATGCCAGAATGATGGATGATTTAATTATATTGAATTTTCATCATTCTGGACCATCAGTCTGTCAATCCGTGGGTTACACGATCGTTCTCTGATCATTCTGACCAGATTGATGGACCAGAATGACGCCAAACTGAATGTGTAACCTTGCTCTAACAATCGAAAATTCGAAAACAGAACAGAGACTTTTCTTGTGCAATGTGCACCGGAGCGGAGCAACGGAGAAATATTAACCAATAGGATTGCAAGTGGACAAGGATTTGCAATCATATTATGGTTAATATTTCTCAGTTTCTCCACTCCGCAGCCTCGCTCCATAATAAATAGTGCTCTGTGGTTGCTCCGCTCCGGTGGACAGACATCCTTAATCGGCAGAATTTTACTGTACGTCTATGATTGTTTAAAATTAATCGTCTTACCCTGTCTTACCAATCCGTGATTTACAAAAAAATCTTGGAAACTAGACAGGATGCTCGTATGCTCTGTATAGGCAGTTTACTCGATTGCTGTATGAATGATATATGATAGTATCACGCACAGACTACTTATCCTGTATTTCCCGAAGGGTTGGGCATATTATTACCTATACTTAATTATGAATAATATATAAGAGCTATTTTACCGCATCACAAACTACATGGTTAAGTAAGTACTGCAAACATACACATACATCATAATCTCTATATGGCAAATATGTAAAGAATCTTGACTTTATACGACTAGCACAGCGCATGTTTCGCTCTGGCCTGGCGCATGCGTACCTCGCTAATGTAGGTATATGGGGCAAGGCTTTCAAATCAGCATGGGTTGACGCAGTGCTCATAAAATGAGGGGTGGAAGTTCGGAACGTTTGGTCGTACGGCCATCTCGCCGTAGAGGAGAAACGCGTGCGAAACTTACGCGATATATCACCGTAATACTAGCCACTTTGTTAGGAGGTGGTGGCTCCGCTCTGCTCTTCCTCGTCCCACTGTACGCTGATCCAGCGTTAAGTGCTCTAGCAGCTGATTTCGATCCAGTGCCAGCGGAGTGCGTCACTGAGAGACGTGATGACAGACTCGGTTTGGACAACTGCACCTGGGCCTCGTGTAGAGAGGGGTGTACTAGCGACGCGTATAAATGTACACAGCTACACGTGAAGTACAAAGCACACTCTGAAGAATGGCGCCCGGCTGTGCTGTTTGTCAATATAAAAGGATGTGGCTATCCACCTATGGTTGACTGTGAGAATTTTACAACGAGCTACGGGTACGTTGGTGCCAAGTATCCCTGTTTCTGGTCGCGAGCTGATACAACGGTCGTGATACCGCGTTGGTCTCGAGGAGAACAAGTGGCCACGGTAACCAGGACCTTGGCTGTTCCTCTGTTCCTGTCTGGCTGCGCTGGGATAGGCTTGTGTGCGCTGCACTGTGAGTGCAAGCCCCGCCGCCGTCGCCGCCCTCCTCGTCGCCCCCCGCGTTTGCCGACGCTCTCTCCCGATGACACATCAGTCTACCGATTAGCTTAGTGTAAAAAAACGAGCACAAATTATATTTTCGATAGTGAGAATGTAAATAATAATATATGTGTAAATATATATATACCAGCAGTTGCTTGCTGTCGATATTTTATTTCATATTCGTCAAACCAGTTTTTGAGGGTGTTTGAATGGCAAATAACGTTGCAAATTTTAAATATTTATTGTAAAGATTCCAATAAAAATTAAAACAAAATGAGAGTTTCCTTTTCCAGTGTTATTCTTTACACACAGCACAGTGCGACTGGGCTCACAAATAGGTACTTCGCCGCTTTAATAAGCGGTACACTCTCGGACAAGATTAGGACAGGACTTGAGAGCCAGACAACGCATACAGGACAATGTGTAACCCCGGCCCATAGACCTTCTATTTTCATGGAAGTAAGGTGTTTGTTACAGGTTCTTTTTGTGAAAGTAAACCACTACATAAAGAAGTAAAATATTTATTTCAAGGTTTATAATGTGTCTTAAGTTTTTAGAGGTACAAAATAATTTTCGTATTCAGTTCAGTCCAATGCCAATGTATACTACATAATCCTTCAGTCTTCGAACAATCATTCATTTTCTATATTGATAAACATGTACATATAGTTTTATAATATTTTGAAGCTATTTATTTTATATACCATAGACAATTTACATTGCGAATCTTGGAAATGTGAAGGGTGGAAAATGTGGAAATGCAATGAAAATTTTCTATTATTATCAGCAGATATATATTTTTTATAACATGGGTGGATTAATTTATTTGTCGATAACTTTTTTAAGACATCTTTGGAATAAAGGTATAAAAATGTTATTTCAGTGAGATTTATAAACTTAAATTTAAAGAAATGGCGCTACAAAAATAAGTTCTATTTTTGTTATTCCTGGTTTCGTTATCGACAAATAATGAAAAATCTTAAGGCAGAATTATTTAGGAAGCTCAGTTTACAAATACCAACAACTACATGTTGCATTTTAAAATTAGAGACAGGAATAACAAATACAAGTTTATGTAACGAATGAAGGTAATTTAAATACAATAACCGAACGCTATTAGGTACGCAACATAAAAAAATAGTCTTAGTAACTTAATTTCGAATCATTAGGCCTTCAAGTTCGAACAAATAACGCAGTATGTTCATAGTCGTATTATCAGCCACATAATACCAAATATTCGTCGAAATTAAATTATCATGAATCAGTTTAACATTCAACCTTTCGACGCAACATAACAGTAATTTGCTAAAACTGTAGTAATTATGAGACCGCTTATAAACCCGCATAAAAATTACTTTTTCAGAGTGAAGGGGATATTTTTCTTGATCTTGAGGAATATTGAAAGCGCTAGTAACTGCCAGCGCCTTATGTATACAGGGTAAAATTAAATGAGCTACCGAAACTCTGCAGACGTGAGGGGGTATCGATACCTAAACACAGTAAAATAATAAAAAAATAGATGTGATATTTTATTTGGGGGGTCAACGACCGCTGGTAGTGCTGTTACTTGTAGTAAGAGTTAAGAAAATCTGTTTTATTTTGTTTTATCGTGTTTAACAATACAAAAGTGTCAAGTGTCATATCACTGGTCCATTTTAATCCAGGTTCAACACCGCATATATTTTGTCTTAAAACAGTTCACATTATATGGCTTTTGCGGTTACGCCACTAAGGTTCTATGCACTTTAAATATTGATTAGCCTTTCAAGAACCGGGCGTTAGTTTTTTTTTAAGCTAATATTAAAATTTCAAGTACACTAAATGCGGTCGATAAAGCCACAAAAGAATCACAAAATTAATTATTTTTTATGTTTTATCTAGCTAGTTTCGCTAGCTAATTAAATTTGACCATGTATTTGTAAAGGGGCTTACGTACAGTCACCAGCACATCAAGCTACCACAAACTGCCAAATTTTCTCATTCAATTTTGAACTTAAGTATTGACATTTTAAGGTTTAAAATCCTTTGTAGATATTTGACAGTTTGGTATAACCTCATGTAACGCCATTTACAATACCCGGGCTTTAATATGATACATCCAGCTTTAAAAAGATACTATCACACAGGTATGACAGAGATGCTGCTCTACAAAGTCGTATTTCTTAAACTCGATTTACCATATTTGTGGCCAGGTACAAGTACATAACTAAAAAAGCCCGTACTCAATACTTTTTTCGTGCATTATTTCACAATAAAGAAACTAACTATTTCTGGCAAATTCCCGAATCCCCTCTTCCCTATAGCAAGATTGTAAAATCCTTAAAATAAGGTATTGAAATAAAATAATGTGGAGTTATATGACCAGTTATGTGATGAACCTTTGTATCAATTAACTCACTATTACTTGTCAATATTCGCGAATTCGAGTGTCAACTGTCATATCACTGGTCCATTTTAATTCAGGTTCAACACCACATATATTTTGCCTTAAAACAGTTTACAAAAAAAAAAGTGAACATGGAACGGAATCTTATATTTCATCAATATAAACATTAAAAAATAACTTAAACAGTGCACTATAAATGAGCAAAAAAAAAACGTTTACAACAAGATTCTATTCCATACCACGATCCGAACATTCTTTCTGCTTGTAAAAGTTATCTTTGCCTAATTAAGATTCTTAATTCGAAACATAATTTATGGCGGGAGCAATATGGCTTCTCGGTTTCAAACCGCTTTCGTTACAGTAATTTTAACAAGGTTTTAAGAACTCGCGCAATGTGGACGTTTACATTTTGCATTTTTAATAAGATGGCTGTACCAACACGCTATATAGCGTGCCAAACTGTATCCATTTGTAAAATAAATATAGGTGACATGTGATACAGTAACATTTACAAGCAGAAATAAATTACAATATAACAATAATTTAAAATGTACGTAATCACAACCGCTCTACACCCAAAACAGCAAAATCTATTCAATCAAATAATTTACTTTAACACATGAATCTCACTAAACAGAAATTGGCATAATTTACTATAAAAATTGCTATTTCGGATACAGTATTAAAAAAAATTATACTAGATTGGTAGATCGAGGTGAAATTGAGTTTTGTGGTGTATCTATTCATACACGAAATCTCTTAAGGGGTCATTGTACTCATCATTATGAACAACTTTTACTATGGGACCATACCTGAAATTGCGAAGAAAAAATCAGCTGGTCCCTTCATTTTTATGTTCGCCTATCTCGTCAAAATGTAGGGAACAGCTGTCCTTTTTTTCGCGATTTATTCTTCGGTCCCATAGGAAAAGTTGTTCATAATGGTGAGTACAATGGGGTCATTGTGATGGGGGAATGCGGTTGAGAGATTTCGTGTATGAATAGATACACCTTATATAGACGAATGTTTCTTTGTGAAGGTAGAGTGTACAACAAGTCGAGAAGTTTAAATAACAATGAAGGATAACCTGTGGAATAATTGCGTATCACACTTACAATGGCAATGCGTCTCATTTTGACAGTTCAACAACATTCATTGCGTTATTGACGTAGTCTACAAGACGAATTTTTCAAACCTATGAAGCAATGAATTAGGAATTTTCTTCAAAATCCTCGGATTGTTTTTGATAGTGTGTTACGCAATTGTGGTACTGATTTATCCCTGGTTTTTGAACGCATAATCGATTTAATCCGTCGTAAAATCTTGTGTCGTTGGTCAACCAATTAAAAGTGATGAGATTTGAAAAGTAGATTCACAGAGCTGTCTTGAACATGCTTTTAAAAGGGGTTGTAAAGCTTCACACGAAACATTCGTTCTTATGATTTCAGCTTTAACAACATATACAAAAGTTCTAATATCATAAATTAAGGAAACAATGATCGTCAAAGTTTACTTTGGCAACCACATAAGTGATACGTTACAGTATTATTAAGGCAGTCATCATACAGTACCGGATTGACATAACGTGATGGACTAGTGGTTCATACACATTTCTGTATACAAGGTTAATTTAAATTAGCTAGCAAAACTCCAGAGAGGTGATGGGTATCAATATCTGCCTGCCTTTTCCTATGTTGAGGTCGGCTTCCAGTCTAACCAGATGCAGCTGAGTACCAGTATTTTACATGAAGCGACTGCCTATGAGGGTAACACTAATACACGATACCCCTTGGTAAGACTGGATGTCAGACTTGCAAAGGACTACGAATGAAAGAGATGAAATTATTCACAATGAATGCAGACGGGGTCGAGAAATTTTCTTTTTCGCCAGTTCATTTAATTAGACCCTGTTTATTTTTGTTCTGATAACATCATAAATTGGTAGCTTTCAATTCGTAGTGCAAAGGCACCCCGGCGGTTAAAGTGTCATGTTACCGAAATATTCGGAGGTAAAGCTATGAGATATTTCCCTCTTAATATTTCGGCAACGTGACGTTTTAGGGCATCATATTCCCGAACATTTCTTGTTTGTATTAGTGTCATCTTCCCATTTATTAAAATTACATCGTGTGACCAACATAAAAAAAAACCTCAAATGGCTACGGGTGGCTTATGCGGTTACGCCTAAGGTTCTATGCAATTTAAATATTAATTAGCGTTTCAAGAACCGGGCGTTAGTCTCACAGTAATGGATAAAATAAAAAGCTTTCAACAAATGATGCTTGTTCATTCCACACGTAATGTCAACCATACACTTCATAAGATACGTCAAAATCACCATTAAATGCTAAAGTATGTGCTGGTACATACTTTGCGTTAAGTAGCTAATTCGAGATTTGGTGATCAACCAACAATTTCTCACTAACTATTGCTAATTAGAAAATGCATAATTGAGAAGTTTTTTTTTTAACATGAACTTAGGAATTTTTGTGATGTCGAATTTTTTTTTGAGAAAATAAAAGATCAGTAATCTGGAAAGTAGCAACATTAAAAAAACAATATACTTTGATTATTTTTTAATGAAATTCATGTTGATTGAAATAACTATAGCGATATCAATAACCAGCAATGTTTTGCGTTTCAAAAAACGAGTAGTAAATCAGTTTATATGTTCATGTATTTTCTTAAAAAGTTCAACATTCCAATTTTAACAATACTATATCAATACTAATCAAGCAACATTACTAAACTTCTCAATCATTTATTGCTATGTGATAATATAATTTTTTGCAAGTGGACATAATATTATTGTTAGATTAATAATTTTGTTTAATTTTTGTATAGGTACTGTTGTCATAGACTTGAGTAAAGCATAAACTAAACATAACTTAGAAGGGGGCAGCATATAATTAAAATATCCTCAAATGTTTAACGTGTACGTGTTTGTTGTGTTTATGTGTATGAACGTAGGCGAAGCAAAAGGAGTATGTAAGGAGCGTAGCAGGTGGCGTTCTATAGTTTCTGCCTACCCCCATGGGTAGACGGCGTGAGTTTATGTATGTTTATGTCAAATGTTTAAAAAGAAACTGACGATAAGTGTTATTATTCAAATAACGTTTTTTTTTTAAATGACACAACACGCCATAGATTTTATATTTGACATTGTGTATTTCCTTATTATGATCATGCTCGATTTAATTCTATTTTTTTTTTGCCAATTTTAATTTGATTGACAAGTAAAAAAAAAAAACGATGTTTGCATGCCTAATTTAGGGTACATTGTACAGGGATCACAAATTATGTAAACACCTTTATTTTATGTACCTAAGTACCTACTTTCGAAGCAAATAAACGATGAATGATTATAACACTAGTGGCTGCTGAGCGTGGTCCTGGGTTTGAAGATCAGAAAGTGTATTTGGGTTTTCATGACAAGATTAGTGCCCCCTAACTAATTTCTAGATTAGCAGTTCATAACTTTCTGAAGCAGAAAATGGAAACAGATTTATAAAGGGTGGTATTTAAAAGAGTGACTAATTAAAGTTTTAAGTTAGTGACAAAAATAATTAATTTACGTTATAGTATTACTAAGTGAGCGTACAGAGTACTATGAGCTCACTTTTTTTTTTTAATTTTCTTATGAAATAACAATTTGAAGAATACAGGGAATCTCAGTCACTGTTCTAACCTAACCCAAATGATTCAATATCAGTAGATGGTATCTATCTGCTAGTCGCTCACTTAGTCATTTAGTCGCACGGTTAGAATTTTAATATCTGAAATGGATTAATCACAACCCACTTTAAGTAAGCTCGTTCTGGATTTTATTATTAATCAATATTCGTCGTTAGTTTAGTTAATTTTTCGCTTACTCAAATTCATACCACTCTAGTTATTTTTATTAGTTCGTTTTATAATTCCCCATTTATAAAGAATCAACCATTTTATTAATATGTCCACTTGCATAATATTAAAGCATACTCGTAATAATCAGCTCCGCTTTTTCAAACAACATATTCTGGAATATGCATTACACTAACCTAAGTATTGACTACAAATACTTCAGACTTCAATAATAAATAAGAGTTATTAAATATAGCAACGTACATCATTAAAATTTAAAAGCTAAAATCAAAAGTATTCATAGTCAATTGTCTGTATTCATGCTAATGTACAATTATCAGAGTGTCAATAGTATTTTTTTTTGATAAATAACATTTTGGAACACAGAAAGAAGAGCTACTATTTAAATATTTCTTTTCTATTGACTGCCGAGCGTGTTCCTGTATTCGATCCCCAGATGAGGAAAAGTGTTATTGTTTTTTTTATTTTAATAATGGAATATTTAAACAGTAACTCAAGCGTTTGTTCTTATGCCCTGTTAATACCAATCGTCTCGCTTCTTTAATGGATGAAAAGAAAGTGTACTCTGCTTACCCTGTTGGTATTTAGGCGTGATTTTATGTAAAATTAATTAGTACTTACTGAAAATAACACCAATTTCTATCACTCGAACTGTTATAAGAATGTTATACAACTACAAAATGCTACAGTTCATGAATACAGACTTAGATAAGGACTAGACATGATCATAGAACCACTTGAGACATCTGAGAGGCAAGACGGTACCTCTTCCTCTCAAGCTCAACATTGGCATCTAAACCACGTTTCACAGCCATACTAGTTGACGGTTGTACCTCTAAACTAGCTTCAACTAGCCTACGGGACCTGCAGTACCTGTAATCAGCTGCTGTGTTAACCCGTTGTAACGTCATGTCAACAGCTGTTGGTAATGTGTAGTAATCTTGGACATTGTTCTGAGGCACGTTAGAATCTTCTAAGTCTAGGACTGAGTAGTTGGCGTCTGGTCGCCGTTCGACGGGACGTTGGCGGTAGGATGTGTCTACGTTCAAGTGGCTTCTTGACGAAGTGCTGCAGGTACTAGAGGCCGGCGACACGTGGAAACTGGGCGATGTACAGGGTGTCTGGTTCGGGGATGTACGAGCGCTGCTGTAGCCTTGATCCAAATCTGACTCCACCGAAGTCTCGCGAGACTTGAGAATTTGCATCATCCTGTAATTTTTTTTTCATTTGTTATTTTTTGTTGTGGGATCGAGTGTGGGGTTGGGTTAATGTGGTATTTGTTCAGGTATTCGCTTCGTTGTTATAACCAAGGAGGGACATCAACCAAAAGGGATATCGACCTTGCAGCTCTTGCGAGCGTCTTTTCGGCCTTTGATCATCATTACGGTTTAATTGCCACTCTCACCAATGAAACTGAACGCGATCAGCACATAAACCACGTTTAAGAGCGGTCAGTGTCAATATTTTCTTTGGAATATTGACACTGACAGCTCTTGAACTCGGTTTACATGTGCTGATCGCGTTCAGTTTCATTGGTGAAATCCGCCCTAAGACATTTATTCCTCAAAAGAATACAATTCACTTGACTTGAGAAATACAAGTTAATCTTAGTACTAAATACACGAACTTATGAAGGAAACGGCGGGTACACGTAAATAATCTATACTAGTAAGTAGTAGCTGCTCTGCTCAACAATGTTTTTTTTTAATGTTGTGGGTAACGAGAAAAAGTGAGTGTACAATTACATATCGCTTCTTGATGGCAAGTTAATGGCAACTACACATAGTCAATAGTAGCAAGCTATCAATATTCTTAAAGGTGAACGGCAGGCTTGTATGGGAACTTCGTACCGCTAATAAAATTTCGTGTTTTGGGATATTTTTTGTTTTAATTGGTAGTTAATAAGATAGACAAGCCCTTTTTAAATTCTTAGATTTTTAGAAGTTGGGACGTAAAAGTTATTACGAGTTTTTTTTTTAAGGTTATGTACTTGTGTACCAATGTAGATTGTTATTTAAAGGTACATAAACATTGTTTTGGTGATAAAGTAAATGTTCTAGATTGCTTGTCGCTATCTTTGTAGTGTTCTACTTACTATTAAGTAGGTAGATTGAGATGAGAATAGTACCTACTCAGTGAGGGGTGTATTAGGAGATATCTATGTCCAGCTGCGTATTGCAACAGTTTGATAATGATAAAGTTAATTCGCTAAATTGCTCAGATGCAGTCACAAACCACAATCCAAAACAACAGCAAAGAACTGAACTACAGAACTGAACTGAAAGACAGTAACAGTAATACAGATTTTCTTTACCTGTCAATAAATAATTGCCATATGAACAAAAATAATATTGATGACGAAAATCATTCCTATCATTATATTATTGTTAACTATTATGATTTTATGCAACGATCACGCATTCTTAGGTATAATATAATTATTAGTGTTTAATTATATTTAATGTTATTTCTATTTCTAAATAATTAATCTATCATTTCGTTATTAGTGTTATTTTACATAATTGACAACTTTAAAAATCATAACTGCGTTTAGTTTACGATTTTATTACGTTTAATTATTAAAATATTTTTATTGATAGTATTCATTAATCCGAACTTCTAAAAATAGTACACTTACATGAAAATAAATGTCTTAGTTGCCTTAATAAGTGGTATAAATTCTATAACAAAACAACAACAAAAATATGCGGTACGAAATCTGCCGTTCGCCTTTGTTAATGTTTCAAAATGATGAGATAGATTATTATTATCATTAGAGTTTTACTGTATACAGGGTTAAATTAAATTAGCTAGCGAAACTCCACAGACGTGATGTGTATCGGTATCTAAACATGATTAAACAAAAAGGAAATTAATTTGATGAGTTTTTTTTTTGGGTAAAACCTGCCAGCTTGAAATAACATTTTTTTTTGTGTAAACTTCACATACTTGATGGACATCGATAACTAAAGATGATGAAATAAAAATAAACACATTTTCTCAACTCATATATAAAAAACATCAAACCCTTTTCATTTTTATTTTAGTCATCTGTTGCGAAACGTGGAACTACGCGTAATCGCGCTTACACGATCTTTGCCCATTTCCGAGAATATCATGCTCGGAGATGGGCAAAGACGCACTCACTGACGGACGACATCGCCGTCGAGGTAGACCGCGGCGAAGGTAGTGTGACAGCCTTTGCCCAGAAGTGGGACAAAATGTAGGCTAACAAACAAAATGCTAGATATAGTTGTAATTATGATCCTAGTGAGTGTGTTACCTCTGCAGCAGGCGCGCGATGGGCGCGACGGCGGCGGCCTGGCGGGCGGCGCGCGCGGCCAGCCAGGCCGGCCACGCCGCCAGCCCCAGCTCGGCGCGCGCGCACGCCACGCACGCGCAGCCCACGTCCACGCACTCCACCACCTTCAGGCGCACGTCTGGGGAACATCGTCATATTACTACTTCTTTTAAGGGGGATGCGCTAAGGTTTCAAATTTTATTACGTTTTTTGCAATTTGCAGGTCAGTAAGAGGTTGTATGTTGATCTAAATATGATTCGCGGCCGTAACAAATATGGCTTTACAGAATTATAATCATTAGAATCGGCAATACAACCAACTCTCTTCGAAAAATCCTACTGAATGACTATTTCTGAAATAATCATTCAGTAGGATTTTATGAACTTAGAAAATTGTAATGCTGATTGTAATGATTATAATTCAGTAAAGCCATATTTTTTATGGCCGCGAATCATATTTAGATCAACATACAACCTGTTACTGACCTGAAAACTGCAAAAAACGTAAGAAAATTTGAATTTCGCGGACTACCTTAGCGCATCCCCCTTAGCGTATTATGACAATCTGTAATATAATGGTCATTTGTAGAGATGGGTCGACTATGACTGGCCAACTAGTCGGTTGCAAAAAAATCGACTAGTCGGCCGAGTCTATCATTGGTTTTGGTGGAATACGCGTGTAAAAATCTGAAATCTGTGATTCCAATGAACATAATACTTTACGTATTTTCTTTATTCAGAGCTGTAACCTCGTTTAATATTTTTTTTGTTACAATAATACTTTTATTGATTTAAGTTCAATTCTAGAGTTCAAGAGTATCAAAGGAAGAGTTCAGTTTCAGTACATGTTTAGTAATTTGAGATGGGTTGGTAAAGATTAGTCTCCTAGGAAAGAGCTGTCGTCATATTTCATATACAGCCCGCAAAATGCTGACCGTCGTGAAAATGACGAGGGGGTTTAAAATCATAGTTCTAAAAAACGCTATCTAACGGCACCACTTTCTGAGGAAGCCCAAGCTTTAGAGAGCAGCTACCTTTACTGCTGTCGCTACAAAAAATGTTCTAAAGACACTACGAAGATTTAATTCATACTAGACCAATAGTGTCCAGCTCAATAGTTAACTATGTATACAACAACTTAAAACCTACTGACCGCTCGGTTTTATATCAATAGCTGTGCCCCCAGCACTTAGCTAATAAATCGACAAATTAATATTTGGCTGCTATCAAAAATATAATTAATTAATGCTTATTTTTAAAGGTGTTACTAAAAAAACGATTTGTGAAAAAATAAATAAAATCGGTGGAAAAATGTAGAAGTTACACGCTTTTAAAATTATTCTACTATCCTTGTCACGCAAAACGATCATTGTGCTGAATGGCGCGAAGTTACTATGGGGTTCCCGTTTGTGACGTCAGATCGCAGCAGTGCTGTCTCTGTCTACAATAGACTGTAAAACGCACACAACTTCGGTATTTTCTGAAGTATTAAATTAAATATTATTTCACTGTCGAAATGTGGGTCGACTATTATAGGTACACCTCTGCCTAACCCTTCGGGGATTACAGGCGTGATGTTATGTTTATGTATGTTATATTATTTCGAAAAATCTAAATTAAAAAAAAAAGTCAACTACCCTATAAGGTTAAAGTTAATAAAAAAAAACTATTTTATGTAATTAAAACTTACCAGACAAAGTCAAGTCTAAATAAGCCTCCAGTAGTTTAGCCCCATCCCTCTTGAATCGCCTCACAAACTTCGGATGCCGCGTCGTCAAGTCACTGTCGGTCACCACATATTGGGCCAACAATGCCGCATACGTCACGGGGGTTGGCGCCAACAACCTCCAACGCACATGTTGGCCTACCATCCATTCTAACTGCCTGAACGTTTTACCACATAATTGGACCCCACTGATTTTGGATAAAATCTTTAAAGTGGGCGCCCGACTGAACTTTTCTTCGCTTTTTGCTGTGGACAATTTGAATAAGTGTTAATATTAGAAGGATAAAAGGTTACACTTAGTAGTAAAATGAGGGAAGTGTGGAACATTTTAGTGCCACTATTAACACGTATGTCATATGCAAAACCACAATAATATTATTATTGGTAATTAAAAAAAGTATAACCGCATAGATAATATCGTGTGATAGGACCATCTCCTGTAAAAAACACAGATAAGGGATTTTTTCGTTGTAGGGCTCTTATCGTGTCTTCGTTCTGAATATCTTTGGAAACCGCAAAAAAACGGCAACTGATTTTCACATAAATGTTGATAATGAATGTCTACACTAAAGAAAAACATAAAATCCATAATTTCGGCAAGCTTCGACAACAGTGAAAAGCTTCAATTAAATTAAAAGGGCACGATTTTTGTCTTTTCCAATTATTAATTTGTGATGTTAAAAAATTTCCTACTATTTCCCCCGTTCCCTATTTTGACGAGTTAAGCGAACATAAATTTAGGGAACAGCTGATTTTTTTTCGCGATTTAAGGTTAACTCCCATAGTAAAAGTTGTTGATAATGATGAGTACAATGATCCCTTAAGAGATTTCGTGTATTAATAGATACACCCTTAAATAATAGTATAATATGGGTTTTCTAACAGAGACAATACGAAATACGACTCTGAAAGTTAAGAAATTGTACAGTGAAACTGGGAGAGTATAGGAAAAGACATTGTACCCCTCTTTTTATAAATGTATGTGCCTTAAAGCGCTGACAAGAGGCAAATGATAAAAGTAGGCTTGTCTCAACCCAAAAAAAATCCAAAGTTCGTGGTACCGGAAAAAATATATGTTATTCTTGAACATATTTCACAGAAGTTGTTTGTTACCAAAACACGTTTAGAAAAATGTCTCGGTACAAATTAACGGTAAACTAACCCTTTACTTTGAATTTCAATCCAAAATATCTATATTAAATATCAACGTACGGTTGGTATTTAATTAATAACAAGAACGTCTTATTTGTATGCAGAACTTGGTTGTTTTTATTTTCGATTACTCAACTTATTTTTGAGTAAATAGATAATTGCTTCATATTTTGCAATAAATTACAAGGGTTGTGTCATCACATCACGCTTCTCTTTCTTTTATATGCAGTCTGAAAGTGACCGCGGTTTAGCTGTTGTCAGCGTCTTAATAACATAAAATACCTACTGCATATTGAAGAACGACATTTAAACTATTCAATAAAATTAAAAGCGTATCTCGATTAAGGTATTCATAAATATAATTTTTGATATGCAGTTTTTCTACCATTTTCCATAGTGCGCTGGGACATGGATTAGGGCTTAGGCTACTTTTCCTCCTGAATGTTTAAGATGAAATTCAAAATACACAGATTAAGTCTAGGGCAACAGCTAGTATGAAATAAAATACAGGGTGTGTAAAGGCTAGTGCAGACTGACACGATTTCGCCGGCGCGACACTTTCCATTAAATTTTACTCGTGCTACTATTGTCGCGTCGCGCCTGTCTGCGGAAGCCTTTATTTGGGACCTCAGTAATTGTTATAGTATTTACCTATATTTTAGTTTTCATAGAAATTGTGCTACTAGTGTCGCAACGCGCCTGTCTCCGGAAGCCTTTATTTGAGACCTTGGTATAATAGTTACAGTATTTACCTATTTTTTTTTTATTAAACAGCGGAGAGATGTTGTGACGTGAAAATCCTTAGATTAGGCATTATAGTATAGACAGTTGTATCGTACCTGCTAAACTCAAGCAAGCCAGAGCGACGTGAGTCAGTCGATCCGCCCTCAGTCTATGCGCATCCATAAACAAATCTAATTGAGCGACCGCCGAGTGTAAGGTTGCGATGCATAGCCCCAACTTCTTGGTCACGTCACGGAGCTGCTGCACTAAGGCGCCACGGAATTCCAACTGGAAATTAGAAAAATCCTTTAAAATATCTTCTAATTAAGGCGCTGACAAGAGGCAAATGATAAAAGTAGGCTTGTTGCATAGTTTGTGGTAGCGGAAAAAATATTATGTTATTCTTGGACATATTTCTCAGAAATTGGTTGTTACCAAAATACGTTTAGAAAAAAAATCTCGATTTAAATTAACGGTAAACTAACCCTTTTCTTTGAATTTCAATCCAAAATATCTGTATTAAATATCAACGTACGGTTTGTATTTAATTAATAATAAGAACGTCTTATTTGTATGCAGAACTTGGTTGTTTTTTATTTTCGATTACTCAACTCATTTTTGAGTAAATAAATAATTGCTTAATATTTTGCAATAAATTACAAGCGTTGTGTCATTACGCTTCTCTTTCATTTGTATGGAGTCCGAGAGTGACAGCAGTTTACCTGTTGTCAGCGTCTTAATAAAATTCTTAAATTCATTCATTTAGTGACAAACAATGAGACAACGCATAATCGAAACCGCTGGTTCTAGAAGCATGAAATTCTACACAACTTTGCACAAGAAGAGAGCAGTGGTGGCCCCGTGGTAACGGCACACACTGGTCCCGAATGATAAAAAAGTGGACATTAAGAAATTTTTGACAGAAGGTCAACGGATTCGGCTGATTTTTTTTTTTGTAGACAGCTGATGCAATTACAAATCACTTTTATACATTGAGTTTTTGCCAAATAAGCCGTATTTTCAGAGAAAAAAAATATTGAAATATTTTTTGTATGAAAGAAATCCTAATTTTGTCTTTATCTTCCAAGATTCAAACGTATTCAAAATAAAACTTAGCGCAGCTTGTAGAGGTGCTAATTGCTCACCACTTTGTCATAGACACTCTTCTGCGATTTTGTGCTCCTTTTGAGTTACAGGCACTTTAAATATTTTTTGTATAAAAAAATTCTAATTTTGTCTTTATCTTCCAAGATTCAAACGTATTCAAAATAAAACTTAGCGCAGCTTGTAGAAGGGCTAATTGCTCACCACTTTGTCATAGACACTCTTCTGCGATTTTGTGCTCCTTTTGAGTTACAGGCACTTTAAATATTTTTTGTATAAAAAAATTCTAATTTTGTCTTTATCTTCCAAGATTCAAACGTATTCAAAATAAAACTTAGCGCAGCTCGTAGAAGGGCTAATTGCTCACCACTTTGTCATAGACACTCTTCTGCGATTTTGTGCTCCTTTTGAGTTACAGGCACTTTAAATAATTTTGTATGCAAAAATCCTAATTTTGTCTTTATCTTCCAAGATTCAAACGTATTCAACCTATATTATTATATAGGTTTGTATTTTGACGGTCCTAAGCCCGTTAAAGTACGAAGGAAAAGTTTTAATTGCAATTTATACCTTTTTATCATTCAGCGTTTCCGACGCATTCACTAGCGTTAGATGACCAAATATAGCCCAAATTGTAAGTAATCGGCTAATTAAGCAATGACTCATTACCAAAAAATGCTTATAATCTGAATATGAGTCACACAATAAATTACCTGTACCTGAACATGTCTGTACACGTTTTGAGATATCCAAGTTGTTTATTTGATATATTTAAAATAAGACTTTTTTTAATAGAAAGACATTTATAAGAGTTACTTATTAATGAAGAAAATGTTATTACATCTTAGTCTATCTTTAACAAGATTATTTCTAATCCGCCTGAATTAATTTTTTAACTCTGAAAATACGGCTTATTTAACAAAAAATACATCTTTAAAAGTTACTTGTAATTGTATCAGCTGTCTACAAAAAACTAGTAAAGCTCATCCGACAACGAAAAATTTAAAGTGCCTGTAACTGAAAAGGAGCACAAAATCGCAATTGAGTGTCTATGGCAAAGTGATGAACAATTAACCCCTCTACAAGCTGCGCTAAGTTTTATTTTGAATACGTTTGAATCTTGGAAGATAAAGACAAAATTAGGATTTTTTCATACAAAAAATATTTAAAGTGCATGTAACTCAAAAGGAGCACAAAATCGCAGAAGAGTGTCTATGACAAAGTGGTGAGCAATTAGCCCTTCTACAAGCTGCGCTAAGTTTTATTTTGAATACGTTTGAATCTTGGAAGATAAAGACAAAATTAGAATTTTTTTATACAAAAAATATTTAAAGTGCCTGTAACTCAAAAGGAGCACAAAATCGCAGAAGAGTGTCTATGACAAAGTGGTGAGCAATTAGCCCTTCTACAAGCTGCGCTAAGTTTTATTTTGAATACGTTTGAATCTTGGAAGATAAAGACAAAATTAGAATTTTTTTATACAAAAAATATTTAAAGTGCCTGTAACTCAAAAGGAGCACAAAATCGCAGAAGAGTGTCTATGACAAAGTGGTGAGCAATTAGCACCTCTACAAGCTGCGCTAAGTTTTATTTTGAATACGTTTGAATCTTGGAAGATAAAGACAAAATTAGGATTTCTTTCATACAAAAAATATTTCAATATTTTTTTTCTCTGAAAATACGGCTTATTTGGCAAAAACTCAATCTATAAAAGTGATTTGTAATTGCATCAGCTGTCTACAAAAAAAAAATCAGCCGAATCCGTTGACCTTCTGTCAAAAATTTCTGTCAAAAATTGTCCACTTTTTTATCATTCGGGACCAGTGTGCGGCATCGACTTACGAGTTTGTAGGTCGTGGGTTCGAACCCAGGCAGGCGCTTTAATTTGTGTAAATAATTTCATCACCACTGCTCTCAAAACGGTGAAGGAAAACATCGTGAGGAAATAATGTCCTACGTAGAACCAAAAATTCGAAGACATATGACATCCACCAACCCGCACTGGACCCGCAAGGTGGATTATGGGAGGCCTCTGTCCCACTCCCAACAGTGGGAACATTATAGGCTGACTAAGCTGCACAAGATTTCCTTTTAACGAAAGTGAACACTACGGAAGGATTGAAATTACATCCCCTAAAGCTAAACAGTTTAGATAGAGGCGATGAAACTTTGTATGGAATTTTGTTATTTTTGCCTATGACAAATCCCATCGGCCACACGGCTTGTCTTCATCATTCTCCTGCCCTTAAGAGCAGGCAGTCTAAATCAAATTTCGAACGCAAGCTCCGCCCCTCGCTCCCCGCCACTCCATTATGTGCTAAACGCTAATACATCAGTAATAAAGTTGAATATCGCGTGCGCTCTTTGATCGTGTTCGAACACGAAACTAAATAGCGTAAGTCTCAATTCTTATTTCGTTTATAACTAAAGTAATAATTGATCTAGAGAAACAATTTCTTGTGTCGGGATAATAAACTATATTTTCTTGCTGTGAATATTTATTTTAGAAAATAAATTGTAAACAATCTTGTTTGTTTTTTACAATGGTAGGTACTTAAAAAAGACATGATTTTTGAATAAAAAATTTATTGAGATAAAATATTACAATTACGTAAGTAGTGTCTTCAACATGGAATGAAGAAGATCCAATAAATCATATACTAAAGTTTCATTTTGATTGTATTTGTGACTGTTTCAAAATATTCATGCAAATTAACATAAAAATAGGGAGCCTCCTCTTAACACAGCTTGTAGCCTATGAAAAATGCTGAATGTTCCAATGTGATAGAGCAATGGTTGCTTAGTGACATTGGCTTCGAGCTCTTAAGGCGAAAGCGTCAGGGTAGCCCGCGAAATTCAAATTTTCTTACGTTTTTTGCAATTTGTAGGTAAGCATCACGTTGTATGTTGATTTAAATATGATTCGCGCCCGTATCAAATATTTATTTATAGATTATAATTCTGTAAAACCATATTTGTTCAAATCAAAGACAAGCGACGTCCACCAACCCGCTCTGTGCTCTCATGATGGACTGCCGCTCACAGAGAGAAGGCTTGAGTCCCAGCAGTGGGAAAGTAGGCTGATTATGTTATACCAGCTTGGCCCTAGCCAGCCTTCATAATCAGCCTATAATGTTCCCACTGCTGGGACACAGGCCTCTTCTCTTCGAGAGGGAGTGGGCTGTAAATCTACCACGCGGGCCCAGTGCGGGTTGGTAGATGTCACATGTCTTTGAATGTTTGGTTCTAGGACATGCCGGTTTCCTCACGATGTTTTCCTTCACCGTTTTGAGAGCAGTGGTGATGAAATTATTTACACGAAGTAAAGCGCCTGCCTGGGTTCGAACCCACGACCTACAACTCGTAAGTCGGGGACGTTACCACTGGGCCACCACTGCTCTCCTAGCATCCTAGCTAGCCAGCCTTAAGCCCTATAAATTTACACGATACAAGTTTCTTGCCTGTGGCATACACTAAAATTGAAGTAACAAATTATTTGTATCTATCATCAAAACACTGTTTAAAGAGTCTGAACAGTGTTTCTAAACTTTAGACGGTGAAACATAATGTTGCTTCAACTTATGGTAATCACAGGCTATTCAAATCTCATCGTGAAGACTTTACTCCTACTGGGCCACCACTATTTTCATTATGTCATAACTCCTAGCCTTTCCCCAACTATATCGGGGTCGGCTTCCAGTCTAACCGGATGCAGCTGAATACCGGTATTTTACATGGAGCGACTACCTATCTGGCCTCCACAACCCAGTTACTGGGTATTATGGAAAATAATTAACCATTTTCCTAATTAGTCGGTCAACGAACTCAAGATCGTTATGAGAGTAAGTAAACTCGCTAAATAAAGGCTATCAATGACGTCATTTAGCACATTGTGCTACTGGTTTAGGTCACTAAACCATGGTTTACTTTCGTGACACTTCAGACGTAATGAGAGTAGGCTATTTCGTTAGGTTAATCCCCTATGTAATAAGAGCCTAATATTTGGGGCGTGGGTGATTTAATTTAATAAATGTTTCTTGGAAAGTCGCTGTAGTTGCTTGGTACCTAACCCAGAAAGACGAAATATCAAGCTATTCCTTTTTAGTAAAAACTAAGTTACAAAAAAAAAATAAGTACCTACCCGAATTCCAAACAAGTGCAAAATCGGCAGTCTGCTTTGCTTGTTACATTCTTTGTTTTTGCCATCGATTTCCAAAACTAACATTATTTTGCAAATTGAATACCATAGTAGCTCATAAAAAGTGCTGGGGGCCTAAAATGGACGCTCTCATCATTCATCTGTGGACAGCTGCTATTTGACATTAGACTTCATTAGAGCAGTTCCTAATTTGTGGACCATTTTAAGAATCTCCATACAAAACTGTCAAACAGATGAATTGCGGGATATGAATTGTACGCAGATCATAATTATGAATTGTCAGTTTGTGACCATTTTAAGAGTTTTAATAATGAGTCATAATATTATCATATTATGATTATGCCTAAGCGTCCATTTTAGGCCCCCTGATCTATTATAATAGATCATCTTAATTACGGCGCATCTTAAAATCCAATATATCGTTTTAGGGTCAGTTCTTCATTAAAAATAAAGCTAGGTTGTTTGATGAATGTCAATAAGTTTACCTGTGTAATAAATAACAATAATTACAGCCAAGAAGCGAAATGTGGGCATAAAACACTATTGATCATAAAGGGCATAAAGCATTATGGAACTAATGCTGGCGTCAACATAACATCAATTCACGCCCGGATTTTTCAAACGGGTAGGCAGAGGTAGAGAGGATAGATTTTTTTTTTCCTAACCCATGCAAAATTAGGTTTTACTGGGCATCACATCACTGGGTATAAAAAATACCGGTGATATTATGATTAAATAAAATCTATGTGTATATTCCCAAACACCATCTGCCTAGTTTTTTCCGAACAATACAACAGATAGTTTTTTTTTTTTTTAAACGATCTAATCTGTCATTTACGGGTAGGTAGAGGTACCTGAAACCAGTTTGGCATTAATAAGATGGGTACAAATTGTATTATATTCATCCCCTAACTTTTGGTACCCAAGCAAAGATTAATTTATTTGTAGGAAAGAAGCAGCTGGCATTAGTATTGTATTGCAAAATTCGCAGATACGGTAAAAACTTCTTTTCAATTTCTTGTCGAGAGAGCTAGAAAGACATTTTTTTTTTGCTAATGGCGTCATTGAACTACCAACAATGTTTGCACCTAAAGGGGAGGGGGGGAGGGGAATAAAAGTATTGAATACAAGTATTACGTATGTCGCAATAGTTTTCAAATCTATGCAATCGCAGTCATAGCAAGCGACTTTAAACTCTACTACCTATGGGCTATGGTGTAAAACTGAATGTACCTAGTATGAAATGTTTTGCATGATGAAATACGTCGATTGAGCAAAAACACAGTCGATTTGAATCATGTAATTACATTCAATAAAGTTTAGTAACCCTTCAACGGTAATAAAATGTCCTTCTTTGATATAATTTCATCAATGTTGATGATATTTCGTCATTTGTTTTGTTGTAACGTTATTATTAGGATATATTTGTTTGTAAATTACTTTTTTATGAATTATTACAGTACACCATTGGGTATCTGCTATAATATTTTGCATGTCCACGATCCTTTTCATGAAACGGGTAAGTACTATGATTTTGTACTAGAGTTCCATGTTTAAGTAGGTACATGAAATACGAATGATTTATGCGCCTGGCTGGTATAGAAATATTGTCAACGTGTGCAAAACAAAGTTGCACAGCAAATTATATCCGACCAAAACAGAGTTGCACAGCTAGTCTTATCCATCGTATTGCAAGTATAGTCGACCTCGTAAAAGCCACCATAAGGGTGAATGTCACTTGTACACACGGTTACACATCAAGCTATACATTTCCAGTTTAAGCTGATCTCCCATTGTATACGATTTCTGTACAATGAGAGGTCAGCCTATACTGGACAAGTATAGCTTGATGTGTAGCCGTGTGTACGTCATAGAACGTTCTGTTTGGCTACGTGACAGTCAAATACTTTCAACCTTAGTGCATTTTCAATTTACTGGGAACTAGCTGCGCCCCGCGGTTTCACCCGCATAAGTCTCGATCCCGTGGGAATATCGGGATAAAAAGTATCATATGTCCTAATACAGGTCAAGGTCTACCCTGTGCCAAATTTCAACCAAATGCGTTCAGCCGTTTTAGCGTGAAAGCGTAACAAACAAACAAATATACTCACTTTCGCATTTATAAGATTAGTTAGGTCGACTATACATAATTTTAAACCAACTTAAAAAAGGAAACAAAAAAAAAATGGCGTAATGTGGGTGCACTAATGGCGTAATGGTATTGCAGGCGTGATGTTATGTGTAAAAAAGGAGCAGGTTCTATGTTCGACTGTATGTATTTTTTATGTACACCGATTTTGATATTATTTATATTGATGCGAAACAGGCGAAATGTGGGTGTACGTTAGGTACACCTTTGCCTAAACCTTCGGGGATTACAGGCGTGATGTTATAATATGTTATGTATATTGATGCATTGATAACAATTTGTTTACATTGTGTGCACATGCCTATCTAGTGTTATTTAAGTTATCAGTATAATCTGAATACTGATTATATCAAGTGGTCATCAAGGAATTTCTACAGGTAATGCAATAAATAATAATTATGAAACATAATAATAAGTATAAGTATTTTCCTTAAATACATTTGTTGATAAATAAATAAATATGGCATACTGAGATTTCGATTTGGTTTAATTGAAAGCATTTATTCATGTTTTAAGAGCAGGCAATCAAAATCAAATTTCGAACACAAGCTCCGCCCCTCGCACCCCCCGCCACTCCGTTATGTGCTAAACGCTAATACATCAGTAATAAAGTTGAATATCGCGTACGGTCTTTGATCGTGTTCGAGCACGAAACTAAATAGCGTAAGTCTCAATTCTTATTTCGCATATAACCAAAGTAATAATTCATCTAGATAAAAAATATCTTGTGTCGGGATAATAAACTATATTTTCTTGCTGTGAATATTTATTTTAGACATAAAAGCTAAACAATCTTGTTTGTTTTTTAGAACGATTCTTAAAGAAGACATGATTTTCGATTAAAAAATTTATTGAGAGAAAATATTACAATTACGTAACTGTCTTCAACATGGAAAGAAAAACATCCAATAAATCATATACTAAATTTTCATTTTGCTTGTATGTGTGACTGTTTCAGAATATTCATGCAAATTAACATGAAAATAGGGAGCCTCCTCTTAATACTGTATCTATTTCTTACTAAAACCAAGACTGTAAGAAAAGACTACCAAACCTAAGTTACATGTGGTTAGTGCGAAATCTCTTATTTTTTCTACCATGTTTATTTACCAAATAACTAAGACAATTAAGAGACAAAAAAAAAAAAAACATGATAAGCATAATTATTTGTTATCCCATCACCGATTATAATTATTATTGAGGTAAAAATTTCACCAGATGCTGTATAGCTTTTGCTAATGTGCCTAAAACTATTGATGCTGTATTCATTTTGAAAAAAAAATGCAATTTCAATAGCAAAGGAGGTTTCAAATTGGACTTTATTTAAAAAGTCTAAATATGTTCAGTAATAAAGATATTTTAACTACAGTACTGTAAACTTACATATTGTATACAGAAGCTATTGGTAAACCTTTATTAATATAAATAGTCTCACCTGTGGTGATTGCAGGTGGATGGTAGGTTTGTCGGCTTCTTGTTCCAGTAGGTTCTTCCAAATTTCTTCCTTGTACTCACAGTGGTACTCTTCATCTTGGTCTGTGAGAGACTGCAAAGAAAAAATAACTTTAATAATAATATTCTTTATTGTTTTCTCATAATCACCAACACAGTACAAAGTCAATGTAAACTTAATAGAGACTGGTGTCTGCTGTAGGTAAAACCTGTATTACAGATCACCAGGCTTACCCTCCATCGGACAACTCACTTATGACCTATGACTGTATCAATCAGTGAACAAACAAAATGGAAAATTAAAAACTAAACAACATTATGTTCCCACTGCTGGGACACAGGTCTTCCCTGTGTGGGAGGGAGTGGGCTGTAATCCACCATGTGGGGCCAGTGCAAGTTGGTAGATGAAGGTGAAAACTTGTTAAAAAAAAGGAGTATTTGCCACCACTCAAGATTTCAAAATAATTTATCTTTAACTGTGCTAAGCCTAAGTCTGGAAAATATTAAGAATATAAAAATATGTCTTTCTGAAAGAGTATTCTAGGTGACGGGAAAGCACAATCTATTGATTAAAGATGGTCACAGAATGAGTACCAATCTGCATACTTAAAGCATGATGATAATAGCCCTTTGAGATGTTGTATTGACATATTCAATCAATCTGACTAGTTTCTGCTTCCAGTCACATGCAGCTGGATACCAATATTTTAATTGAAGTGACTGCATATCTGACCTTCACAACTGAATTACTGGGTAATACAATACCCCTTGGTTATACAGGTTTTCAGACTTGGGCTTCTGATTACATCCTAGACCAACGGCTAAGCATGCTTTCCGAACCACAGAGGGGCCTCAATATGTAATGAATAGTCACCCATGCACAAACTAACCGTGGCAAGCCTAGCTTAACCTTCAATCAACCCGTGCAGCTGTTATCATTTAGCCACAAGCCCCTCCCATATAATAATATGTTGTATTGATATACAAGAATCAGTTTATATGGGGTTTTTAAAGCAATTACAAGATTATTACAATGTTGTAAAGCAATTATTACAATACAACATTGTAATAATTTTGTTTAACCAACTGATTACAAGTTTCAAGTGTAATCTAAATGTGCAGCCAACATGCATGTCCACATATATAGACTTTACAGATACTTTTCTATTTTCAAGGCAAATATAACAACTACCAAAACGTCTATCAGTCCTAACATCATGATCATCCCTTGAAGGGTTAATTTTTAGGGTTCCGTACCCAAAGGATGCCAAGGGGACCCTATTACTAAGGCTCCACTGTCCGTCTGTCGGCTGTCACAGGGCTGTATCTTATGAACCGTAATCGGTGGACACTTCAAATTTCACAATGTGTACTTTTATGGCTGCTATAACAAGAAATACCAAATACAAATTAAAGGGGTCCCCATATAAGAAAAGAAACGTGTTTTTTTTCGGCGTTTTTTCTTCGTGTTTTTTGTTAAATATTGTACAGTGGTCTAAAGAATAAATAAGACTGTTTGAAATATTTTCTACACAAAAGCTGTATTATCTGGTCATTGAAAAATCAGCCCATTGGTTTAACTTGATACACAATGTGTTGGGTGTAGAGATTGTAAAGTCATGGGTAATGGCAGCCTGCCAGGCTATCAAAAAACATCTACATAATATGACTCATGTTTCTTTGTCTACCTAAAACCATGGAAAGGAATTATTTCAAGTATTGCTGAAGATTAATAAGGCAGCAGTAGGTTCTACAGCTGGGTTTTCACCCAGAACTAAACCTGGGTTTATTACCAGGTTGAAACCCAACAGCAGCTGGGATTTATGATTATGATGTTAATCAACTGTAAACTATCCTTACTAAAAAGTGACCCAATCTCATGTTATTGTTGTGCATTTGTACACATTTTTATATTATTTTAATGGAACGTAGCAAAAGGTTAGCTTGATACATAGAGAAAATTAAGTAAGTACTTTATTCTCAATATGAATGAATTATGAATGGTGCAACCAACAGCCGTTATTAAATAATTGTATGTAAATAAATAACAGAAATGATGTATTATGTATAAAACTACAGTGACTTGTGTTAGGTACTTTGTGGCTTAGGTATGATAGTCACAAATTAATAATAATTATAATGTTTTCCTCATATTTAGAGCAGCAACAATTATCATAATAAGTAATTAGTATTACTACCCTCTTTATATAAACAAAGAAAAAAAGCAATTACTTAATTAAGATCAATTGTATTCAAAATAGTCATGAATGAGACTGATGAAAAAATTTGATTTTATCTTTTAGCAAAAAAACAATAGTTTTAAGTTTTGTGGTCTCCAAAAATTTCATACTCCTGAACATAACAGTATTTCTTATTATTTTTAATTAATTACTAATAAAAAAAAACTAGGAGACTTAACTTGAGATTAATTTAACATTTTTCAATCAGTTTCAAGATCAAGACCAAAATGTTTTGAAAAACAGCTGTTTTATGTCATCATATGGGTACTCATTGCAGTGAGTTTGCATCATCTACGCAAAACATTAAAGTTTTCACCTTTAACTAAACAATTTCACCATGAGCTTGGTGAAAAGAACTGTGAAACATTTAGAAGTATCAAATAGAATGATATCTTTATTTGGTCATGAAAAATGATCTGATTTTGGAATATTGAATCTCATGCAATTATGATGCCATGCTTGCATAGTTGCGAAACCAAGGGTCAGAAATCTTACCTACAGGGCAGCATAATACTTGATACTGTTTTATTTAATATTTGTAGTATTAAAAAGATTTTACAACACATGTTATGTCCTTACATTGGTTTCGAATTTTTCTTCCGTTCTTTCAAACTTCACGCCGTTGTCCTGGGATCCCCGACTCCTTCCGCTGTATAAGTTTAGTTTCGAGATGTTCAATGACTCCATTTCTACTTATAATTACAGCCAGGAACTTTAAATTCTCTGTAGAAAATTAACACGTCGACCGATTATGACGTGAACCACGTGGAAACAAGTGTCAAATAATGAAGCCGAAAAATGCAACAAAAGAAATTCTGTTGTAAAAATAAAATGTCCCACACGCAAGCATCACTCTTCCCATTCAATTAAAACACTACAACACCCAATAGATAACACAAAAAACTGTATTTTAATTTAATTCCATAGCGAGCTCATTCGTAGCATTTTTGACAATAAATTGAAATGCGCAACCAAAGAGTATGGTATGAAATGCGCACAGACTCACAGAGTAGTTCAGAAGAGTACTTCTAAAAATGCGTGAGCAAAAATTTTTTCGTTCGAAAACGAGTTTCAAATTGGTGGCGCCCTCCTTAGTCATAACAAAGAAATTGTAAGTTTCCATAGACAAAAAATCGACTAAGAACGACTCTACTATTACAATAAACCGGTAAACAAAGACTTGCTGATTTTATGAATCAATGAAAATAAAGTAGTTGTAATAGACGTATTAATCATTACAGGGCAAAGTAAAATGAAGTTGGAAGAACAATAGATGTTACTTTATAATAATCGGTATTCCTCTGCCCATATATGGTAATATCGATGAGCGACAGTCGTGCCAACTTTGCCAAAAAATATTATTGTACGTCATTTTTTTGGTAGGCTATGGGACATAGCGGCTGACTGTGTTTCTCTAAAAATAATTAAAAGTACTAAGTGACCATTATTTTTAACATTATTAATTTAGTCATTAGTTAGCAAAGAGTGTTTATAAAATGTCTTATTCTCATAGTAAGTTCTTATTTGATTCTATTACGGGGCAGCGTGGTTGTTGTAACTAGCGGGTGAAACATGATGATAAATCTGTCTGTGTATGAAAATACTAGTGATCAGTGGTTTTACAGTGTGGTTTTGTGTCCGCAGAATATACTTGGGCGGCTTTACCGAGGACCCAGAGAGGTACACCGTTAGTTTTAGGGGGCGATCCGAAGGGCAGAAACTTCCTGTATACCAATGGCAATTCCGTTATCATACGAGATATTGAGAACCCCGCGATCGCGGATACATACACAGAGCATTCTTGCCAAGTGAATGTCGCGAAATACTCTCCGAGTGGATTTTACATTTCTTCAGGAGGTAAGGTTATGCATTCCTTGATTAACGCTTTTGTATTTAGAATGTGAATTGCCTTATTTTTAATAGTTATGGGCATAGAAAATTAGGAATACTCTTCCTTATCCTATTAAGTCATGTATGAATTACGTAAATACTCATTAGTCATAATATTATTTTGTGATACACACTTATTATTCCTAGCAATCATGTAGGTACATAATTGGCACAATTTTCCTCAGTAATCGTCTTGTTTGTTATTAGACTCTAATAATAGTTAAAAGATGCTTTAAAGATCAGTAATTTAATTAAACTGTAAATCTCAGTCTGTTGCTTAACATAGCCAAATAAAATGGAAAGTTCAGTGACACTTGTAAAATAGTATTATGAATTTCTAGAAAATTATTGATACACACTTTCACTTAAAATCTCTACAGTTGTTAATTTTTAATTTAAATGATATAATTTGTGTTAAATTCATAACTTTCTCTTAAACTTACAATAGTTAATTTTAGTTTTGGCATTTTATTAGTCAAATGAGGTCTAATCTTTAAGAATTAACTTGTAAAAGTAAATATCAATAGTATCTTGTAAAGAGCGGCTTGTGGCTAAGTAATAACAGCCGCACGGGTCGATTGATCAGGTTAAGCTACACTTGCCGCGGTTGTTCCGTGGATGGGTGACCATCTTTACATACCAAAACCCCTCCGTGCCTCAGAAAGCACATTAAGCCGTTGGGCCCGGCTGTCATTTGTAGATCTTTGACAGTTGTTATAGGTTGTCAGAAACCCGAAAGTCTGACAACCAGTCTTACCAAGGGCTGTCGTGTTACCCAGTAACTGGGTTGTGGAGGTCAAATAGGCAGTTGCTCCATGTAAAATACTGGTATTCAGCTGCATATGGTTAGACTGGAAGCCAACCCCAACATAGTTGTGAAAAGGCTAGCCAGATGAGGATATCTTGTAAAAGTAAGATTGGTTATTATGTCTGCGTTAAACAAAAATAAATCTACTCAATTTCTTACTAGTCATGTGATTCTACATTATGTTTGAAATTATTGATCAGGAATTTCTCAGTAACAATCCAGAACCTAAATTATTGCCTTGTAAGTGGCAATCAACTGACCCTCGTATTACTTAGGATTTAAACATAACAGATGTAATGGTGTAGTAATTACATGTCTCGTGAAAACAGACATGGCGTGTTATATAAAAAACTTTTCTTGTACTATAATTCCTAAGCACTACTTAAATGGAAGCCTTATTTAGGGACTATACTAATTCAGTTTTCTGACTTAGAATAGGATTGCTTCTAAACTTATTAGAACTAAATAGTCCGAGTATTCACTTTCTCAACAACACGCAAACTACCTTTTATCTAGGTAGGTACTTCACAATTTCTGGTACCTATTCCCTCATGTTCTCTCATGAAACATTCTTATTGACAAAAATATTTTCATCAAGAATATTTGGTATTTTTATTAATTTTATTTTATGTTATATTGAAACTTACAACAAGTTAAAAAAAAACAAATTTTGGTAATAATGTAACCCATAGAGAGACATAAAAGTAAATAAAAATTAAGAGTAATTGCTAGGAGTTTTAGTAGATGTATGGCAGTAATTAGTATATAGTAATGAGTGTTAAAATACAAATTTTAATAAAGATATGTACCTATATCAAGTAATATCAACATAAATACAATACAGTATAAAAATTAAATAAGATCTTAGTAAGTTATTACAGTTTCCCTTGCATTCTAAGGAAACTATAACCCCCCTCCCCCAACCATTTGACACCTGAGTTTGTTTCGCCATTTCTTTTCACTTTTCATTTTTTTTGACTCTCATCAAGCATTTTTTTTAAATATTACTTACATGATAAGTTATTCCAATATCTTATTTACAGAATAAACAATTTCGTTTAATTAAACCAACTCTTCCTAAATCCTAGGTGTCACCTCAGGACAAAATTCATGAGTGCAAGTTCATCCAAATCCATTCAGCCATTTTTGTGGTTGAATAACAAACTATTCTTTGTTATTCGGAACTTTCCAGTAAGCCTTACAATACTGTCTGTAATCCACAGATTGACCAAATTCAGCCAAAAATACAAGAATTCCATTATGTGGTTTCAAATTCCACAGCATTACAACAATATTATTTATATAACTGATAGTGACTCATTATTTACAAAGTCTTTGATGTTTATCTTGTACATGCTATGTTTATGATTCATTATATCACATACTGATGGTAATGGCACTCCCAATGAAAAATATTTCAATACAGACTTTTCCTTGTAGGGAAATCTTCATAAATGGGATCCATCTCGGGAAAAGAAAGAAAATATGTTTATTTGGCACATGTATTATGTCCACACAATATAAAAAACAAAGCAATATAGCTTAATTCTAAAAAAATAAAAATACAATAATATTGTGAACGTCACGGCTGCGCCAAATAAGTATAAGTATTTATTTTCTCACCACAATAAACATTACAGACATTATTAGGGCCTTATCATACTGTTACCTTATTGACGGTTTGCGAACGGCTGCGGGGCGGGGCGGCCGCGCAACGAATGCGTCGCGATCATGCCGCGGCTGCACTGCGAGGACGTCGCGGATGCGCGATGGACTGAAGTGAGGCGGGGCGGACGGGCTGCCGTTTGTACGAGACAGTACAAATGGCGTCCACGCTGCTATTCGCGGCGATTTTGTGGCGCGTCCGCAACGAATTCGCTGCGCATGCGCGGCGTGTTCGTTGCGCGCCCGCTCCGCTTTGAGGACGCTCGCAATCCGCTAGTATGATAAGGCCCTAACACTTAAGGTACATGAAATGGTTTAGTTTACTGTGGGAGACTGGTGCCTAAGCTAGGCTTTAAAGGCCTGTGTTTCAGGTCACCAGATCTCAGGTTTCTTATAAATAAAAATCGAGCCGTCATGGGACGCCTGCAAGATGTGAAACATCGAAATTATTTACACACTACTACAAAAAGACTGTATAGTAGCGACGAGTCGCCACGCGGCATGCATCGCCCCGCCAGGAATCGGTTTTTATGTGCGCCTATAGATGTTTAACATCAAAAAACAATATTGGAAATAGGCCTAGTTTAGCAAAATAGAGGACAGCTAGTGCCTGACGGTGGTTTTCAACTGGACCTTAGAAGAACGGAGGGTTATGTCGGAGTTCTACACCCTCTAATTAATAAACGACCAAAAAATTATGTAACGACCAGCGGTCCTTCGACAGACGTGGTCGACCCACTACCGCTTCAGCTTGCTAACACTGCAAGCTGTTTCGGTGTTTACAGATAAGATCCGAAATAGAACTCAATCGTCACATTTTTGAGTTTCCTTCCTGATTTCCTTATGGAAAATCAGAAACCCGAAACTGACTGCCTAAGATATTTACATTGCAACCGGGATTGCATAATTGAAGTGCTCTCTATGACACGAGAGTGTCCCGCTCGATATGGAGCAGTGAAGGATGATCAACATATCTCGAGACTCACCGCGGCTAGCAAACCTTAACCTCGCATACTGACTGTAGTACTGAGTATACGTACTTACACTGTTTGTCCACCACCACCGTCAACGGGACGTCAACGAGAAACGAAATTATTCGAACCAAACGTGACACACGGTGGGCTGAAAATCGACCTTCATAGATTTAGGTTACCTATTCAATTTTGAAGTGTCGTTTTTTTGCCGGATATTGCTTCTATTAGCTATTACTTTATGTACACAAAAATGTCATCCGAGTTAACTCTGAACAAAAACTATTTATGATTTTTTGACATACTTCTTAAATTGGTTACTGCTGCAAAAAAATTATGTATGGCTATACGGAAATTTGGTTATATTTTCTGTATCTTGGTGCAGAGGTAATCCTTGGTTTAGAGCAGGGGTCTTCAACCTTTTTAAAGTCAAGGGCCGAGAATACTTCGATTTTGAAAATTCTCAGTAGCAGCTTAGAAGATTTCTGCGCGGGTAATGGCATTAGGCTCGCCCCCTATAAAATGGGATTGATTTTATAACTGGTGAATGGTCGTAATTTACACTTTTGGACTTCTGGAGAAATACTTACAGTACAGGTGCGGTGTTATGATAAATCAATAAAACAAATTCGCAAGCAATTTGTTCTCCGCAGCCATTTATCACATAGCCACTCATAACAATTTTACGATCAACTATTGTAGCACAAGAACTGTTCGTCAAAAAAACAAAATAATGGTCTGCCAAAACTCGTAACGATTCGTTGACTTGTTACCGAGTCGTTAGATAATTAATAAATAAATTGTCTGATGTAAAAAAAATATGGGTGGTAAGGTGAATGAACTATATTTTTTTTGTGGTAACCATGATCTAGATTGTTGCCAAGGTTTTTCAGCTCAATTTTCTCTTTGACTGACTTTGATATTCTTTACAGACTTTTTAGGGTTCCGTAGTCAACAAGGAACCCTTATAGTTTCGCCATGTCCGTCTGTCTGTCTGTCTGTCCGTCCGTCCGTCTGTCCTCGGCTTAGCTCAGAGACTCTTGGTACTAGAAAGCTGTAATTTGGCATGGGTGTACATATTAGTTACGCCGACAAAGTCGTAAAATAAAATCTTGTTTTTTTTTTAGTTTACCTCCCTTACACAAAGTGGGGATGATATTTTTTTTTCGTCTATCCCATGGTGTGGAGTATCGTTGGATAGGCCGTTTAAAAATATTGTAACTCTGTGAAAAACATTTTTCGATTCAGGGATCAGTTTGCGTAATATTAAGCTTTAAAGTGTAAAATTTTGTTAGAGTCAAGTGTCCCCCCCCCTGCCAGCTAAATGGTGGACTGGGGATAAGTATGTGAAAAAAATCATGGCAGTAGTATATATAACGAAATTTAAAGGAAAACTATCACAGCTAAGTAGACCTTACAAGTTAACGAGTTATACTCGACCAACTTAAATTTGCAGTTGAAGAATTGACCGTGACGTATATCGATGTATGGGAGAACATGTTTTTCGGGTCTCCCTTGTTTGACCGAAAGGAATTTGACAAATTTTCACTTCCCAAAAAAATTCTCGCATAATTTCATTTGCCAAATTATTACTTAGCAAAAAATCTATTCACAAAAAATTGTAACGCAAACCCAATGTTTGACAAATGAACGTTTAAACTATAACTTGTTTACCAACTAGTACTTTTAACATTTTTTATTTAGTCAAATATTTCAGTTGGAATAACAGTTTTTACGCAAAATCAAATAATAATATAAATAAGTAATTAACCTAATCTAAATAGTTCAGATCCGGGTAACCTACTAAAAACAATCTCTTTTTTCTATTAATGCAAGTCGTTTCTGGCACTCGCCGGCCGCTGCCGCGGCACCGCTCGCTACGCTCGCTCGGCTCGTGCGTAGGAGGTCACAGTTTTAACCTAACCTAACCATTTTTTTTTTTAAGAAATTAACCTAATCTAAATAGTTATGTTCCGGGTAACCTACTAAAAACAAAATCTTTTTTTCTATTAATGCAAGTCGTGTCTGGCACTCGCCGGCCGCTACCGCGGCACCGCTCGCTTCGCTCGCTCAAAAACGTTTATTGTCTGAAGATTGTTTGCTGTAATAAATCATTTGATTAAAGACCAAATGCCATAATGACATTATACTTGGTAATATTTTGCCAAGTAAAAATTTGACCAAATGAAAATATGCGTACTAAATTCATTCGAAATATTGCAATGGTATAAAAAAAGGTTGCTAAAATTTGTTTGGGTAATGAAAATTTGGCAAAATCTTTTCGGCAAAACGGCAGGATCCCAAGTTTTTCAACTACAATGTTAAGTTTGTTTTTGGGTTAAATTCATCCCAACTCCGGAACCCTTCATTGTGCGTGGTCCGACACGCACTTGGCTGCTTTTTTATCTAACTGCTGTGTAATAGCGTCTTAGATTTCGAATCTTTTGATGTAATTATACCGTTTTTAAATCGGTTTATTTTATGAATAACTGCCGCTTGACTGGCCACTGGATATGTAAGAAATGTCTTTCCAATCTTTTAGTTCAGCTAAAGGTCACCTCGAATACACTTCCCTTTGCGATAAGACATAGTGCATTCAAATGTTATAGAACTGAAACTCAAAGCATTTATTTCAATTAAACCATTTACAGGCACTTTTGAATTGTCAACGAGTCGGTCAGTTAGACAGAAAGTTGAAGCTAGCTGCCCATTCCAAAACGTAGATCTCTATGGAGAAGAACGGGCAAGAAACTTCAAGGACACTCTTTTATATGAAGATATTAAAAAAAAATCCTTGGTGGACATGTCCAATATGTAATATAATATGCAATACTTTGGCATCTCGATAATGATTTGGAAAATTTCGTAGGTACGTTTAAAATCGGTTCAGGTTTGCGATTATCAAAGCAAAGCGGAATTATAACGGCAGATTGCAGCGGCATGACGACTATCTAGATAGATCGTGGAATGTACTAGATAAGTCTATAAATGCATAGGTTACAGGCACGTCTCCTTTCTACGTTGCGAAATTGCGAATGGAATGCCTTCATAAAGTCGGGACTTGAGTTCAGCAGTGCTGAAAACCGGATACCGCTCGGAAAACTGTTAATTTTTATCCGTTATTATAAAGGTTTTCGAACATATTTCGTTACTTATTTAATATTTTGTGACAAAATCAATGCTGAACTTAGTGATGAAGCAATCTTTGAAGCTAATATCAATTATATACAAAATAATTTTTTATCTTCGGAATTAAAAATTAACCGGTTTCAAGTTCTGGCTGAATGGATAATAACATAACACCACGCCTGTACTACCCCAAGGGCAAGGCAGAGGTGTATAAGAACCTATAGTATACCCACATTTCCCTAGTTTTGTTTAAGTCCCATGTAATGGGGGCGACTGACCCTATTGCCAACAACCGGGCACAAACCTGACTCCGGGCTGCTACTGAGAAATTCCACTTGGAAAAACCCTTTAACACTTTGCCAGACCTAGGAATTGAACCCAGGATCTCGTGCTCAGCAGTAGCGCTAGCAAAAAGGATTGTCGGGTAAAAATGAAGTTCCAAACTAGTTTACCGGAATTACCCTGTTATATTCCATCAGACGTAATTTAACTTTATTGTGGACTGAGTATGTTTCTGTCGGTCTCGCTTTAATTAAACTGTTCAACATCTGAAGAGATGTCATTCGAAAAGCAGTGCTGCAGCAATTTAGTGGCCTGATAAAACCTATCATCAATAAACATGATTAAGACAAATCGTTTGACGTAAGAATCATCAAAATCGACCCGCGCGTTTGGTCTCTAGAGCGCCACAAAGGAACAAACAGATAATATAGGCTGATAAATACATTACCCTCATTTGCGGCGCGCAGTCGGGTAAAAAGAGGATGTGTGCTTGTGACCACACGATAGAAGTGAAATCTTACTACACTTACTACTGGATCCGAGTAGGTATATGTCATTCAGCGCCAAGTATACCCGATCTAGCGTCACCAACCCGAGCGTGACGCTAACGATTGAGTTTCGTTTACTGTTCAGAAAGAGGTTAAAGAGCACCAAAAGAAGTTTTCTCTTCAAAAATAAACCTCCAAAACCAAAACAGACTTTTAACCATTTGGCATTTTGGTTACCCATTGAAAGGGTTTTCGATAGGGTTTTTCTAAGCGGTTAAACAAAAACCCATACGATATGGGTAACCCTTTTGAGCGGCTTAAATTAAATTTTGGTTACCCGTTGAAAGGGTTTTCGATAAAAACCCATACGGTGTGGGTTACCCTTTTGAACGGCTTAGTTTAAGCTATTCAAAATTACCCACACCGTATGGGTTTTTCTAAAATGGTAACCAAAATGGTCCCTGGGTAGAATAGAGATAGAATTGTTCATGCTACGCGTGCTGCGCGGATATTATCGAAATAACATAATATTATGTTTTTTTCATGTCACTGGGTTTCAAGTAGGTACAGAACCCATTGAATTGGTTATCATGTAATCCTTTCATTGGGTTTCTAGTATAAAACCCATTCAATGGGTTACATCATGATAAAGGTAACCGATTTAATGGCTTAACTCTTAACCGAGGTTGAACGGTCCCTGCTTCTAACGAACGAAGGCCGATAAAACGATGTTCAAAGAAAATTATTAAAAGCCAAATAAAACTCATAATTTTATGAAATACTTCTACAAAACCTGTAGGCCGTATGCCATCACCGGTATTATCCAAACACTCGTAACTAAAGCATTTATTATGATTTCTCGTATATAACTGAACAGCGCTCATTGGCGCCCAGCCAGCCGGCTCGCGGATCACTCCAGAATTAAACCATGAAACTGCGTTCACGTTGTATTTACTAAAGATCTGAATTTCTACATTATGTTGACACATTATAAGATATTCTTGGGTATTTATATCTACCGCAAGATGTTCCTAATTCACGCCAAATACCTATGCGCGGCGGTTAAATGTGAAGGCGGTTTCAACCTTTAGAACTCTCTCTCGTATCGATAAGAAATATGTAACATTAACTAGTGCCGTTGAAAAAGATTAGTCAGAAAGGTCAGCAGTATAAATCAATCCATCCCATTGATTGGATTGACGTCACCCTACAGAGAATGGCCCACCTTCCATCTTGCGCTGCATGCCCTGTCACCTGCACACGTGAGGACCTAATTAATGGCTGCGTCAGCAAACGGTAGATTAGCGTTGCTGAATTTTGGGGATTTTTTTATTTACTTGGTTGTATTGACACGCTAAGAAGAATTCAAGCAACATTTTAGTGCACTACACAGCGATACTTTGTAATTTCATTTAATAATATTTAGATTTATAAAAACAACGAAATAGTTGGCAGCGATTTGCGACGTTGCCAACTTTCATAATGCACCCTGTTCATACTGATGCGTCTGTTGTGGCGACTGGCTAAGTAGTAGCAATGCTGACTGGCCAGGATTAGCCGGACGTAATAGATTGGCCATCGGTCCTTCGACAAACATGGCTAGCCCACTGCCACTTCAGCTTGCTTACTCTGCAGGCTATGTTGGTAACTCCGGTTCTCTTCCGATGGCTAGTCCACTGCCACTTCAGCTTGCTTACTCTGCAGGCTATGTCGGTAACTCCGGTTCTCTTCCGGATAACTTCGGTCCTGATCTTATCCTTCAGAGAAATTCCGAGCATAGCCCGCTGAGTGACCTTGAATTTGTGGACCAGCCCGACAATTAGTGTGGAGCAGACGAGTCCTGGAGTGGAGACCGCGTACCGGCAAGCGTAGTGTGGGGCGCCCCCCAGCTAGATGGAACCGACGACCTTAAAAATGTGGCTGGGACAGACTGGATGCGGAAAGCGGAGGACAGGGTGTTGTGGCGCAGCCTGGGAGAGGCATATGTCCAGCAGTGGACTGCTATAGGCTGAGTAGAATAGATCTCTATTTATCTTTATAAGTCCTATGTAGGGGGCGAGCCTATCGCCATTGGCTGGGCACAGAAATATATGATACAAAATCGCGTTTGACAATTTGGGCCCGTCCTACGATAAAGATTTCTTGCCAACCCGATTACTGGAGTTAAATACATCGATGCACGCAATTTCGCGTGCGATACGATCGTAAAGACATGTGTGGTTCACCTACATACGCATTTAATTGCCGAGGCGGTTTGCATATGGTCATGGGTATCATTTAAATACGAATATGGCGATATATCCTTAACGTGGTTGATCTTGAATTATTATACTGTAAGCCGTGATTCAAGTTACATCATTGTGAAGTAAACCTGCCATCTTTGTCACACACAGACTAAGAGATGCTTTTAAAGAAGGAACCTATATAGTTTCGCCATGTCCGTCTGTCTGTCAGTCCCCAGCATAGCTCAGAGACTCTTATTACTAGAAAGCTGTAATTTGGCATGGGTGTAGGTATGCATTAGGTAATAACGCCGACAAAGTGGTAAAATAAAACCCTGAAACAAAAGGGGTTTTTAGGGTACTTCCTTTATACGTAAAGTGGGGGTGATATTTATTTTTCTCGTCTATCCCATGGTGTGGGGTCATTGGATAGGCCGTTCAATTTTCGATTCAGCGATCCGTTTGCGTAATATTAAGCTTTAAAGTGCTATTTTTTGTTAGAGCCAAGTGTGTCTCCTTGCCAGCTAAATGGTTGTTTTTTGGATAAGTGAAAAATTCATGGCAGTAGTAAATATAACTAAATTAAAAGGAAAACTATCACAGCTAAGTAGGTTTTATAAGTTAACGAACACATTTGCAGTTGGAGAATTGACCGTGACGTATATCGTGTATGGGAGAATATTTTTTAACTAAATACCTGAATGTTCAACGTCAACGTCAAATGTCAACTACAATGTTAAGGTTGTTTTTGGTATAAATTCTTCCCAACTACGGAAGCCTTCATTGTGCGTTCGACACGTAGGTACTCGTTGTTCTAAAAGTCGCTAGTGCTGAGCGTGAATGTGGATGTACTATAGGTACACATCTGCCGAACCCCACGTTGAATACAAGCGTGATGTAAAGTTATTTTTTTGGCAAAATCAGAAAAGGATTGATATTTTAGCTAATTGTGGCGTTGCTGCCAAACTGCCATGGCCATACACACAGAAATGGGCGTCCAGGATAGAGCCTTCCAAGCTTCTTGCTATCCGGACCCTGACCCTGCCATAATATGGGTATCTTTTATTTATTTACAATATACATTTATCAATGTTTTACTATCTCGTTATAAAGATACGGATTTGCGGATAATATTATAAATTTCTCAGTAGTACAGTAATAAATTAATCAATGACTCGCTCGTGGTTTGGTGTTATTTCATCACTTAGGTATCGAAATATTAACAATTTTAGATAACGTTTGGTTCTGACATTGAAATGAGTGTGTGGCAGCAAAAAAACAAAAAAAATGCAACATCCAAAATATAATAGCAGTTTAGAGTTAATATTATGGTTTCTATTTATAGTAAGCTGAATAACGTAATTATTAAGAATTTCGGATTATGTTAGACCTGATAGAAATCCTATTTTATTTAGTTTATTTTTCGGCTAAAGAGTGGCTTATCTATTCCATCTCAGATTGCAACTATTGGGCCAAATAGGTCAGGCGATTTTAGGGAACCATAAAATAGCTGTTTGGATCAATAGAACGAATGTTTGAACGTTAGCTTGCATCCATTTCTGGGCTGCCCCAGAGCCCAGATCAAACACCTAACTTAAACTGGGAGCACCCACTTCTTAGGCTCTTATATTGATAACCGGTTCGGAAAACTCATACCAAAATCACGGCCACGACTTACAAGTTCCGTATGATATCATTATATCAAAGTATAGATTATGACACGACCTTCAATTTGTCGCCTGTCTCCCGGTCATTGCCATTTTGAACTTAACATCTCGCCCCGTATTTCCCGACGGGTTAGTCGTCCATTCATTCATTTATTTCATTAGCAATTTTAACATTGTATCGAAATATTTTACACTAGGCCTAATTAGGACACACTTGCATTCCAAACTCAAACCAGTCCATCCAACTCCATTCCATTCTAAACTTAAAATTTTAAATAATATTCTATTCCAGACGCATCCGGCAAGATTCGCATTTGGGATACGGTGAATAAGGAACATATCCTCAAGAATGAGTTCCAGCCAATCGGAGGTCCTATCAAGGATATCGCGTGGAGTGCTGATAACCAGCGTATGGTCGCCGTTGGTGAAGGCCGAGAGAGGTATGTGCTTTGCGATAAGAAACCTTAAAAGCTGTGTATAGTGCAGTTTTGTGTGTAGTGTTTTTTGTTTTGTGGCTAAGTTTGTTTTTAGTTTGTCAGTCTGAGTCACTATGTTTAGTAGACGTTTGTGGAATCATCAAGATATCTCAAAACTGGTCTTCGGAAGGCCAATATGGACTAGACTAGATTCATCTTGGTATAGACTGGTAAAAAATGCCTATATGGTAAATCCACCTTTTGTGCACAAAATGATTAAATATGTTCTGTTTGACCATAACCATTGATGGTATTCAGTACCCGGTTTTAGAGCTGTTATTGCCCGGTTGATGGCAATAGGCTCGCTCCGTATTACATGGGACTTAAACATAACTGGCAAAATGAGGGTATACTTCAGGAACACCAGTCACCAGTGGGGAAAACAGGGGTGACGTTTTGAATATCATCAAAAAAAAATACCTATCTGATCGAGAACCAAGGCGGTTGCTAGACCAAAGTTTCTAACTACCATTTTGTCACAGTTCAAGGTTACTTCCATTACACCGGAAATTCAAAACGTGTTACATATAAATAAATGTATTGTTACACATAAATTGATGCACTGATTAACTCCAAACTGTTTCGGTTTGGTGAGCACACTGAGCACTAACAAGTTTTTAATGGTATCTACACGAGTGGGTTGTAGATTTTTTTTATAGAAATTGCGATTTATGATGTCACCTCGTAAAAATCCAACTGAGGTTTGAGTACTGGAAAATTCAGAAAACCAAAAAACTTTTACCCATACATTTTGTACGAAATGAGACTCCAACCTACTTTTTTACGATGGACAGACTGGCCGAGAATAAACAAAAGAAAAGATTAACTTAAAGTTTCGAACGAATACGCGTTATAATTTAATATTTGGTTTGAGAACAATATTTACATAGTTTTTTACTTGTGTAAAAACTTTTCCCATGCAATAAATAGTACATTACTGCCGCGGTCTGTAATGACTGCATTGCTGGCAGCGCCGTCGAGGCATTTATAGCTCAGACAGCAAGGGCTGCAATGATGACCAAGCTTGAAGTCCGAGAGCGTAGCTAAGCTAAGCTCGAGGCCATCGCGTGGCCCAGCAACGCAGTAATTGCGGACAAAGGCTTGTATAGTGCTTCACTCATACAATGTGAATAATTTAAATATAAAACTAGTTTTATTTGAAATATTACGAAAATTTATGGAAAACAATAAGGAGAATTTCAAACATTTTCACTATTTCCGCGCTTTTGTTTCTTCCCCGCGCTTTTGTTTTTTTTTATTATAAGGTAATGATGATTGTACTGCCTGTAACCTATACAGCTAAATTCAGAATAAAATCTTTTTGCACCTGATTGTTTTTTAAACAAAACGCTGGTGGCTAAAACTCAACAGCAATTAAATTCCATACAGCTTTCCTGGCGCCTATTCACGTAGCGCGGAAAGGTTGCTGCCTTCTTTGCTCTCTGCCTAACCCTTCGTCCCCAGGCATGATGTTTATGTTTAATATTATATCTTTCCTTGTCTTTCCAGATTCGGGCACGTATTCATGTCTGAAACCGGCACTTCAGTCGGTGAGATTAGCGGCCAGTCGAAACCTATCAACTCGGTCGACTTCAAGCCGTCGAGACCGTTCCGTATCGTCACGGCGTCGGAAGATAACACCATTGCCGTGTTCGAAGGACCCCCCTTCAAATTTAAGTGCACTAAGCAGGTGATGTATTGTTTTTTTTTGTTCACAACATTTCTATGTCGTAATCATCTGCCTAGCGTTTTCGCAACTATGTTGGGGTCTGCCTATCTGATCTCCAGAACCCAGTTACTCGGTAACACGATACCCCTTGGTAAGACTGGTTGTCAGACTTTCGGGCTTCTGACAACCAGTAACAACTGTCAAAGATCTACAAATAACAGGCGGGACCAACGGCTTAACGTACTTTCCGAGGCACGGAGGGATCTTGGTATGTAAAGATGGTCACCCATCCACGGACCAAGCGCGGCAACCGTAGCTTAAACTGATTGATCGACCCGTGCGGCTGTTATTACTTAGCCACAAGCCCCTCCTAACTTTAAAAATCAAGCTTTTAAAATACGTATACAACATAAATATCTTAATAAATATTTTACCTGTCCTTCTCATATTATGCTACTCGGGGTGGGCTCAAAATGATTTAATAAATAATAAAAGTCTTAACACTCTACACATGCCTTCTCACACACTTTACATGCTCCAAAAAGCCACCGTTCTCAACACCTGTCGCATCACCCGAAAGTTCCAGACTTCTTCTGATCCGCCTTTTCAATTTAAATTTCCCCTTACACACTTGGCTCTGGCCCGTGGGTAAGGCTGTAAAACTCCCTCAAATGAGAAGAAAAATAAAAAACTCAATATAATAATAATACAATTTATTCAAAAATAAAAATTGGTGAAATACAGCACCTGTAAAATGTACTACCTATTTTTTACCTATTTATTTTTTCATTGTCCTCTGTTAGCGGCCACATTGTCTCATTCTCTTTCTTTTCATTCATATCATCCTGCACCCGATAAAATCCAATCTTTTCTTAAAAATACATGAAACATCTTCATATATATAATTCTTCTGTACGTGTGTTTGTCACCTAACTAAACGGCTGGACCGATTTGGTTGAAATTTTGTATTTATATTTCAACGGGTTCTTGGATGGTTTGAAAACACAATTGGACCCGGTACGAGTAGGTGGCACTGCTGTCGGTATAAGGCGGTACGAACTTCGCCGGGTCAGCTAGTATACTAATAATTATATATATTTTGTCTACAGGAGCACACTCGATTCGCTCAGGCCGTCCGCTACAGTCCCGATGGCAGTCTCTTCGCGTCGGCTGGCTTTGACGGCAAGATCTTCTTGTTCGATGGCGCCACCTCCGAACTTAAGGGAGAGGTCAGTATTGCCACTCATAATAATACCAGCCTATTACTGTCCTACTGCAGGGCAATGGACTGTTCTCATACAGAGAAGGTACGAGCATTGATCACCACGCTTGCTCAAAACGGGTTGGCGATTTCAGACTAGCCGCGCCGTGGCAATAACACAAGTTATTGCCACGGCGCGGCGCGGGGAAGACGACTGAACGCTAAACTCTTATATGTGCGGGGAATATTGCATTGTTAGTATTATTGTTACCTGTAGTTCCTGCATCTTGTGTGTGATTTTGATTGAGTGTTTGAAGGGTTCGCGCTTTTACCTTATTTTCGAAGCCTTTTACTCTCATTCTGAATGGTTTAGTGATTATTAATTCTCTAAAATGCCTGTGTAATGTTTGTTCGGAACGTTATAACGTTATTTTTAATAGATTACCGTATTTTTAGTTATTTAACTTGCTTGTGTTTGTTTGACCTAGTTGCACCTCATGGTAAGTGCAGATGGGATTAAAAGGGAGCACATAAATATAAGTACACAGAAATAAGAGACTCACTTACGGAGCACATTAAACAACTTACCGACAAACAATTTTTTTACATTACTTAATTATTTGTTCAGTAATGCCCAAATAAAAATTGTAAGGTTTGTTTAATTCACCAAAATATTTATGATCACGTCTTTTATTTTCAGATCGGCTCCCCGGCCCACAAGGGCGGTGTCTACGGCATCGCGTGGTCTCCGGACGGCAAACAACTGTTGTCTTGTTCCGGAGACAAAACGTGCGCTATCTGGGACGTAGAGACCATGCAGCGAACTGTCCTGTTCAATATGGGCACAGCTGTCGAGAACCAGCAGGTATTGTATGGGATTGAATTTGTCTAGACACCATTATCATCTGCCTTTGTTTTTGTTCCGGTGTCGAAAATCCTCCTGGATATCCTCTGCCCTGACGCGGGCTGAGGGACTCTTATTGACTAAAAGCCACCGCGGTGTGCCGTTCCCACACTTGCACCGGGGATCATGGGATCTTGTTTGCGACTTCCGCGATCCCCGGCGTGTTGCCGCTTTTTCGGGGCACCTCAGGCCCGCGCGGGGAGCCTTGCACCTCACTCCCCCGAGGACGTCCAACAGGGGTGCGCGTGGAACACTGCGCGCCGCCGCCTGGCTCGTGCTGGCCGGGCCCTCCGCACCAGTTTACGGAGGGCTCGTGCTGGCCGGGCCCTCCGCACCAGTTTACGGAGGGCTCGTGCTGGCCGGGCCCTCCGCACCAGTTTACGGAGGGCTCGTGCTGGCCGGGCCCTCCGCACCAGTTTACGGAGGGCTCGTGCTGGCCGGGCCCTCCGCACCAGTTTACGGAGGGCTCGTGCTGGCCGGGCCCTCCGCACCAGTTTACGGAGGGCTCGTGCTGGCCGGGCCCTCCGCACCAGTTTACGGAGGGCTCGTGCTGGCCGGGCCCTCCGCACCAGTTTACGGAGGGCTCGTGCTGGCCGGGCCCTCCGCACCAGTTTACGGAGGGCTCGAGCTGGCCGGGCCCTCCGCACCAGTTTACGGAGGGCTCGTGCTGGCCGGGCCCTCCGCACCAGTTTACGGAGGGCTCGTGCTGGCCGGGCCCTCCGCACCAGTTTACGGAGGGCTCGTGCTGGCCGGGCCCTCCGCACCAGTTTACGGAGGGCTCGTGCCGGCCGGGCCCTCCGCACCAGTTTACGGAGGCTGGAAGAGGGCGTTGTCCGCTCTCCGCCGACCCCTGGCTCGCCTGCTACGGGTCAGGAGAGTGGTCTCGATCGCCCTCTCCCTTTCCGCAGCCTCTGACTGTGTCAGGCTTTCGGGCTTCTGACTACCACCCGTATAGATTGTCAAAAATATATGTATGACAATACCGGCTTTAATATGCCTCTCGAGACACGGGGAGTCTCGATATGAAGTAGATGCTCACCCATCCACAGCCCAACCGCGGTCACTCATCCACGGACCAACAAGCATAGCTTGTCCTCGACTGTGCTGTGCCTTTGCCACGAGCCTCTCCACCCTTCCAAGTGCCGAAACCGTAGTAACGTTATTTTCTGGTTTTCTCAGGTATCCTGCCTCTGGCAAGGCAAGCATCTCATATCCGTCTCCCTATCAGGGGTGATCAACTATTTGGACGTGGAGAACCCTGACAAGCCGCTGCAGGTGTTGATGGGTCACAACAAGCCTATCACTTGCTTAACCCTGCATCCTAACAGGCATACTGTGTACACGGCTAGCCATGATGGATGTGTTACAGCGTGGAATGTTGAGAGTGGTGAGTTTAGAGAATTATTTTATAACTAGACAGATCAAAGCACAAAGATAGACTTTTTCTATAGACACAAACCATGTGCCCGATGGAATTCCCAACTGACAAAAATGATGAACTATTATTTACACAAGAGTTCCTTAAGATGGAAAAAACATCCGGTGAATCATCATATAATCATTAGAATCATTAATACTTCTCTCTAAGTTAGATTTGTTCCCCAATGTCATTATTTCATGAAAAAGTCATTCAATGGAGCAAATCAAAATCAAAAGTCATTTATTCAAACTAGGCTGAGAATCAGCACTTTCTAACGTCAAAATTACATAAGACAGTCCCCCCAAAACGCCCACCCTTCACCACTTCCTAGTGCTTTAGCTGGGAAGAAGAAGTGGCGCAACAAACTCCCCAGCAGCACAGCTGTCTGTTCAGATATAAAACTTGAATTGAATCTATACAATAACATGTAAAATTATTTGCATTTCGCAACACAGAACATTAAAGATATTTATATTATTTGCCTTATGATAGCTAGCACACGCCACTATACAAAAAAAAAACATAAAAATCGTCAAAAAACTATACTCAAGCAGAAATAACGTAAACAGAACGTACTTAAATATAAAGCCTCCAGGCATACTGGGCGTGCCCCCTTACATAAAGCTATAGCTGTAACTCGAAGTCACAAATGATAAACTAGCACCATCGAAGTAAAATAAAAAACAGTTAAACATTAATAAGAATAACAAATCCATGGTCAGCAACACGACCAGTCACCACAAGCAGCACCTGTTCACGAGCATAACGCAAAGATCAGCCATCACCCCCCTCGCCATAGCAGAGGGAAGGAGGCAACCCGACCCCCGACGCTACCGCAAGCAGTGACATCTAAGGGAGCACGACGAACTTGCTGCCGGTTGCTCAGGCAAGAATAATATAATCAATTGTCGAGGTCGCTAGCTAACCACTTATTGCAATACAACTCATAAAAAACATTTTACATATTAGACATATTATGTCACTAATAAAAAAATAAAAATTGACTGACACAGTCAATAAAATAAACAATTACTCGTATATGAACTCATATTACCTGTCAGTAGGTACGCTAATTCTGGAGAAAGAACATGAACATTGTCTTGAGTTAATCACAGCAACCAACTATTCTTATCGTTTAAGTAGGCATTGATAGAATAGTATGCCTTTGAACAAAGATTGGATTTATCTTTAACTCTAAACGCATTAAAAGGCAAATCTAGCAAAGAAGAGGGTAGCTTGTTATAAAAAGTTATACCAAATGAGTTAAAACAAATGAGTTATGAACCTTATGAAGCCGGTGAAATGGAGCACGTAATTTATAAAAATCTAACTGAAAAACAAATTCTGTAAATACATATGGTCGCGAATCATATTTCGATCAAGGTACAACGTGACAGTGACCTGCAAATTTTAAAAAAAACGTAAGAACATTTGAATTTACGGGCTGTAGCAGCGGATTCACATTAAGTCTGCAGATTACAATAAAATAAAAACTGCACCTTTGTTATGATGGTTTTTTTAAACTACAGCGTTGGTCTTAAGAAAAATACGACTTGTGCGTTGTGTGCAGATGCTTTCATACATTGATTTACTCGCTTTATATTTGTATGCGTGGGGGTACCTAGTAAATAAAAGCATCCGTAAATTGTTTTATTATCATTAATAATTTGTGAGAGTGACCTAATTCCGGATGGAAAAATATTAAGAAGCCACTGAAAAAACCACAGACTCGAAAATAATACAGTATGTTAAATAACAGAGGGCGTTCCCCTAAACTCGTTAATCTATATTATTAATAGATAAAAATAAAAATATCAGCATAGAAAAATAAGCACAAAATAATCTGAATTAAAAAAAAAAAATAATTGACAATAAATTCGAAACCTCCTGTTTAACATCAAAATAGTAGCGCGGAATAGTACCTAGCGTAGTAGCATTGCCCAAACCGGCAACGTTGCAATACGCACGATGCCGAGCGACTCACGAATACTCACGAAGCAGAGCGAACCGACCGCCGCGCGCCGCGCCGCGCTGAGTGGCGAGCGGCGACTTTTATAATGGCGGCATAAAACGTCTGGGAACTAGAGTTCCCACGGGCACTTAGCGGTATAATGAATTAGAAAGACACGTCGTCGTCGGGTTGTTATCAGTAAAATGAAACATTTATGTAAGTATGTGTAGGTTTAGCAATAACATTTAACAACCCGTCTCAAATGCCCGGCTGACAAAGGAATGCGTCACTGAGGCACCTTGGACTTGGAAGGACCTATTCGCAAACATAGTAGGTAAATAAAAAAAACATAAATTCATGTATCTACCTATCTAAGCCACGTTTTAATAACATTAAAATTAAAATACAGAGTATTAGACAGTTATTCTGCACGCAGTGGCCGCGTAATGAACGCGAGGTGGTAGCAGCGCTTCTTTACGTCGCGCATCGTCGCGGGCTCGTGGCCACAAAATAAACAGATACGAGTACAGAAGGTCCACTCACGGAACAAGTACACAAATTTGTTTTACCTAGCCACTCAGACCGGTGGTACGACAGGCTTACAGTGTTAATATGAAAAAAGCTTTTAAAAAATAATTTTATCTAAAAAATAATGTACCGCTAATAAATAGTGTGCGGTTAAGTTTGGAGAAAGTTTCATTTATTAAAACCACAGTTTAGGCTAGGATTTAAATCATAATGACGGTATTACACGTTAGCAAGTGATTTTTTTTCTCCAATACAGAAATTTAAAAACTTTTATTTTAAGCAGTTGCCTTCGTAATTCCTAATTACTTGCGTTTATTCATAGCAATCGTGTAACGTCACAGTAGTAACACGTTCGTTGAACGGGGTACTCCCTGAGTATAAAAGCAGTTTTAGGAAAGAGTGGGCCTTCTGAACTTATTAATTTTGTAGCACAGTCGTTTAGTGTTATTTTTTATTTTAATGTTTTCGAAATGTTTTAGCTATTATGATACATTTAAATAATGTTAAAAACTTACCTAGATTTTGAACTGCTCAATATGCTGACCTCCTCTGTCTACACATTGTTGCAATCGCCGACGGTTATTTTGGTGCACTCGTCGCATTAAAAGCGGGTCCTCGCGTATGCGGTTCCTGATAACACGGAATGCTGTGCGGATTCGCATTTCCATCTCCTCCCGCGAGTGGCTTTCTTTTTTATAAACGAGTTGTTTGACCCAACCCCAAAAAAAGAAGTCAAGTGGCGTTAAGTCAGGTGACCGTGGTGGCCACGCCTCGGGACCGTACCTCCCGATCCAGCGGCTATCAAACAACTCGTTTAGCCGCGACCGCACTTCTGTTGAAATGTGAGGGGGTGCTCCATCGTGTTGAAACCACACATTTCGGAGCTCGGCTAGCGGCAATCTGTCGAGGTAGCGCGCGACGGTGTCGTTAAGAAGAGCCAGATACCTCACACGGTTTAGAGTCCCTGGGATGAAGACAGGTCCTATTATTTTATTTCCCTTTATCCCAGCCCACACATTCAGTGACCACCGTATTTGATGTGCTAACGGCCGAGTGGCACGCGGATTATGGCCTCTTTCTGCCCAGTGATGGCATACACGTCGATTCCACATGCCATTGCGCGTAAATATGCTTTCATCTGACCATATGACGTTTTCGATGAAGTGGGTGTCCTCCGCGCATCGCTGCAGTGCCCACTGGCAATAAGTTAACCGGCGCTCGAAGTCAGCTGGACCAAGCAGACCTTGTACTTTCTGAAGTGAGTACGCATGCTGCTTGTTTTTCTTTAAAATTTTAAAGACTGCGACGTGACTCATGTTTAACAGGCGGCCGGCTCTTCTAGTGCTTGAACCGGGCTCCTCCTCAAAATGCCTTAGCACGTTCTCTTCCTGCCGCACAGAGATCACGGGTCGGGGGCTACCAGAACGACGCGGCACTACCGGTTCATTGTTACGAATACGCACCAGGGCACTCACAATAACACGAGAATTCCGCGGTTGATGTGCATTGGGGTACCTCTCAGCATACATCCTCAGAGCACGTGCACCATCATAATTACACTCAGCATAAATGAGCACCATGTTCGCATACTGCTGAGCACTGAACTGATAACGCGGCATTTTTCACACAAGAATGACGCAAGATGTTGCAATGCGAAAATAATGCACATCCGCTCAGCGCGTGATATTAGTTCCGACTAAAATTAGGTGGACAGGGGGCAGGGGGCGGGGCTAGGCACATCAAATAGATCGCCGCCGGCGCGGCCCGTCATTCATAAATAGGTAAATTGCGAAGTTGCCGTCCTTCAAGTACGCGTGTACAGAGTGTTTCTTTTACGCATCAATTTAACATTTTTAGTGAATATTTTAATATTAAAAAAAATAAAAACATTTTGTTTTCGAATGGTAATATTTTTTTTAGCATGTATGGATGCAATACTATTGCGGGTTAACGGGAACGCCCTCTGTTAGTTAACATACTGTATGTGCAACTAAATATGGAAGACAAACTGAAAATTATTCGTGATTGTTTCTTTGCGTTTATCAAGAAACTTCTGCTGGCTTTCGTCATTAAAATCTCCCAGAATACCGAAAAGCACTCCGTAAAAAATTTAAGCAGTCCAGTAATTTTATTTAATTATTTTTTCAGGCGAAGGTCGCCACATACTGGGTCAAGGTCACGGCAACCAGGTGAACGGCATGCGAGCCAGCAAGGACGGCGCGCTACTGACGTGCGGCATCGACGACACGCTGCGACGTGCTGCGCCTCAGGCTGAAGGTAACCTAAATACTACTTACATTATACACAATCTAATTAGTAATCCAGTCGGTTCTTGGAGCAGTTCAGTGTGGGAACCGTCACTACAATTTCCGGGAAACCGTGAAAGTTTAGGGTAAACAAAAACTTAGGTAGTATATGTCACCGTAAGATTGTGAGCATCGTTAGATTATATTATTTATCTAGCGAGATTATAAACTATCGAAAATTTTTGAACTGTCATATCTATCTATTAAAAACTTATCGACAGGGCACATAATCTGTCCGATTTAATCACCCGTAAAATTTTAACTGTTCCTGATTGGTCGCCGTAACTAAGGAGTCCGCTAGGTACGTGTCTTCGAAATATGCTACGCCAAATAACGCACCGCCGAAAGTTTGCAATAACGAATAATCTAATGACGAAAGTACGAAGCAACGAATATCGTTACAACGAAAACATTTGATAACGAATCACGGAACAACGAATGCACGTTACAACGAAAAACTTCACACCTAACTACGCGGACTCGAAATAATGTAACAACGAATGTATTAACGACAGAAAAACAGTAAAACAAAACGAAAAATTAGTACTACTAATAATTTGGACATAAGCCGCGTACAGATTTGCGAAACTTATCATGCAATGTAACATGAAAGGAGCATTTCATAGGTGTGGACGCAGGGCGCGCACGAACCGAGCATGTACGTACTCACATCTGTTTCCGGCGGCATGCGCGCGGCGAACATAGCTCAGTCTGTCGAGAACTGGTTCGCGCGCGTTCCGCAGTACAGACACACATAACCCGTCCACACCGACGCTCCGTGCACACTGCGCCGCCTCTTTGTGTTTGAAATGCTCTGTTCGTGCGCGTATTGAGCACGGTTCGTGCGCGCAAGCCGTCCACACTATGGGAATTCTGTTACATTGCATGATACATTGCGACAATGTGGACGGCAAATTCTTTCATTGCATGTTACATTTCATGATACGTTTCACCAGTCTGTACGCGGCATTAGGTATTAAGCCTTATACAAATCTAATAATTTGGAGTAGTTACCTAAATTTAGCGGAAATAAGATATTATGCTAACGTAATATTGTTCTTATTTCGTATAATGAAAAATACACGTGATATCTCACTAACCCTCCTTTGTGAAATTTCGTGATTGTTTCCGAACCCCCCTATTTTATTTGCTATGTTGTTTTTCAGGTGAAGTACCAACATACACGGACGTGTCTATACCGCTGGGCTCTCAGCCGCGCGCCATGGACCACATCATTGAAGATGATACTACCATCGTAGCTACCGTAAAGGAGGTCAGTATAAAAGCATTAATATAACAATGTTTAAAAAACTTATTACTTAAAAAAATATATATTAACAAAATCAGCCTGTTACGTTACGACTGCTGGGACAGGCCTCCTCTTTGTGAGAGGGAGTGGGCCGTAATCCATCACGCGGGCCCAGTGCGGGTTGGTAGATGTCACATGTCTTCGAATTGTTGGTTCTAGGACATGCCGGTTTCCTCACGATGTTTTCCTTCACCGTTTTGAGATTGGTGATGAAATAATTTACACAAAGTAAAGTGGAAAGATGTAATGGTCATAAATTTTTCGAAAAGAATTACAAAACTCCGAGCGTCATGTTCGATATTTATTTCGATAACTATTATATGTTGCTGGATGTTCTGTTACAAGTTAATGCTGAAGTTTAAGTGCGAATTTTACCAATGAAACTGAATGCGATCAGCACATCTAAACCGAGTTCAAGAGCAGTATCAATATTCCAAAGAAAATAATGACACTGGAAGTCTATGGTCTCAAAATAACATGGTAAATCACTTTTAGCGGCACATGCGAACTACGCGTCACACTGACGTCACGCAAATCCTGCATCGCGCAAGCAGAGTTTACCGCGCAAATAGCATATAGACAATGTCCCGACATCAACCAATGGGCAGTTGCCCACCAGACACGACACCCGTCTGGTCGGAAGATCCTCCCTTTTCTATGGTGGATTAGTGAACTTTACACCCTGTTCCTCATACCACCAAACACTCAATATTGTACGTACAAACTTACATTTGCACTTGGAATGCATGGGGAAACATGTTTTTCAACTACAATGTTAAGTTTTTTCTTGGGATAAATTCATTCCAACTACGGAACTCTTCATTGTGCGTGGTCCGACACGCACTTGGCCGGTTTTTTTTTAACTTGGCACCGATTCAGTCAGTCAGTTTACAAAAATCCGCGGGATTCGGTAGCGTGCTACAAGCGACGTGAGGGTGCCGAGAGGCGAGTTTGCATCGAGTAACTACCGAGCCGAGTGTTATACCTGCCGAGTGGACAAGCGAGTTAGTGCGGGGAAGAGCGTGGGATGGCACTCGTCTAGTAAATAGAACAGGTGCCGTATTATGACGTTTTATGCCATCATGATTCCAGTGCAAGAGAGAGATGGATCTATACATGACCGCTAGCACCGTCCCTTTTTCGGTCTGGAAACATAATGGCATTTATACTTCATAATACGGCCCCAGGGTCTGGGTGACTGTCACGCCCTTTAACTCAGCCGACCACTCGGTGGTATATTTACACGTACCGAGCACTCGGTAGAGAGCACTGTCTCGCCCATTAACTCAGTACGTGTGATCAAGTCATAAGGCTCGTGTTTTCATAGTCCGTAGTTCTAAACGTTAATAACAATGTTAATACTGTATTCACCTTCACACTAAAATTTATTAAAAGAATTGTTTCCTTGTCATCAGTTGGCGGTGATCATCGGTACTAGCAAGCAGTCCAGTCTGCCGCTACAGTACGAGCCGACTTGCGTCAGTATCGACACCAAGTCGAGACATGTCGCTGTTGGAGGCAAGTCCTCTTTATTTCTGCCTAGCCTATAGTACTATATCTTATGACCAGCGATCGGATATTCGGATGCATATTTACCTAAAGTACGTTTTTTTCCCGGCAAAGGATACCAAGTATGGAAACTGCTTCTTAAAATATATTTTTATTCCGGGATCGCGGGGTTTCATTAATAACAGTGTGTAGGTATACAATTTTGTATTCCTAAGTGTAACAAATATTTCTTATCTATTTAGAACTAGGCAAGAATTTTGTGGCAAATATAACACGTTTAAAAAAAACTATTAATATTTCTTCAAAACCTTTTATTCTAAAATGAAATATATTTATTCGGGGATACACAGTACAAAAGAGTAGTTCTTAAAAACTTGTCAGTCCTGGAAACCGACACTTTTTCCCGTACCGAAGCCCACTCCATACTAGTCAACTCTCAAACTTTAGGTGAATATGCATGCTTTTTATTTCTGTAAATAGGTTTGTACAAACACTTTACACATCAATCATATTTTAAAAATTAGATGAGTTCGGCGTTTCCTATCTGACTACTGTGAGAAGAAAGGTGGAATCAAACTCAGAGGTCAGTCTCATTTAAAGTCCAGATCACGTGATGGCCTTGTAGATTAGTGTCAGAAATGGTCTTTTGAGGAAAAACCACTCATTTGTGCAGGCATTTGTTAGTAATCCTGCAGCTCAACTGAGAACTTAAGGAGCATAACAATGTTGCTTGTACTGTGTGCAACAATGTTGCTTGTACTGTGTGCAACAATGTTGCTTGTACTGTGTGCAACAATGTTGCTTGTACTGTGTGCAACAATGTTGCTTGTACTGTGTGCAACAATGTTGCTCAAGTAGAAGTAGGTTATTGTAAAACTATTAAGAACTAGTTGACCTTGAAGACGGCGTCCTGACCAAATTCTGTAGAAAAAAGCAGTATCAGATTTTCCCGAATTTTCCCGGGCATCACACATCAGCTAATATTAAGTAGGAGAACTCATTGTCGCTAAACTGTTTTGCAGTTTAACAAATATTGATTGCTGTTATATTGTGTGTTATTTTGGCAAACAAATAAACAAAGGTAAATATTTGCCATAATTAAAGTGAAGTGTCAAGCAATTATGTACCATGTGCGGTGCAATTATTAACTGTTACCTTAAGGGTCAGCTCACACCAAGACGCGACGCGACGTGAAGATACTGGAAGAAGCCAGTGATTTCGCGCTGCGCCGCGACACGCATCGCTACGTCGCGAGGCGCATAGTAAAAGTACACCGCTGCGTCGCGATGCGTCGCTCTACGCCGCGAGGCATCACGAGGCGTAGTGCTGCGTGGTGTAACGTATTCTAAATTCTCACAATGAAATGTGTATCTTTTCGTGTAGAAAATAAAGTTATATTTTGAGTCGCTCATTTAAAGTGTGCCCGCAGCGTTGCGTCGCGTCTCGGTGTGAGCTGACCCTAACTTGTCCTGCCTTGAAATGATATTATGGCAGCGAGCGCTCCTAGTCTAATAAAATAAAAAAATCGTTATTTCCACTACATAATTATTTGACAAATTACCGATTAATACCGATACTCTGATGTGGAGGAATTGTCAAACTTTTGGTTTTTGGCGAGATAAATCGAACTGTTTTCACGACTAAAGATTACTTAGTAACGTGTTTTTAATGGTCTGAATACGTTTTACGACATCCTACGGTTTTTCTTAAGCCAGAATATAATAATATATATATAAGGCTAATATATTTTTTATTTTTCCAGGAGCCGACAACAAAGTCCACATGTACACTTTGGACGTCCGCACGCTATCAGCTGGAGTAACATTAGAGCACCTGGGCGCCGTCACAGACGTGCGCTTTAGTCCCGACTCGCGCTACCTCGTGGCCAGCGACGCTAATAGGAAGCTGATACTGTACTCCACTGATGAATATAAGGTTTGTTTATCACCATGCTCTTATCCCAATTTATTTGGGGTCCGCGCGACATGTCTTTTTCTTACATACTTCTCTATTAGTTGTCATTCAGGTAGTCACTCCCTTTCGAGCTATATCATCTTTCACACAGTCCATCCATCGTTTCTTGGTTATATAGAAAACTAGATAATATTTATCTAGTTTTCGTTTGCGATTCGGAGTGTACCACTAAGAAGAGCTAAGGACAGGGGAAGCGTCTACCATTGCTAAAAAAACACCTGTAGTGGAAAAGTCAATACATTATGAATGTTTTATAATTTATAGGTTATTTTGTGTTTGTTGACTTTCAAGTTCTTTTTCTGTTGAAGACTGTAAGCGTAGGACAGAAGTAACCTGATCAGGTCCTGAATGAAAGACTTCAGAGGTGTATTCTGAATTAATTATGCTTAAAAGAAGTCGCTTCTTTACAAAAAAATTATGGATAGTGACTGCTAGCTGCCAAATTCTTAGACGTTGGATAGTAGCGACATCTGAAGTAAGCAAGTGGCAGTTTTTATCCTCATTTTTGTGATAATTTCACATAATAATATGTTCATCTACAACGCCGAGGCCTGTCTGCACTATATTTTTAAGTGACGAGTTTCGCAGTCAGTAATATACATTATTTCTTCTACAGCTGGCCCACAACAAAGAATGGGGCTTCCACACGGCCCGAGTTAACTGCGTCGCGTGGAGCCCCGACTCCAAGCGCATCGCGTCCGGCTCGCTCGACACCAGTATCATCATATGGAGCGTCGACGCGCCTAACAAACATACCTACATTAAAAGTAAGTTAACCAAAAAATCAACCAATCTGCCTAGGCTTTCCCAACTCGTCAGATAGACAGTCGCTCCATGTAAAATACTGGTAATTTATTTATTAGACCCCAACATGACAACATAGTTAAGCATATAATGTTGGGCCGGTTGTGTATGTTTGGCGGTCGGACTCTTCAAACGATTAGTTTTAATTTTTATGGGCATTACAGATTGGGCGTGTTTTTGGCTCATAAAAGCTCAATCTTACTCTAAATGTGTTTAACTAACTCTATGGACTTATCTGAATTAAATAAATATTATTATTTCAAGCTCACTTAAAGTATGATACTCTCCGGGATTAGATATAAAAATGCTTTCAAAGCGCGAGCTTTGCTTCTATTATTGTAATATGTATCTATATATTGTGTTATTCATATTCATGGTTGAGTGTTTGTTATTCTTAATTTCAGACGCTCACCCTCAAAGCCAGATCACAGGGCTAGCTTGGCTCGACGATGAAACCGTCGTGTCGGTAGGACAAGACGCCAACACGCGCGTGTGGACAGTGCCTAATGCTTAGACCTTCCCAATACCTATGCACTTTGGGGGAATATTTTTTGACTATTCAAGTAAAGACTACCAGTTGAATAAAAGGGCATAAAAGTTTGGGCAAAAATGTGTTTAGTCGACCTTGTAATTGTTTACTACTTTTGACAAAAACTTAAAACTTCACTAAGGTTAAAACTACTAACTAACCAATTATCACATTGGTATTAAAACAAAAATAGATTTTGACGATTTATGACGTGCAACTTACAATTAACCTTAGGATGGTGAAGTGATTATGAGGCAAGCTATACCAATCCTATAACTATATACTATGATAACTATATAGATATACTTATTAATTGCCGTGTTTAATAAGAATCTTGTTGTTCTCGATCTCGACGTTATTATAAAATGTTTAAAAATATAACCTGTCTTTGCTGATTATATTTCAATGAATATGAGAAACGTTTCGGTTTTTAACCAAAATTTCAATGAATGGATTTTATCCTTCTACCAGTTGACATGCCGATTGAACTTTATTTGTCAACAAAATCAAAATTATTTACTGACTAATATTCCTAATATAAGAATATTTCCCCAAATGAATGTAATAGCTATAAATAACTCAGATTATCTAGCATATATAAGAAGAATACTAATGTATTTATTTCGCTTACTACACTTAAGTTATGAACTGTCTCCGTTAGTTAACAATAAATATGATTTTTGTTACTAACAATGAGTGATGTTGCTCGCATTTAGAACTATGGACTGGTTTTTCAAGTTATTTATTACATACATACTTCTCGCCTTTTTTCCCCATGGAGGTGGGCAGAAACTATAGAAAATCATTTGCTACGATCTTTAAATACCACTTTTGCTTCGTCGCTTCTTAAAATAGAAAAAGTAGTAAAAATAATCTTGCATTTATTTCTAGTCTTTTATCAGGATTCATAGTGAATACGAGATGTTTTAAACAATCAAATAAAAATACATTGACGAATCAACATTCATTGAATTGATAAATAATATTCGATTGATTCGAGACGACTGATCGATATTAGCTCTCTACTGATCGACTGCCGAACCATGGATCGATCAGAACGATAAACGTCAAAGTCGATTGACATTCAAATAAGGAATCGCCTATTCGATTACGAATAAAAATATATGGATGCATTCAAGATATTTGAACAACCGATCTATAAGAACACAGTTACATCATTTATTTATCATATCATAGCTATTTCGTTATAGTTAAGAAAAAATAAAATCTGCTCTTAATAAAAAACGATATGGATGCATTCGAGATATTTGAACAACTGAATGGTTAGAACACATGATTACATCATAGATTATTTTGTCTTAAAATAGCCATAATTATGAAAAAAAAAATTGATTCATACAAGATCAGTCCTACTTCTATGCGAGCATTGTGATTTTGGTTTTGTATTGAACTTGGTGCGATCTGAACGGTCCTTTTTATACCCGTCGTAGCATACTAACGGTGTGAAATCGCATTTATAATGTCCTAGTGAGAATTAAATATTTAAATTATTTGGAAAGAATAACTTATTTTTAATTGGCTTGACTTAGCACACTGGAATAAATGGCGAAAACATCGGATTAGCGAACGAGAGATCAAAACTCACTATGGTGTAGAATGATTTACCGTTTAGGGTTTCACAGGAATACGAAACTGAACTATGCTATTAAAATAATACTAAATGACAAGATTCACGGCAGTCGCGGTCATTGAACGTGCGAGTTTGACAGTGAGTATGTAGTACAGGGCAGGGTTTCTAAAAACTCTATACTTGTGTCTCGTGTCGTCTCGCTTCCGCGTTTTATGACCAAGATTGTCACGAACATTGCTTGTAATTTATTGTAGTCATTATTGCAGAGTGCAAAGTTAATAGAGGTGTAAAATATTAATTAAATATTGTCCAGTATTAGAAATATTAAGATGTCTACAGTTTTACTACAAATCCTATTGTCAATGTAAGTTCTATAGATGTAATGATAATTCGGTCACTAATATTTAAACGTAATATAATTAATTTATTATTTGTACATCATAGAAGTTTTCTTAAAATTCTATGTATTTCGCAAAATACTTATTTTTTGCCTGGATCTCAATTTCAGACTTGACTTGTCTAGTAAAATGTTTGTAATTTATAAGGAAGTATTTTCTGAATAGATTTTTTACTGTTTCACGTTATCTTTCCAAATAATACGGTCAAAAACGTTTTCTAAGCAGTATTTTTATACTAATTTCTGATGTACTTTTTCTTAGTTTTACGCGATTTCTACTAAAATGAAGTATGTAAGATGATGAAAATAAACTTGTATACACTTGTAAAATGTATTTCATTTTATTATTACGTCCTGCCAAAATTAGTATAGTCGGCCACTGCACCTCATAAAACGACAGTCTATTTATCTACTGTGCGTTCATTATAACTTGACGCGTGACCGAACACTGAATTTTGCAGTCTAATTTTAAATCTTTTTCAATACCAATAGAGTTCAAAATGGCGACTGACAGAACATAACTACCAATCACATGACTGCAAAATTCAGTGCTACCAATCGCGTCACACGTCATGTAGGCATTATTTTTTTCCTTTTTAAATATATCACGGTTAGTGATACTTTACTAAGCTTTATTCACATTACAATCTTGCCTATTATCTAATAAGTAATTTAAATAAACTTCCAAGTCAATATAAAAATAAGAAATCGTTCATTAGCGTCTTATTCACTTTATTTTAAGGGGAAGACACTTAATTCACGTGTTCTTTAGTTAGCACTTGCACTGATAGCAGGATAAAGCGGGAGGAAACGCCCGGGTGTCACCACTGTGTGGATCGCCCGGAGGACACGGTGGAGCATACGGTGGAGGTCTGCCCAGCTTGGGCGGAGCACCGCCGTGTCCTCACGGAGGCGATCGGCGGCGGCGATCTCTCGCGTCCGGCCCTGGTTCAGGCCATGGTTCGGAGCGAGAGAGCATGGGAGGCCGTCACCTCCTTCTGCGAAGCAGTAATGCTCGCGAAGGAGGAGGCGGAACGCGTGACTGAGACCCAAAAAAAAAAGCATTTGCACTGCAGTTTAAATTCACTTACACTGCACTAAACTAACTAAATCAGGTTTTACCCTTTTTAGTCTTCGCACTAAATCAGTGATGTCAAGGAGTTGGATCGGCTCAACATTCACGTGATGATGAAGTCATCGTGTTCGTGACGCCGTGGCATCAAATTCAATAGAAACTGTATGGTGCAATCTCCACATGGCGATATCATCGCGGCGAGACTATCGCCGCGGTTGAAATGTGGTCAAATGTGGCAAAGTAATTACGAGGTCGACTATACCTAATATAATTATGAATATTGATAATAATTATACCTTTCTGACCTGTCTTGCCCCACTGAAATGCACAGGGTTCCTACTTTTACACCTTTAATGCATTTTGTGGCACATGCACATTTTCTCCATGTTTCAACTTCTGAAAGACTAAATTGATAGGGACCAGGGGCGACGGCTTCATACAACCCCATTCCTACCGGCTTCCCTTCGGAACAAAGACTGAGTTACTATTACTAAATATTATAGGTAGTACATAGTCACATTACAGGTATTTAATAAGTAAATCATAAGATAAAAACGCGTACGCGTTTTTAGGATAGACTATAGGTATCCTAAATCGCGAACGCAGTTTACATTTTCTGTTTTAACTAAGAATTCCGACAAATTTATATGGCGTTAAATTAAGAAAAGTAAAGGAATGACAACATTTTTGAGGTAATTTTTATGTTATCTTGAATTTATGTGAACTGAACAACTTTTTCTTCGGCTTCCCTCTAATGTAAGTTGTAGCTTCGCTACTGATAGGGACAGTAAAACACAACACAAACTTTTAAATATTTATTAAGAATTAAATAAATTGTCTTTTATTAAATAAAAATGTCTTTTTAAGCTAGCTTAGGCTAAATAATATAAACATAGGTCCTATAAACATGTAACTACAAACATGTGACTAGAACATGATTGTAATAAAATGTCACTCCAGTTATTTTCAATGCAGTCTCCGAAAAGAATTCTGCCTTTTTGTAGAACAAACCTTATTTATTCTAGGTACTCTATTGGTATATCTGTCGCGATGTCGCAGGCAATTGTGTGATTCCGCTTTTTACAAACGGCGTCGTCCGTTTAAAACGCTCGTAGTAATGAAATATGCCGAAGGCAAAATGTAAATTGTCTTGTCACTTTATTATGCCACAATATTTGATGGACATTTCAAACGCCGTTTACAAAATGCCGCTGCAAATTAAAGTATTTAGGTAGTTCTATTTCATAAAACCGCTGCTGAGGCACCGCTCGCTTCCATCGCTCTATTCGCTCTGCTCGCGCGCGGTTGGTCACTGTTCTAACCTAACCTAACTCATTTGGTCGGGGCGCCCTGGCTTAGTTACTGCGACCAATTAGGCATGCGCGTGGTTGGTCACAGTTCCAACCGAATCTACAATAACAACCAATGTCGAAATTATAACAATTGAACGAGTTGCCATTTGCCTCCGGCATATTTCATACCTGCGAGCGTTTGTAAACGGACGGCGCCGCATGTATAATGACGTATCATACAATCTGGCTGCGATATATCCAAATCTATTGTGCGCTTTTATAATTTCTAACGTGACGGTATTATCGTCCACGTTCATACTTTTAATGTATGGAGAATGGAGATACGTGCACATAATAACGTTATCGTGTATGGAAATTTATCTATTTGTCTTCATATATTTCCATACATTTTATTTCCCTATGACGTTATCGCGATGCCATGACGTGGACGCCCACGCCGTAGTTACCTATCTTTTAAATGTAATATGACACGTTTGTTAAGCGTAAACGCATAACGACATTTTGTCAGGGATACTATAATATTATCTACTAACCTGTGTTACCTATTTAATTCACGCCATCGTCGATTAAGAAGAAAAAAAATGGAGTGACATGACTATTCCTGAGGAACTAACGCCATTACTAAGAATCTCAAATTATCGCTCTTCTACCACTTTAGTGTCGAGGCGGCCATTTTTGCATTTTTAGACCACCATTTTGTATGGCGGTGCCTACTAGATACATATAATTGCATGAGCGGTACTTACAAGAATTGACAGTGCTACAGGGATATTTTGACATTATTTTGTCAAATTGTGTCACTGAAATTGTATTGACAAATAATAAGATGGCGCCGTTAGTACTAATTTTGGCCACACGCTACACTAACCTTGTAGCGATGTACCTACGTGTGTAGTTTTTGTTTGCCGTTAGTTCCTTTTATCACAGAATAATATAAATAAATTGGACATTTTAACACACAACACTCCTCAAAAAATATCTTGAAATTGGATAATAAATACAGAGTAAAAATTACTAGCATTGTAAAATTGATCTAAGTAAGGCACTTGTGCGTAATGGCCATGCTTCACCATTGTGAAAACGATTTCACAACCATTTATACAACGTGGCGATTAGGTTATCACATTAAATAGTACAGCGGTTATTATAAGTTGTTATCAGTCTGTTAAAATAATAAAAATAAAAATAGACCTAAAAATAGAAAACTGAATTTTTCTAACAAACTAAATAGCGTAAAAATTGGCAATAAATAATCCACCCTTGATACTACGGCGCACACGCCAAACGACAGTGAGACTAGCGGAGGGTAGGTACTTGCGCTCACGCGCGGGGCGTTATAATACATGATGTTGTTAAATACTAAAAGGGAAAAAAAGGTCTCACGGGTAGAATGTTAACTTTTATTAATTATTTTATTTATGTATGCTTAAAATACGTAATGTAGAATACGTGGTTTGAATTAATGTGATAACCTAATCGCCACGTTGTATAATTCATGGACGTAGCCAGAAATCCCTCAATAATGACTAGGAAAGTTAAAATATAGCAATTCTTCCAAATTCTGTTTTAAAAATCGAAAACCATTATTAAAACCTGGCCAGGCCTATTTCATTTCCATAACAATATTAATGTAAATAACATTGAACAAAATAATAATATTATACTAACATTATAATAGTGTAAAACACAAAAATGTAACAAAAACGTCTTTTTTAATGTTACTTTGGTAATAATACCGTCGGTGGGTATTCAACAGTTTCACTTTTATCTAAATTAAGTTCTATAATAATCAGAGCAGTGGTGGCCCAGTGGCATCGGCCCCGACTTACGAGTTGTAGGTCGTAGGTTCGAACCCAGGCAGGCGCTTTACTTTGTGTAAATAATTTCATCACCACTGCTCTCAAAACGGCGAAGGAAAACATTGTAAGGAAACCGGCATGCCCTAGAACCGAAAATTCGAAGACATGTGACATTACCAACCCGCACTGGGCCTGCGTGGTAGATTACAGCCCACCCCCTCTCACAGAGAGGAGACCTGCGTCCCAGCTGTGAGAATATTATAGGCTGATTAAATTTGAATAATAATCAAACGTAGGGGCAGTTTGCCCGACCCAGAGACAATTATCTGGCAGCCATCTTGATTATAAACTCTAAAAAGAACATGCTTACCTACTTGTTGGCAAAGTTGATGCCTGTGGTGGATCTTGGTGCTGTTTGCAAAGGAATAATGTAACATATTCAGTTTCAGGTTAGCTCAAGATGGAAAATAATTTTGTTACTGTCTTTTTGTCATAAGTGGCAAATAATGACCCAGCAGTTGTGCTATTCTGTAAACTTCACTTCGAATCTAACTCAAATGTCCGCGCACATTTCGAAACTGAAGTCACTTGAGTAAGCTCAGCTCGACCGGTGAACGCTGTTTCTGATCATATTATCGACTATTGAAACTTGGTCGGCAGCAATCTACTTTCACCCAGATGCAGTCGCAGCCCAACATTTAGGGGGTCAGGTCCACACTAGTAAAATAAGTAATTAATATAATTATCTATAATATATAAGGTGTATCTCACAACTTTTACTATGGGACCAAACCTGAAATCGCGAAAAAAAAAATCTGCTGTTCCCTACATTTATGTTAGCATAACTCGTTAAAATGTAGGGAACAGCAGATTTTTTTTAAAGTTGTTCGTATTGATGAGTACAATGACCCCTTATGAGATTTCGTTTATGAATCACGTTTAGGTACTGTATAAAAATATCGATATAAAAAAAATCGATATATCGAAAAAAAAACATCGATTTTTCGATATATCGGTGAAATTTTTCTATAAAATATTCTTTATTGTACTTTATGAAATTCTATTGTTTTTGTGTTTTATATAAATACCAAACAAGGAACATAATTTCTGATGTACAATCATAAATTAATAAAACATTGATAAAAACAAGTCTACTTTTTTACGGCACTGAATTCCAGCAGTTTTAGTCACTGGCGAAAACGGTATTGCTATTAGAAATATAATCTTATTTGATACATTTTCGATACTTGATATTTTATATCGATGTATCGAAATAATAGGTTGATATCGCTAAAAAATATCGATATTTTTTCGACAACCCTAGTCACGACCCACCCATGGCACCACCGTTCCAATTTCGAAGGGATGTTTATAGAATAACACAACCTCAGCGGTCAAGACTAAATGTCACCACACAGTTCACAAGTCACCTCTCCCCGTCCTATGCTGCGGCGGGGCATGCCTATAAGCCACATGTTTCCTCAACGCATCCCTAGACCTGGATACATGTGAACAGGCCCTGCAAGCATGCCTTCTCCCCGCATGCGTCTCCATGTGCACCCGTAAGTTGTACTGGTTTGATAGACGCTTGTTGCAGATCGTACACACTGAGCTGTTCATGCGCCATTTTCTGTCGTATCCCTCCGGTGGGTCTGTAACTGAGGTTTGAAAGTGTGTAAGTACCCGTCTATTATTGTATCCATGGCTGTGCCACAAAAAAATATTTAAAAAGGCAAGACACTGCCACAGCCCCCCGAACCAGCACAGCATTGCCAATCATCACCATTAAAAATTACATATTAAAAGTAGGTACCTAAGCCATTATCATATACGGTATGACAATATTATTCAAGAACTAGCACTGTATGTAGTACCTAATCCTTACCGATACTATTATTTTGGATTCATTAACATTAACATAACATCACGCTTGTAATCCTTGAGGGGTTCGGCAGTGGTGTACCTATAGTACATACAGCCACGTTTTGCCAGTTATGTTTAAGTCCGATGTAATAGCGGGCCAGCCTATTGCCATCAACCGGGCACAAATCCAGACTTCGGGCTGTTACTGAGAAATTCCTGGTGGAAAAACCTAATAACACTGCCCGACCTGGGAATCGAACCCCATTAGACCAACGAGGCAATCAATATTTTGGATTCAAATAAATATAAACGAATGGGAGACTGATGCTGAATCCTTTAACAAAGATTGATCCTTGGCAGCTCTGGACAGAGAGAGATGGAAGAAGAGTGCTTTATGTCTGGGCAAACCCAGCAATGGGTGATAATGGCTACTAAAAAAATGGGAGGCTGACGAACCTGGGGGTCTAACTACGAACATAAATCCGAAGTATTATAATCGTTTATAATCGTTTATTTATAAAAAGGGCACATTTACAATAAGTTTCTTAACAATTAAAATAGAACACAATTTCTTATTTGCCTGAACTAGGTTGAACCTGTGCTTCAGGCTAGGAAGTGCATAAATACTTAATGTAATAAATTAACAATGCGTATAAAGTGAAAACTAAAACTAATTTAGGTTAGTAACAGTAAAATTGCATGTAAGCGTTTCTATTTGCAGACAATAAGTAGCTCTTCTGTCTGTGCATAGGCGATGGTTAGTAAATATTTAAGTATAATTTTTTTACAGCTAAAATAATTCAATTTATAGATACTTAGTTTTCTATTTAATCTATTGTACAGAAATGGGCCTAAGAATGTAAAAAATCTTTCCACAAAGACACGTTTTGAAGTAAAATTTGATGCGCATACTATATCATTCCGTCTCTTGTTAGTAATGTCAGCAGTGTAGGTAAGCATGGTGTGTTGTTTTAATACTAAGTGCATAATGAAAAGTTGGCGAACAGTCAGCACGTTGCAGGATTTATACAGCAGATCAGTGGGAAAGAAAAAGGGATGGAAGATTGCTACCTTTAAAATTGCTCTCTGAGCTCTTTCAAGAGGAAGTAAATTGGTTTTTGCTGCGCCACCCCATGAAGTAATGCAGTATTGAATTATAGATTGACATAGGGCTAAATAAACTTGTGTTATTAGTTTTGAATCTGCAAATGTTCGCAATTTTTTAAAAACATACATTAATTTGCGTACTCTTTTAACTAAACTATCAATATGTTTTCTGAAAGACAGTGTGTCGTCCATTATTACTCCGAGGTATTTTATGTTGCTCGTTTCGAGGATAAGAGGGCAATTACACATGTTGACTGAACGGATACCACATCGATGGGCATATAACTGAGGGTTAGCAATGTTAAGTTGAGGCTTGCGCATGGAGAAGTGAATATATTTTGTCTTGTCAGCATTTAGTGTAAGTAAATTGCTTTGAAGCCAGTTAGTCACATGATTAAAACCTAATTGAGCGACTTGGAACAGTTCGCTACTGGTTTTAGCGGTAAATATTAATGCAGTGTCGTCGGCGTATGATATAATTTTGCCGTCTTTAATATTAAGATTGCACAAGTCGTTAATGTAAATCAGGAATAGCGTGGGGCCCAGAATACTTCCCTGAGGAACACCAAAACCAGTACTTTTCTGCTCAGCGCTCGTGATATTATCTATTCTAACACACTGGTATCGGTCATCTAAGTAGTCAGCGAAAAGTTTCAGGGGCGTTCCCCTTATTCCAATGGCCTGTAATTTGTTTAGAAGAACAGAAACAGACACCGTGTCGAAGGCCTTGGCTAAATCAAGGAAGACTCCCAGGGTCTGGTTCCCTTTGCCGAGTTCTTCTGAAATGTAATTTGTTAGGCTATGCACCGCATCGGCTGTAGATAATTTTGCTCTAAAACCAAATTGCGCAGAGGACAAAAAGTTATTTTTTTCTAGATAGTTAACCAGTCTATTGTTTACAATTTTCTCTAATATTTTTGATATTGAGGTGAGTAACGATATTGGCCTATAATTATTAACTAAGTCTTTAGTTCCAGATTTAAAGACAGGGATTACAACTGCCTTTTTTAGACAAGTAGGGAAAATACCTTTGGAAATACAGATTCGAAAAATATGCGTTAAAGGAGGTACCAATATATGCTTAAAAAGTTTAAGGATCTTATTGCTTATGTTATCCAATCCAACTGCACAGTCATCTTTTAGCCCAGAAATGATACGAGTAATTTCGTCTTCGTCAGTGTCAAGCATAACAAAAGATTTCAGGTTACAGATATTGATTGATTTTTGAAAAGGTTGGTCACAATAATGTTTCGGAATCTGCTCGGCAAGAGTTTTCCCAATATTGACAAAAAAGTTATTAACGTTGTTAGCTGACAAGACTGGTGAAGGATTAGTAAGCAGTAAACTCGAATTTGCTTCACGCTGTTTAGACATATTGGTGACGTTTTTAATATGTTTCCAAAGTTGCTTACTATTGTTACCTGCTGTTTTTAATTCATTTTTATCGTAGTTATTTTTTAAATTCTTTAGAAGATTGTTGCAGAAATTCCTGTATCTTTTATAGGTAGTCTGAATTATTAGATTATCTGGGTATCTCTTAGTTCTCTGATGAAGTTTATCTCTGTGTCTTATACACCGAATTAGTCCAGGAGTAATCCAAGGTTTAATATTATAAAGTTTCTTATGCACTGTAGAAACTATCGTGCTACGTAAGATTGCTTGTTGGACATGTTTTATTAAGTACGATAAAGCCAAATTAGCGTCAGCAGTATTGTAAACTAGGCTAAGATCAAGGTTGCATAATTCATATTCGAGTTTATTTGTGTTTAATTTGCTTTTGGTCTGGGGACGATTTAGCTTAGGCAGCGTTAAATTTACGGTGAGTAGGACAGCGTGATGGTCAGTAATTGTTGCGTTAGTAACAAGCGTAATATATGATAGACTGGTTTTGATCATCATATGATCAAGGCAGGAACCGCTCTGATGAGTAGGCATCGTGTGAGCGGGGAGACATCCATGGTACGAACAGATATTAAGGTAATCTTGGGTCCCAGCATCGCAGTTTTCAGAGCTAATATTTATATTTAAATCACCTGTTAGTATTACATTCTTGAACGAGCTTAGCCCTTGAAAAATTTGGTTCAAGGAATTGTGAAATGAATCCAAGTTTCTAGCGGAAGGAGACCTATACATAGCGATTATCGCTGTGGTTGTACCAATTTTAATAACTAAACAATTACTCATGCAGTCTTGTAGAGTAGGTTCCTCGACTGTGACCTTAAGTGATTGTTTTGTAAAGACTACCACACCATCATTTTGACTGTGGTTTATTTTGGTATGCATTAAGTTGTACCCAGGTATTACTGGAAGGTAATCGATGCGGTTACCTAGCCAGCACTCGGTTAATACCATTATATCACAATCAAAGTTTAGTCTGTGTAGGAAAATTTTAAAGCTATCTATGTTCTTATAAATACTACGAATGTTTTGGGTCAGTACGGTTAGTGACTTTTGGTAATCGGAAAGATATTGTCTGCAATCCTCAACGTCACATGTCTTTGACACAGTTAAAAATGTATTATCTATATCGGTAATTAAGTGATTATCCATACTAAAACTACAAAAATAAAAATACGACTAAAATATAAACTATTTTGTGGCGCTCTTAGGCGCCTTCATAGTCTATCGAGTTAATGTACCTGTATTCGGCAGCTTTTTTAGCCGGACAATCTGCGTCCCCCGTCTTGTGGCTGGCTTGTTTTTTAAAACGCAAGCATGTAGCACATTTTGGCGCCTCCGCTTTCTTTGTGCAGTCTTGAATAGTGTGTCCTTCTTCACCGCAATGTCCACATGTAGGGGCAGGAATTTTGCATGATTTTGCTGCATGACCGTACTGCTGGCACTTGTAACATCTCGTTACCAGTGTGAAGTCTCGTACCGGGCAGGACGTCCAATTTATGAATAGTCTATCTTGTGTGATGAGGGCCTTTCGAATGACTGCTGGAACTTCTATGATAAAATTGCAATACTCAGCATCTTTCCTGCCAGATTTGTGGCTTAGTTTCATTGAGGTCAAAAATTTTTCTAGGGTTATAGTGGGCAGTTTATCGGCCAAGTTTTGCTCATACATACATTTATAAACCTCATTTTCAGCCATCGATGTGGGAACTCCTATAACTATAATGTGAGGTTTGCGCTTTTTAGGTTCGTCGACGGTAAGACCTGACGAAGCAAGTTGGACTGTTTGCTTGATCCTATCTAGGTCATCTTTAGTCTCAGTGCTGATTATTAGTCCACCTTTTCCAATTTTGCGTACACCTCGTACTTTCAGCTTCATTTCTCCAGGGCATATGATTTTTTGGACCATGTTCTTAGTTTCGTCACTGGTTTTTGAGTTGTCACTGGGATAAATGGCCACGGAGCTAAAAGCATTAGGACGAACAAGAGTGTTGGAGCCCTTCTTCACCATTTCTGCAAAAGATGTAGCTGCTTCCTGCTTCGTACAGGACTCCTGAATCGTCCGGTTCATCTCCATTAGACAATCTGATAGGTCTCGAGCTTCGGTCATGGTTTTAAGGGAGGTATGGTTTTGTATGGCTTTTTGCTTTAGCGACTGGTATTGAACAGCCATTTGCGAAACTCCATGTCCAACATTCCGGCAAAGACTACTTATTTTTAGCTTCTGATCAGCGTTCAGTTTTCCCTCAGAAGAAATAACACAGACCTCATTCAGGCATTGCTCAATGGACGTCATCCAGTTCTGAATCTCCGGAGTGGAAACCGTTTCAAACTTCTCATCTTGGTCCTGTCTTGGTTGTTGGGGCGATGTCGGCGCCGGTGTCGGTACCGGGATCGGTGTTGGCGGAGGGCTGCGTCGTATCATGGCGCTCCGATTAAAGGGGCTGCCTTCCATAAATATCCAGTAATAAAAGTATTCAGTCAGACCATTATTTTAAATTATCACTATAATGTTTTATTTGTATAACACGCTAAAACACTAAAACTAGGTCACTATTTATGCAAGCTTAATTTATTTTTATTGATATTAAACATTGATGAGCACGTCTGTATTCGTTGAATGCAAAATTGCTAATGATTATATGATATTGGCCGAATGATCGGCCGTTTCTGGACTACGGCTAACTATGGCAAACTAAGGCCAAAAAAAAAAACGACCATCAAAGAGATAAGCCAAAGTCAAACATGTGACTTAAAGTCGAGTAAGGACTCAAAGACAAAAAAGGAAACTTTGGAAATTATAAAACGGCCGAACATTCGACCGATACTTCGGATTATCGCTTCGGAGCCCCTTGATCACTACGGTAGCTCGGCAATGAAGTAGGTAATTAGATGCATGGGTAATGTGTAAGAACAACCAACGTATCGGGCTCAAAAACTTGGGATCACAAAAAAGGCCTATGAACCTATCCTATAGATACCAAGTTTGTCGCTCCAAGTTAATTAAAATCTTTCAAACTTATGTATGTAGACACTAAAGTTTCTTAAGATCTTAACTTAGTGTTGTTTTACTTATTAAATTAATACCTAAATTCACTAATGGAATAACAATTGACTGACTGCTGTTTAGACAGCGTACTTAAGAGTTTATTTAATAAAAGCGTAATGCGAAAGTTTGGGACATTGGAACTGAGTTAAGTATTATGATAGGTAACTACATTAAAATTATTTATTAACTTTAATCTTGTACATTAAGCTTGTATGTAGAGCAAAGTATCCCTATTTAACTATACTCAGTGACGTAGCTATCGGAGGGCTAGGCAGTGACATGCATCAGGGTCGGGGTCCTCAAGCTCCGGGGGCCCTCGGACCCTGACCAGCAAACCTCAAACTGAACTTTCGAAAAAAAAAGCCCGCCTTCAGAATATATGTAATAGGTTGCAAAATGAATTAAATCATGACAACTCAGTTGAAATAAATTTGAAACATGAACAAAAGGTTTTTATTTTTATTATTTAATAATATTTAGATTCTTTAAAAGAACGAGATAAAATTATATTTACAATACGAGTAGATACTATTTCAGAATACCTAAATATTTATAAAGTGACTATTCTATTATAAAAATAATAAATTACAACAAAAAATACACTTAAGCGTCAAAGTAAGTCATCCGGAAACGTGCCCAGAAGACTGGCAGCATTGCCACGTTGAATGGCAATGCAAATTCTTTGGCCAAAGAACGAGCCAGCCCTCTGAACAAAATAAATTCGAAATTTGTAAATTCATAAATTCTAAATCTAAATTCATTTTGTTGTTTGTGCAGCGATGCCAACTTGACGGATTCGCCGAGAGATTTAGCGGGTAAGCAGGCAAGAAAGAAACTGAAGAAATATATTTTAGTGGCAGAAGGATTTCGGAATCATTCGATATTTATACATTGAGTTATAATGGATATTTACCCAATCTAAACTGCCGATTTATAAAAAAAATATGGGTTATCGTCATTTTATAATAATAATAATCAATGAAATAAATAATGAAATGTAGATATATTGCTCCTGCCAGAGGGCAAAGCATTGCAGCCCTGCTCTCTAGAAGAAGCATCTCCCTCCTCCGCTCCCTTTCTGGCATCGGTGTCAGCCCTTGTAGCCCTTGGGGGGCTGCAGCCTCTTCGTTTGGGGACAGACGAGGGAGGTGGACTTTGGCAGCCGATCGCGCAAGTATCGACAGGGCGTGGAAAGTTGGCTTTTTCCTCACCATTAAAGCCACAAGACATTCATTGTTGCCAGCAGAGTCTATGTCCTCTTAAGTGGCTTTATGGTTGAAAAACGTGGTAGCCACGTCAAGCACGTCTGGCTGTTTGCCCCTTTGCCAAACAAGGGCAGAGGTGGTGTCATGTCTTTCCTCGCAGAATAAGTATTTTAAACGATATTCTACTCGACTAGAGCTAAAACTACAATTTAGTTTTTTTTTAATTTGCAAATTTTAGAAGTTAGTCGGTTAAGTAAAAAACTTGAGGTTTTTCGACCACCACGCAATTAGGCGCAGGTCTTTCAAAGCTTGGTTTTGCACTATTGGTATCTATCTTATCAACATCCTAAAAATCAATTTACAGTGCAATTCTTTGCGACCTAACGCGATTTTTGTATTTACGGTGACTGGCCTACTTGGCAGCTGAAAGACCATTAAGCAAATTAAAAATAATATTAACTAATTTAATCAATAGTGTTAGCCAAGCTCGACTCCGACATTTATCACTAATAGCAATTGAAAACAAAGCCGCATCAAGCCTGGATTTAAGTCATTGATACTTTTGCAAAAACTAAAACTAGGACAAGATTATAAATATGACGGCGCAGCAAGCGGCGCCGTCTAGTTTTGTTACGAAGTTACTGGAATCACAGTAAAGGTCGGATAAGAGTGACACTGACTGGTGACAGTCACTCTAGCAGAGCGTCGCATCGATGGTTGCATGTTGCATGGCGGCTGTCTTCTGACGACAGAAGATAATGTCAGGCGAGCCGCTGTCGTATGTAAAGGTCTGTCTGTATGTAGTAAGTAGCTTTGCTTTGCTGTGCCCTGCATTGCATAATAAAGAGCTGATGATAAAGTAGCTTTGTACTTTTACAGTATTTATTAAAATTAATATTTTTACTCCATAAACCAGTTTAGGTACGGCCCCAATTTTGTTTGGCACCAGGGCCTTTCAAGTTACCTTTCTCCACCACTGACTATAATAGCACTACTGCCTACTCAATACGAATTCCATGTACCTAACTACGAGTACGGTTACTTTATTATCAGCTTCGTAAACAGTATTAAGTACTGTCAGCAACAAAAGTCTATTAAAACTGCCAATTAAGTATACTTAGGTACATAATTATGTTTAACCAAAATTTACGTAAAATGATTCGATCAACTGGTTTTCAGCATTTCATGTAGATAAAGCTGTTGTAGTGTTAATCGACTTTCGTTGCTGACCGTACATAAAGCTTTGCTCACCTCCAGAATTAACCAGCGTCGCAGCCGGCGGTGTTCCAATCTTGTGCGTACTGTACAAATTCTGTACAATCTGGTCCAGCTTACTTAATCTATCTTTCTCACTCTTTACCATGAAGTCAGAGACGTAGCTTCCGTCTTTCTCGTTCGTTGGTGACAGGATGTCATCGTAGTTCATTTTGGAGCTAGAACTGGAGTTATCGTTGATGACCTGGGGTTGTTGGATGTCGTTCTTTATTTCTAGGTTCACTGGGGTGTTGAATTCGTCTGGGGTCAGTTCGGGTTCTGTCGGCGTTAGTGTTGAGTTCTGGAATCACACTAATATTATAAAGGCGAAAGTTTGTGAGTGAGTGTCTGTGTGTATGTTTGTTACTTCTTCACGCTCAAACGGTTGGTCCAATTTTGATAAAATTTTGTATGGAGGTAGCTGACACCCTGGATTAAGACATAGGCTACTTTTTATCTCGATATTCCTACGCGGGTGAAACCGCGGGGCGCAGCTAGTAAGGTATAAATTAAATAAGTGAGAAAAGTGTATGCTCAACGTCTTGGCCACAAAAAAAATACCAGTTTTTCGTATGACTGTGTAAGGAGGAGTGCCTGCAATGGCTTGTTTTTATGGGCTTTGGAATTCAGATGACCAGAAACGATAGGTAAAGACAAGAAGCTCTCTGACTGCGTTTTTGGTCCTAGGTTACATTGCGTTGAATCTCTATAAAGTATCTATATTTTACTTAACTAGTCTTATTTCCATTTTAAGATATGTACAAAAACTGTTTGATTCAAAACGGTATTTTTAGGTACAATATAATTTATAACCACAAATGTTGTAAAGATTGATGCGAAATTCGAAAACTTGTGATTTTCGCACCATAGCTACAAGTATTAATTTACCGAACAAAACATGTAAAGAGAGAACAATTTTACCTACCCTAATTTGTGCACGATGGGTGATATACGAAGCATGAACTGCTCTTCGATGACCTGATGTTTTAATTGCAAAGCTGACGCGATGATACATGGAATAAACAAGGCCTAAAAATACAAAACCTCTCACCGTATCGGCATCAGTGAGTCCCGAAACCTTCAAGGTCTGTGCAAGTCGTAGCAGCGATGGCAGGATCTTCTTAGAAGCTGTCACCTCCCCGGTGTACATGAAGGTGAGGAGGAGTCGTAATTCTGTCGCATCGCACCCGAGGACCACGACTAGTGTGTTGTTCTCAGCGTCCACTTCCTGGAACATACGTCAAAAGAGAATCAAGTATCATCGAGTACTGGCTGCATTCAAATTACCATTGAAAGAGACCTACTCTTTGCATGCTTGTATTTAGTATAAAGGATGTAGCTGGATGAGAATTGCCGATAATCGAGCTGAATGGCGTGCAATTGGAGAGGCCTATGTCCAGCAGTGGATTGCTGTAGGCTGTGATACAGGCAAAATATTAATCTTTTTCCTTGGATCGGCTTCCAGTCTAACCGGATGCAGCTGAATACCAGTATTTTAAACGGAGCGACTGCCTATCTGACTTCCACAACCCAGTTACTGGGCAATACGATACCCCTTGGTAACACTGGTTATCAGACTTTCGGTTTTCAGACCCGTAATGACTGTCTATCCACGAATAACAACCGGGACCAGCGGCTTAATGTGCTTTTCCGAGGCATGGAGGGGTCTTGGTTTGTAAAGATGGTCACCCATCCACGGACCAACCGCGGCAAGCGTAGCTTAACCTGATCGATATACCCATGCGGCTGTTTTTACTTAGCCACAAGCCCCTCATCTTTCCACTACATACACTAGTAATAACTTTTTATACTTGGATAAGGTATTAGATATTTAGGAGAGTGATGTAAAAGACAAAAGATCGTCAAACTCATGCTACCTCCTGTGATTGGCTCATAAAACAACGACAGTCAATCAAATCCCTTTCAATAAAATATGGCTAATTATGCTTACATAATTAGCCTATAACTTTCCTACTGGTGGGACACAAGCCTCCTTTCTGTAAGAGTGAGTGGGCCGTAAGCTTAATCCACCATGCGGGCCCAGTGCGGGTTGATACACACTTTAAAGTTGTCAAAAAATAATAGGCCCGTTTTGCGACTAACCATCGCGACGTAACTAGTGAAGTAACCATACGACTCGGTACTCGATACTCACGATAAATCGATTCAAGTTAAATGTCAAAACGGGCCTATTATTTTTTGACAAGTATAGGTATACTTAAGTTTAATAATCTAGAAATTCCTAGTGTGGGGCAACGTTTTTAAAAAAGAGAAAAAGAAAAAAAGTTGAGTAGGTATGATTAATCTCACCTTAAACAGTTGGGCAAAGTATTGGCTGCATGATGCCAACACAAGGCGATGCGCCTTCACGGAGGTTCCGCTAGCACTCAACGTGACGTCAGTCAGGGCTCCAGTGCTCAACATGCGACCTAGGGCTCCTATCAAGCTGTTCTGTTTAAATAAAATTAGTATTTTAATTCTTTGGCCCGCAGCAGCTTATTTGGGAAATCCGTCAATGACTCATCCATTTATTATTGGTCAATAAATAGATCAATAAAGTAAAATTAACCTTTGTAAAAATTAAAACAGGTAATTTACGTAGTATTACAGGATATTTAAAAAAAACGACCCTAATAAATAAAAATTAAAAATATTCTTTAAACTGATTTTAACCATATTATATGTTAGTTACAAAACTGTATTTTTTTGTATCAAATCTGTTATTTTCTTAATACCTTCAGCTGAAGCCTTTCATAATTGTGAAAAGTATGTACTACAATCTGTTTTTTATATAAATAAAGATTATAATTATATTATATTATATTAAATATCTAAAAATTAGCTTCTACTAGGTAAACTTTTAGTCATAATTTTCACAAGATATTTAGATTTTTCAGGCACAAAATACTGAGCTATTGCGAGTAGGTTTATCAAAGACGGATATCTACCAAACAGCTGCTGCTTTATATTAAACTAATTAATAAATTTTAATCGATATTAGTTGTAGCTCAGTAGTCGGTTAGTTGGTGTGCGTGTGATCTATTAGTGACCTTCTATTTAGTGTCGTTGGCAAAGGAAATACATACAGGCTAAGCAAAGGGTGCTAATATTTACATATTCAATTTATATTTCAGCGCCAAAACATGAATAAACAGTTTTATATTTAAAATTAAAATAGTTACGTGATGTTTTGGTAAAATTTAAAACTGGCTACCAAAGTAGTTCTCATTTTAAAATATATTTTACGATAGTTTTAAAACATTTAAAAAAATATTTAAATAGAATAATAGGTACATAGTCTTTCAAACAACACGACTAAATTTATTGAATGAAAAAAAAAACACCGTTTCATTTTACACTATGCATCATAAAACTTTTTAAAAACAGAATAAAGTCAAATAAAAACGCAATGGCTATATGACTGAAGCGAAAAAAAAAGAATTATGTCCAAGGAAAAAAACTGTAAGTGTACCTGGTCATCTGTAGTGGGTGTGTTGATAAAATAAAATATTACTCACCTACCTGATGATTGTGCCAGCGCAAAGAAAACTGTTGTACATCCTCATCATCCATGGCCACAAGTATTTACTGTATAAAAAGCACTAGTAACTAACTTCTTACGCTCACTAGTTCGATGCACGTACCAAGTGGAGACAATTATATTGTTAACGAATCCAGGCTGCTTTATTTTAGGTCGGTACGCCTGGAAAACCTGTGGCCACCTATTTCTGGAGCTGATTGTATTTATAAATCCAATGACATTCGGCGTGTGACGCGGCTGACATACCAAAACTCATCCAAAAACAGATTTAGTTCGCTCGACCGAGATTATTGGCATCATTGTTCGACTGTTTGTACTAATTGATCGTTATTTCATGCATTGTGATGGATTTCACACATAATATTCGAGTGTTGAGTACTTTACTAGGATGTATGAGTTGTTGTCATCGCCTCGTTTAATCGAGTTTAAAATGTTTGACTATCTTTTTTATTTTTTATTGATTTGTTTGGCGCTCGCTGTAATGTTTTTATTTAAGTAAGATTTAAAAACTTTACAGCGATTATTTGATTTACATATCTAATGTAATTTATCTTTTGTTTTATTTAGTCATTAACTAGGTAATTAACACAATCTGCCGTTGGCAAAGAAGTATGTCTGTCAAGAAAATTATGTTGAGAGCCGTAATGACGGATAATTACTAAAAGTTTTTAGACAAAGCCCTATCTTGTTGGCGACATTTTAGAGATTATTAACTGACATTGATAAAATAACTGTGTTTAGTAAATTACGCTGAAGTAAATTGTTATATAAAGGGCTGAATTACCTACTAACTTTTAACTTTTTTATTGTATGCTCCATTTGAAAAAAAATCTTTTTTTGCATATTACTGAAAAAAAAAACAAAGCTATTAGCTAAGCTATTTTTAATAAATATTTCATAATATTTGCTACCGTTTTTTAATTTTGTACGAACAGTTTCGGTGTTAAAAACTCTTTCGTATAATCCGGCTGTTTGTCGACGATCGCGTGCAATCGTTGACCTAATTCTGATTTTAAAAAGTTCCGTACGTTTTCCCGCTCCGTTTGCGTTTCCGATTGTCAAACTTTTTAGGGCGTCGAGTTAAAATCAAATAAAGTTTTATATTTTGTGAAAATATTTCCAGATTTTGCTAGTGTTATTATAACAAAAATAAACAGTCAGGTCCGTGTTTTAATTTGTAAATGTCTATTTAATTTATTTGTTTGTTAGACCAGTTAGATAACATTTATTTTGACAACATTCTGTGTTCGTCTCGGCAATTATTCACAGATAACAAGGCCCTCGAAATTAACTGAATAATACATAAGTTTGAATAGTAAATACAAACGGATCTCTATACCTATTTTGAACTGTTCCTAATATTGTTCTTAGAAATGGAAGCTCCAAGTAAATACGCGGAAGATATATCGGACCCCGATTTCTTCAATAATATTAAAGCTGCTATTGAAAAGGAGCTCGATAAAATGAAGAAAATAGTCAATTATATCAACCAAATGAGAGGTAAATATAGATTTTTGTGTAAACGTACCTACGAGGTTATAAAAAATAAGTACTTAAGTAGGTTAGGTACCTAACTACCTACCTATCGTTATACAGGTAAGAAGGTACTTAAATAAACTAGAACGTAGCTACTTCTTACCTAACGTACTTACTGAAATACCCACTTATCTTTTCGAAGAAACAATGGTAGATACAAAGATATAAATATGTCTAGACTAGTTAGAGAGTCAAAGCTGTGAACTCGTCAAAAAAAAATTGCGTCCAACTGTTGGCCGCAAAATGCCCTCACACTAGAATAGCACAATGACGTGACGCGAGTGTAAGACGTAGCTGTCACGAGTCATGCACAGCCTATCAAAGTTGACCTGTTTGTTTTAGTTCTTTTGTAGCGCGACACTCATCTAGACATATAAATAATCAACATCTAAGCCTTAATAAATTCAAATCATTCACGTAAATTGTACCAGAAAGCCTTTTATACCGTTAAAGATTATATTGAGGACAAAAAAGGCTTGGGATTGAGCTGCTCCACTTTTTACTTATTGAAGTGGTTTATTTTTATTGTTTGATGTTTTTTTTTTTGCTTACTTTTATTATTTTTTTATACAGTGAATGGCATAAATATTTACTTGTAAAGTATTACTCGTATATTATTTTAATTATTGTGAATGTGGGTTTTGCTTTTTTTTCTTCTTTTTGTTTTATTCTCAGTTAGTTTTAGTCATGGTCTGGCAGTTTAAATCATTTATGCGGCCTACCCAAATGTCCTTTCAATGGTATTGATCGTCGCATCGTTGAGCCCCTTAAGTTCTGAGTATAGCTGCACGATTACTGACATATGCGTACACTGACTGGTCAGGTCCACTCAATCTGTGTGGTCCTTTCCTCAAAAGACCATTTCAGACTTTAAAAAGAGACTGACCTCTGAGTTTGTTTCGGCCTTTCTTCTCAGAGTAGTCAGATAGGAAACGCCGAAATCATCTAGAATTAAAAAAAATATGATTGACGTGTAAAAGTGTTTGTACAAACCGACTTACAGAAATAAAAATCATTTATCATAAAGGGAAGATGTTTTTCTATAAATTTGCCTCAACAAGTCAAGTTAATTTTCTAACATATTTAATGTGGTCGTGGCTCGTGGCTAAGTAATAACAGCCGCACGGGACGATCGAAGGCTTGCCGCGGTCCGCTCGTGGATGAGTGACCATCCATTAGGTATATAGGGCCAATGGCTTAACGTGCTTTCCGAGGCATGGAGGGGTCCATGCCTCGGAAAGCACGTTAAGCCATTGGCCCCGGTCATTCATAGATATTTGACAGTCGTTACGGGTAGTCAGAAGCCCAAGTCTTACAACCAGTTTTACCAAGGGGTACCGTGTTACCCAGTAACCGAGTTGTGGACATCAGCTAGGCAATCACTCCATGTAAATACTGGTATTCAGCTGCATCCGGTTAGACTGGAAGCCGACCCCAATATATTTTGGAAAAGGCTAGGCAGATTTATTGAATATTATGATTTAAATAGCAACCCACCCCGGCTTCGCATAGGTAGCAGCGCATGTATGTCTACATTTTTTTTTCTGTCTTAGTGTCGTATTAAGACTAGTGCAAACTGGCACGACCGGCGCACTTTCCAAGAAGTTTTCATAGAAATTGTGCTACTAGTGTCGTGTCGCGCCTATCTGTGGGAGCCTTTAGCCTATTGCATCGAGCATGTGGGTTAGATTAAACGGGGAATTCACTACACGGACATGCCCGCGGGCAAGTCTGCAAACATGCCTGCCGGACCTCGCTACTATAGGTCTGTGTAATATTTGCTAGTGTAGGACCGTCACAGTCAGTCTGGCAGATTTAACCGTTGCTCGTCCGCGCGATCTCATTTTGTCTGCGCGGGAACATGTCGGTCGGTACAGACATGTCCGTACGTGAATGCTCATCGCGGGCCGCCTGCTCTCAGACCTGAGAGCGACAGCAACCAGTACCTACTGGCGTTTTTTTATGATCTATATATCAAACTGTGGAGTAGGTATTAAAATAAAACGAGTTTTAATGAAAATAAATTATTATGGGAAGAAATTTAGCCGTGTATAAAAAATATCCATGTTTATGGAAGATAAAAAGCAAAGAGTATAGGTTTCCTGGATCATCAATTTCTAATTCTTGGAGCAAATTAATATGGCTATACTGATTTCTTTTTTTAAACCATTCTTTGCATTAAATTCTTTTGTTTTTCTTTTCATCTAAGAGTATTGTTAGCTATTTAAATACATTTTAGGTAGTTTTAAGATATTTACAGTATTTTTGAAATAACACAATTGTATTAGGTAAAATTAACAAGTCATTTGATTTATTTAAAATGCTAAAATGCGACACCAGATATTAAGATGTCAACTGACTATTTGAGTCTGTTAAAGAGGAGGGATTTTAAAAGTTACGTGGTAGCGCCATTTTAGCAAGGGAGTAGTGATTGGACTGCAAAAGTGTAAGGACGTTGTAATACCCATGTAAGTACTGAGAATTGTAATAATATAATTATAAATGTATTGCCGTAATATTTATGCTTTTATTTTACCCAGTGTTTAAAACCTAGTAAAGAAATCATGCTTATTTATACAAATGAACGCTTTTATCTCTCTTTTGCTCTGGCTAGTCTTACATTTCAGAAGTGGGATACTTTGTACCTAACTACTTCTACTGTTATTTGTTTCACAACATGTACTTTTTTTTGTCTCCTTTCTTTCTTTTGCTTGAAATCTTTGATTAAGGTACAAAATTGGTTGTAGTTAGTAATTTTATGTGTAGCTTTTTAATTAATTTTAAATGCAACTTAGTACATGGTCGTTATTTGATCCTGTTTTTGTTTTAAATTGTTTGTAGTCCGCTCCTATGACACGTGTAGTTAGTTTTTATTTTAAATGCAGCTTTTTGTCCGTTGATATTTTGTTTCAGTTTAATAATGGAAAATGTGCACCAATTGTCGCCTTGTGAGCAATCTCACGCCGTAGAACGTGACAGAAGTGTGCGAAAATCACGGAGCCGGGTGTTACCTTCGGGTGGCCGTGCTGTGAGGACACCTCAACGAAGATCACAGAGGCGCTCATGCAGTCGGGAAAGGGGGCATGGCTTCAGCCGTTCGTCCCGCTCCCGGAGTCGTGCGGATGCCACAGAAGTTAATCGAAGACAGCGATACAGAAGTCGGAGCTGTCGCCGGTCACATCGGCGCACTAGCCGGTCGCTGACACCGGCGAGCGAGTGCAGCCAACATTCCGTGGTATTGGGGAGGCGCGTCTCGCGGTCCCGCGATAGGCGCCGAATGCAGCCACGTACCAGGTGGAAAACAACAAACAGCAACCGAACGATGTCGGTGAGTCTTCCAATAATAATGTTAGCATGTCGCAACTTTTACAAGTGTTAACGTCTTTGAAAGGAGAAGATCCTATGCATAAATTAGGGAATCTCAATAATGCTGTACCAGACTTTGACCCGGCAAAGAAAGAACAAACGATGTCCATGTGGCTACATAAAGTTAACGAGTGCGCTTCTATTTATGGGTGGTCTGGAAAGCAAACCGTTCATTTTGCTCTTCCGAAATTGCGTGGGGTAGCTCAGCGTTGGTACGAGGGTTTACCATCAGTGCTTTTTACATGGGAAGAGTGGCAGGATAAACTACAGTCAGCTTTCCCTTCCGATGAAAATTACGGGCAGATGCTTAGCGATATGCTTTTCAAACGATCTCGTTTCGGAGAGTCTTTAGAAAATTATTACTATGATAAAATAGTGTTGATCAATAGGTGCGGTATAGTAGGTAGAAGGGCAGTAGATTGCATCTTGCATGGGATTGACGATCGTTCGGTACGATTAGGGGCAGAAGCAGTACAATTCGATGATCCCGATAAACTACTTACATATTTACGGAATTCTAAAACGTAAAACCTGGTGACCGTAAAACAATTACATCCACCAGTAAAAATGGTAAACAGGATTCTCAACCGCGTCTCCTAAATAAAACTCAACGCTGCTTCAACTGTAAACAAGAGGGCCATCATATTCAACAATGCTCACAACCTGTCAAAAAATGTACTAGATGCGACAGATTTGGGCATGAAACAGATCGTTGTTTTACTAAACTTCCAGCGGCTGAAAAGAATGTTATGCGTGTATCTAGTTTGAACAAAACAAAAGATAAATATTTTAAAGTCGCATTAATTAATAATGTTCCATTTGAATCGTATGTAGATCTAGGCAGTGAGTGTTCCATGATGAAGTTATCTGAATTTAAAAAGCTAGGTGTAGGTTATGAAGTAGACAATTTAGTACTAGTAGGATTTGGTAACTCAACCGTTCTCTCTTTGGGCAAGCAATCTGTTTGTATTTCTATTGATGAAGTAGTCGCCAACGTAGAGTTAGTGATAGTACCAGATAGTGTCATGCAAGTACCAGTGATGATTGAGCACACTTTTACAGGGCAGCCACATATTGAGATTCATAAGACTAAAGATCATTTAGAAATTAAGGAGTTAAGTGATACAATTATTGAAAACAACAAAATAGATCTGTACTGTAAAAGTGATGCCACCGTTTCTGGAATTACAACGGTTGACGTTTACACAGAGCCTAGCTATGATGGAGCAATATTTATTGATGGAGGTTTTAGGATTGAAGCTGATTCTATGTTCTCAGTTTTAACAGGGTTATTTCGTATTCAAGAGGGAATAGGCGAAATAGTTCTAAATTCTTGGGGTGCTGTTCCTATTGCGTTGCATAAAGACAAGCTTATTGCTAGAGGAAGGGTCGCACGTGAAGAAAGTCAATTTAAAGTTCAATCAGTATCGTGCGTAGATCCTATTAGTATTTCAAATGTTGATACTGGTTTAGATTTATCTACTGCCGAACGGGAACAGTTACTAGCTTTACTAAATCAGCTTAGAAGTTGTTTCGCATTCAATTTGAATGAGTTAGGCTGTACCTCAGTAGGAGAAATGGCATTAAACCTTGATAACAATGAACCTGTGGTTTACCGACCTTATAGGTTAGCTATTAAAGAAAAAGAGGAGGTTAGAAATATGGTTTCAGAACTATTGGACAACGGTATAGTCCGTCCATCAACATCGGCATATGCTAGTCCAATCGTTCTTGTCAGGAAGAAGAGTGGCGAGATTAGACAGTGCATAGATTATAGGGCGATAAATAAGAAGACTATTAAATAAAACTATCCTATGCCGTTGATCGATGATCAGTTAGATATACTTGCAGGCCATAAGCTTTATACTACACTTGATTTAAAATCTGGCTATTATCAAATACAGATTAGGGAAGACAAACATAAAACTGCATTCGTGACTCCAGACGGCCATTTTGAATTTAACAGGATGCCGTTTGGTCTTGCAAATGCTCCTGCAACATTTCAACGTCTAATGAACCAAATATTAGGTAAAGCGCGTCATAGGGAAGCGCTGGCGTATTTGGATGATATTATTATACCATCTAAAACATTTAGTGAGGGCATTTTACAGTTAGAATCGATATTACAGTTATTCACTCATGCTGGTCTTACATTGAATTTATCCAAATGTACATTCTTTAGTCCTAAAGTAGAATACTTAGGGTTTGAGATATCTGCTGATGGTATTCGACCTGGATCAAAGAAGGTAGAAGCAGTAGAGAAGTTCCCAACTCCTACTAGTCAACATAACGTTCGACAGTTTCTTGGGTTAGCCAGTTTTTTTAGAAGATTTGTGCCAAATTTCTCAGTTATAGCAAAACCACTGACATATTTGTTGAGGAAGGATATTAAATGGGTTTGGGGCCCAGATCAAGAAAATTCATTTAGAAAACTACAGGCTGAATTTATGCGTAAGCCTACATTGGCTTTATACGATCCAAATTTAACCACAGAACTGCATACTGACGCTTGTAAATTAGGCATTGCTGGTATCCTTCTTCAAAAATATGATAGTGTTCTTAGACCGGTTGCATATTTTAGTCGGCAAACGACTCCAGAGGAACAGAATTATTCATCTTATGATCTTGAAACCTTAGCAGCTGTATCATCCTTACATAAATTTAGAGTTTATTTAATTGGGATCCCATTTAAGATCGTTACTGATTGCAATTCTTTAAGAGCCACTTTCCAGAAAAGGGACATGATTCCTCGGGTAGCTCGATGGTGGGAGCAAATGCAAGAATTTAACTTTAGTATTGAATACCGACCAGGAAAATCAATGTCTCACGTGGACGCCCTGAGCCGTAATCCTATAAGAGACGAACAGATAAAATTCAATGTTATGATTGTAAATGATGATAATTGGTTAGCCACAGTTCAACGTTCAGATGGCGAGATAAAAAGAATTGTAGGAATATTAAAAGACCCCAATTTAGATAATGTTATAGATAATAAAACCAATTACAAATTAAAAAATGATAAGTGGTTTAGAGTAACGGTATCTGGGGATAAATGGGTTGTACCGAAAGGAGTTCGCTGACAAATAGTTAAGCAGAATCACGATGACATTGGCCATTTTGCTATTGACAAGACGTTAGATAAAATTAAGACACATTATTGGTTCAAAAAAATGAGACATTTTGTAAAAAAATACGTTAATTCGTGTTTAGAATGTAGCTACTCAAAATCTATGGGTGGGAAAAAACCTGGGTATTTGCATCCGATTGATAAAGTCGCTACTCCTTTCGATACAATCCACGTGGATCATGTAGGACCGTTTATACGAAGTAGTAAAGGAAACATGTATATACTTGTAATTGTTGATGCTTACAGTCGATATACCTATTTAAAACCCGTTAAGAATACAAATTCTTCTACATCAATAAAAGTATTTCGCGAGTACTTTGGTAATTTTGGAGTCCCAAGGCGGCTTATATCTGACAGCGGTACTTCATTTACCAGTGATATTTTTAAGAAATTTATGACCGATAAGGGTGAAACATATATTGAATGCTGTAGCCATTCCTAGAGTGAACGGGCAGGTAGAGCGCTACAACAAAACAATAATAGACGCAGAACTTACTGCAAAGTGTGTAGGCACGGCTGACAATAAATGGGACGACCACTTGTTAGATGTGCAATGGGGTGTGAACAATACTTTTAATAAAGGCATTAATCACACTCCTTCTGAGGCTCAACTTCTGAGGAACAAGACTATCAGGATCTAGTGAAAATAAGATGGTCTCGGAATTAGGCGACGATGTAACAGATATCACAGATGAACAGGATATTAATCAAATTAGGGAAAATATTAATTCCCATACAAAATTGTCTCAACAAAAGGCCAAAGAACTATATGATAAGAAACGTTGTAAGCCTCATGAGTATGCCATAGGTGACTTAGTTAGTGTAGAAAGGCAAGTACCCGCTACAGGACAGAGTAAAAAACTTGTACCTAAATATCAGTTCCCTACAGAATAACAAAAGTTTACGATTGTGATAGGTTTCAAATAGAAGACACCCCTTTGACCAAAAAGGGCAACAAACTATACTCCGCCGTAGTGGCGGTGGACAAAATAAAACCCTGGTTGAATTTTTGCCGACCCCATGATGAGTCTCTAAGTGAGGAAAGTGAAAGTACTGACCCAGAATAAATTATTAAGGTTTCTCTAGTAATGAATATGCAGCTATGTGGTGGTGATCGATCTTTGCATAATTAATGATAATTTAATTGATAATATTTGTTACAGAATGACATTAATACGATGGTATAGGTAAATGAAACTAATTATTGATAATGTTTGTTTTATTAACTTGTATTGATTTTACAGGTAGATTTTCTCTTATTGATGTCGATATATAAGGATAATTTAGTGGGGCCTGTTGCCACTGGTATTCAGGATATAATGAGGCCTGTTGCCAGGGGTATTCAGGACATAGTGGGGCCTGTTGCCACTGGTATTCAGGATATAATGAGGCCTGTTGCCAGGGGTATTCAGGACATAGTGGGGCCTGTTGCCACTGGTATTCAGGATATAATGAGGCCTGTTGCTAGGGGTATTCAGGACATAGTGGGGCCTGTTGCCACTGGTATTCAGGATATAATGAGGCCCGTTGCCAGGGGTATTCAGGACATAGTGGGGCCTGTTGCCACTGGTATTCAGGATATAATGAGGCCTGTTGCCAGGGGTATTCAGGACATAGTGGGGCCTGTTGCCACTGGTATTCAGGATATAATAAGGCCTGTTGCCAGGGGTATTCAGGACATAATGGGGCCTGTTGCCATTGGTATTCAGGACATAGTGGGGCCTGTTGCCACTGGTATTCAGGACATAATAGGGCCTGTTACTATTAGTATTAAGGATTATGGAGACCTGTTGCTAATAGTATTCAGGACATTGATTTGATAAACATGCATTATAAAACTTTGAAGAGATTATAAATGAGATTGAATAAAAAAAAAATATATATGTATATAAAAATGTGTAATGTGCGTACAAAAGAACCTATGATAAATTAAATATAAGCTAAAGTAAAAATTAAAACTTGTATTATGTACTAACTTTATTGTTGAATTAGTAGTAATAGTATTTTTGTTACTGTACGAGGACGTACGAAATTTTGGATGGACGAATGTTAGCTATTTAAATACATTTTAGGTAGTTTTAAGATATTTACAGTATTTTTGAAATAACACAATTGTATTAGGTAAAATTAACAAGTCATTTGATTTATTTAAAAGGATAATAATTTTCCAGGCGACTAATAACTTAAAGGGCGACTAACTATTTGCTACTAAAATAATAACTTGGCAGCGATTATTAGTCATCTACTGTTATTGAATCATTTGGGTTAGGTTAGGTTAGAACAGTAACCATTAACAAGCGAAGGCGAGCGAGCGAAGCGAGCGTGCCGCGGCAGCGGCCGCCGAGCGCCAGATCCCCTCTATTGTTGGTAAATTCAGTTACCAAAACAAAAATTCGATGCCAGTTTAAATTAAAATAAAGCTAAAAACTGATTATTGAGCTGCTACTTTCTACTTAAAATAATACTTTGCTGTAGCTGCCAACCTATTATTTTTGCTGCCAACCTATTATTTTTGCTACCGGCTTTAATTATTTTTTAATCCCAAATTCAGATTAATTTGTCGCCGTGTTACACCTACCCCACCCACCCCCTACCCCACCTACTTACCTGTTATGCCTTTTTAAATTGCTAAAATGGCGACACCGGATATTAAGATGTCAACTGACTATTTGAGTCTGTTAAAGAGGAGGGATTTTAAAAGTTACGTGGTAGCGCCATTTTAGCAAGGGAGTAGTGATTGGACTGCAAAAGTGTAAGGACGTTGTAATACCCATGTAAGTACTGAGAATTGTAATAATATAATTATAAATGTATTGCCGTAATATTTATGCTTTTATTTTACCCAGTGTTTAAAACCTAGTAAAGAAATCATGCTTATTTATACAAATGAACGCTTTTATCTCTCTTTTGCTCTGGCTAGTCTTACAGTATTATTGCGGCACCAGCAATTATGATTTTTCTACGTCTCGTTGACATCGTAACAAATAAACCGTGTAACCGGTTGAGACAGAGACAACTAACTGACGAGTCTGTGTAGTGTATCTTGGCGATAGACATGCCCGTCTAGTGAATTCCCGGCTTAAAATGTAGCTGATATTCATCCTACTTTGAATATTTGTAATGTATTTTATTGCCACTCCTGCAAATATTTGAAAAAGTAAAGAATAGATACCTACTTATACAACTACTCTAAAAGTTTTCTTTGTACCTACGTAGGCTGATGCCTCCCTTTTTTTTTTGACGCTGAGAAATGCATTACGCATCCCCGCTCGTGGGGGACGAGTCGGGGTATGTGGGACTCCTGTCAGTAGAGACAGTATACCCACTAAAACTCAGCGGTGCTCCCACATCGCCGTGATGGGAGGGCCATGGGAAACCGACTCAACCTTTACATCCATGACCCTCTCGGCGCATGCCCGCCTATCCGGTGGGCCCCAGGTGCTCCCCATTCTCAATGGGGGGCTACGGGAATGGTCGGGAACACCTGGCCATTCCCGTCCGGCACTGGTGGAGGCCTGTGCAATACAGGCAAGGGTACCCCCGCACCCGTTGCCTGCTGGCCTCCACCTGGGAGGAGGCGGAGACGACGATCATACAATCGTCTTCTCGCGCCCCCTCTTCGCCTGCGGAGCGGCGCCGCGAGAGGGTCGTCCTCCCACGCGCGCTCCGCCACCTCCTTCTGTGACATTACTTCCTCGCAGAAGGAGGCCACCGCTGTCCAGGCCCCCTCGCTTTCCAGCATGGAGTTGACGACGCTGGGAAGCGAGAGGTCCGGCCCGGCCGCTGCGATCAGAGTGCGGTGCAGCTCAGACCAGGCCGGGCACACCTCGAGGGTGTGCTGTGCCGTGTCCTCCGTCGCGCTACAGTCGTGGCACGACGAGGTCTCCTCCCTTTGGATCCGGTGCAGGTGCGATCCGAAGCACCCATGGCCGGACAACACCTGCACCAGACGGAAAGAGAGGAAACCGTGTGACCGCTCGAGCCAGTCCTTCAGGACCGGCCCGAGCGCATCCAGAGTTCGGCGGCCAAAAGCGGCAGTGGCGAGGTCCTCCGTCCAATGATGGACGATTGCGTCCTCCGCCTCCTGCCGCACGGCCTCCCGCTCTTCTGAGGCGGGGAGCTCTCCGAGCGCCTTACGCCGCGCCGTCCATTCGTACACTCTGGTCAGCACCCACGCCCTGAGCTCCCAAGGAGGGGTGCCGGCCAGAGCGCACGTCGCCGAGAAGCCCACCGATCGGTAGGCTCTCGCCACCCGCAGTGCGATGGCCCTTTGGAGCCTCCGGATGGCAGTGGAGTTCTCCCTCCTGTGGAGGGAGTTCGCCCATATTGGTGCCCCGTAAAGGGCCATGCTCCTGAGGATGCCGGCGTACAGGCGCTGGCATCTCGCCTTCGGACTCCCCAGGTTCGGCAGGAGCCACGACAGGGCGCTCGCGTTCTTCAGCAGGCACGTCGACAGCCCGCTGAAGTGTGGGCCGAAGCGCCACCTACTGTCGAGTACAAGGCCCAAGTACTTCATCTGGGCCTTGACCCCGATGCTGACGCCCTCCACGAAAATGTGGCCGTCAGGAGGAACGCGCTGTCGTGGCCCGTGAAAGTACACGGCCTCCGTTTTATGCAGCGCCACCTTCAACCCTAGGCGGCGGATCCTTCCTGCCATTAAAGATCCGCCAGCAGAGGCCAGACCTGACGCCTCCCTGAAGTCCCTCCCCCGGGCAATGAGGAGAGTATCATCCGCGTAGCAGATGATGCTCGTGCCACGAAGGAGGGTTCCCCGCAGGAGCCAGTCGAATCCAATGTTCCACAGCGGTGGTCCTAGGACCGACCCCTGCGAAACACCGGACTCTGCGCCGTATCGCCTTACTCTGGCCATCTTGTCCTCAAAGAGGACCACCCGGTCCTCCAAGTAGCTGGCCAAGAGTTGGCGCAAGTACTGAGGCACTCCGTGGTAAATTCAAATTCAAATTCAAATTCAAATTCAAAAATTTATTGCTCAACACAGTACATAATAATAAAATTTCCAGATGTCAAGTGAATGCGCAGTCCACTGTGTTGTACCAATTCAGGCATGCAAAATTAATCATTAAAATTATACAATATCAATTCCATAAATTACAAAAGAAAGTCAACACATAATTAAGAATAAACAAATTAAAAATAAATTCAATAAAATAATTTCAACAATAATAAAATAAATCTGACTCAAATATTCACCGTACTTATATTTATATTATACACACAAATCTCCATCTGACAGGTATTCATTTAAAGTGTAGTATGTCTTACTTAACAGTCGATTATTTAGTTGCTTCTTAAATACATTGACATCTTTAATACATAACAAAGCATTAGGTCATTTATTATAAATACGTGGTGCCATTCCTAGGAAATTTTTATGGAATACCGCTTTTTTGTGTTGCCTACTGCTTATTTTATTTCTATGTCGCGAGCTGTGTAAGTTTTCAAATAAATGCAAGTTCGTCTTAACAAATAAAGCCACCTCATATATGTATAGGCAGGGTACTGTTAGTATGCGGAATTTCGCAAAGACCGGTTTGCAGCTTTCCGTGCTTTTTATACCGCATAACGCCCTAACACACCTTTTTTGCGCTCTAAATACTGTCTCCATGTTCGTGGAGTTGCCCCAATATATTATCCCGTATCGTAATGTAGACGTAACATATGCATGATATGCCGTAACCAAAACTTTTTCATTCACCTCCTTTGCAAGATTACGCAAAGCATATGAATGTTGACTCAGGCGTTTACATACACTGTCAGTATGAGTTTTCCACGACATGTCTCTATCCAGTTCAAGCCCTAAAAATTTTGTAGTGTTTGTTTCTGAAATTATCTTATCTCCATATTTTATGTCAAGTTTTTTATGATTTGTCCTTTGCTCAAAAGTCATTATTTTAGTTTTGGCTATATTAATTTTTAAATTATTCGTTCCCATCCATTCTATTAGTACCTGGATACAGTGGTTTATCTCTCGTTCAAGTGTCGTCGCATCATTATTGTTACTAAAAACGACCGTGCTATCATCAGCAAACAAAACCATTGGGTGACGTGTTTCTCTGGGCATGTCATTAATGTAAATAATAAATAATAAAGATCCTATAATACTTCCTTGGGGTACACCGTAGTTATTAACTCTCTGACTCGATACATACGTACGCTCGGTTTTTGAGGTAACGCAGACCTTATCTATTTTCGTTTTTTTTTTCTGTCGGACAAGTACGATTTCAAAAGGTTCAAAGCATTGCCCCTCACTCCATACCTTTCCAACTTCTTTAGAAGTACTGTTCTGTCCACAAAATCAAACGCCTTGCTCATGTCCATGAATAAAGCAGCTACCGGACTTCTGTTATCTATGCTAGTTATAATTTTTTCAAAGAGCTTGAAAATTGCCATATTTATATTCTTTTTCCTTCTAAAGCCGTATTGTTCATCAGCAAAAAGATTCTTACGTTCAAAAAATGTGTATAATGTATTGTATATAACTTTTTCTAAAATTTTAGAGAATATGGGCAGTAAGGCAATAGTAATTGGCTGGATCGTGTTTGCTACCTTTCTTAAATAATGGTTTTATAACTGCTAATTTCAACCTATCCGGAAAAACACCCGATTCTAAACACATATTTATTATATAACTAAGTACTGGTGCTATAATAGTCGAAACAGATTTAATAACATTTGTTGTAATGTCATCATAACCAGAGCTATTAGTATTATTTAGGTGGTACCGGAGTGCCTCGAGGATTGTCGAGTGGGGGACAGAGTTGAAGGCGTTTGCGATGTCGAATGACACCGCCAACACTCCGTCACCCTCCTCCACAGCCTCTCTCACCTGGCCCTTGAGCAGGGCCAACGCGTCCACCGTCGAACGACCCCGTCGGAAGCCGAATTGGGCGTCCGATAGGTCCGGCCAGACCGTCCCCAGGCTGATACCTCCCTCCATCAACATACATGTGTGACTGTTCCTAAATTACCCTAGGCTGATAAAATGTTAGTTTTTCCTAATTTAGTTAATGAGTGTTTAGGTTGGTTTCACCCTTTCGAATCTTATAACCACTTTCACACATCATTAGCGTCCGTTTACAGGGCGCTGCCATTAAGATACTTAATTTTACGGTAGAACGATTAAAAACAAATGCAGTAAATGTATGAAATTATCCCAAAATTCAATCAATCAGTCAACTCAGCCTATAGCAGTCCACTGCTGGACATAGGCCTCTCCCAGGCTGCGCCACAACACCCTGTCCTCCGCTTTCCGCATCCAGTCTGTTCCAGCCACCTTTTTAAGGTCGTCGGTCCATCTAGCTGGGGGGCGCCCCACACTACGCTAGCCGATACGCGGTCTCCACTCAAGAACTCGTCTGCTCCACCGGCCATCGGTCTGGACAAACATGGCCAGCCCACTGCCACTTCAGCTTGCTTAGTCTGCAGGCTATGTCGGTAACTCCGGTTCTCTTCCGGAAATTACTTCATTCCTGATCTTATCCTTCAAAGAAACTCCGAGCATAGCCCGCTCCATAGCACGCTGAGTGTCCTTAAATTTGTGGACCAGCCCGACTGTTAGTGTCCACGTTTCGGCACCGTATGTCATAACGGGCAGGTCGCATTGGTTGAAGACCCTAGTCTTCAAATACTGCGGGATTGACGACGAGAAGACTTGACGAAGTTTTCCAAACGCTGCCCAACCCAACTGGATCCTTCTGTTGGCTTCCTTCTCAAAGTTGTGCCTACCAACTTCGAGACCCTTCCATGTGGATTGGACTCGGCAAGACGTGCGAATTGTACATGACTTTCATCTTGTCCAAATTCATGCCGAGGCCAACCCGCCGAGAGTCTCTATTTAGGCTGTGTAGCATCTGGTCTAACTGTTCCAGCGTCTCTGCCATTATGACGATGTCATCGGCAAAACGAAGGTGTGAGATGTACTCGCCGTTTATGTTGATACCCTGTCCAGTCCAGTCCAGCGTCTAAAGACGTCCTCCAACGCATTGGTGAACAGTTTCGGGGATATCACATCCCTCTGTCTCACCCCCCTGAGTAGTTGGATGGGGCTGGTTTCCTTATCCTGGACCTGGACAGTCATCGTTGCAGCGTCATACAACCTCCCCAACCAAGGTCCCAAAATTATGCAGTAAAATATCGCTCTGATCATCACCGTGTAAACGGCCTTACAATAATGAAAAAAACAAAAATGGCCTATTCTCTATGGTATAGAGAAGATATTATGATCAGCTCTTTTCCATTAATGGAGTTTAGAATTAAATGCCTGCAATTTAAATAACGTATTTAATTGGATAAGGATTAATAATATACATATAAAAAAAATGAATACCAGTGTGTGAGTTAAGGCACAGAATGGTCATAGAATGTGAAATAAATGTCTTTATAACAAATTATACAATTCAAATAGCAACCAGTTTGATTATGTCTAGACTCTAGATTGTCCTATGGAGCTGGACCAGCATGTTTCCAAGCATTCTTATCTTGAATATAATCCTCTAATTTGTAAATGTACTTTTAATATGAGTTTTAAATTTTCTTTCATTTAATTGCAATATATCACAAGGTATTTTGTTGTAACATTTAACACAGTACCTCATAAAAGATGTATGTACTTTAGATAATCTGAAACATGGTTAATCTATTTTATCTTTATTTCTAGTAGTGAAATGATGTCTATTACTTTATTAAAAAGATGTAGATTTTTTCTTAAATACATTATATTTTCATAAATGAATTGGCAAGGTACCGTCATAATATTAATCCTTTTAAATAGTTCCCGAGATTCTCGGCGACGTAGATTATAAATGGCTCTGACAGCTCTCTTTTGCAAAATAAAGATGGATTTAATGTCAGCAGCCCGACCCCACAGTAAAATGCCGTACGAAATAATGCTGTGGAAGTAGCTAAAATAGACCAAACGCGCGGTTTCTACCTCTGATAACTGACTAACAGCATATGCGGCCGAGCTTAACCGCCCCGCAAGAGATGTTATATGTGGTCCCCATTGTAGTTTCTGGGCAAGCTAGAGTGATGTTACAATTGTTATATTACAGTTTCTCTATGTCTTGCCATTTGGCGTACAAATATACATTTACGACGGCTTTTGCCAATTAATTTACTTAATTGATGATAAAATGCCAATAAAAAAAAATGCAATGGTAATGTCAATATTTAAAGACAAGCCATAATGTCAACAATACATAATTATGATGTCAATATGTTACTGATATATAGATATATACAGAATTACTGTTTAAAATTGATATTGTCCGGCGCGACACCGGTAGAACAATTTCTATGAAAATTTAATGGAAATTGTTCTACCGGTGCCGGGTGCACGGTGTCGCGTCGCGTGACAAGTCGCACCGGTCTGGACGAGCCTTTACTATTACAGTTGGAATGCATAAATAGTCATGTAACGAGAATACAAACATTATTAGGTCAAAGAACTGTCATCAAAATAGTCACTGACACAATAGTAACATTTCTGTATTAATACAGTATAACAGTACGTAATTTACGCTTATTACACAGCTTCTAGCCTAGGTTGTTGATTTCATTCCTATAGTATAGTAAAAAGGTAAAATAAAGTTGCAGTTCGCGTATTTTCAGTGTAGAATCTAGTAGTAGGTACTTAAATTACGTTTAAAGAATTTAGAGAACGCAGAATATTCTGTAAACCTAGGTATTTGAATGGGTCCGGGTAAAAAACGGGCTAGTTGCATTTCCCGTGCATCTAATGTCCCGCAAAAAAGTAGGTACAAGGTTTATTAATTTTACTGTTACAGTATTTCTATCTCACGAAGTAACGCGCGCTTTACTTGTGGTAACCAAGTATACAAATACGCTGTAAATGTGTGTGTAAGTACAGGCTGGAGCTCTCCTCTCAGTACCGTCCGTGACATGGGCGAAGTCGGATGTGTGTGTGTTATGTGCTGACGCTACTCGTCTTCACGATCACATTGTGCATGAAGACGAGTAGCAGCGTGTTTGTACACTTTGTTACCACAAGTAAAGCGCGCGTCGCTTTGTGAGATAAAAGTACTGTACATTGTAGTGATAAACATTGAAAAGAGTACTTATGCTTAGATGGTTTGGTCATGTTGAGAGGATGAAGTGCCCTAGAAGAACATAATATATGTTCACCTTATTGATGATGTTCTTCAGAAATATCAAAGGGCCTAGACAAATGGCAGTCGCTTCGAAGCGATTCTATTTCTACAATCGCTATCGTTATTTCACTTTTTGACAAGCGTTCTCGCTAGTTTCCGATTCGAATTCCTTCATACGAATCGAAAACTAGCGATAACGCTTGTCAAAAAGTGCTACTTGGCTACGCATCTCTATGGAAGTTATCGTTCGACGCTGTCGATTCGTTTCATGGAATCGAATGATATAACATTGTCTAGGTAATTTATATTCGTTGACCTATGACCACGTGACATTTCGATAGCTTATAATTATGTCAACCCCATACATTTTGTGGCTTTTCTACTAGCGTTATCGCTAATCGAATGTTACTTTGTCTAGGCCCTCTGGTGCGTAGTATCTGCAACCGGCGTGCGTATAATTATGACCAGATTTATGAACGTAAACGAAGCAAAAAGAGTATGTTATAAGGACGTAGCAGGTGTTCTGTAGTTTCTGCCTACCCCCATTAAAAGAACGCGTGAGTTTGTGAAGGTCCAGGTAAAGCTACAGCGGCTGATTTTCTATCTGTAATGCTGGAATAACTCCCTCAAAAGAAGATGCTGCTTAAAAGGTTAAATACGATAACGAACTGAACTATTTTATGGTATTTGCGTTATAAACAAAACTCTTAACCTTTGACCCAAACTATTTACCAGTGAAAAAATGAAAAAATATATATTATGGTCTATTCTAAACATAATTTGAACGTAGATAAAATAAATAAGCAGGTCCTTACATTCCTTTTTAGGGTTCCGTAGACAAATGAAAAAAAAACGTATACCTCATTATTTCGTCATGTTCTTCTGTCCATCAGTCTGTTCGTCTGTCCCACCGTCCGGAAGTCAAACAGCCATTTTCCTATAGTCGGACTTTTAATTAGCTGCAGCATTTGTTAAAAAATGTTCTAAGTTATTGACAAAACGACAGTCAGAAGTGTATTTTATTGCAGCTAGTTAAATGTCCTAGTGTAGGAGACTATTGGCACTATAACGATGACGGTTAGAAAGAAGGTGATGTATTTTGTACACCGCTGAACAAAGGTGTAGTAAAACTAGGAAAAAAATAATAGAGGGAAACTCGAAAAAAAAAACTGAAACACTCCCCATGTATGTAACCGAGAAATGAAAACTCAAACACTCCCCATGTATGTAACCGAGAAATGAAAACTCAAACACTCCCCATGTATGTAACCGAGAAATGAAAACTCAAACACTCCCCATGTATGTAACCGAGAAATGAAAACTAAAACACTCCCCATGTATGTAACCGAGAAATGAAAACTCAAACACTCCCCATGTATGTAACCGAGAAATGAAAACTCAAACACTCCCCATGTATGTAACCGAGAAATGAAAACTCAAACACTCCCCATGTATGTAACCGAGAAATGAAAACTCAAACACTCCCCATGTATGTAACCGAGAAATGAAAAGAAAAATAATGACTGGGATGTTTTCAGTTACAACTTCAGTAATAACTTTGTTTTTTATCGATTTTTCGAGAAATACTATAAAGACAGGCAGGCTGTAAAAAATATAAATATATATATATATATATATATATAGTATTAGTAACAATGACTTACAAACTATGTTAGTAAACTTTCAAATTGAAATTGAAATTTATTTATTTGTACACATAGTTATAATGTTGGTACATGACGTAATAAAATAAAATTTTGTGTCACTATGTGCTGCCTTGTAAGGCATACAAACAGTTTCTTACACGGAATAGGTGTACAGGTAGTAGTAGTAGCTTATAAAATTATACAATATTGCTAAGTAAATCTCTTAAAACTTTAGCAAAAAAAGCTTAAAACTTTGTTCTACTTTTAAAAAGTAAAACAACTAATAACTACGTGGCCCAACACACGTTGGCACGTGCCTCCGTGTCCAGTGCCTTACGAAGGGACTGTCCACTTTGTCTAATAATTTTTTTAGGATGCTGTTGGAGCTTCCGCGCAACCTACCCATTATTGACGCTGTTCTTTTCCTTATAATGGCATGAAAATCGTCAACACGGGCTTCCGCGAACATCTGCGAAGCGCTGAAGAAGCGCGGAAGCCCCATCAACATCCTAAATCCATTATTACACTGCACGCGCAGGTTGCTGTAGGCTCTCTGCGTATATTTCACCCACAAGCTGCACGTGTAGAAGGTTTGGCAGTATGCTTTGAAAAGCGATACCTAAACATCCTTACTACAACGTGAAAACCTGCGGGCTACCATATTACATCGAACCGCCAACGCCCTCCGCTCCCTGAGCTCCCTCTCTATATCAGCATCGTCAGATAAGTCCTCCGTGACTACATGCCCTAAGTATTTAAACTGTGTGACTCTCTGTAACGGCTTTTCGCTTAAAGTCACTGGAGGAACATTATCCAACGAGCTAGACTTACATTTAAAGCAACTACTTAACTATGAAATAAAAACTTAATTTTGCGGTCGGCAAAATAAATAAGTACTTTGCATGTGTAAATATTCATCCCAACTACGGAACCCTTCACTGTGCGTGGTGGTTCAACACGTACCTACCTGGCTGGTTTTCAGTTTTACCCTTATAAACTGCTCGTTAGGTTCTACCCAATCATAGCTAGGTACCTAAATGTGTACGCAGGGGTTATCTCTCAATTAATTTTTCAGTGGAAGCCGCCTATTTAGAATCTGATTTGGTGTTGATGATTGATGCACCTACATGGGAAGAAATATCTGAACTCATTGGCATTGGAACCTCTGCAATGACGATGGACAATGTTGTTATTAAAAAAGAAATGTAATACGCAATATATTTTTGGAAAAATACTGTTTTATTTTTACTATCATCGTTATCATTCCCCAAGTTAACCGTAATTTAATTATGCACGGGGCATAATTAAAATGATAAGCCGGAATAATGATGCCGGATAAGATGGAATTTTCCATCTGCAAAAATCCTAATTTCCTTCGTTTTATAAGGAACTCTTGTTCAAAATTTCATGCTTTTAGACCCACTGGCTTTGCAGTCTGTAAGTGAATCAATGAATTTAAGAATTTTATTGAGGTGATTCCGCAGCTGTAGTCAGCGAAATTCAAATTTTCTTACGTTTTATGAATTACTTTTTCATGAAATCATTACATTGGGGAACAAATCTAACTTAGAGAGATGTATTAATGATTCTAATTATTATTTCCGTAAATACATATCTGTTATAGTCACGAATCAAATTTTGAACAAGATACAACCTGACACTGACCTGCAAATTGCAAAAAACGTAAATATGAATTTTGCGGGCTACAATTGCGGATACACCTTAACTAGAAGATCTAAAGAATAATATTGCTGAGCTGGGGCGGCTGCTGCAGGAGCAGAAAAGCTCAAACGGCGCAAATATCACAACCTTATTGGGAGTTATATGTTTGAGCCGTTTGAGGTTGATACGCTAGGGCCTTGGGGTCCGAGTGCTCATCGAGTATTTCAGGACATCGCCAAGCGGTTGGTCGACTCTTCACGCGACCAGAGAGCTGGCCTATTTTTAGCTCAAAGAATCAGCATTGCCATCCAACGTGGCAATGCTGCCATCCTTTTGGGCACTTTTCCCATTTACAGCGATGCGGACGAACTTTTTGATGCCCAATGAGCTCTTCCCCCCTTTTTTTTGTTTTATTAAAGACTAGTTCATACTTGGTATATATATTTTAGTGTTACAATGTATATTTGTAAAAAATGCAATGCAATGCAATGTATGTTTGTTTGTGTTTTTTTTTTTTGATAAGGGTTTCTATTAAGTAAAGAATAGCAGCCTAAAATTATTTTATTGCAGTTCAAGCCTCTTTGTACTGGCAAGGAACAAGCATGGAACGTCACGCTTGTTCACGTGTTAGCAATTTCAGACCGTATGGTCCAGCCAGTCTATTCTGTACCGGGAAAACCTAAGTGTAGTGAGCTGATTCCCACAAGGATTGACACTATTGACAGCTGACTTCCATTTTTTTTCCGTTTGTTCCTTGTGGAACAGGCTAGGGTCAGGGACCCAGCTGACTTTCAGTTTATTTATTTATTTAAACTTCTCACACACAATAATGTACAAAGGCGGACTTAATGCCTCAGTTCACATTACCTAAGTTTTCACGGTGAGATTTTGATGTGAAACATCTATAGGATTCAGAGCGTTGACGTCAATGGAAAAAGATCTCCCGGATCTATAGTAACAATGGGAGTTCCACAGGGCTCAATTCTTGGTCCTTTCTTGTTTCTTATTTATATTAATGACTTGCCTTACCTCATAAAGGATAATCATGATATAGTGTTGTTTGCAGATGACACTTCACTTTTGTTTAAACTTAAACGTCAGCAGCTGGTTACTGACGATGTAAATAGCGCGATCTCAAAAGTAGTTCACTGGTTCAATGTTAATAATTTACTTCTAAATGAAAAAAAAACCAAATGCATTAAGTTTACGCTACCTCACGTTAGGCAGGTGAAAACTGATGTGTTGATAAAGGGCGAAGAATTGAATCCTGAAGAAAGCACAGTATTCTTGGGCTTAACTTTGGATGCTAAGCTTCAGTGGGGCCCACATATAGATAAACTGTCTAAAAAGCTAAGCTCCGCAGCATATGCTGTTAGAAAAATTCGTAATTTAACTGACATAGAGACAGCCCGTTTAGTGTACTTTGCCTATTTTCATAGTGTAATGTCGTACGGTATTCTGTTGTGGGGAAATGCCGCCGACATTCAGAATATCTTTGTTTTGCAGAAAAGAGCTGTACGATCAGTTTATAAATTAAGTCCAAGACACTCTCTCCGAGAGAAATTTAAGGAGATTAATGTAATGACTGTACCTTCTCAGTATATTTTTGAAAATCTTTTATATGCCCATAAAAATGTAAAATTGTTTAAAAAATACAGTGATATCCATAATATAAATACTAGAAACAAACATAAATTTGTTGTACCTACAACAAGGCTCAAGAAAATAGGTGGCTCGTTCCGATGTCAATGTATACGCTTTTATAATAAACTTCCAAGCCACGTTCAAGATCTAAGCCTTAATAAATTCAAATCATTCATTAAACTTAAGTTGTGTCAGAAAGCTTTTTATACCGTTAAAAATTATATTGAGGACAAAAAGGCTTGGGATTGAGATGCTCCAATTTTTACTTATTGAAGTGGTTTATTTTTATTGTTTGATGTTTTTTTTGCTAACTTTTATTATTTTATATACGTAACGTAATATATACGTAATGACATGATTATTTACTTGTAAAGTATTATATTATTTTAATTATTGTGAATGTGAAGACTATGTGGGTTATTGCTCTTTTATTTTTATTTTCACTTTGTCTTTTATTCTCAGTTAGTGTTAATCATGGTCTGGCAGTTTGAGTCATTTAAGCGGCCTACCCAAATGTCCTTTCTTTGGTATTGATCGTCGCATCGTTGAGCTCCTTAAGTTCTGAGTAGAGCTGCACGATTACTGACAAATGCGTGCACTGACTGGTCAGGTCCACTCAATCTGCGTGGTTCTTTCCTCAAAAGACCATTTCAGACACCAATCTACATGGCCTTCACATGATCTGACCAAGATTATGTCTGGACTTTAAAAGAGACTGTGACCTCTGAGTTTGTTTCGGCCTTTCTTCTCAGAGTAGTCAGATAGGAAACGCCGACCTCATCTAGTTTTAAAAATATGACTGACGTGTAAAAGTGTTTGTACAAACCTACTTACAGAAATAAAAATCATTTAATCATTTAATCATATAGCCGCACTTAAAACCGATTGCTGGCGTGGCGACGCACGCCGTGGCAACGCGTCGCCAGTAGTGTGTAGGTAAATAATTTCGATGTTTCAAATTTGCCAGGCGTCCCGTGACGGCTAACAATTTTATTTACAGGATATATTGGCAGTTTTTCTCCTACTTAGATATTAATGGTTTGTACACCTCACTTCTGTCACCTACATAATAGACAATAGACATTCTAATGGAACGAAATCATATCAAAATATTTTATTTCACATAAATCTACATGGGCACTTACGAAACGTCAGAAGCTAGATGCACGGTTCCAATTGGTCGTTTCCTATGGAGAAGAGCCAGCAAGAAACTTTGAAAATTTAAAATTTTGAAAATGGAATTCTTTGTCAATATTATTGTGTATTTATTTTATTCATTTGACATTTGTTTACGATTTGGCCGGCAAATTGAAAATTGTCTGTTGCACGTCAGCATAGAAAATTTTCATACAATGATTTTTATGACTTTCGATGTCATTTAAGTCAACAAGAAAGTTATTATAGACTTCGATTGGCCTTTCACGATGAAGCCCCATCTCGTGCCACTGTTTACAACTGGTTTAATGAGTTTAAACGTCGACCCACTAATCTCACCGATGATCTGCGTGAGGGACGGCCTTCTACGGCGATGACTGAAGATAACATCTGTGTTGTGCGGCGTATGATAGAGACTGACAAAAGAGTAACTTATCAGCAGATTTGGACAAGCTTAGGCATCGGTATGAGTCAAGTGCACAAAATCCTCCATGAACATTTAGCGGTCAGGAAGCTTTGTGCCCGGTGGATACCTCATAATTTGACAGAGGCCCAAAAACTCCGTCGTTGATGGTGTCGTGAAATGGTTCAAAGATTTAACGGAGGTAGCTCAAATGCTGTGTTCGACATACTTACGGGTGACGAAAGCTGGATTTATTGTTATGATCCTGAAACTAAGAGACAGTCTGCTTTCTGGGGGTTTCCTTCCGAGGAGTTTCCAACTAAAGTGAAGAGAGGTCGAAGCGTGGGAAAAAAGATGGTGGCCTCGTTCTTCGGAAGGACAGGTCATTACGCAACAATTGTTTTAGAGGATCGAAAAACAGTTACTGCAGTACACTAACAATTGTTTGCCACTTGTCTTGGAAAAAGTTCGGGAGAAACGACCTCGCAGTAGGATCCTCCTTCACCACGACAACGCCTCGTCGCACACCGCCAAGCAAACAATCGACTACTTGGCGACGTCGACGTGGAATTACTGGGTCACCCGCTCTATAGCCCCGACCTCGCACCTTGCGATTTTTATCTATTTCCGAAAATAAACGAAAAACTTCGAGGAAAACGTTTTATGGACGCCGAGGAAGCAGTGGCTGCGTTTCGAAATACCGTCGAAGAGACCCCTAAGGACGACTGGGCAAAGTGCTTTTCTCAGTGGTTCCATCAGATGCAGCGATGTATTGATGTAAATGGAGACTACTCGTATTGTGAAAAGATATAAGTTATAAAACTAATAACTTGCTAGTTTGTTCAGTTTTTGATTTTCTAAGAACTTTCAGTGTCACCCTCGTATATTATATTATAATCTTTATTTTACGGATAACAATGACCCTGCGTGTTAATTTATTTATTTAAACTTCTCACACACAATAATGTACAAAGGCGGACTTAATGCCTTAGGCATTCTCTACCAGTCAACCAAAGGTGGTGAAGAGATAAGATGGCGGGTGCTCTGATTGAGAGAAAATAATAATATTATAAAATATTAAAATATAACATAGTTAAATATAAATATAATAGGTACAAAATTACATAAATAGGTTATAAACTTAGTTATAATACACATATATTTACTATAATATATCCCTACATTATATATATATACATAAATATACATACAAGTTCAACGAAAAGACATTAAATTGAGATGACTCTACACTATTTGTTTTGACAAATAACTCTGCAATTTTCGCTTAAATGCAAACCTACTGGTGGCCGTCCTGATATCGAGAGGAAGCGCATTCCAGAGAAGAATGGACTGAATATGAAAGGAAGAATGAACAAAGTCAGAAGTATGAGAAGGACAGAGTAGAAGAAGATTGTTGGAAGAACGCAGGTTCTTAGCGTGTGAAGAACATAGATATTGGAAGTGAGACATAAGATAAGAAGGAGGGCTCGGAGAGTTGAGAAGGGAAAAAAGTGTGGTCAAAGCGCGCAAACTTCTTCTCTGGCGAATGGACATCCATTTGAGCTCAGACCTATAACTTGACACATGGTCATATTTTCTTAAATTAAATATGAACCGGATACCATTGTTGAGTAGTCTATCGAGCTTATCTAGCAAAACCGCATTTAAATCAAAGTAGCACACGTCAGCATAGTCTAAGGCAAGTCTCATAGACTTGCCTTACCTCATAAAGGATAATCATGATATAGTGTTGTTTGCAGATGACACTTCACTTTTGTTTAAACTTAAACGTCAGCAGCTGGTTACTGACGATGTAAATAGCGCGATCTCAAAAGTAGTTCACTGGTTCAATGTTAATAATTTACTTCTAAATGAAAAAAAAACCAAATGCATTAAGTTTACGCTACCTCACGTTAGGCAGGTGAAAACTGATGTGTTGATAAAGGGCGAAGAATTGAATCCTGAAGAAAGCACAGTATTCTTGGGCTTAACTTTGGATGCTAAGCTTCAGTGGGGCCCACATATAGATAAACTGTCTAAAAAGCTAAGCTCCGCAGCATATGCTGTTAGAAAAATTCGTAATTTAACTGACATAGAGACAGCCCGTTTAGTGTACTTTGCCTATTTTCATAGTGTAATGTCGTACGGTATTCTGTTGTGGGGAAATGCCGCCGACATTCAGAATATCTTTGTTTTGCAGAAAAGAGCTGTACGATCAGTTTATAAATTAAGTCCAAGACACTCTCTCCGAGAGAAATTTAAGGAGATTAATGTAATGACTGTACCTTCTCAGTATATTTTTGAAAATCTTTTATATGCCCATAAAAATGTAAAATTGTTTAAAAAATACAGTGATATCCATAATATAAATACTAGAAACAAACATAAATTTGTTGTACCTACAACAAGGCTCAAGAAAATAGGTGGCTCGTTCCGATGTCAATGTATACGCTTTTATAATAAACTTCCAAGCCACGTTCAAGATCTAAGCCTTAATAAATTCAAATCATTCATTAAACTTAAGTTGTGTCAGAAAGCTTTTTATACCGTTAAAAATTATATTGAGGACAAAAAGGCTTGGGATTGAGATGCTCCAATTTTTACTTATTGAAGTGGTTTATTTTTATTGTTTGATGTTTTTTTTGCTAACTTTTATTATTTTATATACGTAACGTAATATATACGTAATGACATGATTATTTACTTGTAAAGTATTATATTATTTTAATTATTGTGAATGTGAAGACTATGTGGGTTATTGCTCTTTTATTTTTATTTTCACTTTGTCTTTTATTCTCAGTTAGTGTTAATCATGGTCTGGCAGTTTGAGTCATTTAAGCGGCCTACCCAAATGTCCTTTCTTTGGTATTGATCGTCGCATCGTTGAGCTCCTTAAGTTCTGAGTAGAGCTGCACGATTACTGACAAATGCGTGCACTGACTGGTCAGGTCCACTCAATCTGCGTGGTTCTTTCCTCAAAAGACCATTTCAGACACCAATCTACATGGCCTTCACATGATCTGACCAAGATTATGTCTGGACTTTAAAAGAGACTGTGACCTCTGAGTTTGTTTCGGCCTTTCTTCTCAGAGTAGTCAGATAGGAAACGCCGACCTCATCTAGTTTTAAAAATATGACTGACGTGTAAAAGTGTTTGTACAAACCTACTTACAGAAATAAAAATCATTTAATCATTTAATCATATAGCCGCACTTAAAACCGATTGCTGGCGTGGCGACGCACGCCGTGGCAACGCGTCGCCAGTAGTGTGTAGGTAAATAATTTCGATGTTTCAAATTTGCCAGGCGTCCCGTGACGGCTAACAATTTTATTTACAGGATATATTGGCAGTTTTTCTCCTACTTAGATATTAATGGTTTGTACACCTCACTTCTGTCACCTACATAATAGACAATAGACATTCTAATGGAACGAAATCATATCAAAATATTTTATTTCACATAAATCTACATGGGCACTTACGAAACGTCAGAAGCTAGATGCACGGTTCCAATTGGTCGTTTCCTATGGAGAAGAGCCAGCAAGAAACTTTGAAAATTTAAAATTTTGAAAATGGAATTCTTTGTCAATATTATTGTGTATTTATTTTATTCATTTGACATTTGTTTACGATTTGGCCGGCAAATTGAAAATTGTCTGTTGCACGTCAGCATAGAAAATTTTCATACAATGATTTTTATGACTTTCGATGTCATTTAAGTCAACAAGAAAGTTATTATAGACTTCGATTGGCCTTTCACGATGAAGCCCCATCTCGTGCCACTGTTTACAACTGGTTTAATGAGTTTAAACGTCGACCCACTAATCTCACCGATGATCTGCGTGAGGGACGGCCTTCTACGGCGATGACTGAAGATAACATCTGTGTTGTGCGGCGTATGATAGAGACTGACAAAAGAGTAACTTATCAGCAGATTTGGACAAGCTTAGGCATCGGTATGAGTCAAGTGCACAAAATCCTCCATGAACATTTAGCGGTCAGGAAGCTTTGTGCCCGGTGGATACCTCATAATTTGACAGAGGCCCAAAAACTCCGTCGTTGATGGTGTCGTGAAATGGTTCAAAGATTTAACGGAGGTAGCTCAAATGCTGTGTTCGACATACTTACGGGTGACGAAAGCTGGATTTATTGTTATGATCCTGAAACTAAGAGACAGTCTGCTTTCTGGGGGTTTCCTTCCGAGGAGTTTCCAACTAAAGTGAAGAGAGGTCGAAGCGTGGGAAAAAAGATGGTGGCCTCGTTCTTCGGAAGGACAGGTCATTACGCAACAATTGTTTTAGAGGATCGAAAAACAGTTACTGCAGTACACTAACAATTGTTTGCCACTTGTCTTGGAAAAAGTTCGGGAGAAACGACCTCGCAGTAGGATCCTCCTTCACCACGACAACGCCTCGTCGCACACCGCCAAGCAAACAATCGACTACTTGGCGACGTCGACGTGGAATTACTGGGTCACCCGCTCTATAGCCCCGACCTCGCACCTTGCGATTTTTATCTATTTCCGAAAATAAACGAAAAACTTCGAGGAAAACGTTTTATGGACGCCGAGGAAGCAGTGGCTGCGTTTCGAAATACCGTCGAAGAGACCCCTAAGGACGACTGGGCAAAGTGCTTTTCTCAGTGGTTCCATCAGATGCAGCGATGTATTGATGTAAATGGAGACTACTCGTATTGTGAAAAGATATAAGTTATAAAACTAATAACTTGCTAGTTTGTTCAGTTTTTGATTTTCTAAGAACTTTCAGTGTCACCCTCGTATATTATATTATAATCTTTATTTTACGGATAACAATGACCCTGCGTGTTAATTTATTTATTTAAACTTCTCACACACAATAATGTACAAAGGCGGACTTAATGCCTTAGGCATTCTCTACCAGTCAACCAAAGGTGGTGAAGAGATAAGATGGCGGGTGCTCTGATTGAGAGAAAATAATAATATTATAAAATATTAAAATATAACATAGTTAAATATAAATATAATAGGTACAAAATTACATAAATAGGTTATAAACTTAGTTATAATACACATATATTTACTATAATATATCCCTACATTATATATATATACATAAATATACATACAAGTTCAACGAAAAGACATTAAATTGAGATGACTCTACACTATTTGTTTTGACAAATAACTCTGCAATTTTCGCTTAAATGCAAACCGACTGGTGGCCGTCCTGATATCGAGAGGAAGCGCATTCCAGAGAAGAATGGACTGAATATGAAAGGAAGAATGAACAAAGTCAGAAGTATGAGAAGGACAGAGTAGAAGAAGATTGTTGGAAGAACGCAGGTTCTTAGCGTGTGAAGAACATAGATATTGGAAGTGAGACATAAGATAAGAAGGAGGGCTCGGAGAGTTGAGAAGGGAAAAAAGTGTGGTCAAAGCGCGCAAACTTCTTCTCTGGCGAATGGACATCCATTTGAGCTCAGACCTATAACTTGACACATGGTCATATTTTCTTAAATTAAATATGAACCGGATACCATTGTTGAGTAGTCTATCGAGCTTATCTAGCAAAACCGCATTTAAATCAAAGTAGCACACGTCAGCATAGTCGATGATAGGATAAATCAAAGTCTGCACAAGCATAGTCTTCGTCTTAGCGGGCAAAAAGTTTCTCAGACGATACAGGGGTCGTAGAGTACCGTTGACCCTTTGACTAACACTAGAAACCTGGCGTTGCCAGCCTAGCGTTGAGTCAAGATGCAAACCGAGATCTTTCACCGTAGGGGTAATGGGTATGACAGTACCATTAAAAATAAGAGAAGGAAGAGATGTAAGAGCCACCCTACCTATCATGCGCGGGCTACCAAGACACTTTGAGGGGTTTACTGACACCCCAAAACTATCTGACCACTGCTTGATAGAGTCTAAGTCTCGGTTTACATCTGCTATAGCGTCCGATAAACCCTCCACCCGCCCAGCTGCATACAACTGAAGATCATCAGCATAAAGATGATACGAACATCGAAGACAAAGAGTTATAAAATTAATGAAGATGGAGAATAACAATGGAGAAAGAATACCGCCTTGTGGAACGCCAGCATCCAGGTCACGCCAACTCGATGAGCTCTCATCAACGCGAACCGACTGCTGACGTCCTCGAAGATAAGAAGAGAACCATTCCAGGGCCTCGGGCGAAACCATAAGATGAGAGAGGATAGAAAGGAGAATATCATGGCTGACGGCATTAAAGGCATTGGAGAAGTCAATTAATACCAAAACGGTAACCTTGGTATCCTCCATTGCTTCTCTAATGTCACCAGTCACTTTAAGGAGAGCGGAGGCTGTACTGTGCCCAGGCCTGAATCCAGACTGAAAAGAACTAACAAGGTTGTTCTGGTGAACAAACCCCGGAAACTGCTTGTGTACGCAGGCCTCAAGCACTTTAGACAGGAATGGGAGAATGGAAATAGGTCGGAAGTGGCTAAGTAGGGAGGGATTTGAAATCTTAGGGAGTGGGCGGACATAGGACATACGCCACAGGGATGGGAATTGTCCGGAATCAAGAGAAAAGTTGATGATGTGAGTAATCGGAGGGAGAAGGATATCAAGGATCCAAACGACCATACTACGACTGATGCCGTCATAGCCCACAGCCTTGGATTTTATGGAAAGGATAATCTTTTTAATCTCGTCCAAGGTGACCGGAGAGAAGTGAAATGGTTCTATGATGGGACTAGCTAGGCCAGTAATGAAATCGACCGTCTGGGACAACACTTGGGAATCCAAATGACAAGTGGTTGTGAAGTGACGGTTGATATCATCAAAGCCAAACGTATTAGGAAAATCCACATGACGTGGTCTACCGATACCAAGAGTGCCAAGGAACTTCCAGATATCAGCAGGTGAAGAAGAAGATATGTTCTCTAGAATATGGCGGCGTTTAGCGTTGCGTATCATCTGATTACACCGATTTCTAGCAGTTTTGAAAAAGCTGCGATTTTCTTCACTGCGAACCTTTTTAAATTTGCGAAAGGCCCGATCCCTGCGCCTCATCGCCATCCGAACCCCTGTTGTCATCCAAGGAGCAGGAGAACGCCGAAGTTTAACCTTCTTAACAGGAGCGTGTTTGTCGTAGAGAGCAAGGACCGTCCGATCGAAAATACGCAGCTTCTCGTCCACAGCTGTCGCCGCTGCCAGGTGTTCCCAACTGAGGTCTGACGCATCCTGACGAAGCTTCTCAATGTCCATGCGCGCAAAACACCGCATGTGCAGAACTTTTGGGACAGGTTTAGGCGGTTTTAAGACATACGAGAGGAAAATGAGCTCATGATGGGAAAAAACCAGGAGCAGGACACTGACCATGAGAGGAAACAAGGGAGGGAGTGGATGTAAGGATTAGGTCGAGCCAAGTGTCATCGCCTGAGATATTAAAATGGGTAGGTTGCAGTGAAAGTATATGGAGACTAACAGACTCGATGATGCTAAGGAGTTTACGGGAACGAGGGGTGTGGTGAGCAAGGTTGGTGTTAAAATCGCCCATGATGACGCAATGTGCAAACTCTGACCCTACGGATTCCAGTGGCAATTCGAGATTGGAGAAGTAGTCAACAGCGGGTGGACAATACACAACACCAAGTAGGGTCTTGATGCCTTTGATGTAGACCTCTAAAAAGAGGTAATCAGCGGAAGCATGATAGATTGAGGGAGATGAGGCAATGATTTTAGTTAATAAACAATTTTTTAACTTATTACTAGTGTTAGTAGTTATAAAAATACAATAGAGAAGAAGACAGTTTATATAGTATTGTGAAAAGGACATCCCCAAATTAATGTTGTTGTATTGAAGCGAAATAATTTTTCCCAGAATGGAATACGAACTTTAATAAAAATATAGTTCTTCTACCGGTAAATCTGCTCCCAGTATGCTGACAACTATTAATAAACACCAAGATACTCGTATATTACAGACATACAAAATTGTTTACTGAAATAACGAATTCTCCAAAACAGTAACTCTCCTATTTAATCAAATAGCGCGTAAACAATAACCATAAAAACAACGTTAAGTTACGGTTTTTTCCCACCCCTATGAGTTACAAATGCAGCGTGTAATATACCGGAATATATTGTCCTACATATTTTAAAAGTAATATACTATATTTTTAAATAAACCTTTATCTGTGCAAAGGTTTGCAGCAAGGGGACGCTCAATTCTTTTTAAAAGGATTTTCGATGCGGCTGCTTGCTGGAGCCGGTTTCTGCTAACTTAACAATGATTTTTGCAATCTAAAATGGATCTTATGTCTCTGTGATAAGGTCTAGAAGGATTGCACTTGGAGTTTTGTTGGAAACTCTCGTGAATTATTCGGTTCAGAGCTTCAGAGCGCGGGAACGGTCGACGGGGCGACAGTAGCTAGCTATTTTACGACACTCGCCAACGAAATTCTTTTCGAGTGAAACGACTAAAAATCGAATTGAATTTGATGTTGACAATTGGTATTTTATTTACTGTGAATGCTATTGAACGTAACTGCGATATAGGAATATTAAATCAGTTCGAAGACCCCTGCTGTCTATCATAATCTTCAGAAAGTATAAAAGTCTAGGAAACGTGAAGACTTTTCTGCGCTTGAAAAGTGTAGGTACTCAACAAAACGGAAGAACTGCGACAACCTATCGAAGGTGCCATACATATTATAATATACATGCCTACTATGCAGGTAATATTAACTTGATTGTAATTCAATGCGTTATATTATAACTAGAGATCGCATATTCGGATGCATATTCACCTAAAGTTTGAGAGTTGACTAGTATGGAGTGCACTTCGGTACGGGAAAAAGTGTCGGTTTCCAGGACTGACAAGTTTTTAAGAACTACTCTTTTGTACTGTGTATCCCCGAATAAATATATTTCATTTTACAATAAAAGGTTTTGAAGAAATATTAATAGTGTTTTTTAAACGTGTTATATTTTCCACAAAATTCTTGCCTAGTTCTAAATAGATAAGAAATATTTGTTATACCTACTTAGGAATACAACATTGTATACCTACACACTGTTATTAATGAAACCCCGCGATCCCGGAACAAAAATATATTTTAAGAAGCCGTTTCCATACTTTCCATACTTTGTATCCTTTGCCGGGAAAAAAAAAACGTACTTTAGGTAAATATGCATCCGAATATCCGATCTCTAGTTATAACTATAGGTAACTTTTTAAACGCAAGATTCATTCAGACCGAATGATATCTAAGTTTTGTTGCCAATCTCGTACGAAAGAAAATTCTTCTCCGTGAATGAAAACTGAAGGTTAATTTATTTAGCCTTAATGCTATATTTACAATCAGTTTAGAAAGTAAATAATATGTTTTGTATTTTTCCACTTCAGCCAGGGTGGCACTCTTGTCAGCGTCTGTGTTGGGATAACACTTCTAACTCTTGCCTTCAAAGTAATAGTGAACAGGTATCTTCTACTATGCTTGTTCCATATAGACCACATCCATCGCTTTCATCAGGCGAGGTGTTCAAGAGCAGGCTCATCCCGCAATAAAAAAAAAAAAACTTTTAAAAAGTTAGTGTAAATACTAAGTTTACTTAAGGGGGGTGCGCAAAGATTCGCCGCGAAATTCAAATTTTATTACGTTTTTTGCATTTTGCAGGTCAGTAACAGGTTGTACTCGTATGTTGATCTAAATATGATTCGCGGCCGTAACAAATATGGCTTTACAGAGTTATAATCATTAGAATCAGCATTACAACTCTCTAAGTTCATAAAATCCTACTGAATGATTATTTCAGAAATAGTCATTCAATAAGCCATATTTGTTACGGCCGCGAATCATATTTAGATCAACATACAACCTCTTATCTACCTGCAAATTGCAAAAAACGTAATAAAATTTGAATTTCGCGAGCTACCTTAGCGCATCCCCCTTAAATTAAAGTCATTATTAAGCATTGCCATTCAACGTGGTAATGCTGCCAACATTTTGGGCACTTTTCCTATTGACAGAGATGCGGACGAATTTTTTGATGCCCAATGAGCTTTTCTCTTTTTAGGGTTCCGTACCCAAAGGGTAAAACGGGAACCCTATTAATATGGCTCCGCCGTCTGTCTGTCTGTCCTTCTGTCACCAGGCTGTATCTCATGAACCGTATAGTTAGACAGTTGAAATTTTCACAGATGATGTATTTCTGTTGCCGCTATAGCAACAAATACTAAAAACCGGCCAAGTGCGAGTCGGACTCGCGCACGAAGGGTTCCGTACCATTATCTATAAAAACGGCAAAAAAATCACGTTTGTTGTATGGGAGCCCCCCTTAAATATTTGTTTTATTTTAATTTAATTATTGATTTTTAAAGTGAATATATAACTAAATATGTTACTGTTATCAATATCGAACAAAAACGAGCAAAAAAATCACGTTTGTTTGTATGGGAGCCGCCTTAAATATTTATGTTATTCTGGTTTTTAGTATTTGTTGCTATAGCGGCAAATGTGAAAATTTCAACTCTCTAGCTATCACGGATCATGAGATACAGCCTGGTGACAGACGGACAGACAGACAGACGTACAGACAGACAGACGGCGGAGCCTTAGTAATAGGGTTCCAGTTTTACCCTTTGGGTACGGAACCCTAAAAACCAGAATAACATAAATATTTAAGGGGGCTCCCATTCAAAAAACGTGATTTTTTTGCCGTTTTTGTAGATAATGGTACGGAACCCTTCGTGCGCGAGTCAGAATCGCACTTGGCCGGTTTTTATACAGCATTATTTTTAGTATATGCGAAACCTGAATATGGTTTGCTCAGAATAAGGAACCTGGAGTCGCGGGGGCGCCGGTAGCATGTTTGTACGGACAACCCGGTAACATAACAACCTTATAACTTTGTGTTTTTTCATGATACAGTTTTGAAATAGAGTACATAGATTCTTTACATAAAAATACTAGACACGTGTTTCGGGTTTCGCACATACTAAAATTAATATTGTATACTTGTACATAATGCATCTATTTTAGTGTTTGCTTGTATATTGTAGGTATATAAAATTTGTCAAAGTAAATAAAAATTTAATGCTGTTAAAACGAATTAAAGTAGGAACATTGAAATGCATACCTAATCGCCAAATCGGCGCGGCATAACCAAACCAACGTCATCATAGGTAGATACAATACAAATCGCTCCCCCCACCGAATAATATGGTAATGTGCTACTACGACAGTTTTCGTTTTAATGCATAAGCGGTGTTTAGAGCATTCATCACATCTCGTAATTTTTTTTTGTTTTTTTTCTATGTATATTTTTAAAAGTACAATAACTTCAATGGTACCGTGATGAACATAAAATATTATTCCCTTAAAATCTAAACACACTTTTTGCACGAATAAAGACATAACTAGTTATTATAGATTATGCAGTCATTAACTTTTTCGGTAAGCGACGATTACCATTATACGAGTATTCGTGAGTTATTTTTATTTACAGGATTAATGTCTTTTTTCAAAACATGTTAGTTATTTATGCAAAATCGTAACGTCGTTCACTGTATCTTATAGTTAATATTTTTGAAGCAAGTGGTTTTACAATAAAAGATTATGTCGATATTATTTCTGTACAATTCTTTGTAAGAGGGGTCAGATAATGCTGGTCACCGACTGTAGGTACGTATTTCAAACTCAAACTCAAACTCAAAGCATTTATTTCAATTAAACCATTTACAGGCACTTTTGAATTGTCAACAAGTCGGTCAGTTACAAATATGAAGCTAGTTGCCCATTCCAAATAGTAGGTTCCTATGGAGAAGAACGGGCAAGAAACTCCACAGACACTCTTTTAAAATAAAATATTTGATACAAAGTATTGGTTACATCATTCTTATTGAAAATATACATGTGAGAACGATGCAAAACGTCAGAAGCGTCCGTGATAAAAAAAAAACAATTCAAAACTAAAATAATTAAAAATAAGCCGTGGCAGCTAAGAGATGACCAGTCCCAACTGACAGCGCCCGTTCACGAACATGACGCATGGATCAGCACCACTCAGCTCAACCATTTTGAAGGGAGCTAAATGATCCAACACACACGCCACCATCAGCGAGACATCTGAGTGAGCATGACATACTCTCAGCTGCCAGGACATATTCAAGTCAATGAAAGACATATTACCCGGTAAATGGTAGCTCTATTGTACATAGTACTCACACCTGTGTTATGCAATTATATAATACAAAGGTGATTGAGTTTATACAATGAAAAGATAGTCTTACAATCTTCAGCAGCTCCCACAGTATTTTCAAATGTTAATCAATTAGTTGACGTTGTGGAGCAGGACCAGCATTGAGCCAAGCATTTCTATCAGCGATGTAATCCCCCAGCCTATAATATGCCTGCTTGCATAGTGTGCGTTTTATACAAGATTTGAATTTCGTCTCATTCAGTTGAAGTATGTGGGGAGGAATTTTATTATAACATTTTAAACAGTACCCCATAAAAGATGAGTCTACTTTAGCCAGTCTGAAACCTGGTTGAGCTAATAGATCCCTACTTCTAGTACTATAATTATGTCTTTCGCCTCTTTTACTAAAAAGATGTAAATTTTTTCTTACGTACATGATGTTTTCATAGATATATTGACAAGACACCGTCATGATGTTAATATTCTTAAACAGTTCCCTAAGAGAATCGCGCCTGCGGAGATTATATATGGCTCTGATGGCTCTTTTCTGCAGAATAAAAATAGACTCGATGTCTGCAGCCCGTCCCCAAAGTAAAATACCGTAAGACATGATACTATGAAAGTAACTAAAATAGACTAGCCTCGCGGTATCTACATCAGTAAATTGACGGATTTTTCTGACAGCATATGCTGCTGAACATAGCCGTCCTGCAAGAGATGTTAAATGAGGACCCCATTGAAGCCTAGAGTCGAGCGTGATCCCCAGGAAAACAGTTTTATCGACGAATTCTAGTTTCTCTTGATTCAATTAATTGATTCTCTTGATTAATAATGAATACAGTATTATTATTATCCGTTGTGATTGACGAGTAAGAGCGCACGGTTAATATTTTTGCGCACCGTATTTCAACGAATAATACTGTAATGCATTAATATTGACTGCGATATCGTTGCGTTTGCACGTGAATAATATGGTAATGATGCATTGCATAGGTCTATACATTTGCCCTTTAATTTCAGTAACATTATTTTTGTCTATAACTTAATTTTGTTAAACTATTACAAATAAAAATGATAATATAAGATATATTGAAAAAAAAAAGCTTTTTTTTGACGTATATATGTCTATCTTACGTTCTACCCGTGCTGAGATTTACGCATAAAACAGTTTTTTAATTTTCCAGTAAAATTTAGATGCACGATTACCATATTATTCGGTGGAGGGGTGGAGGGAGGGAAATATGCTGATTTTCAAACCAACTATACAAATACAGGCCACACTGATATTTGCACTGAAGGGAAACTTAAATAGAATCTGCTATCATAAGCATTTAAAAGGCCTTCGGTACCCTTTGAGCTTATTGTAATGTGAATCCTCCTCATATCTGTTTTCAGGATGTTTGTGCTCCGCTGAAACTACAGAATGCCGCGTGCCACCTGCTACATAGGTAACTACTGACTCCAGATGCAGCTGAACGATATCCCATGGTAACTAAGACTGGTTGGCAGACTTTTGGGCATCTGACTATCCGTAACGACTGTCAAAGATCTACGCATGTCAGCCGGGATCAACGGCTTACCGTGCTTTCCGAGACACGGCACAGCTTTTCATAGATACACATTAATGATTTCATACATGTTCGCAGTTTGCGACTCTATGCACCTGATCTTTTTGATGGATATCACCAATAACATTGGTTTGTGTCCTTTTTTATTTGGGTGGAAAATTATCAAATAACTTCTCCCGCTCTGGGCGGAGCGGGAGGGCGTGTCAGATATTTACTGACTAAAACCCACCCGTGTTCCTTCAGATGCCTGTTCAGGGCCACGATATCCCTTTCGGACAAACTCGCAACCCTGGCAGGCATTGGCGCTACCGGATCCCGTCAGTTGGTGCTGACATCTCTTTGAGGCGCGCGTAGAACACAACGCGCCGTCGACCCGGGCCTGGTCCTTATCGGACGGTGAGCTACCCAGCGCTCATCGTCCGCAAGCCCGCGCCTACGGTGGCCGGGAATCGGCCTGCGACTTCCGACGCCCGGGCTGTCTCCCGTGGGACTTTGGTTTAAGCCTAAGGCTTCCTTTCCCGGCGTTTCCATAAACATCTGCCTTATCTGCGTTAGTTAATGCCCTGTCATTCATTATTGTGTCAACATGATGACCATGACTTCTCTCAATCTTCTCTTTTAATTTTGTTGTTACTGGGTTTGTACATGAAATGAAAGTGATAAGAAATTCTCATCATTTCAGCCAAAAGACGTCCACTGCTGGAAATTGGCCTCCCCAAAGGGTTGTCATAATCGCCACGCTTGGCAGGCGGGTTGGCGATCTCAGTATAGTGTTAAAATGCAAAGACAGCGCTGCTGCCCATTCTCTAGTAAGTCCCTTAGTCGCCTTTTACGACACCCACGGGAAGAAATAGAAGGGTGCTATTCTTTACGTCCGGCACCACACGGTACCTTCTACCACACGGTAAGAAATTCTCAGGCGTACCTAATACTTTTCAGAAAAGTTCCTGCCTTTCAAAACGAAGTAATACTTACAATATTTTTCACGGAGTTTGGTTCACAAGCCTTTGACGTTTATGAGCTCAGCTCACACAGGATTCCTTTAAGGCTCGTTCAGGTTTGGTAGAGTAAACAGGCTAGTAAATGACAAGAGTAGCTACTGAATACTAGTACAGTTTTAATAATCCATGTAGTCTGCTTTGCTCTATTTAGGAGAATGGCTACTGGGAAACGTTTTCAGTTTTTTTTTAATATTGGTAGTCTCACTTTTAACTTCTATCTTACCTGATGGTAAGCGATGATGTGGTCGACGATGAAGCAAGCTTGTCTCGAAGTAATTTATTCACTCTCTACTTAAAGATGCCCAGGGTTTGGCTATCAAACACCGACAAAGCAAACTCCGACAGGGAATTCAGCTCCTTAGCTGTACACACAATGAGAGTGTTCACGATGTGTTAGTGATTTCTAATGGTATAATGTTATATGTCAATATCATAATGCGCAAAAGGACAATCTATTGGGTTAGGTCTTTAAATTGTGAATATGGTACTTGAAATAGAACGGCCCCTAACGGAATTGGCAGAATTTTCCTGAAATAGGATTGCAGATCACATCTCAGTTTCGCACGGGCGATTTTATTTCGTGTACTGGATTTTCAACAGTGCTTAGCCCCGAGAGTTGAAAATCCAACAGTCTGTTTTTTGACGCGCTGGGATGTGCTCTGTTGGATTCTCAATGCTCGGCTCAATACCAAGAGTCAGAGAAAATCGTCGCGTTAAAAAAATCCCTCGTGCGTACCTGGGCAAAGAGAACCACGATGGAAGTGACTCAAACAGTGTCATAGGGAAGACAGCATTAACAAATGCTAGACCGCACTTGACAATATACTCTCCCAATGTAAACGAACCTTAGTTGTAAGCTTCGATACCGTATAGTGAATACTTGACGTTACTCGTCTTTCGGTTCTAAGTCGTGGATATCCTTTAAAAGGATTAATACTCTAATATATGACTTATGTACAGGTTATAAAAGGAAGGGTTCTTTGGTTTGGCTACAGATCGCAAGCGCGACCGCTAACCGCGCGGTCTTGTGTTCAGGGCGCGAAAAGTATCATCGAGTTATACTTAGTAAATTATAGTGTTACAAGCTGACCGGACAGACGTTGTCTTGTTTCCTAGAACTTGATCGCAGCGCCACGTACCGTACTGGGTCCAATTGGGAATCTAAACCATCCAGGAACCCACTAAAACACACATAAAAATTTCATCAAAACCGGTCCAGCTGTTTAGGAGGAGTTCAGTGACGTACACACGTACAGAAGAATTGTATATACAGGGTCAAATCAAATTAGCTAGCGAAACTGCGCAGTCGTGATGGGTATCGAAATCTAAACATTGCTGGATATTATAAGTATACAAGAGTCCATGAATATTTACTTTGAAAAATATTATATTTATTACTTTAATTTACAATACAATACAATTTTTTATTTATTTACAATACTCATATCAGGAAAAAATTAAATCTGCATCACGCGCAATTCGGCTTCCAACCTGGCTTTTCTACTGAGAGGCTATTTTCTGCTTGAAGCACACAGTTAGGTATTATTTAGATCGTAAGACACCTATTTACGCTTGCTACCTAGACCTGAGCAAAGCATTCGATCTGGTTTCTTATGAGGTCCTGTGGGATAAACTTCGTAAACAAAATGTACCCACAGAACTAGTGGAGTTATTAAAATTTTGGTATGGCAATCAATTGAATGTTGTGAAATGGGCTAATTGCTTGTCTGAGGAGTACAGACTGGAATGCGGTGTGAGGCAGGGGGAAATTACCTCACCCACTCTTTTTAATGTGTACATAGACGACCTGGTTGGCGAGCTCAGCAGCATGCATGCTGGCTGTCACATTGACGGCGTGGCCGTAAATAATATAAGCTATGCCGATGATATGGTGCTGCTGAGCCCGTCAATAGGGGCGCTTCGCAACCTACTGAGGGTTTGTGAGCGATATGCTGAGAGTCATGGTCTCATATACAATGCGACCAAGAGCGAGTGTATGGTTTTCGGCCCTGATGGCAGAACCTTGCAAGAGCTGCCGCCTATTTGTCTCAACGGTTCTCCTCTTACTAGAGTAAAAAGATTTAAATATCTAGGGCATATTATCACTGACGACCTGAAGTACGACGATGATATTGAACGTGAACGCAGAGCGCTGGCTGTTCGGGGTAATATGTTGGCTCGCAGGTTTGCTCGTTGTTCAGTTGAAGTGAAGTTAGCATTATTCAAAGCCTACTGCCAATCACTATACACGAGCAGCCTGTGCGTTAATTATACTCAAAGGGCATACAGCGCTCTGCGGGTACAATATAATAATATCTTCAGGATGTTGTTGCGGTTGCCGCGGTTCTGCAGTGCGTCCACGATGTTTGCCGAAGCGCGTACAGACGACTTTTATGCATTAAGACGCAAACGAGTGGCGTCGCTGCTGGGCAGAGTACGCGGCGGTAGCAATGACATTCTGAAGATAATTGCTAGTAAATATTATCAGTGTCCGATACACTCGCTTTGGGAGAGCATTGTTGTTGGCGGTAAAATGAAATGTTTCAATTATTATTATTTTATAGTTATTATAATATTGTGTTGTTATTCTTGTATTTTGATATTGTGCATACTAACATAGTTATAAGTTTCTGTTGTTACTAACCATTATGGATCAAAGTTGTCTAATATAATAAATGAATTGAATTTAATTTAATTTATTGTGAATGTGAGCAGTGTGAGCACTGTGTGGGTCATTTTTTTCTTTAAATTTTTTCGTTTTTTTTTCTCTTTCTCAGTCAGTTTAAATGATGGTCTGGCATTTTGAGCACTTTATGCGGTCTACCCAAATGTCCTTTCTTTCGTATTTATTGTTCGTCGAGTCGTTGAGCTCCTTAAGTCTTGAATTGAGCGGCACGAATACTGACAAATGCTTGTACTGATTGAGCTGGTCCACTTAAATTTGTGTTCTTTCCTCAAAAGACCATCTCAGACACGGATCTACATGGTCCCCACATGATATGATCAAGATTATTTCTGTACTTTAGATGAGACTTTGACCCCTGAGATTGTTTCACCATTTCTTCTCAGGGGTAGTCAGATAGGAAATGTCGACTCCATCTAGCTTATTTTTTAATATGACGTGTAAAAGTGATTCCGATATGCTATTTACAGAATAAACGATTTCATTTCATTAAAAACACGATAAAATAAATTTTAACCGATTTTCTGAACTTATACTTCCAGTAACAACACTACCAGAGTCCGTTACCTCAAAAAAAAAATCATCAAATCTTTCTGATTTTTATTTTTTCGTGTTTAGTTAACGATACTCATCACGTCTGCGGAGTTTCGCTACCTAATTTAATTTGACCCTTTATAAAAAAAGTTAGTAAATTAGGATTATGTAAGTTTGGATTTGTACATGGTTATTGACCTTCGCTAAATGCTAGAACAAAAATAATAGTAGATTGGTTGCATCGAGCGCAAAGTGAGTAATTAATGCACGAGTGCATTCACTCACTTTATAGCAAGGTGCGTAATCTACTTTTCTTCCAAGTACCAATCTACCTACCGTGATAAAATATACCTACTCAAAATAAAAACTCAAGTTAATGAAAACAAAATTTTTCACCAAGTCGGTTTTATTCAGTCGATTTTTATTTTCAGCCAGTATCTTTTTGATCTAATACATATATTTTATGTTAAACTTAATCGGAGACTAGAAATTTATATCAAAATAAAAAACAGTGCATTCATGAAAAACTGTGCCACAATTAGATTTTATATAACATTTCTGCACTGTTTTGGTTCTAAACAAAAAATACGTCCTTTAAACTGATCGGTTTTGTAGTGATTAATGATAACATTACTACGTAGTTGGAAGAAAACATAGTAACTACATTGTTAAATGATTTTATTGCTTTAACTTTGCACGTCATCACGTACAGCACCCGTTGCCGTGTCAACAACCTCATTTTTCTCAATATCTGAACTAAAAACAGAAAATTTCTTAGTACAAAGTATTTACGTTTTGTAAGATTTTAAAAAACTAAAATAAGCTGGTAGCAAGGCTGACTATAAAGCAACTTTGTGTAAGATAGCGCAAATAACACGTCAGTTGGTGAAGGATTGAAAATTTATACGTTCAGGCTGCCTCCGTTGGAATAATTCGCTTATTTTTCACGATTACCGCCGCCGAGGGCTGACAAGCGGTGAAGGAACAATTTAGATGTGAAACTTTTTAAAGGAAATATTTTTATTACTTGGTTGTATGAGAGATTTATTTAAATACACGTCTTGGGAGGACAGTATTTGGAAGTTGGAATACGTTAGATGAGCGCAGTTGTCTATAGTCAGGCAGTGGCGTGCAATATGCTAAGTTTAGTTCCATAGGAACTGGCCTATTATATCTATCAACTACATAACATACAGGTGGCGGCATCTACATGCGAACTACGCATCAAAGACCTGACGCCACGCTAAGTTTAGTTCCATAGGAACTGGCCTATTATATCTATCAACTACATGACATACAGGTGGCGGCATCTACATGCGAACTACGCATCAAAGACCTGACGCCACACAGATGCTGCATCGCCCAAGCAGAGTTTGCCGCGCGACTGGCATATTATATACAAAATCCCGACATCAAATGTCGTCGGGCAGTAGCCCACCAGACACAACACCCGCCTGGTCGGAGGATCCTCCCTCTTTTATAGAGGATGAGTGAACTTTACGGCCTGGTCCTCATACCTCTATATACATAACATAAGTAAGGTGTGATAAGAAAATAGCTGATCGCGATTGATCTTCCTTGGTCTAGTGTTTGCAAGGCTACTATTGAGCAGGAGGTCCTGAGTTTGATTCACAGGTCGGGCACAAACTGGCAAAATAGGGGTGTACTATAAGTGTACCTCTGCCTAACCCATGTTCTGTAAAATCTCATAACATAATGCCGATTTTCCCCGAAGGGGTGTACCCACATTTCGCCAGCTATGTTTAAGTCCCATGTGTCCGACCTGTTTGTGAACCAAACCCAGGCCCTCCTGCTCAACAGTAGCCTTGCGAACATTAGACCAACGAAGGTCAATCGCGATGCACTATTTTTTTATCGCACTACTTCTGGTTGCAAGTAATTTATTTCTCATTCACCAGTGACGAAATTGAACCTCCAATGCCTTGGCAGCCAACCATCATCGTGACCGTTGCACTTATATTTATGCGAGTATTTTAAATGATATTTAATTCTGTAAATTGGTTCGAAAAACACCTTTAAGGCTCGTACAGACTCGCGCGATATCGAGGGCGTGACAGGCAGCGACAAAGAAATTGTGCACTAGTCTATACGAGCCCTTACACGTCAAAAATAAATAACGTTTTAGGAAGATCGGCACGGCCCAATAAAGAATCATACAGACTGGTGCAATATCATGGGCGCGACATGGGTGGCGCTGTTTGTCGCGCTTGCGATATCGCGCCAGTTTGCTCGAGCCTTACAAGAGCAAATGAGAGCGCTAACAAGAGGCAAATGATAAAATTAGGCTTGTCTTAAACAAACAAATTGCCAAATCTATATAGTTTGTGGTAGCGGAAAAAATATATGTTATTCTTGAACATGTTTCTCAGAACTTGGCTGTTACCAAAACACGTTTAGAAAAAAAAAACCTAGAGACAAATTAACGGTAAACTAACCCTTTACTTTGAGTTTCAATCCAAAATATCTGTATTAAATATCAACGTACGGTTGGTATTTAATTAATAACAAGAACGTTTTATTTGTATGCAGAACTTGGTTGTTTTTTATTTTCGGTTACTCAACTAATTTTTGAGTAAACAGATAATTGATGACACAACGCTTGTAATTTATTGCAAAATATGATTTTAGATCAAATGAGAGCGCTAACAAGAGGCAAATGATAAAATTAGGCTTGTCTTAAACAAACAAATTGCCAAATCTATATAGTTTGTGGTAGCGGAAAAAATATATGTTATTCTTGAACATGTTTCTCAGAACTTGGCTGTTACCAAAACACGTTTAGAAAAAAAAAACCTAGAGACAAATTAACGGTAAACTAACCCTTTACTTTGAGTTTCAATCCAAAATATCTGTATTAAATATCAACGTACGGTTGGTATTTAATTAATAACAAGAACGTTTTATTTGTATGCAGAACTTGGTTGTTTTTTATTTTCGGTTACTCAACTAATTTTTGAGTAAACAGATAATTGATGACACAACGCTTGTAATTTATTGCAAAATATGATTTTGCAATAAATTACAAGCGTTGTGTCATCGCCCTTCTCTTTCTTTTGTATGAAGTCTGACAGTGACCGCGGTTTAGCTGTTGGCAGCGTCTTAACGCATCAACACACTGCATATTCCAACATGTTCCATTCAATGATAATTAAACAACCTCACTCAAGTTCGCTAACCACTACGGTACTAAACTTAACTTTACAAGTCTGCTCATCTCGTCCAGTTACAACGTCATGATATTATTCCAGTCATTGGAATATGGCATAAGGGAATATACTGCGGTAGACTATTAACCGTACCGACGTTTTGTAGCCACAAAAACGTTTTAAAGCACTGTGGGGACTCAAAGTGGGAGGAGTTTGTTATAATGTATGTAATATCTTGCTGTTTGAAATTAGGAGGTAGCTGAAATAAAATACTCGTATGAGTAAGTGGTCTGTGTGGTTCTAGACGTAAAGAATAGCATCACCCTATTTCTTCCCGTGGGTGTCGTAAAAGCTTAATAAATCTTATCTTGCAAATAGACATCAAATAGTAAAAATTGATAATTTTGAAAGTGCATCTACAGCAATTGTATGCGGAGTTCCGCAGGGATCAGTTTTAGGACCACTGCTTTTCTTAATTTATATAAATAATATAAGTAATATTGGGCTGGCGGGACATATATCACTGTACTCAGATGACACATGTCTTTTTTATTTTGGCCACTCCATGCATAGTGTTATTACTGAGGCACAGCAAGACCTTTATATCCTAAGTACGTGGCTTAAGCAAAATTTACTGACTATTAATGTTAACAAAACTGCATACATAATATTTTCTCCTAAGAACAAAAAGATTCCTGATTTCCCTCCTCTTACGGTTGATGGCCAACAACTGTTAAGATCAAACCATGAGATATACCTCGGCCTGATCTTGGACAGCAGACTGACATTCAGACCACACATTGATTATGTTAGAAGCAGATTGATTCCGTTGACTGGAGCTTTGCGAAATATTGCTAAATGTGTGGCATTTAAATTACGCTACACAATCTATAATACACTAGTCAAACCGCATCTCGACTATTTAATCCAAGTGTGCACATCTTCATGACCTACAAGTAACGTAAAACAAAGCAATCAAAGTTCTTTTTAATTACAATTACCTAACACCTACGAAAGACATTTATACTAAAACTAAACTATTTAACCTTAAAAAATTATATATTTACCACACATGCATACTAATAAAGAAAATTTTAACAACCAAAATACATTCACAAATCACCTTCAAGCACAAAACTCATCAATACTACAACAGGAATACGGATAGTATAGAACTGCGTTCAGTTAGGACTTTGTACGGAAGAAGAACTATTCAGTTTGAGGGAGCGCAGCTTTATAATAATTTACCGAAAGAAATAAGAGATTCTTCATCAGTGAACATTTTTAAGAATAGGTTGAAGTTGTATTTGGCTAACCAACAATAATAAAACATTACTTAATATATACTCGATAGATTGAACGACAATTATGTTTATTACCTAAGATATTTTGTTTAGTTTCTCATATTTAAGTGAACTATGTATGTTCTTTTTGAGAAATAAATGTCTTTAAACCGAAAAGGCGACTAGAGAATGGGCAGCAGCGTTCTCTATGCATTTTAACACCATATTGCTATCACCAACCCGCCTGCCAAGCGTGGCGATTAAGGCAAACCGTCGCAACCGTGTCCCCTTTGGGACACGCTTCGCCACACTGGCACACGTACTCCAAGATGTCCTCCGCCTTAGTGGCGCAGTGTAGGAATGACTTTACCAGCAAAGAGACTGACACACGTATGTAGTGTCCATGGAGTTTCTTGCCCGTTGTGCTCCATAGGAATCTACTACGTTGTGGTGTTCCACGCGCGCCCGATTGGACGTCGCGGGGGGAGTCTTAGACCACATTCCACCCGTAGGCCTGGGGTGGCCCGCAAAGGCGGGCTCCAGCCGGATATCGCGGATGTCGCACAATATCCTATGATCCCCGGTGCAAGTGTGGAATGGGAACACACGGGTAGTTTTTAATCAGTAAGAGTCTGACAGACCCCTTCACCCGGCCCAGGGCGCAGGACATCCATGAAGATTTTCCGAACCCGAACAAAAAAAAAAGGTAGGTATAGTTTACACATGCTTCTCATCCCCATTTTAAAAGTTGTAAATAAAATAAAGAAACGTATAACATTCACAATAAAAGGTGAGTTTTATGGCTTAGGGAACGTCTCTTTGTTTTTCTTTATTCGATTTGTTGAGAAATAAATGTGTTCTGTCGCCGTTTACGATCGGCGACCATCCGTGATTGCTACTTCATTGAATTCGACCTTTTCAGTCTATTTCCAAATATTTTTGGGTTACATAATTCGTTTTAAGAGTTTTGTTGCGTAGAAAGATGGTGCCAGGGATTTAATTTGAATAGGAAGTTTAAGTTTAGTTGAAGTGGAGTTTCGAATAATTAATTCATAAGTAATACACCTCTACACACTTTAGGGAGCATAGAAATAAACGCACTGTGATATCCCGACATCGTAATGTAAACTTTTACCATAGATTCAGTATCTTTCTTTTTTCTTTCCGTGGCGAAATCCTCATGACCACCATCCATCTGGAAAGAACAGAGGGTTATGTCGACATGATTCTAAAACACAAAGATTTGAAAATTTTAAAGGTTTAAAAAAAAAAAAACGGGCTAGTCTTACAGTAGTCGCATAATTATGACGTGTAACATAGACATCTCACCTTGGTAATAAGCAACTGAGCAGCGACAGATATTAACCTCAAAATTTAAAAAAGCTAAACAAGGAAATATTTATTCGAATAATTATTCATAACCTGTGGTCGCCCACTGGTCGACCACCTCTACTTACAATCTATAAAGTACTTACTAATTCCATGCTATTATAAAGTACTTACTAATTCCATGCTATTAAAAAAGGGTTGGGCAGAGGTGTACTTGCTGTAGTACATCGACCTTTAATATTATATTTAATTTAATTTCGGAAGTCGGTGGCCAAAAATGAAAATACAGAACCAAAGACACCGGTACACCTCTGCCCAACCCTTCGGGGAAACAAGGCGTGATGTTGTGTTATGTGCTTCCGAAAACAAAGTTATTTTTCACTTTTTAGTGTTTTTTTTTTGGAAGCCGGTTTTTTTTTTGTTTTTAGCTATGTGTTGACAGACCAATCAGTCACGGTTTCCTTTTATACATACACATACATAAACTCACGCCTTCTTCCCATGGGGGTAGGCAGAAACTATAGAATGTCACCTGCTATGCTCCTTAAATACTCCTTTTGCTTCGCCTACGTTCATACATCTGGTCATACACGCACGCCGATTGCGAGTACTACGCACCTGACCTTTCTGAAGAACATCACCAATTTGGTAGTGACCAAATTGGTGATGTTCTTCAGAAAGGTATGTGTCCTCCTAGGGCGTCCTCTCCCGGCGTTTCCACTCACCTTTGCTTTTAAATACCTTTTGTTAGTCGCGTTCCACTCATCCTCTGAACATGACCAAACCATCTAAGCATACTCTTTTAAATTTTTGTTACTACATCTTCTTTTAAACTGCACCGTTGCCTTATCACCTCATTTTTCAGCCTATCATTCATAGTCACGCCAGACATGCTTCGCAAGGAACGCATTTCCACTGCATTTATTCTACTTTCATGCTTCTTTTGCCACACCCAACATTCACTTCCATACATAAGCGTAGGCACCAGCACACCATTGTGAACAGCCAGTCGAGCCTTTTTGGGCATCGACTGATTGGTTACAATCGCATGTATAGCACCATTCACTTTATTTCCCGCATTTGCTCTCCTTTCCACATCTTCATCAATCTTTCCATCCCTTGTAAACTGACTCCCCAAATATATAAACTCACTTACTTGCTCCACACTCTTATCATTTATTTTCACATCACACACCGATACATCCTCTTCTCTTTCAAACACCATAACCTTCATCTTATTCATCCCTTTCCTCTTATATGCTTCATCCATCACAGTCACCATGTCTTGCAACTGTTCTGCAGACGAATGAAGTAGAAGTTCCTTTTATATAAGGCTAGATATTACATTGAGAACCTCCTCCTTTTTTGAAGTCGGTTAAAAATCATTTATAGCCAGAGTGGATCTCATGACAATTTCAATAAGACCAAACACGGGTAGGATACATTGTTTTATTACGGAGTTCCCGAGCCTACCTTCCGGCTTCATCATCAGATCAGTTTGATGATACCATTTTGATCAGAACTATTTATTTAAATTTGCTTCGCTTAACTATCTTAATCCAGATATCTTATCGCCACCCGTGAAATACTTATCATTGAGAAGTTCCGGTTGCCATCTGTGGCCTTCTTCATCGGTTCCACTTCACCAAATTATACTTTCTGAATGCAAATGATTGACTTGTTAATGAAAATATAGAATTCGCTATATGTATGCCTATAATATTTAAGGAGTTAATTCAGTTACTCATGGATCCCAACATCAGAACTGGATTTTGATAAAAATGGGACCAATCTGGAAGTATATTCTTTCAAATAAAAAAAGAATTTATTAAATCGGTTCATAAACGACGGAGTTCTGAGGTAAGAAACATTTAAAAAAATACAGACGACTGGAGAACCTCGTCCTTTTTGTGAAGTCGGTCAAAAAGTACTTGCTTATTCCACGCTCAAGCTGTCACTTCCTGTTACACACATCCGTCTCTTTGCACGAAAACACTCCCACAGAAAGATAGAGGGAAGATATTACACATCAATAGGTACTTTATCTATTCTGTATTACCAGTGAACCCTTCATGCACGGCATGCACACGCTCGTGTACCCTCCAAGAACGAAAGGGTCAAGAAATTTTCAAACACATTCCTTTCCCGAGTAGCGAGCACGTGTAATCTTTTCAAACTGTTATTTACGTCCAATGCAATCCAAGAAAAATACTAAAGCACTGCTCAAACTGAGGTGAATCCCGCACGGGACGTGAGACGTGACAGCGCGCGTCTATTGTTGTAATGATTAGGATCACAGAGTACATTGATTAGGATGTCACGTGACTGTTTATGTCCGTTGAACACCTCCATACTGTAATTCTATATTTTTGTTTGTTTCAGTCCAGTACTAACCCCACAAGATCTACATTAAGTTCAACTACGCTACAACCCGAATAGACGAAATTGGCATTGCTTGCCATGATAAAAAATTGAATAGAATAGAAGTTAGTTGACATAATCGGAGCAAGCGAATTTCATTCGCGTCCCGAACGGGATTCGCCATAGTTTTATCAGAGCTTTACTTGTAAAGCTGATAAAATTATTATCAGTCTAAAACGTGGTCGTTTTCACACCTAATTAACTTCCACAATGACAAACAGCTCTCTAAACCAAAAACTAATAGTCACCGTTTTCTTCCTGCATGTTTTTACAAAATATATCCTACATAAAATCAGCATGACCTAATTACCGGCATATTACAAAGATGATAGCTTACAAATATACCAACCGGGTCGGCTATCGAATCCGTGACTTATCAGCGCCAGCCCCGGGTGATCAACCTTCGTCATCCGCCAACTTATGGCACAGGAAAGATGGAACGAAGAAAATCTACTTTGAACAATTCAAAATTTTACAGAAAAGAAAACTTATAGGTAGACGGCAAACGGACCTCTTTCATGGAGAGATATTGTTGTAAGGGTGAAATACTTAGTGGTTTTAAACGAAAAAACTGATGGCCGTACCGTGTCCATACGTCATTATTTGCCGAAAGAAAGAAAAGAAAGAAAAGAAAGAAAGAAAGAAAATACGTTTATTTGCGGTAAACATAACGCAAAGAAATAAAAACACAAACACGAAAGAACAAGTTGAGGGAAAATATGCGTCACATTCACGCAAAACGGCCATCGCTCAGCATAATGCTGCGACCCTATGCTAGACAGAGCCCCAGCGCTGGTTTTCAGCGACCGCCGGCGTTGACGTGATGACGTCAACCGGTGCAGCATAATGAGATAAAAATAAACAAAATAAAATAAATGCAATACTTCGTTATCTATGTATATATAAAAATTATATATTTACCACACATGCATACTAATAAAGAAAATTTTAACAAACAAAATACATTCACAAATCACCTTCAAGCACAAAACTCATCAATACTACAACAGGAATACGGATAGTATAGAACTGCGTTCAGTTAGGACTTTGTACGGAAGAAGAACTATTCAGTTTGAGGGAGCGCAGTTTTATAATAATTTACCGAAAGAAATAAGAGATTCTTCATCAGTGAACATTTTTAAGAATAGGTTGAAGTTGTATTTGGCTAACCAACAATAATAAAACATTACTTAATATGTACTCGATAGATTGAACGACAATTATGTTTATTACCTAAGATATTTTGTTTAGTTTCTCATATTTAAGTGAACTATGTATGTTCTTTTTGAGAAATAAATGTCTTTAAACCGAAAAGGCGACTAGAGAATGGGCAGCAGCGTTCTCTATGCATTTTAACACCATATTGCTATCACCAACCCGCCTGCCAAGCGTGGCGATTAAGGCAAACCGTCGCAACCGTGTCCCCTTTGGGACACGCTTCGCCACACTGGCACACGTACTCCAAGATGTCCTCCGCCTTAGTGGCGCAGTGTAGGAATGACTTTACCAGCAAAGAGACTGACACACGTATGTAGTGTCCATGGAGTTTCTTGCCCGTTGTGCTCCATAGGAATCTACTACGTTGTGGAGTTCCACGCGCGCCCCCATTGGACGTCGCGGGGGGAGTCTTAGACCACATTCCACCCGTAGGCCTGGGGTGGCCCGCAAAGGCGGGCTCCAGCCGGATATCGCGGATGTCGCACAATATCCCATGATCCCCGGTGCAAGTGTGGAATGGGAACACACGGGTAGTTTTTAATCAGTAAGAGTCTGACAGACCCCTTCACCCGGCCCAGGGCGCAGGACATCCATGAAGATTTTCCAAACCTGAACAAAAAAAAAGGTAGTAAAAATTGTAAATAAAATAAAGAAACGTATAACATTCACAATAAAAGGTGAGTTTTATGGCTTAGGGAACGTCTCTTTGTTTTTCTTTATTCGATTTGTTGAGAAATAAATGTGTTCTGTCGCCGTTTACGATCGGCGACCATCCGTGATTGCTACTTCATTGAATTCGACCTTTTCAGTCTATTTCCAAATATTTTTGGGTTACATAATTCGTTTTAAGAGTTTTGTTGCGTAGAAAGATGGTGCCAGGGATTTAATTTGAATAGGAAGTTTAAGTTTAGTTGAAGTGGAGTTTCGAATAATTAATTCATAAGTAATACACCTCTACACACTTTAGGGAGCATAGAAATAAATGCACTGTGATATCCCGACATCGTAATGTAAACTTTTACCATAGATTCAGTATCTTTCTTTTTTCTTTCCGTGGCGAAATCCTCATGACCACCATCCATCTGGAAAGAACAGAGGGTTATGTCGACATGATTCTAAAACACAAAGATTTGAAAATTTTAAAGGTTTAAAAAAAAAAAAAACGGGCTAGTCTTACAGTAGTCGCATAATTATGACGTGTAACATAGACATCTCACCTTGGTAATAAGCAACTGAGCAGCGACAGATATTAACCTCAAAATTTAAAAAAGCTAAACAAGGAAATATTTATTCGAATAATTATTCATAACCTGTGGTCGCCCACTGGTCGACCACATCTACTTACAATCTATAAAGTACTTACTAATTCCATGCTTTTATAAAGTACTTACTAATTCCATGCTATTAAAAAAGGGTTGGGCAGAGGTGTACTTGCTGTAGTACATCGACCTTTAATATTATATTTAATTTAATTTCGGAAGTCGGTGGCCAAAAATGAAAATACAGAACCAAAGACACCGGTACACCTCTGCCCAACCCTTCGGGGAAACAAGGCGTGATGTTGTGTTATGTGCTTCCGAAAACAAAGTTATTTTTCACTTTTTAGTGTTTTTTTTTTGGAAGCCGGTTTTTTTTTTGTTTTTAGCTATGTGTTGACAGACCAATCAGTCACGGTTTCCTTTTATACATACACATACATAAACTCACGCCTTCTTCCCATGGGGGTAGGCAGAAACTATAGAATGTCACCTGCTATGCTCCTTAAATACTCCTTTTGCTTCGCCTACGTTCATACATCTGGTCATACACGCACGCCGATTGCGAGTACTACGCACCTGACCTTTCTGAAGAACATCACCAATTTGGTAGTGACCAAATTGGTGATGTTCTTCAGAAAGGTATGTGTCCTCCTAGGGCGTCCTCTCCCGGCGTTTCCACTCACCTTTGCTTTTAAATACCTTTTGTTAGTCGCGTTCCACTCATCCTCTGAACATGACCAAACCATCTAAGCATACTCTTTTCAATTTTTGTTACTACATCTTCTTTTAAACTGCACCGTTGCCTTATCACCTCATTTTTCAGCCTATCATTCATAGTCACGCCAGACATGCTTCGCAAGGAACGCATTTCCACTGCATTTATTCTACTTTCATGCTTCTTTTGCCACACCCAACATTCACTTCCATACATAAGCGTAGGCACCAGCACACCATTGTGAACAGCCAGTCGAGCCTTTTTGGGCATCGACTGATTGGTTACAATCGCATGTATAGCACCATTCACTTTATTTCTCGCATTTGCTCTCCTTTCCACATCTTCATCAATCTTTCCATCCCTTGTAAACTGACTCCCCAAATATATAAACTCACTTACTTGCTCCACACTCTTATCATTTATTTTCACATCACACACCGATACATCCTCTTCTCTTTCAAACACCATAACCTTCATCTTATTCATCCCTTTCCTCTTATATGCTTCATCCATCACAGTCACCATGTCTTGCAACTGTTCTGCAGACGAAAGAAGTAGAAGTTCCTTTTATATAAGGCTAGATATTACATTGAGAACCTCCTCCTTTTTTGAAGTCGGTTAAAAATCATTTATAGCCAGAGTGTATCTCATGACAATTTCAATAAGACCAAACACGGGTAGGATACATTGTTTTATTACGGAGTTCCCGAGCCTACCTTCCGGCTTCATCATCAGATCAGTTTGATGATACCATTTTGATCAGAACTATTTATTTAAATTTGCTTCGCTTAACTATCTTAATCCAGATATCTTATCGCCACCCGTGAAATACTTATCATTGAGAAGTTCCGGTTGCCATCTGTGGCCTTCTTCATCGGTTCCACTTCACCAAATTATACTTTCTGAATGCAAATGATTGACTTGTTAATGAAAATATAGAATTCGCTATATGTATGCCTATAATATTTGAGGAGTTAATTCAGTTACTCATGGATCCCAACATCAGAACTGGATTTTGATAAAAATGGGACCAATCTGGAAGTATATTCTTTCAAATAAAAAAAGAATTTATTAAATCGGTTCATAAACGACGGAGTTCTGAGGTAAGAAACATTTAAAAAAATACAGACGACTGGAGAACCTCGTCCTTTTTGTGAAGTCGGTCAAAAAGTACTTGCTTATTCCACGCTCAAGCTGTCACTTCCTGTTACACACATCCGTCTCTTTGCACGAAAACACTCCCACAGAAAGATAGAGGGAAGATATTACACATCAATAGGTACTTTATCTATTCTGTATTACCAGTGAACCCTTCATGCACGGCATGCACACGCTCGTGTACCCTCCAAGAACGAAAGGGTCAAGAAATTTTCAAACACATTCCTTTCCCGAGTAGCGAGCACGTGTAATCTTTTCAAACTGTTATTTACGTCCAATGCAATCCAAGAAAAATACTAAAGCACTGCTCAAACTGAGGTGAATCCCGCACGGGACGTGAGACGTGACAGCGCGCGTCTATTGTTGTAATGATTAGGATCACAGAGTACATTGATTAGGATGTCACGTGACTGTTTATGTCCGTTGAACACCTCCATACTGTAATTCTATATTTTTGTTTGTTTCAGTCCAGTACTAACCCCACAAGATCTACATTAAGTTCAACTACCCTACAACCCGAATAGACGAAATTGGCATTGCTTGCCATGATAAAAAATTGAATAGAATAGAAGTTAGTTGACATAATCGGAGCAAGCGAATTTTATTCGCGTCCCGAACGGGATTCTCCATAGTTTTATCAGAGCTTTACTTGTAAAGCTGATAAAATTATTATCAGTCTAAAACGTGGTCGTTTTCACACCTAATTAACTTCCACAATGACAAACAGCTCTCTAAACCAAAAACTAATAGTCACCGTTTTCTTCCTGCATGTTTTTACAAAATATATCCTACATAAAATCAGCATGACCTAATTAACGGCATATTACAAAGATGATAGCTTACAAATATACCAACCGGGTCGGCTATCGAATCCGTGACTTATCAGCGCCAGCCCCGGGTGATCAACCTTCGTCATCCGCCAACTTATGGCACAGGAAAGATGGAACGAAGAAAATCTACTTTGAACAATTCAAAATTTTACAGAAAAGAAAACTTATAGGTAGACCTACGGCAAACGGACCTCTTTCATGGAGAGATATTGTTGTAAGGGTGAAATACTTAGTGGTTTTAAACGAAAAAACTGATGGCCGTACCGTGTGCATACGTCATTATTTGCCGAAAGGCTTTCAGCAGATCAGTCTTCATTCTCCTATGGTTGTTTGGGAACACATTATGATCAGGTCAGCTTCTTGCCAAATTTCATGATTGTAGGTGAACGGGAAGTACCCAATTAGGTTTTGATTTATTTGCGAGTATCAAATATGTCGCATAAATGGCCGTATTTTTTATTGTAATGACTTAGAAGGTTGATTTTGTTAGAGCTCCTAGGGACTGTAGACCTGCGTAATTGATAATAATTTCAACCTGAAACCTTCACGCGTTCCTGAGAATAGAATCTTGACAGACTGACTGACAGACAGACAATGAAGTGATCCTTTAAGGGTTTCGTTTGTTCCTTTTGAGGAACCCTAAAAGGGAGAGAAATTATTCCTAGGGCATCCAAAAATTCGTCCGCATCGCTGTCAACAGAAAAAGTGCCCAAAAGGCTGGCAGCATTGCCACGTTGTATGGCAGTGTTGATTCTTTGGCCAAAAAAAAGGTTAGCCCTCTGGTCACTTAAAGAGTCGACCAACCGCTTGGCGATGGCTCAAAAAATTAAGTTGGCACTCGGACCCCATGGCTTAAGGTTGGAGTATTATTGTTGTACTATGTTATTTCTTGTAACCTACCCGGTTCATCATGTGTACTTATTTGCTTTTTGCCTTTCATCGCATCTTTGCCGGCTTACTTGTTTCTTATTTTCCAACTTAAAAAGTAGGAACTCTCCTTTTCCTGTTTAGTGGTATCCGGATGAGCTGGGTAGATTAGCTGATAGTAACGGTTCGTAGTACCGGGCCCTTCTCATTATAATAGTGCAAATATTTGGAGTATTTCCTTAGCCGAAACTATTATTAACAATCCTGAATGAATAGTTCTATAACAGTAATACCTCCCATGCCGATTTCAGGGTCGTGCAGATTGCGCGATATTGCGGGCGCGACCCTTTCCATGAAGTTCTCATAGAAATTGTGCTATACCATAGGTAATTAAATATAGCAACATCTAGAAAACGTCAATTATCCTGAAAAATATGTGTTGTCTAGAGGAATATCTAATCTTGACAATTTCTTGTTAACTTTTTACGACACCCACTTCTTCAAGCGTAAATTTTTTTGAACTTCGAACTTATACATTATTTTAAATAATCATATCTTCATAAGTTACATATAAATACAGTGTTAAAATACCGCATTGCGTTGTACAAGAATATAAGAAAATGGCCCGGGCATAGTTCGATGGCGCAATTATAATAAATTTAGTACGAGAGTATACGGTGGGTGGTTCAAGTTTAGTTTGGCTGCAAGAGACTTATATTGTACGGGCCCCTGGGGAACCACTGAGGTTAAATGTACAAGCGGCGACAGATGTGTTGGATGGGAATATTTTAATTAAATGGCATCGAAATTAAGAGTCGTTATTGTAAGACATCAAAATCATGTCAAACGATTTCAAATGTAGTTATCAGGAGTTTGACGGTCTAGTCTATAATAGTAGTCCATCTTATGGTACCAGCATTGTGAAGAGGGATGAATGAATATATCATAGTTTGTACCTCTTTCATTGTGCTGCAGCATCCACGATATCCTTCCTATCTCATTCAGGCTTTACAGAATATCTCCCCAGTTTCATGTCTACAGTTATCAGTCAGTCACTCACTGAACCACGTGACATGGTAAAGCTAACACTTCTGTCCTCGCTAGTACGCCTCCGTTCAACTTAAATTAACTCGGCGTATATCAGGTCTTCCGTTAATCTGACATCTACATATGTTGTTGAAACGAAGAAATCGTCTTCTGTCCCTCTCTAAAGCCATTTATCCTTGTCTCACTTAAGATATATCAGATGGGAGTAGAAGTAATTCGAGCCGTTTTCGAACTGAACGACTTTTACAGCACTTTAGAGTTAGTTGGGTTTTGGCTTGAAATTAGAGCATTTTATTTTGAATTTGGTATTACCTGAACACTTTACGGGATTAGTGATTTATGTAAAATGGCAAATTACTTCGCACCATTTTTCGACTTGACAAAAAATCGAAAATTATTTTTTAATATGTAAGTTTAATATTGAATTAAATACAAATAAATCTCCCGGAATAAATTCTCATGATTCTCATGAATAAATTCTCTAAATTGGTAAAAGCCGGATCATAATCCGTTGTCTAGTTTAGAAGATAAACGCAGATACACGAAAAGTGACTTCTTCAATTATTTATAATACATATGTATGTATAAAAGAATTCGGTTCCCTACAAAATGGTTGAGCTGGGGATGGTGCTGATCCACGCGTCATGTTCGTGAACGGGCGCCTTCAGTTGAGCTTGGTCATCTCTTGACTGCCAGGGCTTATTTGTAGATAATCTTTTAATATTATATTTTGAATTGTTTTTAAATATTTGTTTTTTTCATTGTTCTCACATATACATAGAAGCGACAAGAATAATGTATCCAGGGTTTTGTAATATCTTGATTTAAAAGAGTGTCTTTGGAGTTTCTTGCCTGTTCTTCTCCATAGAGATCTACGTAGAAAGTTTCAACAAACTTTCTGACTAACTGACCGACTCTTTGACAATTCAAAAGTGCCTGTAATTGGTTTAATTGAAATAAATGCTTTGAGTTTCGAGTTTGAAGAAGAAAGATTCAATGAGGAACTGACTCTTAAGTGAAATAAATACTCCTGGGATCTCTTCAGACAAGAGGTACCTAAATAATAAAACATTTCCTTTACTTTCTACGTGGAAATGCTCAATGATGTCTTATATTTTAAACACCAATAGATATAAGGCATTGGGAGCTAAATTTTATAACACTAATTATCACTATTAAATAATAACTATAAATGTATAACTCATACTATATTTCCCTACTAGTAGTTCTGCGAACAGTAGACCTCGCGAGCACAAAGTTTTTTGCGACAATGAATATACCAGCCGATTCCACTGGTACAAATCTAAAAGTGAGTAATTTACTGCAATTTGAGGAGCTATTCTGCTCATCAGGCCAAAGATCCCCATCAGATCTTCACCAAATTTCTAGGAATTAAAAAAAGAACCATCAAAATCTCATACGGCGGAGACATCCAGTTTTACACTCCTTCATCATATGCGGATGCCCTTTTGCCCCTTTTTGAAGGAAGTCCCATCCAATCAAAAAACCCCGACGTCAAAATCAAAATCTATAAAGTCGTAAAACCTGTAAACCAAGTATCGTCCAGATCAGTCGTACGACCGGTAGAGGAGTAGCAACAAACTAACGCTGGACAAACCAACGAACTAAGAGGAATGAAAATTTTGCCAGACTTGAAGCGGAGACGCTTTGCTCGCTCGGTCAATTTATTACCTTTATCAATTGACGAGGTTGTGGTTTCAAATCCGGGCAAGTACCAATGTGACTTTTTCAATTCATATGTACTTTTCCACCTTGGATCTCCGGGTCGAAACTGAGTCGCTGTCAAATTGTTGCTGCGCATCGTTTGAGGTTAGGACATATTCGAGTAAAAACTTTGTTTACCTCCTAACTGTAAGGTGTGTGGTAAAATAGAGGATGCACAGCATGTGTTGGTGGAATGTGTCCGATACGAGTATACTAACAAAAGAAACCCACTTCTCAATTCGTTGAAATTGTCGGTAATGGATGTTGGAATTTTCCATGGCATTTTAACTAAGCCTACTTCTGATGCAGCAAAAATATTATATACTTTTTTAGATAAGAAATTAGAGTAAGTTAAGTTTTGTGTGACTAAGATTAGTTAATTTAGTTTAGGAGTAAGTTGTTATTTGTAAAAGCACGAAGGGATTGGCAATCGTCGCAAAAGTGTACAAAAATCCCTTAAATTAATAAAGATTACAAGTCTATTTCTGAGTTTATCTCGGACATTACTGACATCGGTGATGGAAAACATTGTCAGGAAATCTGGACTTGTAGTAAATATAAGTCTGATATCGCCAACCCGTCTTGAACAAGCGTGATGCTCGTGGCTTTTCTGAATAATAAGAGGCCTTTGCGACGCAGGGGGATAATAATAGGCTGTTTTTTTTGTTGTTGATCAATTTAGACGCCACTTAAGACTCTGAGAACAGCTAAAAACGAGCGGTCACTGTTAGACTGCATACAAAAGAAAGAGAAGCGCTATGACACAACGCTTGTAATTTATTGCAAAATATGAAGGAATTATATATTTACTCAAAAATGAGTTGAGTAATCGAATATAAAAATCAACCAAGTTCTGCATACAAATAAGACGTTCTTGTTATTAATTAAATACCAACGTACGTTGTCAAAACGTGTGTACGTGTGTTGTATTTAATACAGATATTTTGGATTGGAGCTCAAAGTAAAAGGTTAGTTTACCGTTAATTTGCATCAAGATTTTTTTTTCTAAACGTGTTTATGTAACAACCAAGTTCTGAAAAATATAATATGTTCAAGAAAAACATAATATATATTTTTTCACCTACCACAAATTATATAGATTTGGCAATTTATTTGTTTAAGACAGGCCTATATTTTAGATCATTTGCTACTTGTCAGCGCCTTAACAAGATATCCCGACATCTGCAAAATGTGCTGAATAAGAAAAATCGGGACGATACTTTTCAACGTAGAACGTACAGTGTATAAACCGCGTTACTAACGTAAATCCATTACCAACACCAGCTAATCGGCACCTTCCATTTTGCATGGCACGTGTCATAAATTCTACATTATTATAGACACCAACTTTTCAAGTAAACAGTGCCCTATTGTTCGCTAATTCGTTTGAGTGTGGTACAATTTATAAGCGACGAGTGATTAATGAAGAACTACAACTTTAATATTATTATGTATTCAAGTTGAAGTTCAGTACATATTATAATTTTAAGACTATTAGCATAATGAGACCGCCCATTGTGTCACCCTATGTAAAAATTCAACATTTATATCTGTAATTTTTATGGTGTACATAATAAAAGGTATTCTATTCTATACATGTATTACGTTGATAATATCTTGTTTGAAAATAAAAAAATATGAATCTTCTTAACTCGAAGTTTTCACGTTTTTTTTAATAACAATGGTTATCGTGAGCTTAAATGAATCTAAACTTAATTTTGAAGTAGAACTTCTTAGGCGGCGATTCGATAATTGGACGATTATTATAAGGACGCGACACGTTTAGGCACATTTAGTTACATGAGAGAACAAATATATTATATGTCTCTCTGTCTCTCACACTAAATCTCTCTTATTCTTAATTTTTTAATACACTTCACTTCTATCACGAAATGAAATGATATAAAATTGTTTATTCTGTAAATAGGATATCGGAATCACTTTTACAAGTCAAATAAAAATAAAAAATAAGCTAGATGGAGTCGAGATTTCCTATCTGACTTCCCCTGAGAAGAAATTTAATTTATTTATTTGGGACAAACAAACAGTAACACATTATATCTGCGCAAATAATATAAACAAAGATAATATATAAATGTGAAACTCACACCGTTATCCACAGCATATACAATTCATATAACTTTACTAATAAACAATCTAACGACTACAAGACTGTTCAAATAACTAAAATGCTAAAACAAACTCAGGGGTCAGTCCCTTTTAACACGTTCGCGTGAGCGACGTCTTCCGACGTCGTGTTGGTATAATTATGAAATGGCGCAACGTTTTATGACGGCCTCTAGATTGTCATATTTATTTCGACGGAACGTCTTTGGACGTCCTCGTATTTTGCGCCGCAACTCATTCGATTTTCAAAGGCTACACCGCCGCGTGATTCAAAAAAAATATTTTTGTTGTTTTGTACGTACGCATGTAAAAGTTGCTCGTACATGCGCAACGTCTTATGACGTCCTCCCCTGCACCATTATCCCCACCGGCAGTTATTCTGCGCCCAGCAAGCCAGCCATAGCTTTGTATGAGAAAAAGTTGCGCCTCAGTACAAGCATTCAGAGATGAGATTGCTCACGCGAACGTGTTAAAGTCCAGACATAATCTTGGTTAGATCATGTAAGGACGGTGTATAACCATGTACGGTATGCGCAACTTATCCGTATCAGAGAATTTATGCCTGATTTCTCTTTTCAATTGACAATCAAAGCGTCGATCACAGCTCTATAAATGGAGGACTCTTTATAGGAGCATAATTTCTGCAAACTCATGGCATCCACAAATTACACATGGCGAATACAATGCGACTTGCAAGTTTATAAATTAAGAGCTTCAATAAATGCTAGACGGTTGTGGTCACTAGATAACTCGGCAAGCGTTGTGATATAGCCCCTAGTTTCTTTAGTTTTGGAAAATGCTAACAAAATCTTTTTGAAAAAAAGACGATCTTTCGGTGCAAATACATTTTGTAAATCAATCAGTTTATGGCTAGACATGCTAAACATAAGGTTTATTTATAAACGTTGCTTAGAGTAAAGAGATTTTTAAACATTAAAAATTTTATGGTTAAAAAGTCGCTAATAATTACTTGACTTTTAAGGCACAGATATATGATTAATGTGACTTTTAAATCTGTTATAGCATCTTCACATAATGCAAATAAGTTATGCAAAAAAGGTATTTATTTCTTTATTAGACAATTGCTTGCTACACTTACAGTAAACACCAAAGCGTGCAGCAAGCCAACAGTACATTACACGTAACAACAAAAAAACTTTTTTTTTAAACTTAAAAAAAAAAAGAAAAACTGAATGCAAACATTAATCATAATTATATTGACTACTACACATAAATACGTCAACATCCGGCTCCTGAGCAATCAGGGCGTTCAGCAGATTGATCGCCTGGGTTGTGGGAGCATATCGAGCAATAAGGGTACGCACTGGCGATGGCGGAGCCGCGAACAGGCACCGCGGAGCAACGGCGCGCGACCTCCGCAGCCGGTGTTAAACTAGAACGCATACACATCAATTCTGTATGTGAATATTTAAGTATTGTAGTAAAATACTTCATGAAATAAATTCAGAAAGTAATGTCTACCCAAAGCATAAAAAACCGGCCAAGTGCGTGTCGGACCACGCACAATGAAGGGTTCCGTAGTTAGGATGAATTTATACCAAAAACAAACTTAACATTGTTGTTGAAAAACATGCTCTCCCATATATCGATATACGTTACGGTGAATTCTTCAACTGCAAATTTAAGTTGGTGGACTATTACTCGTTAACTAGTAAATCCCACTTAGCTGTGATAGTTTTCCTTTTAATTTCGTTATAATATATACTACTGCCATGAATTTTTTCACATATCCAAAACCAACCATTTAGCTGGCGGGGGGGACTTGACTCTAACAAAAAATAGCACTTTACAGCTTAATATTACGCAAACTAATCTCAGAATTGAAAAATGGCTTTCACCGACCCACAATATTTTTAAACGGCCTATCCAACGATACCCCACATCATGTATTAGATGAGAAACAACAATATCATCCCCGTTTTACGTGCAGCCTAAAAAAAAGAAGTTTTTCATGGTTTTATTTTACGACTTTTTCGGCGTGATGAATATGTACACCCTTGCCAAATTACAGCTTTCTAGGAATAAGCGTCTCCGAGCTAAGCCGGGGACAGACGGACGGACGGACAGACAGACTCCTAAACAACGTTTGTAAATAAAGGGTGCTAGTGCGAAAACTTACTCACCTCAATTGTTATTATACTTTTTATTTCGGTGTTATTTTTGTTATAATTTTGCTATGTTGAATACAGATTACATATTTTCTCTTTTATCACTTGGACCACTCGATACATATCGCCGAGTCAGCCGCGCCAGTAGTCTCGCGGCCGGGACTGCCGGAAAATTCCGGGAAAATTCCCAGGCAATCAGACACAACGTCCCCCTAGAGGGAGCAGCACTAGTGTGCCCACAATCACATGAATATTTTAAATGTATCTATTTTGAAAGCACTTGGAAATATTATTTGGTATTTGCAATATAATTCTTTTGATGTTGGTTAAAGTGGATAAGTTTTTGATTTGGTTATTCTTTCTTGGGTGCATCTGTCCGTCAGGTCAACCAATAAGAACAGGGGACTGAAATGACGGCTAACTTTTTAACCAAGAGCCCTTTTTACCTTGCTCTTTTAAGAAAGGGGATAACCAACAGTCGCGTATAATTTGATTGTATTTGTATGTTCGTGCAGTTATAACTTGACAACCATTTATGTGTTTAACTTATGTAATATATATTTTTAAACAGATATTTTATCTAGTTAGTTTTTGACTACACATAGGTATCTTGGTAGTCTACGTGAGAAAAGCTGTGGGCCCAGCCAGTCACAAACACAACAGTGAATTTTTTAAACGAGTAAGTATTGCATTAATTACCTACATTGTAAGATGGATTTCTGAATGTTTTAATAGCATGTAATTAACAAACAAAAAAATCACAACCTGCCTTCTGGGGCAGTCGGGTAAAAACACTGTCGTCCCATAAGTTGACGCGCTTTTCCTTATTTTAACGATTGCCACCACTCACCACTATTCAAGCGTGCTAATTTTTCAAAAAGTTAAGTAAGTCAGTAATATTTTTTTTACCCAAAAACTTAGCCTAGGTCAGTGTGTAGGTTTCTGTGAAACAGTCGTGTCGCAGAAGGAGGCTGCGGAAAGGGAGCGGGAGATCTCTTCCGCTCACCCGGCCCGCAGCAGGCGCACTGGGCGGCGGCACAGGGCAGACAATGCCCTCTTCCGGCCCCCCTAAATGGGTCCAGGGACGGCGGACTCGGGAACGTCTGCCACCCCCTATCACACTGGACCCGAGGTGGCGGCGCGTAGTGTTCCACGCGCGCCCCTTTCAGACGTCGCGGGGGGGTCAAACACCTCACCCCCGCGCAGACTTGAGGTGGCCCGCAGAGGCGGGCCGGCACTAGCCAGGGATCACGGAAGTAATACTAGCTCCCAAGATCCCCGGTGCAAGTGTGGGAAGGGAACACCGGGGTGGTTTTTAGTTAGTAAGAGTCTGGCAGACTCCTCCGCCCAGGCGGAGGACATCCATGAGGATTTTACACCCCAGCAAAAAAAAATAATCCTATTGGACGTCGCGCTCCTATTGGACGTCGCGGGGAGTCTTACACCTCACTCCCCCCAAGGGCCTGGGGTGACCTGCAAAGGCGAGCCGGCCCCAGCCGGGGATCGCGGAAGTCGCACAAGATCCCGTGATCCCCGGAACAAGTGTAGGAAGGGAACACCGGGGTGGTTTTTAGTCCCACCCGCCCCTGGGCGGAGAATATCTATGAGGATTTTCCACCCCGGAATAAAAAATAAAAAGATAAACATCAGTATGGTTTTAATAAGTGATGGGTATGGCTATTACAGTGGCAGAGGTGGCCCAGTGGTCACAGCCACGAATCGCAGTGCGGTCGTAGGTTCGAACCCAGGGAGGCGCTTTAATTTGTGTGAATAATTTCTTCACCACAGCTGCTCTCAAAACGGTGAAGGAAAACACATCGTGAGGAAACAGGCATGTCCTAAAACCAAAAATTCGTAGACATGTGACATCTACCAACCCGCACTGGGCCCGCGTGGTGGATTACGGCCCACTCCCTGTCACAGAGAGGAGGCCTCTGTCCCAGCAGTGGGATATATATGTATATATGGCTGATTATGTATGGCTATTACAACTAAGAAACATGTCCTAAATAACAAAATCATCACAGCCATACTACAGCAAAGCAGAGCATCTGTTTCACACTAGTAGATTCTAGCGCTCCACTATTTTACTTCAGACTTCGATAACGTACCTATTTTAAACGGATCATACGGGTGATTCTGCTCTTTGAATCTCAAATACTATTCGCGTCGTATGTAGTGCAAGCATTTATTCTTTCTATGATACTGTTTCATCTTATTCTTCTCAGGTATTGGCAGGAAACAAGCAGATGTAGTGACAAAAATTTAAAAGAGTATGCTTATGGTTTGGTCGTGTTGAGAGGATGAATGAAAGGCGACTAACAAAAGGTATTTACAAGGCAGATGTGAGTGGAAATTCCGGGAGGACATCAAGTGAAGGTAATTGGTGATGTTCTTCAGAAAGGTCAGGTGCGTAGTACTCGCAACGTGCGTGTAAGACCAGATGTATGAACGTAAAAGTAGCAAAATGAGTATGTAAGGAGCGTAGCAGGTGGCGTTCTATAGTTTCTGCCTATCCCCATGGCAAGAAGGCGTGAGTTTACGGATGTATGTATGTATTGGCAAGGACTGTATGAGAATAGCTTATGTTGTGCATAAAAATGTTAGCCAATTCAGCAGAATGCCCAGAGGGCACTAATGCCACCCTGTTGTTAATATTACACACAAAACATTACGCCTGTACTAAAGGGTGAGGCAGAGATGTACCTATAGTACTCACACAATTCGCCAGTTACGTTTAACGCCCATGTTATTATTAATGCCATAAACCAAGCACAAATCCAAACTTCGGGATGTTCCTGGTAAATTCCAGATGGAAAAACCTAATAACACTTTGACCGACCCGGGAATCGAACCCAGGACCTCATGCTCAGCAGTAGCAATAGTATTGTAGTGTAGTGTTATTGTTACGAGTATTTTAAGGTGAATCCGCAGCTGTAGCCACAAAATTCATTTTTTTAAAAGGTTTTTTACAATTTTCAGATCAGTATCAGGTTGTATCTTGATCAAAATATGATTCGCGACCATTACAGATATGTATTTACTGAATTACAATCACTAGAATCATTAATACATCTCTCTAAGTTAGATTTGTTCTCCAATGTCATGATTTCATGAAAAAGTCATTCAATGCAGCCCTACAGATACCCAACAACGGATATCTACTCCGACTGTATGATTCTAACGGTCCGACAGCTCTTTGTGCTACGATCGGTCCTAAGGGAACATGCCTACCTACCACCCTATGATTACAATAAACGAACGCTTCGTCTCCCACGCTTTCAGCAAAAACCAGTTTTGCTAAACACCAATACCACATCCTAAGCACTCACTTATATCAAAAAATTCACCAAATGCTGGGTATCTTAGACATAAATACACAAATGGTAAAATCAAAAGTAACAGAGTGGCTTCTACAGAAGGACTATGCTTTTACAGAGTCCTTACTCTCCTTCATCGCCTAATGTCCATTTATACTTTACACGCACTATGCTCACACTTACATAACAAAAATACATTCACTCAACAAACATCGCTGAAGACCAGCGCTCTGTCTTGTATAGGGTCGCAGCATAATGCTGAGTGATAGCCGTTTTGCGTGGATGTGACGCATGTTTCCCTCAACCTCTTCTTATTTTTGTGTTTATGTTCTTTTTTGAAAGTATTTTCTTTCTTTCTGTTCTTTTCTCACAACACATTCATAATTATATTCTTATACACTTACACACATATAACACACTCACGCAGACTCAACCTATACTTCTCTAATACATAACAACTGCACATCGCTTATCAACTTTATCATTTTATTACTATTGTTAATGAAGCTAGTTTATTTTTATTTTTTATTATTACTATTAGTTTTTTTTTGTTTACATGAAATACTAAGACTTAATTGTAAAGGATGAATCGACACATCTATTTTTGTTATTATCTAGGTTAAAGACCCTCATGGCGGATCACCGTCTCTTAAGATACAGGTTTACCTAGTTTAAGTGGTAAGGTTATATACTTGAGTACAGATTTTAACATAGAACCAGATGTATATAATGTACATTATAATGGAGAAAAACCGGCTAAGTGCGTGTCGGACCACGCACAATGAAGGGTCCCGTAGTTGGGACGAACTTATCCCAAAACCAAACTTAACATTGTAGTTGAAAAACATGTTTTTCCATACATTGATATACGCCACGGTCAATTTTCTAACTGCAAATGTAAGTTATTAATAGCAAAAAAATTTTTTTGTTTGATAAAGCTACATATTAACGATTTTCAGACTTTTTCCTTTACTTGTGCTATGAGACCTTGCTTCATGCCAAATTTCATGATTATAGGTGAACGAGAAGTACCCTACATGTTTTGATTTATTTGCGAGTATCAAAATATGTCGCATACATATATCGTCGTATTTTTTTATTGCGTTGACTTAGAAGCTTGATTTTTTTAGAGCTCCAAGGGACCGTAGAGTTGATACCTTCACGCGACATAAGCTTTTCGGTAGCTATAATGTCGTTGTCAATCCACTACATTTATGATTTTTCATGTTAGTTATCGCTGGTCTCTTTGTCTAGGCCCTCTTGACAGAACAAGACAACCACAGAAAAAACAAAAAAAGGCAAAAAGATTCTCTCCGGCGGGGAATCGAACCCGGTCTCCCGCGTGACAGGCGGGGATACTTACCACTATACTACCGAAGATATGAAAGAAACGGCCAAATAGTGGACTAATAGTCAGGAATATCTATCTATACTCCATTGGTTTAGGTAGTTAAATAAAGGTAAACAAATCATAAAAAACCGGCCAAGTGCGACTCGGACTCGCGCACCAAGGGTTCCGTACCATTATCTATAAAAATGGCAAAAAAATCACGTTTGTTGTATGGGAGCCCCCCTTAAATATTTGTTTTATTTTAATTTCATTATTTATTTTTAAAGTGAATGTATAACAAAATATTCTGTGAATATTTCAAGCGTCTACCTGTTGCCGTAATAACGAGCAAAAACAAGCAAACAAATCACGTTTGTTGTATGGGAGCCCCCTTAAATATTTATTTTATTCTGTTTTTAAGTATTTGTTGTTATAGCGGCAATAGAAATACATCATCTGTGAAAATTTTAACTGTCTAACTATCACGGTTCATGAGATACAGCCCGGTGACAGACGGACAGACAGACAGACAGACAGACGGCGTAGCCTTAGTAATAGGGTTCCCGTTTTACCCTTTGGGTACGGAACCCTAAAAAAGGTCTTTATAGTTGACAATTCTTGGTTAAAAATACGTTGTAACTTTTAACCAATTTAAATTTATTTTTGATTTTTACGATAGTTTCCTCTTTATTACTGTATGTTAAACTTTATAATTTTTCTTAAACTACTCTTCGTAGATGTAATTGCTTGAGCACAATTTTTTTGATAGATTTATTATAACACTATAATATTTTGTAATCTGTCTATTGTAAAGAGCCCAAAAAGACAGGATCTCTAAACGTCAACGAAATAAAACTTTGCTAAATTGAAGAGTACGAGAAGAGAAGAGACTACTGAAGTGACAGGTATTACGTTTAGTCGGTTACTTGACAGCTCTCTCGTCACGTGGTTTTTTAGGGTCCGTACCCAAAGGGTAAAACGAGAACCCTATTACTAAGACTCCGCCATCTGTCTGCCTGTCTGTCTGTCCGTCTGTCACCAGGCTGTATCTCATGAACCGTGACAGTTAGACAGTTGAAATTTTCACAGATGATGTATTTCTGTTGCCGCTATAACAAAAAATACTAAAAAACAGAATAAAATAAATATTTAAGGGGGCTCTCATACAACAAACGTGATTTTTTTGCTCGATATTGATCACGGCAACAGGTACGCTTGAAGTATTAACAGAATATTTAGTTATATATTCACTTTAAAAATAAATAATGCTATTAAAATAAAACAAATATTTAAGGGGGGCTCCCATACAACAAACGTGATTTTTTTGCTGTTTTTTATAGATAATGGTACGGAACCCTTCGTGCGCGAGTCCGACTCGCACTTGGCCGGTTTTTTTGTTTACCTTTATTTAACTACCTAAATCAACGGCATATACACGTGATGGATATCAATATCTAAACATGATTGTTTCTGACGTCACATCGGGCCACACCACACCGCGATCGCAGGCTCCCATCCCGCCTTTGACTCGCTCGCCGACAACTTGAGCATGCGCACACAGCGGTCGTCTCGTTGTAGTCAGTAACGAAGAAATACTAGGCATATTATCGAAATCAAGTAGTTTTATTACGAAGTCAATACCACAAAGCAGCACAACTGGAGCTTGATACTTAACAGATGGTCCTTCGAGCCGGATCTTCTGTTGAGTATCAAGCTCTAGGGCCCGTATTAATAAACGTTCCCCAACGACGTACTCAAGCGCGTAATTATTACGATATCAGCATCTCGAGATCATTATTAATTAATAAACACATTAAAACAGTATCTCAGTTACCAAGATCAGCTTCTCAAGGAGCTGTACTTGATGAATGATTACATCACATTGACCGAAGTTTAGAATGACATTCATCACACTTGATAAGTCGTAAGATTTACTGAAATACTTGTATTTTGTTATAACTTTAATGTATAGCGCTGTATCACGTTATAAATACGAGTATATCTAGGGAAATTGGAAGACCTCTGTTACTGTATTTCACCAAAGAGTATTTTTATTAATGTGACTCTTGAATAAATCTGGATCATTTTTAGGGTTCCGAAGTCAACAAGGAACGTTATAGTCTCGCTATGTCCGTCTGTCTGTCTTTCCTTATGACTCTGCCATGGTGTGTTATGGTCTTTCAAAACTATTGCGGATCTGTGAAAACTTAAATTATTTTAAAACTTATTAACTTATTAAAAAAATAAATGGAAAGCTGGAAAGCTATCACAGCTAAGTAGGCTCTACAAGTTAAATAGTAATAGTCGACCATCTTACATTTTCAGTTGGAAAATTGACCGTGACGTATATCAATGTAAAGGAGAACTGGTTTTTCAACTACAATGCTACGTATGTTTTTGGGATAAATTCATCCCAACTACGGAACCCTTCATTGTGCGTGGTCCGATCTGCACTTGGATACGTTTTTTTAAATGTTCACTAGGTAACTCAAAAGGATTCGAGGTATCCCATATATAGATTCTAATTCATCGTAATAATTATTTACACGCAAAATATTTTCAAACTCCACGTTTCGCGCTACTAATCACGACCTCAAGTCACGGACTGCCTACACTCAGATTTGAGCATCTCGAGTACACAAACCTATTGTATACTTAAGTGTCGATTTTCGTTTATTAATCAGCCCATCACTCGGCTGATAACGTAAACCCAAGCCGTAACTTGAGTACATCAATTATAATGTTTATTAATACGATCATGACCTCAAGACTGTTATCAAGTGCGAGCTCTTGGGCTGAGTAACGTTTATTAATACGGGCCTTAGTGTTGCTGGTGGTCTTAAGGGGTCATTGTGCTCATCATTGTGAACAACTTTTACTATGGGACTAATCCTGAAATCGCGAAAAAAAAAAATCAGTTGTTGCCTACATTTATGTTCTTATAACTCGTCAAAAAATAGGGAACAGCTGATTTAAGTTACATCTTGTATAACAAAGTCAAGCAGTAAATAATGATTATTGAAAGTACATCCCCTAATGGGGTCGTTGAACGTTGAATGAACGTTTGAATGGAAGTACATAATTTTTGCCGATGGGATATTCCATCGGGTACACTACTTGTAATCCATACTGCCATACAAGATATCGAATTTCAAAATACTCGAGCGCTCTTCATGTCCAATTAAAAACCGGATAAGTTCAAGATAAAAGCATTAACGTTGGATTCGCTATTATTACACATTAAATAGAGCCGAGCTTGGCATTACGCCAATTTTCAACAATAACTTGAACAAACCTTCCTTAGTTCAATGTAGGTCTTGTAGAACAAAAACAGGGTATGAATTTATGTATGTAATCAGTTGGCCGTGTGGTGCCGGACATAAAGAATAGCACCACCCTATTTCTTCCCGTGGGTGTCGTAAAAGGCGACTAAGGGACTTACTAGAGAATGGCCAGCCACGTTCTCTATGCATTTTAACACCATACTGCGATCGCCAACTCGCCTGCCGAGCATGGCGATTATTGCAAACCCCCCAAATGTTGGGGGAGGCCTATGTCCAGATCTCAGGAGTAGGCAGTGACCTGTCGCTGCCGGCCGTGGTCGAGTCGATGGTCGGCAGCGAGGAGTCCTGGGACGCGATGGTGTCCTTCTGCGAAAAAGTCGTGTCGCAGAAGGAGGCTGCGGAAAGGGAGCGGGAGATCTCGTCACCCGGCGCACTGGGCGTCGGCAGAAAGCAGACAATGCCCTCTTCCGGCCCCCCTAAATGGGTCCACAGACGGCGGACTCGGCGTCCGCCGCCCCCTATCACACTAGACCCGAGGTGGCGGCGCGTAGTATTCCACGCGCGAATTAAGTAAGCGACAACGGAAGTATTTAAAAAAATAACTTTATTCGGACAGAGTTACAGCTAAACAGTAATTAATTTTAATCTAATAAAATATTGATCTTATATACTAACTTTATTGCTAACGTAGTACATGCACAACGTGATCAGATATGACGCATGTCCTAGATAATTATGAACGCTGATCCAGCAATGGAATATTTGGAAATAATACATCTAGTAAATACTTATTAGCTGACCAAGCTAATATTGGTAGATTGGGGTTCCTTAACTCGCGCCCCTTTTAGACGTCGCGAGGGGGGGGGGGGTCTAACACCCCCCCCCCCCCGCCGCGGATTTTCCACCCCGTGAACAAAAAAAAAAGGCCTATGTCCAGCAGTGGACGTCTTTCGGCTGAAATAATGATGTAATCAGTTCTTGAATTGAATAATAACATGACAGCTGTCTATAATGCATTATATTATACTTAGTTCTCTTTCATTGCTGTTTTGTTAATGGTAGGTAGTCAATTTTAATTCAAGTTGGGTAACTTTCACGCGACTGCTGAACATCGAGTCCTGGTTTCGATTCCCGGGTCGGGCAGAGTTATTGAGTTTTGCCATTAATAATTTCTCAGTAGCAGCCCGGAGATTAGAAGTTGGTTGTATGATACCCTCAGAAAGCACGTAAAGCCGTTGGTCCTGCGCCTGATCCCTCGCCGGTCGTGTCCGATTGCCGTCCCATCGGGCTATCACAGCGAGGGAAGAGTGAGTGCACCTGTGTCTGCGCACACACTTGTGCACTATAAGATAAGATAAGATTTCCTTATTTGTTAAACATTGTATACATACAAGAGCATGCAAGATATTACAGTCATCGTTTGAGTCCAATCATGTTTAGCCGTAAGTATCGGCGCGACGTACAAATATTTCCATAACATTAAAAATAATTAACAATAATAAAAATCTAAAATTTACCTAGGTAGGTAAATTTTAGATTTTTTAAATTTGATATTTACAAATTTTATAATTTAGAAACTTAATATATTATAAATTATTTGTATGTAATGTCAAATTTCCATATTATTCATATAAATTTAATATTAGTTTCATATTATTGGTATTTAGTAGTATTAGTGTCAGGAAAAGATAAAATTATTCACTAAAAAAAAAAATCCTTTTCGGTCAAAAATTCGGAGACACTATAATAAGCCTTTTGCAAAATACACATTTTTAATTGTCGCTTGAATGCCTTACCATTTAGCTCCTTCCAACTTTTAGGCAATATGTTAAATATAGTAGGCGCCATGCAGACGATTCTAATATTTATTATTTATTAAAACTTTATGCACAAGTAAAAAATACTATACAAAGGCGGATTTGATGCCTGAGACATTTTCTACCAGTCAACCTTACGGTGATGCAGAGACAAAACATGGTAGGTGCAACATAGGGGATATAGATAGCTCGGAAATAACTATAAAATACAAGCAAAAATACTAATACATAGATAGATAGATACATAACTGATGACTGACTAGTGACTGATGTTACGTCGGGTTCTCACACGCGGTGTACGTTTACAATTACAATAATTTAAATAATTATCTTATATTTATTGTTAATTCAGTCATCTATTTTTATATTTTATTTTATTTATATCCGTATCAATCCGTGACATCACAGCGGGCCCTATCAGAATACCAGCGCTGCGACAGTTATTTTTAAGTGCCGCAGCATCATGCTGAGATGGGGCCTTTTGGCCTCGTACAGGACTTTCTGTTTTTATTTTAATTTTTACTTGGTTTTATTTTTGGTTTTGTTCTCTATGTTTATATGAGTGTGTTTTATTTTAAATTGTGATCTGTGCGAGTTCCAATAAATGCTTTTTCTTTCTTTCTTTCTTTACATACATACATATACCAAAATAAACTTTGCCAGGAGAAATAACGACCGGTAGAGGAGAAAACGACTCCAGCAAATCACCGCTGGGATGTTTCAGGCAACATCTGACGGATATCTTCACGTGCCTTCACTTTAAAAGATAACCGGCTGGTTGCCGTCCTGATGTTCAGAGGGAGCGCATTCCAAAGAAAGACCACCTGGACAAAGAAAGAAGAATGTATGACGCCGGAACGGTGCGAAGGACATCGTAGGAGACGATTGTTGGTGGAACGAGGATTTTTACTATGGGCAGAGCATAAGTATTGATTTGGGAAGTCAGGTAAGAAGGAGAAGTGGATTTTTCGAGAATAGAGAACAACTATAAGAACTCCCGCGTAGATGATTAGTCTCCGCTGAGATTAGCTCCCAAGGCTGAAATTCGGTCTGTAGGACTATATTACAAACAAAATAATTAATAACTTTATGGAATGTCTAAAGACCGGATCCGGGAAATATTTTACGTAGTAGTTACATCCGTTACTCCGAATTTCAAAATTGTTTCGCTTCCAACTGAAAACAAATACAACTGATTCTGGAAACAATGCTTGACCCAGGAATTTAATCTAGGTCCTGCCGCTTGATAGTCGCTTTTCGACCAATGGAGCAGTGAACTTTAAAACTAATATTTGTGGCACAGGACACGCGGTAAGGTTTCGCGCTACGAGATGTGGGATCGATTCCCGTATTCCTAGTTCTAGTGAAAGAGAAACTGAAATTCTTCGCGTACATCTGTTATAGATATAAGAAAGAAAGCTGCAACACGGCACGACACGGTTGGGGCAGTGGTTAAGCGATTGACTGCCGCGCTGCGTGTCGCGGGTTCGATTCCGCACGAAACAAATATTTGTATGACCTACAAGTAGTTGTTCCGGGTCTGGCTGTTTGTTATGTGAGTTTAAATGTTTGTAAACGCACCCACAATATAGGAGAAATTCCTAGTGTGGGCCAACGTTTCAAAAAAAAAAAAACATATTTCAGCAGAAACTATTAGATTTTTTTTTAAATAAAAAAATCTTTCCATTTATAAAATGATTTTTCATTCGAAACACTCAAGAATAACTAATAGCTCTGAAACTTTCACAGTGAGAGCTTAGTTTGCCTATAGTTGCCAGGCTCTGCTGGAGTTAATTAGTCACGTGTATATTTGATGAGCGACTCGTTGAAGAGGTTTGCTAATCAAGGGGTATGCAGTTTTGACTGTGTTGAACGAAAAGTAGGTTTTGATGGTTCAAATCAAAATCAAAATATTTTATTTCACATAAACCTACATAGGCACTTATGAAATGTCAGAAGCTAGGTGCACGGTTCCAAATGGTCGTTTCCTATGGAGAAGAGCCGCCAAGAAAATCCACGGTTACTCTTTAAAAACAAAAAAGGTGGGATTTTACAATGTTTTCATGTTACAGTGTTAATAGGTATGGCAGGACAGTGTAGGCCCGTCAACATGTACCAAGTACTTAACAAAACAAAATAGAAGATGGTTTACGAAACTACAGTCTATTAAGCATACAACGTTCTCACATTCACAAATTAAAAAAGAATCTATATAAAATATTACTAAAATAATTAAAATAAAAACCTATTTAAAGTCAATGACAAGATTGTCATTACAACTGTAACAAATAATATATTAGGTTCGGCAGTGAGAAAGGGTTAGAATAGAATACTCTTTATTATGTACATTACAGATGTAAATGTAATTGTAGAAATTTTACATAGAGTAACACAATGAAATGAAATCGTTTATTCTGTAAATAGGATATCGGAATCACTTTTACACGTCATATTAAAAAAAAAAAAAAAAAAATAAGCTAGATGTAGTCGACATTTCCTATCCGACTACCCCTGAGAATAAATGGCTATACGAGTACAAACTCAGGGGTCAGAGTCTCTTTTAAAGTCCGATCTTTGAAGAGTCCAAGTCCCGAGTTTTGAAGTAAGATCTTGGTCAGATCGTGTGAAGACCATGATAGAGATACGTGTCTGAAATGGTCTTTTGAGGAAAGAACCACACAAATTTGAGTTGACCTGTCCAATCAGTGCAAGCATTTGTCAGTCGTGCAGCTTAACTCAATACTTAAGGAGCTCAACGACTCGACGAACAATATCAAAGAAAGGACATTTGGGTTGGCCGCTTATAGTGCTCAAAATGCCAGACCATCATTAAAACTAACTGAGAAAAAGAACAAAAAGAAAAGGAAAATATTTAAAGAAAAATAAAATGACCCACATAGTTTACCCACATTTACAATAAATTAAAGTAATAAATATAATACTTTTTAAAGTAAATATTCATGTAATATTGTATATAATATTCAGAAATGACAATATGTATATAAAATCATATATAATGATGATTGAATTGATGATTTTGCATAATAATTAAAATGTCAAGTTTTCCATTTGATCGTCGCATCGTTGAGCTCCTTAAGTTCTGAGTAGAGCTGCACGATTACTGACAAATGCGTGCACTGACTGGTCAGGTCCACTCAATCTGTGTGGTCCTTTCCTCAAAAGACCATTCCAACACCAATCTACATGGCCTTCACAAGGCGACCAAGATTATGTCTGGACTTTAAAAGAGACTGTTACCTCTGAGTTTGTTTCGGCCTTTCTTCTCAGAGTAGTCAGATAGGAAACGCCGACCTCATCTAGTTTTAAAAATATGACTGACTTGTAAAAGTGTTTGTTCAAACCTACTTACAGAAATAAAAATCATTTATCATTTATCATTATCATTATCCAGTTTTATCACTAGGCTAGCAGAGCGACCAGCTCAATCCCAAGCTTTTTGTCTTCTAAATAATCAGAAATTTTATAGTACCATTTTTTACAAAGTTTGGTTTCAATACAGCTTTTAAATCGTTTAATGGGTAAGTTTTGAATTTCAGTAGGAAGTTTGTTGTAAAAGTGTATGTACCCATGAACGAGTTGCCTACTCTGTGGAGGCGAGTGCGATGTACAGCAAGATTGTGTTTATTCCTGGTATTTAAACTATGAATCTCCAACATTTTCTTAAAATTTGATATATTTTTGTGTACAGAGATTTTCAAATATATATTGAGAATTTGAGAGGCTACAGTCAGAATATCTATTTCTTTGATTTTTTCACGAAGTGAATCTTTTGAACCTAGATTGTAAATGGCTCGAACAGCCCTTTTCTGTAAAACAAAGATAGTATTAATGTCCGCACAGGTTCCCCAGAGAAGAATCCCATATATTATGAAATAAGACTATGAAAATTACTAAAATAAACAATTCTGGCAGTATCTACATCAGTTATCCTTCGATTTTTTTTAACAGCATAGGCGGCTGAACTAAGCCTTCCTGACAATTTTTCTACGTGTGGGCCCCTTTGTAATGTACCGTCAATAGTTATTCCAAGAAAAACTGTCGACTACAACAATGGGCGGTCTTATCGCTGAAAGCGATATTTTAAAGACAATCTTTGGACGGATTTAAAAGGAGGAAGGCTTAGAGAGCAATGTGGGGTCATAGATAAATAAAAATTAGAAGAAAGAAAGAAACATTGTTTATTCTGCAAAAATATAACGCACATAATAAAATAAACAGGTTATTATGAAGGTAAGCTATACTTGAAGCGGTTGTTTTGTGGATGGGTGACCATTATTCACATTCTGATACCTCTTTGTGACTCAGAGAGTACGTTGAACCGTCGATTGCGTTTGATATACAATGACTGAGACAGTCCTTACGCGTATGACAATGGCACATGAACAAATAAATACACTGATTGATATTTTATAACAACTACATAAACACTAAGGTGAATCCGCAGCTGTACGAGTAGCCCGCGAAGTTAAAATTTATTACGGTTTTTGCAATTTTCAGGTCAGTGTCAGTTTTTAACTTTATCGAAATTATGATTTGCGACTATAAAAGATGTGTATTGAATTATTATCATTAGAATCATTAATACATCTCTCTAAGTTAGATTTGTTCCCCAATGTGGCAATGTCATGATTTCTTCTGTCTGTAATTCTAAAATTATAAGTAATTTTATTGCAAAATTGCATTCAAAATGTGCCTATTAAGTAATTAAAACACTCTATCTGAAAATATTTTTGATACATAGCTTAATTTATTTTTAAACAATTTTTATTTGGTTTGGCGCTCTTACGTTGTTTTATTTTGGTTCCAGCGCATTGTTGCGCTTTCTTTTTTCGCATGTGGAAGTGACTGTCGCTTTCTTATTCCCGCCCAGTTCGCTATGATTTATTTTGTACATACCTTAAGTATAACCAGTAAAATGTGGGTGCACTATAAGTACACCCCTACCTAACCCTTCGCGGATTACAAGCGTGATGTTGCCACTATGTCGATTTTTTATTCGTGATACACATTTCGCCCGTTAAGTTTGTTTTAGTAAGGCTAGGTAAGGTATACAGTTCCACAGTCCTATCTAACTAAAGGTTGAATCTTGGAATTGATTTTTCGTATTATTATGTTAAAAACACATGTTAAAATCACTTCTATCGAAAGCAAACCTTACAAAGGATTTCAATTTACTTCTTCAATATCAAATGCTCCATCTCAGATGTTCTATTCTGTGTAAAAACAAGGGGCCAATTAAACTTGATCTTTATCGTCGAAGATTTGTAGCGGGGGAATCGACACGATGCTTAATTACGAGTCCACTGTCTTACCAACTTTCTAAATAAAGCTCTGATATTGGACTTTTTTCTGTTCGAAACTTTTTGGAGTTCAGAAACGAACATAGAAGAAAAAAAGTTTTGGTGTGAATTTAATTTTGGAACGCAAGCGTTCCAAAATTAAATTCACACCAAAACTTTTTTTTTTTTAATTCATTCACTTTTTAATTCATTCATTGAAGTCTTGCGTTCGATTTGCAGATCCGGAAAATTGGAAGGTATTGGATTTTGTAGCCAGAAATTCTAATCGGAAGCATTGATTTTATGCAGTAAAGGCAAGGTCATACATATTGTGGGTTAAAAAAGCCACGTCCCCTCAAATATTTTGCTTTCATTAAATTGTTAGTGAATACTCAAATAATTATTACTACTTTGGGGTCCTGAAAATACAAAATTAGCCAAGTAAATGCGCACAACTTCGATGTAGTGCTCGCTCGATTGGTACATTTCTAACCTTTTTTTTTCTTTTTTTCTCGGGATGAAAAAATGGATGTCCTCCGCCTGAGGAGGGCGGAGGGGTCTGTCAGACTCTTACTGACGAAAAACTACCCCGGTGTTCCCTTCCCACACTTGCACCGGGGATCATGGGATCTTGTGCGACTTCCACGATCCCCGGCTGGTGCTGCCGTTGCGGGCCACCTCAAGTCTGGGATATAGTCTGGTATATTTCTAACCTAACCTAACCCAATTCGTCGGGGTTCCCTAGCTTAATTACTGCGACCAGTTCTAACCTAGAACCTGACCCGTTTGGTTGGAGTACCCTAGCTTAGTTAGGTACTGCGACCAACTGAGAAAAAAGCAAAGGAAAGAAAAAAAGAGGTTCATTTATTCCCATCATTAGAACCCTAAAAAAAAAATGGTCATTATTAGAAGGTCAATAAGTTTTAAGAGGATCAATTAAATATTTCTCGTTAAAAAATAACACAAAGTTACTTATATCGATTAAATAATCTATTTGGAACAAAATACATTCAGGACTTTACGTTTATCAAAACTCAAAGCATTTATTTCAAATAAACCAATTACAGCAGGCACTTTTGAATTGTCAAGGGGTCGCCGTGCCGGTCGGTCAGTCAGAGATGAAGCTAGTTGCCCATTTCAAAGCGTAGTAGGTTCCTATGGAGAACATCGGGCAAGAAACTCCACGGCCACTCTTTGAAATTAAATTACTGTTACAAAGTATTGGTTACAATTTTTTCACGTTGAAATTATACATGTGAGAACAATGTAGAAAGACTTGCACGTTAAAAGCGTCCGTAATAAAAAGATTAAAAAAAAAACTATTAACATAACACACACATAACATAACATCACGCCTGTAATCCCCGAAGGGTTAGGCAGAGGTGTACCTAATAGTACACCCACATTTCACCAGTTATGTTTAAGTCCCATGTAATAGGGGGCGAGCCTATAGCCATCAACCGGGCACAAATCCAGACTCTGGGATGCTTCTAAGAAATTCCTAATGTCCCAATATCACTTTGCTCGACCTGGGAATCGAACCCGGGAAAACTATTAGAATAAGTTAAAATAAGCCGTGGCTGCTAAGAAATGACCAGTCTCTACTGCCGGCGCCCGTTTACGAACATGACGCATGGATCAGTACCATTTAGCTAAACCATTTTGAAGGAAACTTAATGATCCAACACACACACCACCATCAGCGAGACATTTGAGTGAGCAACTCAATGAAAGACGTACTCAGTAAATGGTAGGTACACAATACTCACACAACAAACAACAAAACCACACAACAACAACAACAACATGTGCTGTTTATAAAATAAAATAATACTTTTGTCCACATTTAACCCAGCAGCGACATTTGCCCTCTCCATTTATCACCGAAGCAACTGTTATGGAACAGGAAATAAATTACACTGCCGTCTGATAAAGTACTTTCCACCTCAAACCATAGACAAACGTGAACTCTATATTTTTCTTTGACAAACCAAATGAATAACGGAGCACTATGAACGAACAGATTTTAATTGAAAATGTTCAACAGCAAAACTTCTGGACGTGTTATATAAAACGAAATTCTAATTTAACAGATTGAATGAACGAACATACGGGTACAATCTATACTACATCCATGTTATATATTTATATATACTTCCTATCATCATCATCATTTCAGCCGAAAGACGTCCACTGCTGGACATAGGCCTCCCCTAACATCTGGGGTTTGCCATAATCGAGCACCTATCCTAACTTCCTAATCCTAACTTTCCTAATCCTAACTAATATTATAAATGCGAAAGTAAGTTTGTTTATTACGCTTTTACGCTAAAACGGCTGTACGGATTTGGATGAAATTTGCACATGGGTAGACCATGACCTGGATTAAGACATAGAATACTTTTTATCTCGATATTCCCACGAGATCGAGACTTATGCGGGTGGAACCGCGAGGTGGCTAGTAATATTATAAATGCGAAGGTAACTCTGTCTGTCAGTTGCCTTTTAAGCCTTTTAGGCTGAACGGATTTTGATGAAATTTGGCACACCAGTAGACCATGACCTAGGTTACAATACAACATGTTTTTTTCTTATTTTACTTTTTCAAAAAATTGGAAAAAAATATTTAAAAAATTGTTGTGTTGTCACAGAATCACGAACGTGTACTATAACTAGTACGGTATCATTTTTATCTCAATAGTACTTATATTCCCGTGGGATACTTCCAACCTCCACGCGGGCGAAGTCGCTGGCAAAAGTTAGTCCGCTATAATTTGGTGGAGTTTTGAAATTTTGCTGATCAGAAAGATTCTCAAAGATTCGAGTATTGTAGCAATGTGGTAGGTAGGTATTGTGGATACTGCAATCGGGTGGATGGAACCAGTTACTGTCTATAATAACAATCCTTTTTCAATTCGACTTGGTTTTCCAGCACGCGAGCGTGTACCCTCCTAATCGAGTTTTTACGGCTACCAAGGCTTGCGATTGTTTTGCTGTAGTTCCTTATTTGTTTGTTTTTTTGAAGTTACGTGAAGTGTGGTCATATTTTACAGTTTATCGCGACGTTTCTGTATTTGAGTTATTGTAGTACAGTGTTTTGCACTATATTTATGAAATTTCTTGCTTTCTGTAATGTCAAAAGCAGGAATTTTTAATTTAGTAAAGTATTAAGTCCTGTTACTGTTTGATTTGTCACTGTCGTCATTACGAATAAGTACTTTTTAAATGATGATCACATTATCATCACGTTTGTCGAACAAATTTGCATGAAATGATTTTATTTATTTAAGTAGGTTTGTACAAACACTTTTACACGTCAATCATAATTTAAAAAGGCATGTATTTAATGCGGCAACTAAGTAAAATGAATATAGGTTTTAAAAAAAAATAGAGTGGGTACCATATATAATGGGTTGGCAGCTAATAAGGAGTATCGTAATAAGTAATAGGTAGCATATTAATATATCAGTTTTTAGCTTTATTTTAATTTAAACTGGCATCGAATTTTTGTTTTGGTAACTGAATTTACCAACAATAGAGGGGATCTGGCGCTCAGCGGCCGTTGCCGCGGCACGCTCGCTTCGCTTGCTCGCCTTCGCTTGTTAATGGTTACTGTTCTAACCTAACCTAACCCAAATGATTCAATAACAGTAGATGATTTTGCAGCGATTAAGAAATAATATTTAATCGCTGCCATGTTATTTTTTTTTGCAGCAAATAATTAGTCGCCCTTTAAGTTGTAAGTCGCCTGGAAAATTATATTCCATTTAAAAACTAGATGTGGTCGACTTCCTATCTGACTACTCTGAGAAGAAAGACCGAAACAAACTCAGAGGTCACAGTCTCTTTTAAAGTCCAGACATAATCTTGGTCAGATCATGTAGAGTGGTGTGAGTTCTCTGAAATGGTCTTTTGAGGAAGGAATCACACAGATTGAGTGGACCTATCCAGTCAGTGCGCGCATTTGTCAGTAATCGTGCCGCTCAACTCAGAACTTATGGGGCTCAACGATTGGTCGAACAATACTAAAGAAAGGACTCACATAGTCTTCACATTCACAATTTATTATAAAAAAGGGAAATTATAAAACTAACGAATAAAAAAAAACTTAGCGACTGATGATGAGATACTGTTTTAATAACTTAACTTTAACTAAAAGTGGGTTGTGATTAATACATTTCAGATATTAACATTCTAGCCGTGCGACTAAATGACTAAGTGAGCGACTAGAAATACAGAGAGGGTGCTGATATTGAATCATTTGAGTTAGGTTAGGTTAGGGTCATCATTGCCTTGAGCAGGGCCAAATTCCCACCTTGTGGAAATCTGGTCGTCTGGTCCTGCTCAGGGAGGCGGGGCGCCCTGCGGACTCACCGTCCGGGTACAGGCCCATAGTGTTGCTAGACGAGGTGGGTAAGATGTTTGAGCGGATAATCGCTGCCCGCCTTTTCGGCCACTTGTGCGGAGAGGGGCCTGACCTGGCCGAGAGACAGTTCGGCTTTCGGCACGGGCACTCCACCATCCACGCGATATCGCGGGTGAGAGTCCTGGCGGAGGAAGCAGTGTGCCGGGGCGGGGTGATGTTGGCGGTGTACTTGGACATCTCCAACGCCTTCAACACCCTGCCCTGGAGCTGTATTCGGGAGGCACTGCGTTACCATCGGGTGCGTTCCTACCTCCGCCGCATCGTCGGGGCTTATTTGGCGGAGAGGTGTGTCACCTACACGGAACGTGATGGCGGAAACCAGCGCCGCATGTCGTGCGGTGTTCCACAGGGCTCGGTCGTGGGACCGCTCCTGTGGAACATCGGGTACGACTGAGTGCTGCGGGGCGAGCTCCAGCCGGACGTGGACCTGACGTGTTATGCGGACGACACACTGGTCACGGCCCGGGGGAGCTCGTACAGGGAGGCAGCGTTGCTGGCGACGGCTGCGGTCTCACAGGTGGTGAGCCGCATACGTCGCCTAGGGCTGGAGGTTGCCCTCAACAAGTCAGAGGCCTTGATCTTTCATGGCCCCCGGCGGGCGCCGCCGCCGGGATCACACATCGTGGTCGGGGAGGCTCAAATCGCTGTCGAGTCCACCATGAAGTACCTAGTATTGGTGCTCGACAGCCGGTGGGATTATGGCCCCCACTTCCGGCGGCTGGCGCCCAAGTTGTTGGGCGCGGCTGGGGCGTTGTCAACGCTGCTTCCCAATCTGGGGGGCCCGAGCGCCGCCTGTAGGCGGCTCTACGTGGGGATCGTGCGATCGATGGCCCTTTATGGGGCCCCGATCTGGGCGGCTGACCTGACGGCCGGAAGCATCGCAGTCCTGCGGAAGCCGCAGAGAGCGATGGCCGTCAGAGTCATCAGGGGATATCGCACGGTCTCCTACGAGGCGGCTTGCGTACTGGCCGGATCCCCGCCCTGGGACCTCGAGGCGAAAGTACTCGCGTCACTGTATCGGTGGCGCGAGGAAGCGAGGGCGCGGGGCGAGTGGCTGATGCAGCGACATGTGGAGTTGCGCCAGTCACAGCTTCGCGCAGCCCTGGTGGCGGAATGGCGGGACAGGCTTTCACGCCCTACCACCGGCCTCGCCACCATCGAGGCGGTCCGGCCGGTACTCGAGCCCTGGCTCGGGAGGAGGAACGGCTTCCTGTCGTTTCGGGTGACGCAGGTACTCTCGGGGCATGGTTGCTTCGGGAAGTACCTGTGTCGCATAAACAGGGAGCCGGAAGCCCGGTGTCACCACTGCGTCGACTACCGGGAGGACACGGCGCGGCATACGCTGGCAGATGGGAGGAGCCACGCCGTGCCCTCATCTCAGAAGTAGGCAGTGACCTGTCGCTGCCGGCCGTGGTCGAGTCGATGGCCGGCAGCGAGGAGTCCTGGGACGCGGTGGTATCCTTCTGCGAAACATTCGTGTCGCAGAAGGACGCTGCGGAAAGGGAGCGGGAGATCTCGTCCGCTCACCCGGCCCGCAGCAGGCGCACTGGGCGTCGGCAGAGGGCAGACAATGCCCTCTTCCGGCCCCCCTAAATGGGTCCAGGGACGGCGGACTCGGGGACGTCCGCCGCCCCCTATCACACTGGACCCGAGGTGGCGGCGCGTAGTGTTCCACGTGCGCCCCTTTGAGACGTCGCGGGGGGGTCTAACACCTCACCCCCCCGCAGACTTGAGGTGGCCCGCAGAGGCGGGCCGGCACTAGCCGGGGATCACGGAAGTAATACTAGCTCCCAAGATCCCCGGTGCAAGTGTGGGAAGGGAACACCGGGGTGGTTTTTAGTCAGTAAGAGTCTGACAGACCCCTTTGCCCACCCCAGGGCGGAGGACATCCATGAGGATTTTCCACCCCGGCAACAAAAAAAAAAAAAAAAGGTTAGGGTAACACTTTACTTTTACTGAGCAGTAGGTGGAAAAAGGCTGTCGATGATGATTTCACAATGTGATTATATCCGTGGTAGCGCAGGTTGCAGTAGCTCTTTTATGATCCGCTGTGCCCTCATCTCAGGAGTAGGCAGTGACCTGTCGCTGCCAGCCGTGGTCGAGTGGCCGGCAGCGAGGAGTCCTGGGACGCCGTGGTATCCTTCTGCGAAACAGTCGTGTCGCAGAAGGAGGCTGCGGAAAGGGAGCGGGAGATCTCGTCCGCTCACCCGGCCCGCAGCAGGCGCACTGGGCGTCGGCAGAGGGCAGACAATGCCCTCTTCCGGCCCCCCTAAATGGGTCCAGGGACGGTGGACTCGGGGACGTTCGCCCCTATCACACTGGACCCGAGGTGGCGGCGCGTAGTGTTCCACGCAGAGGCGGGCCGGCCGACTAGCCGGGGATCACGGAAGTATTACTAGCTCCCAAGATCCCCGGTGCGGTTTTATTCAGTAAGAGTCTGGCAGACCCCCCAGGGCGGAGGACATCCATGAGGATTTTCCACCCCGGCAACAAAAAAAAAAAGTTAAGTTAGAACAGTGACCATTATATCATTATATATACACATCATTTTATTCATATCATTTTATTTTTAATTTAAATTCTATGACATTATATTTCTGTCTACTCATGCGTTTATTTTAATTGCGTTTGACATTTAATTTTTATTTTTATTCTGAGACCTTTTTAGTTAGTACCTACCTGTTCGTTTATTTTAATTGTATTGACATTTTGTTCTATTCTGTTGCAGTATTGTGAAATTTTATTTTATTTTATCTTGTGGAATATGGGTTTTGCCTGAATTAAATGAATTTTATTTTTATTTTTTTTATTAACGAGATTCTCTCTATTCTTGGTGAATCATTTGGGTTAGATGAGGTTGTAAATATGAAAATTAGGTCAACTGAACGTTATAAATATAAATCGAATTTATGTTTGTAATTTGCTGTTCTGTTGATTTCTCGTCACTCGCAGTCAGTCGCTCACTTAGTATTACTTACTTTTCTTCTTTTTTGTTCACAGTCAAACGTTTAAATACTACAAAAAAAAAATACTTTACAAAGTACATATTCATGTCATCCATCGTAATCACGATTTTTTATTATTATCGGACGTCCTTAGACGCTTATATTTTAGTCACCTTTTACGACATTCACGGAAGAAGGCATGATATTTGCCATTAAAAACACAAAACATTTTTCACATTTATCTACTGTTTCATTCAGATTCAGAACTGAACAAGTTGCTAATTCATTTCAAAAGCAGACTCCTAAAACACACAGGTAATTTCGAATAGTACGTAGGTCTGGTAAAATTAACCCACCCTCCCATTAACCTCCCCTACATTATCTAAATGCACATAATTTAGGAAGACTACGAAACTTTGCATTCGCATAGTAATCTTGGCATACTTTCAGTCTCAAAGGAAACATTTATTTTTAGCTAAAAGGTAAAAAGGCCACCTGACGATAAGTGGTCATTGAAAAGGGTGCTCTCTTAGTGAAAGATGAGCGAGAGATGAGCTGTGCTGGGCTATGGGCCAGTTTCTCGAACGAAAATGATTGCAAACTTAGGAGAGCCCTTCCCGGTCCGTCTATCGTCAACGCGAGCATGGTCGGAAAGGCTGTTGTTTCATTCAGCGCAAGTGAGAACAGGCTAGTGAGAACGCGTTATCTGCATGAAAAATTGTGTGCGGAAATTTCATAAAACCTGTTCCAGGAAATACGTGTTTTTGAGTAAGCCTTAAAAGTTTTTGAAATATATTTATGCCATTTAGAATCTAGGTTTCTATGAAGATATTTTTAATACTTTTACAATTTATGAGTACATTATGAACGGCCAAAGTTCAGGTGATTTTTGCAGGCTTATATCTAATTGGTTTCTACAATTTTTGCTTTCATAGAAACCTAGATAATAGTGCACAAGATACCTATTAGTTCAAAGAAAGATGTGTTACAACGCCATGATCACGTACGAGCTTTTATATGAAAAGCATAACGGGTTGCCCGCTCTTTAGGGTCTACGAGTATACTACCACAGCGAGCGCCACCTCACTCTTTATCTCGCTCGCGAACTATTCCCACGGTCACGCGAGCAAGCGAGACAGGGTGGCAGGGAGAAGACTACAAGGCACCGGTATTTTAGTTCATTTCTTTTTACGGTAAAAATAATGGTAATTAAAAAAATAATAACATAAGACCTGCTTTATAGTTAGTTCAGTTCATATGCAAAGTTTCATTACCTAATTTGAAGTATTCTTTGAATACCAGCGGTTTGGAGGTAACTTTGGATTTTTTTTCTAACAAGAAAATTTTATGGAATCGTGTTTTCGTCAAACACAGTACTTATCAACCAATAACAAAAGAGTACGCGCGCTTGACAATTTATCACACTAATTTTGCAATAATTTTCGTTCGGGAAACTGGCCCTAAGTTGGGTGTCGAGTTGAACGGAGTGAGGCACGATACAGACGCTTTTAAATCCGGTTCAGTTTTGCATTTATAATGTAACAGAGTGAGATTTTCAAGCTTTTTCCCACTGGGGTTTTATTTGGAATTTTGCTGAGTGATGCCATTCACTTTAGGGAGCAACATCAGTAAAACTGAAGATGAAAATTTAATGAAACTAGCACGCGACAGGAATACTAGGCATAGACGAAAACAGAAAGTAAAAAAAAATAAAAAATCTTAAACTGATAAAAAAAAAATTGTCGGCTTCTAAAAATATTAAGCATTTCCAGTCTTACACTATGGAGTAAAGTTATGACTGACAACCTGATGACTGGGTGCCAGTCTTTCTACCATTTAGCTGAGTGTCTAAGACTTTTATCACGGCACGAATGATTCTTCTAAAAAGTTCTCACCGATAGAAGAAGAATTACAGTCACGACACGAGCATAATTATGTACGTAATGTAATTGCAAAATTCAAAAGAGATTTTCAGCGATGCGGACGAATTTTTTGATGCCCTATGATGCTATCATCTTCTTTTTAGGGTTCCGTACCCAAAGGGTAAAACGGGAATACTATTACTAAGGCTCCGCTGTCCGTCTGTCTGTCCGTCTGTCACCAGGCTGTATCACATGAACCGTGATAGTTAGACAGTTGAAATTTTCACAGTTGATGTATTTCTGTTGTCGCTATAACAACAAATACTAAATAACAAGGGGGCTCCCATAAAACCAACGTGATTTTTTCACAATATTTAGATATATATTCACTTTTAAAACAAAAAATAAATATTTAAAGGGGCTCCCATACAACAAACATGTTTTTTTTTTTTGCCATTTTTATAGATAATGGTACGGAATCCTTCGTGCGCGAGTCCGACTTGAACTTGGCCGGTTTTTATATACATGTACATATTATTATTTTAAGTCTGTTAGCGTATATAATTATTGTGTAAAAAGATTTTCTCATGAAATTTAAACGATCGCAACTATGAGAAAAGATCTGTATTTCAAAATAGTACCATGATTTCGATACTATGTTAGTAATACTACGTTTCTATCAAAACTTTAAGGAAAAATCGCTTTTATATCTTACGTAAGTACACATAAAACACACATAACATACATCTTACGTAAGTGTAACGTATTTATGCTCGTGACTGTACTCCTATCACACTGTACAAAGAAAAGAGTGACCAGGGGGTAATTGCGTTACAATGGAAATGCCTTTCAGTTTGACAGTTTATGAACATTTATTGCGTTGTTCACGTTGTTGAGCAGACGAATTTTTCAAATTTAGAAAGCATTGGATTAGCAATTTATTTTAAAATCTTTCGGGTTGTGATTGGGTGTGGAACGCAATAGGATATCGGTCCCCAGTTAGCTCATCTTACAGTGTGACCTTGGCTTATGTAAAGACTGGCTGAGTTTCTCACATGTTGCCTTTGCCAGAGTACTTGCTTAAAAGGCTCTTTTACTTAGCAACGATTTCGTTACTGTCCAAGATAGATGCATTATACATACATTTTCTTGTAAGTTCCAGTTTAGGGATCTCCGTTGATGTAAATTGGTGGAGATGATCAATTGAGATAAGTTTTTGTTCCTTATTTTTTAGATAAAGCATTGTTTAGTATTTCAGCGTAATAAATATATACATTTTTAGGTAGTCAGTTTGTTTATTGCTATTTCTGGATATCATAAATTCTCTCGTTGTCGTTTAAAACGTTTTGCTTAGACAACTAAACTAACAGCATCACTAGTAGTATTAGAAAAGGCTTCTCTTTGATTACCTGCAGAAAATAGCTTTGTATCAAATGTTTCCTATAAACTGATGAGATATCAGTCAAGTAAATTAGTGTGAACCCTATTTTTTTTTGTCTGTGTGGTGTCGGACGTAAAGAATATCACTAACCTATTTCATCCCATGGGTGTCGTAAAAAGCGACTAAGGGCCGATTCGACCAAACTTGTATAAGTCTTATCCTGGGAATAAAATCACTAATTACTCTAGAGTTAGAGAACTTTTCGTTTTACCAAATCTTAATCCAGGAATAATAAAAAATAATAAAAAAATAAAAAAATTATTGTGTCAAATAATTGGTCTTACAAATTGTTGTGTTCGGAATCTTCTTTTAGACAAATAATGCCTGTAGTAGAAGACTCCGCCCCTCCCTATTTTGTATAGCGTGATATTTAACACAATATTTTTAAAATGTAAAAGAATATTAAGTCTAGGCTAACAAAAATAAGAAATTAAAAAAGAAAATAATTAAAGAGTATACTTAAAGGTTGTGAGTGTGCGTGTATGTGTTGTATGTTTGTGTGTGTGTGTGTGTATGAGCGTGTCTGTCAGAGTAAGTGGGTGTGTGTGTCTGTGAGTATGTGAATAATTCCGTGATAACAATGCTTCTGTGTCTTCATACGTAAGTGGTTTTATCCACTTAATTAGTGTTTCTTTACAGTCATATTTATTTTTCGAGTGTATATTTATCTTTTTATTTATTCTATTATACAATTGAGCTGATCGTTTACGATATTGATTACCTGCAAATTTGGTCTTAGTTGAAGGTATATCTGCTATGCTGAACTTCCTTCTTTTCGGGGTAATACCCACATTAAGGGACAAAGACTTATGCTTTTTTAATATTGTTTGGACTATGTACAGCTTTCTGACAGAGAGTACATCACCAATGTGTTGTTGAAAAAGTTCACAGTCTGAGATTCACAGTTGAGCGCATGTTGATAATTTCTAGTTGTTTTGTGATTTGTAAGTAGGTATACCTACTTACTTATTTTTTTAATAATGCAACGTTAACAAAATATGATTGAAGATTCTGACAGTGATTAAGAATACATTCCAAGGCGTCCACGATGGATTCCAGATTATTACTTCGATAATTATAAATAAACACTTTTTTTTCAGACTAATTTTGGTCTATGTTTTGTTGGTGTTATCTTAAAATTATATTAGTCACACGATCAATTAATGCAAGAAATATAAAATCCAAATAAATTAAACGCGACACTAGTAGCTCAATTTCTTTATCGCTGCCTGTCGCGCCCGCGATATCGCACCAGTCTGAACTAGCCTTAATTGAAAAAAAAAATACAATTGAAATAAATAATTGCAAATAAATAAAAATAAAATTTAAAACAATTGTTAATTACGATGACCGTGACTTTGCCAGAAGATTTCGATTGTCTAAAAGAAGCGACCATTATAAACCGGCAAAATTATGTGGACATAAAATCTTGAGTTCCGCTTTATAAACAACATTTCCATTCTAGTTGGCTTACATGTTCATTTATCAACTCAAGAGTAACAATGTCCAGTATTGGTTACTCTACGTTTGTGATGGAAAAACGCAAACGAAGTTATCTGAGAGTAAGACCAATGAGTAAAATTATTCAAGGATTAGTTACTCTGGTATAACATGGCATTTGGTCGAATCCGCCCTAAGGGATTTACTAGTGTTCTCTATGCATTTTAACACCATACTGCGATCGCTAACCCGCCTGCCAAGAGTGGCGATTATGGCTAACCCCCCCCTTTAGGGGAGGCCTATGTCCAGCAGTGGACGTCTTACGGCTGAAATGTTGATGATGATGATTTTTAAAAAGCATGGTGGTTTGTGATATTTTCTTGTTGTCTTAATGGCCAGCGCTTGATAGAAACGTTAAATTTTTGTGTTTTTACATGCTTTTATTTAACTTGCAATGTTTCTAAGTAAGTATGTATGTTCGGGTCAAATCTTGCAACTGAATTTTAAAGCAGTTATCCTAAACCGATTAAGATGAAATTTTGCATAAGCGTTTAGTTTGGATGACAATACATGGTTAGCTAACTGCCGACATTCTAAATCCATTATGGCGGACGGCCCAGGATGGTGGACTAGTTATTTTTTGTGCACTTCCATGAGGGTATAAAATGAAAGGTATTGCTGAGAAGAATACGAAAAATAACATTACTAGGTATAAAATAAATTAATAGCAAAAAAAAATATTATTTTTTAAAACAAGCTTTTATTTAAATGCTCTAAAAAGAATAAAATAAACTTTAAATTAAATCAAACCCATCAATTTATTACATTACACAATTTATATGATATAAAAGCTTGTCGCGAGATTTACTTGTAGATAAATATACGGCAAAATAGACGGCCAGGATCTGTTAGATCACAATATAAAAATCTAATGTACACAGGTAGGCACAAAACAGCATTATTGAGAAAAAGTATTTTGTCAATGGGGCCCGTCATATATAATAAAATTCCCCATACTATTAAAGATCAGTCATTAAGTATATTTAAGAAGAGGCTAACATGATTATTAATTAATAAATGCGATTATTCAGTACATGATTTTTTGACTGATAAGAGTTTATAATGTTATATTAGGTAATCTATTAATTTTGGTGCAAATGTAATAATTTATTTTGTTTATTACTATTTTTAGAATTAGATTATTGTTTTATTTATTGTATTCATGCATGAATGATATTTGTTCCATCCATCCATTGTACTTTGTTTATATACTTTTGTTTTTTGTTCAACTGAGTGGATCTAGAAACTTATATACCTACTTATTACCTGTGCATGCCGTAAGGTAGAATGTGGAAGAGCTATTTGTTAAAATGTGAACACCTTATTTTGTACCCACAGTCTTTGCAAAATAAACGATTTCTGATTTCTGATTTCTAAAAAGAATACAATAATTATTAGGGTTCCGTTCCCTATTGGTGCCAACGGGACCCTATTACTAAGGGTTCACTGTCCGTCCGTCTGTCACAGGACTGTATCTTTTGAACCGTAATAGTGTAACTAATATCGCCGCTATAACAACAAATAATAAAATTAGAATAAAGTTAAAAACATACATACATAGACTGATAAACACATTACCCTCCTTTGCGTCACGCATTGGGGTAAAAATGAAAAGAGGTCTGTCTGCTGCATACAAGAAACGAGTTTATTTAAGCGTTTTGTTGACAAAAGTATTATATTGAAAAAGAATATGTAGTGTTAAATATTGTATGGTGGTCCGACTCGCAATTGGCAGCTTTTTTTGCCAACCTTGTCTATGTCTGTCTGTATAAAGCAAGAATACGATTTCTAAGAACCCTATAATGACTATAATGTCAACATCGGCACTGTAGACATAACAATATGTCTCTTTAACATCTGAAACCTGAAGAATTCTCGTATATTTTTCGTATCATATGAATGTTATGCCACAGTGGAGAGTTCGCGTTAATTTCTCTCTGTTGTATTACAATCGTGTAATATTATCTCCGTATATATAGGAAAAAGTCCGAAAATTGTAAATTTGTAGTTTTATCACATAAAAAAAAATGCGAATATCTCGCACATAAATCAAAACCCGTTGACCTAGAATCATGAAATTTGGGCATAAGCAAGGTCTCACAGCACAAGTAAAGGAAAAAGTCTGAAAATTGTTAATTTGTAGTTTTATCACATAAAAAAAACATTTTTTGCGATAACAAATTTAAATTTTCAGTTAGATAATTGACCGTGACGTATATCGATGTATGAGAGAACATGTTTTTCAACTACAATGTTAAGTTTGTTTTAGGGATAAATTCATCCTAACTACGGAACCCTTCATTGTGCGTGGTCCGACACGCACTTGGCCGGTTTTTTTTAATTAAAAAGAACACAGTAAAAATTGAACTTGATCTTTGTTTCTGTAAGTAGGTTTGTACAAACAGTTTTACACGTCTATCATATTTTAAAAACTAGTTGAGGTCGGCGTTTCCTATCTGACTACTCTGAGAAGAAAAGCCGAAACAAACTCAGAGGTCACAGTCTCTTTTAAAGTACAGACATAATCTTGTTCAGATCATGTGAAGGCCATTTAGATTGGTGCCTGAAACAGGGATGCTATGGAGCTCCGTAACCGTATCCAAAACTATCGGATATCAGAAATAAACATATATCCGTAACCGTATACGTTTCCCAAGTTTCGGATAGTTTCGTATATTTCGGAGTCTAAATAAAACGACACGTTTCATCTCTAAATAATTACTTACTTATATGATTGATTAGCTGCGCCCCGCGGTTTCACCCGCGTAAGTCTCGATCCCGTGGGAATATCGGGATATATAGCCTATGTCTTAATCCAGGGTGTCAGCTACCTCCATACAAAATTTTATCAAAATTGGTTCAGCCGTTAGAGCGTGAAGAAGTAACAAACATACACACACAGTCACAAACTTTATGATATTAGTGTGATGTGATTATAATACCAAATGATAACCTAGATAAAACCTATAAATAAAACCAAATTATTACAAACTATTTGTGTTTATATTTTACTTCAATCTAATATCCGTATTACTGATCGTATTTAAATACTAATTAAAACGCGCTGGTAAGGTAGCCACAGTTTATTTGTCCTAATCGTAGAAAAACAACGGTCTCCCGTCATTCCAAAAACTGACAGTTAATACTAGAATTTTGAATACAATCAATGTTCCGAAAAGGTGATAATAAATATGCTATAAAAAGTTCGGTTCGTAACATACTCCACATTTTTTTTAAGTCTAGCCTAGAGCTCTTGGGGCACTAACTTCTTAAGCGGTCTCCTGAGAGGGCCAGCACCTGTTCGTATGTCGGCCACTCTTGCTACTCCGTCTGGGCCTTTGTATATCTTAGTTACTCTACCTCTCGGCCAAGATCCCCTGGGTAATTGTCCATCTGCAACAATAACCAAGTCGCCCTCTTTTATATTTGGGGATGATCCACCGCCGCGTCGAGGCACCAAAGTCGGAAGATATTCTTGCACCCAGCGCGACCAGAAATGATTCGTGAGTCTTATAGCTCTGCGCCAACCGTCTCGTCCGATGATATCCCGATCCGTCAACGTAGCTGGGATAGGTCTCCCTGAGGACGATCCTAGTATAAAATGCATTGGTGTCAAGGCTTCCTCACAGTCTGGATCAACTGGCACATGTGTCAGTGGACGTGTATTCACTACATTCTCCGACTCTAGTAGAAAGGTCTGCAGAACTTCATCTGAGGGGGAGCGTTCTCTTAAGGTAGTCTTTCGTGCTGTTTTGATTGATCTTACCATTCGCTCCCACGCTCCACCCATGAATGGGGCCGAAGGGGGAATGAATCGCCATGAGACCTTCTCATCTGCTGCAAAACGGTTAATTTCCGCTCCGTACAGCTCTTTTAACGTTCTGTTGGCACCCACAAAAGCTGTTCCGTTATCTGACCATATTTCACTCGGTGTTCCACGGCGCGCAATGAAACGGCGCAAACTCATGATGGCCGCGTCAGTTGACAAACTATGTACAATTTCTAGATGAACTGCTCGTATAACAAGGCAGGTATACAATGCTACATAGCGTTTTTCTTTCCTTCTGCCAACTGTCACCAGAACTGGGCCGAAGTAGTCCAAGCCGACGAAAGTGAACGGTCTACGATGATGGGCTAGGCGGGCTGGTGGGAGATCTCCAGTAGACGGTGTGAAGGGTTGAGCGCGCTTCAGCCGACACAGTTGACAATCATGGGCGAACTGCGCTCCGCAAGTTGATGATCCAATAGGTTTGCCGCATTTCGTTAACTACTGTCTCGGAATTAGCGTGGGCGGACTTTACGTGGTAATGCGCAATCAAACGCTGGACAGCAGGGTGTTTGGAATCTAAGATTATAGGACTTTTCACCCCGTCGCTAATATCTTGCATTCGGTTGATTCTTCCGCCTAATCTCAGGAAATTCTCATTATCTATGTAGGGGGCCAGATTGAATAATCGGCTTTTTCGATGTAATGACCTTTTCTCAGAGAGGTAGATGATTTCATCTGGGAAGAAGTCGAGTTGACTTTTCTTCAGAATATGTGATTCAGCCAGGCGTAGATCTTCCGCGGTTATTTCTTTTGAACTGTTTTTGTTTTTCAATAGGTGCAAGAATTTATGGGCTCTCGCTGTAGCTCTCAATAGCCTTCCCCATGAGCTCAGTCTTTCTGGGTCAACACTCAAGGGTGTCGGGAAATTATGTGATGAAATGAGATGACAATGATTCTGAACGGATGGTTTTATTTCCAAACTACTGGCCGTATCTATGTATGGTGATGATGGCCATTCTTGTTCTGATTCGAGTAAAAATTTTGGACCTGTAATCCAGCGAGATTCTTGATTGAATATTGCTCGTTTATGGCGTGTCGCGTCGTCTGCCACATTTTCCGCGGTTGGAATCCATCTCCATTCCTTTAAATCTGTAGTTTCAAGAATCTCGCCGATTCGATGTGCTACAAATGGTTTGAATGACCGCGCATCACTACGCAACCAACTCAGGACGTTAAGCGAATTGCACCAAAATATACGCTTACTTGGTTTATGTTGATGTGAGTCATGAATGAATGATGCAAACCGAGCGGCCACTAAAGCCGCCTGCAACTCGAGACGTGGGATGGAGGTGGGTTTCAATGGTGTGACTCTACTTTTGCTACCAATGATAGCGAGCTTCACTGATCCGTCTGCATAGATATATCGCCAGTATGCCACTACAGCGTATGCCAACTCACTGGCATCACAAAACAGATGAAGTTCGCGGTGAATGATATTGGATGATCTTAGACCATAATATCTCGGCAGGTACAACTCAGAAGCAAGTTGTACATCTCGGAGCCATTCATTCCAAAGTTTTTGGTCTCCTTGATCGAGTTCATCGTCCCATGATAAACCTTTTCGCCAAATTAGTTGGAACATGACGCGTCCTCTAGAAACGAGTGGGCCTAAAATACCCAAAGGATCATAAATTCGCATTAAGTAGGACAACGCGTCACGTTTACTTAGCCGAGTTGGCGATTTAGAATCCAAGTTGAGACTGAAACCTATGACATCTTTCCTAGGTTGCCAGTTCAGACCGAGCACCCTAGAAACGTTGTCATCGTTACCTAACATTACATCGTTAAATTTCTGAGATATCGATTCAGGTACTAATAAGGAAAGAGCTCTTGGGTCGTTCGAGACCCAATCGCGCATCTCAAAACCCGCCTGGCGGTTGAGATGTACGATGTCTCGAGCCAGTCGCGCAGCTTGGTCTACACTATCTAGTGAGCCAATATAGTCATCCATGTACACATCGTGTATTGTTGCATGCGCGGCATCGGGGTACTCAAGTTTGCATTCAGTCGCGTTAAAGTTCTTTACATATAGGGCGGTGCACGGGCTCGAGCACGCGCCAAACATCATGGATGACATACGATACAGCTTTAATTTGTCTGCGGGGTCATTGCGCCACAGAAAGCGCTGCGCATCGCGATCTGCTGGACGTATTCGAACCTGTGGGAACATTTCGCGTATGTCCGCCGTAAGTGCTATAGCGTTTTCCCTAAACCTCATCAAGATTGCAAGTAATGGCTGTAACAAGTCTGGACCTGGTAAGAGGAGAGAATTAAGACTGATTCCTTTAAACTTCGCGGCTGCGTCGTGTACGACTCTCAACTTACCGGGTTTATGGGCATGGGTAACGCCAAAATGTGGGAGATACCATGTGATACCAATTGGAGAGGCCATGCATTCTTCAGCGTATTTTTTATCTAACATTGCTTTAATATTATGCCTATACATATTGGCATATTGTACATCTGACTGCATTTTCTTTTCGAGAGATAAGAATCTAGAAAGGGCTAATTTAAAATTGTTTGGTACATCTTTAATATCGGGCTGCCAGAGAAGACCGGCTTCAAAGTGACCATCGGATAATCTATGTACAGTATCATGCAAAAATTTTAATGCATGTGTATCGGAATTGCCGCGGTGGTCTTTCTTTATTATGCCAATAGAGTCTAATTTGTAGTAGTCTTTGATTTCGGTTTCAATAGAAAAATTATCATTTGACGTTTCGGATATGTTGGCATGATGAAGAAAGTCAACTTTCGATGTTCTACTTGACACGAAGCCATACAAAACCCAACCAAGAGCAGTGTGAACTGCAACTGGTTGGTGATCCTTGCCAGCACGAATAGAATCTGCCACGGTTAACTTCCAATTATCTACACCAATGATTAACATAGGTTGTACTTCTTCACAACACAAAATGTCTCCTAAATCAGATAAATACGAATATTTACAAATATCTTCCCTATTTACAGAAGCTCGATAATTTATACCTAAATTTTGGACCGAGCGTGCACTATGTATACGGTAAGAGTCGGTACAGTCACGCCCTTTTATTATAAAATCAACGTACTGAATATCACAATCACGTGACAAGCCTCCTACACAATCTATACGTACTCGTTTACTCGGGCCTACTATACCTACACACTTTGTAATCTCGGAGTCTATGAAAGTGGTTGTACAGCCATCATCTAAAAGTGCGTGAGTCTCCACAGTTCCCTGGGGACCAGTTACTTGAACTGCGACAACTTTGAGAAGTGGTCAAGATTTAGGTCTACTTACGCTCGACGCAGGGCGAATAGCGGTAGCATGAGCCGAAACTTCGACATCGCAGTTGTCTGGTTCCGGTTTCTCGTCCTCGACATCAATAGATGACTTCGACACTGCCTCAAGTTCAGAGTCCGACGCGTCCTCTAGATCGGCGTGAGCTAGCACGTTCTGATCATTATCTAAGTTGTGTAGTAGGCTATGATGTTTGTAGGGGCTGTACCTACAAACATCATAGCCTACTACACAACTTCTGCACTACACCAACACTGCACGGAGATTTTACTTTGCAAAGATTAAACCTATGTGACCTATTTTCCAAACATCTATGGCTAACTTTATTTTTTTTAATAAATTGCCACCTTTCATTCACTGACAATGCCAAAAATTTGTCACATCTGTTTACATTATGCAATTTCGAGCAAAAAATACATTTATTTACAGCTTTATTTACAACAGAATTGGAAGATTTTTCGTCGGGGATGCTTTGATCTGTATGTGTGCCCCTCTCTGTAGGTAATTGAACAGAAGCCGCCAAGTAGTGGAAATCTTGAAAATCAAACTTTGTTTGAAGCTCCGTTTCACGCGAAAGAAAATCAGAAAGCATTTCCAATTTGCTCATGCGTTTACCAGCATGACTAGCCGCAAATTCATACCACTTTGTGCAAATTATTGGGGATAATTTGGTCATTAATTAATTGAAAATTTCGGGAGAATGCAGATAGTCGAACTGGTCCAATAGTCTTATTATGCCAATGCAGTTTTTGACCCGGCAAGTAAAATTAACCAAATCTTTACCTTCTGCCCCAACTTTAGGTAAAGCGCGCACAGCGTTGATCTCCTGCATCACAATTTTTTCGGGACGACCAAAACGCATCTCGAGGGCGTCTATTACCTCCATAGGGTCGTTCGCTGACACCAGTAGGATGTAAACGGCTTCACGAGCGGCGCTACGTAAGGAAGAACTAATGCGGGCTAAGTTTTCTACTGTAGTGAATGATGCCTGCGTGTCGATAAAAATGCGTTTGAAACCAAGCCATTCCGTGGCAGATTTTCCGTCAAATACTGGCAGTTTGATGTCAGACTTCTTGGGTTTGTTAGCTAGTGCTTCAAAAATGCCGATAAGATCATTATGTCCGCAGCTGACAGGAGCTCCATCAGGTGGCTGGCAATGATTAGACATTTTAGTTGGGGAAACGTTAGTATTTCGATTAGGTGGGTAGGTTTGACGGTGCGTGGCATTCAATATAACGGGATGTACGTATCGACTTGGGCCTGAACCAGAAGGTACGTTGAGCATTTCGTTATATGCCGTTGTGTAAGTTTGATGACGCGCTGTATTTGTTGTGGTGGGAGGTACTTTACCTCTCGTGGTGGTTGTTGGGATGGTATTTGGTTGTACATCGTTAAGCCATCGATGGATGTTGTCTGTTCGCGCACTAGCGCGGTCATTACTATGATCGTTGCCTCTTATACTACCTCTACTTACGCTACCTCTTACGCTTTCTACGTCGATAGCGGCAAGTTCGGCTTGAAGTTGTAGGTCAGCCGCTTTACGTTCGAGTCCGGCTTGTTGTGCGAGTTGTCGGGTTGTAATGTCACAAGGTAGCCACAGTTTATTTGTCCTAATCGTAGAAAAACAACGGTCTCCCGTCATTCCAAAAACTGACAGTTAATACTAGAATTTTGAATACAATCAATGTTCCGAAAAGGTGATAATAAATATGCTATAAAAAGTTCGGTTCGTAACAATCCGTAACCGAAACTAACGGATAATCCGAAATAATTACATATCCGTAACCGTATCCGAAACCGATATAATTTTATTCCTTTAAGCATATCCGTATCCAGATCCGAAATATCATATCCATAACATCTCAAGCCTGAAATGATATTGTGATGAAAGAACCACACAACTTGAGGGACCTGACCAGTCAGTGCACGCATTTGTCAGTAATCGTGCAGCTCTACTCAGAACTTAAGGAGCTCAACGATGCGACGAACAACACCAAAGAAAGGACATTTGGGTAGGCCGCACAAATGACTGAAACTGCGAGACAATGATTAAAACTAACTGAATAATAAAAAAAAAAACTAAAAAAAATGACCCTCATAGCTTCACATTCACGATAGGTAATTAAAATAATATAATACTTTACAAGTAAAACCACCTTATACCATCTGAAAACTGGACAGCATTGATGCTAGTATAATTACTAACTAATGTCGTCATCTTGTTTTTTCACGACATTTCACAAATCAATTATTTTGCACAAATGTTTATCAACAGCTGCGCCCCCCTGTCAACGTCATTCGAGCCCCAAAAGATCCTTGTAGCAGTATAGTGAACTAATCGTGATAGCCATGGAATTAGTATATACTATATGGTACAGTGATAGCCATGGAATTAGTATGTACTATTTAAGTGATAGCTTTAATTTGACATCACAACGAAATTGACAGCAGTGGTGTTAAGAAGTCGTTAATGGGGCAACTGCAGTCTGGAAAATGTGATTGACCACAATGAAACCGCCAGACCAAAGAAATGATGTATGGATAGTGTTTCAGATGATAAGGCTGGGAGGGGGAGTGGCTAAGGGACTGAGATTTTGGCAGATAGAAAAAAATGTGTAGTTACTGCAACCGACTTTGAATAAAGTGGAATAAGGACTGAAAGATATCAAGAAGTGAAACCAAAAATCAATACAGATTACGAACGAAGAAAATTAAAATATTTAACCAAAAATAAGTAATCGTGAGAGTCTAAATCGAAGCCAAGAATTTGTGTCTAACACACTGCTTACTAGCGGATTACTTCGAAAATAACCATTCAATTCTCCACATACTAAAATTTTGAAGTTGGTGTTTATTCTACTTTCCTTTTAGAGCATAAGGTTTTCAAAGTTTACAGCCAACATAAAACGGACATGAAAGTCACGAAATGTGGAAAATGCGTGGACTGAGACTTTCCACATATTATTTTGTGAAACTATATTTTAACAGACAAAGTGGTTTTATGGACCTTTTCAGGTTATGGCTTTATTTTGGAAAATCGGTTTTTGAGGAAGGTTTTAATGGGCATAAAATTAATGCTGTTTTTCTAGGATAAATGTATGCTGATTTTCTGTATTACCTATTTACTCATAACCATAATATATATATATATATATATATATTATATATAACCTCTGGTTATGAATTTTTTTTAATATTTTTTTATTTCATAGGGACAACAAACAACAGTATATTAAATATTACACATGATAGGAGTACTAAACTAATAGAATTAACAAATACACTACTCACGACGTTATCCACAGATTACCATATAAAATAATTAGCATAGGAACTGTTAATAATAACAATAAGGGCAAACTTATATACTCATTACAAGGTTAAAATTATTACTCGGTTTGTTTTTTATATATTATATTATACAGGGTGGAATTTTGTAATGCCACCTGGAGGGAAAGTACTCTTAATACTGCAGATAGAAAATTTTACTCAAAGGAAACATTCCTTTATTTTTGAATAGAAAGCAAACTGCATTCAAAGATTTTCGAAAATTCTCTTCTCCCACACCCGGGAATCGAACCGGCTAAAATCTGAAAAAATTATACCCTGTACTTTTATTGCATCGATCGTTAGGGTCAATTATAAGGATGAAATCTCTCTAACAAACATGATAAATTAAATGAAAGGAAAACCAGGAAATCTGAAGTTACAAATTCAATGAGTCAAGTTAAAGCTCTTTAACTAACATCCATCTTTTGTAATGCAGACTCCTTTGCGACATACTCGTAGCTGCGTGTATGAGGTAATTTAAATATGGAATGTTAGATTAAAATTTGAAAATTAGATTGTCATAGTTGTTATTCACTTTTGATTGTTTTTACAACTCATTTCACATTTTGTCTCACGGTGAAAATGGCTTATCAAGAACAGTTTGATTTAATGGAAGCTTATTTTTTAAATAACAAAAACGTGAATCTAGCTCTGCGGTGGTATGGAGAGAGATATCAAGACCGACAGGCACCAACTCGGTTCGTATTGAAAAAAATGGTAAAAAATTTAAAGAATACGGGTGGTTTCAAGAAGAGACGGCAAACTATTCAGCAAAACTATTTCCATTTTGAACTAGATGTTTTAACATACTTTGAATTATTTCCAAAGGCTTCAAGTAGAGATGCTGCCGATGAATTAGGAATAACCCACACTCGCGTACTTAAAGTGCTGAAAAAGTATAAGTATAAATGCTATCGTGAAGGTCGGTTGGTGCAAAAATTGCATATTGGGGATCGTGACAGACGATTACAATTTTGTGAAAACATGCTTGGAGAAATTGACCGAAACCCTAATTTTTTGAGTAACATTGTATGGTCTGACGAAACCAACTTCAGCAATAATGGCATGTACAATCGCCGCAATAACCATTATTGGTCTCGAGTGAATCCTGTTCGTGTTCATGAAACTAACAATCAAGTAAGATTTTCTTTCAACGTTTGGTGCGGAATTATGAGAAATAATGTAGTGTTAGTCCACGTGTACGAAGGTCATTTAAACACTGTCAAGTATATTGAAATACTGGATCTCTTAAGAAACGAGTTAAATGGTTTCCCCGAGGAAGAGCGAAACCAAATAATTCTACAGCAAGATGGTGCTCCAGCACATAACAGCAGAATCACTACTGCCTACATTAATAACCATTTTAATACCTGGATTGGTACAAACGGCACAATCAGATGGCCTGCGAGATCGCCAGATCTCACCCCATTAGATTTGTTGATGAAAGATGGATGTTAGTTAAAGAGCTTTAACTTGACTCATTGAATTTGTAACTTCAGATTTCCTGGTTTTCCTTTCATTTAATTTATCATGTTTGTTAGAGAGATTTCATCCTTATAATTGACCCTAACGATCGATGCAATAAAAGTACAGGGTATAATTTTTTCAGATTTTAGCCGGTTCGATTCCCGGGTGTGGGAGAAGAGAATTTTCGAAAATCTTTGAATGCAGTTTGCTTTCTATTCAAAAATAAAGGAATGTTTCCTTTGAGTAAAACTTTCTATCTGCAGTATTAAGAGTACTTTCCCTCCAGGTGGCATTACAAAGTTCCACCCTGTATATAATATATTATAGATATATATATACATTACCAGGTTCTGCCCGCGACTTCGTTTGCGTGTAAGTTACAATACACTAAATAATAACAGCCACATTTTTATAAAGCTTCCCTGTATACTACGTTTGCAGTTTTGGTCTCAGCAGCCAAAATATGAAAAGAGTCAGGACTGGTGACGTGGGAGCAAGCTACGTATAGTTGTCCGTGTGAGATGCAGCTCGTCCTGAGGTGGACACCCGCAGCCTTCAGTAGCAATTTCCCATTGCATGCGAAGCTTTTCGTTTTTAGTAAATTAATGAACGCCTGCGTTCCTGCATTCTTACAGATTATTCCTTTAGAAGAGCTATCACTAAAATAATGTAACAGTAGTTTGTAAACATACGGGATTTCGCAAGAACCACCTAACCATAGATATTTATTTTTATTATTAACAAAGATGACAGAAGAGGCCTAAACTTTATGTTTTTCCGGGTACATTCTACGAACTATCAACAATAGTATAACAAAATGTAAAAAAAGGAAGCATAAATGGGAATCGATTTTTACCGACTTCTTTAAAAAAGAGGAAGTTCTCAATCCGTCTGTTTTATTTTATTTTTTATAATTTTGTTCATCGACATTTTTTTATTCATTCCATTTCGTAGGGGAAGCTTGCGCAGTTGTCCCTTAGATTATATTAACTTTACTTGGGTAGTTTTTGAGTTAGCTTCATTAATACGTATTTTTTCCACTTGCTGTAAAAAAAAAGAAAAGCTATTTGCTTTATTGATAGTTGACTAAAATAGCCGTTCTTATATTATGCCATGATTGACTGCTTAGCTCCAAAAAGGTATAGCGTGATGATAATCATTTAAAAGGTTAAATCTGTAACTATATCTGCGATGTTATAACCATTTGGCTCGTCTTTTTAAAATTTGCGGTAAACTATAGAATAATATGAACAAATTACAATATTGCTCATCCCCCATTGCAAATAGTGTGATAATTTTATAACTTACAGACTGACCAGACTTATAGGTTGGTTGTCTGTAAAAGATTGCTTTTAGCGATAAGACCGCCCATTGTGTCACCCTATGTAAAACTACAACATTTATATCTGTAACTTATAGGTTGGTTGTCTGTAAAAGATTGCTTTTAGCGATAAGACCGCCCATTGTGTCACCCTATGTAAAACGACAACATTTATATCTGTAACTTATAGGTTGGTTGTCTGTAAAAGATTGCTTTTAGCGATAAGACCGCCCATTGTGTCACCCTATGTAAAACTACAACATTTATATCTGTAACTTATAGGTTGGTTGTCTGTAAAAGATTGCTTTTAGCGATAAGACCGCCCATTGTGTCAACCTATGTAAAACGACAACATTTATATCTGTAACTTATAGTTTGGTTGTCTGTAAAAGATTGCTTTTAGCGATAAAACCGCCCATTGTGTCACCCTATGTAAAACTACAACATTTATATCTGTAACTTATAGGTTGGTTGTCTGTAAAAGATTGCTTTTAGCGATAAGACCGCCCATTGTGTCACCCTATGTAAAACGACAACATTTATATCTTTAACTTATAGGTTGGTTGTCTGTAAAAGATTGCTTTTAGCGATAAGACCGCCCATTGTGTCACCCTATGTAAAACTACAACATTTATATCTGTAACTTTTATGGTGTACATAATAAAGAGTATTCTATTCTATCCGGTAGTACCCATTTGCGTGTTGCTGGTCAAATATACAAAATTCTAAAACTTATATATATTATTATACAATAGCAAAAACTACTTAAAAAAAAAAAAACATTGTACAGTTTTGAGTTCACTACGATTTTATTATATGTATAGATTGACTATACGAGAGATATTCTTTAGATTGAATATTATGTAGGTATTGATTAATTTTCATTGTCAGTAAATGCAACTACCCTGGTCGGCAATCTTTCAACATCTATAAGGCTATGAAAGATTACCGTTCATCTGTATTGTCCATATGCCTTCAGTTTTGCATTTATCTGTATTATGAAAGTCATATCCAAGTAGTACTGGCGCCATGACATTTGATGTCTTCGCACATCTTGCAGTAAGATGCACAACATTACTTCTCATTTATCTCAACCACGTTAAATTCTGTTGCATCTACCGTAATTTCTTCGTAATTTCTACTACATTTTCTGCGATGTAAATACAACTACGATAGTAGAATTATATCACATTAAACGCTACGGAATACTGCGCTCTTGAAACGAGTTGAGGCTCATTAAAATTTCACCCACTACCCATTTCACAGCGGGACTGAGCAGACGAATTATTAATTAATTGGAACACTGAAAACCTATTTTTCTTACCTTCCATCTCAGGTTCGGAAGGAAGTTTTGTATTCGAGAATAGTTTTTCGTAATTGAAGACCAATTAAGGAAAGAATTTCTTCTTTTAAAGCAATAAAACCCAAACATTTAGTATCGCATAAGATGATGATGTGCCAGGAAATTAAAGACAGCTCTAATGCGCAAAAGCTTGTTGGGAATACCACTCAGAAAAAATATTAAGTTACCTGACTTCTTGAAACAACTAAAGATCACGAGCCTTACGAAGAAATTATCACTTTTTCTAATGCTGATAATTATATGTAGTATTACATATACACCGTGTCGTTTTAAACGTCTTATAACGGCAGCCTACTTCATGTATCCAATGACTACTAATCATTCATATAAGTAAGAAAATATTTATTAACATTTGAATAAATCAAAAAATATAATATTATTCATTATGACGCATGACGTAGTTTGAAACACCCTGTTACGAGCGCAGTGCGAGCCTTGCGTTCCAAGGGCGGCGCGAGATGGAGCGCAAGACTTGAACCGCGCTCATAACAGGTTGTTTCAAACTACATCATGCGTCTTATTGAATAATATATTTAAAGAAAAAATTTAAATGTTAATAAATATTTGTTTTAATCTTTTTTAATGATTAGTAGTCATTGGATACATGAAGTGGGCTGTCGTTGTAAGAAGACTAAAATGCCACGGTGTATGTATGTCACGGCTAATACCCGAAGTGCGGCTACACCTAGTTTTAGCCGGTTAGAACTAGGTGTAGCCACTTACTCTTGGTTAAACCTAGTACGAGCCGATTGTTTTCGGGTAAAACTAGGTCTAGCCTTCATCATGCCGGCTACAACTAGGTCCAGCCATTCCCTGTTGGATAAAACTAGGTCTATCCGATATCATTCCGGCTAGAACTAGGTCCAGACAGGCTAGAACTAGGTCTGGCGCTCGGCGGCCGCTGCCGCGGCACGCTCGCTTCGCTCGCTCGCCTTCGCTTGTTAATGGTTACTGTTCTAACCTAACCTAACCCAAATGATTCAAGCTGCCAGGCGCCTGTTACTTGTTTCAACTTGTTTGCATCTAGTTTTATCCAACAGGGAATGGCTGGACCTAGTTATAGCCGGCATGATGAAGGCTAGACCTAGTTTTACCCAAAAACAATCGGCTCGTACTAGGTTTAACCAAGAGTAAGTGGCTACACCTAATTCTAACCGGCTAAAACTAGGTGTAGCCGCACTTCGGGTATTAGCCGTAACATATATAAGGTGCTAACAAATTAAGTACCAATATTTTAAGAGGTGTTACATTACATCAAAACAATTAACTTTAAATATAAATTAAGATAACTTTTTATATCATATTTTTGTTTTAATTTACGGAACAAAATAAATAAATTAAAATTTCGCCCAAACATAATCATCCTGTGCTTTTAACTGACAAGACACACTTTCTGTCAAGTGAACAACGTCGTTTGTGACTAACGTCAATGATTGTTGACTATCTATTAACAGGGTGTTTTTACGCAGTAACGTTGTTTCCCTAATTATCTCCAGAAAGTAACATACACTTTTCAATGTTTCATACTTAAGTCTACTCCTAGAGACGAGTACTATCAGCTCTAAAAGTATTGGTACCTAATTTGTTAGCACCTTATATATAATAATTATGTTATTACATTGTAGATGAATTTCTTAATGACAATAATAATATATTAATATAAATTAACTAAGCAATGAATTTGTGTTTTTGTTGTAAATTGTTTATTGAATTTAATATTAAATAATCTAAACTACCTTACTTATTTTGTAAACTGTACTTAATGTATTCATATAAAATGTTTCAGAATTTAATTTTAATAATATTATATATAATTTAACTATAAAATTTTGTAAGCCGCTGGCAATACATAGAGAATTAGAGAGTCAACTGAATTGTTACTGAAGACCAAATGTATGTACCTGTACCATTCATGCGTTGATCAGTACCTACCTATCGGCTCGCTCTTGAATTCTGCATAAACAGTCCTTTAAATGAATTTCGAAAAGTCATTGATTTACCTACCTTTGTTGTTTTATATCGGAATGGCGTTGCTAATGTAACTTGTTTTTTTTTTTAAGTATAGTTTTTCTTTTAAAAAATATGTAAAAGTTTTAAAAAGAACTGGAGAAAATGTATATTATATTATTATGTTTATCTCTCGTTTGAAGTTAGGAAAAATATCTCGGTAAAGCTACAAAGGAAATAACCAGGACACTTCCTTAGAAATGTCGTGGAAAAATATAAATTCGTATTTTTAGTTAGAAAATGGCATATTATTTTAATATCTTCCGGCTTTTTGTGCCCTTTACGACGAAGGAGTAGTAAAAATAAAATAAAAATATAATTATAACATTCAGTTAAGAAAGGTTAGATGAACTTGAAAGTTGATAAGAAAATGTTAAACTGCTGGTATTTTTTTCTCTCAAATAATGATTTAGAGCTATAGTTTATTTTTTTTCTTCGTATATTTCTCTTTGTGTTGTATTTATCTTAAACCATCTGTTGATGCAGATGGTTTAAGATCCATCATAAACACAGATCAATAATAAACTTATTATGAAATTAAGAAGTCCCATGCTGGGCACCAACTCATAAAATTCCCAAATACCCTCCAGAAAAAAAAAACAAATAAACACCAACCGCCTCCGAGTAAACACATAGTCTTCCTAAAAAGCGTAGTTGTACCAAAAAAACGAGTTTATCTGGCGAAAATCCCCAAAATCCTGTAGCATTACCAACTACTACACAAGATTACTAAGTCCATCATGAAGATGGCTTGGAGCGTCTCGAAAGAACGCGCGGATATCCCTCAGTGTTTACCCGCAAACAAGTAACAACTGGCGATATTACTTCAATTTCTTCGACGGCTCTTATCTGCGGATACGAAATTGGACTTACGGATGCATAGGAGAGCTAGCAATTGTGAATGATTAAGTCAATTTGTAGAAGAGAAATATATTAAGTAAGTAAATAAGTTGGATGTTCTTGTAAGTTATTTTAAATGGGACGCAGAAAATTTGTGGGTTTTTACCACTGACTTTTCTAGTAAATATTCTAACCTCAAATGTTTAGACGATTCGTTTTGATACCTTCTTTATAATCTGTTAATAAACGACATTTTCTCAGTACCTCAGTATCTTTTGTTCTGAAGTATGGACTTATTTTAAGGCCGTTTCCTATAGGTTTATCGTTTTCATTATTTAGCCTTACGTCTTCGTCTCCTTTTCTATCCTATGGCATATCAGATTTTAAATAATTGGATTTACAGTCTCCTTATTCTTCTCTCCTTATAAATATAAATTAACAACTTGGTATTTTAGCTAACCATTCTTCCAACCCGTATGTCCAAGAACTAAGGGCAATCTCAGAGTAGGGATGCGATACGAAATGCCCGCTGTGCCCAAGGGATCTCTGTCTGAAACCTCGCAGAGATATATAGGCCCGCAGGAAAATATTAACATGATTCGTTGTAGCTTCCTCGTTGAGATTCCACCAACGGAATTAGGTCCCAGCTCAAAGATCCCATCGCGAATGTGGGATGTGCTCGATTTTTGTTATTTTCTCTTAATAAGATTTTTGGGGCGTGCTTGGTTCTATGGGTAGGCTGATTTGTCGTGTGTATGGCAAATATACATAGTTTGAATATAAGGTTTTGATTGTAAGGATCTGCTGGGTAATTGCGTAACTCACTAACAATTACAATGCCTTTCATTTTGATAATTCGACAACATAATTGCGTTATACACTTTGTCGAGCAGGCGAATCTTTCATACATAAGAAGCAATAGATTAGGACTTTCTTTCATAATCGAGCGGACTGTGAGAGTGCTGGTTATTTAAACAGTCCCGGGTGTGGTTAGCGAAACTGGTTATTGTAACCTCAATTACCAGCTCTAATGCCATCTCAGACATACATGGGATGCCTAGGATTCAGATAACCTAAAAATAAACTTTAAAATGTCACACAATTTTATCTTCACAATGAAAACGTAAAGAATATCTATGTTACCCCCAGGGTTTAAGTTATTAAAGTAACAAAACTTTCAAATGATTCAAACTTCTACTTGGCAGCATTTTTCTTAAATCTTGGCACTTGGCAGTATTTCGCGAAGTTTCCACTAAAGGGATTAAGACTTGTAACGTTTGAAAGTAAATGGCGCGTAAAAATGGTGGTCGCTGTTTAACATTCCTTTAAACTCCATTTAGTCGTGATCAAATAGTGGAAAATACATCTGGATTTTCTACAGAACTACAGAAGGTTACAGTTTAAATAAATTGATGATGTTAAGACATTGTTAGTATCTGGGTAATATCCTTACAAGGAAATAATTAACAGATCTTCTAAAAACTTATTTGCCCTTCTAATGATGAACACTTTTTTTAAATTAATTAACCTTTAAAACTTTTGAAGATCTAATGATGCAAAACTTTTTTTTATAAATTAATTTCTTTTTAAATGTTTGGCCTTTTTTCACATGCCGTGGCAGCGGCCGGCGAGCGCTACATCGAAGTTTGTCGCAGTTACTATTGTTGGCTATTTAATAATTTTAGGTGTTGTTGGCTATTTCGTATTTGTAGCACCTCAAAATAAGAATTATTAGAGGTTCACGAAAAGACGCGCATTAATTATATTAAAGTTTCAATAATATTTTTAGGAAAGCAAAATGGGTATTTATTTGAGGGTCGATTAAATGCATGCCCCTCCTTTTATGGATTTCTTTAAATCTATAAAATAAAGAATTAAGTAAATTGTACAAAGAGATACCTACACATAAATTTAGTCGTTTACTAAACATGATTGTACAAGTGGTGAAGATAATATCATCATCATTCAATCCACAATGAGCATGCGTGGTGATCAATGCTCGTGCCTTCTCTGTTAGAAGGGGTTTTTGCCCAGCAGTGGGACAGTCATAGGCTGGAATCATTATTATAAAAAAAAACAGGCCAAACCCATATTACATAAAATTTCACAATACTGCAACAGAATTGAATAAAATGTCAATGTAATTAAAATAAACGAATGAATAGGTACACATTATAAGGTCACAGAATAGAAATTAAAATAAAATGTCAAATTTGAGTCATAAAATTAGATAATAAGACATGATTATTATGATATAATTTTTGTTGTTTTTATATGACGTCATCATGTCGCTCGTAATTTATTGGCTCATTGGGCTCATCATTAATTATGTTAAACCTCAAAATATGAACTTCGTTTTGCAATAATTGTTAGAGCTGCTTACGTACCTAACTATTGTTTAAAATACCTACTGCAGGACAGTTCAGCAATAAAACATTCGAAACTTACCCATTAAACGATTTAAAAGCTGTATTAAAACCAAACTTTGTAAAAAAGGGTATTATAAAATTTCTGATTATTTAGAAGACAAAAAAGCTTGGGATTGAGCTGCTCGCTCTGCAAGCCTTGTGATCAAACTGGAAAACTTGACATTTAATGTTATTATGCATGATTTTATATAAATATTGACATTGCAGAATATTATATACAATATTACATTAATGTTTACTTTGAAAAGTATTATATTTACTGCTTTAATTTATTGTGAATGTGAGCACTATGTGGGTCATTTTTTTTTCGTTAAATATTTTCCTATTATTTTATGTTTTTCTCAGTTTTAATGGTGGTCTGGCATTTTGAGCACTTTATGAGGCCTACCCAAATGTACTTTCTTTGGTATTGTTCGTCGAGTCGTTGAGCTCCTTAAGTCTTGAGTCGAGCTGCACGATTACGACAAATGCTTGCACTGATTGGACTGGTCCACTCAAAATTGTGTGGTTCTTTCCTCAAAAGACCATTTCAGACACAGATCTACATGGTCCTCACATGATCTGACCAAGATTATGTCTGGACTTTAAAAGAGACTTTGACCCCTGAGTTTGTTTCGCCATTTCTTCTCACGGGTAGTCAGATAGGAAATGTCGACTACATCTAGCTTATTTTTTACGTTTTAATATGACGTGTATAAGTGATTCCGATATCCTATTTACAGAATAAACGATTTCATTTCATTTCATTTCATCAATAAAACAACTCTATTTGACGGCACGGTTGGCGCAGTGGTTAAGTGATTGACTGCTGCGCTGCGTGTCGCGGGTTTGATTCCCGCACGGAACAAATATTTGTATGACCTATAAGTAGTTGTTCCGGGTCTGGCTGTTTGTGTATGTGAGTTTAAATGTTTGTAAACGCACCCACGATACAGTAGAAATTCCTAGTGTGGGGCAACGTATTAAAAAAAAAAATATTATCTGATGGAGAACGTCCACCACTAACACACAGACACACAACAGCCTTGCAATGACTGTTATTAAACAGGTGTTCAATGATATTATAATTAAAATGTATTATTTTGCAGATTACCTACATCAAAAAAATATCTAATTTTTTTATTTTTAAATACCTTCTTAACTCGATCTATTTTAACATAGTTTATTTTACCAACTTTTTGATAAGTTAATGACTAACATTATTGTACTTCCTTCTAACATACCATTCCGATACTCGTTCCAAGGAACGTATATGTATGCAACCCGTGTTTCTCATTCTAACTGAATAATTGTATTCTGTTTTTGAGAAATATATGTCTTAAACCATAGAGGTTATTCACGCAAGGAGCACGTCAAAATATGGCTAACTAGCCAAATTTTCTTTGTCTTGTCTCTTCTGCGCTCCCGATAATTACGAAAAGGCGTCCTACTTCCACGTGTCATCTAATACTGCGACATTGTGCTCTTCGTTCTTGAAGATTGAATATTAAGTAGGTATATTTACTTATAATATCATTTTAGGTGTTAATATAATTTACATTTATTTCATAATACAAACGCAAAACTACCGAAAAAATCTGCTAATATTTCCAACATATAAAAACTCGCCTCGTTGGTCTAGTCGACAGCGATACTGTTGAGCATGAGGTCCTGGGTTCGAGACCCGGGTCGGGTATAGTGTTATTGGGTTTTTTAATTTAGAATTGCTCAGTAGCAGCCCGGAGTGTCGATTTGTGCCCGGTTGATGGCAATAGGCTTGCCCCCTATTACATGATATTTAAACATAAGTGGCGAAATGTGGGTGTATTATAGGTACACCTATTTTTTTTTTTGGGTGGGACATTATCAAATAACTTCTTCCGCTCTGGGCGGAGCGGGAGGGCGTGTCAGACTTTTACTAACTAAAACCCACCCGTGTTCCTTCCGTTGCCTGTGTGCCAGGGCCACGATATCCTTTTCGGACAAACTGGGATAGGTACAGCTCTGCCTAACCCTTCGGGGAATACAGGCGTGATATTATGTTATGTACAAAAACAAACTAAAAACTATTCCCTCGTCGAGCACTGGACCGCGCCACAAAATAAATTATGAAAGTTAATGTAGTTCTTATGTTAAATTATACAGTGGCAATCAATCTAAAACTTAACCGTTACAGAAATTAAACTACAACAGTTAACTCAAGCCTTAATTGATGGCGTCTCGGTTAAATTTGGACAGTTAAACAATGTTCGAGAATCTAATTTGCGTTCGGTATAATTTATCAAAATTAACTGTGTTATTTTAGTTGGTTCAAGTATGTAGTATTATGTTAAGCTGTTGTGGTTCATAGTGTGGGCTTTGGGTTTGTTTTAGAAGAGTAAACTGTGGGTTTGGAACCAACTGCTCATTCAGAACTATAGGTTATATAAATAAATATAAAATATCCAACAACAACACTCATCCAATACCAACAACACACACACCACACACAACCACCCACACATTCAACAATTATATCTGTTATGTTTATGTCGTACATAATAAAGAGTATTCTATTCTATTCAATATAAATCATAATGTTCCGACTGCTGGGACACAGGCCTCTCTTCGAGAAGGAAGTGGGCTGTAATCTACCAGGAGGAGTAAACCAAGTGCGGGTTGGTAGATGTCACATGTCTTCGAATTTTTGGTTCTAGGACATGATGGTTTTCTCACGATGTTTTCCTTCCCCGTTTTGAGAGCAGTGGTGATGAGATTATTTACACAAAGTAAAGCGCCTGCCTGGCTTCGAACCCACGACCTACAATTCGTACTGGGCCACCACTGCTCTCTTCGCATGAAATAAATAAATAAATTTAAATACACAAACAGGTTTTTTTTTTAATAAGTTATATATGAGATAAAGTCCTCATCTCTAACTACTATCTTTCTTTTGCTGTGCTGGACAGGGTCCACGATTGTTCTAAAGCAAATGTTTACCAACTAAGCATTGTGGAATGCGATAAAGTATTGAGTACAGCGAGTGTTATTCTGTAAAGTTGATTGTGATCGCGTAAAATATTCGAATTCATTTGTTTTCTATGTTAAAATCAACATGAACACACCTCGGAACTATTCGAATTTCGAATAAACATGATGTTTGAGAAATAGGACAATAGTAACCTAATAGACACAGCTTCCTTGCATCATAAAAATATTGATATTCCTATCTAAGGTCATGGAAATTAATTGTTTAATTCAAATTGAACACCAACTTAAATCGTCCGTATGATCAAATCACCACTGTCATTCTTTAATAGTTGTAATGTAAGGATTTTATCACGGCAAATTGACGTAGTTTTTCAATTGGATAATCAATTCATTTCCCTGACTTTACGTAATCATATTGTTTCAGTATATTTTTTCTTGGTCGAAGCATACCAATTCTTTAGGCTATGGTTACCTTGGTCCTCTTTTCTTTTTTTTTTGGTGGAGCGGGAAGGTATGTCAGACTTTTACTGACTAAAACCCACCCGTGTTCCTTCATTTAACGGTGTGCCAGGGCCACGATATCCCTTTCGGACAAACTCGCAACCCTGGCAGGTTTGGTCCTCCTACGGATGTCTTCGTTTATGATTCGATCTCTTAGGGAAACTCCAAGCATAGCCCTCTCCATTGCCCTTTGAATGATTTTCTGCCTTCTAATGAGGTTTATTGTGAGCGAAGCCAGCTCGAAGATTTTGTCAAACTTAAGTGGCAGTGGGTAATAGCTCACAGAACAGATGGCCAATAGGGCTTTTGGAGTGCGACCGCGTACCGGAAGACGTAACGTTGGAAGGTTGGACCTTGTGGGCACAAGGTGGACCGATGATCTGGTGAAGACCGCAGGAATCCGCTAGATGTGAGAAGCACAGAACCGGTCGAAGTAGCGGTGCTTGGAGTAAAGGAAATCTGGGTTCTACACTTTAATAAAACGAGTAGCCAATTAAAATCGCTAGGAAGGTTATAGGTTCGTCTCCGTTGAAGTACAAACAAGAAAAGTGACAAAAATGGTGGGTAGTAAGGGAAGCAGGCTTCCGTTTTTAGTTTTAATAAGTACGTACGATATAACAATTATTACAGAATCAATAGCTTGTGTAACAAGTTGCCAAAGTCAGTTATAGAACTTAGCGATGGAAAGTTCAAAACCCACATCAAACGTGTCCTAATCAAAAAAGCATACTATAAGATTAAGGACTACGTTGAAGACAAGGAAGTTTGGCAATAGTTTCTTCTGCACATGCGGCTTCCCTGGTACCTCATTAACGGCATAACTATGTAAATGTCTATTAAATGCTCCTAAATTACATTTTTTTTTTTTTTTTTACATAGTTTGACATACCCTACAATTTTATTTTAAAATATTTATTAGTGACTTGTGGACAGAATATTTATTCAGTTTTGTTACAGTTGTAATGACAATGTTGTCATTTGGTTTAAATATGTAGGTTTTTATTTTTATTAGTTTAGTAATATTTTATATAGATTATTTTTTAATTTGTGAATGTGAGAACGTTGTAGGCTTAATAGACTGTAGCTTTGTAAACTATCTTCTATTTTGTTAAGTACTTGGTACTTGTTGACGGGCCTACACTGTCCTCCCATACCTATTAACACTGTAACTCGGAAACATTGTTATTGCCCACTTTTTTTTAAGAGAGTAACCGTGGAGTTTCTCGCCGGCTTTTCTCCATAGGTAACGACCAATTGGAACCGTGCACCTAGCTTTTGACGTTTTATAAGTGCCCATGTAGGTTTATGTGAAATAAAAAAAAATGATTTTGTTTTGATTTTTGATTTTGATTAAAGATTGATTTTTGTAAATAAGTAAATCAAATAAATTAACAGGGTGAGGCCTATGTTCATCAGTAGTCGTCTTTCGGCTGAAATGATGAATGAAGCATACCAAAAGTATAGTCAAAACTTTGCGTAATTCAGAATCCATTTCGTACAAATTGACCGACGAAAGCGTCGATTTAATATAGGTTCGACTTTTAAGCTGAAAAGTTAGTCTTTTACTGTGGCATAGATATGCATGAATGTTGAATACTGCTCCGAGAATTAAAAAAGTTGCGGGCTAGCCAGTAGCCCTGTAGGCTTGTTGATAAGGGCACTAATATAATACTGGTTAAGGTCGTTTACACGGATGGGACGATTAAACACTTTAAAAAGAGGTAAAATTTCATGGCTTAGTAAGAGATCAATTAATTTTCATAATGCTTTTGTAATAAGAAAGCATAGTTATGTATCTTTCTAGGTTTATCTGCAATACCTATTATTGACTGATGGTGAAGAAAAATATCGTGAGGGAAGTTGGACTTATTAGTTCAAGTTCAATCAATCAACTCAGCCTATAGCAGTCCACTGCTGGACATAGGCCTCTTCTAGGCTGCGCCACAACACCCTGTCCTCCACAAGTTTAATAGTGTTTGGCAATTTCAAATCATTATTATGATCTGGAGCAGAGGTGACCGCGACTTACGAGTCGTAGATCGTAGGTTCGAACCCCGACAGGTGTTTTACTTTGTGTAAATTATTTCATCACCACTGCTCTGAAAACGGAAAAGGAAAACATCGTGAGGAAACCGGCCTGTCCTAGAACCAAAAATTCGAAGACATGTGACATCTACCAACAAGCACCGGGCCCGCGTGGTGGACTACGGCCCGCTCATCCCACAGAGAGGAGACCTGTGTCCCAGCAGTGGGCTGATTATGTATGTATTATGATCTGAGAAAGCCAACACGTTGTACAAGCATTCTTTGTAAGAGAGAAGGCCTTTGCTTTTCAATGCTGAACACTTTGCCTTTCAGTGAAAAAAATTACATAACGGTTAAGAAATAGTACCTATTACGTCCACTTTTTACGCTGCAGTCCTAATTTTTACAAAGTAAACAAGCATCTGCCATTAATTGCGGCATAACTATTTTAATTAAAAGGTAAATGTAACAGAGCACATTGTAAAAATGTTGAGACGAAGCGACAAAGTAGCGAACTGTGTAGTGAAACACTAATTACCGACGCCGAGCACTTGCGACCTTATGCAAGGAGACCGTAGCGATACGTGTTTTGGATACGGTAGTTTTAGATGACATTTACAATTTATTTGTACTTGTCTAAAAACTCACAAAGCGAACTCAATTTTAAGTCATCTCCTTGAGTGAAGATGTTTGATTTAAATGTATGTTCGGCGGGGCTTGTGGCTAAGTAATACAGCACGAGTCGATCGATCAGGTTAAGCTACGCTTGCCGCGGTTGGTCCGTGGATGGGTGAGCATCTTTACATACCAAGGCCCTTCCGTGACTCGGAAAACACGTTACGCCCTCAGTCTGACTTACCAGGGTATCGTGTTACCTAGTTACTGGGTTGTGGAAGTCAGATATGCAGTCGCTCCGTGTAAAATACTGGTATTCAGCTGCATCCGGTTAGACTGGAAACTGACCCCAACATAGTTGGGGAAAGATAAGGCAGTTGATGATGATGATGTATGTTCACATCCTGATTAGTTAGCTCCGCTATTACCTTGCTGAACATGGCATAAACTACTCTTAAATAGGCATGCCGATATCAGATTAGATTAGGCTCTGGTTGATAATTCTTATATTGCCATTCCTTGTTGCAAAGCTAAAGGCTGTGTATGTATGGAAGCTTAACTAGTTAGCTTCTCTTGACTCACTGGTCAAGTCAGGGAAATTAATTGAGGAAAGTTAACAGCCGTCATTCTTTGACAGTTATATGAAATGGCTGGGTATCATCATCAGTCATCATCATTTGAGCCGAAAACCTCCCCCAGGCACCGCCACTTCGACCGGTTCTATGCTTCTCACATCCAGCGGATTCCTGCAGCCTTCACAAGGTCATCAGACCCCCTTATACCCAGGCCTTCCAACGCTACATACGCGGTATACGGTCGCCACTCCACTGGGTATCATAATGCTTAACAATTAATTTCACTGTACCTAATCAAGCGACGGTTGATTTGATTTGGCAGTAAAAATAAACTGTCATAATTCGGGATGCACATCCAAATTTATACTCTTCCAACATCAAAACTTTCAACGACGAACAAGAAAATTAACTAGCTACAAATTCATTCATTGACATAGAGAGAGAATCTGTATCGTCTGCGCCACTCAATTTAAAACGAAACGAAACCATATAAGAATTAATGGAAAAACTCTAATTGGACCTAAATGGAACAGCTCCTGTATTCCTGGAATTAGTTTCAACACTATTCCTGGATTAGATTCCGAAAAGGTACTGTGGCGGCTTAGTAATCGTGATTTGCTGAGTTACATTCTTGACGTAATACGGGAGCGCGGGCGATCGGCTCGCCAGTCGCTTACGTTACACTGCCCTGCCTCGACGCATACATAGTACGTAGTTATAGTATAACCAAGTATTGTGGAACCTGGATTAAAGTAATCTATTTCATCAAAGTTACGTTTCCTTTAATTACTTCCCCGTATACAGAACACGCACAACACTGGTGACCTTTCGACGATTTCAAGACTTCGTGTTTTTGTATAACAATAGAGTAGGCGACTCAATAAGTGTACGAGGCAGGGGCAGGCAAACCGCGTGGTGCAAAGTATAACGTAACGTGTGTATATCGTTCCTCAAAATGAACCCGCACGTGGCAACCGGTCCTGCAGGGCCAGCTCCAGCAACAGTGGCGGACATAGCTATGGTGACGGTGCAAATGAGAGTACCGGAATTTTGGAAGCAACTACCAAGGTCGTGGTTTTGTCAGTTCAAGGCGATTATGGCACCACAAAAACAAGGTGACACACAGAAGTTTGAGATGGTGCTCGCGAAATTACCTGCAGACATAGTACAACAGGTAACAGACATCATTGAAGCACCACCGGAAACGGGCAAATACGAAACGATAAAGAAGCGCTTATTGTCCGTTTATGAAGAGAGTGCAGATAAACAATTTCAGAGATTAATGCACGAAACGGACCTGGGAACGCAGAAGCCGTCCGAGCTACTCTGGAAAATGTCAACATTAGCAAAAACATGCAATCTGACAGAAGAACCATTAAAGAGGCTGTGGTTAGACAAGCTAACACCAAATGTACGCGCACTACTGGCGATGAGCGAAGACACCAAGTTGGAGGATATGGCCAGAAAGGCGGATAAAATATTGGAAACCTTGGGGAGCGGCGAGGTCGCATCCATAACGCCAAGAACGTCAACAGTAGGGCCCAGCGCGAACGACAGCGTAGCTAATCACTTGAAGGAATTAGCAATAGGAATGAAGGAATTACGAGGAGAAATAGATGAGATCAGGAAGCGGGGTAGAGGTACTACAAGGACCACGGGAGGCAGGCAATGGCAACCACGTTTTAGACCCAAAAGTCGGACGCAGCGAACACCAGAATCTCCGGACTGGCTATGCAGACATCATTATCGCTATAGGAGCAACGCGCGAACGTGTGAAGCACCATGTAGTTGGGCCAAGAAGCAGCAGAAGCCGGAAAACTAGACGCGGTGCAGTCAGCGTCGGTGGACGATTGTGCCGCGGGAAACCACCGACTTTGTGTGAAAGACTTAAAAACGGGAATAGTGTATCTTGTGGACACGGGTGCTAACGTATCAGTGATACCTGTAAGTAAAGTGAAAACAAAGCAAAAACAAGAATGTACGTATAAACTATTCGCAGCAAATAATTCAGAAATAAAAACCTACGGTGTAGTAACTATAGAATTAAACTTAGGTTTACATAGAAGTTACAAATGGTCATTTATAATATGTGATGTAAAACAACCAATCATAGGGGCAGATTTTTCAAAAGCACATCAATTAGTTGTAGACTTACACAATAAAAGGCTGATTGACGGTCTCACGAACTTGAGTAGAGAAGCAACCATAGTAAAATGTTCCGAATTTTCTATATCTAGTATTCAGCATGATAACCCGTACAAAGATTTGCTCGAAGAGTTTTCAGAAATAACCAAGCCGGCTTCGTACAAAGAATCTCCTAGTCATAACACATACCATCATATTGAGACTACAGGCCCTCCCGTTTTTACCCGCGCTAGGCCGTTGGCGCCCCATAGATATAAAATAGTACAACAGGAATTTAGGCTAATGCAAGATTTAGGTATATGTAGGCCATCAAAGAGATAGACTCTTTGATGGCCTACATATACCTAAATCGAGCGAGCCTAGGCGAGCGCGCTACACGTCGTGCCCAAGAAGGATGGCCAGATCAGACCCTGTGGCGACTATCGTGCACTCAACGCGATCGCGAAGCCGGACAGGTACCCGATCCCAAGGCTACAGGATTTCACCTATGGATTAGCAGGTAAGAAAACGTTTGTACGCTTAGATATTAACAGTGCTTATCATAATATTTGCGTAGCACCGCAGGACGTAGAGAAAACAGCTATCATTACACCATTCGGACTGTTCGAGTTTCCTAGAATGTCATTCGGTTTGCGTAATGCGGTGCAAACATTCCAGAGATTTATGAACAACACAGTCCTACAGGGTTTAGAGTATTTAAATGGAGAACGGAAAGGAGACTGCTCATACCTATTCTGTTACATAGACGACGTAATCATCGCAAGTACTAACGCTGAATTACTACGTAAACACCTAAAACTTGTTTTCAGCAAATTCGAACAGTTCGGAATAACTATTAATCTGTCAAAATGTTGTTTTGGTAAGCCGGAAATAGAATTTTTAGGTTAGAATGTCAGCTCGAAAGGAATTAAACCATTAAAAGATAAGGTTGAGGCCATACAAAACTATCCGCGACCGGAAACCGTCGAACAATTACGACGATTCCTGGGAATGGTAAATTTTTACAGATTACACATAAAGCAAGCCGCTGAACACCAGTCTGAGCTGAATAAGTTTTTGCACGGGGCCAGGAAAAAGGATAAGTCTAAAATAACATGGGACGATAAGGCAACGGCGGCTTACGAGCAGTGTAAGGCAAGCCTACAAAGCGCGTGTAATGGCGCTTTGTAGGCTTGTGGCATATCCGGAGGACAAAGGTAGATTGACCCTAATGTGTGACGCATCTAATACATGCGTGGGGGCAGTGCTACAACAAGGAGCCGCCAGGAAAACGAAGCCTTTAGGTTATTTTTCTAAGAGACTATCGGAAGCCCAGCAAAAATACAGCACTTACGATCGAGAGCTATTGGCAGTTTATTTAGCCATTGTACATTTTAGAAACATGATTGAAGGTCGAGAGATTACTATTCTAACTGACCACAAACCATTAACATATGCTTGCTCTAAAATAGGTACCGATCGAGAGACCCCACGGCGCACGAGGCAGTTATTGTACATCAGCGAATTCACGAGCGATATACAATACGTCAACGGAAACGAGAACCCGGTTGCTGACGCGCTATCACGGGTAGAGTCCGTTGTTTGCCCAACGGCAATCGATTTCGACGAAGTTGCACGGGCACAGGAATCAGACGATCAAATGGCGCGTATGCTAGCAGAATCACGAGGTAACATTGAACTAAAACAAATACATTCACCGTTGTGTAATAAAACAATTTATTGCGACATTTCAGATAATATATAATATAGGTAATAGGTAATAAGGGCTGGTGTCCGCAACTCCACGTCAATGCGCGTATTTTGCGTACGGGTGGGAAAATCGATTATTCGATCCACCCCAGCTCCTCAAGGAAGGCCAGCAACGCCTTGGTGTTACTGACAATCTCACGTAGGATACCTGGGTTACCGAAGTACTTTGCCCTGTATGTAGCGATCACAGGGCAGTTTAACAGCACATGAGCCGCTGTCTCGTCGTCCTCCATGCAGGCCCTGCACAGCGGACTGTCTGTGACTCCTATGACAAAGAGGTGTTTATTAAATGACCCATGGCCAGTTATAGCGGCTGTAACTGTGCGCAGCTGTTGTTTAGTTAGTTGTAGAACCCGGTTCGTGAGGCGGCCGTCGATAGTAGGGAGTGCCTCCTTCGCCTGCCTGCACTCACTTTGGTCCAACCATAGTTTGTGATGTTGGTCCCTGGTTCGTTTCCTTACCAGAGTGCGTAGATAACCGAAGGGGAGTGGCGCAATGGGTTCGGGTCCCACTGGCGCCATGCTAGACCCCCTTCTTGCGAGTTCGTCGGCTGCATCGTTACCTAGCGAACCGCTGTGTCCTTTGATCCATTGAATGGTTATATTATTGAGGCAACCCACCTGGTTGAGGCGCTGGTGGCACTCGTATATCAGCCCAGAGTCAACTGTATGACTATTTAGCGCTTGCAAAACAGCCATGCTGTCTGAGAGTATGCGTATCGAGTGGTCCTTAACTTTCCTGGCCATGATCGCTGAAGCGGCAAGAGAAATGCCCATGCATTCGGCCTGGAACACTGTGTTATGGACTCCCAATTGTGTGGCTATGTGTATATTGAAGTCATCCGAGAAGATTCCAGCACCTGTGCCACTACCTGTTTTCGATCCATCCGTGAAGATGCGCAGCTCTGCGGGGCGTAAACCCTCGCATCGGCGATCCTCGTGAAGTTGGATTTTGTATTTCTTATCAAAGATAAATTGTTTGGGTACCCGGTCATTAATAGCTTTCGTAATAGGGAACTCATTATATAGTCCCTCAAGCAGAGCGGTGTGTTGTGTATCCCTCTTACCCCAGAGATTTATTGCATTTAGACGTACCGCCGCCATCGTCGCTTCCTGCTGTATGAACAGGTGGAGCGGTGGTAGACCCAGCATGGCTTCGATTGCTGCAGTCGGAGTAGTCCTCATGCAGCCCGTGGTCGCCATGCAGGCTAGTCTTTGCATGCGTTGTAGTTTATTAAAGGCCGTAACCAGCTTGGTACGGGGCCACCAGACCACAGCCCCGTAGGTGATCATGGGGCGGATCACTGCGGTGTACAGCCATAGTATAATTTTGGGGGATAGGCCCCACTTCTTACCTATCATTCTCCTGCACTGCCAGAAGCTAATGCAGGCCCTGTTTAGCTTGTTGTCCAAGTGACTACTCCAGTTTAACTTTCTGTCTAGAATGACCCCAAGGTACTTGACCTCATTGGCCAACTGAAGTTCTGTATCGAACAATTTTGGTAGGCGGAAAGGGCCTAATGTTCGTTTTTGGGTGAACATGACTACTTCCGTTTTAGTGGGGTTCACCGATAGGTCAAATTCCCTGCACCATCTTTCTACAATACGTAGTGCCTGCTGAGTGAGGTTACAGATTGTTCCCGTCACCTTCCCCGAAACAAGGATGGCGAGGTCGTCTGCATAGCCTATTGTGTAAAAGCGGTTGGCGTTGAGTTTGGTGATGAGGTCGTTAATCACCAGATTCCATAGAAGAGGGGACAACACCCCTCCCTGGGGACAGCCTCTGGCTATCATGGCCAGTTGCTGCTCACCTTCAAGGCGAACCACCCGCTTGCTCAGCATGTTTGTAATCCAGTCCATCAGTACCTGTTCTACTCCGTGTCTGGAGAGAGCGCTGCTGATGCTAGAGAAATTAGTTTTATCGAAGGCTCCTTCGATGTCTATGAAAGTGCCCAGGCAGGTGCCTTTCTGATTGATCGCCTCCTCTATCTGGCCAACCACTAGATGAAGAGCAGATTCAGTTGACTTACCTGAGCTGTATGCATGTTGGTTACCGTGTAGCGGTATGGTTTTCAGAGCGCCATCCCTTAGTTCCCTATCACATAGCCTTTCCATAGTCTTTAAAAGAAAAGAGGTCAGGCTAATTGGTCGGTGTGATTTGGCGTTTGTGTAGTCACCCTTACCTGGCTTTGGGATGAATATTACTTTCACTTCCCTCCACCCTTTAGGAACGTATCTAAAGGCCAGGCACGCTCTCATTAGAGGCACCAGTCTTACTGCGACTGAGGCTCCCCCCCACTGCAGTAAGGCCGGAAACACTCCATCAGGACCAGCTGCCTTAAAAGGATGGAAGCTTCGGATGGCCCATTGGAGTTTCTCCAACGTGATCACCCTGCGAGCATAGAGCCAATCATTGTCTGACGGTGTTTGTATTACGTCTTGCCAGTCGATTACCTGCGCAAAGACGCATCCGGGGAAGTGAGTCTCAACTAGGACGCGTCTTGTTTCTTCAGGCGAAGACGTGAGTGTGTTATCAGGTTTGCGGATGGTAGCGGGCCCAGATGTATTTTGTTGCGCCAGTACTTTCCTTACCCTGTTAGCTTGCTGACAAGATTCAATGCTGCCACAAAACATTTCAGATAAACAGGTAAGACCTTACCTCCCACAAAAATTTCGTAAATTAGCATTTGAAACAGTACATAACATAAGTCACCCCGGAATTAGGGCCACACGGAAAATGATAACGAAACGTTTCTTTTGGCCAGAAATGAACAAAGAGGTGACGTCATTCTTTTCTCTTTTCCGTAAGAGGGGATTTAGTTATCACTGTTTCTGTATATATCCTTAATGTGGAGTTTAATAACAAGACTATTTCTGTTTCCAGAATCTGGTTTTTAATGATTATTTAGTGTGGTTTCTTAATATGGAATTGCTTTAGTTTTTCCAGCTGCAGTGTTCACGAATTTATGCGATATATTTATCAAGCTGTGCCTTCCAAAAAAACACTACAAAGTGAAATATAACTTTAATTTCGGAAGTCGGTGGCAAAAACCTAAAATACAGATCCAAAGACACAGACTTCCAAGATTAAAGACATTTTTCACTTTGTAGTGTTTTTTTGCAAGTCGGTTATCTCTTTCGAGCTTGTGGCTAAATAATAACTGCCGCACGGGTCGTTCGATCAGGTTAAGCTACGCTTGCCGCGGTTGGTCCGTGGATGGCTGACCATCTTTTCATACCAAGATTCCTCCGTGTCTCGGAAAGCACGTTAAGCCGTTGGTCCCGGCTGTCATTTGTAGATCTTTGACAGTTGTTACGGGTCGTCAGAAGCCCAAAAGTCTGACAACCAGTCTAACCAAGGGAAATGGTGTTACCCAGTAACTGGGTTGTGGAGGTCAGATAGGCAGTCGCTCCATGTAAAATACTGGTCTTCAGCTGCATCCGGTTAGACTGGAAGCCGACCCCAACATAGTTGGGAAAAGGCTAGGCAGATGATGATGGTTATTTCTTTTTTTATAAAAAGTTTTTTATTACGGTTTAAGATTGACGGAAAAGCAAAATTCTAGACAAGGACATAAGTTACGTTTCATCTTTTTAAAACTTGTGACATAAAAAACGTTTTTACTGGTGGAGCCGCTTGCAAAGTTACACATGAATATGCTTTGTATTACGTCAATATAATACAGGAAATCAAACTGTAAATGAACATTATTTTTAACAAGTGAATGAAAACTATAATTTAAATTTTAAAACGGTTGGTTGACACTTCCTGTGACCCAAGGGCTGGCTTTTACCTTGGCCAGAGGCTCTTGGGTACATTACCAGTCAACATCGATGCGGATGAATTTTTCGACGCCATATTTTAGTTTTCGAATAGTTTTAGTTAATTTAGGATATAAGTTTGTTATTTTTGTTAATTAATTAGGTGTACGATCATTACGTTTTATTTATGTACATATTATTTTAATTCTGAATAACTTAATAAAATATACAAGTGAAGTGTAGCTGTATGTGGCCCTCAGGCTTGGTGGAACAATGATCTTCGCAGAATGGCTGGTGGCAGCTAGATGAGAAGATGGAGTTAAAAAGCGTGCGATTGGAGAGGCCTATTTCTTATAGAGGAATGATGTGAGGCTGATAATAATGACTCCAAAATCGAGTTTACAAACATCAAGAGTTAAATATCAATCAAATGTTCGGTTTAAAAGCTTGTGGCACTTACTTCTCCCTACCAGGAGATAGGTTAGGACACAGGATTCGGGAGGACTCGGGGACTGCGTCAGTCGGGGGCTGCGTCAGTCGGGGGCTGCGTACAGTCGGGGGCTGCGTTGAAGATTGCTTAAGCGCCCCCGGTGCAAGTGTGCGAGGGACACGGGGTGGCTTTAGTCAGTAAAAGTCTGACAGACCCCTCATTTCACAAGGACATTCAAAAGGATTTCTATCCCGTCACCAAAAAAAAAAAGGTCGCATGCTAATTTTTATCTCGGTAGTACGTTGCATGCATACAAGACGGTATTCTGTTCACTCACGACACGTTGTGCACAATTTCTGAACAGTAACCTCTAACAAAAAGTACTAGGCAATATTATTAAAAATATTTCAATCATCAGTATTATGCTACATAGGATTTGGATGAAATTTGGCACACAGTTTTAGTTTATTGCCTGGATTAACACTTACGAGACATTTTATCCAGTCCGTCAGTTGTTTCCGTTTCCGTGGGATAATTTCGCCATCAACGCAAGCGAAGCCGATAAATAAATGTTCGATTTAGAAAGAATTCCTACCCTATAGTGAAACAACATATAACCTCATATTCAGTGGTACTTCTCACTACTGGTTATTGCAAATCCACAAATTGAATTTAAACGAGAGCCGCTCCTGTACCAGGGCGCCAGAATAAGCTAGGAGACTTCACACTCAATCACGAACTGCGTCCATGACTGCACAGTTTTTGCTGGTCTCTGCTAATTGATCACTGCTCATTGGTCGGCAAACTTTGGCTGGGTGCAACTGATTTATTTACTTCCTAGTTTTCGAGTGAGATGCCAGTATTGGAATTTGTTGATTTTTTGTACTGTTTGTGAGAAGTGAGAACTTATTTTGGTTGGACTTATGTGTTCGACACAGTAGTCATTTGAATTTTACTTTAACAGAAAACGGCTAAGGCCAAATACATTAGTTAAAGACACAAACACGTTATTTAGGTACAATAACAAAAGTATACAACTACTTGACAGTCATACGTTTATCTCACAGTTATCTCGTCTCTTAGTTAAGAGGCGGCCTGTTTTTATGTTAATTTGCAAGAATATTGTGAAACAGCAAAAATAACATACAAGCAAAAATAAACTTTAGTATATGATTTATTGGATCTTTTTCTTTCCATGTTGCAGACGTAGGTAATTGTAATATTTTCTCTCAATAAATTTTCTATTCGAAAATCATGTCTTTTTTAATGATAAGTCTAAAAAACAAACAAGATTTTATGAGATTTTATGTCTAAAATAAATATTCACAGCAAGAAAATATAGTTTATTATCCCGACACAAGATATTTTTTCTCTAGATCAATTATTACTTGAGTTATAAACGAAATAAGAATTGAGACTTACGCTTTTTAGTTTCGCGTGTTCGAACACGATCAAAGAGCGCATGCGGTATTCAACTTTATTACTGATGTGTTAGCGTTTAGCACATAACGGAGTGGCAGGGAGCGAGGAGCGGAGCTTGCGTTCGAAATTTGATTTAGACTGCCTGCTCTTGGTATACATAGTTATTTTATAACTGGCCTCTGGCTTTCTGGCTTTATTAAATTCGTATTAAATTCAACTATAAAAGATGCTACCCAAATTAATTTAATCACCCCTATTCAAAATCGAAATTCGGAACTTTTTATCTCGTATCGAAAGCACTAGAACATCGAAAAGGTCCAATAACTCGGGAGTAACTCCCAAATCGCTCGCCGGTTAGTTGTCGAAAGTTGGTACTGATAAAATTAAACTCCGGAGACAAAAGGCCAACTTTTGTAGATAAAGAGCGACTTGATATCGTCGGATACGTATTACGGAATTTGGCGTCGGTAAACGGTGAATGCGAGGGGAGAAAACTGTCAATATTTCTCGAATCTAAAGCCAGTATTGACTGATCTTTGTCAGTTTTATTTGTCATGGATTTGGCTAAGGCGTTTCAACATGGAGGGTCTTTTGATGCATCATTTTGCGAAGGTAGGTGATCAGTATGATAAAGAATTACGGTTATAAAAAAACATCCTACAAAATCACTTTGCAGTCCATCTTTATTTGGGAAACGTGCAGCTACACGATTTTCAGAATAGTTACATTATAATTTGCCGGCTCATCTCAACCAGAAATGCAGAATACGTTGTTTTTCCCTTTGTGTTTTTAGGTTTAAAAAGATTTGCATGTAAATGGTTCACAAGAAATCTTTACAAAAATTTTGCTACGCCTTTCCAAAATCACGTAACAAAAGAATAATAAAACGGACCTTTTATGATTGAAAAGAGATGTAGCATAAAATATGACAGCATTGTAAGCGACAGATCAAACATCTTTATCCAATACCAGCTGCGCCCCGCGGTTTCAGCCGTATAAGTCTCGATCCCGTGGGAATATCGAGATAAAAAGTATTACACGTCCTACGAGTAATCCATATTATGGTCTACCCATGTGCAAATCTGTGATTTTTTACCAAATCCGTTCAGCCGTTTGAGCGTAACAAACAAAGAAACAAACAAACTTACTTTCGCATTTATAATATTAGTTAGGATTAAACTAAGACGGAATCGAGTAAAAACGAAGTCCTCACAAACTGATATAAAGCTTCCCTTTGACAAACAATCGAGTATTTCGTCTTGAGATTAGATTAGGGTTTTGTCTCCTACTGCGGTTTTGATAAACAACAGCAAAACATAGACGAGATAATATTGTAAGGAAATAATTTGTTTTCGCTTAGTTCTGGGCCTTTAAAGCGCCGATGTAATCTGGCAGGGTTAGGCGCAATCCTCACAATTACAAAAAACACTTTGCTGTTTTGGCTTTTAGACACTACAAAAGGTTAATTCAATCGAAATTCGGTAAGAAAAAAACATCGGTAAGAGAGCAGTTGTAACGACCGCTACTTACGAGTTGTAGGTCGTTGGTTTGAACCCTGACAGGCGCTTTACTTTGTGTAAATTATTTCATCACCACTGCTCTCAAAAACGGCGAAGGAAAACATTGTGAGGCAACCTGCACTGGGCCCGCGTGGTGGACTACGGCCCACTCCCTCTCACAGAGAGGAGGGCTGTGTCCCAACAGTGGGAACATGATTAAGCTGATTTTGAGGTATGTAATCCATATGACACGCAAAAATTTCGTCACCAGACAGTGAAAATCTTGTAATCTTGTTTATAACACAAAAATCCTGTTGATTGTAGTACACATTTATATAAACTCAAGCCTTTTTACCATAGGGGTAGGCAGAAATTATAGAACGTCACTTGCTGCGATTGTAGTTTCCAAATTGAAAGCTACCAAAAGTACTTGGCTAGGCATATAGTCAAACTCAAACTCAAAGCATTTTGTTTCAATAAACACATTTACAGGCACTTTTGAATTGTCAAGGAGTCAGTCAGTTACAAATATGTAGCTAGTTGTCTGCTAGTCTTGTGATGTTATTGTTTTTAGTAGACTGGAGAATCTTCTTAGCTGCTAATCTCTTTACATAATCCTTGCCTTTCACATCATCTAAGGTAGAGAAGGGTTGGTCTTTTGTTTTCTGAGACTCATAAGGTTTGTGAGTTGCAATCATTTTGATCGCTGCTTTAGTTGACGAGGGATTAAATATTGACTGATGTCCTACTTAGGATTATGGATGAGCTTGTTTGTTTGTTTGTTTGTTAATTTAATCAAATTGCAACCACTAACCACTTCAGTAAGCGTCAACGGCATGTAATTTTAAGAAGAAATTAACTCGCTTTTGTCCGTATTTACAGTTTTGGTAGCCCCCTGAAAGATGTTCATGTCCTGTGCGGGATATCAATAAAAGAAAACTGCTGAAGTTTGCGAAAAGATCGCCTGAGAAATAACTATTTCAGTAACAGTACCTTCCACGGCGCTCAACTCAGAGGCAAGGCATCACCGGGTTTGTGAGTGCTGAGAGTAAAAACTTAAGGGGAATTGTTTAACTGGGACATGCTAAAGGGTATTCTGGCAATTTTTTCTTTTACCCAGAAGCTTCTCCACGTAGTTCTAAGGACGGTGGTCCTTAGGGTTATATTTGGCAGAAGTCGAACATGTCTATCTTTCCTAGATCACAATGAGCGGGGTATTTGTGTAAACACACTTACAATGGTAATGCACATCATTTTGACAATTTAAGAAACGAATTAATGAATTTGCGTAATATGATGAAGTGCGTGTATGACCATAAATATGTATGAACGTAAATGAAGCAAAAGGAGTATGTAAGGAGCGTAGCAGGAGGCGTTCTGTAGTTTCTGCCTACCCCCATAGGACGAAGGCGTGAGTTTATTTATGTATGTATGTATGTAAATAACGCAATTCATGTTGTTGAATTATCAAAAATTCGTCTGCTCAACATCTTGAGTATACGAATTCTTCAAAATCTTTCGAAAAGAAAAATGACTGAATTTCGAAAGGAAAAAAATATGAAGTTCCCTACATTACCCTATGTTTTAACTAAGATACTAGAAGCAAAACTGTCAGGATCTCCGTAATACTCCTCTTGAAAGTAAAGATGTAGTTACCCGCATGGCCCTACCGCGGGGTAATTAATCTGCACCAAATACTAGACAATGGGACTTTAGGTCCTGGTTCTAACTAACTAGTTCTGATAACGGACTCGAAAGATTTCGCCAGTTGTTTATGCGAGAACATTTGAAGAGGTAGTTTTGGTGGAGGTTAAGTTAGAAATTTGATTATACCTACTACTTATTAATCTTTGGGTCTAGATGAGTTTAAGAATAATGCCATAAATTATGAACAAGTGTTTTTATTCATTATCAGACCCTAAGAAAGTGCTACGGAATTATGTAAAAGTGCAAATCGACACTATTCTTGGTTATAACATAAGCTATCACGTAAAATACTAAGTTAGAGCTTAATTGCTTATTAGTCTATTAGGCTAGATTGTAATAAATTATTAACAATAAAAAAAAAAAAATTATAAATGGTTTTATTTCTGTAAGTAGATTTAAGCAAACACGTATATTTTAAAAACTAGATGAAGTATGAAGTATGAAGTTCTCTTAAGAAAATAATCTACTTCCAACTTCAAAGTGAAGTGTACTAGCATCAAAACTGCAGTCGCCAATCAGTATGTTACTGTCGGTGGTTCTTACGAACTATGTTTTGTTCATCCATTGTTACTAGCGATAACGGGAAAGATATTTCTTTTTCAATCACTTAATGGCGAAAGTATAATAACCTGAGATAATAACCTTATCGGTAATTATATTTGCGAGCCGTTTGGGGTTGAAACCTTCGATCGACCTTCGGTCCGAGAGCTCATGGTTTGTTCAACAAAATCTCGAAACGGCTGGTTGATGCTTCCCGTGACTCAAGGGCTGGCATTTATTATACCTTGGTCAGAGGCTAAGCATTGCCATACAGCGTGGTGGAGGATTTTCGACGCCATATTTTAGTATGTTAATAGTTTTAGTTAGGTTAGAATATTATATTTTTATTTTAATATACTGTTAGTAAACTTAAAACGTATTTAAAATTTACTTAATTCAAATTTTAAATTCACTTATTCACATGTTTTGCACAATAGTTCCAAAAGTAACGAAAATGAGCTCTAAGGAAGGATTTATGAAAATGCATCCCCTGTAGGGGATGTTAAGTAGGGTATGAAAGCTTGTATGGAACTCCGTCATTTTTGCCGATAGTCAAGCGGCTGTTAAAAAATAAATGATAAGTTACTATATATTATAAACTTATTTAATTTTAGGTTAAGTATAGTATAGAAATAATTATGTTTGTACTTTAGTTCCGTGTGGTGCCGGACGTAATGAATAGCACCATCCTATTTCTTCCCGTGGGTGTCGTAAAAGGCAACTAAGGAACCGGATACGGAAGCCATTCAGGCGTAGCTATACGAGGGGTACAGAGCAGCGAAGACTGCCCTCCGAGTGGAGATCCAGCGGGCCAGAGGACTGGCCCGCGAGGAGACGCTGGAGACTCTCAACAGAGACCCGTGGGGACGCCCCTACAAATAGGTGCGAGATAAACTCCACCCATGGGCTCCCCCGCTGACGCAGAGTCTCCGGCCTCAGCTCGTGAAAGACGTGGTGAGAGCTCTGTTCCCTTCGCGAGGGGAACATACTCCCCCGCCCATGGCTCCACCTCCTGCGGTGCCAGATGCGGACCACATCGACGACGACGATGCTCCAGAGGTGACCGAGGTAGATCTGAGAGTGGCGGTACGTAGGCTGAATACCGCCCCAGGACCTGACGGCTTGCCTGGAAAAGCCTGGGTTCTGGCTATGGAGGCTCTCGGGCCTCGACTAAGGGGGCTCCTAAGCGCATGCTTGGAGAGGGGCCAGTTTCCACTTCTTTGGAAGACGGTGAAACTGGTCCTCATAAAGAAGCCAGGGCGCCCGGCGGACTCTCCGTCCACTTACCGGTCCATCGTGCTGTTCGACGAGGTGGGCAAGCTCTTTGAAAGAGGAATTGCGGATTGCCTTGTCGGGCGGCTGGTGCGGGTGGGGCCGGATTTGGCGGAGAGCCAGTTTGGTTTCCGTAAGGGGCGCTCTACGGTGGATGCCATCATGCGCGTTCGAGCCCTCACGACGGGGGATGCTGTTGCCCGGGGTGGCGTCGTCTTGGTGGTGTCTCTTGACATCGCAAATGCCTTCAATATCTTGCCCTGGAGTTGCATTAGGGAGGCACTTTGGTATCACCGGATGCCGACCTACCTCTGTCGTGTGGTCGAGGCCTATTTGACGGTTAGGGCCGTCATCAACCCTGGTCACCATGTAGAGTGGAACCGGCGAGAGATGTCGTACAGTGTCCCACAGGGATCGGTCCTGGGGCCGCATCTGTGGGACATCGGCTACGACTGGGTGCTGCGCGCCGGCCTCCCTAGCGGCGTTAGCGTAGTCTGTTACGCTGACGACACGCTGGTCCTGGCGCAGGGAAGGTCACATCAGGCGGCGGCCGAACTGGCGGCACGTGGGGTTCCGACAATCGTTGATAGTATCCGGCAATTGGGACTCGAAGTGGCATTGCACAAGTCCGAGGCCATGTGTTTTTATGGTCTTCGGAACGCGCCACTGTCGGGATCCCAGATAACGGCGGGAGGGGTTCACATCGGCGTCGAGTCGACGAAGAAGTACCTGGGACTCGTCCTCGACAGCCGGTGGAACTTCGTGGAGCATTTTCGACGTTTGGCTCCCAGACTGGAGCGGGCCGGGGCTGCTTTGAAGCGGCTCCTGCCCAACCTAGGGGGTCCAAACGCCTCCTGCCGGAGGCTCTATGCGGCGATCGTGCGGTCCATGGCCCTTTACGGGGCACCGGTGTGAGCACGTTCCTTAAGGCTGCGACTAGCCCAGCGATTGAACGCGTCCCAAAGGGTCATGGCCATCAGGCTGGTACGGGGTTACCGCACGGTCTCCGTGAGGCGGCGAGCTTCCTTGCCGGACTGCCGCCATGGGATCTGGAGGCAAAGGTCCTCGCGCACATTTGGGAGTGGCGCGAGGAGGCGAAACTCCGGGGTGAAACTCCACTGCCGCGAGAAATCACGGCACAGTGGACAGAGCTCCGGCGGGATCTCATGGCGACATGGAGAGTGCGATTGTCGCAACCCAGCGCTGAGCACGCCACAATTTTGGCGATAAGTCCCCTCTTTGAGGAGTGGCTAGAGAGGCGCCACGGCGTCCTCACCTTCCGCCAGATGCAGGTCCTCACCGAACACGGTTGTTTCGGGAGGTTCCTGTTCAGGATAAAGCGAGAGGAAACGCCCGGGTGTCATCACTGTGTGGATCGCCCGTAGGACACGGTGGAGCATACGTTGTAGGTCTGCCCGGCTTGGGCGGAGCACCACCGTGTCCTCACGGAGGCGATCGGCGGCGGCGATCTCTCGCGTCCGGGCCTGGTTCAGGCCATGGTTCGGAGCGAGAGTGCATGGGAGGCCGTCACCTCCTTCTGCGAAGCAGTAATGCTCGCGAAGGAGGAGGCGGAACGCGTGAGGGTGAGGCAAGGTTCGCGCCCTCGCGCCCTTAGTCGCCGCAGGAGACGCCCCGGGCGTGGGTCTGCGGACGGTGAGCGATGGGTAGCTCGCCGTGCGATAAGGACCAGGCCCGGGTCGACGGCACGTTGTGTTCCACGCGCGCCTCAAAGAGATGGCAGCACCAACTAACGGGGTCCGGTAGGACCAATGCCTGCCAGGGTTGCGAGTTTGTCCGAAAGGGATATCGTGGCCCTGGCACACAGGCAACGGAAGGAACACGGGTGGGTTTTAGTCAGTAAAAGTCTGACACGCCCTCTCGCTCCGGCCATAGCGGGAGAAGTTATTTGATAATTTCCCACCCAAAAAAAAAAGGGGCTTACTAGAAAATGGGCAGCAGCGTTCTCTATGCATTTTATCATCATATTGCGATCGCCAACCCGCCTGCCAAGCGTGGCGATTATGGCAACCCCCCTTGGGGAAGGCCTATGTCCAACAGTGGACGTCTTTCGGATGAAATGATGACGATGATGATCTCTTTGTATTTTACTGTGTGTACACAAACAATGAAATAAATAAATAAACCGCAACATTATACATGTTTTTCTCAAATTATACCAAAATCAACTGCGAAAACACTACACTTTAAAAAAATTATCGTCAATTTCAAAGCTTTTTACTATGATTGTGTTTACGATAAGTGATTGAGACAATACTTTCCTTTTCTCTCATTTGCTGATTGAACATTGAACAGTAAAGCGTTCACACTTATGGCTTTACATAAGGACACTTCGTGATGTCGTCGAGTAAGTAAATAAAAGGGTCTTATTTTCTTTATTGGAGGCTACAGAGTGGTAGTACCACTCCTTGTAAAAGAGTTTGTCAGTGCTATAAGTAGTTATTTCTACAGCCAAGCCAGCATCGTACTATTCTACTTATCTAATATTATAAATGTGATAGTCTATGTTAGGATGTTTGTTAAGGGTCGGTTAATCGCCGTTGACCTTGATCATACAATGCGCGTTGCGCCCCCGCCGCCGCGCCGCGTCCCCCGCCCGTTCGGTTTCTTAGGGAATATTCATTTTTAGTAGCGAAAACACGAACATTTGAAAAAAATTACAGATAGAATTATAGCTAATAAAATAGTCTGTTTTTACAAGAAAATGATGAAAATATCATAAGTAGTTTGAAAGTATTATCGTTTTTTTATGCTTTGGGTAGACATTACTTCCTGAACTTATTTCATAAAGTATTTTACTAAAGTACTTAAATATTCACATTTAGAATTAATGTGTATGCGTCCTAGTTTAACATACATTTTTTTGCACAACTTACTTGCATTATATGAAGGCGTAATAACATATTTAAAAGTCACTAAAATCATATATCTGCACCTTAACGGCTAACGACTGAATGGATTTGGATGAAATTTGACACGAGTAGATCATGACCTGCGTCCTATATTTCAAATAACTGACAATGCAACATATTTGTCAAAAAACTACAAAATTGGCACATTTTTACGACAGGTGCTGTTTAATAAAACAGAAAATATATGAACGAAACTTGTAAAATTGACAGATTGTCAGATTCCCGCCTATCACCTGTCGCCTGTCGAATTGATTAAATATGTCCCCGCATTAGCACACATAAAGGTTACTTATGATCCCGGTAGTTCCTCCCCGTGGAATAAGTTTATCGGTCTATTTGTCGTTTTCCGACTTCCACGCTGGCGAATTTGCTGGCAGAAGCTAGTTACTGTGTAAAGTTTTGAAAGGATAAGTATGGGAGCCTATAATGTCCCACTGCTGGGACACAACCCTCCTCTCGGTGACAGGGGGGGGGAGATATTTTATTATGTAAGTAAGAGAGCCTATTCTTTCCTATACTAGACTTCAACTAGGTATATCTCTAAGCTTTGCAACGCATCAACAAATTCCTTGTAGTGACTTTCCATCAGGTTTAATGCAAACCGGTTGAACATAAAAAACCCGAAAAATAATTATTAGAACACCGTTTCTACCCGTACGGAGGGATAGAGAAAAAACACAAGCAGCTCAATAGCTCAGAATCAACATGAATCGAGTAACATTCTATCAATGAAACTAATATGGAAGCCCTGTTTGAATTTGAATACAAACTATCAAACAGGTCGTGTGGATCGAATGATTTCAAAGCGAATGATTGTATAAACACAAAACTAGGTTTTTGCGTTGAGTAAATAGTAAATGGAGTTATAACATGAGAGACGAGCAAACTTTTGCCTTGTTGAATGAATTAATTTAATTAAGTAATTTGTGTGTCACCGTGTTGTCCCAGACGAATATCCTATTATAAATGCGATAGTCAGTTTTTTTGTTTGTTACGCTTTCACGGTAAAACGGCTGAATGGATTTGGATGAAATTTAGCACATGGATAGACCATGACCTGCGTTAGGATTCAGGATACTTTTTATCTCGATATTCTCACGGGATTGAGACTTATTTGTGTGAAACCGCGGGGCACAGCTAGTATTTACATAAACATAAAACCACACCAGTAATCTCCGAAAGGCTAGGCAAACATTTTGCCAGGTATGTTTAAGTCCCATGTAATATGGGATTGAAATGACATTAAAATAGTTAAATTAAACGTAGGCCTCGTACGGCGATACTTACTAAATTACCTTACTTACCTTATTGATTGGCTAATATTTTAATCAAGGTTTCAGCAATTCTTATGAAATTACTCAACAATCGTAGCCGTATCGTCTGACAGCTAACACTATTTCTGTTTATTACCTAGCACTCCATTGCTACGTTACTCCATGTCGTTACGGTAACGTATAAACAAAACATTCAGCCATGTTCGGGATTCAGTTTTGTAATGAAACTAGTTCAGTGATTAGTCAATAGATCTTTGGCAAAGTTAGATATATTGCGAAATGATTTGTGGACATTGTTTTTCTTGACATAACAACATATTGGGTTCTCCGAAAGGGCCCTTTCCCTTTTGTTACTATTATACTCTTTTCTGTATGAAAGAATAAAATAAGCTTGTATATATATACCCACTAAATAGGACCCAATTTAAACTTATTTGTAGTAGACTACATTCACAAGCTAAACTACAATGAGACTGAAAACCTGTAGTCTATTATTAATATCTTTTGAAATACTGAGTGTGTAGGATGTTTGATTATGCCAATATTTAGTAGAAATTTCTACTAAAATATTTAGTAGAAATTTAGTGCTATGGTTATCCGATTTGATCAATTGCTTTAGTAGCTACGAACATATATTATTTCCTATAGATCGTCAGGATTGAGGAGCCACATAAATGTGTTGTATTACCGAAATTATATAGTTTTTACATATTATTTTTATACTACAAATTAGAACTCATTTACTACCAAATTATACTAATAATATGTTTTAATTGGTTGATGACTTTCCGAGAAACAGCGCGGTGAAGTTTATGATTTTTTATTAAAAAACAAAGCATTGTAGCTATCTCAAAGTCAGCCGTACAAAACCCATTTTTTAAATACAGATTACGCTTAAACGCTAATACTAAATTTTCAAAAGTATCCGTTGGCTAGTTTTTGAGTTCAAAGGTGGTTCCTCAATTCAGATGTGGGGATTGAGGAGGTACCTGAAGGTGGCCTAATTGGTGGGCTAATTTGTAGTTTTACTACATATTTCAGGATCGGGTCTACAAAATTGGATAATTTACTACTAAATATTGGTAGTACCCTCGTTTAAATATGAGACTTGGCTCTTCAATCCATACGGACACTATAGTTAAGTAGGGTATAATAATACTCACCCTCCTACACACATCCGCACACTCTACTCACCAGAGGCCATCACTAAAGCTCGTACCTACGTGATTATGGCGTTGTATCACATCTTTCTTTCAAGTTTTTGAACTAACATGTATCTTATGCACAATATCTAGGTTTCAAAGAAAGCAAAAAATAAATAGTAGAAACAAATTCAGAATAAAAAAAATCAGTTCAAAAATCTTCTTTTTGCATTAAGTTTACCTGAACTTTGGCCGTTCATAACAAGCTTTTCGACCATGCTCGTGTTGACGATAGACGGAACGGGTAGGTTCTCTTAAATATTTTGTCACTTCCTTTTATTTTAATATTATTTTATTATATCTCTTTGATTGAATATGTTATAGATGTGTATATAGTATAAAAGGTCAAACAAAGTTAATTTCAAAGTGTTGCCTACAACAGGGGAAGGCCTGAATATTTTATATCTAGTCCAGACACAGATGTTCAATATCTAATCAAAGTGTAATTATATTGATAGTAGGTATATCACCTTAATATATAAATGTCTGTATATTATTGGACAAATAAATATTCCTATTCTTATTCTAGTACAATTTGTTACGTAATAATATTGAAGTCAAAGTCAAATTATTTATTCCAAATACATAAGCACATATAGCACATAAGAGGCACTTTTTAACGTCAAAATTTACAAAAAAAATATAATTGATTCTAGTTGCCCCTTCCAAAAGGCAGTTTCGTATGGAGAAGAATGGCCAAGAAACTCCACCATTACTCTTTTAAAAATGTTTTACAATATTTTGTTTGAGTACATTAATTATATGATTATATGTGAAGACGATGCACTCAGAATAAAATTACTATACCATAATAAGTAAAATGGCACTGAAACGCAGGCTCATGGACATGTGTATTCTTCCCGTCTTAACCTATGGTGCACAGACTTGGTCTTTGACGAACATCCAGAAGTCCAAACTCAAGGTCTGCCAACGAGCACTGGAGCACAGTATACTAGGCGTTAAACTAACTGATCGTGTTCGAAACACAATACTGCGCTTCAAAACAAAGATAGCTGACGTGGCTCAAAAGGCTGCCCAACTTAAATGGGACTGGGCAGGACATGTCTGCCGCATGCCGGACCAACTGTGGGCCCAAATGACACAGAATTGGTGCCCGGAGACAGTGCGACGGGGTCGCGGCAGACAACGTACGAGATGGCGGGACGAACTGGATAGGTTCCGTCAAAACTGGAAAGAGGACGCGCGGGCTCGCGAAAGATGGAAGTAGTGGAGGGAGGCCTTTGCCCAGCAGTGGGACAGCATAGGCTAGAGAAAAAAAATAGGTAAAAAGAATTAAAAACTAAGCAATAAAAATAATTTAATTATGAGATAGATACATGGTGCTCACATATTTACAAACATCGTAAAAGTATGTTTTTCTAAAAAAAGCCTTTTAACGAATTCAAAAAGCCTTTAAACGAATGTTACAAAGCAATATTTTTAGTACTATTTACGTAAAGCTAGCTAGTTAAGGATGCGCATGACATTTCGAAGCTATTAAATAATATATTGTTGCCGCGCCGCTTGATCGTGATAGGTCCCATTATATATGTCACGACAGTGGTACAGTTGGGGACATCAATATGTTACACATCAGACCGATCACGTGCGGCTTCTGTAAATAAAGATGGCGGACGGGACTACTTGAACGCGGTTTAGATGTGCTGATTTCAGTGCAAATTTCACCAATGAAAGTGAACGCGATCAGCACATCTAGGCCGAGTTCAAGAGCTGTCAGTGTCAATATTCCAAAGAAAATGATGACACTGACAGCTCATGAACGTGGTTTATCTGCTGATCGCGTTCAGTTTCATTGATGAAATTGGCACTTAGTGTCTTTGGTGAAATCCGCCCTTAGTTTTAGAATCCTGCCTTATTTATTCTTTGCCTAGCAGTGGTACAGTACGGGCTAGTTATAATATTTATGATTGAGTGGTAGCTAGGGGGGATATTGCTATAATTACTGAGGTTTGCGAACGGATTTCTGATCGTATGTGGTTGACATTAGCAGATAGGAAGACACTGCTGCTACTTACTATATACTTGCCTAATAGTTATCTATGTCAAACCCAACAATCAACAAAAAAAAACGAGTGAGCCTTTCGGTAGTCGCATATGATATACATATAACATCTGACATCTCACCTTGGTAGTAAGCAACAGCGGGGCGAGCACGGCCTACTGTGACATTACTTGAGTCACACATTTTATCACAGTTTGAGCGATAAAACTGTTTTGTCATAAAATGCTAGTACAAATTGACATGACATAATTTATCATGTCTTGTCACAAACGTCTTGGCACGCCCGTGCTTGGCCCGCTGAGCAGCGATAGAAATGACCCCCTCTACTTACAATCTATAAAGTACTTAGTCATTTTCATGAGTACCTACACTAATTCCATGCTATTATGAAGTACTTACTTATTCCATGCTCAAGCTGTCACTTCCTGTTACACACTTCCGTCCCTTTTCACGAAAGCACTGCCACAGAATGCGACAGGAAATATTTTACACATCAATAAAATAAATCAAAGGCAAGTGAGAAGTGATCTTTTCCGACAATCAATAGGACCATTTTGGCAGGTACTAGGCGAAACTAAAATACACAAGTTTCCGACTATGTCAATTAATCTGCCTAGCCTTTTACCAACTATGTTGGGGTCGGCTTCCAGTCTACCCGGATGCAGCTGAATATCAGTATTTCACATGGAGCGACTGCCCATCTGACCTCTACAAACTAGTTCCTGGGTAATACGAAACCCCTAGGTAAGACTTTTGGGCTTCTGACGACCCCTAACGACTGTCAAAGATCCACGAATGGCAGCCGGGGCCAACGGATTAACGTGCTTTCCGAGACACGGAGGAGTCTCGGTATGTAAAGATGGTCACCCATCTACGGACCCGGTAAGCGTAGCTTAACCTGATGGATCGACCCGTGCGGCTGTTACTTAGCCACAAGCTCCTCCGTAAGTTTCCGACTATGTATCTGGTGAAATTCACCAAACATTGAATTGTTTTTAAGGAACTTGCTGACCGACGAATTTGTTTTGCTAACATTTTCTAGCCGAGCACAGATAATAATTATATTTTTTGTGTTATTGGCTTCATGTACAGTCAATTTTCTCATTCGATTTTGAACTTAACCGTCAAAATTTTAAGGTTTAAAATCATTTTGACAAATTTAACAGTTTGGTATGACTGTAATTATTCACCTGCTTGTTTCACGAATGATTGTGCTTTTGTTCATGGCGGAACAAAAGCTCGCACATCGAATGTTTGCAAAACAAATTCGTGAAGCGAATGCTCGCTGTACTAGGTTATAAAATGTAAAGTTTCAGTTTACTTTTTTATCCAATTGAGTCTTACTCCAGTTATATTTTTGTGGCTGACAGTACTTGAAACTATTTCTAAGTGTAGCGAAAATCGATGATATCGATTTAACCTAATCGAATTTGTTTAAATATTTCTCATGACCTTTATAAAGTAATTACTGTAATTGGTTGACATGATACTATTGTTAATGAAGATATTTATTGTTGATAAATAGTTGAGTTACACTTGAATTGAAAACTGATTTGTGAAGGAATTTCAAGTGATTAGATGAAACTGAGAGCAATTTGTCTTTGTAAGTCAATGGTCGTCTATTGTGATCGAAGTTCTTGTAGATCCTTTATTTTTAGGTAAGTTCAGGTACGGTCAGGTCTTGATTGATTGCAACCCTAATTCATGTAAATATTGAAATGATAACATCCGACTGAGGATAAGATCAGGAATGAAGTTATCCGGAAGAGAACCAGAGTTACCGACATAGCCTGCAGAGTAAGCAAGCTGAAGTGGCAGTGGGCTGGCCATGTTTGTCGAAGGAACAATGGCCGGTGGAGCAGACGAGTCCTGGAGTGGAGACCGCCTATCGGCAAGCGTAGTGTGGGGCGCCCCCCAGCTAGATGGACCGACGACCTTAAAAGGGTGGCTGGGACAGACTGGATGCGGAAGGCGGAGGACAGGGTGTAGCACAGCCTGGTGGAGGCCTATGTCCAGCAGTGGACTGCTATAGGCTGAGTTGATTAAATATCCGACTCGTACTAAAGGTCGTTGTACCACTGACGCTGGTGTCACCCTAGTAAAGAACATTTTGGCTTGGCACAAGATGCCATTGGAATCTTTTGTGACCTCTTTAAGGCTTTCGATTGCGTTAACCATGAGACACTTCTGCTGAAACTAGATCACTATGGGATTAGGAATACAGCTCTTGATTTACTTAGATCATACCTCAAAGTTTGAAATGTTAAAGTTCAAGTAAACGGCGTGAACTCATTGGGGTCCATTCCTCTTTTTAGTTTACATTAACGATTTACCCCAATTACTTCTAAATCAACCGAAAATGGTTTTATTTGCAGATGAAACGTCATTGAATAGACCGACGGTCTCAAAACCTTGACGACGTGAATAATTCTATTCTTCAGGTTCAAGATTGGTTTACGGTAAATAATTTGGTTCTAAATGAAAAAAAAACCAAATGCATTAGATTGAAACTACCTAATGTTAGAAGTAGCGAATGTGATATCATATTGAATGGAGAAAAACTGGAATGTATTAATCAAACGGTTTTCCTAGGAATCACTCTAGACGAGAAACTATAATGGGGACCACATATAACATCTTTTGCGGGGCGGTTAAGCTCGGCCGCTTTTGCTGTTAGGAAGATAAGACAGTTAGCAGATGTAGAAACCGCGCGTTTGGTCTATTTTAGCTACTTCCACAGCATAGATGTAGAAACCGCGCGTTTGGTCTATTTTAGCTACTTCCACAGCATTATGTCGTAAGGTATTTTATTGTGGGGTCGGGCTGCTGACATTGAATCCATCTTTATTTTGCAAAAGAGAGCTGTCAGAGCCATTTATAATCTACGTCGCTGAGAATCTCTTAGGGAACTCTTTAAAAGGATTCATATTATGACGGTACCTTGCCAATTAATTTATGAAAATATTATGTATGTAAGAAAAACACTACATCTTTTCAAAAAAATAAGTGATAGACATAATTTCAATACTAGAAATAAAGGTAAAATAGATCAGCCATGTTTCAGATTATCTAAAGTACATACATCTTTTATGGGGTACTGTGTTAAATCTTACAACAAAATACCTTGTGATATATTGCAATTAAATGAAAGAAAATTTAAAACTCATATAAAAAGTACACTTTGTAAACAAGCTTATTACAAATTAGAGGATTAAACGATACCAGGATAAGAACGCTTGGAAACATGCTGGTCCAGCTCCATAGAACAATCTAGAGTCTAGACTAGAGAATACAATCCCGAGCATGTTTATCCATCCCGGGCTTACGGGATTTTTGAAGCCTTTTCCCGGGATCCCGAGCTCATCCCGGGATTAGACTATGTGGTTTCTAATTGGGCTAAAATAAAAAAAAACACGACTAATTAAAAAAAATGTCTTTAATGTCTTTGCACAATACAAATCAGAATAATAATAAGAAAAGAAAAAACACAAACCAAAAAATACTATACTTTTGCAAGAAATTAAAAAACAGCACAAAATAACTATTTAGAATTTCGAAAATATAATCGCAGAAATATCAAAGCATCCAATGTTTGACTTCCGAGCCTGCTTCGTAGTTTATTGCCAACATAAGCAGCAGCTGAAAACGCTCGTTCAGCTTCTACGCTGGTTGGAGGAATAAACAATAGATACTTATATGCTGTTTCTATGTGATATCCACGAACACCTCCATTTTCGAACAGGCTCATTTCACGTCTAATACTATTTGCCAACCCCAATTCATTTTGTACTTGTACTTCAGGATCTGGGGATTTCATACTCTTGTTAATTTCCAGCTGTAACTTTTCCTTTAATGTCAATTGGGGTTGGGAGGTTTCTGACCTTAGCTCATCATCTGTTTGTGATCGTGACCTTGCTTCTTCTTCCGTGTAATCTCGACTATTAAGTCTTTTAACAATACTCTTTATTTGCTTCCTCACTAAAGCCTGTGTCGGAACTGGAAATAAGTCGTGCCATTCCAAATCCGATAATAACTGATTTTCAACATCCATTCGTGGATTTTGTAAATAATTTAACACGCCAGTTAAGTCATCACTTCGTCATTGCTTTATACGTTCCACTAAGGATGTTTTAATGTTTTTGGACTTTTGATTCTGGACAGTCTAAGTCTTCTAAATGGTGTTCATCATGGCTGTCGTCCATATAATCAACAGTCACAGCTGGTTCATTTATAGTATCATCTGAGGTAGGGCTATCTTGCAAATTATTATGTTTTTCATAAAGCACATCACAGACCGCCAAATTGATACCATGTGCGAGACACAGTTGTTGTTCAGTGCAAATTAAGCCGCCCCACCTTTAGCATAACATTCGGTCCATCGGTTACAATAGCCACGATGTCAGTTTCTAGGGAAATGTCAAATTTACTTAGACGCTCTTGCAATATATGAAGACAATTTTCAGCTGTCATACTATCGTAAATAGGAACAAGTCCTAAGTTCCAAAATTTTTTATATGAATGAACGTTGACCGCCATGTATCGTTTATTGGCAGTTGAAGTCCACTCGTCGAAAGAAAGACTAAATCTTTCACCTGCACTTTTCAAATGTTTTAATTCTGCAGTTACTTGCTTTCTGATTTTTTCACTGTAATTCATAACACGTTTTCGAACAGTGACGGCTGACTTTGGTAAATCCGTGTATTTTGCTAAGAGCAATTATTATTCACACTGAATGGAAATCCATCTAATGCAATCATTCTTGCCAAAATATCATCCAGGCTATCGTCGGCACTTTTATTAAAATAATTATCTAACTTTCGCTTGGCTGGCGGCGGTGCTGTGTTCAGATTTTCAGAATCTTGACTTGTTGAAGCTGATATAACCTTGATGTTATGTTTTGATAACAAATGTGTGTGTAATCCCTTAGTTGATCCACCCAAAGTCTTAAGGATGGCTGGGCATCGCTTACATTTAGCACTATTCCCGTCCTTCTCAATTAAATAATAACTCCACACTGACGTCGTATCACTATCTTTTTTATGTGTAACAAAGTCTCCCGCCATTTGAAATACTTAATTTCAGATAATTGACTTTTAAATTTTAATGACGTAGCCTACGTAACCCGTCGTCACTGACGTAGCCTACGTAACCCGTCACTGACAGAACAATAAATGACAAAAATAAAACCTGATTTGCATATTTATACTTTCGTACAGGGAATCATCGACCGACGGGAAATACCCGCAACAATATTATGACATGAGATGATCGGGTGATTCCCCTGTTGGTTCGTTGGGGAATTACCTTAAGAGTATTGTATTAAAGTATTCCGAGTGGGGAAGTCCCTTCTAAGTTCTACGACAAACATATTATTAGGACTGTACCTGTGTAGTAAATAGTGGGTACCTACGTATTGCACGAGTTGCTTTTTGTCGTAATGTATTAAAATAATCTAGGCAAGGTTATTTTCAAGGCGCAACGGACTACGGAATACAAACTAGACTTGTTTGTGGCAATCCCGAAAATCTCGAGATTAGCCAAGAACAGTCAGATTTTCAGGGCCAGAAAACGGTATAATATAATAGAATAATATTAATATTAATAATAATAATATTTATGAAATACGGGTAATTGATTGACAGCAAATAGTTAATATCGGCACCTACTCCATATATTTTACATGATCAGTGATGTTTATAATACAATGGCCTGTTGGTCCCAGTCAAGCCTCCAGACAATAAGTAAGTCCAGTAAGTCTTTAATAAGTTATTATCTAATCTCTCTAAGTTGCCTAGTGACCTTCTAATGTCACAGTTTTACGCATTACATGGGTACAACACATACAGTACACATACAATGGGTAAAACTGTGACATTAGAAGGTCACTAGGCAACTTAGCCCTTTGAAGCATTGATGCTTCACAAGCATTATCTCAAGATACTGGGCATAAAATAATAAATGGTATCTTAAGTTAAGTATCTCAAGATGGTGTCTTGAGCTAAGTATCTCAAGACGGTGTCTTGAGCTAAGTATCTCAAGACGGTGTCTTGAGCTAAGTATCTCAAGATGGTGTCTTGAGCTAAGTATCTCAAGACGGTGTCTTGAGCTAAGACCTCCCAACCCCAATTGACATTAAAGGAAAAGTTAGAGCTGGAAATTAACAAGAGTATGAAATCCCCAGATCCTGAAGTACAAGTACAAAATGAATTGGGGTTGGCAAATAGTATTAGACGTGAAATGAGCCTGTTCGAAAATGGAGGAGTTCGTGGGTATCATTGTACATATATAATATAATTACCTACAGTACACAGTATATTACTTTTGTATTATATAATGCAATGGCCTGGTGGTCCCAGTCAAGACTCCAGACAATAAGTAAGTCCAGTAAGTCTTCAATAAGTTATTATCTAATCTCTCTAAGTTGCCTAGTGACCTTCTAATTTCACAGTTTTACCCATTACCTTTGTACGGGTGATTGGGACATCAATGCTTCACAAGCATTATCTCAAGATACTAGGCATAAAATAATAAATGGTATCTTGAGTTAAGTATCTCAAGATGGTGTCTTGAGCTAAGTATCTCAAGATGGTGTCTTGAGCTAAGTATCTCAAGACCCATAAATATGGGTAATTGATTGACAGCAAATAGTTAATATCGGCACCTACTCCATATATTTTACATGATTATGGTCTGGAGCTCTACAGCATTTATGATCAGTGATGTTTATAATGCAATGACCTGTTGGTCCCAGTTAAGACTCCAGACAATAAGTAAGTCCAGTAAGTCTTCAATAAGTTATTATCTAATCTCTCTAAGTTGCCTAGTGACCTTCTAATGTCACAGTTTTACCCATTACCTTTGTACGGGGGATTGGGACATCAATGCTTCACAAGCATTATCATAATAAATGGTACTAGGAAGGATACTAGGCATAAAATAATAAATGGTATCTTGAGTTAAGTATCTCAAGACGGTGTCTTGAGCCAAGTATCTCAAGACGGTGTCTTGAGCTCAGTATCTCAAGACGGTGTCTTGAGCTAAGTATCTCAAGATGGTAACTTGAGCTAAGTATCTCAAGACCCATAAATATGGGTAATTGATTGACAGCAAATAGTTAATATCGGCACCAACTCCATATATTTTACATGGTCAGCAGGGCTAACATAACATGCGCGAGAACGCTCTCGTTCTCGATTTGTCGAAATTTGTCGACGATTATGACGTCATTCTAAACACTAACATGACCGATAGGCTCGAGTAAACTCGAGAAAGGCACTTTGACATTTCTTTATCTCGCGACGAGAGACCGATTTAGCAAATTATTAAAAATAAATCATTTTTATGATAGCAACATCGGCTCATTCATTCGATCTTACGCATGGAATTAGTTTGTACTATGTTGATTTTCATCCACCTCTTTTAATTTATGTTTAGTTTTTTTGTGTAACAGGCTTTTTTGTTTAAAAATAAATGTTTTTCTTTGGCATGCTGAAATTAAAATACAAAACAAAATCACGCAAATGAAAATGAGTGAGACATTTTTCGTAGGGGCAAAATCTGTGGTATCGTGTCACCGACGTGCTAACCGAGTCATCAACATGCTAAACGCGTCACAGACTTGTCAACAGCGTCACCAACATGCTGTCAGTGTCCCCGACATGTAAACCAATTCACGACTTGCCAACCGCGTCTTCGATATGCTAAAAGAGTCCCGACATGCTAACTGCATCACCTTCTTGCTCACAGAATCCCGACATGCTATTAGCGACCCCGTCATACCACCTGCGTCACCGACATGCTAAAAGCATCCCGACATGTTTAAAACATGCCACCATGCTAACTGCGTCACCTTCTTGCTCACAGAATCCCGACATGCTATTAGCGACCCCGTCATACTACCTGCGTCACCGACATGCAAAATGCATGCCGACATGTTTAAAACATGCCGACATGCTAATTGCGTCACCAACGTGCTCACTGAGTCCCGACATGCGTCAGCGTCCCCGTCATAGAACCTGTGTCACCGACATGCTAACTGAGTCACAGCAATTCGAACCGCGTCCCGACATACTAACTGCGTCACCAACTCGCTAACCTAGACACCCTAATGCTAACAGCGTCCCCGACATGCTACTTTCGTCACCTACATCCTTACCGATTCGTCAACATGTTAGTCACGTTACCGAAATGCTACTTTCGTCACCTACATCCTTACCGATTCGTCAACATGTTAGTCACGTTACCGAAATGCTAATATAACGTGTTGCAGCAGACTGGCGTCCCACAGCGGCCTGTGTACATGTATACGTATTTATTATGTTATTCCAAAGTTTTAATTTTTCACGTCTGTCGCCAGTGAATGCCTTTTTTTTGTATCATAATTTTGTCTACTCTTCTCGTCGTCAAAATCGAGGACGAGTAAATGACAGAAAAATCAGAGATATCTCGTGTTGAAATGTCAAAATTCGAGATAAAACACGTGCCATGTTAGGGTTTGTCGAGAAAACATCAAGTTTGACAGAACGAGTCGAGTATTTTGTATGGGAGCGCTGTCAGAAAACGAGATAGTTACAGTAATAGACAAGAATTACTCGCGCGAGAGTGAGTAATTGTCGCGTGTGTCATGTTAGCCCTGCTGGAGCTCTACAGCATTTATGATCTGTGATGTTTATAATGCAATGGCCTGTTGGTCCCAGTCAAGACTCCAGACAATAAGTAAGTCCAGTAAGTCTTCAATAAGTTATTATCTAATCTCTCTAAGTTGCCTAGTGACCTTCTAATATCACAGTTTTACCCATTACCTTTGTACGGGTGATTGGGACATCAATGCTTCACAAGCATTATCTCAAGATACTAGGCATAAAATAATAAATGGTATCTTGAGTTAAGTATCTCAAGACGGTGTCTTGAGCTAAGTATCTCAAGACGGTGTCTTGAGCTAAGTATCTCAAGACGGTGTCTTGAGCTAAGTATCTCAAGATGGTGTCTTGAGCTAAGTATCTCAAGACGGTGTCTTGAGCTAAGTATCTCAAGACGGTGTCTTGAGCTAAGTATCTCAAGACGGTGTCTTGAGCTAAGTATCTCAAGATGGTATCTTGAGTTAAGTATCTCAAGATGGTATCTTGAGTTAAGTATCTCAAGATGGTGTCTTGAGCTAAGTATAAATATGGGTAATTGATTGACAGCAAATAGTTAATATCGGCACCAACTCCATATATTTTACATGATTACGGTCTGGAGCTCTACAGCATTTATGATCAGTGATGTTTATAATGCAATGGCCCAGTCCATGGTCCCATGGTCCCAGTCAAGACTCCAGACAATAAGTAAGTCCAGTAAGTCTTCAATAAGTTATTATCTAATCTCTCTAAGTTGCCTAGTGACCTTCTAATATCACAGTTTTACCCATTATCTTTGTACGGGTGATTGGGACATCAATGCTTCACAAGCATTATATCAAGATGCATAAAATAATAAATGGTATGTCTTGAGCTAAGTATCTCAAGATGGTATCTTGAGCTAAGTATCTCAAGACCCATAAATATGGGTAATTGATTGACAGCAAATAGTTAATATCGGCACCTACTCCATATATTTTACATGATTACGGTATGGAGCTCTTATTTATGATCAGTGATGTTTATAATGCAATGGCCTGTCCCAGTCAAGACTCCAGACAATAAGTAAGTCTAGTAAGTCTTCAATAACTTATTATCTAATCTCTCTAAGTTGCCTAGTGACCTTCTAATGTCACAGTTTTACCCATTACCTTTGTACGGGTGATTGGGACATCAATGCTTCACAAGCATTATCTCAAGATACTAGGCATAAAATAATAAATGGTATCTTGAGCTAAGTATCTCAAGATGGTATCTTGAGCTAAGTTTCTCAAGATGGTGTCTTGAGCTAAGGGATTTGATAAGGCTTTTCAAACTGAATATTAGTAATAATAGCAGAGCAACAATAATTTCATCAATTATCCTCAAAGATTAACTTAAAGCCCATCTCCCATGCTCTTTGAAAGACTGGTGATTTTCATTTATTACACAAAATTAAAACTCTAAAAGCAGGCTTAGCATGATGCTTTCTATTTCTACTCTATTGTAGAATAGAAATCGCTTGTCTATCTTTCTTCGTAGAAAACTGTCAGCTGTCTACACAGAAGCGTAATTTTTATCTACTTTAAAACACTTCTCTACGGTTCTCATGCTAAGCCTATGGAACCAGGAATGGTTGGTTAAGTTTCTTTTAGTACTAACCTAATAAGCAATGTGGAGATATGAATAAGCAGTTTTTTATACATGTATAAGATTTTGCAATATCAGGTGGCGATGACAAAGATAGGGTCAAAGTAGGTCTAACAAAGTCTCCCGCCATTTGAAATACTTAATTTCAGATAATTGACTTTTAAATTTTAATGACGTAGCCTACGTAACCCGTCGTCACTGACGTAGCCTACGTAACCCGTCACTGACAGAACAAGAAATGAAAAAAATAAAACCTGATTTGCATATTTATAATTTCGTACAGGGAATCCCCGACCGACGGGAAATACCCGCAACAATATTATGATATGAGATGATCGGGTGATTCCCCTGTCGGTTCGTTGGGGAATTACCTTAAGAGTATTGTATTAAAGTATTCCGAGTGGAGAAGTCCCTTCTAAGTTCTACGACAAACATATTATTAGGACTGTACCTGTGTAGTAAATAGTGGGTACCTACGTATTGTACGAGTTGCTTTTTGTCGTAATGTATTAAAATAATCTAGGCAACGTTATTTTCAAGGCGCAACGGACTACGGAATACAAACTAGACTTGTTTGTGGCAATCCCGAAAATCCCGAGATTAGCCAAGTACAGTCCCGGGATTTTCGGGGCCAGAAAACGGTCGGGATCCCGGGATCCCGAATCTCGGGATCCCGGGATTGTATTCTCTAGTCTAGACAAAATCTAACTGATTGCTATTTTAATTGTATATTTTATTATTTTTATGACATTTATTTTACACTCTGTGATTACCTTAACTCACACACTGACTATTTTAGGAAAACGTTTTTTTTTTACAATGTTTGTAAATATGTGAGCACCATGTATCTATCAAATAATTAATTTATCTGTCATTGCTTCATTATTAATTCTTTTTACCTATTGTGGTATAGTAATTTTATTCTAGGCGCATCGTCTTCACATATAATTATATAATTGATGTACCAATACCAAATGGGTGCGCCAAAGTTCACCTAATTTTTCAACTCCGATAATTGGAAATCCGAAAATGTTCTTCCTAACATTTTTTATCCTAACAATCACAATTCCTAACTACTCTGTCTCTAATGTTCATAATTCCGAAGCATTCAACTTCATAATGTCAGTAGCAATAAACATCTATTATACTCGTACTTTTATTTGTTTTCCTATATTTTCTCAACATAGCCATCTTTTACACTATTATTCAAAGTCATATCTTTTTTGTTTAGATTTCTTTTTTATTTATAATAATCAGTATTATATACATTAATTTTGCGTAACTTTATTTTCACATAACATGTATTACTTGTCTCAAGTTCAAGTTTGTTGGCATATACTTGAGGAAGTGCTTGCTTCGCACTCACTAATTATATGAATTGGTTTTTTTTGTTTTTATTAATTAAAGCGGTGAGTACCTGCAAAGATATCTTTAGGTTAGGTTAGGTTAGAACTGTGACCAACTACGCGCGAGCCGAGCGAGCGAAGCGAGCGGTGCCGCGGCAGCGGCCGGCGAGCTTTCCTCGAAATTGCGCCCAATATTGTTTATCCACTATTATTCGGTTTTTTTCATATATAAATCCATGAACGTCTAATTTTAATCCTCCGCGACTGGTTTTAAATGATTTTAAATAATTTTCCTCCATAATAATAAAGCATTAATTTGACTTGACCGTTATTCGAAGCTTATTTAATTTGAGATAGGCACTACGTTTCCCGCCATCTATATCCGTCTCTTTCTTTCCTGTATCCTTCTCTTTCTGACCCCACCACCTGGCAGAGTGGGGGCGCACTGAGTGAGCCGCCATCTTTATGTCTCATTGGCGTCTTGTTTCCCGCCGGGTACGGTTGTGTTAACAATAACGTTACCACAATATTCAAATTTATTTTAAAATAATTATCAAGTATATTCAATTCTAGAAATTTCTACAAATATTTTTTGTGTTTTATGTGTGGTGCATACCAGAGTTATTAGGGTGGTAATAAGAAACCTACTGGTAAAAATACCCACAAAACTACACGTGAGTAATTTCATATTGATATTAAAACGCGGTGATACTTTGCCTAAGATGGGTTACAATTTAGTACCTACATTTTATACTGTGTAGTTTTATTCAAGAGAAATTGTGTGCTCTTCAGTGTGTAGTCGCATAATTTTTATTAACGGTTTTTCCGTTCGTATTTAATTTCAAATGTTTCAATCGGCTTTTTAGAACGGACATTTTTATTTGCTTAAATTGTGTGTGTTAGTAGTAGTCACATACTTTTTATTTGATTTTTATTTTAACGGTTTTAACCGTTAGTGTTGTTCTAAAGCCCCTTCCTGTTTTAGTATGGATGATAGTAATAGAAATGAAGTGACTGAACCATTACCAGGACCATCTGGTATGCAGCGTAAGTTACGGTCTAGGAGCTCAAGTTCAAGCAGTAATAGTTCCCACAGCAGTTCTTCATCTTCGTCTTCTTCACGCTCCCCAAGGCGTCGACGGAGTCGTCATGAAAAAAGGAGGAGGGGGAGAAAACAAAGACATTCGAAACAAGAGTATCGAAAATTATCAAAGGAGGTACGTGATCTTCGTAAATCGTTGTATGCTCGTGATAATGAGCGGCAAGCTCAAACTAGTGATCATTACTATAATGATTCCATGTCTATAAATTCTGGTGTTAGTCGTAACCTTTACGAAGAATTAGGTGATAGTGCATCTATTATCGACACGCCTAATGAAGTTATTTTTAATATTCAAACAAAATTAAAAGAACCTTCTATGCCCAAGAGTTCTGAGCTCCATTTGAAACTGCTATGTGATCTTCAACATTGGGATACTAGTAATTGGAATGAAATCAGATATTCCGAAACTCAAAAGGCGTATAATCACAAACCGGGTTTTACGGATATTGAGATAAATGAAGAAGTTGCAGCCTTCCAGTCTCCCCGCCATTTGATATATGCTGATAAAGCCTTTGCTGCCTTAACAATGTGCATTTTAGAGCAGAAGGAGTCGCTTCAGAAGGTATTGCTTGATTTTGCCAAGTGGTCTAAAGAATTAACCCCAGATTATGAGGTTATTAATAATAAGTTAACAGAACTTATAAATTGCGGTGATTTTCAAACAACCTCCTCAGATTTGTTACAGCTGGTTTGTGGCCATCGCGCAGAGATATTGCAAATGCGCAGGGATTGTGTAATCAAACAGGTAAAGGAGCCATTAGTGAAATCTACGCTTAGGAAGATTCCTCCTACATACACAAACTTATTTAACGCAGAAAAATTCACAGCCGCTTTGGAAAAAGCGGGTGGAGTGCGAAAATGTTTTTGGCCGCTAAAGAAGTCTAACAACTCTATCTCGCAGGTAGAGACACACAAAACTAGCGCCTCCTCGCAGGAGTACGCAACCCGAAAACGACCCTCGCAGGGTTGTCAACATGGATCATGCTACATGCAAGGCAATTGCCAAACTGCACCACCCCCGCAGGGTGGTTATAACTCGCACTGTCATGGACATGGCTCTCATTCGGTCGCACCGAATAATCGGGGGCTTTTTCGTGGACGAGGTTCTTCGAGATCTCGCCCCAAGCACCGAAATCAATCCAAATCTGGGCAGAAACGAGCACCGTCTCCGCCCAACAACAATAGAGACGTCAAACGTCGAAAATATTGACATGATGCAGTTCAAAGCAGGCCGTCTAGCAAATTTTTTAACTCGGTGGGAACAATTCGGAGCTCCAAATGTCATTCTCAGGATGATATCGGGGTATCGCATACCCTTTCGTCAAAGGCCTCCAATGATCCATCCAAGGAACATAAAAAAGGGTATGTTAGTTCCTTACTCAGTAGAGATGACCACAATCATCGACAAAATGAAGGATCAAGGGGTCCTCGAACGAGCACATCTGTCTCCAAGTTTCCTGTCATCAATGTTTTTAGTTCTCAAGAGCGACGGCTCTGCTCGGCCCATTTTCAACCTGAGGGCCCTCAATCAATACGTAATAACCACAAAATTCAAATTAGTGAATGTTTATCGTGTGCCAGACTTCCTACAGCAAAGAGACTGGCTGTGCAAAATAGATCTCTCGCAAGCGTACTTTCACGTTCGTGTAGCTCGCAGCCACAGACGATTCCTACGCCTAGTCTATCGAAAGGAGCTATTGGAAATGACATGTTTATCCTTTGGTCTAAGTACTGCACCCAAGACTTTCGCATCAGTGACAAATTGGATTGCCCAAATGCTCAGAAAACGAGGAATACGAATACTGGTGTATTTAGACGACTTCCTGATTGCTCATCAACACGAGGAAAGCCTAAAGGAACATTTAAATATTGTCATTCATAAATTACGAGAAATCTGTGTTGACTCCGTCAAAAACATTAGCGTATCTGGGCGTTCAGTGGAATGCCTGGACAAATCAGAAGCAACTCCCCAAGGAGAAGCTGACGTCCCTGATTGTCAAGCTGTCCCAAATGCTAGACAAGGAATATACGAAGCTCAAGGAGGTTCAGAGTCTGGTTGGACTTCTGAGTTTTGCGAGTTTTACCGTCCCAAGAGGCCGACTCAATTATCGAGCTCTATTGGACCTCCTCAACAAAATGTTGAGATCAGACCAGAAATGGCATTTAATTCCTATCGAAGCCCGGGACAACATAATATGGTGGCTTCAGAACTGCAAACGCCCTTCAGCCATCCATGTACCTCCACCAACCCATTACCTTACAACAGATGCTTCCGATATAGCATGGGGAGCTCGATTAGACAATTTGTCGTTGACAGGGTTGTGGGCAGATCGCGAAAAACACTTACACTGCAACCAGAAAGAAATGCTCGCCATCCTAAAGGTGTTACAAGATCATTGTCAGCTCCTGCAACGGAGTACAGTACTAATTCAGTGCGACAACAAAACGGTTATCGCATATCTCCGACGCGAAGGGGGCACGAGATCCACACCACTGATGGATCTAACATACCAAGTTTTTCAAATTCTGGAAGAATACCAAATTTACGTGAATATTTTTCATATTCCCGGGATGTACAACGGTCATGCGGACCATTTGTCGAGACTTCGGGTCAATCCGGAATGGCATCTCTTGGCCAGAGCCACAGAGACAGTGTTTGCCAAATGGGGCATCCCCCTGATAGACCTCTTTGCCTCCAGTCGAGCACACGTTGTAGTGAATTATGCGTCCCTGGATCTGAACGATCACCAAGCATTGTTTCACGATGCGTTCTCCCGACGGTGGAATTTTCAACTGGCGTGGATTTTCCCGCCACCGTACTTGATTCCCAAAGTGCTATCCCATTTGAACAGTGCTCGCGGGATATACTTGCTAGTAGTTCCGCATTGGGATCGAGTATATTGGCGGGCAGATCTCAAGACCCGAGCGTTGGCAGCCCCATTCACACTACGAAATCTCGACCAAGTCTTAGTAGACGTGTCGACGGGATTCCCACCTCCGAGGACACAGAACATGATTCTCGAGGTATGGAAATGTGGGGGTGGGCCGAAACCCTAAAAGATTGGAATGATAGCCAAATAAAACTATTGAAGAAGTCTTGGCGGCCTTCCACACTAAAGACTTATGACGTTGCTTGGAAAAAATGGCTAATCTGGTCCGAGCAACACCAAATTAATCCTCGTAATCCTAGCGGTAGAGAAGTAGCCAGATTCCTGTCGGACCTTCATTTGGTTAATAATTTATCATATAATACGATTCTGTTGCATAAATCTGTAATTTCCACTCTTTGCAATCCAGACATTGCTGGCCAAATTAGTTCTCATATTTTAGTAAAACAGGTTTTAAAATCCATAGCGTTAGAGAAACCAGTTAAAACTAAACCACCAATTTGGAACATCGATAGCCTAGCTGCATACCTTAATAGTTATAACGTTACACACGACAATATTTTCCAAGTGCAGAGACACACTGCAACATTATTACTTTTATGCTCAGGTCGAAGAATTCACGATTTGACTTTATTAAGAACTGATTCGGAGAATTGTATTGAAAGTAATAACTCAATCACATTGTGGCCTGTTTTTGGTTCAAAGACTGATTCTTCGGATCACAGGCAATCGGGTTGGAAATTGTTTACTAATCTAGATAGCAATAATTTGGATCCAGTTTATTGGATTAGTAGAACAATTGAATTGTTAAAAAATCGCAGAGATTCGGCTAAGATCCATAATCTGTTCATTTCTACAAGAGGTGAAGCTAAAGCCGCTTCAAAGACAATCATATCGGGGTGGATTAAAACTCTACTTAAGGATGCGTGTATAACTGCAACGCCTGGGAGTTTCCGCTCTGCTGTTGCCTCAAAAAACTGGCAAGATAATTTCCCATTAGACGATATTCTCGCGAGAGGAAATTGGAAGTCCCAAAATACTTTTTGTAAATTCTATAAGCGGACAGTTCTACCTTCATCTTCAAATACCTCTATAACTATGTTATTTAATCCTGTTGATTGAGGTTGGTGATATAATGTTGATTCTATCATTGTGATTAATCAAGTTGAAACAATTACTTAATTAAACCATAATCATATTCACATAATTATGTAAGTTATCTATTTTTCTTTAATAAAAAGGAAAAATACATTTATTTCATTCAATATAACCAGTAATATCTTAATCTACTAACAAGTCATTCACATTGGCGTCCGTGTGACCACCACCAGGCGATAACAAACACGTCTCAAATTAAATAAGCTTCGAATAACGGTCAAGTCAAATTAATAGAAGCGTTTTACCTACCAATAAAACGCATATTAATTTACTTACCTTATTCGAAGCTTATGTTTTAAAGTCTGCCTGGTGATTTTCGACTCAATGAGACATAAAGATGGCGGCTCACTCAGTGCGCCCCCACTCTGCCAGGTGGTGGGGTCAGAAAGAGAAGGATACAGGAAAGAAAGAGACGGATATAGATGGCGGGAAACGTAGTGCCTATCTCAAATTAAATAAGCTTCGAATAAGGTAAGTAAATTAATATGCGTTTTATTGGTAGGTAAAACGCTTCTATTAACACAAACATGCACGTAATGATAATACACCGACATGAACTTAGCAAAAGACACAACTCAGTACGTTATGTAAAACATACCCCCAAATAATAATCATATCCTCAAATTAAAACTATAAATATCATCTTCTTCGTCGTAAATGTTTCTTTCTGAGTATGAGTGAAAATATTATGGTAATTATGTTTAGGGATAAAAGCGTTATGATAAAAAACAGTAGGAGTTTAAATATATTTACATTAATGATATTATTAATTACAATTTTCGGAAACATGAGTGTTATGAGCATCGCCGGTAGCACTACAAATAGTATTAATAAAACTTTAGGATGAAAAATTTTAGGAAGAGTGATCATTTGGATTACAAATCATTAGGAAGAACAATTTCGGGTAAAGAACTTTAGGTGAGCCAATATGGACCCATACCAAATATTGTAAAACATTTTAAAAGAGTAACGGTGGAGTTTCTTGCCCATTCTTCTCCATACGAAGCTACCTTTTGGAAGGGGCGACTAGAATCAATTCTATTTTATTTATAAATTTTGACGTTCAAAAGTGCCATCTATGTGCCTATTAGAAATAAATAATTTGACTTTGACTTTGACTCCAATAATATTTCCTTTTATTTTACAAATTAGGTTTTACAGAATGTAAGTGACAAATCAATCTGCCTAGCTTTTTTCAACTATGTTAGGGTCGGCTTCCAGTCTAACCGAATGCAGCTGAATACCAGTATTTTACGTGGAGCGACTGTCTATCTGACCTTCACAACCCAGCTACTGGGTAATATAATACGATACCCCTTGGTAAGACTCATTGTCAGACTTTCGGACTTCTGACGACCTGTAACGACTGTCAAAGATCTTACGAATGATAGCCGGGACCAACGGCTTAACGTGTTTTTAAACATTTTAATACCAAAGTGTTTCGGAAAGTCTTCCTACCTACCTACGTCTATTTTTCGACAACTTAGGCCGGATTTCACCGATGAAACTGAACGTGATCAGCACATCTAAACCGTGTTCATGAGCTGTGTCACCTTTGTTGTGTAATATTGACACTGACAGCTATTGAACGTAGCTTACATGTCGTCACTTTTTATTTATAGTTAATGAACACGGTACAATACCAATTACATTAATCAACATAGAAAACAAAACTACACAGTGCAGACAATTATGTCATAAACAATTAAACAATTATCAGCTACTTAGTTAACATGTAACAGTGGACACCCACGCGTAATGTTTCTCACAGAACATCAGACATACGCTCTTAATTTTACTCCATTCGTCTGCAAACACATCACATTCAGGGTTGGCCATCAGGAGGGCATTGAGCATCGTTAAAGTGACACATAGGTGATTCAGCTCTGGCGACCGTTCTGCACGGCAGTTGTGCGAACAGATTGTGTCGGCGACTTTGGCGGTGACCGATGTATTTGTCGGGTACAAATAGTCGACAGAAAAGATCATGGAGCTCAGGGCATTCGATACGACCGTTAAGGGTCTTACAGGCTACCGTGAGCTGATCAAGGCCTATTCTTACCTCCAACGAGTTGAAACCCAAAGTCCCTAGGATACAGTTGGTGGGGTACATGTAAGGATAGAAATTATAGGATGACTCTAGATGTGACACCTCGTAACTGCAGTTATTGGTCAATTTAAAATTTTGATGCGAAATTGTCCATCACGCAATTTTCCATCTTTCTGGTGATACCTTGTATGTACTGTTTCGCTTCCCTTAAAAACTGACTTTTAGGGACATCTCACATTCAATCAAATTACAGAAAGTTGTCCGATTCGTATTTACGAGGTGTCACATCTAGAGCGACGTTGTGCTGATCGCGTTCAGTTTCATTGATCAAATTGGCAGACGTGTGCCAGTAATTACGAGTCATTTGTCTTGGAGAGTAAAGTAATACCTGTGACAATCAAAGATACCTACACTAAAAGCTGACAACAACATTGTAGGGTAAATGCTTGCCTACAGAATCATATTCTACCAACAATTCCAGTTGAAGAACTCATTGCTAAACTACACACTAACCAATATACTCCAATAAAGATAAAAAGAAGAAAAAACGACGTTTTCCAACTATTCGGTGTACAAGTCAGCGTAAACACAGCATTAAAGGCTAAGCTTTCTATTTTAGCATGCAACGGACGTCGTACAAATAATCGTAACGTACCGATGTAAACATCGCTTAGTTTTATGCCGCTGATCGTAAAAGTGTTTTATTTGTAGACTCGCGGTCGGTCGTGTGTGTATATAGCCTTATTAGGAGGAGTTTTACACTTGGTTTTGAACCGGTTGTTTTTTTTGTTTGTCCGGTAAAGTTTTGGCGGCATGTAGACCGTTTTAAAACCGTAGGTAAATTTGTGTTTTGGTACAGCATAGCTATTTACAACCATTCGAGACGCTTTTTTGCTGAATCGAACATCATCCAATGTTCTCGAAGGAGGTTTCTAAACGCTGTTCGCCAATCCGAAACCCGAAATTGTTTACAGTTTAAACCAAATCGACCGCTATTCTTTCGACGACTATTTGTTGTCGGGAACGAAACAAATCTGGTAACTTAAAATGTGTTATTTTCGACTCGTAAGCTTGTCGAATGGTTGTTAATAGTTATGTAGGTATGAGCATAGGGGTGATAGTTAAAAAAAATCGGTCAAGGGCGTGTCGGACCACGCACAACACGTATATTCCATAGTTGGGATGAATTTATCCCAAAAACAAACTTAACATTGTAATTGAAAAACATGTTCTCCCATACATCGATAAAAGTCACGGTCAATTATCCAACTGCAAATGTAAGTTGGTCGACTATTACTCGTTAACTTGTAAACCATAATTAGCTGTGATAGTTTTTCTTTTAATTTCGTCATTTGTACAACTGTAATTTTTTCACAAATACAAAAACAATCATTTAGCTGGCACAAACACTGGGCACGCCACAATTGTGGCGATAAGTCCCCTCTTTGAGGAGTGGCTGGAGAGGTGCCACGGCGTCCTCACCTTCCGCCTGACGCAGGTCCTCACCGGATATGGATGTTTCGGGAGGTTCCTGTTTAGGATTAAGCGGGAGGAAACGCCCGGGTGTCACCACTGTGTGGATCGCCCGGAGGACACGGTGGAGCATATGGTGGAGGTCTGCCCAGCTTGGGCGGAGCACCGCCGTGTCCTCACGGAGGCGATCGGCGGCGGCGATCTCTCGCGTCCGGGCCTGGTTCAGGCCATGGTTCGGAGCGAGAGTGCATGGGAGGCCGTCACCTCCTTCTGCGAAGCAGTTATGCTAGCGAAGGAGGAGGCGGAACGCGTGAGGGTGAGACAAGGTTCGCGCCCTCAAGCCCCTAGTCGCCGCAGGAGACGCCCCGGGCGTCGGGAGTCGCAAGCCGATTTCCGGCCACCGTAGGCGCGGGCCTGCGGACGGTGAGCGATGGGTAGCTCGCCGCCCGATAAGGACCAGGCCCGGGTCGACGGCGCGTTGTGTTCCACGCGCACCTCAAAGAGATGTCAGCACAAACTGACGGGGTCCGTTAGGACCAATGCCTGCCGGGGTTGCGAGTTTGTCCGAAAGGGATATCGTGGCCCTGGCACACAGGCAACGGAAGAAACACGGGTGGGTTTTAGTCAGTAAAAGTCTGACACGCCCTCCCGCTCCGCCCAGAGCGTGAGAAGTTAAAAAAAAAAAAAGCTGGCACAAACACACATTTGACTAACAAAAATTGGCACTTTCATTTAAAGCTAAATATAGAGTATTCTACCTGTCTATCTATACTCCAAATCATGGGATAAACGAGAAAAAAATACCATCCCCACTTTACGTGTAAGGGAGGTACTTACCCTAAAGATTTTATTTTACCAGTTTGTCGGCGTGATTAATACTCAATACTCAATATATTTATTGCTTCCACATGTGAACTTAGGTGGGGGGTGTGGGGGGTTATATGTATAGCCATGCCAAATTAGAGCTTTCTAGTACTAAGAGTATCTGAGCTAAGTCGGGGACAGACAGACAGACGGACATGGCGAAACTATAAGGGTTCCTAGTTGACTACAAACCCTAAAATCCTCTAAGTTTTTGTGATTTACATAATATTATTTAAACACAGCGAATTACTACATAATTACTTAGTCACAAAATCAAACTGAAGCATTGCATTATCATGGAGAAAGCAATGAGTCAAACATCACGAAATGTAGACCAACGGAAGCTACTTTTTGTTCAATAATTGTAGAAGCAAAAAGAAAACATAAACAACAAAGAAAATCGTTTCAATCCACATCCGGAAACAAAACCGTACAGGAACCGGATGCAATTCTGTCCGCTCCACAAAACCGGGTAAAACCGGGTACATCTTAATCGCATAGTGCTTTCATGTCTCTTGATAATAACCCAGCGATGTTCCGTCTAGTGGCAATTAGCCCCGGCCATGCTGACTCGGCTAAATCGAGTCTAGACTGAATCGCAATCTAGATTTTTATAGATTAGGATAGTTTGGCCACAGAAAAGATAGGTACAGAAGGCTCGATAGAATGAGCGAAAACGCACGCGCTTATAGAAAAATAAAGTAAAATAGTTGATGGTGTAAAAATAAAACGAACATCACAAAAATTTATACAAAAGCCCAGTATTCGAAATAAAAAAATCACAACAAGAACAAAATCAAAATACTTATGTTATTTCGTTTTGTTGTTTTTTTTGTTTTGGTATAATATACCTACATGGACACTTATGAAACGTCAGAAGCTGGGTGCACGGTTCCAATTGGTCGTTCCCTATGGAGAAGAGCCGACAAGAAACTCAACGGTTACTCTTTAAAAAAATAATTGGCTTTTACAATGTTTTCAAATTACAGTGATTATATAGTATGGGAGGCACTGTAGGCCCGTCAACAAGTTCCAGGTACTTAACAAAATAGAAAATAGTCTACAAATCTACAAGATTATTTCATATTAATCATTAAATCAATTATACAGGGTCAAATTAAATTAGCTAGCGAAACTCCGCTGTGTGCATGTGATCGGTATCGATAACTAACCACGATAAAATAAAAATATAACGAATCACGTCTGCGGAATTTCGCTAGCTAATTAAATTTTTCCCTGTATACAGCGTGGCACTTTAGTGGCGACATTAATTTAACACACTTATACAGTTTCGCCTTAACGTTTTATGAAAATATTTAAATTTTATTAAAAGTAGTAGGCGAATTAATGGAAAGAGAGAGTTTTATTATTTCGTTTGTTTGATTTTTTTTATTTTTCTATTTATAATTATTTATCATAATATAATGTATATAAAAAAATATATAATTACCCAGCCACTAGACCTACCCGTGAGTTGAATTAATGTCGCCATTGTGGCGGCACGCTGTATAATCACAAAACTTAAAAAGTTTGAAGTTATAGTTATTGACAAATTGTCTAACATTGTCTACTGCTACGACCATATAGATATTATAAAATAAAGTACAGTAATATAGAGCAAGTGCTCTCGCGCCTGGCATTCTTTTGAAGACCGGTTACAACATGTTTATACCAAACAAGCCAATGCACATTCTATCCCGAGTAATCCCGTCTCGACCAAATTCTTCTTGTGTAAACACGGATAGAGCATTCACGTCAGTCTATCCATACTAAAATGTAAAGAATATTAAGAAAATAATGCTCTTGCTCTTGTTCTATGTATGTTTGGTGTTACACGACGGGTACCCACCTTATGACAGATTGAGATCTCCGTACGTACGCATTTATGGGCGCGTGTGCCTGCTTTCACTACAGTGCTCTCAAAGTCATTTTACCTCTGATTTTGCATCACAGTGATCTTTATAGCTCCCCATTTCTTCCCGTGGGTGTTGTAAAAGGTGACTAAGGGGCTTACTAGAGAATGGGCAGCAGCGTTCTCTATGCATTCTTAACATCATACTGCGATCGCCAACCTGCCTACCAAGCGTGGCGATTATGACAAACCCCACCTTAGAGGCATATGTCCAGCAGTATGAGCAGTGGTCGTCTTTCGGCTGAAATTATGATAAAGATGATGATCTTTATAGAATAGAATATTATTATTTCAGACAAAGTCCATAGGGTTAGTAAAAAATTTACTTACCATCAAGTGTTAGTACTGTCATAGATTTAATCATTTAAAAGGCCATGTCCAAAAATGGTTTTTTATTATTCAATAATTCTAACTAGGATCAGTTAAATATATTTGGATAGACAACTCAAAAGCTAGTGATTCTAACTATAACATACATTTTTAAAGGCTTCCATTTTTGAGAAAAATTGTTTGTTTATTTTAGTGTGAATTTACTCCTAAAACGAACAAACCTTTCTAACTAACTAGTATATTAAAGTGAACACACCCTAAACAAAAAGAAAACTTGTCAAAATTGACACATGGCACTGTTATTACTGTCTTTAAATATTTGATCGATGATTAAGACAATGTAAACAATAAGAAATATGATGAAAAGGGATGTTTGCAGTCAAAAATGTTTAGTCTAACCTCTTTTATAATTGATAGGGATTATATTTTAGATTTTATTTGGGTTGCCATCAACAAATAAAATATATGAAAAACATTAAATATTTTATAATTTTTCTCTTAAATGGAGGGGTCAGTGGGTACAAATTCCATATTTTTGTCGCTTTTATTTAGGTGTAGTTTGACGCTGGTTAGATTTTTCTCGGAATAAAAAACCAACGCCCATACAAAAAGCGGACATCTCCTTTAAATTCAGCGTGGAGCTGCATCCACTTCCGCAACATCGGGGAATCCCACCGATCTGCGAACACACTGAGAATACTGTTAGTCCTGTCGCGAACACGCGACATCAGGGACGAACATCTTTTTCTGATAATGGCGGCAAAATCGTCAATGTTGTTATCCGCAAAGATCCCTGACGCACTACAACGCCACAGCAGCCGCAGCAGTACTCTCAGTGCATCATTATATTGAACGCGTAGGTCGCTGTGCCTGCTGAGTGAAATTGACCCACAGGCTGTACGTGTAGAAGGACTGACAGTAAGCTTCGAAAAGCGTTACTTCACGGGCAGCATCATCATCTTCATGGTTCATAATAGTTGCTGTCAACTTTAAATTAACTTTGAAAGGACTGTAGTTGTATGGAGCCGGCCTTCTGTACCTATCTATTCTTTGGTTTGGCTGGCTGATTCTGAACGTTGGTTTGTCTTGAAGAGATCTTTTTAGAGACTGAATTGATAAGCGACGGGGTTTTAATGGAATAGTTCCCATTCCAGAGCTTCCTATTTTAAGTTCGTTAAATATTTTTATACTGGTGTGAATAAAGGAGTATACGGGTCAAATAATGGTGAGTTAGTACCACTACACAGTATACCAACCCAAAAAACACTCACGTTGACGTGACATTGTAGTTGAAAAGAGTGTTTCCGCCAATTTTTTTAGATACTTAAGAATGTCTCTACTACCTTCAGTATGTGGCCTATGAGTACTGAGCCAATTTAGAGGGAAGAGCTCGTGGCTAAGTAATAACAGCTGCTCGGGTCGATCCCTCAGGTAAAGCTACGCTTGCCGAGGTTGGTCCGTGGATGGGTGACCATATTTACAAACCGAGACTCCTCCGTGCCTTGGAAAGACGTTGGTGCCGGCTATCATTCGTCTTTGATAGTAGTTACGGGTCGTCAGAAGCCCGAAAGTCTGACAACAGGCTTACCGAAGCGTATCGTGTTACCGAGTAACAGGGTTGTGGAGGTCAGATAGGCAGTCGCTCGAAGTAAAATACTGGTATTTAGCTGCATCCGGCTGCTCCATTTTGTCCTTTCTCCTGTATCGTGGGTGCGTTCACAAACATTTAAACTCACATACATAAACAGCCAGACCCGGAACAACTACTTATAGGTCATACAAATATTTGTTCCGTGCGGGAATCGAACCCGCGAGACGCAGCGCAGCAGTCAATCGCTTAACTACTGCGCCAACCGTACCGTCAACTATGTCGTAACACAGGTCATGCGCTATCCGTGTGCCGTTCAACCATTATGGCGTAAAAGGATTGCAGAGAGACAGACAGAGATATATTTGCATTTATAATATTATTTATGAATTATCATTAGTATGAGTCTCGATTCCAGACACCGAATCTGCGACCAGTATCACAGAAGACTCACCACAACTGTGCCCAGAGTGTAAACCAAAGTTTAAGCACAAAGCAGGCGTCCTTGAAAACATACGTACATGTTATGTAGTCTTTATGAAGGGTTAAATGAAAACATAAGTTTCCACTCTTGTTGGAGTCTTTTGGTAATAAAATGGCGTCAAAATTACTTAATTAGTGTCACACATACCCGGAGTCTTGATTTGTTTTAGCAGGGCGTCTTTTTTTTTTTTGGTGGGAAATTATCAAATAACTTCTCCCGCTCTGGGCGGAGCGTGTTAGACTTTTACTGACTAAAACCCACCCGTGTTCCTTCCGTTGCCTGTGTGCCAGGGCCACGATATCCCTTTCGGACAAACTCGCAACCCCGGCAGGCATTGGTCCTAACGGACCCCGTCAGTTTCTGCCGACATCTCTTTGAGGCGCGCGTGGAACACAACGCGCCGTCGACCCGGGCCTGGTCCTTATCGGACGGCGAGCTACCCATCGCTCACCGTCCGCAGGCCCGCGCCTACGGTGGCCGGAAATCGGCTTGCGACTCCGGACGCCCGGGGCGTCTCCTGCGGCGACTAGGGGCGCGAGGGCGTGAACCTTGTCTCACCCTCACGCGTTCCGCCTCCTCCTTCGCTAGCATAACTGCTTCGCAGAAGGAGGTGACGGCCTCCCATGCACTCTCGCTCCGAACCATGGCCTGAACCAGGCCCGGACGCGAGAGATCGCCGCCGCCGATCGCCTCCGTGAGGACACGGCGGTGCTCCGCCCAAGCTGGGCAGACCTCCACCGTGTCCTCCGGGCGATCCACACAGTGGTGACACCCGGGCGTTTCCTCCCGCTTAATCCTAAACAGGAACCTCCCGAAACATCCATGTCCGGTGAGGACCTGCGTCAGGCGGAAGGTGAGGACGCCGTGGCGCCTCTCCAGCCACTCCTCAAAGAGGGGACTTATGGCCACAATTGTGGCGTGCCCATAGCAGGGAGTCTGGATTTGGGTTCGCTCCCTATGTTCTATGTTAGAGGGTTTGGTTTCCGCACTTGGTCCTTCATATTGTGCGTGGGCCATATATCTGTAAAGGATCTGGGTGACCCGAGGGTTTATGTTCTGATTTGGGTGACGATTGTGCAGAATAAACAATTTTTCTTTTTTTACATGCGCTACGGTTTCTTCAGCCTCTACGCATGCCCTACACAGAGGACTGTCCGTTATGCCTATTGTGTGGAAGTGTTTGTTTAGTGAGCAGTGTCCCGTGATGGTCCCCGTAACCAGGCGCAGGCCGTTCCTGTCCAGGCATAGTAGACGCCTGATTTGCCTGCCATCTAAGGATGGCATAGTTTCCCTGGACTACCTGCAGCACGGTGTCAAGGTGTCCACCAGTACTTTGCTTGTGTGTGAACTCCTGTAGCCACCTGCATAGTTGGTTGAAGGCGATGTGTTGGTGAAGTACTCGTACGATAGGTTCGGGTTCACAGATAAACACGCTCGATGGTTCACTCCCTATTACATAACGCAAATATAACTGGCGAAATGTGGGTATACTATAGGTACACACACCTGTACCGAACCCTTCGCGGATTACAGGCGTCATGATTTATGTTATAAAATTTTGTTTTGACTGCCTGGTTGTTTGGCTGTTGAGTGGTTATAGTCGACTGCTGACTTCTTCTTTTGTTTTGATATTTTTGTTTGTTTTATGTGGTGAATTTTTTTTGTCCTTATTTTATATAATTTTCACTGATATTTGTATGTCTTCAATGACAAAACATAGTGCAACATATGATTAGTTTATAAGACCTTGACCTTGAACCTATGTTTGACAAATAAATAAGGCTAATAATTTTCGAGGCGACTTACAACTTAAAGGGCGACTAATTATTTGCTGCAAAAAAAATAACATGGCAGCGATTAAATATTATTTCTTAATCGCTGCAAAGTCATCTACTGTTATTGAATCATTTGGGTTAGGTTAGGTTAGAACAGTAACCATTAACAAGCAAAGGCGAGCGAGCGAAGCGAGCGTGCCGCGGTAGCGGCCGCCGAGCGCCAGATCCCCTCTATTGTTGGTAAATTCAGTTACCAAAACAAAAATTCGATGCCAGTTTAAATTAAAATAAAGCTAAAAACTGATTATTGAGCTGCTACTTTCTACTTAAAATAATACTTCGCTGTAGCTGCTAACCTACTATTTTTGCTACCGGCTTTCATTATTTTTTAATCCCAAATTCCGATTAATTTGTCGCTGCGTTAAATACATGCCAATAAATAATTCTGATTCTGATTATTTGGTAACAATACCATAAAGTTTGTGTTGAATTATTGGTGCCTTAATATTATGAGTAGTTTATATCATGCCAATTTTTATGTTATTTATTTTGTTTGAAATTTTTTTTTTCTATTTTAATAATATTGTTTATTTTATTATATCAACATACTGTTAACAACTTGTAATAACCGCTGTACTATTTAATGTGATAACCTAATCACCAATCTGTATACTACTATTGTGTTTTTTTTTGCATATCAACCATTTAGCTAGCAGAGAGTAGGGGACACTTGACTCTAACATAAAATTGCACTTTACAGCTTAATATTACGCAAACGGATCCCTGAATCGACAAATGGTTTACACAGACCCGGAATATTTTGGAACGGCCTATCCAACGGTACCCCACACCATAGGGTAGGCGAGAAAAAAAATATCATTCCCACTTTACGTGCAAGGGAGGCACCCTAAAAATTTTTTTTTTAAGATTTAATTTTACTAGTTTTTTAGCGTGATTAATATGTAGACCCATGCCAAATACAGCTTTCTAGTACTAAGAGTCTCGGAGCTAAATTGGGGACAGACAGACAGACGGACATGGCAAAACTATAAGGGTTCCTTGTTGACTACGGAACTCTTAAAAACGAGCGAGTCTTACAGTAGTCGCATAAGATGTGTAACATCTGACATCTCACCTTGGTAATAAGCAACTTAGTAGTGACAGAAATTAACCTCAAAATTTAAAAAAGCTAAGCACTGAAGTATTTATTCGAATAATTATTATTCGTTCGAAATTAGGCCCCCTCTAGTTACACCAATAGTACACCAATAAGTACACTAATTCCATTCTAATATAAAGTACTTACTAATTCCATTAAAAAGTACTTACTTATTCCATGCTCAAGCTGTCACTTCCTGTCTACACACTTATCACCGTCACTTATCACAATAAAACAAAAAAAAACTATTATCACATGATTAACTATGTACTTTTAAATAGCTGCAGTCAAATTACACTTCTTACTACCATAAGAAGTGTAATTTTACTGCAGCTAATTAAAAGTACGACTACAGTAATCATAAAATTGTGCGTCCTTTTACCAAAACAATTTCACGTCAATAAGTAATTAAATAAAACTGACACAACCAATAAACAGCCTTTTATACTTACTCCGGTGACCACATAACAAGGATTTAATGTACAAATATTTTTGCTAAAATATGACGGTAGTCACGACGGGGCATCGAAATATTAGGTTTGGGTCCAAATGGGCAATTTCCGAGATGTGCCACGTTTCGCGAATTGAATAACGGTGGCACTAACGTAGTTAGTCGTACGGATCCGGGTTCGGGCGGGTGTGTACGGTCCGGGTTTTTTCTCATTTAAGGCGCAAAGGTCCGTCTAAGTTGTGACTTGTGAATAAGTAAACGGATTTTAGGATGTTTGATTATTACTTTGTGGGGGAAGAACAGTTGGAAAAAAGATATTTAACCGGCCAAACAATTTTGATCATTGCTCTAGTTATAATATAGACCGATTGTACGATTGCAGAGTAAGGGCGAAGCCAAACGAACGTAATTTTGTGAGTCGTGAGTCGCAAAATTTCGGTCGCAGATATTCTGCTGCATTCGGTTTCATAAAAAAGTCCTATTTGATTCACACGGCGACGCAAAATGAGTTGTCTGCCGACTCACACGCATTATTTGGACCGAATTGAGTTTGCGGGGGGCGAGGGGGCTGTCGCGGGTCTAGCAAAGCGTCAGTCAGGTACAGATTGCGTGATAGTCGACATGTATTTTTACTCACAAAATGCTGGACACAGAAGAAATGATAATTGAAATTGACTCCTAGAAATTGGTTCCATTGCATGACACAAACATCCGCTATAAACGTTGGATAGTAACTGAATAAAATGCGCTCGTCTGGCATCCCAACAGAATTTCTGCCGGGCAGAATTTTTGAGACCGAAATTCTGCGACTCACGACTCACAATATTACGCTCGTTTGGCCTCACCCTACATGACGTGACATTTTGTAGGAAGAAATACAAAAAGATACGGCCAAATGTATACAATATTAGTTTTAGTATATGCGAAACCCGAAACACGTGTCTAGTATTTTTATGTAAAGAATCTATGTACAAAATTTCAAAACTGTATCATGAAAACTCACAAAGAGAGAGAAGGTTGTTATGTTACTGGGTTGTCCGTACAAAAACATGCTAAACATGCGACCCTGGAGGCGCCCCCGCGCCTCCAGGGTCGTCTTACGCTCATTGATAATAATTTGGCAGTAGGTACCTAACCGTACGGCGATTGTATTGCAAGTAATTAAATGGTGATAACATTTTCCGTCACACTTAAATATTTTTGGGACAAAATATAACATGGTGTAGAAATTATTGAAATCGATTCAGTTCCATATTCTGAACAAACTATATTCTGGTTATGCATATATAAAAATAATGTTGTATATTAAAACAACATTTACACGGAATAAACATAAAAACCGAGCGAGCCTAACAGTAGTCGCATATGATGTGTAACATCTGACATCTCACCTTGGTAATAAGCAACTGAGCAGCGACAGAACTTGACCCCCGTGCGTTAAAATTTTACGTCGGTTATTTAAAAAAAAAATCGCTGTTCCAAAAAATTTGACCGAGTAGGTATTGCACTTCTGTAGGAAACAGCTGTTTTGTTTTTAAATTACCGACGAGAAATTTCAACGCACGGGGTCAAGTATGATCTACTGGATCCATTGTAACAGGTTTCGCGTCGATGTCCCTGCCACCCTGTATAGTTCTTACTAACTCCATGAGTACACTAATTACATGCTATTATAAAATACTTACTAATTCCATACTATTAAAAAGTACTTACTTATTCCATGCTCAAGCTGTCACTTCCTGTTATACATTTCTCTCCCATATAGAGCGAGAGGAAATATATTACACATCAAAATTAATGCAACAAACCATGCAATTGAAAATAGCACCTACAAGCTTTGTTCACGTAACACGTTCAGTGCCGGGAGACCTACTAGAGGGTTCACTCAAGTCGCATATGGGATGCCGGTAGCCCTCGCGGAGGGCTCATTTTAAATATCCGTTTTTCTTAGCGAATACAGCATTATAAACTGAAATTAAAATCAGTTGTATATTTTAGCAAGATTTAGTAGTATACTCGTTGGTTTTCAAATACAAGCATTTTTATTTATATTTTTATTTATATATTTTTTTAATTATATCTTGCTATATGTAGGACCGATGGCTGGTGGAGTAGACGAGTCCTGGAGTGGAGACCGCGTATGGGCAAGCGTAGTGTGGGGCGCCCCCAGCTAGATGGATCGACGACCTTAAAAAGGTGGCTGGGACAGACTGGATGCGGAAAGCGGAGGACAGTCAAAGTCAAAAGTCAAATTATTTATTTCAAATAGGCACATAAATGGCACTTTTGAACGTCAAAATTTACAAATAAAATAGAATTGATTCTAGTCGCCCCTTCCAAAAGGTAGCTTCGTATGGAGAAGAATGGGCAAGAAACTCCACCGTTACTCTTTTAAAATGTTTTACAATATTTGGTATTGGTACATCAATTATATAATTATATGTGAAGACGATGCACCTAGAATAAAACACAGAAACAACAAGAAAAAAACCTAGAATAGAACAATAAAAGACAGGGTGTTGTGGCGCAGCCTGGGAGAGGCCTATGTCCAGCAGTGGACTGCTATAGGCTGAGTTGATTGATATGTATGGCGGCATGGCGTATGAGCTCTACGAAAAGTGGGTGGAGTCGAAAATGTTAAACTACAAAAATATGTAAGCTGGAGCTAGGAGCTAGTTAGGAGCTAAATTGATATCTTTGCACTACGTATCGTAAGCCATTTTCAGCGGCACTTAATAATCAGCCTATAATGTTCCCACTGCTGGAATACAGGCGTCCACTCGGTGAGAGGGAGTGGGCCGTAATCCATTACGCGGGCTCACTAGACTACGGGATGATAGATGTCACATGTCTTAGAATTTTTGTTTCTAGGACATGCCGCTTTCCTCACGAAGTTTTCCCTCACCGTTTTGAGAGTAGTGGAGATTAAATCATTTACACAAAGTAAAGTGCCTGCCTGGGCTCGAAGCTATGACCTATGACTCGTGGTCGCGGCCGCCGGCCGTTGCCTCTAGGCCACCTCTGCTCACCCACGCTCATGTGCTGTTTTGTAAATATCTTACTGTGAAAACTTAGATGAAGTGTGGTTGCGTATGTTTTTGTATTTCTTGTGCGTGGTTTAGTAGTAGTATGTGGTTTCCCAAATATTTTTTTTCTTTCTTTCTTGAAGTCAATACTGTAAATCCCTTGACAGTTCACTTCAAGCTCACCTCACTTAAGATTTCACCGTGAGATTTTTTACAGAATTTGATTCTGTAAAAAATCTCACGGTGAAACTTACTTATCACACACACAAAATGGTTTTAAAAGGACTGGTAGAAATCAAATTACATAATTTATTTATTTTATTTTATTTATAATGGAACAATAAACAGCTACAATATTAAATATTTACAAATAACATTATTATAAATATTATTAAAGATATTGCAGCCCACTACATGATCCGCAAGTTAAAAAAATTAAGATTATGTAAAAAATGCCACTACGTTAATCACATATATTAAATATATAAAAAATAAAATAGATTATTAAAATACAATACAATACAATTAATTAATTAAGTTTAAAAAAAGAGAATATGGTTACATGACACCTCATGTACCCATATCATCACCCCAAAAGCGCCAAAAACCCCCAAAACCCACCCCCAAAAACGCTGCCTACGAGCAATATTTGGTTTGAAAGTTACTGACAGCTGTGTTCCAATTTTTAAAAGTCATAATTTAATGACATTTCCGTGCCTTTACATTTAGAAGTTGCTATTTTTGTAAAAATGTAATCGATATCTATTTTTGACTTTATCGGAAAGCTGATACCGAGATGTAATTTTGCGATCTCCATACCAAAACTTGTTACGCACAGGTGGATATAAGACTGCTTTGTTAAGGAAAAGTGTTTTTGGTATGGTACCGGCTATTTTTAACCACATTCCTAATTCCATAAAAGAGTAACCAGTAACATATTTCAAAAAGAAGCTAACCGTATTACCCATACATAAATGTTACTACTCCGTATCGGATTTTCTTACTGATAAATTTTAGTTGTGTTAAAGTTTGTATGTTTCTCTTTTTTTTTAAGAAACGTTGCCCCACACTACGAATTAAAAAAAAAAAAATCCTGTATCGTGGGTGCGTTTACAAACATTTAAACTCACATACACAAACAGCCAGACCCGGAACAAATACTAGATTTGTTCCGTACGGGAATCGAACCCGCGACACGCAGCGCAGCAGTCAATCGCTTAACCACTGCGCCAACCGTGCCGTTTGATGATGAACGGCATCAATGTTTGCATGCGAATGGTAGAATGTACAAGGGTTCTTTAATATTATTGTAACCACCTTATTGTAAATACCAACATTCTGAGCAAATAAATGATTATTCTATTCTATCCCATACATGTGTAATGTATCTCCATACATACAACAAAAGTTCTTTAAACCATCAATCTGCCCAGCTATTTCCCAACTATAGTGGGGTTGGCTTCCAGTCTAACCTGATGCATTTAAATACCAGTATTTTACATGGAGCGACTGCCTATTTGACCTCCACAACCCAGTTACTGGGTAGCACGATACCCTTTGGTAAGACTGGTTGTCAGACTTTCGGGATTCTGTCGACCCGTAACCACTGACAAAGAACCACGAATAACAACCAGGACCAACGGCTTAACGTGCTTTCCGGAGCAGGAGTCTCGGTATGTAAAGATGGTCACCCATCCACGGACCAATCCTGGCAAGCGTAGCTAAATGTGATGGATCGACTGACGTGACTGTTATTATTTAGCCACGAGCTCCCCTTAAAGTTCTTTAAACCATATCCTACCTAAACAGGTGTGCAAATATCTATTACCTATAGTAAAAATATTTCTTACATTAATCATTCATTTAACTATTACAAAAATCAATAGATAGTACATTGCTGCAGCGGCCAGCAAAAGAGGCATTGATGGACGGACGTGTAAACGTGCGTACGTGCGTGTTGGTGGCCGAGGCACACATACGTGAGTCCATCAATGGCTGATGCAGCCAAGGCTTGTATAGTGCTTTTCTCAAATAATGCGCGGAAATTCAAACTAAGTAAATTTAAAATTATTTAAATAATCTAAACGATAATTTTTCACGCACCAATAATGTTCATTTGTTTTTTTTTTTTTCAATAAATAGCTTTCTATTTGCAAGCCAGTTCGAAATTTAAATAAAACCTTTGATAAGTTACGTCCTTGGTTGCCATGTTTCGGAGTAAAAGATCGTTCCATTTTTAAATTACACGATAGATATGAGTTTACTATGTAATTTATTTGGCCGCTAAACCACGACAAATATGGATTTTCATACAACTTTTGGCGGCCGCTGCTCGCATGTATTTGGCCAGTACAGCAATTTCGATTTACCTCGAAGAAGGTTGTCAAAATAATGCTTAAATATCCAAGCATGTTTGAGAAAAGATTATTTATGAAATGCATTATTTATATAATTTTATTATCATTACATAACTTAAAAATGTATCATTTGAATAATCATTAACTATAATAGGCTTTGACAATTAATTCATAAATAAAAAAAATAAACAATTTAACTTATAAAACTAGACATTGTGCTAAAAATTACATATTTTCGTTTACAACTAATTTATAATTTATACAATATTAATTGTACTTCAATTTTAATATTTCTACACCGGCAACGGTAGTCTATTATGTGAAGCGGTTTATTAATATAATGATCTTAATGCAATGTACAGAGATTGCAAGAATATGTAAAAAAACAAAATTTGTAAAGAGTTTTTTATCTCATTCTAGATTGATAAAGTTTGGTGTCCCACAGGGCAGCGTCCTTGGGCCACCTCTTTTCTTAATCTATATAAATGATCTGCCAAAGGTGACTCAACATAAAATAGTGATGTTTGGAGACGATAGTACTGCCATAGTACTATTATACATAGTAGTATTTTATTACTTAGTAAAATATGTCCCAATGTAATTAAGATGTAAAGTGATGGCCTGAAACACAGGTTTGAATAAACCTAGGTCGGGCGGGTCGCTACCTAGCATTCTAACTCCGAACCATCATTACTTGCACCTGTAATTAAAAATATTTTAGCTTTAGTTTATTAGTACGCACTATAATTGTTTAAGATATTTATACTACTATTGGCTAAAAGTACACCTTTTGTGAACGTTTTTATTAAATACAAATAATAATTATTATAGTGAAATGTATTCATCGCAATATTTATCAAGATGACATAAATAATACGCTATCGGACATAATTAATTGGCTTGATAAAAATAATTTAGATATAAATTTGAAGAAAACAAAGAAAATGTGTTATTTATTTATGCATTGACTGCAGAAATTATTCCTTAAATATAACATTTATAATTTTTGTTTTTATTTAATTATCATCATTCTATTAATTTTGACATACCTACCAAATAATTTATGTTTACCTCTCGCATGATCAATATTTTATTTTGCATGCAACCATATTTGTACGACTTTTTTTTTTTTTGGGTGGGAAATTATCAAATAACTTCTCCCGCTCTGGGCGGAGCGGGAGGGCGTGTCAGACTTTTACTGACTAAAACCCACCCGTGTAAGGAACACGGGTGGGTTTTAGTCAGTAAAAGTCTGCCTGTGTGCCAGGGCCACGATATCCCTTTCGGACAAACTCGCAAACCTGGCAAGATTTGTACACCTCTTGGCAGAACATAGCGACCTATGAACTTTAATTTAAGAACTGTGTTTACTACCTATGTTACACAAATAAAAAAAAACCGGCCAAGTGCGTGTCGGACCATGCACAATGAAGGGTTCCGTAGTTAGGATGAATTTATCCCTAAAACGGTCAATTTTCCAACTGAAAATTTAAGTTTGTAATTGCAAAAAATATTTTTTTTATGTGATAAAACTACAAATTACTTGTGCTGTGAGACCTTGCTTCAGCCCAAATTTCATGATTCTAGGTCAACGGGAAGTACCCTTTTGGTTTTGATGTATGTGCGAGATATTCGCAATTTTTTTTATGTGATAAAACTACAAATTTACAGTTTTCGGACTTTTTCCTTTACTTGTTGCCAAATTTCATGATTCTAGGTCAACGGGAAGTACCCTATAGGTTTTGATTTATTTGCGAGTATCGAAATATGTCGCTTATATCGCCGTATTTTTTTATTACGTTGACTTGGAAGCTTGATTTTTTTAGAGCTTCAAGGGACCATAGACTTACGTATTTGATATTAATTTCAACTTGATACCTCTACGTGTTCCTGAGAAAAATGGTCTTGACAGACTGACAGACAGACAGACGGACAACGAAGTGATCCTATAAGGGTTCCGTTTTTTCCTTTTGAGTTACGGAACCCTAAAAATGACTATGATTATGATTAATGTACTATAATTATACTCAGAAATAAATTATATTCTATTCTATTTTCAAATGATATAAAGTTCTATGCTTCCTTTATATTCTAGGGCCCATACAAAATGCACTCTTGTCAAACATAGCTGTTATATGGTGTGTTGCATGAAGTGTACGTGTGTGTAGTTGCCTAGATACATCTTTTGTTAACTTGTATCTATGTAGTTCTAGGTAAAATTCTATTGAAATAACTCAAGAGCAAAGGGTTTACTAAAAGGTTCGGTCTTTATGAGTATAGGTGAACTGCTTTCAAAAGCAAGATATCTCTTATACACATATGGCAGTGGGAGCACTAAACTTTATCATTATTACTACATATTATAAAACAAAATTCCCCCGCCGCGTCAGTCTGTCTGAACGCGATAAACTCAAAAACTACCGACCGGATTTTCATGCGGTTTTCACCAATGGACGGAGTGATTTATGAGGAAGGTTTAAATGTATAATTAATTAAAACAAACACACACAAAACCTTTAAAATTGGTTGAAATATGTCGATGTAAAATACTCCAAGCAGGATGAACGTCATATATGACCAGATATGCGTCGCTCCAGGCGACTGTAGCCGAAATAAAACAGCTTAACGTGGCCTTAAAAGAGTCTGCTGATTTTGTCTCAAAAAAATACGATGATCTCATGTTGGAATTCAATAAGTTATCAGCTGAACGTAACGATAACCTCGCATATATTCTGGTCCTGGAAGAAAAGGTTGAGAGCCTTGAAAGATATCAAAAGGCCACTTGTCTGGAACTAAGAAACATACCACCTACAACTAATGAAACCAAAGAAAATCTAACAAAAATCGTTATCGATGCAGGCAAAGCTCTAAACATTCCAATAAATATTTCTGAGATTCGAGATGTATATCGCTTAAAGACAAAGTCGGATTCAAATAAACCTATTTTAATTAACCTCACAACAACAATTATGAGAGAAAAGATAATTCAATCCTTGAAATCCTACAATAGATCCAACCAAGATAATAAATTTTCTACCGTAAATCTACAATTAGGAGGTCCTGTGACGGTCCTGTGTGTTTATTTATCAGAAAGTCTAACCTTCAAGGCAAAACGCCTACATTATCTCGCTCGAGAATTTTCGAAAACGAACAACTTTAAATTTTGTTGGATTGCGCATGGAAAGATATTAATTCGCAAGAAAGAGGGCGCCACAGCATATACCATAAATAGTGAGTTGGACTTGAAGAATATAAATATAGGAGACTGACTATTTTTGGGTAATATCTTATTTTATAGTAATTCTTTAACTACGAAATTGTTTTTGTTTTTTGCATGCCTAAATTTTTATTTCCTTTTTTATAATAACAAACACTGTAATTCATTACTTGAATGCCTACTTGGATATTCTCACACTGTAACACCCTCACCCTGCACACAAACACTAATAAACACTACACATAATATTCACTCGGTGAAATCATTCATTCAGACTCCTAAATATATATATATACACCCTAATACGAGTACCTACATAAGTAAAAATAATATTAAAAACTACACTGAACCACATCAGATTGAAGTGCGAGCATACAAAAGCATATTATTATTTATGCAACCAATACGTCTCCAAGACCTACCTGAACCCCTCATTAGTGTCCTACCATTATTTAGTCATTTAAGTGGATAACATACGCGATTTAAACGATCATATTGATCAATTGTCAGTATCTACTTCGTTATGCTGTGAACCTGAAGAATGTTCCACCTATATTAATGACCCTGCTGAGCAGTTTAAGATTATAACCCAAAATATACGGTCAGTAAACGCAAACTTTGATTCTTTTTTGACACTTCTATGTAGAATCAACCTTGACTGTGATGTTGTTGTATTGACGGAGTGTTGGCTAAAATCTAACTATACCATTCCGTCAATCGAAAATTACTCCCACTACTCAACTACTCAACTTAAAAATCAGAATGATGGAATTATCTTGTATATTAAAAATGTCGGCAGCTACTCTGTCGTGGAACCCCATTTTATGGACGCAAGTTGTCTCGTGCTGACGATCGGCACAGAGAAAGCCTTTATATGTATTTACCGGTCACTATTTATAGAGATAAGATATTAGACATCGGTAACTTCTTATGAAAAAATATTATGGTCTTTAAATTCAATTTTAATCGATCTCTCATCTTATAAAAATATAGCTATTCTTGGCGATGTAAACCTTGACATCAGCACTACCCCAAGCCCTAATCGCATTTCCGACTATCTCAACCTGATAGCTTTTCATGGCCTTCTTCCTGCCCACACTTACCCTACTCGCGAGTCCGCTTGTCTGGACCATGTCATGCTCAAGACAAACTCACTGGCGCTCACAGTAGTAATTGACTCTTGTGTGACAGACCATAACTCAGTCTCAGACAAAGTAAACAATTGAATACTCGTGTCAAAACCATTTCAAGAGTCAATTACAACTCTTTGGACTCTGAAATTAATAGCATGATTTTCCAACCGATCTATGAATATACTGATGCTAATCAAGCCACTTATTATTTTATCAACACTATTGTCAATATTATACGCTCACACACAACTATAGTTAGACTGCCAAATCACAAACGTTTACTTAAACCTTGGATGACTACTGGCATGCTTCGCTGCATACTTAACAGGGATTCAATGCATAAAAAACTGAAGCAATCACCAAATAATCATATACTAAAAATAACTTATAAAAGATATAGGAGCTACTGCACTAAAATTATTAAAAATCTTAGGAGGGAGTACGACAGGAAGGAGATGGGCGAGGCTGCCAATGATAATAAAAAAAATTGGCAAATTATAAAGAGGGTTACAAACACGGTAGTTCAAAAAAATCCCACCTCTGACTTACTTATTTCCTCTGCACCCCAGCAGTCAGTGGACTCCGTCAACGAGTTTTTTGTCGACATAGGCAAAAATCTTGCGAGCGTCTTTACTCACCATAGTATTATCCGAGGCCCACCGCATGTTACTAATGCCACACCTGCGCCACTACAGTCGTTTGTGATGGTCAACACTGATGAGACTGAGGTTGAAACTCTGCTCATGTCTCTTAAAGCTAATGCTGCTATTGGATGGGACACCATCTCTACTGAGTTTCTAAAACGTTATAAAACGTTGCTTGTCCCCCCACTAACATACTTATTCAATCTTTGCCTCAGCACCGCTGTTTTCCCCCTATACTTGAAAAAAGCTATTGTGCACCCTATATATAAGGGAGGGAATAGAAACTGTGTTAATAATTACCGTCCCATAGCAGTCCTGCTTTCAATATCTAAAATCCTAGAACGCATTATAAACAAGAGACTTATTAAATACCTTGAAGAAAAAAACCTTTTATCTTCCAATCAATTTGGATTCCGACAAAATAAGTCGACGAATGATGCTGTTCTAAATTTAACGGGTCACATTGTCAAAAACATTGATGCAAAAAAGAAGGTAGTGTCAGTGTTCTTAGATCTGAAAAAAGCTTTCGACACAGTTTCTATTCCCAACCTAGTGTTGAAACTAGAGGAGCTGGGAATACGTGGCGTCCCACTCCAAATTTTTGCAGACTACCTTAGCAATAGGACTCAGTGCGTAAAAAATTATAATTACCTGAGTGGGGAGCTTCCTGTTACTTTTGGGGTTCCTCAGGGGAGTGTGGTTGGTCCCACACTTTTTTTGGTTTACGTAAATCAGCTGTGTAATCTGTTTCTCCAAAATGGAAAAATCACGGCCTTTGCTGATGACACTGTACTCACCTTTACTGGCGATACCTGGCACGAAGCTTTTGACGCGGCGCAGAGTGGACTAGATCGAGTTCTAAATTGGCTTAATGGCAATCAACTTACCCTTAATACGGATAAAACAAAAATAATCTGCTTTACCCTACGCCAATCTACACAACCGCCGATCTCAAATTCCCTAATCGCTCACTCAAATGTCTGCCCAGGCACCGCAGCTTGCTCTTGCCCTAAACTCGTACGTACCCCCTCGATCAAATACCTCGGAGTGACTCTTGATGAGAATTTGAGTTTCTCAGCCCACATAGATCTACTGACAGCAAGGGTTAGAAAACTAATATTCGTCTTTAAGACTCTTCGCCATGTGGCAGAAGCACAGATTGTCAAAAGGGTCTACCTTGCCCTCTGTCAATCACGCCTATCATATTGTGTTTCCTCCTGGGGTGGTGCTCCTAAGACCACATTGCTGAAATTAGAGAGGGCCCAAAGAGCCGTGTTAAAGGTGAGCACATTTCGCCCGATACTCTTCCCAACAGAAGATTTATATGAATGTTGCAAAGTACTTTCTGTCAGACAGCTCTTTGTTCTCAATACAGTCATAATACAACACAAAGATACCCCCTACGTGACAATCACTAAAAGACGGAAGGATATAGTTTGTCGGAACTACAGATGTAAATACTCATTCACAAAACGATTTCTTTGCTTCCAAGGGCCACAATTGTATATTAAACTCAATGGGAAATTGAGGCTTTACTCTCTCTCAACTTCATCGCTCAAGAAATCTGTGACAAACTTTCTACTTGCAATTAATTACCTGGATACAGAACGCCTGCTTTTCTCTGATCATAACCCACCCTAAACCCATCCACCGAGAAAATAACACACATTCTGCACCGACACAATACACACCATCACCATTATACACATATACACCCTCACACACAGGAAACACACACACACACACCATCACACACGCACACACACACACAATCACGAATAATCCAAATGTTGAAATAAATTAATTAGATTGTAATTTCTGATTTCTGCAATTATGGTCTTATCATAACTTTGATTTGTTTTTCTTTTCTTTGTAACACTTGTTCTGCCTGCAATTCCTTTGTGAAAATAAAGTATGTATGGGCTTGTACCACTGCCCTTAATACAAGTTATTTCATAACTTAGTAAGGGTGCTGGTTGCAACACCTACCTGTTTTTGTTAACTAGCATAAGTCAAGCAAGTGTACCTACCGATGATAGTATTTAATGTTAAATTTGTTATTTTGATTGATTGAATAAATTAAATGAATAAATTAAACATCAGTTACATTTTAATGTAAGGACATCCCCCGCATTACAGAACGTCACTCAATACTCAAGCATTACTTATTTTATTTCTTATTTTGTTTATTGTTATCTCATTTAATGCTACAACGGTTGACGTCATCACGTCAACGCCGGCTATCGCTGAATACCAGCGCTGGGGCTCTGTCTCGCATAGGGTCGCAACATTATGCTGAGCGATGGCCGAATTGCGTGAATGTGACGCATGTTTTCCCTCAACTTGTTATTTCGTGTTTGTGTTTTTATTTCTTTGCGTTATGTTTACCGCAAATAAACGTATTATTTAATTTACAATTAAACGTATTCAAGCCGTTTGATTGGTAGGACGTTCTGTAATAAGACAGAAAAATAATTTGCCACATTATGCTCTGCTACCCATGCGAAGCCAGGGCGCGCTGCTAGTACTAATATAGTGAAAAGCCTGAAAATTCGTTTGCTTGTCTGAACGCGCTAACATTGAGAACTACTAGTCTATTTAAAATAATATTTTGCATTTGATAGCCCAATTTTTGAGGAAGGTTGTATTAAAGGCTATTAAGACGCTGACAGGTAAACCGCGGTCACTGTCAGACTGCATACACAAGAAAGAGAAGCGTGATGACACAACGCTTGTAATTTATTGAAAAATATGGAGCAATTAACTATTTACTCAAAAATGAGTTGAGTAAACGAAAGTAAAAAACAACCAAGTTCTGCATACAAATAAGACGTTCTTGTTATTAATTAAATACCAACCGTACGTTGATATTTAATACAGATATTTTGGATTGAACCTCAAAGAAAAGGGTTAGTTTACCGTTAATTTGTATCGAGATTATTTTTTCTAAACGTGTTTTGGTAACAACCAAGTTCTGAGAAATATGTTCAAGAATAACATATAATTTTTCCGCTACCACAAACTATATAGATTTTGCAATTGTTTTGTTTAAGATAAGCCTACTTTTATCATTTGCCTCTTGTCAGCGCATTAAGGGGGGATGCGCTAAGGTAGCTTGAGAAATTCAAATCTTGAGTTTTTTGCAATTTGCAGGTACTCGTATGTGTCAGGTTGTATGTTAATTAAAATATGATTCTCGGCTGCAACAAATGTTGCTTTACAGAATTATAATCATTAGAATCAGCAACACAACTCCCTAAGTTCATAGAATCCTATGAATGACCATTTCATAAATAAAAACATATTTTACGGCCGCGAATCCTATTAAGATCAACATACAATCTGCTACTGATCTACAAATTGCAAAAAACGTAAGAAAATTTGAATTAAGCGGGCTACCCCTCACTGCGGCCCTTAGGAGTCAAGCAAAAAGAAAAAAAAATCACGCAAACGGAGTCGCGGGCACTAGCTAGTCTTTCATGTTCCGGTTTAAAATAGGTATTGACAATTAGGCTAGCTTGTATGATGAGCTACTAAATAATAGTAGTTTATGAAATTGCATAATGGGGGGTACGAAAACACGAATGTGTGTTTAAAAACCGAGCCGTAGACGAGGTTTTAAACAGTATCACGTGTGTTTTAATACCTAGTTATGTGCAGTTTTATACACTGCTTAATCTACTCTCATACATTGGGTTTGAACCTACTAAATAAAAGGTTAAAGTTAAAAGAGTAAGAAATTCGGTTCATCAAAACCAAACAAAACGCGCCAAAGCCCACCGCAACACCACGCATGCGCTTAGCGGACGCTGCCCCAGACAAGTAAAAATTGGAATCAAAACTTTTTGTAATGCTTTAGAAATGGCGCGTCCTGCAAATGTCACCAAAGAGTTTCAATCAACATTTAGAAAAAAAATGTTGATTGAAACTCCTTGGTGATATTAATTTCTTGGATTTACCCTGTATCGTATTAATAAAAAAAATATTTATAACATTATTTTGTTAGAGAAAAGGTGTTCTTTATAGAATCATATTATTGATTATATTTTTTAATTTCGGCATTGTTTTTATAAAGTATGTAAATATACATTCGTTTTGAAGTTTATAATTCGAATTTTACGCTATGAGAGTAGATAAAATTAAATTGTAGCACTAAACATTTTTAAACCGTAATTCTGCGAACTTTAGACAAGCGTGACCTTCTCTGTATTTGAAGAGACTCCTTTGTCCTGCAGTGGGTTAATTTTACCCAGCGGTATTTTCCTACTGGACTGGATGGACCTGGGAATAGAACCTAGGACCTCATGGTCCTGGGTTCGATTCCCAGGTCGGGCTAAGTGTAATTGGGTTTTCTATCAGAAATTTCTTAGTAGAAAAAAAAACAAAGTAAAATTGTTTAATCTACACACACAAGACACACTTTACAAAAATAGCAAAAGCAGTCCTTTTTTTTGGGTGGGTAGTTATCAAATAACTTCTCCCGCTCTGGGTAGAGCGGGAGGGTGTGTCAGACTTTTACTGCCTAAAACCCACCCGTGTTCCTTCAGTTGCCTGTGTGCCAGGGCCACAGGGACACATTCATACATGGGACTTAATAAACATAACTGGAATATGGAATGTTGGTGTATTAGATAGTTACATCTCTTCGTAACCCATCGGCAATTGCAGGCGTAATGTTCTGATGTTATATGTCTTTATGTAAGTTCTTGTATTAAAATGGATTTATCATTCACGCCTGTGTTTGATTAAGCTTACACAAATAATTAATGATCAGATTTTTAGGACACAATTGAACCTCACTATGCCAAATTGGATCAAATAAAGCTCACATTACATAATAACATACAAATACATACTCGTACTATACAGTGTGAGCACAACCACATTTTGACAGGGCCCGTAAAATGGCCTCATTTAAATAACGGTCTCGAATTTCAGCTGAACCTAACCTATCATTACTGCGTATTATTGTGGCATTTCATGAATTTGCCGCTTGGTATAATGTTGCTAATATAGAATATCAGCATGTAGTTTCAGGTTCATCATCAAATAATATTCGCGGTGGAAAGAACATCGCTCTCATCATCCTATAAATCAACATGTTTGAACTCCTAATTAATTGATAATTCCTAATTTATTGTATGGTTTAGATTTAAATTATTATAATCGCACGGACACTTTTAAATATTGTAAACTTTTTAAAGTGTGGTAATAATAAAATTCCTTTCCTTTCCTTATTCACACTTTATTTCGGATACATAACAAATTTCTGTATTTTAATTTAATTTCAGTCGAATGCAGTCATAATTTATAACACAGACAGTAATTTCTCCGGGCGTCGGGAGTCGCGGGCCGATTCCCGGCCATCGCAGGTGCGGGCTTGCGGACGGTGAGCGATGGGTAGCTCGCCGTCCGATAAGGACGCGTTGTGTTCCACACGCGCCTCAAAAAGATGTCAGCATGAATTGACGGGGTCCGTTAGGGCCAATGCCTGCCAGGGTTGCGAGTTTGTCCGAAAGAGATATCGTGGCCCTGGCACACAGACAATTGAAGGAATACGGGTGGGTTTTAGTCAGTAAAAGTCTGGCCTGCTCCGCCCAGTGCGGGAGAAGTTATATGATAATTTCCCATCCAAAAAAAAAAGAAAAACCAGTAATTTCAGAGGCTGTTGGTTCTAAAGAATAGCCACCAGAGCAATGTCTTTAAAGGCGGTAGGTATGGGTTAACCACATCTGAGGTTAAGGGTGCTATCACAAAAAAAAAAGTTTTAGTCAATGTCTTATCTAATTGTGAGAAAGCTTGAAATAATTGAAACATTATGATTGTATGTGTAACTATAAAAGTACAGTTTTCGTGGTGATAAACCATTTGTGTCAATCTCAGCACCTGATGATAGTTTCATCGCTCTCGAAAATATAGCTTATTTCGCCGTTCATTTACTTAATGAAGATATTGTATAATCATAAAATAAAATTTTGATTTTATGACACGGATAGCTGATGTCCAGTGTGTGGTTTTTAAATTTCTGGATAGGGTTTGTTAAATAATAGGAAAAAACATTAGTGTTTTAAAAAAGAAGGTTTGTTCAACTTTATTTTCGGACACTATTTGTACCATTTTGATAGTTATTTTTGCTACCTTTTTGGAACATGTCTGCTTACATAAAATATTTTTAATAACTAAAATGTTATTATGTTGAAGTAAAATGTTCCTAAACTCAACACGATATCGTCAATTTTGTGTGAAGAGGCAACGGAAATTATTTTGTGCAATATTATAAACCATCATTTTCGAATAAAAAATTGCTACCAATGGAGACGAAGAAATAATCTATCTGTGGCAATATTAGTTACATTTGGTTTAGTTAAATATTGCCGCAATTTTTTGTCAGATTTTGTGATAGCATCCTTAACCCGGATCCAGACGTGTTGTAATCTCAGATCATAACAGATCTGTGGTTATAATGTGTCGTGTACCTTATGAAACGTGAATTCTGCATGTGGACGGCACAACGACCATTACATTTTCCGCTCGCGCTGATCCATCGTCTGTCGGTTTTTAGCGCCAACACCAATACTCCCGCAGTCGAAAATATACAAGATTCGCGTTGAGTTTGTATGCCGTCCATACTATTCGCTTTACAATACATTACACAAGTCTGGACCCAGCTTTATAAGTAGAAACACGTATTTCTGGAAATGTAATTAAGTTAACGTCCTGTCACGTGTCATGACCAATCACAAGATTGGTTGACCGCCAATCATCTGATGGACATAATACTTGACAATTTAATAAATTTAATGGAGCGAAACCAGAGGAAGAGCGGAACATATTTCTAAAAAAATTGAGGTATAATTAGAGAGTTTAAGCAGATCCGTATAGTCCCTGAAGGTATTGTCAAGTAAATTAATTGAAATTGTCACACTACGTCTATACTATTTTATGTTTTATTATGGCAAGCAAAGACGATGTCAACTATTCTGCCAATGTCTACAGTGAATTGGAAAAGCTAGTGTGAATTGTTCATAAGTAAAAAATGAATAAATAGAATGATAAAAACACACTTTTAAGTCTTTGTCCACTTTTAAAATTCTGGTTAAAAAACACTTTCTCTGTTCTTAAACAGCATCATTACAGAATACAGTTCCTTGCTCTTGTTTCATGTTTATTATTGTATATTGTATATATATATTATAGATAAGTTATGCTTAGTGTATGTATGTATTTATTGTACATGTAAATAGTTCACCACTGACTACCTGCAGTACTGTCTCTCCTTCTCTTTTGAATCCATCCAAAGGTTGTCTATAAAAGATCGCTTTTAGCGATAAGACCGCCCATTGTGTCACCCTATGTAAAATTTCAACATTTATATCTGTAACTTTTATGGTGTACATAATAAAGAGTATTCTATTCTATTCTATTCTAAGTCAATTTGCCGTGTTCTAATCATTACATACAACTGTCAAAAGATGACAGTCGTGATTTGAATATACGGACCATTTACGTAGGTAGTTGATTTGTTTAACAATTAAATTCCCTGACTTTACCTACATACCTACTAGGCAACAATGGTTTTTGATATTTCGCTAAAGTCTATAATAATATAAACGTTTATTTTCTATATTCAAGTTATGTTGAACTTAATACAAATCTTTGACAGTATTTCTCGCACAAGGAGCTAACTTTGTCACAGATTGGTACCTGAAAGATGTATATAAAATTAAATTATATAAAAACCGGCCAAGTGCGTGTCGGACCACGCACAATGAAGGGTTTCGTATAAGTCTGGATGAATTTATCCCAAAAACAAACTTAATGTTGAAAAACATGTTCTCCCATACATCGTTATGCGTCACGGTCAATTCTCCAACTGCAAATGTAAGTTGGTCGACTATTACTCGTTAACTTGTAAAGCCTACTTAGCTGTGATAGTTTTCTTTTTAACTTCGTTATTTATATGCTACTGCCATGAATTTTTTCACATATAAAAACAAACATTTAGCTTGCATTGGGGGCAACACTCTAACAAAAATTTGCACTTTAAAGCTTAATATTAAGCAAACGGACAACCTGAATCGAAAAATAGTCTTCACAGCCCCGCAATCTTTTTGAACGACCTTTACAACGATACCATCATGGGATAGATGAGAAAAAAAAAATATCATCCCACTTTACGTGCAAGGGAAGATACCCTACAAAAAATATATTACAAGTTTTTATTTTTCCACTTTATCGGCGAGATTAATATGTATACCCATGTCATATTACAGTTTTCTAGTCCTAAGAGTCTCTGAGCTAAGCCGGGGACAGACAGACAGACGGACATGGTGAAACTATAAGGGTTCCTTGTTGGCTACGGAATTCTAGAAGCCTGTAATACAGGTCACATAACTATCAACCAGTATAAATAGTTTTTGGGGGTTCCAAATTAAAGTTACGACTCTCATAGGACTCATATACCCACCTGTAGGAATGCCAGAATACTCCTATACGGCTCCGCGATATTCGTGACTGTTTTGTTTCTCCCTTTCACAAAAATTTGGTGTAAAGCGAACTTATTCAAGACGAACAGGGAGCCGATCGCGCTAATTTTGAACGTTAACACCAAAACTAAACCACAACTAAAAACGTTACGTTAGACACATTTCGTATCGCGCTAATCATTTCAACGAAAACGATTTAGCTTTACTTTGGATGTTACGTTGGAGGAACGATCGATCGAACTTTCAGTATTGGGTAACGTCAACGATTTTGTCGCTCAGAAAAAATAGCGCGATACCGTTTCTTACATCAGCTAAACCAAAACCAAAAACGTTCCGTTCGAACGGTAATAACGTTGAGAAATAGCGCGATCGGCCCCCTGCTATGCTTGTGACAAACATTACACAAACTATAAAACTTTTAGAATTTATAGAACGCTCTGTCGCGTTTTGTGAGGTGTGCGTGAATGGGAGAATTCGGCATTATCGCGGACGGACGAGAGTCCCACTTTACGGCCTCCAAGTCGGTTTACGATCGTGTCCATGGATAAAAAACCGGCCAAGTGCGAGTCGGACTCGCGCATGAAGGGTTCCGTACCATTATCTATAAAAATGGCAAAAAAATCATGTTTGTTGTATGGGAGCCCCCCTTAAATATTTGTTTTATTTTAATTTTATTATTTATTTTTAAAGTGAATATATAACTAAATATTCTGCGAATATTTCAAGCGTCTACCTATTGCCGTTATCAATATCGAGCGTAAATGAGCAAGAAAATCACGTTTGTTGTATGGGAGCCCCATTAAATGTTTATTTTATTTCTTAGTATTTTTTTTTTGTTTTTTTTTGTGTATTTTTTTAGTGTGTTATAGCGGCAACAGAAATACATCATTTGTGAAAATTTCAACTGTCTAACTATCACGGTTCCTGAGCCTGGTGACATACGGACAGACAGACAGACAGCGGAGCCTTAGTAATGGGGTTCCCGTTTTACCCTTTGGGTACGAAACCCTAAAAACGACTCAACGTTGTGTCCCCTCCCTATTCACAGTATTCACCCTTTTAATCAATAGTGATTTTGACGTAATAGTTTTTTTTTCGGCTTCTTTGAATATACATAAAAGTTTTTTGATTCGTTTTCGATTGGCGGTGGTTTACGGTTTTCCTGTTAAAAAGTTGTGAAGTTTGTAATGGAATAGAGTTGTGCTGAAGATTTTTATCGCGGATACCTTCATTAACCTGTTTTTCGATGGCATTAACTTTAGGATTGAAACGTGATCTTGAGCTGTTACTCCTGAAGACCGGAAGATATAAAAATAGGAAACTTACAAGGCTCGATTGATATCTGTTTCCTATACAAAATGCTAATAATTGTTTTTGGTGAAACTTTATCGAATGAAAAATTAAATGAAGTGAAATCTGGGGGCACGGTAGTGCCCCCGCCAAAACGAGCCAAGCGAAGCGCAAGGGCTACCTGTTCTCGAAGTGTTTCGTCGTTTTTTTGAACCCTCATAGAGTTGGTTTCCGATGTACCAGATAGTTCATATTCTCAGGATATGATGTCAATAATAGACTAATTAAACATACAAAGTCTCAATTGAATAGCTCTAATATAATACTTTAGATTTTATTGATATCTAAAATACACCGATTTCGTCTCTGACACACTCACTGATACACTGACACACTGATGATCATCAAAATGTTTGGCTACTTTCTGAAGTGCTAGAAAGCTGAAATTTGGTATATTATCTTATTAAGTTTAGTATACAACCAACAAAAACATTCATAACTTTCGCCCCCCATCTCCTGAAATTGTGAAAATTTCAACTGTGGAAGTTTGTATGAGACTTCAAAATGTGAGGGTACTTTCTGAAGTGCTAGAAAGCCGAAATAACACTAAAAAGACTGCCTAGAAACTTACAAAAGAACTTAAATCCCACCAAAAACATTTCATGTAAAATGTTGCCAAGACGACCACATAAGGTTTGCCCTGTGAAAAAGATATCAGATCTCATGTAGAGCCAAGCTTCTGAATCTACACGGCCTAACTCTACCGACCCTAACTTCACAAATTCTATTTAGCAGTACAAATGTATGGCTTGGCTGTTTCGTTACTTACTTCAGAAACTAAATATTCGCATCACCTCCACGACGGTAGCGAAACGGCGAAGCCATACATTTTTACTGCTATGTAGAATTTGTGAAGTTAGGATCGGTAGAGTTAGGCCGTGTAGATTCAGAAGCTTGGCTCTACATGAGATCTGATATCTTTTTCACAGGGCAAACCTTATGTGGTCGTCTTGGCAACATTTTACATGAAATGTTTTTGGTGGGATCAATTATTGTCCAGATGTACACGAACATAAAAAGGGGGCTACTGGCTATATCTACAAACTTGTGGCTAAATTATAATAGCCGCACGGGTCGATCGATCAGGTTAAGCTACGCTTGCCGCGGTTGGTCTTTGGATGAGTGACCATCTTTCTATACCAGGATTCCTCCGTGCCTCGGAAAGCAAGTTAAGCTGTCATTTGTAAGATCTTTGTCAGTAGTTACGGGTTGTCAGAAGCCCGAATGTCTGACAACCAGTTTTACCAATTGGTATCGTGTTACCCAGTAACCGGGTTGTGGAGGTCAGATAGGCTTGTCTCTTCATGTAAAATACTGATATTCAGCTGCATTTGGATAGACTGGAAGCCAACCCCAACATAGTTGGGAAAAGACTAGGTAAAACACGATGATACACGAACATAAAAACTAGGTACAATAGGTTTCCACCTATTCCTCATTTCATTCCTATGAATGGACCTGTCTCCTTTGCCATGCATACGTACGATTTCGACCAATGAAACCCGACTCAAATGCACATAAAGACCTTTTTGACAGCTACCTAATTTTCCAATTCAATATTAAACGACCGAAAGCACTTAATATCTACCTCACAAAGGATGAAATCTTCAAACTATTTCCTTTAAATCGTTGTAATAGAATCAGTAGTTCGCTCTTGATTTAAAGTGGCTTGAAAACAGAGGAGCAAGTATTTGCATACCGTCAGCACAATTATAAGCAGCTTACTGCGGCCTTGCGTTGGAAACTGAGCTGAAATTTCAACACAGCATCAACATTTTCGTAACTTTGTGGATGTATAACTGTTGTAATACTATGAACGGGGTTGTAAAAGGTTTTCTCTCGTGACAGAACAGCTTTCTTATAGGTTGGAATTTCCTTATGTGCGACACGGTGTGACAGACAAGTTACATTGTCGCACGTAAGAGACTACTGTAATGAATACGAGCTATGATTGTATTTGAATTTGATTATGTAATTGTGTGTGTGTGTTGATGTTGTATTTGTCGCATCCGGCAATTAATGTTTACAACAAGACAAGGCGCGCCACCTTGCGGCAACTATCAACACTAGAATTGGCGCGCTTTGACAGAGTCGGGGCGTTTCCGGTCGGTTACGAGGTTGAAGAGAACGTGCCAAGTCGGGCATTCCTTATCTGGTGATCGAGCTGTGACGACGCTTCGGAACTGTCCTACGTTTTGTTGCATCATCATACCAACCTGATACTGTCTCATTGCAGGGCATAGGCCATAATACCTATATTCCGTTGGTTTAGGTAGTTAAATAAAGGTAAACAAAAAAACCCATGTGACGAGAGAGCTGTCAAGTAACCGACTAAACGTAATACCTGGCACTTCAGTTGGCATGCTACGTCACAGTTGTACTCTTCAATTTAGCAACGTTTTATTTCGTTGACGTTTAGAGAATTGTCTTTTTGGGCTCTTTACAATAGACAGATTACAAAATAATATAGTAATATATAAATCTAACTAAATAATTGTGCTCAAGCAATTACATCTACGAAGAGTAGTATAAGAATAAATGATAAAGTTTAACATACAGTAATAAAAGAGGAAACTATCGTAATAATTATAAAAAACAAAAGAAATTGATTATAAGTTACTACGTATTTTTAAACAAGAAAGTGTCATCTATAAAAACCCTTTTTATGATTTGTTTACCTTTATTTAACTACCTAAACCTATGGAGTATAGTTGATTGTAATACCTAAAGTTATTGAAGAGTAAAGTGATTATTTGCCTAAGTAGTCGTTATTTCATTTGCACGATCCCCACATAAACCCGCCTGATGGCTGATCGTAGCTCGAACCATCCTGACGATCCATCATATTTATATGGTAATTATTCGTTTGTACTTATTTATGTGTGATTTTGTGTTTATCATTAAATAATTTAAAGATATTCCTAAAATATGGATTATGTGGTACCTGAAATAAATGTTTTCTTATTTTTTATTGAAATAAAAAAAAAACTAAATGTCAAGGCTGGTAATGGGGTTGACTGCTCCTCATCATCATTATCCACAACCTGACTTCACCTACTGCTGGACATAAGCCTCTCTGTTCTTGTCCCTATCCTCACGCTCCTGTGCCAGGTCCATCCAGGCTCTACCCGCGATTACTATTATCTTGTACCTGATTGGACAGGTCCACTCAAATTTGTATGGTTCTTTCCTCAAAATACCATTTCAGACACAGATCTACATGGTCCTCACATGATCTGACCAAGATTATGTCTGGACTTTAAAAGAGACTTTGACCCCTGAGTTTGTTTCGCCATTTCTTCTCAGGGGTAGTCAGATAGGAAATGTCGACTACATCTAGCTTATTTTTTATTTTTTAATACGACGTGTAAAAGTGGTTGCGATATCCTATTTACAGAATAAACGATTTCGTTTCATTTCATTAATTTAAAAAAACAGGCAGTCAACTTAAAACTTTGGAATCACATATATAAATGTATTTCCTTCAAACTATCTAGTAATATCGTAGTTGTTAACTCAAAATGCCAGCAGAAACCTAAACATTTCTGCGTCGCTAAAACAGTGCAGAAATGATTGTTTGTATTTTTATTTCTGCACCATTGTTACTTTTTTAAACTTTTTCATTGACCAAAAAGTTTTCAACAACCAAAGAGATCTAAAAATAATACGTGCTGGCTGAAAAGAAATAATAATAAAAAAAAGAAAACGAATTGGCGTGAACTTTATAATTTTTACAGCTAAATATTATTAATTTCATCAGAATTAGTAAAAAATGGATTCTTCTAGTGAAAGTGAGTTATCAGAAGCTATAAAAAATGAGGACAACCTATTACCAGAAAAATCTAGTGCCAGATATTTCAAGGCATAATAAGAAAATGTCATGTCTTGGAGAAACGAAAGAAAGGTTTAAATCTGTATCCGAGAGTGTGTTTTTAGTGTATTATAGTTAGCTCACGAAAACTACGAAGCCATTATTGTAGTAATTGAAAGAAAAACAAATTACGCACCTCACTCGACGTGACTTTTTGTAGCACTCGTGTTTTTAGAGCCCTCGCTAACACGCGATGCAATAAGAAGTCACTTTCTGCTCGATGCAGACTGATGCAGACAGATGCAAACTTTAAGGAGTGCTTTAGACCAGCGAATTGAATAACTTTTACTATGAGACCAACTTTGAAATCGCGAAAAATAATCTGCTGTTCCATACAGTTTAACAGTAGGTATTAACTTTAATAGGGCAACAGCTGATAATTTTTTATTCCCACTGCTGGGACAATGGCCTCCTCTCTTTGAGAGGGACTGGGCTGTGATCTACCATGCGGGCCCAGTGCGGGTTGGTAGATATCACAAGACGTCTTCGAATTTTTGGATCTAGGATGTTTTCCTTCACCGTTCTGGGAGCAGTGGTAATGAAATAATTTACACAAAGGAAAGTGCCTGTCTGGGTTCGAACCCACGACTTACAACTAGTAAGTATACCGTTACCACTGGGCTACTGCTCTCGCACAGTTACACTTAGATCAATGTCAATTTATTATTTGCTATTTCTTTTCTGCCTTTAAGCAAAATACCTATATTTTTAGTTTACCTATGTTTACGTTCTAAATCGACGCCATCACTCACTATTCTACAACCTCCTTAACTCCACTGCAGTCACAGTAACACACATTAACTATCTAAACAAGAACGTTTATCACCATCACCAGTCACAGGTAACTTGGTAAGCTGATCGACGGATGATGAATTGGAGCAATGGTCATCAATAATAACTCGTATTTGGTTCATTAACGACCGCTGGGGTTGGCGGGCGCTGTCGAATATCGAAGCGAATTAATATTTTATTCGCGTACTCAAAAATGGATTGCGAATGAGAACAATGCCGTTTTTTGTCTTTTTGAACACGGTTTTATTACCTACACGTGTAACAATGTAATGCAATCTTGAATGGAATGAAATAGATTTACTTAGGTACAAACTTATCTACTACGTACTTACGAGTACTTCTAGCATTGCTAATATTATTTTATACTGTTATTACTTGAGAAGATAATATGGTGTATAATGTGGAATCTTTTACACAAAAGCTTGTGTTTTTTGCCTGTTCCGGTTTGACATGATACTTTCCTATAAGTGTTTGATAATACTGTGTTGTTAGTAAAACTAATCAGTATCTACAAACTAACAAAAAAATACAAACAACGCCTTAATTTTTCGATATCACCTGCCCAGTTTAATTACAATGAAAACCAATTCATAAACAGGGAAAAATGAGAAGCGTCTTATTCAGTCCTATTTGGATGGTCAACGAATACAAATGAGGAGGGAAGAGGAAACACCTACATAAAAATATGAGTAACTGTACAAAGAATTAAAGGAACTTGGAATTGGACAACTGTGGTTAGGGGTAAACATGAAAGTCATCACGCATTGTCATTTGCATGACTGTCCAATGTGTCTACTCATTGAATACATGTGAATGTGAATGTCACCTTGTTTATGTAGATTTTTTGTGATAATCTTACGCAGCTGTTTTGTCTACGTATTAATGTAAACCAGGAAGTTTTGGGTAAGGGTTTCACTTGGCAATGAGACATTTCCGATATATGTGACTAATGAGAAGAGGATGTATCGGTGTGTGATGTGAAAATAAATGATAAGAGTGTGGAGCAAGTAAGTGAGTTTATATATTTGGGGAGTCAGTTTACAAGGGATGGAAAGATTGATGAAGATGTAGAAAGGAGAGCAAATGCGGGAAATAAAGTGAATGGTGCTATACATGCGATTATGACCAATCAGTCGATGCCCAAAAAGGCTCGACTGGCTGTTCACAATGGTGTGCTGGTGCCTACGCTTATGTATGGAAGTGAATGTTGGGTGTGGCAAAAGAAGCATGAAAGTAGAATAAATGCAGTGGAAATGCGTTCCTTGCGAAGCATTTCTGGTGAGACTATGAATGATAGGCTGAAAAATGAGGTGATAAGGCAATGGTGCAGTTTAAAAGAAGATGTAGTAACCAAAATTGAAAAGAATATGCTAAGACGGTTTGGTCATGTTGAGAGGATGAGTGGAACGCGACTAACAAAAGGTATTTATAAAGCAAAGGTGAGTGGAAACGCCGGGAGGGGATGCCCTAGGAGGACATAATATAGTGACCAAATTGGTGATGTTCTTCAGAAAGGTCAGGTGCGTAGTGCTCGCAATCGGCGTGCGTGTATGACCAGATGTATGAACCGAGGCGAAGCAAAAGGACGTTCTATAGTTTCTGCCTACCCCCATGGGAAGAAGGCGTGAGTTTATGTATGTATGTATGTCACTAATATGGCGGCAGTGAGAGCACTTTACAATGCGTTGGTGCCAAGCAACTTGGAAACTATATATAGTGCTATCATCTGGAATCCTTACGAAGTAAAGTAGGTATATTGAAATGTTGGAAAAGATGCAGAACAAAACCTGATACCTGTACTGGAAGCAGTTTGGTGTCTACCCTTTCTACTCACTTATGTGTGTAACTCTCTTTGTTATAGGGATGGTTGGGTGTTATAAGTTGGAAGTAAGGCGCAACCTCGCTCTTGTTATCTGTGGTGTTATTCTTTTTATCTGTGGGGGCTTGTAATTAGCAACTTAGATATATATTATTGTTATTATAATGTTATTAGTCTGCAAGCCTTCCAAAAATAAGGAAAATAAAATAAATAAAAATAAAAATTGTAAAATATGTTTTTATGGTTTTTCGTGGGATACTGAATAATCCACAAATATTGGAATCGTTGGGATTGCTCGTTCCAGACAGGAGGTTACGGTTGGGATCGAGGCGAGGGAGGGACTTTTTAAAGTTCCGGCAACCCGTACAAACTTATTAAAGTTTGCAACAGTGATTCGTGCAGTAAAAATACTTAATAGTGTCTCTCGTCGGTTGGACATATTTTCTTGCTCTTAGGCGGAATTTCAGAGGGTGACACACTGTGTAACTTGTGCTTTACCCGGACCCGTTGTTCGGGACCGAAAAATAAGAAATCCATGACTACTATTGTTAGCTTGCGTATTACCTGTTAAAACAATTAATGTATGTGTTATTAAATAAATAAATATAGACAGATAGAATACTCTTTATTATGTGCACACCATAGGGATTACACATATGAAAGTAGAAGTTCAGTCAGTCTGTCCAGCTAATGATAAGCCTATTTTTGATTCTTGCTTTACTGAAGCACACAACTTACAACTAATTATAATAAATTATGATAAACATCGCGCAAGTATCATGGATATCTTCCTCAGGAATATTATCATTCTCCTGCTCTTATCCCAATTTATTCGGGGTCGGTGCAACATGTCCCTTTCTTCCGTACTTCTATATTAGTCGTCATCTCGGTAGTCACTCCCTTTCTAGCCATATCATCTTTCACACAGTCCATCCATCATTTCTTTGGTCTTCCCGTCTCTTAGAGCCATCGATATTCATACTCAAAACTTTCCTCACGACATTTTCCTCATTCCTCCACACCACATGCCCATACCATGACAAACAATTTCCGCACAAGTTTTTAGTCACCGAAGCTACTTTCAGACTTCCTCTAATGTACTCATTTCTTATTCTATCCATTCGTGTCACACCACACGTACATTAACGGAATAGGAAGGAGAAAGAGAGGTGTTTTTGGCAAGACAAATAAGGATATATCGCGTATCTACAGACAAAAAAAATCGTTTGTCGTTCTCCAGACATTCGTATGTATGTATAAAAAAAACAATATACAGTCACTGAAGTAAGTACATATTAATTTGAGAACAACATAACACAAATACAATCCCACGCGTACGCCATGTCGAAATTCGCCACGCTATTCCGTTTTCGCTTCGCAACACCCGCTTAGTGCAACACATTTAATTCATATGTCTAACAGCTTTGCGACTTAATTGAGTTACAGCCGCCTAATTCCTATTTGCAATTATATTTTCCAATTAAATTTTCCACTTTCTTCCTTGGGTAATGGATTTTGTAGCAATTTTGATACAATATTTTGGGGTTATAATTAAAAAAGGGTTTCGTATTGTAATGCTTTTAAATGTGAAATTAATTTGTGTTTGTGAGTTAATTTTGTTATTATTTAGATGTTTTGCTGCTTTTCATTATTATAATTGCTTTGTTTTTTTTGTTTTGGCTGTGCGTAGCCAAAACAGTTTAAAAGCAGTATTTTTCTATAATTGACAAACCACGTTTTAGTAAATTATGATGATTGAAACGTATGCTAAATGTTTGTAATTATCGGTTTAATTAAAAGTTAGTGTTCGATAAATAATTGATTCAAATAATAATAGTAAAAGCTTACTATAGTGTATATTTAATATAATAATTTAATTGATTTTACTTTTAATTTATTTTCTATTATTTATTTATTTATATTTTATGTTAATTGATTATCTCGTCATGACTAACATAATCTTAAGTTAATAGTAACAAAATATGGACAAAAAAGTCTGAAATAAACGAATTTAATTATATTTTTTATGTAAAAAACTTTATAAGTTTTTTTTTATTGTGATAAATGAATTATCATAATTATAATATAATACAATAATCAGAGCAGATGCTTACCTACCGTATTATTAAATCCCACACAAATCTGTATAAACATTTAATCGGTAGCCCATTGTAAAGTCAGATATAATAATATCGAAGCCATTATTAATTTCGCATGAGCTTCAAAATAACAAAAAACCTTTTTTAATTATAATCCGCTAGCTCTAAAGTTAATGTTTTAATTATGCCACAACAGTATTTTGTTACAAATTATAATAAAATAAGCCGTTTGCCTGATAGGGTACCCATCGGTAAAAAATACGAAATTTTTACAAACTTTCATACTTTCCATTGCCTTTTTAAGCCCTTTAAGGAAATAATTTTCCAAAATCCTTCGTGCTTACATTCGTTACACAAGATGTAAATGCAGAACCTAAAAATCTTTATTTATTTATTTAGAACATGGAGGACTTACAGCTAATAAAAACAGACACAAAAAAAAGGAAACCATAGTCACCAGAAAGCCAATTACAAATCCTCACGTATAGACTTATAATAATAATTTATGGTGTGAGCAAAAACACATTGCCTTAATTAAAGTAAGCAGTAATTTATCACTTACATATATATATTATATACATAAATATACTTGGCTTGCAATTATATTAAATAATAGACAAAATAATAAAAACAAAAACAAATAATAAAACTACAGTTACTTGAAAAAATTGAGGCTTACGCACCTTCTGGCCGAATTTACACTGATTCAATCATATCCTTGCATATATCATTGAAATTTCTGCTTGCGCGTAAAATATAACTGTTTTGCTTATATAATAATTCGAAGATGTTTGAGGTACATGGGTGGATTAACACGAAATGCTTTACTTGGCACATTAAAATAAAATTTTGACAATAACTCAGGGTTATCAATATTGTTATTAAGGATTTTCAACAAGAATAAACAGTCTGCAATTTTACGGCGATCTACCAGTGCCTATCCCGCAATGTCTGAAGACTAAATTCTTTAACCAGTGCGTGCGACATACGGTGCCGAAACGTGGACACTGACAGTCGGGCTAGTCCACAAATTCAAGGTCGCGCAGCGTGCTATGGAGCGGGCTATGCTTGGAGTCTCTTTGAAGGATAAGATCAGGAATGAAATTATCCGGAAAAGAACCGGAGTTACCGACATAGCTTGCAGAGTAAGCAAACTGAAGTGGCAGTGGGCTGGCCATGTTTGTCGATGGCCGATGGAGCAGACGAGTTCTGGAGTGGAGACCGCGTACGAGTATCGGCAAGCGTAGTGTGGGACGCCCCCCAGCTAGATGGACCGACGACCTTAAGAAGGTGGCTGGGTCAGGCTGGATGCGGAAGGCGGAGGACAGGGTGTTGTGGCGCAGCCTGGGAGAGGCCTATGTCCAGCAGTGGACTGCGATAGGCTGAGTTGATTGACCAGTGCCGCAATGGTAGCAGATGATACTTCTTACAGATGATGAGTCCAAGATAATAGGTTGACTGATATGGAATCTTTTGATGAAAGCAAAGATAACGTGGATTCCAAATCTGAGACGCATACTCCAGCTGACTTCTTACAAAAGTGCAATACAATATTTTTAGTGTTTTAGGTGTATATAATAATAGAATTTAATAATCTTATTCAATTTACAGACATCTTGCTCAACTTATTGTCCTAGTATTTTTCTCATAACTAATTATGAGAAAAATACAAAAGACAAAAGTACTTTTGTCTTCTATAGTCAACGAAGACAAAAGTACCAGAAACTGAGAAATCAGGACAATCTGTTGAGCGAGTCTGTATTAGGGTCACCTGGGAGGGTTTCACCTAATTAAAAAAAACACGTATGAAGTTCAGAATAGTGTCCTTTTATTATCATAAAACAAATTAATATTTTTTCGTTTTATATTTGTTGTAATAAAGCTGAGCTGCTGTTTTTGTGACATCCCCACCTTCATAGGTGATTTTACCTTCTAGTATTCTATTAATAGACCTGCACCAACTATATATAATTATGTTTATGGATGTATCAACAAAACATTATTTTACTCTTTCATTATGTATTTCACAGTCTATAAAACTAAAATCGGTAAATAATTCGATGAAGGTTTTTATTCTTTCTTTGATGTTCTTTTCGTGGCAATCATTATTCAAATATGCAACAGTTGTTTCTTGTATTTCTTGAAATCAAGCTACTAGGCAGTCGGAGGGATAACAAAGCCATTTCTTATTTTGGCAATACTCTTTGGCACGTATGTATTTGTACATTTCATTGTCCGAATTGCCCAGTAGCTTGCTTTTACAATTTTTACAACCTTTGACGACTTTTTGTAGACACTTCGTCAAGGCCCACCCACAGACATAAGTTCTTTGATCAGCCCCTGAATCAGAAATATTTCTTGTATTTTGCATAACATTCAGGGGCTGATCAATTACAATACTTTGGGATTGCAAGGGAGCATTACCTTTTTCTTTATTTTTAAGGAAAAAGGAGAGAGATTGTAGACATTCATTAGAATCCTCTTCGCAATTGGAGCCTACTGAATGATTCGTGCTGAAATTATTTAGTAATAACGTTTTAAATGCTCCCTCAAATCCCACACTGTTGGGTGTAACATTTCGAGCACCCAAACTTCGAACACATCCAAAGAAATTTTCGAGTGGGTCTTGGTTAAAATTGCGTGTCAGCATTGCGTCAACGGAATATTTTTTTGATAATAATTGCCAAATCGATTTAAAACCTTCTATTGTTCTAATAAAATTATTTAAAGTTGGTACAGACTTTTAAATTTTTTCATCACCTTTTTTCACCATAAATTTGGCGGTTTTTAACATTATTAACGCATCTTGCCATAACAAGTGATGAGGAGAATTTCGCTTTACAGCAGCTCTGTATATTTTGCAATTTAGTCAATTTTACTTGAGCAAGCAATGCCTTCAGGACTTTTTTTGATGGTAGTGTAAAATGTTTACACATTAACTTGTAGGCTTTAGGGCTTTTCTTAAAAATTGAAAGTGATAAAATATTTTCTTCCTGCGTAAATCTATGCCCCTTCTTTTTCTTCCGTCCTTCTATGCACTGCATTCGAGTAAACAATTTAGCTGACTCGGACATGTTACGTGATAATTTTTCAAAATCCCTGTTTGCACTATTGTTTTGAAGTTGCTTAATGCGTAACTTAAAAGTTTTGAGTTTTTGGCGCAATCTCCTTACTTCATTTTGCGTTTGTCTTGCTTTTCTGGCACACTGCGTTTCAGCCTTTTCCTGCAGATACTCGAAAGTTTTACCTGAAAGATTAAATTTATAATTTTAAAACATAAATATTTAAGATGTTCAGGTATATTAGATAAAATTGTTTACGTAAGAGACTAATGATTTGCTAAATTCTATGAAATATGTGTAATATATGGTAACTTAATCTATAAATAAAAAGTTGGTCGTTTTTTTGTAGCCTATGGTATGTCCCAGTGCTGAGCAAAGGCCTCCCTTTTTGCCTTCCAAACTTCTCTATCTTGTGCAGTTTCTGACCATGCTAGATGCTAGGCCTGCCCACCCCCATTTTTATTATTATACATATTTAAAACATGCAAGTTATAATAAACCTCAAGGTCAGTGTTGCACTATCTTTATCTATCAAAAGTTTGGATAAACTCGAGCTCGAGTGACTCGTGGTTAAGAAACAGCCGTACGGGTCCATCGATCAGAGGTTAAACTATGCTTGCCGTGGTCTGTCTGTAGATGGGTAGGACCATCCATTTCGTACCGAGATCCCTCTGTGCCTCGGACAGCACGTTAAGCCTTCGGTCCCAGCTATCATTAGTAGATCTTTGACAGCCATTAGGGATAATCAGAAGCCCATAAGTCTGACAACCAGTCTTACCAAGGAGTATCATGTTAGCCAGTAACATTGTGGAGGTCAGAAAGGCAGTTGTTCTATGTAAAATATATGCATCTGGTTAGACTGGAACTCAACCCCAACATAATTGGGAAAAGGCTGGGCAGATTGATTGAATTTGGATAAACTTAACAAATGGAAAACAACCACCAATGAAAATGGATAAACAGCCTAAAACATCCCACTGTTCAGAAAATAAGTTATGTATGCAAATGATAAATTGAACCAGTTAGTTAGGCAGTGCTATGTGAATATTTATAACAAACAAACAAACAGTCAGACCAGTTCACATTTATAATAATAATGATAAAAAAACAAGTACCTGCATCAAATTTTGTCAATGGTATGGGAGCATGGCACTTTTCACTTGACATTAAACAGGTAGATCCAGATGGCCCTGAAAGTTCTGTAGAACCAACAGCAGATGAAGGTCCAGATCTGGATGGACCAGGTAGGTGTTTAGTTTGAACCAAGTTGGTGATATCAATCATAGGTCCGGCGTGACCAGATTGTCTTCTAGAGCGACAGTAGCTATGGTCTGTCTCCACAAAGGTTCTGATTGTTTGCTGAACACAACATTGCAATATTATCATCAGTTGAATTACTTTTTTTCTGTTATACAAATTCGGATGGCATTTTGTGTAGCTATCTAATTTGCCCATCCTTATCATCAGCCAGTCAAATGAAAACAATGTGTTCTCACAATGTGGTGTTTTGATGCAAGCTCAGTCTGTGTGAAGTAACTAAGATGTTCCATTTTTACTACATAAAATAGTTGTTTATACTTCAGTAACATAAATATTAAAATTATATGTACATAGTTGCCTTTTTGTACCTTTGATATTTTGAGAAATGAGTCTTTTAGTTCTTTTTTTATATGAGAATTTAAGTAAAGTAACAAAGAGTGTCTTTATTTTGATACCAATGAAAACCCACCATTGAGTAAATAAAATAATAATTTAATTGGTTTCTGTTTTAATATAGCAAAACAGGGAACCCTTACATTCAAAGTCAAAGTCAAAGTCAAACCATTTATTTCAAATAGGCACATAAGAGGCACTTTTGAACGTCAAAATTTACAAAAAAAATAGAATTGATTCTAGTTGCCCCTTCCAAAAGGTAGTTTCGTATGGAGAAGAATGGGCAAGAAACTCCACCGGTACTCTTTTAAAAATGTTTTACAATATTTTGTTTGATTACATTAATTATATGATTATATGTGAAGACGATGCACCTAGAATAAAATTACTATACCATAATAGGTAAAACGAATTAAAAACTAAGCAATGAAAAATAACTTAATTATTAGATAGATACGTGGTGTTGACATATTTACAAACATCATACAAGTATGTTTTTCTAAAAAAATAAGTCAGTGTGTGAGTATAGGTTATCACAGAATGTAAAATGAATATCATAAAAATAACAGATTTTACCATAAAAATAGCAACCAGTTTGATTTTGTCTAGACTCTAGATTGTCCTATGGAGCTGGACCAGCATGTTTCCAAGCATTCCTGTCCTGGATATAATCCTCTAACTTGTAATATGCTTGTTTACAAAGTGTACTTTTAATATGTGTTTTAAATTTTCTCTCATTTAATTTCAATACATCACAAGGTATTTTGTTGTAACATTTAACACAGTACCCCATAAAAGATGTATGTACTTTAGATAATCTGAAAAATGGTTGATCTATTTTATCTTTATTTCTAGTATTAAAATTATGTCTATCGCTTATCTTGTTAAAAATATGTAGATTTTTCCTTACATACATAATATTTTCATAAATGAATTGGCAAGGTACCGTCATAATATTAATCCTTTTAAATAGTTCCCTAAGAGATTCGCGGCGACGGAGATTATAAATTGCTTTTCATTAAAATAATCTTCAGATTAACTTTTTCAAAAACCTAGTTTGTAAGACCAGAGTCACAATCAAAGTTTTGTTGTGGCACCTGACAGGTTAAACACCTCTTTAGGGACCAACATCACAAACTATGGTTGGACCAAAGTGAGGCGAAGGAGGCAATACTATCAATGGCCGTCTCGCGAAACAGGTCCCCCGATTAACTAAACACAGCTACGTACAGTTACAGCGGCTATAACTGGCCATGGATCATTTCTAAACACCTCTTTGTCATAGGAGTCACAGACAGTCCGCTGTGCAGGGCCTGCATGGAGGATGACGAGATAGCAGCTCATGTGCTGCTAAACTGCCAGGTGGTCGCCACATACAGGGCAAAGTACTTCGGTAACCCAGGTATCCTACGTGAGATTGTCAGTAACACCAAAGTGTTGCTGGCCTTCCTTGAGAGGCTGGGGTGGATCGAATAATCGATTTTCCCATCCCGTACGCAATTTACGCGCATTGACGTGGAGATGCGGACAGCAGTCCGTATTACCGCTATTACTTACCAAGATACCAACCCAATTCCTTATAATTTACTCGACTCTGGAATCGAACCCAGGACCTTAGAAAGCGGGCCTAAATCTCCGGTAGAGCCCTTTTAAAGGAGCTCTATAACTACTACTAAATGCAAACAAGCAAATTATTCTTTTTAACAAAGATCTGCAGCTGGACGAGTGCCAATGGCATTAAAATGACGTGAACTTAGATTTAATTAAAAAACTTACGGATTATAAAGTTTTACTAAAGTAGTGAGGGCAGATTAGCTTTTGCGTACGATTTTGCTCTCGGGACGGTTTTTTTATCCGTTTGCAGCTGTTGCACAGTGCTCTTCTTTAGAGAGTTTTTGGAGCCAACTGGACTAAAGGCATGCAGGTTTTACGTATGTTCAGTTATGTTTACCGACCTTCCCTTTGATCGACCCATTCAACTTTTACCACTTACAAAAAAGATTAAAATACGTGGATTTGCGGTAAGCATAACGCGAAGAACACAAAAGAACAAGTTGGGGGAAATATACGTCACATCCACGCAAAACGGCCATCACTCAGTATAATGCTGCGACACTATGCGAGACAGAGCCCCAGCGCTGGTTTTCAGCAACAGCCGGCGTTGACGTGATGACGTCAACTGGTGCAGCATGTAGTGAGATTAAAATAACAAAATAAGAACTAAAATAAATACAATACTTAGTTCTAAATGTTTACATAAATATCATATTTAAAATGGCAACATTCCGTGCCGTCAGCAACGGTTCAAGCGCCGCGCGTCGCCGGCCTATTGCATTCTGTGTTCGCAGCTGTCATAAAACGATTTGTTTGATGTTTTGACTTATTGGTTACGTACTCGTACGTTATATTATAATTATCATGGTGTCCAGTACTAACCACACAAGATCTACATTAAGTTCAACTGTATCATCAAATATTTTTAACATTCTATTTATTTATGTTTTACTAAATAACAATGCACACTTGCTTTTCCAATCGTCACACATTGGCAGAATAGTCGACATCAGCTTTGCTCGCCATAGTAAAAAATAGACCAGAATTATTATGTAATGAATGTTATGATGAAAAAAAATGTAAAAACGACTAGCTTAGGTACCACTGAAAAAACGTATGCCTCAAATTGGTAGTTATGCCTAACAACTACCAATTTGAGGACTTGGACAAGCAAGGGGCGATCGCTTTCAAAGCGTTTCGTATTTCTACAGTCTTTCAACAGGATTGACATAAGCTTTTCGGTACCATAAGTCAATCCAATTTTTTTCTTTATTTTAGACTTTTAATTTTTTTAGACTTTTTCAACATCGTTCGTTATCGCTGATAGAATGTCACTATTGTCGGGAACCAAATATTACCCTAAGGTAATATGAGTAATAAATTAAACAGAGTATGCTTAGATCAGTAGTTCCCAAAGTATGCAAACGATGGGTGGGCCCTGAAAAATAGGACGACAAATCGACCAACCGAGCCAACGGGCGGGCGGCCGGCAACCACTGACGGTGACGGACGCAAAACGCGGCGCGGGGCGCTCGGTCTGTGATTTTTGTCGTATGCGCGGGTGGAGGGGGATGACGGAACGCACCGAAATAAATTGGACGGATCAAACTCATTGCGATTTAAAGTAACATAAACTGTAATTGAAGCTTAGGCTATAATGACAAAAAATAGGAAACAAATGCAACTTTCTCATTAAAAAAAATAGCAGTTCTTGTATTTAAATATTAACACTGCATCGGAACTGAATGTTTTATTTTTTTCTCGTTTGAATAGTCCTTCATTCATATAGTTAGGTATGCCCCCTTTTCCTTCATGAAAACCAATAGGTGAGTCTTGAATTTGGAACTTCTTGTTAGGTGAGTCGCGGTCCAGTCAACTTTAGGAACCACTGGCTTAAATGGTTTGATAATGTTGTGAGGATGAATATGAAAGGCGACTAATAAAAGTTTTTAGTGTTTACAAGGCAAAAGTAAATTGAAACGCCCTAGGAGGAGATAAATAGTGACCTAATTGGTGATCTTCTTCAGAAAGGTCAGGTGCGTAGAAGTCGCAACCGGCGTGCGTGTATGATCAGATGTACGAACGTAACCGAAGCAAAAGGAGTACTTATGTAAGGAGCTTAGCAGGTGGCGTTCTATATTTTCTGCCTACCCCCTGTGGGAAAACGGTGTGAGTTTATGTAGAGATTAACTACGATAAAATGGCCCGCCCCTCCAAAATTCAAAACGTTTGAAAGTATTTACAAAGCGCCACCAAGACTCACAACGCATGTGTGCGTAATGAGACGGCCGTCTAACAAAAACAAATCCACGGATTTGTTGCTCGACTAGTGGCGTCTGACGAACTCTATGAAAACGACACGTGCGTTGTCCCTAACACAACCCTAAGGTTGACTGGTAGAAAATGCATCATGTCTTTATACAGTATTTTCTTACTTATGCATATTTTTTTAGGATAAATCGATATAAGTAAGACTTAAGTTTTGAGTTGAGCTGCACGATAACTGACAAATGCGTGCACTGACTGGACAGGTCCACTCAAATCTGTGTGGTTCTTTCGTCAAAAGACCATATCAGACACCAATCTACATGGTTCTCAAATGATCTGACCAAAATTATATCCGTATTTTTTATACACATTGACATGGAGGAGTTTGTGGCTAAATAATAATTGCCGCACGGGTCGATCGATCAGGTTAAGCTACGCTTGCCGCGGTTGGTCCGTGGATGGGTGACTATCTTTTCATACCAAGATTCCTCCGTGCCTCGGAAAGCACGTTAAGCCGTTGGTCCCGGCTGTTATTTGTAGATCTAAGACAGTTGTTACGGGTCGTCAGAAACCCATAAGTCTGACAACCAGTCTCACCATGGGATATCGTGTTATCCAGTAACTGGGTTGTGGAGGTCAGATAGGCAGTCGCTCCATGTAAAATACTGGTATTCAGCTGCATCCGGTTAGTCTGGAAGCCGACCCCAACATAGTTTGGAAAAGGCTAGGCAGTTGATATACACATTGACATTGATTAATTATATATATACAATGACATGAATATTTACTTTGCTATGTATTATATTGTTTTAATTAAGTATTGTAAATGTGAAGACTATGTGGGTTATTGTGTTTTTATCATGGTCTGGCAGTTTGAGTAATTTATGCGGCCTACCCAAAAGTCCTTTCTTTGGTTGTTGTTCGTTGAATCGTTGAGCTCCTTAAGGTCTTAGTTGAGCTGCACGACTACTGACAAATGCATGCACTGTTTGGACAGGTCCCCTCAATCTGTGTGGTTCTTTCATCAAAAGATCATTTCAGGCACCAATCTACATGGTCTTCACATGATCTGACCAAGATTATGTCTGGACTTTAAAAGAGACTGTGACCTCTGAGTTTGTTTCGGCCTTTCTTCTCAGAGTAGTCGGATATGAAACGCCGATCTCATCTAGTTTTTTTTCAATATGATTTGATTTGTAAAAGTGATTGACGTGTAAAAGTATTTGTACAAACCTACCTACTTACAGAAATAAATCATTTATCATTTATATGTTGTGTTTGATTAGAAAAAGCTATTATATTGAGTTGGTACATACGAAGCATTAAATACAAAACCAGCACGCTAATTGCGCTTTCAGTTACAATCGGAATGGTTAAGAAGTATATTGCTAATCCATTGCTTCTTATGTTCGAAAAATTTATGTCGGGGCTGTCCAACCTCCATAGTGACGACGACCTGACTACATGATAGAGGATTAGGAGGAAGACGGACAAGTGACAAGAGAATGGACGAAAATATCGAAATATATTAAAATTATTATTTATTATTCGCTTTCCTTTTAAAACGTAGAAGACAAGACCGTTCAAGTGGTCCTTCGTCGCCAAGTTTGACACTGGCACCTATGATAACCCGTAGTAAGTCGAAGGCTGGAAATATGGCAACAACCAGTGCCCATCCGCAGGATGGAGAATACGACCGACCGTCCTCCCGACACAGCCACGCATCTTCGCCGACTACATCCATTGTTTCTGCTCGAAGTATGACATCGACGGTAAGACGACAACGACTTTTAATGTTACAACTTGAAGCCGCTGAACAAGCGGCAAATGCAGAGAAAAAAGCCGCTGAAGCGCAGCGAGAAGCTGAAAACGCTGCAATTGAAAAGCGGCTCATAATGGAAAAGTTGCGACTACAGACTGAGGCGTTGAGTGACATGGATGACGATGATCTCTCAAATGCATTTGCCGTGACTGTGCAACCAACTGTAGATAAAGCAATTCCCAAGAAGAGCACCTTCCATGTTCCTGACCAGTCACATGCTCCCCATGCTGGCAAATCTTCACTTTACCACGTCCAGACTGACACCGCACGTGCTGTGGAAAGTGATATAAATAAGTTCCTGGCCAGACAGACATCCATAAAGGAATTACCGACTTTTTATGGTGAGCCTGAGGAGTGGCCTATGTTCTTTAGCCAGTTTAAAGCTACATCAAAGTTATGCAAATACAGCGACGACGAGAATATTGCTAGACTGACTAAGTGCCTCAGAGGAAAAGCTCGAGACGCTGTATCGGCCCTGTTGGTGAGTGCCACAAATTTAAGTAAGATCATTGATACTCTAAAACTTCGTTTTGGAAGACCTGAATATCTCATTGAGATTATGCTTCATAAAATAAGAGCCATGCGGGACATAAGGCATGATGTCATCAACGGTCTCATAGAATTCTCGACTACTATACAGAATGTAGTGGCCGCTATGACTGCGACAGACGAAGCAGGACATCTGACTAATGCGACACTGATTAGAGAAATTATTGGAAAACTTCCATCTATTCTGAAGTTCCAGTGGAGTTTCTATGTCAGCGAGAAAGGCGCAAGACATGTCACACTGATTGAACTTTCCGAGTGGCTCATAAAAATTGCCAACGCCGCCACTTGTATTGCGCCTATGACGAAAACAAGTGATCGACCCACATCTGTGATGCACCGGCACCCACATCTCATACACGGCAAGCACGTCGTTTTCACAACAAACAAAACTCGAGCTTGTGGACTCTGTAAAGGTGACCATAGCCTTAATTTATGTTCTGATTTCGAACACATGACGGTTGACGAACGTTGGAAATATGTTACAGAAAACAAGCTTTGTTTTTCTTGCTTAGCTACGACACACCAGCTGAAACAATGTAAGGTTAAGACAAAGTGTGCGTTATGCGAGCGGGTACATCATGCGTTATTGCATGCCGAGCCTCTCAATAAGTCAGCGGCTGTCAATCACGTTTTAGATTTTGATTGTACCGTGCTATTGAAAGTTGTACGCGTACTCATCAGCGGACCCAGCGGTGAAATAGAAACGCTAGCTCTGCTAGATGAAGGATCGTCGATCAGCCTGATAGACGGGCACCTTGCGACACGTATAGGCGTTTCCGGACCTACCAGCGCTCTACACATGCAAGGAGCTTCGGGAATGAAGTCTATTGAGAGTTCGTCGCAGCGTGTTTCTTTTTTTATACGTGGTGCAAATAGTGATGAAATATTTAAGTTGAATAATGTAAGATCTGTTAATAATTTAGCCTTGCCTTTGTATAAATGTGATTATAAACAACTTGTAAATGACTGGACATACCTTTACGATTTTGTAAATACTGACCGCATGACTGTACATGAACGACCCTTACTACTCATTGGACATGACAACATAGACTTGATTGTCAGCCGACAGGTACTCCAGGGGCCAAAGAATGCGCCGATTGTCTCCACCACAAAACTGGGGTACTTATTCATGGTAAGTTGCCATCTACCACTCCTGACAGCGTAGCGATACTTCATATATGTGCCTGTGATGAACTAAACGCTGCGATTCGTAGATCTTTCTCCACCGAAGGCTTCGGGACTAAACCTAACGTTGACACTCCGCGTTCCCGGGAGGATACGAGAGCGCTGAATATAATGGAGAAGACGACGTGCCTGATAGGTGATCGCTGGGAAACCGGTCTGCTTTGGCGAGACGATAAGCCTGATTTACCTGATAGCTACGCTGTCGCCCGTAAGCGTCTGGGTGGTATCGAGAGGAAGATGAGGGGGTTTCCAGACTTTGCAGAACAGTATAAAAAAATGTAAATGAAAACTTGCAAAAGGGGTACATCTCCAAACTGACTTACGAGGAGGAGCTGGTAATAACTAACAAGGCATGGTATCTTTCACACTTCGCAATTTTCAACCCCAACAAACCAAATAAACTTCGACTCGTACTAGACTGTGCTGCGCCATCGTTGGGTAAATCCTTGAACGATTTTTTACTCAGTGGACCAGACTTGCTTCCCTCTCTGTCTGGTGTTCTCTTGGGATTTCGTTGCGGAAGGATAGCAATTATGGGCCATATTCAGGAGATGTTCCATCGCGTGCTCATACGTAGTGAAGATAGACAGGTGCAACGATTTTTGTGGGGGAATGACAAGTACGTAATGAATGTAATGACTTTCTGTGCGGTATGCTCTCCATCTTCTGCTCAGTACGTAAAGAACCTAAATGCCCGTAGATTCCAATCTATACATCCTGAGGCTGTCAGACCGATCACTGATCATCATTACGTAGACGATTTTATCTATTCTGTAAATAGTGACGAAGAAGCCGTGAGAATAGTCAATGACGTGAATAGGTGCACGCACAAGGTGGGTTTAATATGAGGAATTTTATGTCTAATTCCAAGCACCTTCTCAAACATCTACCTGAGGATAAATTAGCTCCAGGTGGCGTTAAAATGCTATCAGATGCCAAAGAAGAGCATATCGAGCACGTACTTGGTGTAAACTGGGACCCGGACTCAGATAACTTCACGTATCTGCTGAACCTGCATAAGGTAGACGACGACATCAAGTCAGGTAACAAGAGACCTACAAAGCGTGAAGTACTCCGTCTGATTATGTCCGTTTTCGATCCTCTCCTTTTATTTATTACAGTCAAAGCTCGAATCCTTTTTCAAAACATCTGGAAATCAAAGATAGGATGGGATGACGAAATTGAATCTCACCACCTAGACAAGTGGCAAATTTGGCTCAAAGATCTCTTACGCGTGTCGACCATCAAAGTACCGCGATGGCTGATGACTAATGCCTGCGAAAATAACAGTCCTGTGGAACTTCATATATTTTGTGACGCTAGTTCACAGGCCTTCTGCGCCGTTGCATATCTAAGACAAAAGACGACATGCAACGCTTGGCATGTGTATTTGGTCATGGCACGAGCAAGGGTAGCTCCTCTCAATATACTGAGCGTCCCCCGACTAGAATTACAGGCTGCCGTGATGGGTGCGCGTCTTGCTCAGGTGTTGAAAAGGTATATTGACACGCCGTGGTTGAAGATTTCAAAGACATGGTATTGGTCCGACTCAAAGACCGTTTTCAGTTGGTTTAGGTCTGACACCGGACGTTTCAAGCCCTTTGTGGCGCATCGAGTAAGTGAAATAGCAGAACTCACCGAGATTCACGACTGGAGGTGGGTATCGTCAGCCATGAATGCTGCAGATAATGCTACGCATGACAGCTTGATTGAAAGCAGTTCTAGGTGGCTACTTGGACCAGAATTTTTACGTCAACCAGATTATTTCTGGCCCAAAGAAACTGAAAATGAGATCAGACTTGACGAAGATGACATAGAAGTTAAGACGGTTTTAGTGATCTCACAGCCTGACACCCTTATGCCTGATGATTATCGTTTTTCAAAGTACTGGAGACTGGTAAGAAGTACAGCATGGGTCCAGCGAGCCTGCTACAACTGGTTATATAAAGACAGTCGACGACACAGGGAGCTGATTGTTGATGAAATAGAATCAACACAGCGACAGATATTTAAAGAAAGTCAGCGAAGAACATTTTCAGCTGATATAGAGAAAATTAAGAGAACTGGATTGGTGACGTCAGACAGCGTTCTTCGACAATTGAGCCCGTTTTTAGACCAGAATGACATTCTTCGTGTTGGCGGGAGGATTAGTGCGGCAGATGTCGACGACGATATGAAACACCCCATAATTTTACATCCAAAAGACAGGATAACTAAACTTCTTATAATGCGCTACTATGAACAATCTGCTCATACGGGCAGAGAACGTGTTTTAAACGAAGTTAGGAAACGTTTCTGGATACTTAATGGGCGAACTCCTGTCAAGTCTACATGGAACACGTGTCAGGAGTGCAAAAACAGGAGAACCAAACCTTCGCCACCCCTGATGGCCGACTTGCCTGTTGCAAGACTTACTCCAGTAAGACTCCAGGACACAGAGCTTTCACCTGCACCGGCCTTGATTATTTTGGACCATTGACGGTCAAAGTCGGACGCCGACATGAAAAGAGGTGGGTGGCTTTGTTTACTTGTTTAACAGTACGAGCCATCCATATCGAGGTGGTACATAGTCTCAACACCAGCAGCGCCATCATGGCTCTACGCAGGTTCATAGCCCGACGTGGATGTCCTAAAGAAATGTGGACGGACAACGCCACTACCTTCCATGGGGCAGACAAAGAGCTGAAGTGGTCTGTTCTTGACATCGACAGAGACGAACTCCTAAAGTTTGGCAGCACTAGATTTATGGAATGGAAGTTTATTCCGCCGAACGCTCCCCACATGGGTGGTTGCTGGGAGCGCCTCGTACGCTTGGTGAAGACGGCACTGAGGGTGACGCTCAAGGACAGAGCACCCTCTGACGAAACACTGCTAAACCTGCTGAGTGAGGTGGAACAGATGATCAATTCCCGACCATTGACGTACGTACCTATTGACCACGCCGACGACCTTCCACTTACGCCCAATGACTTTCTGTTGGCTAAGGCTGATTTTGGTTATTACCCTGCTGGAATTTTCAATAATAGGGATCTCCTTCGAAGAAGTTGGCGTGAAGCACAAACATTGGCAGACCTCGTATGGAAACGTTGGGTCAGAGAGTATCTGCCGACTCTTACTAGACGAGAGAAATGGTTCCGACCTTCATCAACGGCTCTTGCTGAAGGTGACGTCATAGTTATTGCAGATAACCAGCTCCCTCGAAACCTATGGCCTCTTGGGGTTGTGACAAAGCTGCACCGAGGGAAAGATGACTGTATCCGCGTGGTTGACATCAAGACTGGACTAGGACATTATACGCGACCTGTGACTAAGCTGTGCAGGTTGGACGTCCGCTCCTCATCTTAAGTATCAGCTTTCTAATACTGGAGGTGGGGATGTCGGGGCTGTCCAACCTCCATAAGGACGACGACCTGACTGGCTGACTAGAATAATGACATGATAGAGGATTAGGAGGAAGACGGACAAGTGACAAGAGAATGGACGAAAATATCGAAATATATTAAAATTATTATTTATTATTCGCTTTCTTTTTAAAACGTAGAAGACAAGACCGTTCAATTTGTCTGCTCAACAACGTAAATAACGCAATGAATGTTGTTGAACTGTCGAAATTTACCCATTGCTACTGATAGTGTGTTATGCAATTACCCCACTGGTCCTTTAGACGGCAAGTGCAAGTGAAGCAAGGCAATAAGTATTATAGTTTCGTAATATTCAAAGAACCTTGTGTGACAGACATAGAGATACTTAGTCAATATACTATAATATACATTTTTTAAATTTAGTATACATCATGTTCTAGAATTAATGCACAAGCGGCACAACCATATAATACTCGTAATAAAGAATATAATAAAATATAATATAATAAAGCATAATGTTATTTTGTATAATCATAACATGAATATTTATGCATGACGACTTTAAATAGTAATTCTTTGGACAATTTCAATGTCAATTTAATAATGTTTGTTATTTTAATATTATATTAACTTATTGACATTACTTTTAGTTATCTACTATTGACATTATCGTATTTGGTCAAATATTGACATTAATTACCTACCATTAACTACCTATTGCCTTCTATTAAATCACATTTTTTTTTTTTACATTGATTTCACTCCTGAATTATTATAAATTAATTTACTTAATGGCCCTAATAATTGTATGTTTGCACGCCATATGGCAAAACATAGAGAAACTTTTTAACAAGACTTGTAACATCTTGCACATTGTTGTAACCTATGTTTACAAATAAAGATTATTGATTGATTGATTGAACCTCTTAAGGGGTCATTGTACTCATCATTATGAACAACTTTTACTATAGGACCAAACCTGTAATCGCGAAAAAAAATCTGCAGTTCCCTACATTTGATAAGCTATTCGAACATAAATGACACACACACACACACACACACACACACCAGCTGATTTTTTTTTGTGAAATAAAATATTTTGATTTTGATTTTGAATTGATGAGATACCAAACTTCGTTTATCAAAATATAAATCTTAAAAGCAACGTACTGAAAGTTGTTTAGGACTGAACATCATATTAAGAAAGCAAATATAGAGAAGCACCGTTCAGGTATAAATAGTAGTACCATATCTCAACGTATAATTGAGTTTCAAGTTGAATTCCATTTTCAGACTTGCCCAATGCAGTAGGGTTGACACGACTTCGTTTCAACACAAATCACAAATCCCCTGAAAGATCTTATATCTTTCAGGGGATTGTAAAACATGTGATTGATTTATGATAACGGGTGTAAAGACCATACCAGAGAACCTTCTGGTTACAGAGATTTCAATATTTCCGTAACCAAAGCGTCCGCAGGTTACAAGTGTTTTGACGTTTATTTTTATGAAAACAATTTTTAAATGTTGTAACTTTAAATACCCCAGTCAAGGCAAGCACAATTTTAGTGTGCAACACTACAATACAACGCACTACCATAAACAGAGATTTTTTACACATAAAATAAAAATCGTTTCCCGGCAATTTTTTTTTTTCAAAAACAGGTGACGGATGTAAAGAATGCCTATCTAAGGCCCTAAACGATCAAATTTTATTACACAATATCACGAATTGCGTAATGTTTTTGACCGTTTTGGGTTAATATTACGCAAATAAAATTTTGAGCGAGTTACATTTTTGTTAATATTTTTATTTTATTTTTTTGTTTTGTCTCCTGGGCACGTTTCCGGATGACAGCGAAGCGGACAAGTACTTCGACGTGTCTACTACTAAGTGTCCTTTTCTTTTTTGTATTTATTTGTATATATTTAGTTAGTTAACCATTTAAGTTAATAGCTCTAAATAGTTAGTTGCGTGATATATTGTATTATAATGATCTTGATGTATTTGTAATGAATAAAAAAGAGGTCCTCCTGTCGGAAAAAAACAATCCAAGCTATGCACTTTAAATCTATTATATTATATTTAAACAATATTAGTAGGCTTAAAACCTTACCTCGCAACCGGCGTGCGTGTATGTCCAGATGTATGAACGTAAGTAGAACGTTGGTGGCGTTCTGTAGTTTCTGCCTACCCTCATGGGATGACGGCGTGAGTTTATATAGTCGTTATTTTTTCACTCTGCAGCATTTTGTTTTGATTGTCTTTGTTGCTATTTGCCAGTGTCGCAACACAGCGTAATCACGCAATTTAAATTGCAAAGATATATACTACTTTTCTACCGAGAGGTAAATTCTCTTTGGTCCCTGGCGCTGAGCAATGGACAAGATTGTCAAACTTTTATTGCTTGAATATCTGGCTTTTGCTACTTTGTATGTGTTTTATGTAATTTTTTTGTAATGTGCATTTTTTTTTGTGCAGAATAAACAAGTTTTCTTTATATTTCTTTATTAATGTATGTATTTAGTACCTTACAAGTCAAAGTTAACTCAATCTTTCCAACATTGTCAGCGTGGACAACCCTAACAGCAAGAGCTCTCTACCACAGCGCGTCCTAAATAAATAATACGATATTGTAAGGAGACGTTTTAAGAGGTATAGCCATAGCGGGCATTTCACGAACTTTCCATACTTCATCCATGAAATAGATAGATACAGAAGGTCGGGTCCATACAACGAGCGAAAACGCGCACACACATAGACATGCTTCATGGTATTACGCAGCGCGACTTGGGTTATTAAGGTGAATCCACAGCTGTAGCCCGCGAAATCAAAATTTTCTTACGTTTTTTGCAATTTGCAGGTCAGTGCCAGGTCTTATCCTGATCAAAATATGATTTGTAAAACATATCTGTTATAGCCCCGAATCATAATATTTTGATCAAGATACAACCTGGCACTGACCTGCAAATTGCAAAAAACGTAAGAGATTTTTAATTTCGCGGGCTACAGCTTAAATTTCACCTCAAAATTTGTTATTTTGCACTGAGTAATTAGTGCATAGATTTTTACCGTCACATAGGCATGAAAATCATATTTAATTACAAAAAGAAATTATAAATTAAATACAAATTAATGTCAAATTGTTTGAATTACAGTATAAATGTCTTATCATTAGAATCATTACATACCACCATTGGTTACCATTTCGAAAATAAAAAATGTTCCGGTAAAAACCCGGATATTTGCTAAAAACTCCGGAAATTTTACTTTTTAATGTTTTTTTTTACATACACACACATATAACATCACGCCTGTAATCCCCGATGGGTTAGGCAGAGGCGCACTTATAGTACACCCACATTTCGCCAGTTATGTTTAAGTCCCATGCAATAGGGGGCGAGCCTATTGCCATCATTCGGGCACAAATCCAGACTCCGGGCTGCCACTGAGAAAGTCCTGGTGAAAAACCCAATAAACACGTTGCCCGACCTTGGAATCGAACCCCGGACCTCGTGCTCGCCAGTAGCGCTTGCAACCACTAGACCAACGAGGCAGTAGTAAGTAGTAGTAAACATTAAAATATAATTATTTCCAAAAAAAAACTCTTCGGTAAGTTTGGAAAAACGACAAGGCTGGACAAAGTCCGGACGGGTTGTCAAAAAGCCGGACGGGTCTGCACAAAATTGGACGGATGATAACCCTACTCGCGACAGGCATACCGAGATAGGCCGAGTTTGCCGAACGTACGCATCTATGTGTGCGTGCGGCTGTTTTTGCTCATTGCAAAAACAGAAGCCGACCTTCTGAACCATATTTATTTTGTATTACATCCCTCGGTACGTGAGTTTGCTTATATTTTTACGATATTGTCAAAGTTAAACTTTTAAAAAGGTGTCGAGAAGGCATCAAGTCACTTTTTGTTTGAGAATTTTTGATGATTTTTTGTTTTCCTTTTAGCGAAGAGGAAGTGTTTCCGTGTATTTTGGGTAATTTTGTGTAAGGAAAGTTTGCTAAAACAATGTAAGTATAAGGTGACAGAGTCAAGTTTTTTCAGTCACGAATACCTACTGGAAATAGCTGGTAGTCGGTGGCTGGCTGGTGGTCTATGGTGTACATAATAAAGACTATTATTCTGGTATACAAAACTTGTTTTTCTTTCTACAAAGCAATTATATCAATATCATTATATTAATACGTGAAGGGAAAACTTTATACCCCTTTGTACGAAAATTACGCGGACGGAGGAGTACGAAATTTGGCACAGTTAAAATTTATATGGAGGAAAAGTGCAGAAAGCTAATATTTTTGTATAATATATAGTAGCGTTTATCAGTAGCGCGTCGGGGATGTTTGCCGAGGCGCGTGTGGATTGTTTCCACACAATCATGCGTAAGCGGTGCACATCCCTCCTGTAGGGTGCGGGCCAGCCGCAACAGTATCCTGAACGCTTTTGCTGAACGTTTTGACTGTCAGTACGTGAACCACTGCTGCATGGTTCATGTACTGACTAATGTTTAGAAATTATTTTAATTTTGTTTATATTAATGTATAATTTTCAATTTGATGTATTATTTAATTTTGTTAATAATGTTTCATTTAGTCTGTACCTATGATCCAAAGTTGATTGAAATAATAAATAAATAATAATAATCATAATAATATGTATTAGAAGTAAATTAATAAAAAAATATTACACACTACCATGCGTTTGACACACACACACACATAGTACCAGGGCCTCAAACGGGCCTCATGACTCATGACTTGAAGATAGATAGGTGACGGCAGTGACAGCTTGAGCATGGAACAAGTGAGTACTTTTTAATAGCATGGAATTAGTGTGCTCGTGGAATTAGTAAGTACAATAGATTGTAAGTAGAGGGGGTCGAACTTCGAGCAATGGGCGACCACTATATTATAGTCTATATTAAGGAACCCTACAAAATTATATCAATAAACCGTTCTTTGGTTAAGTAGGTCCCTTTCGCATACTTTGAACTTAACAGGACACACTTACATTATTCAATTCTTAGACGATTTACGAAAATAAATAACCGTGTAACGTACAGTACCGTTCTCCGTTTTCGTTTTGATATGTAGATTTATTTTTCGTTTTACTTTTCTGTTTACCCACTCGAGTTAATTTATCTTTTTGTATGCTTGTTTCTGTGACAAATAAACATATTTTTCTTTAATTTCTTTGAAAGTCAAAGTCAAAGTCAAACCATTTATTTCAAATAGGCACATAAGAGGCACTTTTGAACGTCAAAATTTACAAAAAAAATAGAATTGATTCTAGTTGCCCCTTCCAAAAGGTAGTTTCGTATGGAGAAGAATGGGCAAGAAACTCCACCGGTACTCTTTTAAAAATGTTTTACAATATATGTTTGTTTATTCTATTCCCCCCAGAAAACGGATAACATTCACAGAATATTCTGTATAATACTAACACGTAATTCAAATACAGACAGAAAATTATATAGAACGTGCCACCATCGTTTCCAGAATAGGATTTTGGAAAATCGAGCGGACAAATCCTTGACCACAAGCTAGAAATCTATTCACTATTCAGAGCATCAATTAAGGACTATATATTATTTAGTTACTTAAATATATTTTGACGGATTTAGGGCTCTTGACTAAGGTTATACGAACTAAGGTGACCTTAGTCAAGGCTAGAGATTTTTTTTTCGAAAACACTTCTTTTAGCACCAAAAATCCGCCATTTTGATTTTTCATAATTTTAATATACCCAGTGACTCGATTTTGATGAATGATCATTCATCAAAATCGGTTCAGCCGTTTACTAGTTACGAGGGAACATAGGGACGGACATACTACATACCTACAGGTTAAACACATAACCCTCCTTTTTTGGCTTCGCCGCAGTCGGGTAAAAAGGGCTTATTATTAAGAGGTATAGACATCCTTATCAATATATTAAACACTGAAGAGGATTTATTCAATCTTAATGTCATAGTGCAAAACTTATATCTCCTAAGCGTATTATGCTTTGAAACGAGGTCTCTATTGCAAGCTACTTGAACATGACATTCATTGGATGTGTTCCCCCAAGTTTCGTATGAATAGGCTAAGCTAAGTTTGTAAAGTGGGGTATATTTGTACACCAATTAGCTCTCGCTAGATCTCGAGTACCTAATATTTTATACACGAAAGTTTTAATATGCAAAATATTGTTACTAGGGCAGTATTTACACGATTCATTTTGGTGGAAGCAACCAAATTCAATCATGATAAAACTCATGAATCATGCAATGTCGGCCATATCTTTAATTTCTGAGTCTTTCAATCAAAATGTTTTTTTTTTTTTAATACTTGACTATTACCATTTAGTCCGTGTCGCTCCGTGTGGTGCCGGACGTAAAGAATAGCACCACCCCATTTCTTCCCGTGGGTGTCGTAAAAGGCGACTAAGGGACTTACTAGAGAATGGGCAGCAGCGTTCTCTATGCATTTTAACATCATACTGCGATCGCCAACCCGCCTGCCAAGCGTGGCGATTATGGCAAACACTCCCCCTTAGGGGGAGGCCTATGTCCAGCTGTGGACGTCTTTTGGCTGAAATGATGATCATTTAGGCAAGGACTACCGAGATGACAACTACAGTAATTATGATACTAGAAGCTGTTGAACCTTATTTCGTTTGAATATTTTTTTTATTTTTATAATTTTTATTCACGATCATAGATACAAACAAGGCTTTCAGTCGCATACTTAAATGGGTTTTAACCAGTTTAAAGTTTGTTTAAATAATTATGAAATGAATTACAGATGCATTGTAGATGATATCTACGCCCGGCCGCTCCCCTTGAGTTTCAGTAAAGATGTGGCACTTTACTGAGACCTCACGCGGACTTCTTGAGAGAACTTGAAGTGATGTTGCACTGTTTTGTTTCATTTGCCTACACTAATGCACGTTCTCGAACACTTATTGGTTAGGTAATAGTTAGTGGTTAGGTAATTTAAAACACTAATAAAAATAAATAAAAGAGACGCAACCTGTATAAGATTTATTTTTTCTTACGTTGACTAGAACCGGTCTTCTAATGAGCGGCTCAGTAGCGAGCAGCTCAGATTTGAAACATTACATGACTCTCGCACTTACGGATAGATGTTTGTTTACGGCTTAGTTACGTGCAAAATAATATTCATGTACCTACATTATTTGATTTTGTTAATTATGTGATTAAGGACTGTTGTTAAAATAGCGAATGTGAGTACCAATACAAACCGTTTCTATAAAAAAGTATGTTTAATGGTACAAAACACATATATTAAGACAGTACCTATGAATAATAACATACACAATAATATTGGGCTAAACACAAATTTAAAAAAACAAAACAAAACTGCTAAACATGACTCTTCACTTTCCCACCAAGTCCCTCGTTCGAATCAAAGAAAAGAAAGAAAGAAAATATATTTATTTAGAACAGACTAAAAGGCACACAATATAAACAGCAGATAAAACAATTATAAAAATCAAAGAAAAAAGTGTAAAGTGCGATGTAAGAAATTTGCAGGAAACTGTGCATCACGGCTGCGTCAAAAAGGCCCAGTTCAGCGAAAAAAAACTTTAGGCCTTATACATATATCCCTCAATTCAAAATATAAAATTAAAAGATTACAAATAAGCCCTGGCAGTTCAGAGATGACCAGTCTCAAGTGACGGCGCCCGTTCACGAATATGACGCGTGGATCAGCACCATCCAGCTCAACCATTTTGTACAGAACCGAATGATCCAACACACGCGCCACCATCAGCGAGACATTGAAGTGAGCATAACTTGCTTAGGGATGGAATTCCGTAAAATATTTTCCTAGTGCATCCATACATTTTTATTCCCAACAGGTTTCTATCTGCAACGACTAAACGACTGTGCCTAGTCTGTTAAGGCTGATTTACATTTTCATTAGTTAAGTAGGTAGTGAGTTTAGTTTGAAAAGAGTCATGTATAGACTATCGAAGTTAAGTTTCTGGCGGGGTGAGGGAGACGCGCAGGCCGGGTGCACTTCACTCGCTAAAAAAAAAAAGAGCGTGTTTCATTTTGTTCTATTTAATCACTAACTACTAGAACGCATTGGTTGAAGACTAGGACATACGGTGCCGAAACGTGGATACTGCAAGTCGGGCTGGTCCACAAATTCAAGGTCACTCAGCGTCCTATGGAGCGGGCTATGCTCGGAGTTTCTTTGAAGGATAAGATCAAGAATGAAGTTATCCGGAAGAGGACCGGAGTTACTTTACCGACATAGCCTGCAGAGTAAGCAAGCTGAAGTGGCAGTGGGCTGGCCATGTTTGTCGAAGGACCGATGGCCGGTGGAGCAGACGAGTCCTGGAGTGGAGACCGCGTATCGGCAAGCTTAGTGTGGGGCGCCTCCTAGCTAGATGGACCGACGACCTTAAAAAGGTGGCTGGGACAGACTGGATGCGGAACGCGGAGGACAGGGTGTTGTGGCGCAGCCTGGGAGAGGCTTTTGTCCAGCAGTGGACTGCTATAGGCTGAGTTGAATCACTAACTTACTACTTCAATCTGCCTAGTCTTTTCCAAATTATGTTGGGCTCGGGTCCAGTCTAACGGGATGCAGCTGAACACAGACAGCAGATTACAGTATTTTACATGGAGCGACTCCCTATCTGACCTCCACAACCCAGTTACTGGGTAACACGTATCCCTCTTGCTTAGTAAGACTGGTTGTCAGACTTTTGGGCTTCTAACTACCCGTAACGACTGTCGAAGATCTTCGAATGACAGACGGAACCGGGATAGTCACCCATCCACGGACAAACCGCGTCAAGCGTAGCTTAACCTTTGTTAGAATTTTCGGTTGTTATTATTTAGACTCGAGGTCCTTAACTAGCCATTAGCTTACTACTTTACTAATTCGGCGGGACGGCACGGTTGGCGCAGTGGTTAAGCGATTGACTGCTGCGCTGCGTGTCGCGGGTTCGATTCCCGCACGGAACAAATATTTGTATGACCTACAAGTAGTTGTTCCGGGTCTGGCTGTTTGTGTATGTGAGTTTAAATGTTTGTAAACGCACCCACGATACAGGAGAAATTCCTAGTGTGAGGCAACGTTTAAAAAAAAAAAAAAATTCAAATGTTAATCACCTTAACAGACGGTCAAAGTATACTCGTAGTATTTTAAATGTGTAATAGAACTAAGTACATATAATATTTTCATCACATATTGATATTTTTTATACTGGCAATGCGGTGCGACTTTGTTCACAATGCATGTACTATCCTGCTGTTTATGTCCCCGAGGAAATTTCGGTAAACTCTGTCGGGTAGCCAACGTCATAAAAGGATGCTGCATTCTGCAACAGATATGTCATACTATAAGAAATTGTGAAATAATATAATATGCTGTAATTCCGTTCTGACTTCATAGTAGGTATGTTTTTTGGTCTGGACACTTATGTGCATTACTTAATTATATTGGGAAGGGTTTTAGACAATTAATTCACCACGCTTGTCAAATGTGGGTTGGTTGGGTGCGCAGTAAACTGCTTAAGGGTCGGGTAATTGCCGTTGATCTTGGCCATACACGTATCCGTCGCGCTCACGCCGCGCCGCCCCGTTCGTTATCTTATGGAATATTTATTTTTAGTAACGAAAATATATTAAAGGTATTTATAAAGCAGAGGTGAGTGGAAACGCCGGGAGGGGACGCCCTAGGAGGACATATAATGACCAAATTGGTGATGTTCTTCAGAAAGGTCAGGTGCGTAGTACTCGCAATCGGCGTGCGTGTATGACCAGATGTATGAACGTAGGCGAAGCAAAAGGAGTATGTACGTTCTATAATTTCTGCCTACCCCAATGGGAAAAAGGCGTGATTTTTTTTATGTGTATGTAAATACATTCAAATACAAAAAAATCAAATGACTAAATCACATTAGTGGTCATAAAAAATAAAATACAAAACAATAACTATAATTTTCTAACGCCGCATTGGCAGAGCTATATGCCTGCCACAGCCATGCCGGACATAAGGGCAGTCCAGCCTGTCGGCGACCATTGCCAGGATTTTGCCCCCATGGGTAGAAGGCGTGAGTATACCTAATTACACATAACATCACGCCTGTAATCCCGGAAGGGTTAGGCAGAGGTGTACCTAATAGAACACCCACATTTCGCCAGCCAAACACCAGCATACTTAATTATAGATAATAAAATAGTCTGTTTATAAAAAAAAAACATGAAAATATCTTAAGTAGCTTGAAACTAATATTGTTTTTTTATGCCATGGGTAGACATTACTTATTTCATAAAGTATTTTACTACTATACTTAAATATTCACATTATAGCATTAATGTGTATGCGTTGAGTTATGCAAAAAATATATGTTAAACTAGAAAGTTTAACATATATTTTTTGCATAACTTACTTGCAATATATGAAGGCGTAATAACAGATTTAAAATTCACTAAAATCATTAACTGGGTCTTTGGGTGCCGCTGTTGACGTTCGTCCGTTGCCGCGCCGCCTGGAACCTTCATCCTGCACTGATGTCGACTAATCCATCCAGGCTTGGATGGATCCAATGGATGGCTTGATGTGGTATCAAATTGTTAGATTGTACTCACACACGAGTGCAGGTGGATGTTAGATGACAATTATCAACCCGCTACATAATCCCTTAATTGACTCTTACGACACCCACAGGGGGAGAGGGGTGTGCATGGGAGGCCGTCACCTCCTTCTGCGAAACAGTGATGCTTGCGAAGGAGGGGGCGGAACGCGTGAGGGTAAGGCAAAGTCAACGCCCTCGCGCCCTTAGTCGCCGCAGGAGACGCCCCGGGCGTCGGGAATCGCAGGCCGATTCCCGGCCACCGTAGGCGCGGGCTTGCGGACGGTGAGCGATGGGTAGCTCACCGTCCGATAAGGACCAAGCCCGGGTCGACGGCGCGTTGTGTTCCACGCGCGCCTCAAAGAGACGTCAGCACCAATTGACGGGGTCCGAAAGGGCCAATGCCTGCCAGGGTTACGAGCCTGTCCGAAAGGGATATCGTGGCCCTGGCACACAGGCATCTGAAGGAACACGGTGGGTTTTAGTCAGTAAAAGTCTGACACTCCCTCCCGCTCCACCCAGAGCGGGAGAAGTTATTTGATAATTTCCCACCCAAAAAAAAAAAAAAAAAAAAGGGGGAGAGGGGTACACGGTGGAGCATACGGTGGAGGTCTGCCCAGCTTGGGCGGAGCACCGCCGTGTCCTCACGGAGGCGATCGGCGGCGGCGATCTCTCGCGTCCGGGCCTGGTTCAGGCCATGGTTCGGAGCGAGAGTGCATGGGAGGCCGTCACCTCCTTCTGCGAAGCAGTTATGCTAGCGAAGGAGGAGGCGGAACGCGTGAGGGTGAGACAAGGTTCGCGCCCTCGCGCCCCTAGTCGCCGCAGGAGACGCCCCGGGCGTCGGGAGTCGCAAGCCGATTTCCGGCCACCGTAGGCGCGGGCCTGCGGACGGTGAGCGATGGGTAGCTCGCCGTCCGATAAGGACCAGGCCCGGGTCGACGGCGCGTTGTGTTCCACGCGCGCCTCAAAGAGATGTCAGCACAAACTGACGGGGTCCGTTAGGACCAATGCCTGCCGGGGTTGCGAGTTTGTCCGAAAGGGATATAGTGGCCCTGGCACACAGGCAACGGAAGAAACACGGGTGGGTTTTAGTCTGACACAGTCTGCTCCGCCCAGAGCGGGAGAAGTTATTTGATGATTTCCCAACCAAAAAAAAAAAAAAGGGGGAGAGGGGTCGTCAATTCTTTGGGGTCGTATAATCTTTTACTATTATACTAAGTTAATAAGCGACCTGTTTATCAATGAATACCACCATTCACCTCTAGTCACCAACACATTTACCATGATTCACCTACACATTCAACTCCATTTTCCACCATTCACCTACACATTCATCACCATTCACCCTTTGACTGCTTTTGTTGTGTTATTTTAATTTTCCTTTTCATTTATTTATTTTTTGTTTCAAAAGTCAAACCATTTATTTCAAATAGGCACATAAGAGGCACTTTTGAACGTCAAAATTTACAAAAAAAATAGAATTGATTCTAGTTGCCCCTTCCAAAAGGTAGTTTCGTATGGAGAAGAATGGGCAAGAAACTCTACCGGTACTCTTTTAAAAATGTTTTACAATATTTTGTTTGATTACATTAATTATATGATTATATGTGAAGACGATGCACCTAGAATAAAATTACTATACCATAATAGGTAAAACGAATTAAAAACTAAGCAATGAAAAATTACTTAATTATTAGATAGATACATGGTGTTCACATATTTACAAACATCATTAAAGTATGTTTTTCTAAAAAAAAAAAAAAAAATAAGTCAGTGTGTGAGTATAGGTTATCACAGAATGTAAAATCAATATCATAAAAATAACAGATTTTACCATAAAAATAGCAACCAGTTTGATTTTGTCTAGACTCTAGATTGTCCTATGGAGCTGGACCAGCATGTTTCCAAGCATTCCTGTCCTGGATATAATCCTCTAACTTGTAATATGCTTGTTTACAAAGTGTACTTTTAATATGTGTTTTAAATTTTCTCTCATTTAATTTCAATATATCACAAGGTATTTTGTTGTAACATTTAACACAGTACCACATAAGTTTTAATTGTTTAGTCGAAATACATGTTACCTGCCTGTTTATTTGTATGATGCCACTAAATGGGGCCTGGTAGTAATACAAGTTTTTTCTAAAACCTACTTCAGGCACCAGCTCCCACAATGTGAATTTTTATAGTACACAACTGTTAAGTGCTACAAAACCATTATGAGAGAAAATAAATAAACTAATTATTATTATTATATTATATAATAAATAAAATAATAATATGTTATATCAAACTTTTAAACGAAAGGATTAAGCAATTCGTAACAAGTAAACAACGAAATTACCCCAAAACAAAACAGAAAACAAGAGCACACAAACCATGAACTTCCTCACACGCGCCATTTGTATTACACAAAAAAAAACTTATCGCACACAAAAAGCCCTAAGATGGCGCTTTCAACTCCGTATTGTGGAATAACTCACAAAGAGCTATTCAACCTCTGCGATATTAAAGGTATTATCTGGCTAGAGGAGATCGATTACTGCCTGTGAACCGGCAATCTATAATAAGATCTCATTCTGTAGTACACCGCACAATGGTTGGGAAGCTTTGTCCAAAGGTATGGTGTTGCCACGGGAGCGGTAAGATGGCGCTTTAAGACGAAATTATAATACAATATTTTTTCACTAGCGCTAGGGTAAATAAGACCTAGGGTAAGACCTGGACAGACCAGTAGCACAGACCAGGGAAAAATGGTACAAAAGGGAGGAAGCCTCTACCGAACAATGAAATGAAATTGTTTTTTCAGTAAATAGGATATTGGAGTCACTTTTACAGGTCATATAAAAAAAAATAAGCTAGATGGAGTCGACATTTCTTATTTGACGACCCGAGAAGAAATGTCGAAATAAACTCAGAGGTCAAAGTCTCTTTTAAAGACCAGACATAATCTTGGTCAGATCATGTGTGGACTATATAGATCCATGACTGAAATGGTTTTTTGAGAAAAGAACCACACAAGTTTTAGTGGACCTGTCCAGTTAGTGCAAGCATTTGTCAGTAATCGTGAAGCTCAACTCAGCTCAACGACTCACCGAACAATACCAAAGAAAGGACATTTGGGTAGGCCGCAAAGCAGGACCCATGCGGCTGTTATTATTTAGCCACGAGCTTTTGTAGCGGTTAGCACCGTTAGTTTTGTAATTAACTTCCTTGTTAAAAACTAATTGTAAACACTACACACAACACGTTACATAACCTAACACATAATTCCTCGTTTGACATAATTTGTCATCTGTCACATTCATACAAGTCAATTATACATAATCCGTGTATTATTGAATTTACCCCGTAACACTTCACTTTTACCCCGTCACACTTCACTTTTACCCCGTAACACTTCACTTTTACCCCGTAACACTTCACTTTTACTGAGCAGTAGGTGGAAAAAGGTTGTCGATGATGATTTTACAATGTGGTTATATCCGTGATAGCGCAGGTTGCAGTAGCTCTTTTATGATCCGCCGTGCCCTCATCTCAGGAGTAGGCAGTAACCTGTCGCTGCCGGGCGTGGTCGAGTCGATGGCCGGCAGCGAGGAGTCCTGGGACGCGGTGGTATCCTTCTGCAAAACAGCCGTGTTGCAGAAGGAGGCTGCGGAAAGGGAGCGCGAGATCTCGTCCGCTCACCCGGCCCGCATCGGGCGCACTGGGCGTTGGCAGACGGCAGATAAAGCCCTCTTCCAGCCCCCCTAAATGGGTCCAGGGACGGTGGACTTGGGGTACGTCCGCCGCCCCCTATCACACTGTAACTATCGAGAATAAATATAAAATGACGTCACTTAGCTAACCATGCATTGTCATCTAAACTAAACGTGTAAGCAAAATTTCATCTCAATCGGTTGAGGATGACTGCTTTAAAATTCAATTACAAGATTTGGCCCGAACATACATACATACAAACATTGCAAGTTAAATAAAGGCTTGTAAAATAGAACTGATTCTAGTTGCCCCTTCCAAAAGGTAGTTTTGTTTGGAGAGGAGTGGGCTTAACTAATGAGTACATGACCCTGTTAGACCTTACGTGATGAATACAACGCCTAAGTATATGAAATAAATACATAAATCGTTTATTAGGCGCATACAAAAGACATAGCACAACATACAAAATTACGATTAAATAATAACAAATTACATGAATATTAGGAAAAGATCTACAAGATAGCCAATATACGAAAATAAAAGAACAAAAGACATATTTTGAGGACTTCGACCCAATTTAAATGAAAAAAAACGAACATATAAAGTCCGGTGTGCGTCTCAAGGTTGTACGAGGTGGGAGTCCAGCTCAGCACGTGTCAGGAAAATAAACCTGACGCTCATACTCTGCTGGATCTCTGCGGTGACATACGGACGTAGTCGAGCAGACGAGATAAATACGCGAGAAAATGTTGTATAATATTAAGTACGAATTTCCTCTGAATAAAAAAACCTTTCCTGCCTGCTTCAAGAAGCGCCATCTTACAGCCCCTCTTATAGAATAGAGATTCGACTCATTAGCAATTTTACGCTAGCTAAAAGGCAATAAGGATTAGAAGCACTTAAAGCGGCTTTACCAGATCGTTCAATTAAGCTGGCTGGATCGTCTATTGATTTTTTATATCACGCTATTTTTTAAAAGGAGGGGGTAGACATGATTCTGTCAGACGGTCAGAGACCGTCAGAGGGTTTTAAGAATTCATGGAACAGTACTATTTAAAGGACGTTTTCGTGGGTTCTTTTTGCTTTTGAATAAGGGAAGAGATTTTTGTTAGATGAAGAAATTAATATTCTGTCTAGTGTCTTTTAGAATTTATTTACACGTTTTCCATTCTAGGAAGTCGTGTCTTTAGTAAAAATAATAAAAAAATAGAATAGAATACGCACACACACACAAACACACACTCTCGCACACTCTCGGTGATACTTTAAGTAAAGAAAGAAAGAAAATACATTACATGACCAGAAATGGGTAGTGAACAAAGTGCTACGATTTATTTTCAAGAGGAGCTTGATAGGTATTTTTAGTAACAAAAGCTTTATTAATAAAGATGTATGAACATGGTTACTATAACTGATATTGGCAAAGGAAAAATATCGTGAGGAAACCTGTAATTATTTTCCTTTAGCTGTCTGCCAATGCAAGAGGCAAGAGAGCCAGTGGTCGCCCTAGAGAATGATGAACAGATGTAATTAAAAACTGCTGGAGAAGACTGGGCAAAGGAAGCGAAGAAAAGGACAACCTGGAAAATGTTGGAGGAGGCCTATATGTCAGGGGCCTTAACTAAAACAAAAAACTATGTAAATATCTAATGTTAATTTGTATATATGTTAAGAAAATAAAAGCGCTTTATTATTATTTCGTCGTTGACGGGACCCTGGGGTCTCTTGGATCTTTGGAAGGCATACGAGGGGCCAAAGCCAACTCGCACAGGCTCGTTAGACGTTTTTAAGGCGCCAACCGACGATTATCCCTGTTCGCACTAAGCAAGTGCACCCAGGACAACCCCCGGTTGGTTTTGGACTATTGCAGTAATGGAAACAAAACATATTGGACTGTGGGTTTGGGTGGCTATAGTGGATTGATTACCTAGAACTATGGGAGGACTATGGCCCCTGCCTCATCAATGTTATATATTATACACACGGATAAAATTGCAAGGGGTGAGGTGCACACTCAACAATGGGCCCCCGGAAACTGTCGCTAGTACATATTGACATAGCGACAAGGAGGCAATACTTCCTGAGGTGCTTGAGGACTAGAGAGGTATTCCAGGGCTATCAGAACAATCCCAGAAGCCGGAAGATGGTCAAGATCCCTACCAGCACTTATTGGAATACTTCCTTCTTCCGAGCACGTTTGCTCTTTCGAATCTCCACTCAAGCCGACCTATAAGGGCAAGAATGAGGTGGAAGCTCTGTTCCTCGTCAGTGTTCACTCCAGCCAGCCAATAAAGGCAAGCCAGAGATGAGGAACAAGACTTCTCCCGGGAGATAGGGTCCGTGGGGTCGTTATTGCCAAACAGCTCCGCACATGCTGTCCTGCGGGTTTCTGTTAAATTAAACGAGGTTTTGATCAAATAACAGTGGTATATTTAACAATAGTAAAAATAAAAGAGCGACACATGCGAACTATGCAATGGCAGACGTGCAAAAGGGAAGAGCGAGCTAGCACATCAAGAACGAGTTGGCTATATAACGATGCTCACAGATTAGTATAAATAGTTCTAATGTCATGTAAACAAGGCTACAGATTTACAAGTATATATTCCAACACTCCCTCTAAATTTTAGCCTTGCTTATTCTAAACAATAACAACAACAATAGCAAACAAAATCTTGACTCTAATATACACATTGAACCCTAACATTTAATTTTCGGATTTGCAACAACACCAATTTGTTTTCTTAAGGAGATAAATTTGACCCTATTCTACATATTTCTCCCTTATAAAATTAAATCTGACATCAATGTGTTTGCATCTCTTATGATGATCATTATTTTTAATAAGGCATATAGCACTTTGGTTGTCAATATTAAGAGTAATACAACCTTGTTTAAAATGGTTCAAATCGAGCATGAGTTGTCGAACCCAAAGAGCTTCCTTGGCAGCACAACAGGAGGCCATGAACTCGGCCTCGGTGGTAGAGAGTGCGACAGTTGGTTGTCGTTGACTGCACCACGTCACGGCGGCCCCGTTTTTCATGAAGACGTATCCCGTAGTGGATCGTCTTGTAACTGGGTCGTTGGCATAGTCAGCATCAGAGTAACATTCTAAAATGCCACCTATGCAATCAGTGATCTTGACTTCCTGTAACAGTTTTGTTTTGACCAAATCAGCTGTTATTTTGACACCGGAGCTTTCAAATGCCATAATCATGGGTTTGTAATGATGCGGGAGCCCGACGAGTAATAATGTACCCAACCACTCATCATCAACCTGAAACCCTATGTTGCGGAGCCTAGTGTGCAGTTGTCATTATCTTATTAACATAGTCCTCTATGCTTTGGGTACTATCTAGTGTAATTGTTATCAGGTCTCTTAACAACCCAACTCGATGCATAAGTCCTGAATCGTCGAACGCCTTGCAGAGGTTGCCCCAGACCTCTTTAGCGGTTTTGGCATCCTGCACGTGGATATAGTTTATCGGATCCACTAAAAGGATAATTTTAGATTTTGTTTTTAAATCCATCTTTGGAACTACGGTGCCGGCGCCCGCCACGCATTCCCAGAGTTCTTTTTGTTCGAGGTATGTTTGTACGGCAAACCTCCAGCTCGCAAAGTTATCTCGACCGGTCAATTTCTCAATAAAAAAAAGCAAAAGGGAAGAGCGAGCTAGCACATCAAGAACGAGTTGGCTATATAACGATGCTCACAGATTAGTATAAATAGTTCTAATGTCATGTAAACAAGGCTACAGATTTACAAGTATATATTCCAACAGTTTCAATATCTCTCTTGGTCTAGCTCCTTACCCTAGACCTGTTGCAAAGTAAACTTAACCAGCACAGACCTAGAGTTCGGAGCGCGCAAGCCCCACCACGACGTCAACGTAGACATAAGGCGGTGGGGTTAATATTATTATTATTGTATATATATTTTAATTTCTTACTATGGTAAAATAACAGTATAAGATAAATGATATTGACCATAATATATATTAAGATTATATGATATATATATGATTATATATCATAATATTCTTAATACTTAATATTTGGAAAAATATAAAAATAACTGTAAAATGTTCAAAAAAGAACAACTGTAAACAGGAAAAAAACTGTTTGTTTGTTTAGTCAGATACCCGTAAAAACAGCTAATCCGATTGACATGAAACCTTTTGTACCCAACGTATTACATTTGTACGTGACTCCAAGATTTGTTTATCAAGCAGAAAGGAGCCTTAAGGAAACGAGAATGAGAATAAAAAAAAGCTTTTCAGTTAATTAAATAAGTTAAGTTGAGGTTTAACAGATTTGTGTTATGAAAAAAAGGTGAAATATTCCTTTCGAAAGAGTTCGTCGTTCTGCCATACTTAGTATTTATTTCTGCAGTTAAACTGTTAATGGTTCTAAAAGAAAGAGGTTTGTTAAGTTACCAACATTTAAACTAATATTATATAGGCTTTGAATTGGTTACAAAATCAAAATCAATTTTTTTTATTTCACATAAACCTATATGGGCACTTATAAACGTCAGAAGCTAGGTGCACGGTTCCAATTGATCGTTTCCTATGGAGAAGAGCCGGCAAGAAACTCCACGGTTACTCTTTAAAAAAAAGTGGGCTTTAACAATGTTATAAGTTACAGTGTTAATACGTATGGGAGGACAGTGTAGGCCCGTCAACAAGTACCAAGTACTTAACAAAATAAAAGATAGTTTACAAAGCTACAGTCTATTAAGCCTACAACGTTCTCACATTCACAAATTAAAAAAGAATCTATATAAAATATTACTAAAGTAATAAAATAAAAACCTACATATTTAAACCAAATGACAACATTGTCATTACAACTGTAAAAAAAAAAAACTGAATAAATATTCTGTCCACAAGTCACTAATAAATATTTTAAATTAAAATTTGTAGGTTATGTCAAAGTATGTAAAAAACAGAAATAAAAATCGTAATTTAGGAGCAGTTAATAGACGTTCACATAGTTATGCCGTTAATGAGGTACCAGGGAAGCCACATGTGCAGAAGGAATTATTGCCAAACTTCTTTGTCTTCAACATAGTCCTTAATCTTATAGTATGCTTTTTTGATTAGGACACGTTTGATGTGGGTTTTGAACTTTCCATCGCTAAGTAACAGACTTTGGCAACTTGTTATAGAAGCGGATACTGTTTATAAGAAATGACTTGCTTGTTTTAGTTAATCTAAATTTGGGTATCACAATTTCATGTTTACTACGTGTATATTAATTATATTATGGAAATCGCTTTTTATTTTGAAAAGTCCTAAGTTTTTGCGAACATATAAAATACTTTCTAAGATATAAAGGGAAGGCAGAGTTAGTACATCAATTTCTTTGAATTTGTTTCTAAGGGACTCACGAGGACCCATTCCATAGATCGCGCGGATTGCCCTCTTTTGTAAAATGAAAATTGAATCTACGTCAGTAGCCGATCCCCACAGCAGAATGCCATATGACATAATACTGTGGAAATAAGCAAAGTACACTAACCTAGCTGTGGCTATATCAGTTAACTGCCTTATTTTTCTTACTGCATATGCAGCTGAACTTAATCTACTTGAAAGAGCTCTAATGTGGGGACCCCATTGTAATTTTGAATCTAAAGTACTTCCTAGAAATACAGTTTCCGTAATAGCATCTAGTTTCTTGCCGTCAAGTTTTAAATTTAGACTCACTTGGGGTACATTTGGTAATGAAAACTTAAGACATTTTGTTTTGTTCGCATTAAGTAAAAGATTATTAGCTGCGAACCATTTTGAAAGAACAGCCAGACTATCGTTGACATGTAAGACATCCGTATCTTTTCTATCTATTTTAAAAATAAGGGAAGTATCGTCAGCGAATAGAATTATATTCGATAAGTTAGCCATCATGTAAGGCAGATCATTAATATAAACTAGAAATAAGAAAGGGCCAAGAATTGAACCTTGAGGGACGCCCATCTTTACTAGAGACCCCAAGGACGTTGCCCTGTTAACGTTTACTTTTTGCTGCCTGTTTGATAGATAGGAAAAAACAAGATCAGCAGCTTGTCCACGAATTCCGTAGTGATGTAATTTACAGATTAGTGTATTGTGGTCAACGCAGTCAAACGCTTTTGAGAGATCACAGAAAATACCAATGGCATCCTGGGATTTCTCCCAGGATTCCAAAATGTGACTGATGAGTTTCACTCCTGCGTCAGTCGTCGACCTACCTTTCGTGAAACCAAACTGGCGACTATGTAAAATCCCATTTGAATTAAAATGTGACAACATCTGGTCTAGCATTACTTTTTCGTATATTTTACTCAATGCTGGTAGCACAGATATAGGCCTGTAATTAGAAGGATCACTCTTACTACCCGATTTGAAAATTGGTACTACTTTACTATGTTTCATTAAATCAGGAAACGTACCGCTGTCTAAACATTGATTAAATATGCCTGTTAGGACAGGGGCTATTGTGTAAATTATATCTCCAAGAACCTTAACGGAAATTCCCCATAAGTCTTCAGTGTTCTTTATGTTAAGACTTTTGAATGTTTTTTTAATAGTGACAACAGAAATGGGCTTGAATCCGAAACTTGGAATGTCTTTAGAGAAGTTTTCTTTGAGAAGAGATTCAGCTAATACGGATGATGAGGAGAGAGATTTCGTAACCTCTATTGGGATGTTGGTAAAGAAGTTTTCTAGTGTCTCAGCAACTTTTAACTTATCTGAAATGATTTCATTATTAATTTTTAAAGACAATTCATTCTGATCTCGCCGTTTTGTGTTTCCAGTTTCTTTGTTAATTACCTGCCACACAGCTTTTATTTTATTATTAGAAATACTAATTTTGTTACTTATTAATTTAGATTTAGCTTGAGCGCAGACTCTTTTAAATATCTTAGAATAGTTTCTGACATAATTATGAAGGACTTTGTCAGAAGTCAATGATTTCTCGTAGTACAAATTATATAAAACATCTCTGCTTTTTCTAATGCCAGCAGTGGCCCATTCACTAAATTTTGGTTTAGTATTGATTGTAACTTTTTTTACAGGATATGCTTTATTGAATTCTTGGCATACTGTAGAAAATAAGGTACCGTAGTTTATATTGGGGTCTTGTGAATCAAAACTAGCTGTTGATAGATTGCTAAGAACATTATTATTGAACATTTTCAATTTATTTTTTGTGATAGGTCTTAATTCAATGATTTTATCTACTATCTTTTTATCTAAGACAAATGATACAAGTTGCTCAGTATGATCAGACCTGACGCCACTAATTAAGGACGAGTCTTTTATTTTACAATTAGTAGATACGTTGTCTATGCATGAAGCTGAGGTTGCTGTTATTCTAGTTGCTTCATTAAATATACATTTTAAATTGAATGATTTAAACAATGATATAAGCTTACATTTATCTGGTGAATTAACTAATAAATCAATATTTAGGTCACCACAAACAAAAACTAATTTATTATCTTTAAAAAGTTTGCTTAATAATTCTTCCATAATTATTAAAAATGATGACAAGTTCGATGCTGGGGGTCTATAAACACTTAAGAAAGTAAGGCCTTCAACCTCTGCACATGCTACCTCACATAAGCGATCAAGAGAGCAAGCAGTGATATCCTTCCTTTCCTTATGTTTGAAACAACTATTACATAATATCAAGGTACCACCCTCCGTTGAGGACCTGTTGTACGCACTGGCAACTGAAAAATTATTTACTTTAAACAACATCCTATCCGGTTTTAACCAGGTTTCACAAAAACATAAGATATCGAAATGATATTTATCTATTAACAATTCCACTTTTTTTACAAAAAAACGAGCGAGACTTACAGTAGTCGCGTATGATATGTAACATCTGACATCTCACCTTGGTAATAAGCAACTGAGCAGCGACACAAATTAACCTCAAAATTTTAAAAAGCTAAATACTTAAATATTTATTCGAATTATTAATTAATTACTAGCGGCGCGGCCACTGGTCGAAATTCGACCCTCTCTACTACAATCTATATAGTACTTACCAATTCCATGAGTACACTAATTCCATGCTATCGAAGTACTTACTAATTCCATGCTACTAAAAAGGACTTACTTATTCCATGCTTAAGTTAACTTCCTGTTACTCACTTCCGTCCCTTTTCACGAAATCACTTAAAGTGAGAGGAAAGATGTTACAAAAATCAAACATTTTTACTGATAGGAAGCTATACACTATTGCCGAGTGTCATAGTATACATTTTATTTTAAAGTACGCGTACAAAGTCGCAGCCAGAAGCTAGTGTTTTATAATTTAAATTCCAAAGGCGGAAGCGGATTTCTTGAAATTGTAAGGGGGTGGTCTAAATGACAATTGTTTCCACTACATATTCCCCCTAGCCAGACTGTAGCTACGGTCGATAAAAATCGGGAAATCTGACGCGCCGCCCTCTTCGTGTCCTCTTCTCTGCGCCGCCGCCGCGCTTGTTGTAGGTGAAGTCATGGTATTTGAGGCCGTTGGTTTTCCAGCTGGAACCCCCGTTTCCTCTTGCGTAATGTTGGCGGGTTTCAGCCTATCCCCCGAGATGTTATTGGTCTTCCCATTCCTCTCAATCACAAAGTATTTTGAGTGTCTTTGTATGACCTTGTAGGGTGCGCAAGGCGGTTCCGGTGATCTTCTAACATGATCACGGCGGACGAAGACGTGTGTGAAAGAGAGTAGGTCTCGGGTAATTTAGAAGGGTGAAGTGGTGCTGGTGTGCCACGAAGTTGGCTTTGCGCAGGCTTGCGGTGTACTCGTGAGTTACAGGAATCGGAAATAATACGATAGAGCAAAAAAAAAAATCTTATGGCAATACCAAATTGTCTGGCAGAAGTAAGCGAGAGTGGCCATGTAAGGTGCAGAATTGACTTTTAATGATTCAAATATACAGTTCAATTTTGTTTGCTCACCCAAATTAAAAGACATGGTATTAAGTGCACTCAAAAATCAATTTAAAAAAATAAAAATCGGTTTTTTATAAAAGGGTCACAAGTACAATAAATATCTTAAATCAAAATAGAGCACAGTTGCTTATTTGCCTGAACTAGGTTGAACCTGTGTTTTAGGCTAGAAAGTGCATAAATGCTTATTTTAATAAATTAACAATGAGTAGTATAAAGTAAAAATTAAAACTTAGGTAACTAAAAGTAAAATTAAAGTCATTTATTGAAATTAGGCTAAGAATCAGCACTTTTTGAGCGTCTTAATTACATAAGATAGTCCCCCACAACGGCCACTCTTCACTGCTCCATAGTGCTTTAGCTGGGAAGAAAAAGTGACGCAACAAACTCCCCAGCAGTACAGCTGTCTGTTAAGTTAGAAGAACTTGATTTTACACAAAGTAACTGTGTCTAACAGAATACCTAAAGTTCAACCAGTTACCCAAACACAAAACTTGTATTAGTCACATACATTTATACAAGACCAGGAACCAAAACTAAGAACGTTGAATTTGCTGAGGAATAGAACGCGGTGTCTGCGCGTCGCTGATTAATAACGCACTTATTGGCACACACATTTTATCACAATCACTTTTGCATCCTGTGAATTACCAGAAAACTATTAAATATACCATAATCATGATCTACCCAGCCTCCCAAGTATGTTGGGGTCGGCTTCCAGTCTAATCGGATGCAGCTGAATACCAGTATTTTACATGAAGCGACTGCTTAACTGACCTCCACAACCCAGTTACTGGGTAATACGATACCCCTTGGTAAGACTGGTTGTCAGACTTCTGTGACGACTGTCTAAGATCCACAAATGATAGCCGGGACCAACGGCTTAACGTGCTTTCCGAGCCTCGGAGGAGTCTTGGTATGTAAAGATGGCCACCCATCCACGGACCAACTGCGGCAAGCGTAGCTTAACCTGAACGATCGACCCGTGCGGCTGTTATCACTTAGCCACAAGCCCCATTAAATATACTATATATTCATCAATAATAGCGAAAATCTGGGATGATTTTTGAATTCATACAAAACGTCAAACGACTGACATCCGTTTGGACTCGTCGATATTTTTTGTCATTGAATTATGTGATGTGACAATAATTATAGAAAAAAATAATACACATTTATAGAAAAAAAATAATTTCGTAGGTTTTTAATGGATAACTGTAATTAGAGTCTGGAAAAAATAGGGTATAATTAAATATAATACAAGGGTGGAGAAGCCTTTGGCGAAGAAGTTATGAAACTTTCTTTTCATAATTTTTTTTTACGTATTAAGTGATCTATCAATAAAACTAATAATTTGGAGTATATTTTTCATAATAAAAACAATCGGAAATTATCAAAATTCAAATCATTAAATCTGTGCGCGGAAATAATTATAATTGTAACATCGATTACCCCTGAACTTAAAATTCATAACACAAAAAAAAAATCGAGCGGCCATTGTTGTATACATCTTTGGCAAAAGGTATAAAATTGATACATAATCACTCATGCCTCACCAACATAAATGTTTAAAAAAAGCCACAACATTGTCTTCCAATAAACTTAGTTACACAACTCATTTCCCCAGCTTCGCCTGCATTAGCGTTGCTATTAAAAACCGGCTTGTGTTCTCATAATTAGATTTGGTTGTGGGTAGAGCAATTTTATACTTGAGTTTCCTTGCGCTCCGTAGTGCAATTACTTAGTCTGGCTAATATAATTGAATGAAACTTTCATGTAGAAAACTGGACGTTTTTGTAGGTTTCATATAATTTATCTGTTCTGACTATCCATCATGAATGTTGGCCTGTTCAGTGAATATTGAAGTTATTGTTTGGATGGTGAAAAGGGTTTTAGCTTTTGAATGTATAGCCCCATAATATTTGCCGAAGGGGTAGGCAGAGGTTTATAGTAGATACATAAATATTTCAAGAGTTATGAGATTTATTCATTATCAAGTAACAATAGACTCATACTAATTATTAGGAACACAATTTCAATAACAACACCAATAAATACCAACAAAAAACAAGTTTAAAAGAAGATGTATGTGATGTGTGTGTGTGGTTTCCCAGTATACGCTGGTCTCTCATTGTACAGAAATCCTACACAATGCGACATCAGCTTATACTGGAAATGTATAGCTTGATGTGTAGCAGTGTGTACAAAAATTGAAATGAGTATGCTTAGATTTTTTTTTTTTTTTTTTGGGTTGGAAATTATCAAATAACTTCTCCCGCTCTGGGCGGAGCGGGAGGGCGTGTCAGACTTTTACTGACTAAAACCCACTCGTGTTCCTTCCGTTGCCTGTGTGCCAGGGCCACGATATCCCTTTCGGACAAACTCGCAACCCCGGCAGGCATTGGTCCTAACGGACCCCGTCAGTTTGTGCTGACATCTCTTTGAGGCACGCGTGGAACACAACGCGCCGTCGACCCGGGCCTGGTCCTTATCGGACGGCGAGCTACCCATCGCTCACCGTCCGCAGGCCCGCGCTTACGGTGGCCGGAAATCGGCTTGCGACTCCCGACGCCCGGGGCGTCTCCTGCGGCGACTAAGGGCGCGAGGGCGCGAACCTTGTCTCACCCTCACGCGTTCCGCCTCCTCCTTCGCTAGCATAACTGCTTCGCAGAAGGAGGTGACGGCCTCCCATGCACTCTCGCTCCGAACCATGGCCTGAACCAGGCCCAGACGCGAGAGATCGCCGCCGCCGATCGCCTTCGTGAGGACACGGCGGTGCTCCGCCCAAGCTGGGCAGACCTCCACCGTATGCTCCACCGTGTCCTCCGGGCGATCCACACAGTGGTGACACCCGGGCGTTTCCTCCCGCTTAATCCTAAACAGGAACCTCCCGAAACATCCATGTCCGGTGAGGACCTGCGTCAGGCGGAAGGTGAGGACGCCGTGGCGCCTCTCCAGCCACTCCTCAAAGAGGGGACTTATCGCCACAATTGTGGCGTGCCCAGCGCTGGGTTGCGACAATCGCACTCTCCATGTCGCCATGAGATCCCTCCGGAGCTCCGTCCGCTGTGCCGCGATTTCTTGCGGCAGCGGAGTTATGCCCCGGAGTTTCGCCTCTTCGCGCCACACCCAAATGTGCGCGAGGACTTTCTCCTCCAGATCCCATGGCGGCAGTCCGGCAAGGAGGCTCGCCGCCTCACGGTAGACCGTGCGGTAACCCCGTACCATCCTGATGGCCATGACCCTTTGGGACGCGTTGAACCGCTGGGCTGGTCGCAGCCTCAGAGAACGCGCCCACACCGGTGCCCCGTAAAGGGCCATGGACCGCACGATCCCCGCGTAGAGCCTCCGGCAGGAGGCGTTTGGACCCCCCAGATTGGGCAGGAGCCGCTTCAAGGCAGCCCCGGCCCGCTCCAGTCTGGGAGCCAAACGTCGGAAGTGCTCGACGAAGTTCCACCGGCTGTCGAGGACGAGTCCCAGGTACTTCATAGTCGACTCGACGCCGATGTGAACCCCTCCCGCCGTTATCTGGGAACCCGACAGTGGCGCGTTCCGAGGACCATAAAAGCACATGGCCTCGGACTTGTGCAATGCCACCTCGAGTCCCAATTGCCGGATCCTATCGACGATTGTCGCAACCCCACGTGCCGCCAGTTCGGCCGCCGCCTGATGCGAACTCCCTTGTGCCAGGACTAGCGTGTCGTCAGCGTAGCAGACTACGCTGACGCCACTAGGGAGGTCGGCGCGCAGCACCCAGTCGTACCCGATGTCCCACAGATGCGGCCCCAGGACCGATCCCTGTGGGACACCGCACGACATCTCTCGCCGGTTCCACTCTCGTTGGTGACCGGGGTAGATGACGGCCCTGTCCGTCAAATAGGCCTCGACCACACGACAGAGGTAGGTCGGCATCCGGTGATACCGAAGTGCCTCCCTAATGCAACTCCAGGGCGAGTATGCTTAGATGGTTTGGTCATGTTGAGAGGATGAGTGAAAATCGACTAATAAGAGGTTTCTATAAAGCAGAGGTGAGTGGAAACGCCCTAGTGACCAAATATATACCTTTAGTCACTTATAGTGACCAAATTCAACACAAGTAGTTTTTCCGGGTCTGGCTGTTTGTGTATGTGAGTTTAAATGTTTGTAAACGCACCCACCATACAGGAGAAATTCCTAGTATGGGGCAACGTTTTACTTAAAAAAATCGGTTGTCTGTAAAGTCGGTTTACTGACGATAGTTGAACGTGACAACGTCATAAGAATCGCCGCAATTATCGTTGCTATAAACAATTGACACCACATTCACTTTTCACTGCACTTCATACTTGACGAAAACATGTAAATGTATTATTGTATAGCAGCTGTCCACGAGGACACATCGCTCACTCAAGTAGGAGAGAGACAGATGTTGAACGCTGCCGAACGCGGAGGCCGATTGTGCCTCTTTGTCGCTCGTTCCGCGCTCTCGCTTGCACTTCAAGCCTTAAATGGAACGCCTCAGAGCGAGGTAACGCCGCATGAGAGGTAACGCCGCATGAGTCATGTTTTTTCGTGCGTGCAGCCGGCTCCATCGAATTATAAGACGTCGCAACGTCAAAAAAAAAAAAATGGTGATGTTCTTCAGAAAGGTCAGGTGCGTAGTACTCGCACGTACACGATCGTGCGTGTGTGACCAGATGTATAAACGTATTATAGGCGAAGCAAGGAGTATGTAAGGAGCGTAGCAGGTGGCGTTCTATAGTTTCTGCCTACCCCCATGGGAAGACGGCGTGAGTTTATGTATGTATGTAAATACAAACAAATACAAAAAAATCAAATAACTACACTGACATTAGTGGTCATCACATCACACTTCACACTAATATTATAAAGGCGAAAGTTTGTGAGTTTGTGTGTGTGTTTATGTTTGATACTTCTTCACGCTCAAACGGCTGGACCAAATTTGATAAAATTTTGTATGCTGGTAGCAGACACCTTGCCTTAAGACATAGGCTACTTTTTATCCCGATATTCCCACGGAATCGAGACTTACGCGGGTGAAACCGCGGGGCGCAGCTAGTAAAAAATAAAAATACAAAACAATAATTATAATTTTCTAACCGGCATTGGCAGAGCAACATGCCTGTCACAGCCATGCCGGACATAAGGGCAGTCCAGCCTGTCGGCGACCATTGCCAGGACGGCATTGGGGCTGGCCCGCAACCCGCCCTGCGCCGGCGCACCAGGGACTTACACCGCTTGCGCAAAGAAGCGTAGAAACAGTCAGTGCGTACGTTTTATATCATGGGACTTTAATATAACTTGGTCAGTGGCAATAAAAACATCCTTATTACATGGGCAATAGAGGCAAGTCAAAACCGGGATTCTTAAAAAATACCAACTGATGGAAAAACCGGTATGGGTGTACCAATAATATACTTACCGATCATAAAGACAGATGAAATGTCTTATGTACCTTTACAGTCAGGAAACCTCTTTATTTATCAAATTGACTACCAACTGAAATTGTCCGTGTTTTCAAATGACAACTGTCAGTTTTTGACAGTCGTATGAAAATCCTGTAGAATAATCAGCCTATAATATTTCCACTGCTGGAACGTCGCCCTCCTCTCGGTGAGAGGGAGTGGGCCGTAATCCACCACGCGGGCCCAGTGCGGTTTGATAGGTGTCTCATGTCTACGAATTTTTGGTTCTAGGACATGCCGGTTTCCTCACGATGTTTTCCTTCACCGTTTTGAGAGCAGTGGTGATGAAATAATTTACACAAAGTAAAGCGCCTGCCTGGGTTCGAACCTACGACCTACATACAACTCGTAAGTCGCGGCCGTTGCCACTAGGCCAGTACGCCACCACTGCTCTCCTATGGTAACACGGCTAATTGACGTAGTGTGCCAATTTGATAAACAATTACTTTCCCTATTTAAATTGTTACACGGGAATGTGCATTCATTTAAACTGGAATTCGGCAATGAATTGTAAAGTTCTTCTTCGCAACGTAGCAAGCACTTCTGTAACCTTGTAATCTCTTATCTTTATGTTTTCATCACAGAAACAAAATAAATTGCATTGAAACTTGCAAGTTTCACCTATTTACATTCTTTTTTAGGGTTCCGTCCCCAAAGGGTAAAACGGGAACCCTATTACAAAGGCTCCGCCGTCGGTCTGTCCGTCTGTCACCAGGCTGGTTAGACAGTTGAAATTTTCACAGATGATGTATTTCTGTTGCCGCTATAACAACAAATGAGTCTCTATCGGAAATACCTTTTCGCTCAAAGACAATTCACGTTGGATGACATGAAAGCAAGTTACCTAGATAGCCGAAAGACAATTCAACTACATGACATAAAAGCAGAGTACCCAGTCAGCAGAGAGTCAACTCAGCTGGACGACATAAATGCAGAATGAGCTAGTAGCAAAACGTCTCGGATTGTGAATAGTCCATATGATTAGAATACTTTATTAGCTGGAAGTCAAATTAGTTGGATGCCAAAAACTCAGAATGAGCTAGTAGCGAAAACGTCTGGAAAAGTAAATAGTATGAATCGTACGTATGTCAACTACCCGTCTCTATCAGAATGACCTTTTCGTTGAAAGACAATTCACGCTGGATGACATGAAAGCAAGGTACACACAGCAAATTAGATCGGTTTGCAGGGCACACCAACATAGATGTTAGTGTGCGTAAAATCTACGCCTATTTATTAGTGGTTGCTTCACAATATATGTGAAGCAAAGAATATGAAACGTTAATTTATAAATGTAATTTACGAGTCTCGTGGCATAGGTGTATAAGCAGTCGGGTAGCAAACCATATGTCTTAGGATCGAGTCTCACCGCCGCGTCGCCGGCGTCAACTTTTTGCATTATTAAAAACAGTTTTTTCATTTTGTTGAATTTTTATTTTTGTAATTTACCTGATTATAAGAACATTATTCGAGAACAAATATAGGGGAGTAAAAAATAAACAATATTTAATAAGAAATAACAATATTTATTGACTAGGTTTTTTAACATTACTATAATTATAAAGTTTTGTGCATTACAAAATATTCTAAGTCGGACAAGAATTAACGTTATTTGTCATATTCAAGTGGGTAATTTATTTATTAGTGATATGAATAAACATGTTAGTAAGTTAGATAATAAGATACTTATAGGTATCCTAAATTGTAATCTCATTGACAATAATATCACTCACATAACAAATTTAATTACCCCTGATATTTTTATTAATAGCCGATTGGTGCGCCTTCACTATCTATTACTTGTTGCGCCTTCACTATCTATTACTTGTTGCAGTCGTGTCCTCATGTCAGCAACCATATTCCAACACAAGTCAGTGCCACGAAACGATTCCCATGTCGAGGTAACGACATCATCTAAATTCGATTTAGACCTGACTTCAGATGAGTCCCAGTTTAGCTCCATATGACCCCATAGGTTTCAATGGGGTTCAGGTCAGGACTTTTTGATGGCCATTCAATTACAGTAAAATTTTCCTGGACGTTTAACCAACTTTGCACCATCCGCGCGCGATGCACAGCGCAGTAAATGTGTTCTAGCGGGTATGCAACGCCCACAGTTGGTTACTTGGACGTTTTGTAAAACGTCCAAGTAACCTTGACTGTTATTGCGACCCCCTACCTGCACTAATTCACCGGGACCCATTGATGACATCCATCCCCAATATCCCAAAGTGATGCGGCCACTAGACCTGCATGGAAGAATATTTTTTTTATTATAGCGCTCACCATCTTTTCGCCACAGTATTTTGCGACCGTCCTTGTCTGACTTAAAACATTTTTCATCGCTAAATATAACTATATTATTGCACCAATCAAAATCTAAATATTCTCTTGCGAAGCGTACCCGGTTCTGCCTGAGAATATTTGACAGTAAAATTTTCTTGGCTGGCCTACGACATTTCACACCAGCTGCACGCAAGTGATTCCGTACAGTTTGTAATGTCACATCATGTTTAGTCGCCGTGGAACGAGCAGTGAGGAACGACTCAGCCATATGCGCAGCAACTATATCACGGTGCCGCGCATCTGTGTATGCAAATCCAGCCTTCGGTCCCGGTCGGCAAGGATCAATGCTTCCCGAATCTGCATTACGATGGGCCCACAATTGCACAGTTCTTCTCTGTGAACAATAATAAAAAAATATTGTTACAAAAAACAACAATCAATAACATGTGGATTATTAAACATAATAAACTTCTAAACGTAATAATAATATTTTGTTACTCACCGATATCTTTAAACGCCTCGCAATTTCACTAATTGAAACGTTTTGCTCATGCACAATAATTACCTCAGCTCTTCTAAGTGTAGTTAAGTGATTCATATTGATTCACAAAAAAAAGCACTTCTCAAAATACGAGGGTATAATGTCTAAAAACGTAACGAAAGCCCGATAGTCAATAGCATTATGACGATGAACTTAAACTACTAACTTAATTAAGATTTGTCATTTTTAGAGGGTAGACAATTAATAAATTCCAACCCAAATATAAAGAAGACTTACTAATAGTTAGGCAATGAATTGAACAAACAAAATATTTTATTAAAACATACAAAAATATTGAATTGTTGGCAATCGGGTTCGAACTTACGGCGCTGGCAGCGTGAGATATTAGTTACTGAACGCCCGGATAATGCGCCACGGAGACGATTGTTGAATTAGCTAAATTTATGCTTCATATTCCCTGCCTGCAACATTAAAGTGACAAGAAATTGCAAGTGTGTGCGTGGACAACGGGTTATTGTGAAGCAAGCACTATTAAATAGGCGAAGTAATGTACACCCGTTGATTGTACGCACACCAATATCTATGTCGGTGTGCCCTGCAAACCGATCTAATTTGCAGTGTGTACCCAGATAGCCGAAAGACATTTTCGCCCATGGTAACGTTAGCTCTGGCAACTTTACCATGGGAACTCTGATAGAGACCCGATGGGTTGACTGCTACTCTATTCATAGTTGTAGAAGTGTAGACGAATTATCAGAGTTAAATGAAAGTGTAATATTACTTTTTCCGTAAAATATTTTATTTTTTAAACTACCAACAAATAAAACTACTCGTTATATTGAAAAAAAAACAAAAACAGATTTTTATGACACCAATGACAAAATAGTGATTTTAAATGCTAAAGCTTGAACAACTTTTGGGGCAAGCCGTTTTAGGTTGGATCCTTAAAATTTGTCCCCCAAATATGATACGTTTAATACGACTGATGTTTTTTAAAAAATTGTATGCTGTGATTTTTTTTTCGATCAATTTTTTCATTTCTCTCCTATATTTTCGGTCAAAAATAATATCATTTTTTTTCGTTTTTGTCCTTCAAAGAGGGCCCTCGTAATTCTCTTTTCTTGCCATTGGGCTTCGACCTTCAATGCGTGTATGTATGAGATAAGACTCTTTTTAGGCCCCACACGAGTATTGTAACGCCTTTTTTTTTTTTTTTTTTCACGCTGAGAAATGCATTACGCATGCCCGCTCGTGGGGGACGAGTCGGGTATGTGGGACTCCTGTCACTACAGTATACCCACTAAAACTCAGCGGTGTTCCCACTTCGCCGTGTTGGGAGGGCCATGGGATAACGGCTCAGCCTTTTCTTCCACAACCCTCCCGGCGCATGCCCGCCTAGCTGGCAGGCCCCTCATGACCCCCCGTTACTGGGGGGCTACGGGAATGGCCGGGAACACCTGGCCATTCCCGTCCGACACTGGTCGAGGCCTGTGCAATACAGGTAAGGGTGCCCCCGCACCCGTTGCCTGCTGGCCTCCACCTGGGAGGAGTCGGAGATGACGTTCAAACTGACGTCTTCTTCGACCCCTCCTCCGCCTTCGGAGCGGCGCCGCGGCAGGATCGTCCTCCCGCGCGCGCTTTGCCGCCTCCTTCTGGGACATGACGTGTTCGCAGAAGGAGGTGACTGCCGCCCAGGACCCCTCATCCCTCAGCATGGCGTTAACCAAGCCGGGGAGTGAGAGGTCCGATCCAATCACCGCGTTCAGACTGTGAGTATTGTAACGCCTGTGCCAACCTTCTGTAGCGTTGTTGGTGCGGTGGCGTTGGCCAAAGCAGCTTATTTTTGTTGGGGTCGTTTTTAATATCCATTGTGAGTTAAAATAGTCAATGAACATATTTATTTTGACACATTTTAATAGACGTGAGTCGGTATGTCTGCTGCCGGGAGTAGCGGCAGGTTAGCAGTGAGCCTTGTAATTTCTTCACCCTATTTAGTCCCTCTATTTTTTCAGATTTTCTCCTCACGGCAGCATTGAAATGTTAGTAGCAACCAGATACTTCTGAATTGGGAAACACCGCTTTTATCGCATTTTGTTGTGCAATTTCAAAATCGCACTTGAAGTGTTTAATGTCGATTTCTAAATAGTCTTTAACCATTTAAAAAAATCGTTCGTTGGTGTCTTGGCATTTATTTGGCAGCAACGCAAATAAAAATGGCACAACTTGAGTACTTTTAGTGCAACCGTCAATATCCACATGCATTGCATATAATTGAGCAAATAGTTTGGGTACCAGAAGTACCATCACCAAAGTACTGTGTATTCTAATCGACCATCGATTTCAAAATTTGTCGGCATGTTTTTGTAGCAAATATTTTTTTATTATTATTATCATCACCATCGACATTGACTAAAAAATCTTCAGAAAGGAGCTGTGGTAACTCTACTTCATTTAAAGAAGAAAATTCTGTTTTATGCATTTTGTCAGATCTTTTTCCATGATTTTTTTTACAGGAGTAAATTTAGTACACACCATTTTTTTACATGTATCCATCACACAATCAATTTGGTTTTTGACGGTGTGAGAGTTACAGAAATGCAATAGTATGCTTTCCCTTAACAACTCGGTTCTTTCTTTATTAAGAGTAACGGAAGCAGAGCATTCTCCCCGTTTTGCCCATCTCCATAACGATGTTCCGCTGGTATTTATACAACCAAAATTATATCGGTAGCCATTTCTCAATAATACGGATTTACCTTTTTGACTCTCGATGAAAGTAAATGGAGAATCATCCATTTTATCTATTTTACGCTTCGATAAAATTTCACGTTAATTAAAAACTTGAATGAAAAATATATTTATATCAATGCAAAATATGGATGGCACTACAAATATTATTTGACAACAATTAATACATAACACAACATTTATATCTGTAACTTTTATGGTGTACATAATAAAGAGTATTCTATTCTATTCTATTCTATTCTATTCTATTCTATTCTATTCTATTCTATTAATACTTTCAATAAGTAGTGGCCAGTATTAATAGTTTAATCAATGAATGCGAAAGTTTTTAATAACAGGAAAATGCACGCTGGGCTATCTATCATAGACTCCAGTTTGCACAAAGCACATAGCTAGGCAAGTATTATGTGACGGTATGTTTATGTATTAATACCTTCTTGATTAGGTCTAAATTAATTTTCCCTTGTGAAAATTTATTTTCATGGTCTTTATAAAATTTATTTGATTAGGAGTTAACTACACACAAACAATCAATCTATATCAACAAACTCTCTGCATCTTAAGGGTCATCGCGTGTTATAATTATTATCCCCCAACTTGATCTTTCGTATTTATGTTTTTTCTTTGCGTTATGTTTGACGCAAATAAGCGTATTTTCTTTCATTCTTCTTGATATGTTTTAAAAACATTTTTATTCTTTTAATGCATATTTTTGGTACTACAAAATCAAAAAACCTAAATCAAAATATTTTACTTCACATGGGCACTTATGAAACATCAGAAACTAGGAGCACGGTTCCAATTGATCGTTTCCTATGGAGAAGAGCCGGCAAGAAACTCCACGGTTACTCTTTTAAAAATAATTGGCTACATACATAAACTCACGCCTTTTTCAATGGGGGTAGGCAGAAACTATAGAACGCCACCTGCTACGCTCCTTACATACTCCTTTTGCTTCGCGTACGTTCATACATCTGTACCCCAAGTGTAAGTTTGCAAGAGAGTAAACGTAACTATTTCGTTTGCGATAAAATTTGACCGATAGATCATAATGCTAAGACTATAAGGGTGAGACTAAAAATCTTAACGAAAACGCGCTAGTTACATTTACTCTCTTGCAAACTTACACTAGGCGTACTGGTCATACACGAACGCCGCGTTGCGAGTACTACGCACCTGGCCTTTCTGAAGAACATAAATGTCCGTCACTATATTATGTCCTTCTAGGACGTCCCCTCTCGGCGTTTCCTTACTCTGCCTTGTAAATACCTTTTGTTAGTCGCCTTTCATTCATCTTTTCAACATGACCAAACCATCTGAGCATACTCTTTTAAACTTTTCGTCATTACATCTTTGGCGTTTAGAAGTTACGGTAAAATAAAGAAATCACAAATCACACTTTTTTTTATTAGTTTTTTTTTGTATGTCTCATGACTATTTTTACCGTTAATTCAGGTATAAGAGATTAACCATAATACTGGGGGTCTACTCCGAGGCGCTAAACCGAAGTATCGGCCGAATGTTCGGCCGTTTAATAACTTCCACAGTATCCTTTTTTGACTTTGAGTCTATACCCGACTTCAAGTCACAGTTTTGACTTTGGCTTATCGCTTTTTTTTCGCCGTATTCAGCTATATTTAGCCGTAGTAAAGAAACGACCGAACATACGGCCGATACTTCGGATTTATGTTCGGAGTAGACCCCTGGCCTTATTGCGATCATCTCGCCATTTTGTATTGAAATAAAAATATAGTATTTAGGCCTCTAATATATCAGGATTCTATTATAGGGTTGGCAAACCTAGTTTCAATACCATTTAGGTAAGTGATTATCCGATGCAAGCTGTAGACTGCTTAAGTGGCTCTGAAAGGCTTGACGTATGAATCGTAGGTACCGTGTAGGTATCAAATGGGTATCACATACATATGTATCTAGGTAGGTATCTGCTTACGTCCTCTGTATATTAACAAGTACTGGTGTAATGCTTCCGTCAGTACTACGATGTGGTAGAGGGGCTATGGAACGGGCACTTTGTGGGATACGTCTCGAAATCTAGTTCCAGAACAGAATAGAATATATTTATTTACAAGTATCCGGATATAAATTGACAAATAAATAATAGTAAGATTCTGTCATATTATAACAGGTAACTGATGTGCAAATCGTAATTGTAGGTTTTTAATACGTAGTGCAGTGTGTACTTAAACACAAACAACTTTTGTGCTCATTGATCTCTTGACTGTATTGTTCATGGTATATTTTATGAGACAGCAATTTATTTATTTAGGTTAGATTTAAAATCATTTCCTTAATAGTACGTATACGAGTCCAACAATTACTTATAGGCTAACATAACATGCACGATTTATGGTTTTACATAATATTACAAAGCCAAAAAAGGATATTTACAATTAAAGTTATTTACTATTTTTTGCTATTTCACGCGTGACAGTAATAATAACAAAAATTTCATTCTAAATACAAAAACAAATAAAAATAATAAAATCTCATTATTTAATATAAATATTATAGAAAATTTTAATTAGATATAGCGATAATATGCCCAAACCGACGTTCAGACATTTAAGAAAACCAAAAGAAGAGCACAATCATTTATTTGTTTTAGGGTTAAATTAAATGACGTATAAATAGCTGGGAAAAAGCTGGCCAGGTGATGATGGGGTTTTACTCAATAGGATCCGACGAATTTGTTTCAACGTGTGTTACATTTTCATGTCGTATTACATATTTTTGGACGATATGTTCGTTACAGGCAGTAGACCACCAGATACAATACCCATCTGATCGGAGGATCCTCGCTATAACTATGGAGGATGAGTGAACTTTACAACCTGTTCCTCATACCTCATAACCATAATAACTAGGACTGCCTCATTAGTCCAGTGGTCGCGCGGTACTGCTGACCATGATGTCCTGGGTTCGATTCCCAGGTCGGACAAAGTGTTATTGGGTTTTTCTATCAGGAATGTCTCAGTAACAGCCCGTAGTCTGGATTTGTGCTCGGTTAATGGCAATAAGCTCGCCCCCTATTACATGGGACTTAAACACAACTAGCGAAATGTGGGTGCACATGGTGTACGCCTCTGTCTGACCCTCCTAACTCCTAACCCGATTCTATTTTTTTTGTAAATTTTGACGTTTAAAAGTGCCTCTTATGTGCCTATTTGAAATAAATAATTTGACTTTGAGCTTCGGGAGTTACAGGCGTGATGTAATGTTTATGTTACCTAGTTTGGAAGGCGCTGGTGTTTGTGATAAAATGATTTTTTCATTAGTACAGACACCAACGATACTCTTATTTCTGAAATGGTCCATTTTTACTTTGAAAATTGTTTTGTGAGCCGTAAATGTGTTTTTTCTAAAAAAAAAAAAAAAAAATATTTTTATGTTATGGTCGTTAACATGTACATTACATTTCACATAATTATGTGTACCCAGCATTAGAAATCTTCCTAGATTATTCCAAAATGTCTCCGAAATTCTTGAAACGATGGTGACAATAAAGTGCATAGTAGTTAGCGCAAATTCTCGTTAATGCCGTCGTTATGTTGAACAGTGTAGGCGCCGCTTTAGCGTTTACGGGTTTCCACCAATTTCTAGCGTTGCTGATGGAAACATACGGGGATTTAATTTAAGCGTGTGCGTTGATTTAAGCCCCATTTACACGGTGCAAGAGGGACTCGTGGCTAAATAATAGTTTTAGACTTAATTACCTCCTTTCATAGTCTAAGTTTATTACAATTTTAATTTTTTTATTACAAATTTAATTACAATAATAATAACTTAGACAAAAAAAAAGATACGTTAGGTGTAAAAACTTACAAATTTCATACATATGAAATTTGTAAATTTTTACACCTCCACGGAAGAGCACTGTTTTCCAAGATACAGTTTTTTACGTAGTTTGGAATTCAGGAGTTCATAGTTTTAACCGTCTGCTCACTTCCATGATTTGTATCCTAGTTCTTAGTAATAGAACTGTAATTTGTAGATCTTTGACAAGCCTGAAAGTCTGACAACCAATCTTACCAAGGGGTATCGTGTTACCCAGTAACTGGGTTGTGGAGGTTAGATAGTCTGTCGATCCATGTAAAATACTGGTATTCAGCTGCATCCGGTTAAATTGGAAGCCAACCCCGAGATAGTTGGGAAAAGGCTAGGTGGATTGATACGTTGTTTATTGCCTGATGCATATCATATAATTGAAGCAAAAATTGACTGGCAACGTCTAAACAACACGTACGATTGTTGCACGATACGGGCAAGGTAGTTGCCGTTCAAAACTGGTGTAGGTGTAAACAAACCGTACAACAAATTTGCATGTAAAATAAAATCGCATTCAATTCTGTAATGAAAAAATCTTGAGAAGTCGCAGATACGGGCAATGCTTGAATTAATCGTACTAGGACGTACAACTCTGAGTTGAGACGAGCGCCTTGCCTTCCATGCAATAATAATTGCCTTGGTGTAAACAGAAGTCGCTTGCAATGATTGAATACCATTTTATAGAAACCGCACGCGATTATTGCTCTTGAACGTTCCAGAAACTTGCACCGTGTCAAATGGAATAAATAGCAATTTAACAAGTTGAATGGTTGACAATCATTAAACAAAGATAATGCATGTCGCTGTTAGAAAATTATAGTAGATGAACAAGTTTCCATAGCTTCCTTTAGTGGTGAATATTAACTTCGTGTAAAGATGGAGAAAACATCATACCTATTGCCAGTTAAAATCTTGAAAGCCCTGAGTAGTTTTGTAATATCGTTTGAAGATGTCAAACCTTTAAAAGTGTTAAATTAAGTGAATAGCTAGCTGATCTTGTTTATATTACGGTTAATAAAAATGCTCCATTTTTCATTCGTTTACCAGCTTTTTTTTATTATTTTTCTCATAATTATGTACTTCGTGCCGGTACTGGAGAAAATGAATATAGTTATGCCAAAAAAATTACAAAAATAAAAAAAAAAACGCGACGGTGATTCATAAAATTAGCTACCGTATATTCCGAAGTGACTATTTAAGAAGATTTTAGCGACACAGTGGCGCTACGTGTTTATACCGAATGCTCCCAATTGCTTCCAACACCTAGATGCTACCATTATGCGAAAGAAAGGGATTAAACTCTTAATGATATCGCTTCTATTAATCTTTTTATGTAGGTTAGTTTTGTTCTAAATGTGCTTATTGCCGTTTTAGTCTTGGCTAATTTTCTTAGGTTGTTTTTCTTTATTTTTTTCAAGTACTTCTAAACTTTTCTGCTTCATGACTGAAAAGGGAATTTGACCGATGAAACTGAACACGATTGGTTTATCTAAACCGCGATCAAGAGTTGTCAGTATTATTATTATTATTATCAGGTCCAGTTGAAAATCAGCGTCAGGCACTAGTTGTCTGGCATTTTTGCTGAACTGGGCCTTTTTGGCGCAGGTGCGAGGCATACTTTCCTGCTAATTTCTTAAATCGCATTTTGCACTTTTTACTTTTGTTTTTTTTTTTATTGCTGTATATTATATTGTGTGCCTTTCAGTCTGTGCTAAATAAATGTGTTTCCTTGATGGTTGTCGTTTGGTGACTAGGGATGGGCCGAAATTCGGTTCACATTCGGTTCAACCGAATTTCGGCAGCTTGAACCGAACTTCGGCATTCGGCCGAAATTCGGTTCAGATGCCGAACATTCGGCACAAGAAAAATAATACAACAACTCAACTCAACTTGCAATATTTTGACTGAAATTTAATAGAATTAGAATAGCGTTACTCTAAAATAAAATTAATATGGCTTTTACTCACTCATGGTCATTTATTTTAGTTAGGAACATTGTAATGTAAATGTAAACCTTAAATTAAATCAGTTATTTTTATTAGTCTTGATAATCTCTGCATAATTAATTAGACATAAATATTAGAAATACTATTACAAAAATGAAAAAAGCATAGTATTCTTCTAATAAACATCAGTAAAATTAGTAAATTGAATAAAAAAATCACGTTTTTGGTTCACAAACTAAACATTCATTAACATCAATTATTTTTTATTACAATTAAAGGGTATTTTTTTTTCAACAATCAAATTAAATAAACTTTTCTCTTCTAACTACTCAATCATATTTAAAATTTACTAGAGGCACTTTTCATTTTAACCGAATGTTCGGCCGAAGTTCGGATTCGGTTCAAACCACATTCGGCCCATCTCTATTGGTGACGTGATGTTTGTAGACATGGTTTATAGCTGGAACGACTTAAAGAAATGAGAACCAAAAGAAGCACGGGAGCGAAGCTACAGGTAAAAGTAGTTAAAAAGAAAAATAAAGAAAGAAATCACGTTTATTTGCGGTAAACATAACGCAAAGAATTAAAAACACGAAAGAACAAGTTGAGGGAAAATATGCGTCACATTCACGCGAAACGGCCATCGTTCAGCATAATGCTGCGATCCTATGCGAGACAGAGCCCCGGCGCTGGTTTTCAGCGACAGGCGGCGCCAAAATCATTTCGTAACGCAATCGGAGTTTATTTTTTAATGTTTTTTATCATACGTCTTTCTCCATCATCTATAATATAAGTAACGATTAAAAGTAAGTCCAGAGTGAATAATGAGCTTCAAGTAAATTATAGAACACTAAACGTTAACAAGCTGTTACAAAATAATGACGTTTTATTAAATTATCAACATTTACTAAAACAAAAAATTTAATTAATACTTTGCATGAAAATGTCACAAAAGCTTGGACACCTCTGTCTCGGGATCTTAGCGCAAACATAATCCCGGAGGGTCATCTTGCTATAAGTATAGCGGCATGGCGTATGAGCTCTACGAAAAGTGGGTGGAGTCCGAACCAATAGCCCTACCATAGATAAATTCCAGCTAAGGTGGATCCGTCAATGTAGCTCGCGAAATTCAATATTTCTTACGCTTTCTGCAAATTGCGGTGCAGCATATGCGTTGTATGTTGATCAAAATTAATTACATAGTATGTTAAAAACATAAGATAAAAAACTAAATTATAATCATTTATAATCAATCTCCCGAAATAATTTTCACGGAATAGTCTTCTTTGCAAAATATAATTAAGTAATGTATTTTGATCGACATCTATACAAATAAATAAAATGTTAAAATAAAAGCTTAACACTAAATGCAAGACAGTATATACGGTACTTATAACAATTTTTTTTTTTTTTTAATTTTTTCTGTCAGTCTGTTTGTTCCGTCTAATCTCCGAAATGGTTGAACCAATTCTGACGGGACTGTCACTGGCAAATAGTTGATGTTATAAAGAGTAACTTAGGCTACTTACTACTTTTATTTTAGGAAAAAGCCACGCAGTCGAAGCAACAGGCAGAAGCTGGTACAAAATAACAGTGTCGCTATTTGCAACTAACGTAACAAATTTTTAATTTCGCGGACTATATTGAAGGGATCCTTCAGAAACCGGACAATAGACAAGCGTCATTAATATTACCTTAAGTTCTACCCATCCTCTTAAAACCAACAAGCGCGAATATACGAAAAGAGGATCGTAAGTTCGGCTAAAGTTTCAGTGCATTTCGTATTGCCATATTTTGCCGGTGGTTTCAATAGGTAGCCTGCATAGTCTGCGAGGACCGCAACGAAATAAAAATGAAGCACCCAGTTGCAATCAACATGGTTTCGCAAAAATATTTGCTTAAGATATTAAAGGTATGCTGAATTTTGCTGCAGTGAGCTGCAAGGTGCAGCCAAGAATTTTTTACATCATTTTCAATATTTTCTACACTAACAAAAATTGAATAGGGCCTTTTGGGCGTTCAAAAATCACACATTTGATTCATAATCATAATCATTTATTTGTCAGAATATGGTACAATTATTATGGTCTTAAGATTAGTCTATGGTATCACATTCTGCCAAGTGTGGCCTGCAAATATTAGGTAAATACAATTATTAGGTTAGTATTAACATTATTGATTGCATAATTACGAATTAAAATTATAATTTGAGGTGTGTCGGTTAAAAATAATATCATTACACACTATTTATTTAGGATGTCAAAGTATCATTTAATGTCAGAGTATCAAAGAGTTAGATGTCAAAGTATAAAAGATTACGATTCAATTAGGATATCAAAGTATCTTTCAAATAGTCATTTAAATTATAATAACATTAATTACAAGCAAGTCTTTAAGTTTCTTTTTAAATCCATTTAAGTTTAACACTTTGATTGATTTAGGAATTTTGTTATAAACTTGCAGAATATGCTTTTCCACATTAAGGCTGTTTTGGCTCTCCTTCCGCGTAACATATTATTCCGCCTGTTACGTTTAACAGTATCTGATAGATGGGGAAACAGGTGTGCATTTAACTTAACAAATAAGGCAGTTTCATAAATATACAAAGCGGGAATGACAAAATTTTGTATTTTTTGACGTATAATAAATATGGCTCTGATGGATCGCTTTTGTGCTTTAATAACGTCCACTATAGATTAGAGATGCGTTTAAGATTACATTTTGAATAAATGACTTATTAGTTTGAATTTAGCGATTTTAGCATCTACTTTAGAAGAGAGTGCAATTCGGTGAAGGTAGTTTAGTTCCCTAGTTTAGTAAAATTTTGAGATAACTGGTGTCCAAGTTTATGTACTATCGGCCAAAGTTCCGCATGCTCACCTTAAAGGCGATAATCGCATAGCACGACTCACGACTCGATCGCACAATGCACGAGTTTTGACCAATAGGATGCACAAAGCGTATTTTAGTGGTGTTCGTATTAGTATAATCATGTATAGAATGTGTGACACTCACACTAGGAGCGTACTATGCTCACTTGTTTCTGCTAAGAGACGAGTTTTTAATGGGCACGGCCAGCGCGGCGCGGCGGCGGCGTGAGCTCTTTGTTATTGAATTGAATTGTTATTTTATTATTGACAAGAATTAATTTTAGTACTCATATCTTCTGTTTGTTTGGTTTAGAAAATGTATTATTGATATTGCAGTATTTACAAAAATAATTTGTAATAACTAATAAACTACAATTTATATGTATTAATCCACTTTAATATTTTCCTCTCTCTATCGGGTCTATAGATACCTATACGTTATTTATGAACACTTTCACTGCCTCTCCAATTTTCACCATATCCTATGTGATGCCGCATGCCGCAGCAACCGCACCATATTCCCTTCACAATAAGATGAGACATTGAAACGAACCGTTTTATTACAGTCCGTTGCACCGATTTTGACTTCTATTCCGTAGGCTTATGGATGGCATTAAAGGCAAAAAAGTGGTTACAATACCAACTGTTTACTGCAGCTGCCATTTGTCATGCCACCAACACAATAGCATTCAAAATCGATTGAACGGACATTTATGGTTTGTTTACCTTTTATCTCACGGCTCCCTGAATACGTTAGGTATAGGTGCGTTGACCGGCACTGCATGAAGGTATCAAATGTTTATATTGAATTTTTTTGTGTTTAATCGACTTTATTAAAAGTAAATAACTATCTAAATTTCTATGTGTTTATACTTGGGCAATTTGGGAATACTTGAAAATTACAGTAATATTTGAACCAATACTCTGCGCAGTTCATACAATGTTATCAGAGCTTTTTGTTTGTAGCTAACGCAAGGCCGCAAGCCGCACAACTCTTGCAACTGAAATAAAAATAAGTTCATTATCTAAGACCCATTGTTATTTAGTGGGAATGTCTGGAAATTCGGTTAAACAATAGAGGACGGCTTAATACAAGGGCCATACGTTTTTTTATTACCTTAGGATTATCTCAAATGTTTTGCAGTTGTTCCTTGTATTTGGTTTAATACTTTTAACAGTAGGTAATTGTAATATTACCTTTTATTCATTAAAATAATACAGGGTGAAATTGAATTCATGGGCATCCTTTTAAGGGGTCATTGTACTCATCATTATGAACAACTTCAACTATGAGACCATACCTGAAATCGCGAAAAAAAAATCAGCTGTTCCCTACATTTATGTTTGCATAACTCGACAAAATGTAGGGAACAGCAATTTTTTTTTCTCGATTTCATATTTGTTCCCATAGTCAAAGTTGTTCATAATGACGAGTACAATGACCCCTTAAGAGGATACCCATGAATTAAATTTCAGCCTGTATAACGAACAAGGTATCGTTGCAATTAAAATGCCCAGGCATGCCATGCAGGATGAGCACTTTAAGACTGGATTATAATCAAACCAACACTTTACTCTTTTATAATTCATGCTCTAGTCAAAGTTTGACAATTCATGATTTTAAGCGAAATCAACGCTACAGGCGCGTTACCGGCATTGCATGTCAAGTTTTTTTTTGACAAATCTAACAATGATTCAGTTCCTACGCCACTTTAAAATTCAGAAGCTTATCAAGTAATTAAACTAAACTATAATTTGTGCCTTGGCAGCAGTGAGAGTGAAAGGATTGAAATAAAATGTTGGGTACTAGTGAAATATATATTTTTAGTTTGTGTTCATTTAACATTATGCAGGATTAAAGATTTATTTAGGTTGATATTTAAATCTTATCTGTATAATAAAAGATGTATAGTAAGTGCTTTTTGTATGAAACTATCGGCTGTAATCTCAGTGTGAAAAAATAAACAGTTAGTTAAAATCTACTTGAGAACAATTTTAAGGATTTGCTGTTGTAGAAAAAAAAACAATATAAGTAACTTAATTTATTTTTAATAGACTTTTTCAAAACATTAAAGATTCATCCAGAAATTAACATATTATAACAAAAAATTACACAGAAATTATCATCAAAATGCAAAATATTATAAGTGAAAAGATTCTTACTCATAATATCATTTATAAACTGTATTTATCTACACTTATATCGTAAAGTTCAAAATATGAAATCAACACAACAATGACAAACAGACAACACAACAACAACAGGCAAAAAGCCTGTCAGTAAATAAGATTAGGAGAATATTGCTCGTGCAGTTCTAATGAAATTGAAAAGTTTTAAGATTAGTACAATTTAAGAATCTTAATAATTTTTATAATTTGCAATAATTACATTACACTACAGACTAGGTTTATCAAGCAAATGAGATCAATTATTTATGAGGTGGACGGATATGATGACACTACTGAATATGTAAAATAACAAACTAACGAGATCGGGGCTTACGACAACATTGATTGTAAATAAAACAACAAATCCACCAATAAAGGCAACATGACACTAAATTGACATCAATAATTTTACAAGAAGACTTCAAAATCGTTGGCAATATTTTAAACTATGATTACGGTCTACAGTCTACCCTGTGACATTAATCAACGAAGTAATATAATACAAATTGGAATAATAAAAATAAACCTAATAAAAATAGCTATACAGGGTTATTTGCAAGCCGCCGGAGTCGCGGGTTGTTCGAAAGAGATACCATGCCCTGGCACAGGCAACTGAAGGAACACGGGTGGGTTTTAGTCAGTAAAAGTTTGACACGACCTTCCGCTCCGCCCAGAGCGGGAGAAGTCATTTGATGATAAAACACTAATAAGCTCGTAGGACTATAATACTAACATCATAAATAACAACTTTTGTTGCATGACCTTTAATAATTCATAAAAAAATAATTTCATAATACAATTAAAAATATTTATTTTGATCGCTCTAAATTTGAACAACTCTACGCGGTACCAAAATATGTAAGTAGTTAAATAAACAAACAGTGCGTTGCGAATGCAGGGTCGCAGCGGTACTTACTACAAAATACAGATCTAAAAAGTGTTATTACAAATATTACAACAAAAACTTGAAAGTTTACTTTTGGTATTCTAAAAAGTCATAGATCAAAAGTGGTTGTACTAATATAGTCCTACCAGGTGTTAGAAAAATAACCCTGTATAATGTAATTATACAGTATGTTAATTAACGAAAGGCGTTCCCGTTAACCCGCAATAGTATAGCGTCCACATGCTACCAAAATATGACCATTCGAAAATTCACGAAAAAAAATCTGCTGTTCATTACATTTATGTTCGCATACCTAGCTTAACAAAATGTAGGGAGCAGCTGATTTTTTTTCGCGAATTTTTAAATGGTAATATTAATTGTAGCATGTTTGGACTATTGCGGGTTAACGGGAACGCCTTTCGTTAATTAACATAGTGCATGTTAAAAATTATATTAACTTAATATTTCGTCGCTGCTCCTCCCGCATCTATCACAGCATCGCAACGGCTACGCATGGACCTAGCCAGGACTTCGCACAAATTCGAACCTCTGAATGTGTCCCAAACTTGTTCGCAATGTGTGACAAGTGCTTCCTTCGTTCTTTCTGCTCTACTATCCCATCTCTGGACCATTAAACCCCACAAATTTTCAATGGGGTTTAAGTCTGGCGATCGGGAGGGCCATGGCACTGTTTTAATTTGTGGTTGCCCTCGCAACCACTCTTGAACAACCCGCGCACGGTGTATCGGGCAATTGTCCTGGAAAAAATAAAATTCTGGCACGTCCAGTTGTGGATACACCGTGCGCACTGTGGGTACCATGATGGTTTGTAGCACCTCTAAATACGTTTGGCCGTTTGCCCTCCCTGGTATAAAAGCGAGCTCGCCTGGTCCAGCAGCACTCATCCAGCCCCACATGTTCACTACAATTCTTCCCGATTCTGCATTTGGGTTCACATTTCGAGGTTCGTATCTTGTGTTATCTACACGCCATAAATTCCGACGACCTTGTTGGCTAGACCTAAAGCACTTTCATCAGAAAATATGGCGTAAGAGAAATCGAAGTCCCTGTAGTCACGAGCGAATCGCACGCGAGCAGCTTTCTGCTCCTGCGTCAAAATATTTTTTTTTGCGGGACGTCTGTGATGGACTCCAGCTCGATGCAACTCGTTTCTAATAGTTTGCATCGAAACTTCGTATTCTTGTGCGAAACTGCGAGTGGGTGTGAACGGGTTCTCTTCATACGTGGCTATCATATTATTTAACTCGTTTTCGTTTATAGCCCGGGGTCGAGGTGCACGAACGCGTTCTGTAATTTCTCCTTCTTCATATCTTCGCACCCAGCGGCGCACCGTTGTTCTCTAACGAAAAAAAAAAAAAAAAAACAATCAGCATCGATTTTTTACATAATATAGGAACTAAGTATAATAATACGAGTACACTACAAAAGTCTTATTCAAAGGGCACAACTAGTACACTATAAATAAAAATTATAAGTATTGAAATACTTAAGGTGTGCATTTTGGTTGACTTCATGATAAATAAACTCTTAACTTTTCTATAACTAATTTAAGTAGTTATAACATTCATAACTATATTTTAAAATACAAGTTGTAAATGCAATAACTGAAAATCTCTTAAGGGGTCATTACTCATCATTATAAACAACTTTTACTATGAGAACCAAACCTGAAATCGCGATAAAAAAGCAGCTGGTCCATACATTTTGACGAGTTACGCGAACATAAATGTAGGGAACAGCTGTTTTTTTTTTCGCGATTTCAGCTTTGGTCCCGTAGTAAAAGTTGTTCATAATGATTAGTACAATGACCCCTTAAGAGGTTTTCAGATATTGCAATTTACACCTCGTATACCTATGAGTAAGAAAAATGGCATAGCGTAAATTCCAACATTGTATGAAACTGTCCCAAGCAAATTTACTACTCTAAATAAAATATTCTACTTTTCTACTATTTAAAAGTGTTTATCCCGTGCGGGCTGGCAACGTGGCATTTCTAAAGGTTTTTCGTGGTTAAATACCAACGATCTAGTACTTGGCCGAAAAAATAGTAAGTACTTGCTATTTTATCGGCCAGCCAAGCACTAAATCGTTAGTATTTAAAACTATGTGTGCAATTTTTTTTAAGTTTTTTTGGTAAGTATTTACGAGCACTACTAACAAAAATTTACATTATTGTCAATTACTTTCCATCTGCAGTATTATGATAAAATAAATGTTAAAAATAATTATAAAAAACAATTATCTTGTGCTTGGGCGAAAAAAAATTGTAGTTTGAAATATAATGATCAAGCCTCTAGAAATGCGACGAATGCGCTCTGGTTTTTCTAATTAAAATGCGGCAACGACGCTGTGAGATAAGGCACCATTGTTTAGGTTGTTTTGGTTTAGGATTTATTATCGGGTCATAAAAGGCTCCAACAACGTCTTTGAAAGCAAAAATAAATAAAAAGAACAATCTTATTTGAATGCATTACTATAAGTAGGTAATATCTTATGAGACTTTTAAAAAGAATCCATCTGAAAGTTATAATAATTTTATTATTTTTATATATAAATCTGCCTAGCCTTTTCCCAACTATGTTGGGGTCGGCTTCCAGTCTAACCGGATGCAGCTGAATACCAATATTTTTCATGGAATTTGTTTTTAAATTGCAATATAAGGAAAAATGCAAACTATGAAATAATAATATTACTATCACTTTATTTATTTCTATATCTCTCCCTCTATCTGAATACAAAAACATAACTTACTTGCATGTTCAACTCCACTGCTATTTGGGATATATTTAACCCTTGTCTATGCAAAACAATAATTTGATTCCTTTCTTCCTGAATCAGGTTTCGGGTCGTCATGGTTGCACCACGTTAGTCACAGCCCACACACAATACACACACAGTCCAGGATACAAGCTAGGGTCAAGAAGAGGCTTTCGATCACAGTCCGGTATACAAGCAGAGGTCACAGTTAGGCAGGCAATCAGTCCGATAGAAATAAACAGGTCGTAAAATGAAATGGCGATAGGAATTTAAGGGAAGCGTCAACAATTAGCGAGAGCAAATTGGCACTGCCGCGCTCTAGCTAATGTTTGTTATTTTATGTTACTCGCTCATTACTCACACAAATGCATATTGTCTCTAATTGGGGGAAACTAGGAAGGGGTGTGGTTTGTCACTAGCTGCGCTCTCGCAGGAATATTTTCTTAAGTGAGCATGCTTAACTTGGGCCGATAGTACGTAGATGATTTTTGAAAATAGTTATTAAACTTCTTGCTTCAACTTTTAACTGTTTGATGTTTTAAAACATTTGGTTACATCGAAAGGTTTCTTAAAGTATTATGTTCCCCATGCATCATCAATGAAGGCCATTCAATTTGAGAGTCTAGAGAAAAGTGATATTAAGTGACGAATTGTTGTCAATTTTCAAAAATACGTAATAATCGGGTTTTTTCGAATGCCATGAATTTTCGCCTAGGCTTTATGGGTGCTTAATTGTTGAAAATGGGCCACATTGTCACGTCCTGAAAGGAATAAGTCAAATTACAAGTCATCAATTTTAAGTTAAGTAAGTAAGTATTAATTATTTATTTTAAGTAATAAATATAAATTATAAGTTTTCCATTTTTTTTTTTTTTTTTTAGTTACTGGAATCGCCGAAAAGGTCGGATACGAGTGACACTGGCTGGTTACAGTCACTCTAGCAGAGCGTCGCATCGATGGTTGAGTGGCGGGTGTCTTCTGATGACAGAAGAGGATGTCAGGGGCATAGATTTTGCATGGGAGGCCGTCACCTCCTTCTGCAAAGCAGTAATGCTCGCGAAGGAGGAGGCGGAACGCGTGAGGGAGAGGCAGGGTTCGCGCCCTCACGCCCCGAGTCACCGCAGGAGACGCCCTGGGCGTCGGGAGTCGCAAGCCGATTTCCGGCCACCGTAGGCGCGGGCCTGCGGACGGTGAGCGATGGGTAGCTCGCCGTCCGATAAGGACCAGGCCCGGGTCGACGGCGCGTTGTGTTCTACGCGCGCCTCAAAGAGACGTCAGCACGAATTGACGGGGTCCATTAGGCCCAATGCCTGCCAGGGTTGCGAGAAAGGGATATTGTGGCCCTGGCACACAGGCAAATGAAGGAACACGGGTAGGTTTTAGTCAGTAAAAGTCTGACACGCCCTCCCGCTCCGCCCAGAGCGGGTGAAGTTATTTGATAATTTCCCACCCAAAAAAAAAAGGGGCATAGATTTTACACTTATATGTCAGGGGAGCCACTGTCATACCATGTCCAAACCTAATTGCTATATTCCCGCACAATCCTAATGATATTGAAGCTGCTGAACTACTAATACGATGGTCAGACTGTCCTGCGCCGTTATATAAATACAATAACCAAATACATTAAATTATTGACTTAACAATAGACGGGACATAGCGAACAAAATCGTAATCCGATACATTTGTCCTAGTGGACAAAAGTCGCTCTAGTGTGGTACGCCTGCATGTCAACTCGCATACGTGTCCACCAAAAGATAATTATTTTCGAAGCTAATTATGCAATATGTTATTGCAAATCTCGTAGTGAAAAAAGGCCAGACTTATACTTACTTATTTATCTATGCGCCTGCAATAAATGGATTATTATTATTATTATCCACGGTTTATTTTCGTTAATATTTTGTAATTTCCCCAGATAGAATAAATAATTTTCTTAGATGTTTCAAACTATTTGACGGTTCGTAATCAAAAGTTGGTGTCTAAAAGTGTAACGTGTCAAACTTATCTTTTATTTAATTTTGCTATATTACGCTAGATGGCGTCACTGAGACATGGGATCACAAAATTTCTATGACATCACGTCTGATAGCCTCTCTATAGTATCTATCTTAAATCTCTTTGACAATAACACACACTTGGGCAAAATATTGTATTGTCTAAATTCCAACAAACATTTTTATTACAATTCAGTCTTGAGAATTCGCTTTCATTTGCCACCTTGAGATTAGTTAATTAATAAAGGCCCTGAAACAAAAGTAGGTACAATAATCAAAGGCCTCTCACCTTCATTCCCACTTCGGTACGTTAATAAATTCAAGTAACTAAGTAAGGTAGTCGGTACATTCCGTTTCCTTTTATTTTCTTATCAAGGAAAAACACATAAGCTTTAATTTCGGATTATCTTGCCCCTACATTTCTATTGTGTTTGATTCTTTGCACATAAACAATTAAGTTTGGGATACACAAAGCTCTTAGTATTTTTTAATTTATTTTTTAAAAGTGCTAGTTGATTTTTTGCGAAAATAAAAATAATTATTTTACCTCCGGTTGTGTGGATAGCGGTGCACGGTGGGTTAAAGGAGATGTTTAATTTTCGGCCATAAAGTGTACGGTAATTAAAAAAGAGGAAAAAATTCCACGAATTGAGGAAAAAAAATACTTTCCTCCCCCAAGGCCTCCTACAAAGTGGACCGATGACCTTGTGAAGGCTGCAGGTATCCGCTGAATGCGGGAAGCACAGAACCGGTTGAAGTGCCGGTGCTTGGGGGAGGCCTATGTCCAGCAGTGGACGTCTTTCGGCTGAAATGATGATGATGATGATTCTTTCCTGAATATTCCCTATATTCCTGAACATTACAAATCTACGCACGCACGCAGTCGCACACGTTTTTGGGGCTAGCGTAGTAGGTACTTCGTCCATTTTGGTTTGTTTTAACTGTACAGCGGAAGTGTGACTGTAATTTAGGTAGTTTTAATTATTTTTGGGATAAAAATTACCCATATAATAAAAAACTTTTTACAAAAAAGTCGGTAATTTTTTTTTGTAAAAAGTTTTTTATTTTTCACTTTTTAGTGCCGAAAAAGAATTTTCCAAATCGGTTCGTAAATAACGGAGTTATGCGCGAACAAAAAACGCAATGCAGAGTGAACGAAAAGGTCGTTAATGTAGACAATGTAGATACATTTTTAGATGTATGTTGATTTTTCAAAAACCGCTTGTCCGATTTCGATAAAATTTTCATGGGACCAATTTGGGAATAAAAAAAGAATTTTTCAAATCGGTTGGCAAGCGACGGAGTTATGCGTGAACAAACATAAAAAAAAAAAAACAAACATCCGAATTGAGAACCTCCTCCTTTTTTAAGAGTCGGTTAAAAATGACAGAAATCGATTAAGTAAACGATTCTGAACAAACTATTTTCATAATAATATGCATTTATTCAGTTACATATTGTATATGATTTCTAACAACCTATCTATGAAGTCTCAAATAAACATCGAATTCCCGTTTTTCTATAGGCACACAAAAGTAACAAGCCTTTCCGTTAGTTTTATAAATAAAATATAAGATAACATAAAGGAAACTACTTTTGTGTATATTTTCATGTGAGTTGAGTTTCCAATTACAGTGACATTACTGAATTTTGTTCATAATTGGCAATTTGTTAAAAAAGGTAAGTTGGTACATTCGCGAAAAAATAGGTAAAGCATCTATTTTATATGTTAATTTTGAAGAGACTATTTTTCTGGCTACATGCTACTGACATTCCGAATAAAAATAGCCGTTAGCAAAGGTGAAGTGAAGATAAGAAAGAAACGTGTTTAAAAATGGCTTACTTAATATTTTCGTTCTATGACTTCAGTTTTCATAGATGTAGATGATCCTTCCTTTTGTTATATCGAGGCATAAAGGCGAATATATTATGTCGGATCGTCAGGATTTACTCTGTTAGATTCAGAAATCATGTGGGCATAAGGTGGGTTTCGTGCAATGAAAACACACTGGGTACGAATGTATGATACACAGCGTTTATTAAAATCACAAATTGACACAATCACTACAAATTACAATTACCACAATAACTGAGCACAACAAAACGTAGGACAATTCCGAAGCGTCCTCACAGCTCGATCACCAGATAAGGAATGCCCGACCTGGCGCGTTCTCCTCAACCTCGTAACCGACCGGAAACGCTCCGACTCTGTCGAAGCGCGCCAATTCTAGTCTTGATAGTTGCCGCTAGGTGGCGTGCCTTGTCTTGTTGTAAACATTAAATGCGACATATATATACGTATATTTTTTCCTCATCATTTTGTAATAATGTGGATATGGCCGACGAACTGACAAGACGTCGATTGCAAAAAAAAATCGCGGTGGATAAATGAGCTTGTTTTATTAGTTAATTAATGAATAGCTCGACAGTACTGTCGTTATAGATTATTTTGTATTGTATTTTAATAAATATTTTACTGTTTTATTCAAAGGGGAATATTTATTTGCATTGATTTTATTGACGCATAAAATATATAATGCCGAGTTTGATTTCTTTTAGGGTGCATTTTTTGATGTGAATTTATTATTTTTACAGGGTGGCAGGGGGGGCATCGACGCGCTACCTGTTACCATGGATTCACTACGTGATTCTGGACCCCCTTGCGTTGAAATTTTCGTCGGTTATTTAAAAAAAATGCTGTTCCATACATTTTGACCGCGTATGTTTTTTTTCATGATCATACTTTAATTATTGTCATTATATATACAATTTTAGTTGGTTATTTAACATCAAAACTATTATTTTATAATTTATATATTATTGCACTTTTGTAGTAAGAAGCTTTTTCGAAGCTTTTTTGAAGCTTTTTTTTACTAACCGACGAAACGTTGATATCCCTGCCACCCTGTATTTTTTTGATTAAAAAGGATTATTCCAGTGTGTGGTAAAATACTACCCTTAAACAAATCAGCTGAATTAAGGAATGAATGAAATGCACCGACCCCAGCGTGGTTAAACCAGACTCAATCACTCAAATTAACCCAAAGATTCAGACCAGCCGGGCAGCCCCTGGAGCCTCATGTTTCATGGGACTACAGAGACCATTGCATATCACAGCTAGGTGTTTATTATTTTCAAACTAATTAGTTTGTTTAAAGGATCGGTTTTTATTGCAAAATATGTGCGTTACACATAGATTATTAGAAATTTAAAGTTCTAGATGGCGCTACAAGAAACTAACCAGCCTAATCCTACATCCTCCCGGTGTATCTCCACACTATATCGTGTTATTTTAATAGGACTGCCGTTAATAGGGCCCGTGTTAATAGGCCGATACGTGCTAAGCAATAAATTGTACGGAGATAGGCTGCGCCGATTCTATTACGATATGTACGGGGTGAGTGGTGTAACTCTACTAATTTTGTTAAGGCGCTCGACTATAAAGGAGGAACGAAGGGTAAGAAGGGAGGGGAGGGGGAAAGGGGAGAGGGGGGATAGTTATCTGTCACAGTCGTTAAACCTGACAGTCGACATGATGGTAGGTGGTTCATGGTGTCATAAGACGCTACAGAGATTGATAATAGCCTAGAGTCAAATATATAAAGTCTTAAAATTATATGTTTGTCCGTCGTTACCGTCAAACCGATCTCTATAGATATAGTGCCATCCACGAAGACGCGCCCCACTCTTTTTAGGGTTCTGTACCCAAAGGGTAAAACGGGAACCCTATTACTAAGGCTCCGCCGTCTGTCTGTCTGCCTGTCTGTCTGTCTGTCCGTCTGTCACCAGGCTGTATCTCATGATCCGTGATAGCTAGACAGTTGAAATTTTCACAGATGATGTATTTCTGTTGCCGCTATAGAAACAAATACTAAAAACCAGAATAACATAAATATTTAAGGGGGCTCCCATACAACAAACGTGATTTTTTTGCTCGTTTTTGCTCGATATTGATAACGGTAACAGGTAGACACTTGAAATATTCACAGAATATTTAGTTATATATTCACTTCAAAAATCAATAACTAAATTAAAATACAACAAATATTTAAGGGGGCTCCCATACAACAAATGTGATTTTTTTGCCGTTTTTATGGATAATGGTACGGAACCCTTCGTGCGCGAGTCCGACTCGCACTTGGCCGGTTTTTTATTTCTAATAGCTAATAGTGCAAGTGTGCATACTTTCGCTAGTGTTGTCGATACGTTCGAATTGCATAAGAGTGCGCACGCACACTACGGTGAATATATCAGCTTGGATCAAACTCCCCACACCCCGCGGCCTTCTCGACCAAAAAATAGTGGGGCGCGTCTTCGTGGATACAATTATAAAATTTTCTACAACACCCACCATAATCAGCCTATAATGTTCCCACTGTTGGGACACAGACTTTCTCTCTGTAAGAGGGAGTGGGCCATAATCCACCACGCGGGCCCAGTGCGGGTTGGTAGATATCACATGACTTAGAATTCATAATTTCAGCCGAAAGACGTCCACTGCTGGACATAGGCCACCCCCGAAAGGGGCGGGTTTGCCATAATCGCCACGCTTGGCGATTATTGCTTGCATAGAAAACGCTGCTGCCCATTCTCTAGTTAAGTCCCTTAGTCGCCTTTTACGACACCCACGGGAAAAAAAAAAGGATGGTGCTATTCTTTACGTCCGGCACCACACAGACAAGTCTTAAAATTATAACACCTATTTTATAAATAAAGATTTGACTTTATGTGACCACTGGAACCGAAAACTTGTCTATGCCGAACGGCAGGAAAACATATAGTTTTCGGGATTCATTTTATTAAACCTGGGCTCTACTGGCGCTAGTCGCTTGTGGCTAAATAATAAAAAATTAAGCTACGCTATACGCGGTCGGTCCGTGGATGGGTGACCAACCATTACATAAAGAGACCCCTCCGTGTCTTGAAAATCATGTTAAACCATTGGTCCCTGCTATCATTCGTAGATCTTTGATAAGCAGTATTTACCAAGGGATATCGTATTACCCAGTTACTGGTTTATGGTGTTCAGAGAAGCAGTCACTCCATGTAAAATACTGTTGTCCAGCTGCAACCGGGTAGACTGGAAGCCGACCCCAACATACATAATACACACACATATATTTTTTTTTTCTAATGTTCCTAATATTATTATTTTTAATTTGTTTTGTAATTGTCAATTTTATTCTTGTTTTTATACTAAGTACTGTACATTATAATGTGTATTATCAACTGCAATAAAGAATGATTTATTTATAATTGGGACAAGGCTAGGCAGATAGTGACACGGGCTTTACTACTACGTATTAAATGTCCGGTAATTAGCGAAGTACTCAAAAAAGATCTTACTCAGTTATGCTGAAAAGTAATCAGTGTAGAAGAAAAATATTCGCAGCAATCACCCCATTTCGAGGGTCGGGAATAAACTTGCCCACTTACACAGGCGCTCGGCAAAAGAATTAGCAAAATGTTAGGTAGAACAATAAATTACTGGGAATCAAACCATTAGTGGCTCGCCTGAAATGTTTTAACATAACAACGGAAAAAAGGCTGAAATAGGACCTAGAATTCTTGATTTATTTGACCTAGTTTAGTACTGGCTGCTAGGAAAATTATGGAATGCGAATAATTAGCTGCTGAGTATTCTAGTAATTTGAAGGAAAAACAGTGGTGCTACTCATCTTTAACGGTTTTTTTTTACATAACCTCACGTTTGTTTTCTCGACGGGTAGGCAAGAGTTTAGTGCACCCACTTATGACCAGTTGTTTTATTTTAAAATTACACTGCAAAAAATAAAAAGTGTTTCCTTTAACAAAAATCTTGTTTAATGTGATCACGCATCTTGACTCCACACGAGCCTAACAAGATCTTGACTTCTGAAGCTAGGAGAACGTTGTTAAATTATCATAATTCCGTCTTATAAGTAATGAATTAGTTTAATTACGGATAGTTATTTCATTTAGCTCAAATGTTGGCCAGTTTAAGAATGATATAATGCTAACAAGTTGCTTGTTACCATGAACTTAAATTATTATTTGATATACAAAAGTGAAGAAGTAAAATCAAACATAGCATGTAGGATGTAACAAAGACCGGTGATTATTCTGTACATGTCACATTGTCGAAATAAATAAAATGTTTTTTTCTGGCAAATATGCTAGGTATCTTGTTTATAGTAAATAGATAAATATATATGATATGTATATTTCAAACATTTTAATGCCAACTAAGAGAAAATGTATCTTAGTTAGTCTGCATTTTTTTTAGGTGTAGCTGTGCCCGCGGTTTTACCTGCATATTCGGGGTCCGAGTGCTCATCGAGTATTTGAGGATATCGCCAAGCGGTTAGTCGACTCTTCATGCGACCAGAGGACTAGGAGAAGAGAAAATAGGTCTATTTTAAGCTCAAAGAATCAGCATTGCCAACCAAAGTGGCAATGCGGCCAGCCTTTTGGGCACTTTTCCCATTGACAGCGATGCGGACAATTTTTTTTATGCCCAATGAGCTTTTCCCCTTTTTTTTTGTTTTTGTTAAGTATATAATAATATACTTGCACATAGATACTATATATATTTTAGTGTTACCATGTATATTTTAATAAAGGTTTCTATAAAATAAAGTAAACTCAAAAAAAAAAAAAGATTTCACGATTTATTTTTTGGTTCGTCGACCGCTGTTATCTTGCTACTTGAAGTAGATGAGTTGAGAAAATCTGTTATCTTTTGTTAACTGTGACAGAGATAACTGTGAAGTACGAGTATATACAAAAAACACAGATTTTTAAACTGATATTTGAAGTGACTACACTAACTGTGGTTATGACCCAAAAAAAAACTCATCAAATTAATTTCTTTTTTGTTTGATCATGTTTAGGTATCGTACCTCATATCTACGGAGTTTCGCTAGCTCATTTGATTTGATTTGAATTTAATTTGACCCTGTAGAATAGAATAGAATAATACTCTTTATTTTGTACACCATAAAATTACAGACATAAAAGTTGAAATTTTACATAGGGTGACACAATGGTCATATCGCTAAAAGCGATCTTTTACAGACAACCTTTGGATGGATTAAAGGGAGAAGGAGAAACAATACCGCAAGTGTGGTGTACCAATTAAATATACAATAAATAAATACACACATGAAGAATACACTTATCTATATAAATATATATATTAAACATGAAACAACAGCAAGGATGACGTTTAATGAGAGAGGAAGTGTTTTTACCAGAATTTTAAACGTGGACAAAGATGTATGTTTTGTATTAGACGCGTAGGAGGTGCATTACCGTCTTAGAGACAGAAGTGAAATGTCTTATGTGCCTGTAATTACATTGGCATTTGGCACCCATACATACCCTTCCAACCGAAAGACATCAACGCTAAATAGCGGCAGAAATAAGTAATGAAATGAAATTGAATGAATTCGTTTATTCTTTAAATAGGATATCGGAATCACTTTTACAGATCATATTAAAAAAACCGGCCAAGTACGAGTCGGACTCGCGCACGAATGGTTCCGTACCATTATCTATAAAAACGGCAAAAATATCACGTTCGTTGTATGGGAGCCCCCCTTAAATATTTGTTTTATTTTAATTTAATTATTTATTTTGAAAGTGAATATATAACTAAATATTCTGTGAATATTTCAAGCGTCTACCTGTTGCCGTTATCAATATCGAGCAAAAAAATCACGTTTGTTGTATGGGAGCCCCCTTAAATATTTATTTTATTCTGTTTTTTAGTATTTGTTGTTACAGCGGCAACAAAAATACATCATTTGTAAAAATTTCAACTGTCTAACTATCACGGTTCATGAGATACAGCCTGGTGACAAACGGACAGACGGCGGAGCCTTAGTAATAGGGTTTCCGTTTTAATGGCGAAACGAACTTAGGGGTCAAAGTCTCTTTTAAACTTCAGACATATTAATCTTGGTCAGATCATGTAAGGACCGCGTAGATCCGTATCTGAAATGGTATTTTGAGGAAAGAACCACACAAATTTGAGTGGACTTGTCCAATCAGTGCAAGCATTTGTCAGTAATCATGCAGCTCAGTTTAACTCAATGTGGTAGTGCTTCCCCGGACGAGCTTCTGCATTAAGACTATGAATAACATACATACAAACATAAACTCATGCTTTCTTCCCATTAGGGTAGGCAGAAACTATAGAACGCCACCTGCTACGCTCCTTACATAGGTACTCTTTTTGCTTCCTCTACGTTCATACATCTGGTCATACACCCAAGCCGGCTGCGAGTACTATGCACCTGACCTTTCTGAAGAACATCAACAATTAGGTCTCTATATGCCCTCCTAGGGCGTGTGGTATTTTGCTATTCAAAGCCACATCTTTATTATATTTATACCTATATTTACCTTTTAAAGGGCTGCTGGTCCAACAATTCTTGATAAATCTATTCTTTGTTTTCAAACATGAAATTATACTATAACAGTCATCTATTACTCTTTACATATTCTTGGAACATTATTAACGCTGAAAAACAGAATCTTTAGTCACTTTTAGCGGTTTTTGCATACAAATACTGTATTTTATAGTATTAATTCTCATAATGTAAACAATCTTAGAATATCTGTGACTTTGACATATTTCATTATAAATTGCCACCTGTCTGTGTTTTATTTTCTAAACTTTATAACTTTCTTGATTAGGCCTGGTCTACACATAACTAGTGTTGTAATGCTGGGTTCACATGTACGCCATTTTCATTAATTCTGGCTGACAATCAAACAAAAAGTAACTTTTAAATTGGGTCGCTTCGAACCTTCTAGAACGACGGCCCAGAATCTATAAAGTGGTGATCAGACCTGAGAAAGGTTTAGTCAGTTTTTAGTCTATCTCAGTTTTAGTCTACCTTCGGTTGAGTCCACCTTCAGTAGAGATTACCTGAGCTTTTCTGCCTTTATTCAACGATTTTGAATCTTATTTCTGCTTAGATTCAGTTTTGAGTCTAGTTCTGTCCAATTTACATCAGTGAAGTCTAAAATGTGAAAATTATATAAATAATAACTGTTTTAAACTAATAATTGTGTGTGATTGAAGACTACTCCTCCATTACCGATGGCCCTCTCGCCTGCGCCTCTAGGAGGCCTCTTATATCAGCAGCACACTAACTGTGTTTCGAAAATCAAAGCAGCTGCTCACTACAGGCTGTTGATTATACCCTCACACGTCGGGAGGTCAAGTCACTTCTCCTGCTGACTGTGAGGCAGTGTCTCCACTCTCCTGAACCAACCAAAACTCAAGATCACACACCCTACTCTGCTCACTCCCGAACAACACCTTGTTTTCCTTTGTCATTATCTTACATCACACCTTTCCACTCCTGAACAGAATGGCTTCCTCCTGTCCATTCAAGTCAAGATGCTGCAGCCCCATCCCGTTCCTGTCCTGAAGCCGGCTGAAGAACCTGATCCTGTTCCTGTGTACCTGGGGCCTTACTCGAAAACGATTCGAGTTTGATTTTGTTTTCGATTCGAACTCGTTTCTGATCTGAACTCGATTTAAAACCTTACTCCCGAACCAAATCGAATCGTAAACCAAGATTGACATAGGTTCGAGTATTATCAGCGTCGTTATGCCTGTCATTGTCTATATCCTATCATTCATGGATTACGTCATTGTCAAGTGTCTTATGTCTGTGGTTAGAATCTTTTATGTGGTTGAATTTATTTACTTCTCTATCACTTTCCCACGTAAAAAACGATACCCTAGTGCTTTATTTTAACTTAACAAATAAAACCCTATGAAAAAACATCAACCAATCTGCCTATTCTTTTCCCAACTATGTTATGCTCGGCTTCTAGTCTAACCGGATGCAGCTGAATACCAGTATTTTACAAGGAGCGACTGCCTATTTGAGAGCAGTGGTGGCCCAGTGGTAACGACAGCGACTTACGAGTTGTAGGTCGTAGGTTCGAACCCTGACAGGGTACTTTAGGGTGGTTTGGGTACTTTGTATAAATTATTTCATCACCACTGCTCTCAAAACGGCGAAGGAAAACATCGTGAGGACACCGGTGGCATGTCCTAGAACCAAAAATTCGAAGACATGTCAAAACTACCAACCCGCACTGGGCCCGCGTGGTGGATTACGTCATACTCCCTCTCACACAGAGGAGGCCTGTGCCCCAGCAGTGAGAACATTATAGGCTGATTATGTTGACTGCCTATCTGACCTCCACAACCCAGTAACTGGGTAATACGATACCCCTTGGTAAGACTGGTTGTCAGACTTTCGGGCTTCTCGCCTTGCATTTAATGGAAATGTCACTTCGTCTGGTTAATTTCTTCATGTATGGTGTTAAATCTTCTACCAACACATTAAACAACTCCTTCGAGAAACTATAACTTCTTCGAAATTCTTCCGAATCCATTTCTATAGCCCCGGGTATTATATCGATTCATATTTCTTTTCGCACGAAGATCCATACGTTGTTTTCTCAAGAACATTGAAAAACAAAGTAAGGCGAGCCATAATAATAAAGATTTTGAAGAAATAAAGCAGTAAAGAACACAAAAAAATCTCACTCGATCTTCATAAAGTAGCTTCTTTGCTATCGAGTTATTTGACGTTTAGTTTTGATTCAACTACTCGATACATAACTGTCAGATGGCGTGTGGAGTACGAACTTTTCGATTCTAACGAATCTTTCGATCGAAATTAGTGTCGTTTTGAACCACCGCACGATCGTGCGCTAGTGTCGGTTTCAAGAGTATGGATCATCATTTATTTCGAATCTAATTCAATTGATTCAGTACTCGATGCTGTCGGGAGTAAGGCCCCTGGTCCAGTACCTGTTTTCCCAAGCTCGAGCCACTGAAGACTTAATTCCTTTTTGTATATGTTTTGTAATTCTTAGTTATTTAACTTATGACCTACTACTTACTGGCCCTCCGGCCAATCGTAACGTTACAGGCGTCACCTCTCGGCGTTTCCACTCACCTTTGCCTTGTAAATACCTTTTTTTAGTTGCCTTTCACTCATCCTCTCAACATGACCAAACCATCTAAGCATACCCTTTTCAATTTATGTCACTACATCTTTTAAACTACAACAAAAAGACATACTGCTGAATAACATATTGCCCCTATTTAACAAACATTCCATAGCATAACATAAAGGCATAATAAGCCTACAACGTTCCTGTTCCTGGGATACAGGCCTCCTCTCTGTGAGAGGGAGTGGGCTGTAATCCACCACGTGGGCCCAGTACGGGTTGGTAGATGTCATGGTTATGTCTGGTTGTCATGGTTATGGTTTCAACACGTTTCACATCTTATCCCAATTTATTTGGGGTCGGCGCAACGTGTTCCTTTTCTTCCATAATTCTCTATTGATCGTCATCTCAGTAGTCACTCCCTTTCTAGCCATATCATCATTCACACAGTCCATCCATCGTTTCTTTGGTCTTCTCTTACTACACTACCTTCAACACAAAGTTCCTCAAAAATTCTTATCAATCAATCAGCTCAGCCTATCCCAGTCCACTGCTAGACATAGGCCTCTCCCAGGCTGCACCACAACCCCCCCTCAAAAATCCCAATCGATCATAATTAAAATAAAATAGTTGTAAGGCAAACACTGGTCCGGTCTTATCGTCGGTAATATATCCGGGGGCGTATTACCAAAAACTTCGGAGCAAACGGCTAAACTTGTCAAATGAGCAGGCTGCTGTAACGAGAAAAGTTTTTTGATCATCTACCCCCCCGATACTCCGGTAATCATAAGTTGGATCGGCGAATTGAGTTATGTGGTAACACTCAAGTTAGAAAGATCACTTGAGCTACGTTTGCAGTTTTAATCTAGAATTGGAACCTTATTTTTATTCATCAACATAACGCCATCATGCCTGTAATCCCCGAAGGTTTAGGCAGGGGTGTAACTATAGTACACCCACATTTCGCCAGTTATGTTTTAGTCCCATGTAATAGGGGGCGAGCTTATTGCCACGCGCGGGCCCAAATCTGTCGGACTGCTATTAAGAAATTCCTGATAGAAAACCCAATAACACTGCCTGGCCTAGGAATCGACAGGACCTCATGCTCAGCTTAGCGCTTGCGACCATAAAGGACTCTACACACCTAAACCAGCAACAGTCGGCGAAATTTGTCGCTGATTGTCGGCGGCTTAGGTGTGTAGAGTACTTTAGACCAATAAGGAAGTCATTTTTTTATTCAAATAATGTTCATATTCGTGTAAGCGAACGTGAGCGAAGGTTTCATACGAATATGGACATTAAAATTGTGCGAATTATGTTTATATTCGAATACGATAAGTCAAAGTACGTGCGGTCTATGAATCCCTTAGACTGTATTTCCACCAGATGAGATGAGATGGTGAAATCTGCTGAACTACGTAGAAACTGGTGTATACGATATCAAAAAATGGGATGGTTATATTTTCATAGCTACGCTTAGCTCTGGTGGAAAAGAGTTCAACGAACCTATGTTTTTTACTTAAGCAAAAAGCGCATCTTTATAGCACATCTTACCCGCTCCGCTACACAACTTAGCTCCGGTAGAACAAGACACATAGTTTCGTAGCTAAGTTTCACCGCTTAGCTATAGTCTGTTTGAATAGCAACTAATGATAATGTAAACAAATGGATTAAAAAACGCACCCGTAGGGCCATTTATAAATTTAGTACTTTGATACTTTGGTTTTTTTTATTTCAAACTCAATCTCAAACTCAAAGCATTTATTTCAATTAAACCATTTACAAGCACTTTTGAATTGTCAAGAAGTCGGTCAGTTATAAATATGAAGCTAGTTGCTCATTCCAAATACTAGGTTCCTATGGAGAAGAACGGGCAAGAAACTCCACGGACACTCTTTTAAAATAAAATATTTGATACAAAGTATTGGTTACATCATTCTTATTGAAAATATACATGTCAGAACGATGCAAAACGTCAGAAGCGTCCGTGATAAAAAAACAATATAAAACTAAAAAAAATAAAAATAAGCCGTGGCAGCTAAGAGATGACCAGTCCCAACTGACAGCGCCCGTTTATGAACATGACGCATGGATCAGCACCATTCAGCTCAACCATTTTGAAGGGAGCTAAATGATCCAACACACACGCCACCATCAGCGAGACATCTGAGTGAGCATGACACACTCTCACCCGCCAGGGCATATTCAAGTCAATGAAAGACATATTACCCGGTAAATGGTAGCTCTATTGTACATAGTAATCATACAATAATATTATATAATACAAAGGAGATTGAGTTTATACATTGAAAAGATAGTCTTATAATCTTCAGCAGCTCCAACAGTATTTTCAAATGTTAATCAATTAGTTGAGGTTGTGGAGCAGGACCAGCATTGAGCCAAGCATTTCTATCAGCGATGTAATCCCCCAACCTATAATATGCCTGCTTGCATAGTCTGCGTTTTATACAAGATATTTTTTGGTATTGAGTCATTTGAATTTCTAATTTAAAATCACCTCAAATATGTGTGCCATTTGACAATTGAGGTTAATTTTATAACCTCAATTATGATCGTTGATGTTTTTTTGTTGTGTGGCCAAAATTGGTGTGATACTCGTATAAAGTTGAAACCTTCCAAATACAGATTAATGAGTTCCTAATTCCCTTTATTAAGTAATTGCGTAATTATTTAACCAGCTCTCTGCGTAACATTATTAGGTAATCATCATCTGAATAATATTGGAATATATGTTCGAATAAATTGTCTGTTTAACAACGTATATATCGCTACGAATGTTGTTGAACTGTCAAAATGAAACCCATTTTTAGGGTTCCGTACCCATAGGGTAAAACGGGAACCCTATTACTAAGGCTCCGCCGTCTGTCTGTCTGTTCGTCTGTCACCAGACTGTATCTCATGAACCGTGATACCACTCATGGATGATGCATGATGCAGTTTTAGACAGTTGAAATTTTCACTGATGATGTATTTCTGTTGCCGCTATAACAAAAAATACTAAACAACAGAATAAAATAAGTATTTAAGGGGCTCCCATAAAACAAACGTGATTTTTTTGCTCGTTTTTGCTCGATATTGATAACGGCAACAGGTAGACGCTTGAAATAAACACAGAATATTTAGTTATATATTCACTTTAAAAATAAATAATTAAATTAAAATAAAAGAAATATATAAGGAGGCTCCCATACAACAAACGTGCTTTTTTGCCATTTTTATAGATAATGGTACGGAACTCTTCGTGCGCGAGTCCGACTCGCACTTGGCCGGTTTTTTACTGTTAGTGTGTGTAGTGTAGTATCCAAATGGTGACAGGTATATTATACCTTGTTGTAGGTCGTAGGTCCAAGTCCAGCCAGGCGCTTTAGTTTGTGTAAATTATTTCATCACCACTGCTCTCAAAACGGTGAAGGAAAACATCGTGAGGAAACCGGCATGTCCTAGAACCAAAAAATCGAAGACATGTGACATCTGCCAACCCGCACTGGGCCCACGTGGTGGATTACAGCCCACTGCCTCTCACAGAGAGGAGGCCTGTGTCCCAGCTGTGGGAACATTATAGGCTGAATATCTATATTATACCTGTCACTTCTCTGGTGGAAAGGCAGCCTTATAATCTGGAATTCTAGACTTAGCCTAGCAAGATGTGACTTAGGTATCTGACGTAATCGCAAGAGGGAATTGCCTCTGAAATTGTTATCGTATGGATAATTTGCTGATAACGGTATGGGCTGTTAGGTGCCAAGTGATATTAGCAAACCAATCGCCGTTTATCAAGATTGGGCTATCCAGTTACTATCAAGATGACAGGTGGTCAATTTCCCGTAGCTACAATACAAAAATCGGCCAAGTGCGAGTCGGACTCGCGCACGAAGGGTTCCGTACCATTATCTATAAAAATGGCAAAAAAATTATCACGTTTGTTGTATGGGAGCCCCCCTTAAATATTTGTTTTATTTTAATTTAATTATTTATTTTTAAAGTGAATATATAACTAAATATTCTATGAATATTTCAAGCGTCTACCTGTTGCCGTTATCAATATCGAGCAAAAACGAGCAAAAAAATCACGGTTGTTGTATGGGAGCTCCCTTAAATATATATTTTATTTTGTTTTTTAGTATTTGTTGTTATAGCGGCAACAAAATACATCATCTGTGAAAATTTCAACTGTCTAGCTATCACGGTTCATGAGTTACAGCCTGGTGACAGACGGACAGACAGACAGACAGTGGAGCCTAAGGCTCCACTGTCTGTCTGTCAATATAGTTCCCGTTTTACCTTTTGGGTACGGAACCCTAAAACCGTTGCACCTGCCATGTTTTCTCTCTGCATCACCCTAAGGTTGACTGGTTGAAAATGCCCCAGGCATTAACTCCGCCTTTGTACAGTGTAGTTTTTACTTGTGCATAAAGTTTTAATAAATAAAACATTTACACACAATACAAAACCTTCATTGTGCGTGTCGGACCACGCACAATGAAGGATTCCGTAGATGGCATGAATTTATCTCAAAATCAAACTTAACAATGTTGTTGAAACACATGTTCCCTCATGCATTCCAACTGCAAATGTAAGTTTGTACGTACAACATTGAGAGATTTACCGACTTTTTTTTACCGAATTTTTTTTAAGACCATAAACTTCCTATAGGTTTTCCAGTAATCAATAAGTGAAGAAATATTTTCTGTATTTTTTTCAAAAGTCTCTGTGGAATTTTCATCAATTTTCTAAAATAACTAAAGTAATTATTTTAAAATTATAAAAATATATATTTGAAATTTTTACAACAAACTTTCATTTAATATGTCACACGGTACAGTTAACATTTTTTTTTTAATTTTCTCGTTTGCACCCCAAAAGTGACACCCAACCCCATATTCAAAATTCATTTGTTTACGTTACACGTCCGTATTTGGGTCACATAAATTTAATCAGTGCCGTGCATTCGGAGCAAATTGGCTGTGACAGACGGACAGACACACGAGTGACCCTGTAAGGGTTCCGTTTTTCCTTTTGAGCTACGGAACCCTAAAAAGCCATAATACCAGCGGAGTAATTGTGTAACACACATAAAATGACAATTGATCACAATGGGTTTCATTTTGACAGCTCATTGCGTTATTTACGTTGTCGAGCAGACGAATTTTTCAAACCTATGAAGCAATGGATTAGCAATATCCTTAATAAAGCTCTCGGAATGTGATGGAAAGTGAGTTACGGTGTTTCGGGCACGGTACACGGTACCACGGTGTTCGGTGCATCACGATTTTTTAGATGCACTTGGAACCTGTAGACCAGAAAACAAGTAGACCAGTTTGTCGTAAGATTTTAAATAGGTATTCAGCCAACACACACCAAGACTCCTGCGTGCCTCGGAAAGCACGTTAAGCCGTTGGTCCCGGCTGTCATTTGTAGATCTTTGACAGTTGTTTACGGGTCGTCAGAAGCCCGAAAGGCTGACAACCAGTCTTACCAAGGGATATCGTGTTACTCAGTAACTGGGTTGTGAAGGTCAGATAAGCAGTCGCTCCATGTAAAATAGTTGTAATCAGCTGCTTTCGAGACTGGAAATGTGCAAGCATCAAACGAAAATGTCTATTTTAACGTTACTTTTAACCAAACTCTTCCTACATCAAAATGCATGCACCAAGCGTCAAAAACAGAGATTTTTCCTCACAAGCGATTGGCATAACTTGCATATTTGAAAAGATGCTGGTTTCTCAAATGATGCCACTTTGGGATGTCAAATGCAGAGAGCTACGAATTGACAAACATACAACCTTTTAACATACTTTAAACTGCTATTTCTAGAAAATATAAGTTTTTACTTTAATAAAAAACCGGCCAAATGCGTGTCGGACCACGCACAATGAAGGGTTCCGTAGTTGGGATGAATTTATCCCAAAAACAAACTTAACATTGTAGTTGAAAAACATGCTCTCCCGTATATCGAATACGTGACGCTCAATTCTCCAACTGCAAATTTAAGTTGGTCGACTATTACTCGTTAACTTGTGAAGCCTACTTAGCTTTGATAGTTTTCCTTTTAATTTCGTTATATTATATATATTGCTATGATTTTTTTCACATATCCAAAACCAACCATTTGGCTGGCTTTACACTTGACTCTAACAAAAATAGCACTTAATATTACGCAAACGGATCCCTGAATTGAATATCTAACGATACCCCACACCATGGAACAGACGAGAAAAATAGTGTTTTTCATGGTTTTATTTTACGACTTCCTCGGCGTGAATAATATGTATGCCCATGCCAAATTACAGCTTTCTAGTACTAAGCGTCTCTGTGCTAAGCCGGGGACAGAAGGACGGACGGACAGACAGACGAACATGGCGAAACCATAAAGGTTCCTTGTTGACTACGGCAACCTAAAATTAGAATAAAGCTTAAAACTTAAATGATCCGGAACACTGGAAAAAGACTCATCATCAGAGACTTGATCAGATTTTTGATAACAGCAGATAAGTTAATTATGTTAAGTACATTGCAGCGTAAACCTTAGCAAGTTTAACTTGGTTACTTAGCCTAGTAAAGCCTTATAAGCTGATCATAGCAAAACATTACAAGATCAGACAAGGGAACAATTCTCTTGTTATGTAAATAGTTTATAGTGGAAGTCACAGGAGTAGATAATAAACAGAGACCAATCACTCAGTGTTGTCAAGGCAAATGGTTACAAATATTTTATTTTGATTTCGGTTACGCTATCGAGTTATACGTATTCAAAATGCATGGTGGTATTTTTCAGGGTTCTGTACCCAAAGGGTAAAACGGGAACCCTATTACTAAGGCTCCGCCGTCTGTCTGTCTGTCCATCTGTCACCAGGCTGTATTTCATGAACCGTGATAGCTAGATAGTTGAAATTTTCACAGATGATGTATTTCTAACTATTTAGTAAAATTTTTGAAAAACTTATTTTAGATCAAATGCAAAGATTTTTTAATAAACATAAGTTATTGCATAACAAACAGTTCGGTTTTACAAAGGGTCGTTCGACTACTGATCCCCGGCCGGTGTTGAACTTTTAGGACATGTTTATAATGCATGGGAGGATAAATGCGATGCTTTGGGCATCTTTTGCCTTTTGCAATTTGTCCAAGGCATTCGATTGCGTTCTTCATAAAACATTAATAAGGAAACTGCACCACTACGGAATCCGAAATGCCTCTCTGGATCTTCTTACTTCATATTTAAGTGATAGGATTCAGAGAGTTGATGTTAACGGAAAAAAATCTCCCGGATCTGTAGTAAGAATGGGGGTACCCCAGGGCTCAATTCTTGGCCCATTTTTGTTTCTTATTTATATAAATGACATGCCTTACCTCATAAAGGATAAACATGATATAGTGTTGTTTGCAGACGACACTTCACTTTTATTTAAACTCAAACGTCAGCAGTTGGTTACTGACAATGTAAATAATGCCCTCGAAAAAGTAGTTAACTGGTTTAATGTTAATAACCTACTTCTTAACGAGAAAAAAACTAAATGTATTAAGTTTACAATACCTCATGTTAGACTAGTAAAAACTAGTGTGCTCATAAAGGGTGAAGAGTTGAAACCCGAAGATTCTACAGTGTTCTTAGGCATAACTTTGGATGCCAAGCTTCAATGGGGCCCCCATATAGATAAATTGTCGAAAAAGCTTAGCTCTGCAGCATACGCCGTTAGAAAAATTCGTGATTTAACTGATTTAGAGACAGCCCGCTTAGTATACTTTAGTTATTTTCATAGTGTAATGTCGTACGGTATTCGGTTTGTGGGGAAATGCCGCCGACATTCAGACAATTTTTGTTTTACAAAAAAGAGCAATTCGTGCAATTTATAAATTAAGTCCCAGACACTCCCTCAGAGACAAATTTAAAGAGATTAATATACTGACTGTAGCTTCTCAGTATAGTTATGAAAATCTATTGTATGCACATAAAAATATTAATCTGTTTAAAAAATACAGTGATATCCATAATGTAAATACTAGGAACAAGCACAAATTTGTTGTTTCTAAAACCAGGCTTAAAAAAATAGGTGGTTCGTTTAGATGCCAGTGTATACGTTTTTATAATAAACTTCCTAGCCATATTCAAGAATTAAGCCTTAATAAATTCAAATGTTTTATAAAACGGAAACTGTGCCAGAAAGCATTTTATACTGTTAAAGACTTTATTGAGGACAAAAAGGCTTGGGATTGAGCTGCTCCAATTTACAGTGAATCTTGATTTGATTTTTTTTGCCAACTATTTATACTATTTTTTGATTGAAATTTTTAAATACCTAAACTATGACATGAATATTTACTTTGTAAAGTATTATATTATTTTAATTATTATGAATGTGAGGACTATGTGAATTGTTTTTTTATTTTTATTGTCAATCAAAAAAGTTTTTAATGTCTGGCAGTTTGAGTACTTTATGCGGCCTAACCAATTGTCCTTTCTTTGGTATTGTTCGTCGAATCGCTGAGCTCCTTAAGTTTTGAGTTGAGCTGCACGATAACTGACAAATGCGTGCACTGACTGGACAGGTCCACTCAGATCTGTGTGGTTCTTTCATCAAAAGACCATGTCAGACACCAATCTACATGGTTCTCAAATGATCTGACCAAGATTATATCCGTATTTTATATACACATTGACAGTGATTAATTTTATATATACAATTACATGAATATTTACTTTGTTAAGTATTATATTGTTTTAAGTATTGTAAATGTGAAGACTATGTGGGTTTTTGTTCATTTTCCTTTTTTTTCTCATTTAGTTTTTATCATTTTAGCAGTTTGAGTGATTTAATGCGGCCTACCCAAATGTCCTTTCTTTGGTATTGTTCGTTGAATCGTTGAGCTCCTTAAGTTCTTAGTTGAGCTGCACGACTACTGACAAATGCGTGCACTGACTGGACAGGTCCCCTCAACCTGTGTGGTTCTTTCGTCAAAAGATCATTTCAGGCACCAATCTACATGGTCTTCACATGATCTGACCAAGATTATGTCTGGACTTTAAAAAGAGACTGTGACCTCTGAGTTTGTTTCGGCCTTTCTTCTCAGAGTAGTCGGATACGAAACGCCGACCTCATCTAGTTTTTTTTAATATGATTGACGTGTAAACGTGTTTGTACAAACCTACTTACAGAAATAAATCATTTATCATTTATCATTTATCATTAACGCCGCTATAACAAAAAATACTAAAAAACAGAATAAAATAAATATTTAAGGGGGCTCTCATACAACAAACGTGATTTTTTTGCTCGTTTTTGCTCGATATTGATAATAGCAACAGGTAGATGCTTGAAATATTCACAAAATATTTTGTTATATATTCACTTTAAAAATAAATAATTAAATTAATCTAAAACAAATATTTAAGGGGGGCTCCCATACAACAAACGTGATTTTTTTGCAGATAATGGTACGGAACCCTTCGTGCGCAAGTCCGACTCACACTTGGCCGGTTTTTTACATGTGATCAGGAGGGGTTTTTTGACTAAGTCCGGTGCTTCTTCGAAAAACTATAAAATCCGTTGTAGTTTTCTCCAATATCGGACTCATTTGAGTTGAAACTGTTAACAGTAATGATAATAATATGTGGTCATAGTTTCTGTTTTTATGCTTCGTGCCTCGGATAGCGCGTTAAGACGTTGGTCCCGGCTGTTATTCGTGGATCTGTGATCCTTCATGTAAAATACTGGTATTAGGCTGCATCCGGTTAGACTGGAAGCCGATCCCGACATAGTTGAGAAAAGGCTTAGCGGATTGATTGAGTTTGTGTTTTCATCCTGAACGAGATGGGAACGGGATCATCTAAAATACTCCCCATACATTTACTGTACATAATACTTACATTTTAAAAGAACGTGAACAATCTCGCACATAAATAACCGTACAATTTACGGTAGTGCAGTTCTTTTCGCAGCAAGTATGAAGTTCGGTCTCTGTAGAATAACCTCCTCAATGCCTCATGTATTGGCGTATATTACAAGCAGTACAATATAATTACGGCATAATTTGAGTGTGTCGCTACTCACTACGATACGTTACTTGCTATTCAATGTTCGTGTGCGTTTGCGTTGTTACTAGATCGAAAATAAATAATAATAAATAATTCTTTATTGACATAATAGGTTACAGAAACTTGTTTGAAGCCTCTGACTCCTGAACTAGGTGAACCTGTATGTCAGGAGTCAGCGCCCTCTCCCATTTTATTTGACTTAGATACTAATGTCAACATAGGAATAGACAAACATTTCTGTGCTACAAAATAAAATTTTAAAAGAAGTAAAAACAAAATAAAATAAAGTACAATAACAGAAATGAAAAATATGAAGAAAAAAAAATAATAATAATATGAAAAACATAAAAAATATAATTTATTTTTAAATTAATATATCGTGCTATGTGTGTGAGATAAATAACGTACGCACTATACATAATAATATAACGAAGGCGTCTCGGTCTCCTCGTTAGCAGAGTGTTTGGCGTTATTGGATGGGTCACCGAAATAAAATTCAAAGCTCTTAGTACAAGCGTCTATTAAGGCGCTACTGTTCAATAATCACAAACATGTCACGAAACTAGGCGGGTGCAATCAGATTTAGTAAATTAAAATGGAAACGTGGTGAATTCAATATAGGATTGCAAGCGCGTCTCGACCACGTACGTTCCTTCAGCGTCTAAACTTCATTTTCACTAACTTCAAAAATATCAAATGTCAACCGACAATATTGACAGCCGTCAACCCAGCGGGCCGAGCTTGGGCGTGTCAAGACGTTTGTGACAAGACAAGATAAATTATGTCATGTCAATTTGTACTAGCATTTTATGACAAAACAGTTTTATCGCTCAAAGTGTGACAAAATGTGTGACTCAAGTCATGTCACAGTAGGCCGTGCTCGCCCCGCTAGATTGCCGCTTTCAACCAAGTGTTGCCACTTCCTATAATGACCACCCAAGTCGTAGATAGAGAATGAACTAATCCAAGTACTCTACTTGACGTTTCCAGATCAGTGTTGACGCTCCAAAAAATATAAGTAGAAAAAGAAATTTTGTATACAGGCAGCCAACTTGAAAGTACTTTTAAATAATATTGTGAGTGCTGAGAAGTTAGTTTTTTACATTACTAAGTCAAAATCAAAATATTTTAATTTCACATAAACCAACATGAGCACTTATGAAACGTAAGAAGCTAGGTGCACGGATCCAATTAGTCTTTTAAAAATAATTGGCTTTTACAATGTTCTCAAATTACAATATTAATAGGTATCGGAGGACTGTGTAGGCCCGGCAACAAGTACCAGTTACTTAACAAAATAGAAAATGGTCTACAAATCAGTTCAAAATCTACAGTCTATTAAGCTTACAACGTTCTCACATTCACAAAATAAAAAAAATTCTATTGAATAAATAAATAAATAAAAAATAAATGAATTTTTTACTTATTTATTTATTCAATAGAATTTTTTATTCTATTGAATAAATCAGACTAATTATGGTCCATATTTGGTCAGTATTACGTTAATTATCTTTAAATTATGTTAGTCATGACACGATCCATTAATGCGCTAAGTAACATACCTACAAGCAATAATTTAAAACAAATGAAAAAATATTAATAAAATATTAAAAGTAAAAACCTTGTTGTAAAAAAAGGAATGCCATAAGCTTAAGGACGCTATCACAAAATCTGATAAAAAATTTCAAAATTTAACTTAACCAAATGTAACTAACAATTGCCACAGATAGATTATTCCTTCATCTCCATTGGTAGCAACATTTTTCTTCAATATAATAACATGAATTTAGTTATTCAAAATATTTTATGTAAGCAGACATGTTCAACTCAAAAAGGTAGCAAAAAGAACTATTAAAATGGTAATGTAGTCTCAGAAAATAATGTTTGAAAAACCTATATTTTTTTAGAAATCACTGTCGGTAATGTTTTTTTCCTGTTATTTATCAAACCATACCAAAAAATTTAAAAATCACACACTGGGATTCAGCTATCCGTGTGATAAAATCAAAATTTTATTTTATGATTATACAATATTATCATTAAGTAAATGAACGGCGAAATAAGCTATATTTTCGAGAGCGCAAAAGTGATGAAACTATTAACAGGTGCTGAGACTGACACGCATGGTTTATCACCACGAAAACTGTACTTTTATAGTATAGTTACACAGACTTAATGTTTCAATTCAAAATCAAAATCATTTTTTTTTATTTCACATAAACCTCCATGAGCACTTATGAAACGTCAGAAGCTAGGTGCATGGTTCCAATTGGTCGTTTCCTATGGAGAAGAGCCGGCAAGAAACTCCACGGCTACTCTTTTAAAAAAACTGGGCTTTAACAATGTTTCCAAGTTACAGTGTTAATAGGTATGGGAGGACAGTGTAGGCCCGTCAACAAGGACCAAGTACTTAACAAAATAAAAGATAGTTTACAAAGCTACAGTCTATTAAGCCTACAACGTTCTCACATTCACAAATTAAAAAAAGAATCTATATAAAATATTACAAAAATAATAAAAATAAAAACCTACATAATTAAACCAAATTAAACCAATTATTTCAAGCTTTCTCACAATTAGATAAGAAATGACGAAAAACCGTTTTTTTTTGTGATAGCACCCTTAAAAGTAATGAAGAAATATTGGCACTATCTATTGGCAGTGTTGTAGAAAGAAGAATATTTTTACCTGCACCAAATAGCTGGTTCGGTTGCATATAGCTCAAACATTTTACCTCCTTTTCATTACTCATGGTTCATGCAAAAGGCATATATGATAGGTCAAAAAGAGTAACGGTGTATTCTTTTTGACCGTTTTGTTCATTTGATCCTTGTGAACAGTTAGCCATATTTGAAGTACAATTTTAAGAGCACGTGACCCGCTACTGTGCCTTTTACGAAGTCCAAGTTGAAAATTGCTTATAGATTATTCATGTATTGGTTTGGGACTCGTTTCACTCTAATTAGGATAGGCTTGATTAAATCTAGCCTTTCTAAATTATAGGGAAAGCTACAGTTGTCAAGAAACACGAATCAATCCCGCAACTCTTAGCATCGAAACTAGATTCTCAGCTACAGAACCACCAGATCTTATAATCACGCATGTGCCTCACGTATTTTCCGGTATCTTCTTCCTTATACCTTTAATGGCAAGAATAAGAATAACTCTTTGTGATTCATATCAGCATTGATATTGTAAGGATAATTAAATAAATTATTATTTTACGTTTGTTGATATTTGCTGGGAATGGGCCATACATCAAAAGAGCCTTCTTTTTCTTTAGAAAAGACAATAGCTTTAAATATATTATGTTCCATAATAATAATAGCCGAAAGTGTCGATTGTAGGTTAAGCTATGCTTAACGAGGCCGGTTCGTGGATGGGTGATCCATTACATATCGAAACCGCGCCGTGACTCAAAAATCACGTGAAGCCGTGAGTCCCAGCTGACATTTGTAGGTCTTTGATAGTTATCACGGGTCTGACAACCAGTCTTAACAAGGGGTATCGTGTTACCCAGTACCTGGGTTGTGGAGGTCAGATAGACAGTCACTCCATGAAAAATACAGGTATTCAGCTGCATTCGGTTAGACTGGAAGCCGATCCCAACGTAGTTGGGAAAAAGCTACCCAGATTGATTGACTTATAAATATAGGAACAATGTCCCTTTACTGCAGGGCAAACCCCGCTTCTCGGAGTAGGATATGATAGCCACAAGCGTAGTGTGGGACGCCCCCCAGCTAGATGGACCGACGACCTTAAAAAGGTGGCTGGGACAGGCTGGATGCGGAAGGCGGAGGACAGGGTGTTGTGGCGCAGTCTGGGAGAGGCCTATGTCCAGCAGTGGACTGCTATAGGCTGAGTTGATTGATGGCAATAGGCTCACCCTCCATTAAATGGGACTTAAACATAACTAGCGAAATGTGGGTGAACTACTCGTATATACAACATTATTTTTAGTATATGCGAAACCTGAATATAGTTTATTCAGAATAAGGAACTGAATCGATTTTAATAATTTTTACACCATGTTATATTTTATCTCAAAAATATTTAAGTGTGATGGAAAATGTTATCACCATTTAATTACTTACAATACAATCGCCGTACGGTTAGGTACCCACTGCCAAATTATTATTATCAATGAACGCAAGACGACCCTAGAGGCGCGGGGGCGCCGTCAGCATGTTTTTGTACGGACAACCCGGTAACATAACAACCTTATTCCTTTGTGATTTTTCATGATACAGTTTTGAAATTTTGTACATAGATTTTTTACATAAAAATACTAGACACGGGATTCGGGTTTTGCATATACTAAAACTAATATTGTATAGGTACCTTTGCCTATTCTTTCGGGGAATACAGACGTATTGTTATGTTATTTTGGAAATGAATGGGAATTTATACCCAAATTTCCCAATTCTCGTACCGTACAACCACGGTAACTGAAACTTCACTATTCCACGTACGTGACTACGTCTTCCTGTGTAAACTTTGGACTATAGTTACATACATATCTATTTAGTCTAGTTATAACTTAGGCTTGCTAGTTTAAAGTTTGGATTTGTAGTGGATATTAGCGTGTGAGTTTGTGAGCAACTGATTTTGAGTGACTGTTGGTTATGTGGCTAAATGGCTGAAGATATAACCGATTCGTGAGTTGCAGGGGATAAATTCTGTAAGTATATGAGTTGTGGTTACATGGCGAAATGGCTAAAGATTTTAAATAACTTGACATAAGTAATAACAGACGCACGGGTCCATCGATCAGGTTGAGCTACACTTGCCGCCGTTGGTTCGTGGATAGGTGACCATCTTTACATACCAAGACGCCTCCGCGTCTCGGAAAGCACGTTAAACCGTTGGTACCGACTGTCATTCGTGGATCTTTAACAGTCGTTACAGGTCTTACCAAGGGGTATCGTATTACCCAGTAACTGGGTTGTGGAGGTCAAATAGGCAGTCACTTCATGTAAAATACTGGTATTCAGCTGCATCCGGTTAGACTGGAAGCTGACTCCAACATAGTTGGGAAAAGGCATCTGCTTACGACGATGATATTTCTACGCCCGGAATATGGTCAAGGTCACGTAAAGCACCAGCAGGCTTACCACGAGAACCGTAGAGAACCGTTTTGTCGACGGAATAGTACTTTTATGGTGTACATAATAAAGAGTATTCTATTCTATTCTATTCTATTCTAGTAGACATAAATGACGTTTCCGTGTAGACAATTGACAGTTTTCTACCGAGAAGGGTAGACAAGCGATTTCTATTCTACATCATCATCATCATCTAGCCTAACCTTTCCCCAACTATGTTGGGGTCGGCTTTCAGTCTAAGCGAATGCAGCTGAATACCAGTATTTTACATGGAGCGACTGCCTATCTGACCTCCACAGCCCAGCATGTCGATTCTGTAAAAATCGCACCGTGAATTCTTGGGTGGAGTGAGCAGTCAGTGTCATTCCACTGATGCTAGGGATTGACCAAGGATTACATTTATTTTAGCATCTGGGATGACAACTGACAATTCACTTTACGCTCACTTCAATTAGGTATATTTTCACGGTGAGATGGTTACAGAATAGCACTACTGGTACTGGGTAACACGGTATCCCTTGGTAAGATATATATTCTACAGTAGAGTAGAAATAGAAAGAGCCTACCATGGCTCTTTCTATCTAGCCTGCTGGATGAGTGACGCACTGAACCAGAAAGTATGTGGCAGAAAGTAAATGAGGCCTTTATCCAGCCGTGGGTGATTCCAAACTGAAATGATGGTCATGATTATGTATCTGTGGCCAATTTGGGAAGGCCGATCGTTTCTTACTGAAGTTTTAGTTCCCACCATAGCGAGCGTATAATTAATCTTTCAACCTGAGCACCGAAATTTTTTACAGTCGTTAGAGTCCTGAAAAATACTGATAATTTGCTTATACAACATTATTTTTAGTATATGCGAAACCTGAATATACATAGTTTGTTCAGAATAAGGAACTGAATCGATTTCAATAACTTTTGCACCATGTTATATTTCGTCCCAAAAATATTTAAGTATGATGGAAAAAGTTATCACCATTTAATTACTTACAATACAATCGCCGTACGGTTAGGTGCCTACTGCCAATTTATTATCAATGAGCGCAAGACGACCCTGGAGGCGCGGGGGCGCGGGCGTCGCGCCGCTGTTTTTGTACGGACAACCCGGTAACATAACAACCTTATAACTTTGTGATTTTTCATGATACAGTTTTGAAATTTTGTACATAGATTCTTTACATAAAAATACTAGACACGTGTTTCGGGTTTCGCATATACTAAAACTAATATTGTAGGTATATACTTTGGTAACTAACTAACTAGCTGGATGGTGCAGTTGATAGAATTACTATAGTCTGATTAGAAAGCCGTTGCCGTTAAAACTACAGGCTGCAGACTTCAATGTTCGAAAGCAAATCGGGCGAATCTTTAGGCAGGATTAATCAATTTCCATCTACTGAACTATCAGTTTCTTTTCGAACTTCTCACATAGCTGTAGAAAAACCTACAGACTAAAACAGCATCTAAATTGTTGCACTATCATAGTTCCCATTACTCTTATGATAGAATTAATAACATACAGTTACAGCTAATCATCTAATTACCTCCACGTAACGCATTTTATGTATGTAACTCGTCTTCCTCAATTGTATAGAGCCATGATATAAAAATTATTATATTTCCTGACACCAGGTCTGTTCCAACAATAATACGGAACTGCAATAATGAGGCAGCGGCGGTGTTGCCAGCGTTCTATTTTTTCTTTTCTTTGGGGATTTTTTTTGTGTAGGCTGTTGAATTAATGTTAGTGTTGTTAATGTTTGAAAATTTTAAGTTCACTGATTATTAGTTTAATGCCTGATTTATGAGAAATTTAACAAGAGCTATTCCATAGTTTGCCAGTACTGCTAAAATCAATTTATTATTCACTAATTTTGCCAGAAATAAATTAATAATAAATGAATTAAAAAGAAACAACAAAGTTATAACCTGCCTTATTGTTTCACACACATTGGTTTGATACCTAGATTGATGAGATTTCACTTGTAATATTCACAGAGGCAGTATCTGATTTCTTCTCCTTTCTTTTTTTTTTTTAATACGTTGCCCCACACTAGGAATTTCTCCTGTATAGTGGGTGCATTTACAAACATTTAAAATTACATACACAAACAGCCAGAACCGGAACAACTACTTGTAGGTCATACAAATATTTGTTCCGTGCGGGAATCGAACCCGCAACACGCAGCGCAGCAGTCAATCGCTTAACCACTGCGCCAACCGTGTCATTACACACAAAATGTTTGTATTTATATTTATATTAATTTAAGCATATATTTTAACCAAATAGAAGACAGCTCACACTTGAACGCATTTTCTCTAAGATAAGTTCTACGTTTACATAACCCATAGCTAAAAATCAAAACCCAACCAAGCTGAACTCCGAATACCTTTCAAGAAACATAGAGATACAGAATCTCCAGGGTAATTTAGCCACTACACTAGCAACACTACCCCACAGTTAGCGCATGGCGGCCTTGCGTCGCGTCCAGAATGCTAACTAGTGACAGACGGACAAAGACTCATTGTTGGGCCAAACACCTCGGTGTAACCAGGCTCACGAATCGAGGAATGCCTTAGTATCTATTTAGCTTCCGGATTTTTTTTGCTTCCGTAATGGGGTTGAAGATAATAAACTTTACATGTGCTATCATGTAACCGGCAAATGCCTGCACTGATTGGACAGATCCACTCAAAACTTGTGTGGTTCTTTCCTCAAAAGACCATTTCAGACACGGATCTACATGGTCCTCACATGGTCTGACCAAAATTATGTCTGAACTTTAAAAGAGACTTTCGAGAACTGAGTTTGTTTCGCCATTTCTTCTCAGGGGTAGTCAGATAATAAATGTCAACTACGTCTAGCTTATTATTTTTTTTTTAATATGACGTGTAAAAGTGATTCCGACATCCTATTTACAGAATAAACGATTTAATTTCATTTCCGGTATGTCCTAGAACCAAGAAAAAAAAAAGTCATGTGACATCCACAACCTACACTGGTCCTGCATCGTGGATAATGGTCCAGTCCCTTCCGCAGAGAGGAGTCCTTTGTCCAAGCAGAGGGAACTTTGAAGATTGATTTTGATATCATGCAACACCAAAGGGGAAGTCGTTGATAAGCAATTTAACTTTTGAAATTTGTCCGTAAATGAATTACAACTGTCATTCTTTGTCAGTCAGTATGAAATGGCTTATCATACACGGCTATTTGACGGTTTGAGTCAATGAATTTCCCTGACTGTACATCATTTCATATGGGGTGAGTCTATTGTCGTCAACCAGGCACAATTCGATCTAGCTGGTAAATTCCTAATAAAAAAAAATCGAACAAAACATTGCTCGACCGGGATCTCTTTAAAATATATATTTATTTATAATAAGCACACCAACAGCACAGTTACTTACAAGTCAAGTTAAATAACATCTATAAATTGGCACTTCAGTAACCATGTAAATAACAGATATGCATGACATTAACTTATGAACATTAGAGACAAAAGAGAAAAATAAAAAGTATGTCTAGACACCTAAAACTAGATCACTACAAAACAAACCAATTTGAGCTACACAGGCGTGCACTCTACTTATATACCTGACAATGTTCCGTTCCACAAGGTAAAAAAAAAATGTTAACAAAAGGCTTAGAGCTAATAGCCGTTGTAGACCCTGTCAGGGCACCGAAAAATAATATGTTAGATACATAGCTAAAACCGAAACAAAAAAAAAACAATAAAAATAAATAATAAAAAAAAACTACACATGAAAACAATATTAAGTAAATAACAAAAAAAAATATGGGGGAGGGGGCGGGGGAGGGTTTTTAGATAAAATTATATTATTTAGGTAATATTATTACAAACAATTAGAGAGAGATCATATTTTTAGGTTACAAGTTATTAATAAAAGATAAGTTTTACATGTATCACAATTTGACACTAATTTTGTATTTAGTAGGCATATGTTCAATTAAATAATCTTCTTGATAAAATTACACACATGTATACATATATTTAAGAATGTATCTATTACAATTAAATACAAAATCGTCTCATTTTCACAACAGATGAAAGACACTAATTGTAAAACTGTTTGATTGTCGGCTGTCACTTGTGGCCTGTCGGTTTTATTGAATAGGCCCCAGGGGTCGAACCCAGAGCCTCGTGCTCAGCAGTCGGGCTTGCGAACATTCGACCAACGAGGCATGGCTTACTATGTATGTTGTAGTTTCCGGATTGTTTCGCTTCCGTAGTGAGGTTGAAGGTAATAAACAAATGTTCTGTTAGGTAATCTGTATTTCCTTAGCTAGGAAATGCCTACAAACCTTTCATTTGCCACACAAATGCAGTGCTGAACGTTAGAAGTGAATTTGTGAGATACAGGGTACTAACAGCAGTGCTGAACGCGCAAAATGAATTTGTGAGATAAAAGGGTAGTGGAACAGGAAAGAGGGACATATAATTCAGAGCGTTTTGATTCTTTATATCTCTCGCTCTATCTTTGTATGGGAGTATCAATGAAAATTTCACATGCAGCATGTGCACCGTCCACATCATTCCGTGCTGGCTTGACTTAATTGAAGGTTTTTATTAGCGGTCAGAACCTACCTCCCTCATACCTTTTAACGATGAATAGCAAAAGGGCACCACATCAAAAATGATTCCGGAATATTGGTGCAAAATCTTCCGGAAAAGGTGTCAATAAAACATCTTGAGAAATAAAAATAAATGTTGAGTGAATACACTCAACATTTATTTTTATTTAAGAAGCTACTAAAAGGTTTCAAACAAGTCTTTCTTATTTTAAAACCCATTCATGTCTTCTGTCCACAATAATATTAACGGCCAGTAAATCCCTTCCATGAATGAGTGAACATTACGTAGCGATCGCGTGAACCCATTGGAATGGAACGAATGAACGCACTGCATTGTGTAACTATTACTGTATTTATAAAATATTCGTACAACGATGTGAAGTCTGTAATCGATTACTCTCAATAGTATCAAATAGAGTCGCTTTTCGTGTGTATAATTAATGTGTGACCGCATTGTTCTTCCAAACTACGCAAAATTTTGATGCGGTTTTCACCATCACTTAGAGAATTTCATCCAGAAGGTTTTAATGTCACTTTATATGTCCTACATTTTCCCAATTATGTTGGGGTCGGCTTCCAGTCTAACCAGATGCAGCTGAATACCAGTGTTTTAATGCGATGTCAATACAATCCTTTATATTCCAACACAAAAAATACTCATACATGAGCAAATTTCCCTTCAATCTTAACAATTAACTCTAGTATTGGTTTACTGTACCTTAGGGATCATGGCAGGCAGCCTTTGGCTTGGGGTCCTCTTAAGGCGTGGGTTGCTTGGAATTCGCTCTTCTGTCAGTGAGACTGTAATACAAAAATACAAATACAATAATATTTATTCCAACTAAAAGCTGTCTCACACTTCCCTATAGTGGTTGCTTTACATGATGAGGCTAATAAGTAAATAGAGAGTATATAGAAAAAAATAAAAATAAAATATAATATTTTGCAGCTCTTGGTGTATGAGGTGTGCACGTGTGTGTGTATATGCGTGTGTGTATATATATGTGAGTGTGTGGGTGTGCCGTTTTTTTTCTTGTTCTTGTTTTAGTTTATTCTTGTCAGAATATAATGTTGTGTTGTGTTGTTTTGTAATGTAGTGTTCTTGTCAGTATTTCGCTACTGCATTTATCCCATAAACTAAGGAACCACCTTGTTTCTGTAATTTACGGTAAAATCTAATTTATCAACTGGTACACCATGGCTTGTCAAGTATACTTCCTTGATAACAAAACGTGTCCTAATTTATATAACTATCCAATCTAATTTCATTTATTTAATATTCATAAATTCATTATTAATCACGATACCCAATTATTTTCCACTTACCATTTTATCGTGGTCTGTGGTTGATTAATAAGTCACCGAGTTTGTCATCTACACCTTCACAAACACTGTATACAAAAACCATACCTAACACAATCACCCAATCATCTTTTGTTATTATATTATACGAGTATATCATCATAACATTCATTAGTAATGCGCCATGATAATTATTACGTAACCCATGAATTCCCTAACTGTGCGTCGCGGCGCTGCTGTGTGCGCGGCTGCCTGGCGTCTCGGCGTTGTCTCCATGGTTCGGAGTGAGAGTGCATAGGAGGCCGTCACCTTTTTCTGTGAAGCAGTAATGCTAGCGAAGGAGGAGGTAGAACGCGTGAGGGAGAGGTAAAATTCGCGCCCTCACGCCCCAAGTCGCCGCAGGAGAGCCGGGAATCGCAGTCCAATTCCCGGCCACCGTAGGCGCGGGCTTACGGAAGGTGGGCAATGGGTAGCTCGCCGTCCGATAAGGACCACGCCCGGGTCGACGGCGCGTTGTGTTCCACGAGCAACTCAATGAGATGTCAGCACAAACTGACGGGGTCCCTCAGGGCCAATGCCTGCCAGGGTTGTGGGTGTGTCCGAAAGGGATACCGTGGCTATTTGAAAGCTTCAGCCCCGATTTAAGAAGTTTGCTTAGATATGCAAGCTCATCCTTTTCTTTAATTGTACCTACTGATTTTCTTAGCCTTGTAAATACAATTTTTTTGTAAGTAAATAAAAGTTAGTAAGATTCTATATTCTTTGTAGTTTTCTTTTTATAAAATACTCTAACTAGAGTCTAGCTGGATAATTTTTATGAGTCGAGCTGCTAGACTCTTAATTATAGAGCTCACCGCAGGTACCTTTTAGAAGGGAGTCGCAAAAAAATTAAAACATGTACAGGGAGTCGTAGTAAAAAATAGATTGGGAACCCCTTTTTTTTTTGGGTGGGATGTTATCAAATAACTTCTTCCGCTCTGGGCGGAATGCCTAAGCCTTTTACTGACTAAAACCCACCCGTGTTCCTTCCGTTGCCTGTGTGCCAGGGCCGCGATATCCGTTTCGCACAAACTCGCAACCCTGGCAGGCATTGGCCCTATCGGACCCCGTCAGTTGGTGCTGACATCTCTTTGAGGCGCGCGCGGAACACAACGCGCCGTCGACCCGGGCCTGGTCTTAATCGGACGGCGAGCTACCCATCGCTCACCGTCCTTAGCCCGCGCCTACGGTGGCCGGAAATCGTCTTGCGACTCCCGACGCCCGGGGCGTTTCCTGCGGCGACTAGGGGCGCTAGGGCGCGAACCTTGCCTCTCCCTCACGCGTTCCGCCTCCTCCTTCGCGAGCATTACTGCTTCGCAGAATTGATTGATTGGGAACCCCTGACGTAATCAATCAATAAGTCAAAACGTGAAACAAATAGTTTTATGGCAGCTACGCACACGGATTGCTATAAGCCGCCGACGGCGACGGCTCACGGCGCTTGAAAGAAAGAAAAATGCGTTTATTGGCATTACAGCAAAGAAGAAATACACGTAATGCCAAATGGGCCTTAGCTCAGCGACGACGACCAAACGGAATGTTACCATTTTAAATATTATATTTATCTATACATTTAGAACTAAGTAGGTATTGTATTTATTTTATTTTGTTATTTTTAAATCACTTTATATTACGCTGCACCGGTTCACGTGATCACGTCAACTCCGGCTGTCACTGAAAACCAGCGCTGAGGCTCTGTCTCGCATAGGGTCGCAGCATTATGCTGAGCGATGGCCTTTTTGCGTGAATGTGCCGCATATTTTCCCCCAACTTGTTCTTTCGTGTTTGTGTTCTTTCTTTGCGTGAGTTTTACCGCAAATAAACCTACCTATTGTCTTTCTTCTTACATGGAGCGACTGCCTATCTGACCTCCACAACCCATCTACTGGGTAACACAATACCCCTTGGTAAGACTGGTTGTCAAACTTCGGGCTTCTGACGACCCGTAACGACTTTCAAAGATCCAAGAATGACAGCCGGGACCAACGACTTAACGTGCTTTCCGAGGCACGGAGGGGTCTCGGTATGTAAAGATGGTCACCCATTCATGGACTAACCGTGGCAAGCGTAGCTTAACCCGATCGATGGACCCGTGCGGCTGTTATTACTTAACCACGAGCCGGAAGGTTTTTAAACGCAATTTTTTTTTTTGGTGGTTCAGTACCAGTAACAGAACAGATTTCCATTATTTGTCCAATATTTTTTTGTCCTAATTTGAAATACTAATAAAATACCTAAAAAGCTATAAATCGCAAATCGAGCGAGCGCACAGCTATTTAGGTACCTTCGCGCGTTCCGCTACACCGCGCACACGTGCCGGCCGGCAAGTCACCATAAAACCAGTTCCAAAGTAAACATCTTTTCTATAACTTTACTTTTTTGTACTAAGACATATCAAAATAAGAAATATAATTATGTTTAATAAAACTAGCTTGACTTTAATTTGTCATAATTTGCGCACGGGTTATTTTTTTTCCCTTTTGTATATATAAATTAATTAAATGTTCATAAAGAAATTACGATTTTTATCCGAAAAACCGTGGGTAGCGGGGCACCCGTCGCTAGTAATAATAATTTGAGAAAGAACTGAGGGGCAATATTCTCCTATTTTTAAGAACGTTCGCTAATATCAGTCTCAATCCGAACTAATATTATTTATGGTTAATTGAACTTACCTTAAATGAACTTCAACCATACGAGGCCATACTTCAATTATACGAGATGTTGCATCCGAAGAGATTTAACTCACATGGTAGTATCGTACATAATGCACTACACTGCACACTGTGTTGAGAGACTAAAAAATAATAATATAATAGTCTGTGTCATCAATCAAGTGTCACCCAAACCTCATTCGTTTTAGAGCTCATTGTTTACTCCATTCCATAATAATATGGGGTGTTATGTACATGGGTGGGTAGGATATTAAATCTCTTTGGATGCAACATCTCGTATAATTTTGGTTGAAGTTCACTTAAGGTAAGTTCAATTAACCATAAATTATACTTCAATGTTGCATCCTCGAGATTGAACTCTACCATGTGAGTTGGATGTTTAGAGTATGTTTTATTATGGAATGGAAAACCTGTATGTTCATGTTTATGTGTGAGTAGTTTGGAATTTGTTTTTGAAACAAAACAAAAACAAATCCGGCCAGTGATCACAATCAGTTTTAATATTACAAGGCAACCATCAAAAGGCTAACACTTGGTAACAATCAAATGGCACTTGGTAACAATCAAATAACGAATCAGATTAAGAACAGAAGATTATTTTTACAGGTTTATCAATTGAATATGCCATCAGCAAACGCCCTGTCTTTCACAGATTCAATAACAGGTTGGTTGTAAAATGTGCAAAGCATAAATTGTGTTACTACTCCAGCCAGCGGTCTTTTTTATTATTTCCATTGAGACGTCCGATCTGAAAGCCGCTGACGTGGATGCATGCCTAGTACGGTAGGCAGTGAACATATTTACATCCACACCACTATCACTAAGCTGTTCTTTGATTCAGCGGCTGATGGACTGGGAGGTACAATTATTGTGTATTGGTTTTTTACCCGACTGCGTGAAGCAAAGAAGGATAAAGTTTTTATTATAAGTTTGGATTAAATTATCGCAATTATAAGCGTTTCTAAGTGGGCAAATTTTTTCTATATAGGAAGTTAGGGTTTTTGCTGGACATAAGATTGCTTGTTAGTATAGAAAGGTTTTTTTTCTGTTTGTTGTTGAAGTTTTAAATTTTTAATCATGTTGTTAACGGTGATTATTATACCATTAACTTTGATCAAAGATAAGGTTTGCATCCGTTGTCCTGTGGCCAATGCAAGCAAAGTTATAATTTAAAAAAAAAATCTAAGTAATACAATATTTAGGAAAGGTAGGCTTGATTTTTAAAAACACCTTTAAAAAATCTATGAACATAATTATTTCCTGTTTGACTTTTTGGTTAAATTTTGTTCATACAGAGCGATTTTTACATTTGTTAAATTCCTCAGTTAAGAATTATAAGGTATAGGTAAATTATTGTATACAGAGTGGATTTTTGAGATGGGGCAGTAAGGGCAGCTACCTTAACCGTTGTAGCTACAGGAAAACGGTCTTAAGAGACTGTTCTTATCTTTTTGAGAAATTTTGATCTGCATTCACAGATTTTGGATAAAATATACAGTCAGCAGGCAAATGGGCAATTTTCACAAAAACTTTTTATGCCAATCGATCCGCTTTCTTATAAGAATCAAAAAACTCTATTGGACCAATTGAGGTTTGAGTACTAGAAAAGTCATAAATCGCAAAAAACTTTTCCCATACATTTCATAAGAAATAATAGGTACTCCAACTTAGTTTTTTATGATCGATATATGGACCGCTACAATGAAGACTGGCCAAAAATAAACAAAAAATAAATAAACTTCGTATTTCGAAATCGAATCAATCGAATTCCGGCAATTCGCAAGGCAGTGGATACAAGCATAATGATAGTCCTTTAACGTGACCACCTTGCAGTCCTGGGGCCCAAGTCTGCTATTTTTATAAATTCAGTCATTCCAAAACGATCCGATTATCATGCCATTGTCATTTTGCTAAAAGTTCATAGTCTGATAAATTCATAATGGTCGATCATTGGTCGGTCAATGTTCTCGTAATATAATTGTATTATTATAATGGCATTGTCGTATTGCCATCATTATAAAACCCATTAGTAGAAATGTCATTCATTTGTCATTATGTACGAGATTACCAATATATGCAATTTCTTTCAATGTAGCCATTAGAAAGTCATAATGACGCCATTATAATAGTAGATTACCAAACTTGTCAAAATTAACAATTATGAAATCAATGATCGACCATTCTGACACTATTGTAATAGCAGACTTGAGGCCCTGATCTCACGCCTCTACGGTTTTTTATGTGGCGCTATTTAAAATTTGAACTTTATAAAAAGAAATACAACAGTGTTCAAGAACTCAAAGATTTACTTACCACGATTCTCTATGGAATTAATCCTAGCACATTATCAGCTGCTACCCACTCTGTAGTAAAGAGAATAAACCTATGCCTACGTCAAAACGGCTACCATTCTGAACACCTCATAACTTAAAAAAAATAAAAAATCTAGGTGAGTCCAAATGTAAAATCTCAAGTTTTTAATTTTAAGGTGAAATAATACCCAAAGTAGAAGTTATAGTTTTTTATTTGTTTTCCGATCAGTCTTTTTTATAGCGGCCAGTTTATCGATGGTAAAAAATGTAAGTTAGAGTCTCATTTCCTACGAAATGTATGGGAAGAGATTTTTGCGATTTATGACTTTTCTAGTACTCAAACCTTAATTGGTCCAATAGAGGTTTTTGATCCTTATAAGAAAGAGGATCGATTGGCATAAAAAAAAGTTTTTGTGAAAATTGCCCATTTTCTTGCTGACAGTACATTTTTTTCAAAATCTGTGAATGCACAACAAAATTTCTCAAAAAGTTAAGGACAGTCTCTTAAGACCGTTTTCCTGTAGATACAACGGTTAGGGTAGCTGCCCTTACTGCCCCATCTCTAAAATCCAACCTGTATATAGAGGAGCTTGTGGCTAAATAATAACTGTCGCACGGGTCGATCGTTCAGGTTAAGCTACGCTTGCCGCGGTTGGTCCGTGGATGGGTGACCATCTTTTCATACCACGATTCCTCCGGTCTTCGGAAAACACGTTAAGCCGTTGGTCCCGGCTGTCATATGTAGATCTTTGACGGTTGTTACGGGTCGTCAGAAGCCCAAAAGTCTGACAACCAGTCTTACCAAGGGATATCGTGTTACCCAGTAACTGGGTTGCATCCGGTTAGACTGGAAGCCGACCCCAACATAGTTGGGAAAAGGCTAGGCAGATGAGGTATATTATTGAGCTATCAAAATAGTAACTATTTTTTGCTCGTCGAAGAGGACCCCGCACATTTCCCGCCTGAAAACTGGTTCTCCGGTTGCCTGTGGTATTCGCTGGAGTCGGGGTGTAGATCAAGAAGCAATTGACTGATTTCAGATATTCTTTTCAGAATATCAAGTTTGTTTACAGATTGGGCCTGTATGAGGTCCTTCGTTAGGTTAACGAGGCCAGCGATCCCTGTACCAAGCTGATTTTTCGCTGATTCCAAATGATTTTGATCCACGCACTAATGTGAAATTTTCAGAAACAAGCATTTTTGCTTTTAATGATTCCTTGTGTTCTTTATCTGATCCATCGAGCAGTATTTTTCTCCAACGTTCAGAGACTTCATTGGGTATTTTTTCTCCGAGTACGGCCAAGCTTCGCCAAGCAACTCAAGAATTTCTGTGGAAATATCCACAGTAGAAATTTCACTAACCACACTCGGGTCACTCGAAGTTTTCCTTGTAGCAAGGACAAGGAAATTTTCTTGAGACGCGGTATTAACGACCGATTTGACTACTGGGATTTCATCATCCTCTTGTGGGTCATCGATATTTCTGTTGTTTTCAACAGAACTTAGATATGCGTCATAAGGCGATGAGCTTAAAGATCGCAACGATGGGCTTTCTGAAGGTCGAAACAAAAATAAAGTTACTTTTAGGATAGTATTACGTACTACCTCATCGAGAAAGTAGTTATTGTACTTCTGGATAACATCGCGTGTTACCTCGCTAATAAATACCATTTTGTTATCAGGATAACATCACGTGTTATCTCATTAAGATAACGATAAAGTTATAGGTTTTAATGAAAATAAACGCCTAAAATATTCTTCGCCACGTTCATTTTTTCGTTTCCCATGACTAATTTTCACTTTATTAATACTTTTCGCAATGAAAATATAAAGATTTTTAAGGATGTAGATTGATTTATTGAATACACAGCGTAACAGTGCAATACGCGAAGAACGAATGAGGTTTGGGTGACAGTTGACAGATGACACAGACTATATTTTTTTTTTCTCAACACAGTGTGCAGTGTAGTGCATTAGGTACGATACTACTATGTGAGTTAAATCTCTTCGGATGCAACATTGAAGTATAATAAATGCGAAAGTGAGTTTGGTTATTACGCTTTCACGCTAAAACGGCAGTAGATGAAAGGACAATTACCAAATCACTATGCAACGTAGTGCATTTGGTTTATACTGCGGTTATCGTTGAAACCTTAGTCGGTATGGGAAAAACCTAACACAAAAATGAATTGATAAACGATTTTTCTACAAATACAGTCCAAGATACTGACACTGTACTGTCATTGTGTACATATTTGAGGTTGCGGTATTTGTGAAATCCAACCTAAACTTGTTTCCCAAGCCATCTCTTTTGCAATAATATTTAATATTAAAATGTAATTGGATAAATGACTTTTTGATAAAATAAATTATTTATTTTCTTATTTTTACTTATAGTGCTTGTAACGTATCCATAGACATACTTATTATTGTAGCCAGTGACATTTGATGTAATATTATGAGATATTCTTTAATATTGTGATTTCAAATGGTTTGACATTAATTTGTAAAATGGATTTATAATTATATTATATGTTAGTTAAAATTATATTAAATTATTAAGATTTGCATGCCCATGTGACGGCAGAACATGGAGAACTAACTTTATGACAACGTCTATGTACCAATCTACCCATGTTTGCAAAGAAATTAATGATAATGAGATTTACATTTATGGGGTACTGTGTTAAATGTTACAACGAAATACCTAGTGATATATTGCAATTAAATGAAAGAAAATTTAAAACACATATTTAAAGTACACTTTGTAAACAAGCATATTACAAATTAGAGGATTATATCCAGGATAAGAACGCTTGGAAACATGCTGGTCCAGCTCCATAGGACAATCTAGAGTCTAGACAAAATCAAACTGGTTGGTTTGTATGACATTGATTTTAAATTCTGTGATTACCTTCACTCACACACAGACTTATTTTTTTATGAAAATATTATTTTACGATGTTTGTAAATATGTGAGCACCATGTATCTATCTCATTAATAAATTATCGGTCACAGCTTCATTTTTTTTTTACTTTTTGTGTTATAGTAATTTTATTCTAAATGCATCGTCCTCACTTACAATATATCTTAAACAAAATATTGTAAAACTTTTTTTTTTTAAAGAGACGGTGGAGTTTCTTGCCCATTCTTCTCTATACGAAACTACCTTTTGGAATGGGCAACTAGAATCAATTCTATTTTTTTTTTGTAAATTTTGACGTTCAAAAGTGCCTCTTATGTATTTGAAATAAATAATTTGACTTTGAGATGATAACACTATTAACGATCGTAGGGAGGCATGGCAAAGTAAGGAACTTCACGGATGCTTTTTCCAGGCCATACATGAACCCGATGTAGATTTTTTATTGTCCGTAACTTGCGTTTCGGTGACCTCTTTGGGGAAACCGAAGGTTTTGTTTGTGCAATTATGGACGAAGTTATCATGACAAACAATTACCGGAGATTTATTGTCAAAGTCAAATTATTTATTTCAAATAGGCGAGGTAACCAAAAGGTAGTTTCGTAAGGAGAAGAATGGGCAAGAAACTCCACCGCTTCTCTTTTAAAAATGTTTTACAATAAGTACATTAATTATATGATTTTATGTGAAGACGATGCGATGCACCTATAATAAAATTACTATACCACAATAGGTGAAAATAATTAAAAATGAAGGAATGAAAAATAACGTAATTATGAGATAGATACATGGTGCTCACATATTTACAAAAATCGTAAAAGTATATGTTTTCCTAATAATATTAAATTAATAAATCAGTGTGTGAGTTTAGGTAATCACAGAATGTAAAATCAATGTCATAAAAATAACAAATTATACAATTAAAATAGCAACCAGTTTGATTTTGTCTAGACTCTAGATTGTCCTATGGAGCTGGACCAGCATGTTTCCAAGCATTCCTATCTTGGATATAATCCTCCAACTTGTAATTATGCTTGTTTACAAAGTGTACTTTTAATATGTATTTTAAATTGTCTTTCATTTAATTGCAATATATTTATTATGAAGGACGGCGCGGTTGACGTGTGTCGGGCATGCCACCTCTCATTCTATATATATTAGTCTATGATGCCACCGTCCGGGACAATAAATCCGACACATTATCTCCGGGTGTTCTCGTCTAGCTAACGAAGAGTACTTGCATAGACACAACCTTGTAGCCAGGATTATCCATCAGCAACTTGCTCTGAAACACAGCCTTGTGGAATCGGAGGTGCCGTACTATAAGTATGTGCCCGACCCAGTTCTCGAGAATGGAAATATCACATTGTACTGGGACCGATCCATCATCACTGACAGGACTATTGTTGCTAATAAGCCTGGTATCGTGGTGGTGGTCGAATAGAGCGGCGCACAATGATTGGATTTTAAACATTTTTCATTACGGGAATTGGCCTACTAAAATTATGCCAATCACACTAATACTCCTATTATAAAGGCTAAAGTTTGTGAGTGGGTGTATGTGTGTATGTTTGTTACTTCTTCATGCTCAAACGGCCGGACCAATTTTGATAAAATTTTGTATGGAGGTAGCTGACACCCTGGATTGAGACATAGGCTACTTTTTATCCCGATATTCCCACGGGATCGATACTTACGCGGGTGAAACCGCGGGGCGCAGCTAGTGTGAGATAAAGTCATAGTGATGATGTCTAGTTACTAAATAAATAATTATAAGAATAACTTGACATGACATTGTATTTATTAGCTCTCTCTTATCTTTTTAGGGTTCCGTACCTCAAAAGGAAAAAAACGGAACCCTTAAAGGATCAGTAGTGGGCCTGTCTGTCCGTCTGTCAAAGCCGACTTGCTCCGAATCTACTGGACCGATCAAGTTGAAATTTGATACACATATGAACTTCTGTGACCCAAATACGGACGTGTAACGTAAATAAATAAATTTTAAATATGGGGTCACTTTTGGGGGGAAATTAGAAAATTAAAAAAAATAGTTTCGGAAACTGTATATGTGTCACAATATCAAATGAAATGGCTTGTTATTTAAAATATATTATCTATGGAGATATTATTATAGTGGATCTCCACAGAATAAATCGCATATGACACTGGATGCGGAAAGAAAAAGTTCTAGAGACATGTCATGTTGTATGAGAGAAATTCTATACATTCAGAACAATGGTTCTTTGTTACGAATCGACACACAATACTTTAGTTTCCTTCCTTTTTATTATCCAAAACACGTCGCCACTATTCTTGTGCCTCACAGTCAAGTACAAAACGTATGACATAGGCGGCGGATCGCGAGTGCAATACTAATTCGGGCCCTTACGATGCTTTCCTGGACAATAGTGCTGTGCACTAGCATTAGTATCGGGAGGGCGTGCGCCGGCGCAGCTACAGCGATACGTTACGAACATAGCTGAGCACACGTGAAATACATCGACTAGTGTTTTTAAAAGTGTGTTTTTTGTGTGAAAAAGTCGGTGACGATAATTGGAGTTTGCACCTTGTTTTTTGAATTTCGATCACTGGTAATGGTGATTTTTTTTATTTAGTGTTTAATAGGGTAGTTCACCCTGATTTACAAAAGTTTCGGTGGTATTTTTTATACATTTATTTTTTTAATATTTTTGCGAAATTCGCTTATGTTAATCACTTTCTAAAAACGTCATAAAAATTAACAAGACAAAAGAATTTCTATGTGAAAGTGTTTGTTTGCCCTATATGACACACGAGTTCCAATTTTGAATTAACAATGCGTGTACCGAATTCCGCCGAAGGAGCACGAGGTTAGCCGAACGGTATGAATACCGTGATAATACGGTATTATCTGCGATCTGATTAATGTTATTATCGTTACAAATCAGCTGTTTATTAGTAATAACGTTGGGAATGACGACTGTGTAAACTATTCGTATATGAGATACATACTTTAATGTTGATTAATTTAATAGAAATTGAAAACACAAGTGAATTGATATCAATAAACTATCTCGATCTTCTCCGGTCGATTCCAATCAGGTAAGCATTTTAGAATTGTTTCTTCTAAATTCGTATTTGAAATAAAATCGTACTCGACGATTGCAATCTTCGCGGGGTCGTTTCGGATCGCGCGAGATCGCCATCCGAATTGAACCGAAGCGGGATTCAAAATTGGAACTTCGTTTATTGTTTAACCGTTATTTTGTACCGTTACGTGTCCCTTCGCAAATCGAGAGCATGGAGACTCCTTTGTACAAAGTTTTTGTGGTGATACAGGTTCTAGTCATTGCATTCTCGACTTTATGTCGAAGGATTAAGGATCAACAGTAGTTTTTGCATTGTTTTGGTACGTTTGCTCAAGTGCATTTAACGATCTTTGATAAATATTGGCCGTTGAACCCAAATTTTTGTTTATTTATACGATACGATGAACTAATTAAATTTTAAATTTATACTGTTTTATCGAGAAATCCGTGGGAATTATTTGATTATTCAATGCATTTTAAATACTCGTTTCTCGTGTTAAGAACTGAAACTTTGTAGATAAGTATGGCCGCACTAAGCGTGCTTGCAATGTCCAAGTGTCAGGTAAAAAATGTTAAGTGGCAATTTATTAACAATGTTATCCTGAAAGGCTTTTTAATGTTCATTCTAGTGTTAGCTGTTGTGATTTCTTGAATTAAATAATGTCAACCAGCCATTGGAGTTGACATGAATTTTAAAAGTAGGTATATGGTTATAATTTGTCTATCTTCTGCCCGTGACTTCATCCGCGTGTTATATAATTGTATTATACTATGGCACTCGGCAATAGTGATGTAGCTTTCCGAATTAAGTAATAAGTACTTTCAGGGATTAGGTACGTCTTACAAACAAACGATTTTACCTCTTTGTAATTTTTTTTAAATAAATTATTTTGTTTTTGTGTGGTTGAAGCCATTGTAACGGAAATCTCAAGGAAATGAGCAGCAAAATACTAGCTCTGATTTTAGACACTCACTTTAATGTTACATTTGTCAATATTATCATGATATAATAGAATAGAATAGAATACTCTCTCATCTCTCTCTCTCTTATTTTTCTTTACGTATGCTGTACCGGTACAGCGTCCTATTAATTGTTTGCTGCACCGGACGACGTCAATACGTCGGCGCCGGCTGTCGCTGAAAACCAGCGCTGCGGCTCTGTCTTGTATAGGGTCGCAGCATAATGCTGAGTGATAGCCGTTTTGCGTGGATATGATGACGCATGTTTCCCTCAACCTTTTCTTATTTTTGTGTTTATGTTCTTTTTTGCGTCATGTTTACCGCAAATAAACGTATTTTCTTTCTTTCTTTTCTTTCTATCCTAATATTTCCTAATAATCTGTGATATTATACAATATTACCACAGTATCGTGATATTATTGACAACGTAACATGCCCCATTAAAGTGAGTGTCTAAAATCAGGGCTAGTATGTTGCTGCTCATTCCCTTGACATCTTCGATAGCCAATTCATTTGTCAATCTTGGTGATGCTGATTAGTCTATTAATATCTACGATTCCTTTGGGTTGATATGTTTTGCTGATCACATAAAAAACAAAACAGCAGGTTTATTCTGTGTATTTATTTATTCGCATAACGGATGAATAAAAAAAGGAAGTTACCAATCTAAAAATGGACACAATCGATCAATTATGAACTTCATAATTGATCTTATATAATACTTAAGTAAATGTGTGAGAGAACGATTTAACCCATTTTCCTCAATTGGAGTAAGAAAGATAAATAAAGTAATTATTTCTGTTTATTTGGGCTCCGTTTTTTGTTTTTTTTTTGTGAATAAACATTGTCAATTGTTTTATGATGACTTTAAGCTAATATTGGACATAGACTGTGAGTCAAGTGTTTTTTGTAACCGTTAGGGTGAAGACAAACGAACGTAATTTTGTGAGTCGTGAGTCGCAGAATTTCGGTCGCAGAAATTCTGCTGCATTCGGTTTCATAAAAAAGTTCTATTTGATTCACACGGCGACGCAAAATGAGTTGTCTGCCGACTCACACGTATTATTCGGACCGAATTGAGTTTGCGGGGGGCGAGGGGGATGACGCGGGCCGAGCAAAGCGTCAGTCAGGTACAGATTGCGTGAGAGTCGACACGTATTTTTGCTCACAAAATGCAGGACACAGAAAAAATGATAATTGAAATTTGAAATTGATTCCAAGAAATTGGTTCCATTGCATGACACAAACATCCGCTATAAACGTAGGATAGTAACTTAATAAAATGCGTTCGTCTGGCATCTCAAAATTTCTGCGACCGAAATTCTGCGCCTCACGACTCACAAAATTATGCTCGTTTGGCTTCTCTTACGTTATGGAATACAAAACGTTGTTAGAGAACATAATATTATCTGCCTAGTTTTTTCCCAACTATGTTGGGGTCGGCTTCCAGTCTAACCGGATGCAGCTGAATACCATTATTTTACGACTGCCTATCTGACCTCCACAACCCAGTTACTGGGTAATACGATACCCCTTCGTAAGACTTGTTGTCAGACTTACGGAATTCTGACGACCCGTAATTACTGTAAAAGATCTACGAATGATAGTCAGGACCAACGGCTGAACGTGCTTTCCGAGGCGCGGAGGGGTCTTGGTATGTATAGATGGTCACCCATCCACGGATCAACCCCGGCAAGCGTAGCTTAACCTGATCGATCGACCCGTGCGGATGTTATTACTTAGCCACAACACCCTCCTTAACTTATTATATGATTGAAAAAAATAGCATGAATTGAATATGACAAAAATGTAGTTCTACAGTCATAATAAGCACGCTTACAGACAGAAAAACCGGCCAAGTGCGAGTCGGACTCGCGCACGAAGGGTTCCGTACCATTATCTATAAAAACAGCAAAAAAAAAAACGTTTGCCGTATGGGAGCCCCCCTTAAATATTTGTTTTATTTTAATTTAATTATTTATTTTTAAAATATATAACTAAATATTCTGTGAATATATCATGCGTCTTACCTGTTTTCGTTATCAATATCGAACAAAAACGAGCAAAAAAAATCACGTTTGTTGTATGGGAGCCATCTGAAATATTTATTTTATTCTGTTTTTTAGTATTTGTTGTTATAGCGGCAACAGAAATACATCATCTGTGAAAATTTCAACTGTCTAACTATTACGGTTCATGAGATACAGCCTGGTGAAAGACGGACAGACAGACAGACGGCGGAGCCTTAGTAATAGTGTTCCCGTTTTACCCTTTTGGGTAGGGAGCCCTAAAATTGTGGCATATTATAATATTATATTACATCAAATAGACTAAAATTTTCGTACAACCTAGTTTTCCTGTGACGTAAATATCTCCAAACCATTACGTCTGCTAAACAAAACAAACTTTTATTTATAGATGTCATATTTCATATTAGATGTCGTTTTACCGTCGTCGGTGAAACGTGGTTCCGCTGTAGGTTAGTTTTAAAACAAAATAAAATAAAATACATTATATTTCGTGAGCTTTGGTCCGTATAATATACAATGTTATATTTTGACAGCACGGTTGGCGCAGTAGTTAAGCGATTGACTGCCGCGCTGCGTGTCGCGGGTTCGATTCCCGCACGGAACAAATGTTTGTATGACCTACAAGTAGTTGTTCCGGGTCTTGCTGTTTGTGTATTTGAGTTTAAATGTTTGTAAACGCACCCACGATACAGGAGAAATTCCTAGTGTGGGGAAACATCATAAAAAAATATATATATATATATATATATATATATATATATATATTATATAATCATTTGAACTGTTGAAATTAGAAGTTGAGGTAAGCACTAACCTAACATAGACAAGTCTACAATACCTCAAATTGTTTAGCATAATCTCCGTTATATCGAAAATACTGCTGCATTAATTTTGAAATAAATATGTTAAAGTTGAGAACAAATGTTTAAAGTTGTGAACTATTTTGACGAAAACACGACTCCATAAAATTTTCTATAAAAAAAAAAAAACTTCAAATTAGATCATGAAACTTTGCATATAACTGAACCAAAATAGCAGATACAATGTTTTTTTTTATTAACATTATTTTCACCGTAAAAATAAATTACCTAAAATATCGGCACTTTGGTGCCTTCTACTATGAAAAAAAATGTGCAAAACTGTAATCAAGAAATATTGTAAAAGCAAATTATTTGTAAAAGACTAACCGTGGAGTTTCTTGCCAGCTCTTCTCCATACGAAACGACCAACTGGAACCATGCAACTAGCTTCTGACGTTTCATAAGTGCCATTTATATGTGAAATAAAATATTTTGATTTGGATTTTAAGCATCGTGGAAAAGGCAAGTAAATGCTGAACGGTTAGAACACAGTCTTGAGTTCCTTAAACTCACAATAGTTTATAGACATGCTTACCTAATCTTGTTGAATTGAGGTAAGAATAAAACTCACAAGGCACATGCGACATTTTAACCGAGTCTCTGAGTTGGTAACGTCTTGTGATGAATCTGGTACAGCGGCGGCCAGTTACCATCGGTTGAGCCGCCTGCCTTATTTGCCACCGAATAACAAAAGAAAACATTAATAATCATAATATAACATCACGCCTGGATCCCCCGATGGGTAAGGCGGAGGTGTACCTATAGTACACCCATATTTCGCGAGTTATGTTTCAGTCCCATGTATTAGGGGGCGAGCCTATTGCCATCAACCGGGCACAAAGACTCCGGGCTGCTGCTGAGAAATGTAAGATTCAGTCAGTTAATAACTCCGCAGGACGGCTTAACAAAAAAACTTGAAAGGTAGTAAGTGCAACATTCATAATAATTAAAGAAATTAATATAATATCGGTGCACTTATTCAAAGATTGGAGACGCGCCATAAATAATCCTTAAAATACACGTTAATCGTAAATTCTTGAATACAAATTGTAATCTCAAACACGGCTTCGAATATATAGGGTTACCAGTTTTTGAAAATCATCTTACAGTACAAATAAGCCATAAAAGGCCTTATTAGCCTAGATCTTACAAGTAACAACTGACCCATAAAGGTCCACTGTCGATTATGGGCCATGCTTCGCTTGTAAAATCTTCACGTCGTTTGCGACCACAACCAATCCAGCTGCAGTATTCGTGGTCTTCTTGAAGGGCAAGTTTAAATGTCTTCTGTGGTTTTGTTATGGGTCATAGATAGAAACAGAATTTTGGACAGTGGAGAAGCAGTTCAAGCTGTCATTTGTCTTGCTTTAGTTCGACTATGTAGCCCTACTACATGTTCCATATTTGGCACGTTACATTTTTATGCTGTGTTTTACCGGTCTTTAGCTAAATAGTTTTTGCTTTCTTCGTGAGCTTATTGGATCATACGATTTATTCCATCCATAATATTTCAAATTGAACTCCTTACCGTATCGAGACAGTTACCTAACCAAAACAGTTAATCGGGCAGATTTAGTTTTTAATACAAAAACTGTTTGGGATTGATTCAGAATTTCAGATAAGGCCAAGGTTATACCAGGCACTGAAGGTCCCAATACAAAAAGTTAGTGTTAGTCGTTTAAAAATAGATTAAGTCTTCAACCCTAAGATGTAACGATGCATCGCTTACATTTCGCACAGAGCAAAGGTTAGCAGACTTAAACCTGCCGCTACATTCCATTTGCAGCTAGAATTATTAATGTACCACTAACACTATGCTGGCATCCTTGTTTTGGATTTGTTAATGTGTACTAGGCTTTATTTTCGTCGCCGAAAAATTAAAATGGTAATAGACAATTCGGATAGTAAGTAAAAAACCGGCCAAGTGCGAGTCGGACTCGCGCACGAAGTGTTCCGTACAAAAAATCATGTTTTTTGTATGTATTGAATATTTGTTTTATTTTAATTTAATTATTTATTTTTAAAGTGAATTTATAACTAAATATTCTGTGAATATTGCAAGCGTCTACCTGTTGCCTTTATCAATATCGAGCAAAAACGAGCAAAAAAAATCACGTTTGTTGTATGGGAGCCCCCTTAAATATTTATTATATTATATTTTTAGTACTTGTTGTTATAGCGGCCACAGAAATACATCATCTGTGAAAATTTCAACTGTCTAACTATCACGGTTCATGAGATACAGCCTGGTGACAGACGGACTGACAGACAAACAGACAGACAGACATACAAACGGCGGAGCCTTAGTAATAGGGTTCCCGTTTTACCCTTTGGGTACGGAACCCTAAAAAGGGGAAAAAGAGGGATCGTTATCGTAAAAAAATTATAAACACTGTTTGCTGTTTTCGTTTTCAAGCATAGAAACATATCTACATCAGACCATCGTAGTATAATGGAAAGTAGTTTAAAATGGCGCAATATCAAGAATTAGTCCAAACAGAAAAATAAGACATTATTAGCTGTAATTGATGAGAATTTCATGTTAATTTTAGTCGTAGATTAAAATGGAAAGTTGTATTTCGAGATAAAAGTTATTAGCAAAAAAACACCAGTTATAGTTTAAATGACATATTAAAATAAATAACCTGTCTTTTAATGAGCATTTGAAAGCTAGTGTCTTCATTCATGCGCTCAAAATCTTTTAAAATAACTTCTTCATTTCTACGTTCTAAGCTTCAACCTGTTTCTTTTTAAACTTTTAAAATGTATTTTTATCTGTGCTTTAACATTTCTTCAAAACCAAATACAGATACCTAAGTTAAATGAAAGTACTTAATCAACATTCTCATGAAAAAATAAATCTTTTCTCAAAATAAAACAAATTGCAATAAATAAATGGTACTCATTTATTTAGTATTCTAAACGGCTATAATAACTTATGCAACACCGCAGCATACCAAAACATTCCGCCAGTGTGTACAAAGCTCAACCTTAGCCTTGCACTGGTCACAATAACCTCTTTATACGGGTTCATTAGCCTTAAAAAAGCAACCACAGATTATTAAACTTTCGCATTGTATGCAAATGTTGCCAGCAGTAAAAAATGTGACAGTTTTTTTTTGCTAATCCTCATGATGCATTGTTTTGTATGGATTTGGATTAGTGATTGGCCTAGTTTTTTTTATGACTGTTGGTGACGGGTTTCGGCAACGGATTTTCGCGGTATTTAAAAGCTATATTGAATATATGTTTTTTTTTTCGTATTTTCACGTTTGTTTTGAAGCTATCAATCAATATTTTTCGTTCTCTATTTTTAGACTACACTTTAAACGACACGGTATCGTGAAATCTAGAAAATGGTCGAAGAATAAAAGATCTGATAAAATAATAGCATTTCAGCCATTCTGGCTTAAATATAAGAAAGTTATTATTTCAACAAAGAGTAAAGGCGACCCTCATTATTTAATAATGAAAAATAAAGAAACGAAATGCAAATTCTTCTAAAGAAAACATTACGACGAAAAGGGAAACCTTTTACTAAGAAAAGTAGGTAAGGTAAACGTTATTTTTTTATTTGTTCGTCATAAACAAACAAAGGGAAAATACATTATTTTGAGTCATGGTAGAACTGGGTCAACAAGTCGTTATGGGTCGTTAGAAGCCCAAAAGTCTGACAACCATTCTTATCAACGGGTATCGTATTACCCAGGAACTGGGGAAGTCAGATAGGCAGCCGCTCCATATAAAATACTGGTATTCAGCTCCATCCGGTTAGCCTGGAAGCTGATATGGTTGGGAAAAAGCTAGGCAGATTTCTTGTCAAATTGGGTCAACAATTCTTCTTATAGCTCTGTCTATGAGCAACAAATTGGCTCAGAAATTAACCCAAAATGCATTTTGCGCTTTTATGCTTACTATGTATTTGCGTACTATATGTTACCTAATGCAGTGATAGCTTAGTGGTGTGACCGTCGGACTACAAAGTTATAGATCTCAAGTTCGAACCCAAGGCACGTACCGCTGACTTTTCGGATTCACGTGCGTATTGTATTTATCACTTGCTTAAAAAACCGTGAAGGAAAACATCGTGAGGAAACCGGCATGCCTGAGAGATATTTCTTGATGAAATTTAAAGCTAAGTCAGGCCCATGGGCGGCATAAAAACTCAGTAAAAACAGGTTAATCACAAACCATACGAAAAAAAAGAAAAAGTACAAAAAGGCCATCGAACTTGTCAACAGTAAATAAACACTCGTATTCCTTGTTTTGTAAGTGTTTATCTATGACTAATTGAAATATGGGTAAGGTTCTGACTCAGATGGTCAAGTTACTCATTGATAAGCATACTATACATTTTGACCTACTTTGACAATGAGTCAATCAGTTAAATTATGACTTTTTACTCGACTGCGGCGGAGCCTTAAGGAGGTTCATGTTGTAGGTATGTCTGTCTCTATGGCCTCTCCTAGAGACTAAAGCAGCCTGATGCAGATGGTGAGATCTCTGGGACAAAACACTATCCTGTTTTGAAGTTTTTAATTATTTTGTAAACTGGTTTTTTTTCTTTTGTTTATTTATTTACACATCATGCTCACTCACACTTATAAAGCGTATACTTTCACGATAAAGCTGTTTAATATTTTTTTTGTTATTGACCGACGGAGCGAAGTGTCTTTGCTTCAAGTCTGGCAAAATTTGCTGTCCTCTGTCAGTTTGTTGCTACTCATCTATATACAGGTTGTATTTTAAAACCGATCTAGACGAAACTTGGTGTACAGGTTTTACGACTTTATTTAAATTTTTTGTCGGTGGGGATTTTTGATTGGGCACTTCTTCCAAAAAGGGGCAACAACGGGGCTACTGGATATCTCCGCCTTATGGAATCCGATTTCAAGAGTACTTTTTTATTTGAAAGGAAGTAACTTTCATTTCGTTTTATAGAAATTTGGTGAAGATCTGATGAGGATCTTCGGCGCGATGAAAATAGATTCTCAAAATGCAGTAAATTGCTCACTTTTAGATTTCTACCCGTGGAATCGGCCCTTTAACTACTAGGTCAGCACCAACTGACGGGGTCCGTTAGGGCTAATGCCTGCCAGGGTTGCGAGTTTGTCCGAAAGGGATATCGTGGCCCTGGCACACAAGCAACGAAAGGAACAGGGGAGGTTTTAGTCAGTAAAAGTCTGACACACCCTCCCGCTCCGCCCAGAGCGGGAGAAGTTATTTGATAATTTCCCACCAAAAAAAAAAGCTATCGAGTGGTATAATTAAATTGTTGATGTAGATAATAATAATAATAACTTTTATTTAATAAAAACGTTTACAAAAGGTGTACATTTAGCCAATAGTAGTATAAATATCCTATACAATTATAGTGCGTACTAATAAACTAAAGCTAAAATATTTTTAATTACAGGTGCAAGTAATGATGGTTCGGAATTAGAATGCTAGGTAGCAACCCGCCCGATCTAGGTTTATTAAAACCTGTGTTTCAGGCCATCACTTTACATTCTAATTACATTGGGAGATATTTTTTTAAGTAAAATTGATATAAAAATAATCAATTAACAACTATGAGAAAAAGCATATCGATACATTAATACCTAAATCTACGAGTATCCTATGTAAAATACATATAATACAAAAGGACTACTACTATGTTTTGATTTGTGCCCAGTTGATGGCAATGGGCTCGCCATAACTGACTTGACTTAAAATAACTGGCGAAATGTGGATGTACTATAGGTACACCTCTACCCAACCTTTCGGGGAAACAAGCCGTAACGATCCAAGCTACTACACAGCACTGGAAGCTAACAAACCCATTCAAGTTTCAGCCCTAGCGGAGTCATAATTCAAAACATAATTCCACAAAGTCATCATCTTCATTTCTGCCGAAAGACGTCCACTGTTCCAAGGCCTCCCCCAGAGGGGGGGGGGGGGGGGGGAAGGAGGTTGCAATAATCGCCACGCTTGGCAGGCATCGGGTTGGCGATCGCAGTATGGTGTTAAAATGCATAGAAAACGCTGCTGCCCATTCTCTAGTAAGTCCCTTAGTCGCCTTTTACGACACCCACAGGTAGAAATAGGATGGTGCTATTGCTTAGGTACGTCCGGCACCACACGGAAACCATAAAGTGGTGCAGTTTAAAAGAAGATGTAGTGATATTTTTTTAAAGAGTATGCTTAGATGATTTGGTCATGTTGAGAGGATGAATGAAAGGTGACTAACAAAAGGTATACAAAGCAGAGGTGAGTGGAAACGCCTGAAGGGGACGCCCCAGGAGGACATATTATAGTGATCTAATTGGTGAATATTCTTCAGAAAGGTCAGGTGCCTAGTACTTGCAACCAGCGTGCGTGTATTACCAGATTTGTGAACGTAAACGAAGCAAAAGGAGTATGTAAGGAGCGTAGCAGGTGGCGTTCTATAGTTTCTGCCTACCCCCATGGGAAGAAGGCGTGAGTTTATGTATAATTCCACAACATCCAAGTTATTTAGCACTTATACTTGGTACTTATCTTATCATTTTTAGGGTTCCGTACCCAAAGAGTAAAACGGGAACCCTATTACTATGGCTCCGCCGTCTGTCTGTCTGTCCGTCTGTCACCAGGCTGTATCTCATGAACCGTGATGTGATAGTTAGACAGTTGAAATTTTCACAGATGATGTATTTCTGTTGCTAAAAAAACAGAATGAAATAAATATATAAAGGGGATACAACAAACGTGATTGTTTTGCTCGCTTTTGCTCGATATTGATATCGGCGACAGTAGCCGCTTGAAATATTCACAGAATATTTAGTTATATATTCACTTTAAAAATAAATAATTCAATTAAAATAAAACAAATATTTAAGAGGGGCTCCCATACAACAAACGAGATTTTTTTGCCGTTTTTATAGATAATGGTATGGAACCCTTCGTGCGCGAGTCCGACTCGCACTTGGCCGATTTTTTAAATTCTTCTATCATAACGCTGTCATATTGATGGGCTAAGTACAGTACTGTTGAATAGTTTACTTATCTGAATACTGTTTTTGTATGCGGGTGATAATTAAGGGGTATTTTTTTCGCAGTTATTTTATGTTTAAGTATATAATTGTTAGTCTCGGATCTTTTGTTATTATCTACGAATATAACACTTGTTTTCCAGCTGTGCGTGTGTCTAAGAGAAGCAGTGATGGCCTAGTGGCTGTGACTTAACAGTAGTAGGTTGGGGGTTCGAACTTAAGCACACACTTTACTTGTACAAATTATTTCATCACTACACAACAGACACATCCAACGGTGAAGGAGAAACCGCCATGTCCTAGAACCAAAAATTCGAAGACGTGTGACATCCAGTGACCCGCACTGGCCCGCGTGGTGGTTTATGGCCCGCTCTCTGTCACAGAGAGGAGGCCTGTGTCTCAGCAGTGGCAATATTATAGGATGAAAAAAGTACGTGTCACAAATAAAACTAAGGAATTGGCAAGAGGTCTATCTATGGCCACTATGGCCATCAGTTTCCAATAACGCGATGAACTGTTAAGAGCCTATACTACCTCAAATGACTTAGCATGATCCTCCGTTATGTCGAAAATACTGCAGCATTAATTTTGAAATAAATATATGGTACAGTTGAGGATTAATGTTAACTACTATGTTTGACTAATACACGATTCCATAAAATTTTCTCTATAGAAAAAAATCCAAAGTTACCTCCAAGCCGAACAATAAACCGCTAGTATTCAAAAAAATACTTCAAATTAGATAATTTAACTGTGCATATTAACTGAACTAACTATAAAGCAGGCCTTTTAATTACCATTATTTTCACCGTAAAAAGAAATAAAGTAAACTATCGGTGCCTTGGAGTCTTCTCCCTACCACCCAGTCTCGCTGGCTCGCGTGACCGCCAGCAGTAGGTGCGAGTGAGTTATAGAGTGAGGTGGCGCTGAGGTAGTAGAGACTCTTAATACAGTGTGCTAATTTCTTTGAAGAACATTGTGTAGTTTTTGATACCTATAATTAATGCAAAGAAAAAGAAAAGTCTTGACCCACTTATTGACTGACTCATCAACGTCTAGCCCAACCGCTTGGGCTTAGAAATCTGTTGTACAGAGGTTCCCTTTATGATGTAGATTAAGAAAAAACGCCGAATTTTTCGATATTCCTACGGGATAAGGAATTCATCCCAAGTCTGTCAAGGCAGCCAACAGTGGTGGCACAGTCATAACGGCCGCGACTTACGAGTTGTAGGTCGTAGGTTCGAACCAAGACAAGGGCTTTACTTTGTGTAAATTATTTCATCATCACTGCTCTCAAAACGGTGAAAGAAAACATCGTGAGGAAACCGGTATGTCCTAAAACCAAAAATTCGAAGGTGACATCTAGCAACCCTCACTGGGCCCGCGTGGTAAATTACGGCCTACTCCCACTCGCCCGTGTCCCAACAGTGGGATCATTATAGGCTGATTATGTTTATAGTTTTTTTACTAGTCAAAGATAATCACCACACTTGGCAGACGTTTTGCTGATCGCAGTCTGTTTGTCATGCCTTGTTTGAATAGGACTATTTTATAAGGGGGAATTATAAAACGAACGAATAAAAAAAAACTTAGGGACTGATGATGAGATACTGTTTTAATAACTTGAGCGGTATGAATTTAAGTAAGCGAAAAATAACTAAACTAACGACGAATATTGATTAATAATAAAATCCAGAACGAGCTTACTTAAAGTGGGTTGTGTTTAATCCATTTCAGATATTAAAATTCTAGCCGTGCGACTAAATGACTAAGTGAGCGACTAGCAGATAGATACCAGCTACTGTTATTAAATCATTTGGGTTAGGTTAGGTTAGAACAGTGACTGAGATTCCCTCTATTCTTCAAATAGTTATTTCATAAGAAAATTTTCAAAAAAATGTGAGCTTATAGTACTCTGCTCATTATACGAGTAGTATTTTTCAAAGTGGTTCTGTTGATTTCTCGTCACTCGCAGTCGCTCACTTAGTAATACTACAACGTAAATTAATTATTTTCACACTTGATTCTAACAGAAAATAGCACTTTAAACCTTAATGTTACACAAACGGATCCCTGAATCACAGACCCGCAATATTTTTGAACGGCCTATCCAACCATGGGAAAGACGAGAAAAAAAATATCACCCCCACTTTACGTGGAAGGGTGGGTCGCGGTCGGTGTGATTAATATGTATACCCATGCCAAATTACAGCATTCTAGTACTAAGAGTCTCTGAGCTAAGCCGGGGACAGACAGACAGACAGACGGACACGGTGAAACTATAAGGGTTCCTTGTTGACTACGGTTGCTAAAAATTATGAAATACAAAACTCACGTAGACGAAGTCGCGGGTCAAATTTTCTTGAGAATCATAGAAAAAAGATAGACCCAGTAACGTCCTCCGAAAACCATTATCCATATTGTAAAATCATTCATAGATACCTAGAGCTTATGATAACAAACGACATAATGACTCATTAAGAGCTGCCAATGATAATGACTTTAACATCATTAACATATTTTACTACTAGCTTAGTGAGCGGCGTAGCTTGCATGATAAAAAAAATATTCACTTATTTCCGTATTTTGGATCCGGATCAGCGGAGAGTTAATTCTGTTTAAAAATAGCTTATTATAAAATGTTAATAGTCTGCCTGTTTAGCTTTAATTCAACTTTAAAAGCAAAAATAAATATAGTTCTGTTGAAATTCACATTTTGTCAATAATTGACGCTTGTCGATAAACAATCAGTCGTGTAAAATGTTGGAATTACTACTCCAATGCTACTTAATTTTATGACAAAGTAAATAGGTAGGTAGGCTTATGTGTCTCCAAATTACATTAATACAAACAAAGTATAAGACAAAAAGTTACATTATTAACTTCTTTTACTCATAAAGGGCTAAACAAACAATAATTAAAAGGAACGATTAAAAACATTAGTCACCTTGACCGACCTACTGACTTGACCGGGATAGAGAAGTGTGCTAACGATAATTATTACGTATCACAAAATCACTGCTATTCACTATCGGTATTCATTACAATGCGGGCCCAACATGTAGCGGTTGGCCTACTATACCAGCAGTATATAAAAGATACCACCGAGATGCAACTCCAGTTCCGACTCAGCTCTTAAATGAGAAGTTTGTGTCCAATATTTTCGTATTTATTTTTTTAGAACCAGTTATGGGACGGCCGATGTTGGCGTTAGTCGTCGCCGCGGGGCTACTGGCCGTAGCCGCGTGCGCACCTCCGGGGAAGCCGTCCTTAGGCTGGGGGGAACGCACCTTTGCTATCGTCGAAGTGAACCAAGCAGCGACAGCATACAACCAGCTAGTCACTAAGAGAGACGCCGCTGATGTCTCCGTCACATGGAACGTCTGGTCCGGGGACCCAGCTCAAAAGTCCAGGATACTTCTCAACGAAAAAGAGTTCTGGTCTGGGACCGGTACCGCCACCTCAGCCGCCTTCAAAGTGAAGAAGGGTGGCAGATATCAGATGAAAGTGGAACTTTGCAACGCCGATGGATGCAGCTACAGCGACTCAACTGAGATAGTGGTAGCCGATACTGATGGTAGCCATCTGCCACCCCTGGACTATTCCATTGGAGAGAAGAACAAGCCATTCAAGCAGACTTCTGGAAAGGTCGTGGGTGCATACTTCGTCGAATGGGGTGTTTACCCTAGAAAGTTCCCCGTAGACAAAGTGCCCATCCCCAATCTTACTCATCTTCTATACGGTTTCATCCCAATTTGTGGTGGAGATGGCATTAATGACAGTTTGAAGGAAATTGAAGGCAGTTTCCAAGCTCTGCAAAGATCCTGCAGCGGCAGGGAGGACTTCAAAGTATCCATCCACGATCCTTGGGCTGCACTCCAGAAACCACAGAAAGGTTTGGGCTCATGGAACGAACCTTACAAGGGTAACTTCGGCCAGCTGATGATGTTGAAACAGGCGAGACCAGACCTGAAGATCCTTCCTTCCGTTGGTGGATGGACCCTGGCCGATCCTTTCTTCTTCTTCACCGACAAGGTAAAGAGAAACCGTTTCGTCGCCTCAGTCAAGGACTTCCTTGAGACCTGGAAATTCTTTGATGGCGTTGACATTGATTGGGAATTCCCTGGTGGTAAGGGAGCCAACCCTGACCTTGGTGGTCCTGATGACGGTCATATCTACGTCCAGCTGATGAAGGAATTGAGAGAGATGTTGAACGAACTGTCTGCCAAGACTGGTAAGAAGTACGAACTGACTTCAGCTATCAGCTCCGGATGGGACAAGATTCAGGTTGTAGACTACAAGGCCGCTCAGCAGTACATGGACCACATCTTCCTGATGAGCTACGACTTCAAGGGTGCTTGGTCCAACGACACTCTTGGCCACCAAGCTGGTCTACATGCTCCTGCATGGAACCCTAAAGAAACTTACACAACTGACTTCGGTGTAAAATTCCTTTTGGCTCAAGGAGTTAGCCCCAAGAAGATCATCGTTGGTGTTGCCATGTACGGAAGAGGCTGGACTGGAGTCAACGGTTACAAGGATGGTAACCCCTTCACTGGCGTAGCTACTGGCCCAGTCAAGGGAACATGGCAGGACGGAGTGGTGGACTATAGAGAGATTGCCACTGAAATCGCTCAAGGAAAATGGGAGTATCATTACGATAAGGTGGCTCAAGCACCTTATGTGTTCAAAAAAGAGACTGGAGACCTTATTACGTATGACGATGCGAGATCAACGATCGAGAAAGGTAAATACGTGAGAAATAACAAGCTAGGAGGTTTGTTCGCTTGGGAAATAGATGCGGATAATGGTGACATATTAAATGCCATGAACATGGGTCTTGGAAACAGTGCGTGAGTGAAAATTGTGCGAGTTTTGTGCGAAAAATGTGATCGTAATTGTAAGTTTAGTTTTAGTCAAAATGTCTCAAATTTTATTCACATAAAAATTGTTGAGCGACTGAATTTGTGTATTTGTAAGTAATATAAAATATTATAAATCTTATTTCTTGCTTTTTATTACCTTTTATTAATCTTACCAGAAAAGTAATTAAAGAGCTGCTTAACTTTAAAATAAATGAACATGACATGGAATTCTTTATTTATAAACTTTGCTTAAAGTTAGGTGACTTTTAAACGTCATATGCTTGGTTATAACTTAACTTTCAGAAACTTTTGTAAATAAAGTCAGCTATTTGTGTAAGATGGTAAATCCTATTCAAGTATTCAATCGCATTGCTGTCTAATGAGATGGGTATGGTAAAACATAAGAATATTTTCTTGTTTGGGGCCGATTTTTCAACCGTCAGATAACTTTTATCAGAAGAATAAATTTGGCCAGTTTGTCATAATCATTTTCTACGCAAAAGCTGTATAACTGTTATATTATTTTATTCCTCATATAGAAAGCTTTCTGAAGATTAAAAACGAATTGAAAAGGGCTCTACTAAAACGTACATTCACTGCTACGGGTCGTCGGTGCCTCAATCCTAACGACATCGCTAAGTAGAACAGTACTTGTATATTTGCCCAACCTCTAGGTGTGACCGTGTGACTATGAGAATGAATTATGTAAGTATGTAAAGTCAAAGTTATGTACCTAACGTTTGATTTAAAGAGTTCATTCAACTGGTAGTGAGCAGACCTTGACATTATGGCAGGAAACTCACACTTTATACAGTTTATTAATTATTGTTTGATTGAATTAATAGGGGATATCATCATAACGACTTCAAAATACGTTAGCCAATATTTGGGTCGGTTAACAAGCAGGCAGCTTCCCTGATTTTAAGTTAATGGGAACTACTGCTTAAAGATCTGCAATACAGGTCGCATAGCAGAGCCTTGGTATTCTAGTGTCAAGCAAATAGTTTCTCATGAGCCTGAGACAATAGACAATTATTACTCTGACACCCATACCCTTCAAAGCAGTACACAACAAAAAATTTAGTCGGTTATTCAAAAAAAAATTCGCTGTTCCATACATTTTGAACCAGTAGGTACCTATTGCACTTCGGTAGGAAACAGCAGTTTTTTTTTTATTTACCAAAGAGAAATTTCAACGCACGGGGTCAAGAATGATGTACTGAATCCATGGTAACAGGTTTCGCGTCGATGTGCCTGCCACCCTGTATATGTGTAAATATGTTTTTTTTTTTTTTCTCTTTATTTATTAGGAACTTGGGAACCTTTAACAAGTCATGTCAGCCCCATCATTTCCTTAAGCAAGTTACTTACAAAATTTTCTTAAGACAATTAAATATAAACCTATAAATAAGCTTAGCTTTATTGTTTGCAGGGTAAGTCAGAATACATTGAAATTTATCTAAATATAATGCATTTAATTTTAATTTTTTACAAAAATGTTGTCTTTCAAAATCATTGCGAATACAATATATAAAGAGATGTTGGACATCTTCTGGTTCATCACAAGCAGTACTAGCATGGTTGTTACACAATTACGCAAAAACGGCAAAAAGGATTTGGGTAAGATTTGGCATATAAATAGTTTATAACCTGGATGAACACATTGGATACATTTTATTCCTGTAGTACGTTCCCGCGGTATAATTACCGACCTCCACGTGGGCGAATCCGCTGACAAAAGCTAGTTGATTACTGTATCTTACTTATACAAAGACGGTGTTTAGTTTTGTCACTAATGAAAGTTTTAATTAAAATTGCTGATTTTACACATTTACTCAAGTCTAGTAAAATTCCCAGGAACTTATAATGTTTTAGTAGCCTAGGCATGTACCAATGTATTGTTTAACAGTCTTTGCTATTATATTAAACAATAAACATTGATTGTAAAAAAAGAAAACAATAGGTAAGTATTACAACGAAATTAACGACTGAGGTAGGTGCCACATAAAATCGAGTTTAAGAAAAATATGACTTGAATAATGATGGCAAAGTATCTATATATAAATAAAACTTATATAGAAAAACATGGTAATACCCCCAATACCCTAACCTACAAACCCTCCCCCCCCACCTGTATAACCTACAATACTATACATAATAATAATATCCATAACTGTTTTATTTTTGATAAACTTGGCTATAGTCTACTGTCATGAATTTTTTCACATACCCAAAAACAACCATTTCGCTGGCACGGGCTGGGGCGGGACACTTGACTCTAACTTAGCTTTAACACATTAAAGCTTAATATGACACAAACGTATCCCTGAACGAAAAATGGTTTTCACAGACACGCAATATTTTTAAACAGCCTATCCAACGATATCTCACACCATAGGATAGACGAGAAAAAAATATCAACCCCACTTAACGTGCAATCCCGGCAGGCGACTGGTAAAAAAAAACAGCTTTCTAGTACTAATACACACATACAGACAGACATACGGACATGGCGAAACTATAAGGATTCCTTTTTGACTACGGAATCCTAAAAACCAAGTGTAGAAGTTTGTTTCAATACTCAAATTTTTATTGCTTTCCACAATGTATATGCTTAGATGGTAAACATTAGGTTAGAGAACAATCGTGGATTCTTTCGGGCACAGCAAAAGAAAGTAAGTAGGTGGAGACGAGGACTCACAGTTTATCTTATAATCTAACTTATTCTAAAAAATATTTAGGTTTTGTGTATTTTATAATAATAATAAATATAAATAAATAATAAATGCTTTATTTCCAGGTTTATAATTTAGCAGAATAGCACTATGTAGAACAGAGTTTAAAACCTAAACAATTGTAAAAATACCACTGAGTTTAAACCTCTGGCACCCAAGCTAAGATTAAACTTGTGTTATGGGTGACAGGGCTCTCTCTATAAACATTTATCAGATAATTTATACAAGTTCGGAGTTACATAGTGATTAGTGTCACTAGCGATTGCCGGAGCAAGCAGCATGGTTTATTATAGTTTAATACAAAAACAAAAGAATGGCGTGATGTTGTTAAATTTTGTCGTGTTTTTGTTTGTACGTCTTCACGTTTAGTGTATAGGTATTGGTGTTTGTGAGCAAATTTGCATATTTCAAGTATGTATATACAAGGCAGAGTTAAAATATTAATGTTTTATCTAATGTTGTTATGAATAGAAATAATTCTCTGCTCACCCTATTGTTAAAAGCCGTCATGTTTAACATACTAAGGTCACTAGGCTACTAAGATATCATCTATGTAAACCAGTAACATCGTTTGTCTATTGTATATGTTTACGGGACCAGACGTGATGATACATCACATAAGTTTTTGCGCGGGCGCATGCAGTGGCTTTAATTTGAATAATCTTTGATGCATATCAATCCTTCCGAGAAAATAACCTGGATTGTCTTGTCACAAGAATATTTTAGAGTAAAGAGTTAGTGGGAATTATCCTTTGTCTTAAAAATTATATATGCAGTGTTGTCAAGGGGTATCCTGTATCCTGTCATCGTGTGAGTGGGGTGTGGGGTGTGGGTAGGCAGTCACTCCATCCGGTTAGACTGGAAGCCGACCCCAACGTAATTGGGAAAAGGTTAAGCAGATGGTGTCTTAAAAATTATGCAATTTTTGGTGGTACTGTGTTTTTCGGACAAAGAAAGACTGCGTTTCCCGAGAGTATTATAACCAGGACGTCTTCAAGAGTCTCAATTGTGTAGGCTACTTCTTTAGGCAAGCGTTCCTCATCTGATGGTAAGCGATGCTGCCATCGCTTACCATCAGATGAGGTGGAGGTAACTGGCCAAGTGCGTGTCGGACCACGCACAATAAAGGGTTCCGTAGTTGGGATGAATTTATCCCAAGAACAAATTTAACATTGTAGTTAAAGTGCATGTCCATACAATCCAACTGCAAAAGTAAGTTTGTACGGTACGTACAATATTAAGAGATTTACCAAGTTATTTTAACACCATAGACTTCTTATAGGTTTTTCTGTAATCTATAAGCAAAAAATTATTTTCTGTATTTTTTCCAAATTTTTTGGGTCATTAGTTTTGGAGATAAAGGGGATGGTCAATTTTTATCTATTTTCTTAAATAACTTTAAAAATATTTATTTTAAAATGATAAAAATATATTTGAGACCCTCACTACAAGCCTATTGATAGTCACATGGTACAGTTTGCAAAACTTAAAAAAAAAAAAAACTAATTTGGCCCTTTTTTAAAAGTGAGCCTCGTATTTAAAATTCATTTATTTACGTTAAACGTCCGTGTTTGGATCACAGAAATTCATATGTGTACCAAATTTTAACTTAATATGTCTAGTAGATTCGGAGCAGATAGGCTGTGACAGATGGACAGACACACGAGTGATAAGGGTTCCGTTTTTACTTTTTGAGGTATAACCCTAAAAACACTGATAACTAGGTGATTTGTCAGTCAAGCACTGTCAAAAATATCTATACTTACTTTGCTGCTAGATAACTGTTATAGGTTTTGGAAATATAGACTAATGCCAAGGTTTGGCAGCGTCTTCTTACAAGAAAAATGGCGTTGCTGTACCACTAAATCAACTCAGCATTGTGCGTCTTTGTTTACAAGGACTACTTAAGGAGAACGCTTTATAATCCATGGTCTGTAGTCACCTACATGCACCAGAGGAAAGTGAGGAAAGTTTGAAGTATGAATGTCGATGGCTATAAGAATAGGGGATGACCAAATAAACGATGGATGGACTGTGTGAAAGATGATAACATGGCTAGAAAGGGGGTAACTACCGAGATGACGAATAATAGAGAAGTATGGAAGAAAGGGACATGTTGCGTCGACCCCATATAAATTGGGATACGGGCAGGAGAATGATGATGGTGGATGGTCTAGACAAAATTATATCCCATCAATGACAACGATCATGGAAAGTCAAAACGTATAGGACTGATATATATAAGGTTTCTACCGAAAAGCTTATATCAACCCTGTTGTAAGGCGTAGAAATACAAAACGCTTTGAAAGCGATGCTTCTTGTCTAGGACCGCCTCTTTCTCGATCGATAAATAAAATACATAAACCAATTCCCAGAAACATTGCTCACAAAATCGTACGGAAAGCATTTCTCAGTACAAATAATAGCAAAACGTTTATTACTGAGAAATTAAGAACAATAGACTATCGCAACATTTTCACTGCTTTGTTTAAGAGCAAATTAAATCTATGTTTTGCGTGTCCAATACAATATTAAGCTGGTTTAGTAAGTTTTTTGTATACCTATAACATTTTGAAGGTCAAAAGTTCTGTTTAAACTGTACCTTAGAGAGGCTGTCGAGAATCTAAGTCTAAGGCTGTCCCCACCATTAACGAGAGAGCCGGCCATTAACGAGAATCTAGTATAGCTAGCAACTAAAAACGACCAGCGAGTGCGCGACGGCTTCGAGCGATTACTCGCTGGTATGTGTACTGCTTCTGTGTGTCTGCTCTAGTCGCTGCGACAAACAAGTCCTCGCCGGTGGTGTGTCGGTAATTATTAACATAAGTACAAAATATTGTAGTTCCCGTGTAAGTAAAACCACACGGGATCTTTTGTCCGTTCATTGAGCGAGAAAATCTTTGATAGCTAGTCGTTTGTCGTCGGCAGCGGCTGACAAACCCGCAACCCTGTCAAGCATCGGCCCTAATGGATCTCATCAGTTTGTGCTGACATCTCTTTGAGGCGCGCGTGGAACACAACGCGCCGTCGACCCAGGCCTGTGCCTTATCGGACGGCGTGCTACCCGTTGCTCACCATCCGCAAGCCCGCGCCTACGGTAGCCGGGAATCGGATTCCCGATGCCCAGGGCGTCTCCTGCGGCAACTGGGTGCGTAAGGGCGCGAAATTTGCCTTTCCCTCACGTGTGCCGCCTCCTCCTTTGCGAGCATTACTGCTTCGCAGAAAGAGGTGACAGCCACCCATGCACTCCGTACGACGGCCGGACGTGAGAAATCGCCGCCGCCGATCGCCTCCACGAGGATACGGCGGTGCTCCGCCCAAGGTGAGACAGGTACCTAAGGCCGTGTCCTAATACGAGTATAATCAATCATCAGTTCTGTCAGCGCGACGATGCGTTTTCGTTTTGGTTCGCCGAGTAAAATGAACGCAAAGATCACGTATTCACAAGACTATCGCTTGTATTGAAACGCGGTGTAAGATGTTCAAAGCATTTATGGAATGCATAAATTAGAATAAATCAATGTTTACATTGTGTTTGGATATGTAAAATTACTTGCTATTTAAGTATTGATTATTCTGTTCTCTAAGGTAATGTAATCTTGTAATATAATGGTTTTAATGGTAATGTAACCTTAGATACAAGGTAGAGGTACACAGATTACCTGTGATACCCTAAAGTTTAATGAATAATAAATTACGGAGCAGCATTTTCATATATAATCACAAATTGGCAAACTTAATATGGGAATGTGGTATTCCGTGTAGAGCCGGACGTAAAGAACAGCACCATCCTATTTCTTCCCGTGGGTGTCGTAAAAGGCGACTAAGGGACTTACTAGAGAATAGGCAGCAGCGTTCTCTATGCATTTTAATACCATACTGCGATCACGATTTTGGAAAACCCCCCCTCCCCCCGTTGGGGGAGGGCTATGTCCAGCAGTGGACGTCTTTTGGCCGAAATGATGAATATAGAAAAGGTAGAGCGATGTAGGTGATGAAAGGTAGACCTATACCACCTTCGCAAGGGTGATTGGTTTGCGAAGCGAGGCGGAGAGCCCTATATATAGCAGTGATGGACTGCAAAAGTTTGGCAATTTAAATTAATTTAACAGGTATTGAGGAGTGGTTTTATCGCCTCGGCATGAGTTATTCTCGCATAGCTCGTGCCACCACAAGATCAAGACAGGATAATGAAGAAGGTATGAAAGAAGTCAGCAGTTGTGGCCCAGTGGAAACGTCTCCGACTTACCCCAGTTGTAGGACGTATGTTCGAACAGGCACTTTACTTTGTGTAAATTATTTCATCACCACTGCTCTCAAAACGTTGAAGGAAAATATCACGAGGAAACTGGAATGTTGAAGAACCAAAAATTCGCAGTCATTTGACATCCGTGATGGATTATGGCTCACTCCATCTCGCAAGGAGGAGGCCTCCTCCTTGCGAGATGGAGTGAGCCATAATCCATCACATACCACCATAACACATGGTGTCCCATCAGTGGGAACATACTTATGCTAGTAAAGAAGAAGCGTTGCGTTGCAACGCTATAGATTATTGGAGCTATTCCACATAATTATATTTTGAAAATGACCACAGGGATTTTGATAAGTATATCGGCGCAGTAAGTGGCGTCATCCTGCTTTGTTACGAAGTTGCTGGAATTATTGAAAAGGTCGGATAAGCGTGACACTCGCAGGAAAATCACTCTAGCAGAGCGTTGCATCGATGGTTGCGAGGCGGTTGTCTTCTGATGACAGAGATGATGTCAGGAGAGCCGCTGTCGTACCACGTCCATGACGAACTGCTATATTCTAGCACAATCCTGATGATATCGAAGCTGCTGAACCACTAATACAAATACCACTACTGGTAATGCCTATCCTACGCTGTGAAGTAAGATAAATTGTATAGAAAGGAAAAAATCCAATCAAAATCCTAAAGACATCTTAGCTCGTGTTTTTACACTAATGATAGCTCCTAGTATACTCACATACATAATCAGCCTATAATGTTCCCACTGCTGGGACACAGACCTCCTCTTTCTGTGAGACGGATTGAGCCGTAATCAACCCCGCGGGCCCAGTGCGGGTTAGTGGTATGTCTTCGAAATTTTAGTTCTATGACATTCCGGTTTCCTCACGATGTTTTCCTTCACCGTTTTGAGAGCAGTGGTGATGAAATAATTTACACAAACTAAAGGGCCTGTCTGGGTTCGAACCCACGACCGTAAGTCGAGGCCGTTACCACAGGGAAATGAAATAAAATTGTTTATTCTCTAAATAGGCTATCGGAATCACTTTTACAAGTCATATTAAAAATTAAAAAATAAACTAGATGGAGCCGACATTTCCTATCTGACTACCCCTGGGAAGAAATGGCGAAACAAACTCAGGGGTCAAAGTCTCCTTTAAATTCCAGACATAATCTTGGTCAGATCATGTGAGGACCATGTTAGGTCCGTGTCTGAAATGGTATTTTGAGGAAATAACCATACAAATTGGGCCACCACTGCTATCCCCAATACTCACATACATCTAGATAATTAAGCTTTCTCCACATAAAACAGCTTATCAAAAGGAGACACTATAATATAAACGTATTAGGTTAATCAACATAATCATCTATGTCAGTGGGTACGCGCTGACAAAAAACTAATTCTATTCTAAGACAATCGAGCGTATCGGGCTAGGAAATAGGCGGAAGGATTTATTGATGACTAGCTGCACCCCGCGGTTTCACCCGCGTAAGTCTCGATCCCGTGGCAATATCGGGCTAAAAAGTAGCCTATATATTAATCAAAGATATCAGCTACCTTCATACAAAATTTTATCAAAAATGGTCCAGTCGTTTGAGCGTGAAGTAGTAACAAACACACACACACACTCACTCACAAACTCTCGCCTTTATAATACTAGTGTGATAAATAAAAAATAAAAATAAAATCTTTTATTTTGGACCCATAGTTATGGACGATTTGATTAGTAGGTATACATACGACTTAGATACTAGTGTTAGTACTTACATCTACCAGAAAAACTAGTGTTAGTACTTACATCTACCAGAAAAACTAGTGTTAGTACTTACATCTACCAGAAAAACTAGTGTTAGTACTTACATCTACCAGAAAAACTAGTGTTAGTACTTACATCTACCAGAAAAACAACACAAACTATTAATTACTACGCCACAGTGGCATGTAGGTGTATCCAATGTCCCAGTATGGCGCTGTCCCACCTATCAGCTATAGTTTTCAGGATGCTGTTGGCGCTGGCGCGTACCCTGCGTATAATGGAAGCACAACGCTTGCGTGTGATGGCGTGAAAACCGTCTATTCTCGCCTCTGTGAACAGTAGAGCGGCAACCCCACCAACATCCTGAAAGCATTATTGTAAAGAACACGCACCGGAACGCTGCAGTACGAGTATGTCCTCTGCGTGTAGTTGATCCACAGACTGCATGTATAGAAACTGACAGCACGCTGTAAATAGTGTAGCCTTTACTAACACCACACGTTCAAAAAACACGTTTTGACGACAAACTGGACATGTCTACTCAAATTTGTGTGGTTCTTTCCTCAAAAGACCATTTCAAACACGGATCTACATGGTGCTCACATGACCTGACCAAGATCATGTCTAGAATGTAAAAGAAACTGACCCCGAGTTTGTTTCGCCATTTCTTCTCAGGGGTAGTCAGATAGGAAATGTCGACTCCATCTAGCTTATTTTTTTTTAATATGACGTGTAATAGTTATCCCGATATCCTACTCACAGAAATTCATTTAATTTCGACATTAAATCATGTTTTATAACAAGATAAGTTCAGTGTTTCCTAACCGACTACTCTGAAAAAGAAGACCGAAACAAATTCAGGGGTTGTTTTGTTTTTGACGTGAAAACGTCCTTTCGCTAGAGTCACTGGTAACGTTCAAGTTTAAGGACTGAATAAATACTATTAGATTTCAATCGTTAATAACTATGAGCCTGTGTTTTATTAGGTTCATGATAATTTTTCCTATAAGTCTATAAGAGGAATATAGGCTTTTAGCAATTAGAGTGTGTTTTTGTCACTTTTTATTTTATTTTTGTAAAGTGTGTCTTGTTTGTGCAGAATAAATAATTATTTTTTCTTCTTTTTTATAGGCTTCTACGAGTACTACAATAAATATAATAAAAGTGACCACTGCGTGTGTGTGAACTGCGGGGGAGTTTGTTGCGCCCCTTCTTCTTCTCAGCTCAAGCACTAGGAAGTCTCGAAAGGTTTTGGGAGAATGGCTTATGTAATTTTGACGTTCAAAAAGTGCTGATTCTCAGCCCTAATTTGAATACTTTGAAAGCAGAAACAACGCATCGGGCCAGTCAAATATCTATCAAGAAGATACTATTTCAAACATAGGTCGATGTTTAACTTAACTAACGATAAAATCTCAACAGACTGTAAAAGAATAACGCTCTTAATATTCTTTAAAATAATACAATAACATACATATCATTACGCCTGTTTTCGCTGAAGGGTTGGGCAGAGGTGTACATAATGTTTAAGCCCCATTTAATATTGGGCAAGCCTATTGCCATCAACTGGGCACAAATCCAAGCTCCGGGCTGTTACTGAGAAATTCCAGATGGAAAAACACTTTGCTCGACCTGGGAATCGAACCTACGACCTCAGACGTAAAACTAGTACCTAATATCATTAACACTTGGACGACCAAAAACTGTGAAGTGAAAATGAGCCTTATTTATCAGCAAAAATGCAAGCCCTTTTTGAAACAAAATAAAAATCAATACCAAGAAATCGAATATCTCCGTACTTACAAAATATTTGTATCGCCCCACCTGTATCCTCAAATTGCCCAATATTATCGTATGCGTATCGTAATCGGTGTAACGGCATCTGAAATCACGTTAAGCACTTATATAAAGCACGTATTTATATGATTACCCAATGCAGGGGACAAGATACTGATTAAACTTGAAAAGTAACATTCGACTGGATTCTTAATCTGTTGCCGTTCGAGCATGAAAAATACAAAACAGAAGGATCATAAATAGAAAGTGGAACCTGCGATCTCTTTTAGGAAAGTATTTGACGCCTCTCTACGATTTTTCAAAGGCACAACACCTTGGTTCACTGTGGTCCGTGCCTGGTTTTCAAACCAGGCACGGAACACGATCATCCCGAAATCTGGATTTTTACCCGGTTTATGGTAATACTACCAAGAGTACACCAAGTGTGAAAACTTATGTTTCCACTCTTAGTCTTTTGGTAATAAAATGTTAAGAGGAGGCTCCCTATTTTTATGTTAATTTGCATGAATATTCTGAAACAGTCACACATACAAGCAAAATTAAACTTTAGTATATGATTTATTGGATCGTTTTCTTTCCATGTTGAAGGCAGTTACGTAATTGTAATATTTTCTCTCGATACATTTGTTATTCGATAATCATGTCTTTTGTAAGGATAATTATAAAAAAAAACAAGATTGTTTGGCTTTTATATCTAAAATAAATATTCACAGCAAGAAAATATAGTTTATTATCCACCCACCAGATACTTTTTCTCTAGATTAATTATTCCTTTAGTTATAAACGAAATAAGAATTGAGACTTACGCTATTTAGTTTCGTGTTCGTACTCGATCAAAGAGCGCACGCGATATTCAACTTTATTACTGATCTATTAGCGTTTAGCACATAACGGTATGGCGGGAAGCGAGGGGCGGAGTTTGCGTGGAAAGATTTAGACTGCCTGGTAATAGTGTGAAGTAATTTCTTTATTGTCACACATTCACATTGGTTGGACGGATTATGTAAAAGGTGATATACTGGTATGGCTAGGAAGAAACTCTGAAATGACGGCTGATAAAGATGTTTGGAAGAATAATACGTGCTGCCATGATGATTTACATAAAATTGTGTTTCGACTGCCTCGTTAGTCGATTGGTTGTCAACTGCTCAGGAGTTCTGACTTCCATCCTTGGGTCAGTAAGAGCCCGGAGTCTGGTTTGGTGCCCGGTTGATGCCAATAGGTTCGCCCCTATTACATGGGACTTAAACATAACTGGCGAAATTTGGATGTTTTAGGTATAGGTACAGTCACGAGCACTAATTTAATGTTACTACTGTGTACTTAGCAACTTATAAAAGGGATTTCATCAAACTATAATGGCCCAACCTTTATGACATAGATCTTTTCTTAAAGTTGCAATCACTATTCTACGTGAAAATCGGTTGAAAATGTGTTTACATATTATTATATAATATAGTGCTCATGACTGTAGACCTCTGCCTAACCCTTCGGGAATGACAGGCGTGAATATATTATATTACGTTATGTTTATCCATTTACACACTAATCATCAAAAAGTGATGAGATAATGATGGCATTCATAATAAATGTACCTTCTAAATATTTTGTCATGTAACTTCAGGTCAACAAACCCTACTCGCGCATAAACCCTCCATTTTCATGGCCCAACATTGAACGAGTTCGTTCATACCGGTATGTCAACTGAACGGACCAAGTAACGGCATTTTATTTTGTGTTTTAGTACTATCAAGTTTGTTTGTCGCTTATGTGTTATGAGCTATAAGTATGTAGCTTAGAGTGTGTTGAACACAATACACTCTATGCTACATACCATAATATGACCTGGATTAATGGATACTGCCACTACTTACGAGTTGTAGGTCGTAGGTTCGAACCCAGACAGGATTTTTACTTTGTGTAAATTATTTCATCACCACTGCTCTCAAAACGGTCAAGGAAAATACCGTGAGGAAACGGGCATGTCCTAGAACTAAAATTTCGAAGACATGCCACTAACCCGCACTGGGCCCGCGTGGTGGATTACGGCTCAATCCATCTCACAGAAAGAGGAGTCTGTGTCCCAGCAGTGGGAACATTATAGGCTGGTTATGTATGTGAGTATACTAGGAGCTATCATTAGTGTAAAAACACGAGCTAAGATGTCTTTAGGATTTTGATTGGATTTTTTCCTTTCTATACAATTTATCTTACTTCACAGCGTAGGATAGGCATTACCAGTAGTGGTATTTGTATTAGTGGTTCAGCAGCTTCGATATCATCAGGATTGTGCCAGAATATAGCAGTTCGTCGTGCTCGTGGTACGACAGCGGCTCTCCTGACATCATCTCTGTCATCAGAAGATAGCCGCCTCGCAACCATCGATGCCACACTCTGCTAGAGTGACAGTCCAGCCAGTGTCACTCTTATCCGACCTTTACGGTGATTCCAGTAACTTCGAATATTCGAAGACATGTGACATCTACCAACCCGCACTGGGCCCGCGTGGTGGATTATGGCCCACTCCCTCTCACAGAAAGACGAGGCCTGTGTAATTAGCAGTGGTAATATTACAGACTGATTGTGCTAAATGGGTAATTACAACAATGAGTACCAATTATTTATCCAGGTCATATTATGGTGTTTAGCAAAGTATAGGTCACGTATTTTTAATCGATCGAATTTTCTTTTATGTACAAATTACATAGCTGTCCTTTTACAGGCTAATTAAATATGTATATTGAAGGATCGTAAGTAGTAAGTGGCGTTCTGTAGTTTTGTCGAACTCCATGGGAGAAAGGCGTAAGTTTATATACCTATGCAAGGTGAGGGAAATTGATTGTTTACCAAAATACCAACTTGAATTTTCTGTATATTCAAATAACAACTATATAAAACAGCGAATTAACGTAGTGTATTACAAATTAGACAAAAAAATAATTTCCCTGACTGTATGGCAGAGCTCTTGTATAATAATAATAACGGTAAATGGCCTAATAGCGGAGAACCTTCACCAACACCTCAGGAGGCTCTCATTGCGCGGCTGGATCAAGGGCTTGATTCAGAAAGCAGTACTCCTGGACACGGCACGTATAGTGAGGAGGTTCCTCTCTCTAGAGCCCTGACCACCGGCAGCTTGGACCTTGTTCCTGATGCCGATGGGTCACTATTTTTTTATGTTTTTAAATGTTTTTTTATGATTTTATAAAAAATATTTAAAAATGTAATTAATGTGTATACAAATGTAATAAAGAAAATAATAATAAAATAATAAAAAGTTTTATTGATTCATACAAAAGTTTCACAATATTTGGGTATGACACTGGATCCCGCACTAGGATACCCTGTGTCGCAGGATCCAGTCTCTTTCAACAGATAATATTAATTTATTATAAAATATAGGTTAACAAATGCACCGGTTTCAGTATAATTAATCAAACTTAGGACTTAAAGGTGACCAAATGTATGTGTGAATGTGATGAGTGTATGTATGCATGTGATGAGTGTTAGTGTGATGAATACTTTAATATTCGAAAGATAAAAGATTTTCCGTTTCAGCATAATTAAGGCGAGGTTGCAGTACTTTTTAACTTTTTTAAACCTCTGTAAATCTAGCAAAATATAAATTTTGCGCAAAAAAAAAATATTTTAAGAAAATTGAACATATTATCAAGCACTGTGTGAAGATAGAAACATGAATTAAATTAATTGGCTCGATAAAAAAAAATCACAAAGATGACACTAAATCGCTATTTAAAACGTGTACCTTGAAGAGATTACTTCGTTAAACCATGTAAAAGTTATACCAAAAGATAGGCCTTATTGTTTTTTAGTACTTGGTAAGAACACATTTTATAATTTCCTTACTATTTTTTTCTATGGAGCAAATATACACAAAATCTAGCAGTTCAAGAGCTCGCAACGGCCGGCCAGTTACAGCCGGCTACACACCGCACTACAAGATGACCTAAAGCCCAAGCAGCCAATCCATAATATCCATAATAATAAAATAGAGGCTCTCTATTTTTATGTTAATTTGCATGAATATTCTGAAACAGTCACACATACAAGCGAAATGAAACTTTAGTTTATATGATTTATTGGATCTTTTTCTTTCCAGTTACGTAATTGTCATATTTTCGCCCGATACATTTTTTATTCGAAAATCCTGTCTTTTTAAGGATAATTATAAAAACAAACAAGATTGTTTGGCTTTTATGTCTAAAATAAATATTCAGAGCCAGAAAATATAGTTTATTATCCAGCCACCAGATATTTTTTCTCTAGATAAATGAAAAAAAAACTTTGTCCTCATACACCTATAATGTAATTATCATTGTATACATATAATAATTTGCACTTTGTCGGATAACAAATTACCTCAAATCTAGGAGTATCTAGGAGGATCCTAGGTTGCATCATCTGTCTTGAACCTGACTGCATTATTAGTCTAATCGATGTTCAGCACTAGTCTTCAAAACAATAATTAATAACAATTATTATATTATTATTAATAATATGGTTTACCTGTTTCTAGTAATGTGAGGATATAAATCATAGCTGATAGAGACCGTCAACAAAATCAAAAGCAAAAATTATCATGATTTCCAAATATTAATAAGATTTGTAGTGATTTTAAATACTAAACATAAAATTGAAAGTATGCAATTTGCCTTAAATGATTTTTGTATCAAGTTTAAAAGTATCACATTTGACAGTTATGGTAAAAGTGCTGGTTTTTTAACAGAATGGAATGATTTGGGCCGTCACGTAGTTGATAAGTCAATTCTCTTCAAGCCTCAGAACCTAAAGGTTGTCTTCAAGAAATCTAAATTCTACGCTGATATTATATTGAGTACATAATTAAAAAATACGTTAAATATTGCTCTGTACCGAGTTTGTATGTGTGCAAGAAGATATATTATACAGAAATATTCGTACTGAAAATGTGTTTAATTATAAAATAAATAGTTTTATTCCACGCCAGTAATTTTATATCAGGGAAAATTTAAAATTACATAGGAATATCCTAAAATTACCCAGTCACGGGCTCTGTTAGTTTACGCTATAAATAGGAAGGTCCGTTTAAAAAAAAATACACATCCAACTGTCATAAACGCCCTAAGCCGAGGTCTGTGTCGCACAGGGGGTGCCCTTAAACTAAGCGACTAAGTCTTATACCCGGGTTGGACGCCTTTATTTATTAAGGCATCCAAGGCACAGGATAGCCCGCTTAAGCAAACGACAACCACCTAGAGGTTGACTAGCGAAATGCCAAACGATAAGAAAAAACATCTGTCAAAAAAATCGAGAATTTTGATTGGAATAGGGTATTGAATGAAGTTTTCATATAGATTTTTCGAAACCAAAAAAAATTAAGCCACAGTAAAAAAAAAAAGTTTTAATACTTATCTTAAAAAAATGCCGATGTTGTATGCGTTTAGTCTATTGTAGAAATAGCAGCATATATCTGCTGCGAAACGCAAGAACGTCATAGTAACTTCGCGACATTCAGTACAATGATCGTTTTGCGTGACAAGGATAGTAGAATCATTTCAAAAGCGTGTAAATTCTCCATTTTTCCACTGATTTGATTAGTTTTTTCACAAGTCGTCTTTTTTAGTAACACCTGTAAAAATAAACACCAATTCATAAAAATATATATTTGATAACAGTCAAATACCCTATTGTTGATAATTCCATCTACTAAGACGGAATTATCACCCCCACTAGGGAAGATTAATTTAGGTACATCAATAAAAACTTTACCGGTTTTTCTTTTAAATTATAAAACAAGTTTTGTTGGACAAACAAGATGCATTATAAAACAACAGCTGTTTTTAAATACAATTGAAATTGGAAACGCGTCATTCGGTCATTTGCAAGTAGTAGGTACGGGTAAGCATCGCAAAAAAAAAAACAAAAGAAAAAACTTGAAATAAAGTCGCTTTTCGTGTCTGTCTGTGCGAACGAGTTTAAGAATAAGAGTAATATTTATTTACTAAGTATAGAATAATAATAACTGTTATTTGCTTAATATAAGAAAGAAAGAAATCATTTATTTGCTGATAATGTAGGCATATAAGTTGGAATATTTATTAAGTGTCCCGATACATTTTACCTTACGGCATGCAAAATATTAGGTTTGAATTGAGTAGTAATATAGATACAGCTATTACGATTATTATTAGCCATAAAAAAAATCAAAATAATTAATAGAATTATTATTATAGAATAATAATAATATTTATTTTGCTTAATATAGAATAAGGCGGTCATACAGACAGACACTAAGAGTATGAGTATGTAATTTGTAATAGATATAAGTAGATACAATCATACAAACTTCATTTTTTTTTTTTTTTGTAAATACAGGTTGAGATCGACTAATTTAAAACTGCACGCGCCTCCACAAATTCTGTATATGCATTTTAAATGTGTGCATAACGCAGTGGAGGGGCGTGCAGTTTTAAATTAGACGATTTGTACTTGCAGATTATGATTAGGTTATGATGCACTAAAATAAAGTAAGTTATGTTATGGTTTGGGGGTATGAGGAACAGGGTGTAAAGTTCACTCATCCACCATAGAAATGGGAGGATCCTCCGACCAGACGGGTGTTGTGTCTGGTGGGCAACTGCCCGCCGGTTGATGTCGGGACGTTGTATATATGCTAGTTGCGCGGTAAACTTTTCTTGTGCGATGCAGGATTTGCGTGACGTCAGTATGACGCGTAGTTCGCATGTGGCGATGTTGATTACTCTACAATGGGATTGGACAAAGGTAAAAATATGGGATAGGGTCAGCAATATATTATTACAGATAACATACAAAATGTGATATCCAATTTTGTCATTTTTCGTCGTGTGTTCTTGTGATTGTTATTCTGATAAAAACTATGTACCTAACTATTTGTATTTTTTTTTATAATTTTAATAAAAGAGAGATTTTTATTCACTCTTCTTTAGATGACTAGGAATTCTTAAGGAAAATTCTTATTGATTTTAATTTCGGGACGTTGTATATACGTATACTAGTCGCGCGGTAAACTTTGCTTGCGCGATGCAGGATTTTGCGTGACGTCAGCGTGACGCGTAGTTCGCATGTGGCGATGTTGATGCCGCCACAGGTTTGGTCCCATGTTCAAGAAAAGTATTATTGGGCTTTTTTATGAAAATTTTGCAGCCCGGAGACTGTAATAGGTTTGCACCCTAATACATGGGACCTGGCGTAAGTAACGGAATGTAGGTGTAGGTATATTGTGCACCTCTGCCCATAACATTAACATCGTGTCTTTATCGTAATAACATTCTTATGTAAGTAGGTAGTTACTGTACCGGTTTCCAAGATTCTCGATGTGATTATTTAATTAATTTAAAAAAAATTGAGCCGTCACGGGACGACTGGCAGATGTGAAACATCGCACTACACACATATTTACACACTACTACATATACTGTATAAGTGTATAGTGGCCGATCGCCACGTGGCATGCGTCGCCCCGCCAGCAATCGGTTTTACGTGCGCCGACGTTCTGTTTCACATCAAAACTAATTAGCGATCACCGCTTCTATAAAAGATAAACTATTTAGTCTTGATGGACAGTACAATAAAATAGCTCAAGTGTATTGCTCGTTTGTTGAAAAAAAAATGAAGAAGGTTTTAGTTGCCCTGTGTGTTCTAGCTCTGGTCGCTTTGTCAGCCTGCACACCTCAATCAAGAGGCTGTATCTACATTTAGGGACGATGTAAGTGTGTCAAAAACTTATATATCATCATCTGTCTAGTCTGTTCCCGACTATGCTGGGGTCGGCTTCCAGTCTAATCTGATGCAGCTGAATACCGATATTTTACATGGAGCTACTGCTAATATGACCTCCACAACCCGGTTACTGGGTAACACGATGCGTGCCCCTTGGTAAGACTGATTGGCATACTTTCGTGCTTATGACTACCCGTAACAAATGTCAAAGATATTCAAATGACAGCCGGGACCAACGTCTTAACGTGCGTCTTAAGGGAATCGTTATACAGGGTTTTTGGTGCATCGTGTGCCAAATTGAAATGGTCGACTGAAGGAGTCATCCGCTAGCCTTTCAGACCCTTTAACACCCCTCATGCTCTGTGGATTTTTTTTTTTCACAGCTTTAATTTAAGTTTTACCTTTGCGAGTGAATTAAAAAAGAACTAGGTGACTAATATCACTAATTTTGTATTTAAAAGTATTCTTAAACAATACACATCGAAATAAAATTAAAATTCAGAGTCTACGCCTTATATTTTTTTTTAAATCTGTATTTGAATGTAAAATTTGGGTCTTTTTTTTGGAAAACAATAAAAAGTCGATAAAAAAAATCCACAGAGCATGAGGGGTGTTAAGGGATCTGAAAGGCTAGCGGATGACCCCTTCAGTCGACCATTTTAATTTGGCACATGATGTACCAAACACCCTGTATAATGCATGGTCACCCATCTACGGACCGATCCCGTCATCTTTAAATAAAGTTTGTCATTATTCGTCTGTCAAAACTAGTGACAACTAAAGGCACTTTAGGGCGGGGGGGGGCGTTAAACTTTGTATGGAAGAATCTCAAGGTCTGGCCCCATTACCGACTAAAGACTAACTGGGCAAAAGAGGGTAATTTAGTTTTTAGGGGTGAATTTTACTTCGTGTCTTGATTAACTCAAAAGTAATCTAAACATTCATCCCTTTATTTATAAACGCTGCTTAAAGTTAAGTTATCATAACTTAACTTTAAGCGACGATTGTTTTAAACCAACTCCTTTTGGAAAAAGGAGTTGGTTTAAAACATAATTTTCATATAAACTGTGTCCAGTTTATATGAAAATTATGTTTCCTTTGATGAATAAACTTCCAAATTGAACCAAATACTTAAATAAAAAAGACGCATTTATACATTTTTGAAAACCAAGTTATAGGGGGTGTGGAAGGGGTGTTAAATACGAAACCCACGCGAACGAAGTCGCTGGTGAAATGCTAGTTCTGATTGAATCATTGTTATATTTTATTTGATGTAATTTGGGTTTTACATGAATTAAATGTGTTATTGTTTTAACCTTCAATTGACCCCTACAGCTGTTTTACTTAGATATATGAATCGTACGATAGCTATATAAGAGCCGAACAATAACCTATTAAATCAGTTTGCTCACTGAACCGTTTGATCATATATCTCGTACTTTTTGAGAAATAAATACTAAATCAGTAAGAATGAAGGTTTTGATCGCCCTGTGTGTTTTAACGATCGTCGCCTTGGCGTATGGTACGCCTTATCCCAGAGAGTGCCAATACGATCCTTGGGGAAGATGTAAGTATGGTCGTAAAATTGTTATATGCTTTGTGTTTTCGGAATTACCCGCTACCGGCCGGTAGCAATTTGAGGAGAATCGGCTGTTATGGCGGAACTTGGGACAGACAAATAGCCTATCCTGCTTCGATAGGCTGAATGCTAGGCTATGTCTTGGTCTGTTTGACTTGGATAGGCTGAATTGATTACATGTCACTAATGTTCAGTATGTTATTTTGTTTTGTTGAGCCACTTATTATAAGACATAAGCATCTGAAAATAACTATCTCGTCATAAGTCCATGTCGTAATCGTAAACACTTATTATACCGGTTTTCGTTTTTGTCGAATATGGTTCAACTGTTTGGGGAAACAAGGCCTGATGATATTTTGTTTTTTCTAGCTACTTATCATAAGAATTTCAAGAACTTCTTAGTACGTTCTGGAAGCATCTGAAAATAACTACAACATCATATGTCCATATCGTAAAAACTTTTATCATACCGGTTTTTGCGTTTGTCGAAGTAGTTATTTAGTTTTGTTGAAAAACTAAATGGTCATCGTTGCTATATAAGACGACCTATTTAGTTTAAATGGACAGTGCAATAAATTAGCTCAAGCATTTTGCTCGTGTTTCTTGAGAATTAGAAAACGTAAATTAGTTACCATGAAGGTTTTAGTAACTCTGTGTGTTTTAGCACTTGTTGCTTTGTCAGCTGGTAAACCTCAATCTAGAGGAAAGAGGTGTATCTACATTGAGGGAAAATGTAAGTGTATTTGTCAAAAAACTTTTATATACTTTACTAGCGAGTGGCTCCTGTTTCACGCGGTTCTTATGACTTGACAAAGTATCGAAAAGTTTTATTCCTTCCGCATCTGTGCAATAATACTTCCTTATCTTAATATCTTATTTCAGATTTGTTACAGTTGTAATGGCAATCATGCCATTTGGTTTAAATAGGTTTTTATTTTTATTATTTTAGTAATATTTTGTAAAGATTCTTTTTTAATTTGTGAATGTGAGAACGTTGGTAGCTTACACTGTCCTCCCATACCTATTAACACTGTAACTTGAAAACATTGTAAAAGCCCATTAATTTTAAAAGAGTAACTGTGGAGTTTCTTGCCGGCTCTTTTCCATAGGAAACGACCAACTGGAACCGTGAACCTAGCTTCTGACGTTTCATAAGCGCCCATGGAGTGTGTTATGAGAAATAAAATACTTGATTTTGGTTTTGCTTAATCAAATAAAAACCGGACAAGTGCGTGTCGGACCACGCACAATGATGGGTTCCGGAGTTGAGATGAATTTATCCCAAAAACAAACTTTGTAGTTGGGAAACATGTTTCCCCATACGTCACGGTCAATTCTCGAACTGCAAATTTAAGTTGGTCGACTATTACTAGTTAACTTGTAAGGCATATTTAGCTGTGATAGGTTTCCTTTCAATTTCGTTATATATACCTACTACTGCCTGATTTTTTTCACATATCCTCAATCAACCATTTAGCTGGTAGGGGGGGACGACGACAGTTGACTCTAAGAAAATTTAGCAATTTAAAGCTTCATATTACGCAAACGGATCCCTGCATCGAAAAATGGTTTTCACAGACTTATAATATTTTTGAACGGCCTATCCAACGATACCCCACACCATGGGATAGACGAGAAAAGAAATATCATCCGCACTTTACGTGTAAGGGAGGTACCCTAAAAAATATTTTTTTTAAGATTTTATTTTACGACTTTGTTGGCGTAACTAATATGTATACCCATGCCAAATTACAGCTTTCTAGAACTAAGAGCCTCTGGGCTAAGGCGGGGAGGCGGGGACTGACGGACGGACGGACAGACAGACAGTCAGACAGACGGACATGGCGCAACTATAAGGGTTCCTTGTTGACTACGGAACCCTAAAAATGGTCCTGGAGAGTTCTTATGAATATTATTTGGTTACTAATAGAAATATATTGAATATGGTGCTCCTATAAATAGCATACGCAAACTCATTTTCGTTATGTAGGCACCTACATAATTATATAACTTTAACTTTTTTTAAGTTCGTTTTTTTATCCCAGATAGTAATTTGACATTTGAAATCTTTGTTGTTTGTTTTTCGATATTGGAGTTTGACATTTGCACCTGTCAAATTACTATCTGTGATTAAAAAACGAAGTTTAGGTATACCTATTTATTTTCGCGAATCTTATATTTTTATTTTTCGGGTATGTACTACTCAAGTAATAAAAATATTTTATTTTGTACGTTGATTACAATTTATATTATCTACTGAAAAATACATCATTAATATCTAAAGAAAAAAAAAACTGATTCTCAAAATGTTATCCTAAGTCTTGTAGTTTACTTTTTTTCTTATTCTTTTGGACTGATGCTGCCTTTGAGGTCCATAATCTAAATGTTTTGGTGCCCAAAAATGACACAACGTTAACAAAACGAATCGTTATCGATAAATCTTTACACGTGGCCGGCGGAGACGTAATCACATAATTATAGGTATCTAGGTGTGTCATACATATCATGGAGTAGAACAAAACCTAATTAAAATATTATATTTTTCATGGAGAAGTTTGGGCACTCTTTTTGGAGTACTAATAATATAATAATAATCTTTTTTTTTTCAGGATAGGTACCTACTAAAATATTAAGAATAATTAATTTTGTATGTTGATTACAATTTATAAATTTATATTATTAGATCCGTAAGTCTTGTTGATTGTTTTTTTTTTGGGCTGATTTAATGGTCCTTGAGGTCAATAGCTACTAACCGTGGGGTTAGTAGCTATTGACCTCAAGGACCATTACTACAACTACTAACCCTGTTACTAAACAAAACGTATCGTTACCGGTAGATCTTTACACGTGCCGGCAGAGCTTGTGGGTCAAACTGAATACATAAAGACTTTTTTCGTTCGTAAATAAATATTAACTAATTGTAAATATGCACTAATTAGCATTAAGGCTCGTACAGACTCACGCAATATCGCGGGTGCGACAGGCACTGACAAAGAAATTGTGCTAGTCTGTACGAGCCTTGAAGAAAATTAATATTAGAAAAAAAAATACGAATTCGACATACAATTTTTGTTTTGCAACATAATCTGGATTTATCTTCATATTACTGCATATTTATATCTTGTTCATGATAAAAATATGAACGCAGAATCCGCGACGTCAGTAATGATGAAAAACAAAAGCAAAACAAACAACTCACATTATTTTAGCCCGCGGGGCTAACTTTGGCCCGAATAGAAAAAGTGTTTTGATTCCTTCTAGTTCATCTAGCACGCAAGCAGTCAACGTAGTTCGTATATGAGCATACTCGTATGCTCATATGAGATGAGATGCAAAAAAAAATGCTCATTATAAATTCAAACTAAGTACTTTCTGTAATATGATGTTACCAGATTAAATTCTTGAAATGGAATCAACCCTAGACATTAACAAGAAACTTATCCAAAAACGTAGAAAAATATGGCAAAGTAATTAAAATGTAATTTCTTAATTAATTGCCTTAATTTAGGAGCGAAGTTTGAAGTCGTTAATGACGAATGAAATTATTTTTAATTATCTCGTCACTAACGAGATTTTTATTGACCAGCGGGGGGTTATTTGTATTATTTGTGTAACGTTTGATATTATTACCAAAACAACGATTGTGATCAATCTGCTAAATGGTCGTGGTAGAAAACTTCACAATAATTAAAAAAAACATCACAATAATTATTTTGAAAATACCTTACCTAGGATAAAGATTTAATAGGCCGAAATAATATCTTCACCAAATAATAGCTTTATATTATCTTTTAAAGTCATCATAATCTTTTCCTATCGTGAGCCATATGCAGTAGGTGCACTTCTCATGTTGTCATAAACAGTCTTCGTCTCAATGTTTACTTTCTTCTTTGGTATAGGTACAGCCAGCCTCAAAACATGTCTTCTCTCCTCTCTTTCCTCTTCTTTTCGAGTCATCATCATCATCATCATTCTCCTGCCCTTATCCCAATTTATTTGGGGTCGGCGCAACATGTCTCTTTCTTCCATACTTCTCTATTAGTCATGATCTCTGTAGTCACTCCTTTTCTAGCCATATCATCTTTCATACAGTCCATCCATCGTTTCTTTGGTCTTCCCCTACTTTTATAGCCATCGACATCCATACTCATAACTTTCCTGACGACATTTTCCTCATTCCTCCGCATCACATGCCCATACCATTTATTTTTTATTTTTGGGACGGTAAATTATCAAATAACTTCTCCCGCTGGGCGGAGCAGGAGGGCGTGTCACACTTTTACTGACTAAAACCCACCCGTGTTCCTTTGAGTGCCTGTGTGCCAGGGCCACAATATCCCTTTCGGACAAACTTGCAACCCTGGCAGGCAATGGCCCTAACGGACCCCGTCAGTTGGTGCTGACATCTCTTTGAGGCACGCGTGGAACACAACGCGCCGTCAACCCGGGCCTGGTCCTTATCGGCCGGCGATCTACCCATTGCTCACCATCCGCAAGCCTGCGCCTACGGTGGCCGGGAATCAGCCTGCGACTCCCGACGCCCGGGGCATCTCCCGCGGCGACTAGGGTCGTGAGGGCACGAATTTCTCCTCTCCATCACGCGTTCCGCCTCCTCCTTCGCAAGCATTACTGCTTCGCAGAAGGAGGTGAAGGCATCCCATGCACTCTCGCTCCAAAGCATGGCCTGAATCAGGGCCGGATGCGAGAGATCACTGCCGCCGATCACCTCCCGAAACAACCGATGAGGACCTGTGGCAGGCGGAAGGTGAGGATACCGTGGCACCTCTAGCCACTCCTCAAGGAGGGGTCTTATACTTCGCGAGCATTACTGCTTCGCGGAAGGAGGTGACGGCCTCCCATGCACTCTCGCTCCGAACCATGGCCTGAACCAGGGCCGCATGCGAGAGATCGCCGCTACCGATCACCTCCCGAAACAACTGGTGAGGACCTGCGTCAGGCGGAAGGTGAGGACGCCGTGGCACCTCTCTAGCCACTCCTCAAAGAGGGGTCTTATCGCCACAATTGTGGCGTGCCCAGCGCTGCGTTACGAAAATTGCACTCTCGATGTCGCCATGAGATCCCGCCGGAGCTCCGTCCGCTGTGCCGTGATTTCTCGCGGCAGTGGAGTTACGCCAAGGCGTTTCACCTCCTCGCGCCACTCCCATATGTGCGCGAGGGCTTTTGCCTCCAGATCCCATGGCGGCAGTCCGGCATGGAGGCCCGCCGCCTCGAGGGAGACCGTGCGGTATCCTCGGACCAGGCTGATGGCCATTTCCCTTTGGGACGCGTTCAATCGGCAGGCTTGTCGCAGCCTTAAGGAACGCGCCCACACCGGTGCCCCGTAAAGGGCCATGGACCGCACGATCCCCACGTAGAGCCTCCGGCAGGAGGCGACACACCCATACCATGACAACCGATTTCCGCACAACTTTCCTTTTTTTTCTTTTTTTTTCGAGTCTAAGGCAAAATTTAAAAAAAAATATTTTATTATGTTAGATGAGTTAGGCCCCAGGTGGCCAAACCACGTTTTTAGGTCCTCCAAAGTGTAAGTGTATGGACAAACTCAAACTCAAAGCATTTATTTCAATTAAACCATTTACAGGCCACTTTTGAATTGCCAAAGAGTCGGTCAGTTAGTCAGAAAGTGGAAGCTATTTGCCCATTCCTTTTTAGATCTCTATGGAGAAGAACACACAAGGAACTCCAAGGACACTCTTTTAAATCAAGATATTACAAAATCCTGGGTACATTATTCTTGTCGCTTCTATATGTGAGAACAATGTAAAAAACAAAAAAAAACAAAAATATTTAAAAAAAAACAATTCAAAATATAAGATTAAAAGATTACAAAATAAGCCCTGGCAGTTAAGAGCCTCAACACGTTCACGAACATGACGCGTGGATCATCACCATCCAGCTCAACCACTTTGTAGGGAACCGAATGATCCAACACACGCGCCACCATCAGCGAGACATTTAAGTGAGCATGACAGCATAGCAGCCAACATACATCATAACATAATAAACGGCTCCATAGTACTCACATTTACAAAATTGAAAAAAAAAAAGGTTTTGATCACTTTGGACCCTCCAACTTAAGGGTCATGGTAGTTACAATGAGTCATATGTTTTATGACGACACATGGATACAATATTATGGAACAAACATTGTAGACAATTTAGTGAATTCTTGTCGATGCATACACATTTTTGATGCAGATTTTATTTAGTGAGTAGTGAGTCTGTCCATCATTTCTGATATCTACCTCTCACCTTTCTCAGCTCACATGAAACATGTTTATGAATATCAAATTCACGAACCAGCACGTGTCATAATTATATTCGTAACGAGAACAATACGAAAATATAGTTCAACTGATTAAAACTACCAACGGGATGTGGAACAACATTTTAAAATGGATTCAGTTTGATCATTAACTTTAGATAAAACAAAATTTAAATGCATGGACAACAGTATACTGTAAATTCAATTTATATAATATTGCAATTACTGTTCTAAACGAATCGGTAGATAAATAAATTGGCAATGAATTGAAGAACATTACGTACAAAGTTAATTACATCTAGTCTAAATAGCGCTTGTTTTAACATGTCGGGTCAACTTGGTTGAATTATAAGCACAGTTTTCGTAATTTTGGTTAAAAATGCAGGAGGAAAAGGTAATTATGTGTAGGTAGGTAACTCCTTACTGTCTTTATGAACGATAGTTTATTAAATAATGATGTAGCGGAACGCGTCCATCAGGATGACATTGACGTTTGTGACAGTAGATTGGTTACCGCGCCATGTCCGGTAGTGTTGTAGAAAAAAAATCTCCTTTTATATTCATCATCCGTCTTGCTTGCTGTGGCATGATGGATAATAAGGGCCTCGTGGCTAAATAATAAAAGCTGCAAGTGTCGGTCTTCAAGGTTAAGCAACGCTTGCCGAGGTCGGTCCGTGGATGGATGACCATCTATTACCTACCCCTAACGGCCGAGGCTCGGAGGGGTCCATGCCTCGGTCGTTACGGGTATTCAGAAGCCCGAAATTCTGAAAACCAGTCTAACCAAGGAGTATCGTGTTACCCAGTAACCGGGGGTCTACTCCGAAGCGCTAAACCGAAGTATCGGCCGTTTTATAACTTCCAAAGTTTCCTTTTTTGACTTTGAGTCCTTACCCGACTTCATTTCGCAGTTTTGACTTTGGCTTATCTCTTCGCCGTAGTCAGCGATAGTTAGCCGTAGTATAGAAACGACCGAACATTCGGCCGATACTTCGGATTTATGTGTGGAGTAGACCCCCTGGTTGAAGAGATCGCCGATAGGCAGTCGCTCCATGTAAAATTCTGGTATTCAGCTGCTGGTTAGACTGGAAGCCGACCCCAATTTAGTATAATATATATAAAATATACAACTAATTTTATTTCACAGTTTATAATGCTGTATTCACTAAGAAAGACGGATATTTAAACTGAGCCATCCGCGAGGGCTTTTTTTTTTTTTTTTGGGTGGGAAATCATCAACTAACTTCTCCCGCTCTGGGCGGAGCGGGAGGGCGTGTCAGACTTTTACTGACTAAAACCCACCCGTGTTCCTTCCGTTGCCTGTGTGCCAAGGCCACGATATCCTTTTCGGACAAACTCGCAACCCCGGCAGGCATTGGTCCTAACGGACCCCGTCAGTTTGTGCTGACATCTCTTTGAGGCGCGCGTGGAACACAACGCGCCGTCGACCCGGGCCTGGTCCTTATCGGACGGCGAGCTACCCATCGCTCACCGTCCGCAGGCCCGCGCCTACGGTGGCCGGAAATCGGCTTGCGACTCCCGACGCCCGGGGCGTCTCCTGCGGCGACTAGGGGCGCGAGGGCGCGAACCTTGTCTCACCCTCACGCGTTCCGCCTCCTCCTTCGCTAGCATAACTGCTTCGCAGAAGGAGGTGACGGCCTCCCATGCACTCTCGCACCGAACCATGGCCTGAACCAGGGCCGGACGCGAGAGATCGCCGCCGCCGCGAGAGATCGCCGACTAACTATAATAAATACCTAAAAGGTATTCTGATGCCTAACAATATCGATTTACTATGTTCCGAAAATTCGAGACATTCAAATTTTAATTCAGAACTTAAGTTTGGTTTAATTCTCTAAATTATGAGGTCGTAGATTTTGGTGCACGGTAAAACTCTGACGAATGTTTGCGCCAACTTTTATGTATAAAAATGTAAGTGTACTATTGAATGAATAAATAAATAAAATAAATTCTGAAAGAAGAATCACCGCGTCCATACCCACGTGCATGCACGATTTTCTACGTAGTACAGAAACTTTTTATTTAGGTATAGCTCTGGATATCAGTGAAAACAGTATATTCATATACTTTATTTTTGTTGAACAGTAAATAGTTTTTAGAGTGAAAAAGAGTATAATATTGTTTTTAATAGTATGTTTGGCAACCCTAGCTGGGACTGAACGTGTTAATTGATAATATTATCATAACATCATTTTGTCCCCGGATGTGTTCTCCAGCGCGTCTACAAAGTCGTTTACAAAGCGGTTCGTGTTTCGAAAACGACTTTTAACAGCACCCTAATCGCATAACACACTATCCATTACAATATGAATGATTTTGAAGTATATTGCTAATCCATTGCTTCGTATGTTCGAAAGATGTGTCTGCTCAACAACGTAAATAACGCTATGAATGTCGTTGAACTGTCAAAATGAAACCCATTGCTGCTAATAGTGTGTTACGAAATTACCTCGCATTTATTTATAACTACTTTTCGATGATCGTTATCGCTGATAAAATGTCATTTTGTCCCTCGCAAAGTCAAAGTCAAATGATAAATGATAAATGATAAATAAATGATAAATGATAAATGATTTATTTCTGTAAGTAGGTTTGTACAAACACTTTTACACGTCAATCATATTAAAAAAAACTAGATGAGGTCGGCGTTTCGTATCCGACTACTCTGAGAAGAAAGGCCGAAACAAACTCAGAGGTCACAGTCTCTTTTTAAAGTCCAGACATAATCTTGGTCAGATCATGTGAAGACCATGTAGATTGGTGCCTGAAATGATCTTTTGACGAAAGAACCACACAGGTTGAGGGGACCTGTCCAGTCAGTGCACGCATTTGTCAGTAGTCGTGCAGCTCAACTAAGAACTTAAGGAGCTCAACGATTCAACGAACAATACCAAAGAAAGGACATTTGGGTAGGCCGCATAAAATCACTCAAACTGCCAGACTATGATAAAAACTAAATGAGAAAAAAAAGGAAAATGAACAAAAACCCACATAGTCTTCACATTTACAATACTTAAAACAATATAATACTTAACAAAGTAAATATTCATGTCATTGTATATATAAAATTAATCACTGTCAATGTGTATATAAAATACGGATATAATCTTGGTCAGATCATTTGAGAACCATGTAGATTGGTGTCTGACATGGTCTTTTGACGAAAGAACCACACAGATTTGAGTGGACCTGTCCAGTCAGTGCACGCATTTGTCAGTTATCGTGCAGCTCAACTCAAAACTTAAGGAGCTCAGCGATTCGACGAACAATACCAAAGAAAGGACAATTGGTTAGGCCGCATAAAGTACTCAAACCGCCAGACCTGCATTAAAAATTTTTTTGATTGAGAATAAAAATAAAAAAACAATTCACATAGTCCTCACATTCATAATAATTAAAATAATATAATACTTTACAAAGTAAATATTCATGTCATAGTTTAGGTATTTAAAAATTTCAATCAAAAAATAGTATAAATAGTTGGCAAAAAAAATCGAATCAAGATTCACTGTAAATTGGAGCAGCTCAATCCCAAGCCTTTTTGTCCTCAATAAAGTCTTTAACAGTATAAAATGCTTTCTGGCACAGTTTCCGTTTTATAAAACATTTGAATTTATTAAGGCTTAATTCTTGAATATGGCTAGGAAGTTTATTATAAAAACGTATACACTGGCATCTAAACGAGCCACCTATTTTTTTAAGCCTGGTTTTAGGAACAACAAATTTGTGCTTGTTCCTAGTATTTACATTATGGATATCACTGTATTTTTTAAACAGATTAATATTTTTATGTGCATACAATAGATTTTCATAAATATACTGAGAAGCTACAGTCAGTATATTAATCTCTTTAAATTTGTCTCTGAGGGAGTGTCTGGGACTTAATTTATAAATTGCACGAATTGCTCTTTTTTGTAAAACAAAAATTGTCTGAATGTCGGCGGCATTTCCCCACAACAGAATACCGTACGACATTACACTATGAAAATAACTAAAGTATACTAAGCGGGCTGTCTCTAAATCAGTTAAATCACGAATTTTTCTAACGGCGTATGCTGCAGAGCTAAGCTTTTTCGACAATTTATCTATATGGGGGCCCCATTGAAGCTTGGCATCCAAAGTTATGCCTAAGAACACTGTAGAATCTTCGGGTTTCAACTCTTCACCCTTTATGAGCACACTAGTTTTTACTTGTCTAACATGAGGTATTGTAAACTTAATACATTTAGTTTTTTTCTCGTTAAGAAGTAGGTTATTAACATTAAACCAGTTAACTACTTTTTCGAGGGCACTATTTACATTGTCAGTAACCAACTGCTGACGTTTGAGTTTAAATAAAAGTGAAGTGTCGTCTGCAAACAACACTATATCATGTTTATCCTTTATGAGGTAAGGCAAGTCATTTATATAAATAAGAAACAAAAATGGGCCAAGAATTGAGCCCTGGGGTACCCCCATTCTTACTACAGATCCGGGAGATCTTTTTCCGTTAACATCAACTCTCTGAATCCTATCACTTAAATATGAAGTAAGAAGATCCAGAGAGGCATTTCGGATTCCGTAGTGGTGCAGTTTCCTGATTAATGTTTTATGAAGAACGCAATCGAATGCCTTGGACAAATCGCAAAAGATGCCCAAAGCATCGCATTTATCCTCCCATGCATTATAAACATGTCCTAAAAGTTCAACACCGGCATCAGTAGTCGAACGACCCTTTGTAAAACCGAACTGTTTGTTATGCAATAACTTATGTTTATTAAAAAATCTTTGCATTTGATCTAAAATAAGTTTTTCAAAAATTTTACTAAAGGTAGGTAGCACTGAAATAGGTCTATAATTAGTAGGGTCTGATGTACTACCCGATTTAAACAACGGTATTATTTTACTGTTTTTCATAAGATCAGGAAACTCACCAAGGTCAATACAATTATTAAAAATAACAGCTAAAGTAGGTGCTACAATGTTTATAATCGACTTAGCAACGTCCACAGAATTACCCCATAGATCTGCGGTCTTTTTAACATTTAATGTGTGAAAGATTTTAATTACATCTTTACAGGTGACATATTCGAAATGAAATTCAGAATCACAAACTGGAACGTTTTCCTTAAGTAAAGACTCTGCAGCAGTGGTTGATGAGTTTAGAGATTTAGTAGTCAATATAGGAATCTCTGCAAAGAAATTTTCAAAGGCCGCGGCGACTTGAGAATCTGATTTAATTATACTGTCATCAATAGCAAGGCTGTAGTCACTACTTCGGTTGCATGACCTTCCCGTTTCACTATTAATGATATTCCATGTCATTTTAATTACATTACTACTATTTTTGATTTTTGAACTTAAGTAACGTGACTTGGCCATACAACAAACATTTTTAAATAATTTTGAATAATTCTTAACATATAAATTAAATTCAGCAGTGTTTATAATAGTCCGTTCATCATACAACTCATATAGTCGTTTTCTACTTTTATGTATACCAACGGTGGCCCAGTCACTGAAAGAAGCATTACTATTAACCAAGAATGTTTTTGGAATGAAAGTGTTGGCAAATTGTGTGCAATACATACAAAAGAAATCATTATATTGTTGATTAGGGGCGACATTAGTTGACAAAACTGGTAATTTACTCAACAGTTTAGTTTTAAATGTTTCCAAGCGCTTAGTAGTTTTTGGGGTGACAGTGATATCTTTTTTAATAACTTTTTTGTTCGGATTTGGAATAGTGATTAATTGTCCGCAATGATCTGAGTCTATTAGATTAATAATTTCTTTGTGGGTTGGTATAACATCTGTATAAATGTTATCTAGGCATGTGGCACTAGTGGGAGTTATTCTAGTGGGCTCCAAAAATTGGTAAGCAAGATTGTATGACTGAAACAAACTTATAATTTTAGTACTTAACCCGGAATTTTCTAATAAATTAACATTAAAATCACCACAAGTGATGATAGACTTATTTGAATTACAGATTTTGTGCAATACATCATCCATAACCTTTTCAAAACAATCATACAATCCTGAGGGAGGTCTGTACACACTTAATATAATGAACTGCTCCAATTCTATACAGGCTATTTCAATTGTCCGCTCAACAGAGAGGCTCACAATGTCCTTGCGGTCTTTAAATCTAAGCTGGTTATTCACTAAAATTAATGAGCCACCATGTATAGCATTTACTCTGCTGAACGAACTACCAACCTGGTGATTACTAAAATTGAACATGAACTGGTGGCTTTTAAGCCAATGTTCTGTCATACAAAGAATATCTATATTGTTACAATTCAGGAATAATTCTACTTCTAAATCTTTGTTCAAAAACCCTTGAATGTTTTGATGCACCAAGTTGATACTATTTGATTTTTTTACACTTTCATTTGATTTATTATTTGCTTTCATAACATTTTTGCAAGAGTTTTCCTCCATTGTCCTTATTTCTAATTTAAATGATAATCAATGTCATCAATTGTTACCAAATTATTGACAGAATAGTTTAAAATTACACTGCATTGCTCAAAAGAAGCAATTTGTTTAGCCAAATTTTTGGCTGAAATAGTAAAAAAATATGATAGCGACACAGCTATCTGTCTTTTGTGGTAGTTAGAAAGATAGTACATAACAACATTATATCTATCCTTTGTCAAATACAAATTATTACTAACATAATTGTTAGTATCAATTAAATGGAAAAGATTATCATTATAAGTTAAATTGTGCAATGTAATATTAATGTCAAATCTTATGTTATTTTCTTCCTGTGGCAAACTGTTACTATACGGGAATGTAAACAACACAATTTTTTGTAAACGTAGGTTGCACAATGTTCTATGATATTGGAGTAATTCTCCTTTGTTTACATTTCCCCTATTTCCCATAAAAATTAATAATGTTGTTTCCTGTTTAAAGTTACATTTAATAATTTCTTTCATGATATCAAATAAAGAACAACCAGGCATGCAGTAATTTATTATTGAGTGTCCTGGGTATTCATTTGTCAACAAGTGGCCTAAGTCCTTGCCAATCTCATCACAAAATAATACAATATCATTATTTACGATTTGTTTACATTGTTTATTGTAATTATTAGTATAAGGAATTTTCAAATCCACACAAGGCAGCGGTAAGGTGGTATTGCTTGTTGCCAATGAATGGTCTGGCGTAGGTACATTGGATGTTGTTTGACAATGCTCACAGTTGTTTGTTTGTGAGTTAACCAAATCATTCATTGCCAACATATATTCCCTCATTAGATGTTCAGAGGTATTATATTTGTTTGTCATTGAACTAAGTTTCTCTTGTAGGTGGTCAAGTTGTGATTGCAAGTCCTGTGTGTCAATGTTGTATTTCCTAGTACTTTGCTCCAAATTAAAAGAATACATATCTAATTGTTTAAGTAAATTTAACCTTTCTCTATTGAGTTTAACATTTTTGATAAAGAACCTCTGTCTTTTTACCATTTTCTGTGTTTTTACAATGTATTTATTAATTTTAATGTATTTTTTTAGTTTGTTTTTACTGGTGACTACCCTCACTGAATAACATGACTTCGAATCGTCATCACCTGTTAAATCTATAGTGTAAGAGGGTTTTATGGCAGAAACCATTGATGGGGCAATAGGAATCAATTCATTGAAAAGACTTTGATTCAGCGAGGCTGTGATGTTATGATTTGTAGTTTCAAGTTGTGTAATTTGACTTTGAGCCTCGTGTAGCTGCTGTTGAAGTAAATGTTTGTGATTAAGAGCTTGTTCATACTCTATGCTACACTGGCTGAACCCATCCACAACAAGTTGAAGCCTGTCCCGTTCTTCTATGGCATCAGTGTATTGAGTATATATCTGAGCCATTTCAATTTTTAACTTCTTATTCCTTTCATGGGCATCAAAGAGCACCCTTTCATTGTCATCTATTTCCTTATTAAGTTGGTCACAGGACTCCTTCGACGCCTTTAATTCGCTCAAAGCCTGATTAAGTTTGGACTCTTCAAGGCGAGCACGGGCGCTGCGAGTCATAATCATGATTATAACTCAAATAAGAAAGCGACAAGAAATTGGAAGAGAGTAGATAGGTGTGGCAGCAGTTAAATAGATGATTAGTTTAAAAGAAAAATGAAATTTAATGTAAAGGAGTTCTGTCACCAAAACAAACTAAGGTTATGTTTACGTTGAAAGGTCATTGGCATCAATATGAAGCCGTACGGAAAGTGAACAAGGTAAATGCTGGAGAAATTATAATACGTAAACAAACTAATAGCAAGTAAAATAAGAAGTATTGTACCTGTTAAGATGACAATGCAAAAATTCACTTGTCGCCGGTAACCTGACACTGATTCACAATCAAATATTTACACTTATTTTGCAGTTGGCATGTGAAACTAATACACAATACACATTATTATCCTATTTACTTGATGAGTAGTTGGTAATAGGCCAAAAAATAAAAGAAATTTAATATTTAAGATTAAAATTACAAGAACAAATTAAAATCAGCTGTTAGCTGTAGTGTTGCCACAGGAAAAAAAAAAAAAAAAAAAAAAAAGAAAAAAAAAAAGTATTTATTAGTGTGATTTTTGGTGATACAGTAGATCTTATAAGTAGATATTACAACAAATGTCTACAATAATAAGTATGTCAATGGATACATTACAAGCATGTCACTTTAAGTAAAAATAATAAAAATAAATTATTTAATATAAGATATTATTATATCAAAAAGTCAAATAAGCAATTACATTTTAATTAATTGAATCAAAAAAACAATTCAGGCAATTCTCGTATTTTAACGAACGTTTGCATTCTAATCTGTTTCAGTATGTCAAAACTTTTAAGGGGTTTTTGACATTGATTGTCACCGAGATGAGATTGCAACTAGATTTTGAACGTTTTAAATTGAACATGTAGCTATACAATTTCTGACAGGTTGTGATTGAGATTAGAATGCGAACGTTGATCACTCCTAATGATCTTGTTTCTTGCTTAATACTCAACAACTTTTCTAATTGTTACAGGCTTTAGGGAATGCGAGGAGGGCACCCACTCTTACACCACCGGCTGCGGCCCACTGACCCCAGAAGCAACCTGTGAAGAACCCAACCCTGTAGCTGGTAAGGGAGCCCTCTGCGACTACTCTGCTTGCTACTGCATCTCTCCTACCCTCAGGGATGCTGTCAGTGGAAAGTGTGTGCAACCTGAAGAATGTCCCAAGAAAACACCCAAGGAAGAGAAGGACACACCCAAGAAAGAATAAAAAAACTACGTCTTTTTTGAAGATCTTCTGATGTCAAATGTTAATAAAAGTTTTTTTAATAATTAAACTGCGTTCGTGATACTAATTATACCTATTTGTTATTTATTGCAATGTCCTGTATAACCTATAGCTTAATAACTTTTTTTAAACTAACTTTTTTTTAAATAACTTTTTTCTGAAATTAAATATTGCAGTCTTCCTCTTAGCGTGTCGATCGCAATCTGGATAGAGTCGGCCCAGAATTTGGCTACAAGTTTGGCACCATCAATAGAGTCCATCAGTTTCCGTAGCGTGTAAACGTGTTGATATTGCATTTTAACATCTTTACCTTTTGAAACATTAGCCCTTCAATTAGGTATCCATCTCTTGTAAGCTAAACTATCCAAAGTACGCTTCGAAGATTCCAATGAACTGTTCACAACAACTTCCAGATTTGTTCAGGTCAAGTTATCCAGCGAAATTCTGTTTTTATTATAATTTTATCTGGTAGATAAAAATCTGTAAAAACAAGGCAAGATTATATTTAGCACCAGACCCAAAACCACTTTCTCAATGATTGCCCACATACAGCAATGGATTGCGATAAGTGGAAGGAGGGAATACTCAGTGGGACATAAAAGGTTGATAATAGTAATAATAATTAGGACTAGACCCAAACTAGGAGATAAGATATTATAAGCACGTGTGTGAACGTAAATAAAATACTGAGCGAGTGAAGCGAGCTAAGCGTGTGAAGCGAGCTAAGCGTGTCTGCATCAACTCTGGCAAAATTTGCGGGTCGTATTTTACAACAGATCTAGACAAAACTTGGTATACAAATTTTACGGTGCCATAGAATTTTTCATCGCCGGGGATTTTTGATTGGAGGGGTATTTCCTCCAAAAAAGGGCAAAAAGGGGGCTACTGGATATCTCCGCCTTATGAGATTCAATTTCGATGGTTCTTTTTTTATTTGAAAGTTAGTAACTTTAAATTGGTCTCTTAGAAATTTGGTGAAGATCTGATGAGGATTTTCTTCGTGATGAGCAGAATAGCTCCTCAGAATGCAGTAAATTGCTAACTTTTAGATTTCAACCAGTGGAGTTGGCCCTTTAACTACTAGGGGGGATTGATGGAGCACCTGTCTAGACCACCTTCTCATCACAAAACTAGGCTGCAGCATTATCTCTGCCAATGAGGACAAAAACTGCCACTCGCTCACTTCAGATGTCGCTACTATCAAATGTCTAAGAATTTGGCAGCTAGCTGTAACTGTCCATAGATTTTGTTATTATATTACTACCATATTTTTTTTTTGTAAATGAGCGACTTCTTTTACATAATTAATTAAAATGCTCCGTTGCGCAGCTCTTGACTGCAAAACTACAGGAACCCATGTATTTGCCAAAGATGTTAAAAGACGAAAACTGTGGAACAAAGCTCTCGGAAAAAATAACGGAAACCTGATATTTCGTCGAGACTATGTGCGATCCTTTTGAAAACTGAAAACTTTTATGAGAGAAATTCGTATACAGGTGATGCTCCCACGAGAAAGAAGTCTGTTTTCTTTACCTACAGGCACTTTTTGTAAATTATAGTAAAGTTGTATGTGTTTTGTATTATGATATTAGATCAGTGCTAGAATACATCTCTGAAGTTTTTCAGTCAGGAAGATCATCTTTGAGTTAGTTTTCAACTCTGATCAGGTTATTTCTGTCACCTCTGGTTACTTCTGTCTGGTGTTGCCAGTCTTCAACAAAAAAAGAACTTAAAGTCAACAAATACAATATAGCCTCTAAATTATAAAAAAAAAATTATTGACTTTTCCACTACAGCTGTTTTTTTAGTAGTGGTAGACGCTTTCCCTGTCCTTAGCTCGTCTTGTAAAAAATAATCCGGTTTTGCAACTTGAGGCCGTACCATAATCACCTGCTGGACAGTTGATTGTGGGCAAGGTAAGGTGACAATAAAAGTTTTATAGCAATGCATTACAGTACGAAATGGCTTGTACTTCGCTTGAAACTTCATTAAACTTTTGTCTCAGATTGACCTGAGTCTGACTCTATAAGAGTGCTTGCCCCACCCCCTCCCCAAATGTTGAGAAAGACCTATGTCCAGTAGTGCACGTCTTTCGGCTGAAATTATGATGATGATTATTTATTATGTACACCATAAAAAATACAGATATAAATGACAATGATTAGACACACACACACATTTTTTTTTTGACATATTTATCTAGTTTTCGTTAAATATGTGATCGATATTAAAGTAAACAACAGTTTGTTGACGGACTTTCAGTTTTTAACCCCATTAAAACCTATTAGTAATATTTTCTAGCTAGCCTAAGTGAAAGTAGCTTTTAATGGACCCTGTCAATTCGTGCTGACATCTCTTTGAGGCGCGCGTGGAACACAACGCGCCGTCGACCCGGGCCTGGAGGCCCGCGCCTACGGTGGCCGGAAATCGGCTTGCGACTCCCGACGCCCAGGGCGTCTCCTGCGGCGACTATACCTACCCATCGTTGACTTCCACGCGGGCTGAAATCGCGGGTAGACGCTAGTTACCTATAAAATAAATAGGCATATAAATATACCTAGCATTAAATGCATTCAGTGATTTGTGGTTCAAGTTAGTCTTTAATTATTTTTCACGGGACACAAGCCCCGAAATTCAACTCGAAATGTAAGGAATTTGCTGATAAAGGTGAATGACCTTACATAGTGCCCTAACGTGGATAATTTTATCATGTATTTTTAGACTGCGTGTATCAGACATTCGTGAATAAATATAGGTACAAAAGGGATATTAATTCCCTCTGTAGATGAATATGACAATAGCCAAGGGTTTTGTGAGGTGATTAACCCCTACAGTAGGTATAGTGGATCTCGGACTTGTTTTATCACCCTTTAGCACCCAACACAAACATTTCGTAAGTAGTAGGAAGTATCGGCCGAATGTTCGGCCGTTTCTTTACTACGGCTAACTATGGCTGATTACGGAGAAAAAAAAAACAATAGTCAAAGAGAAGTCAAAAATGTGACTTGAAGTTGGGTAAGGACACAAAGTCAGAAAAGGAAATTTTGGAAGTTATAAAACGGCCGAGCATTCGGCCGATACTTCGGATTATAGCTTCGGAGTAAACCCCCAGAACTTTGACGTCAAAGTAGTAAGTAAGTATCGCTGTTATTCGGAAACGTGCCCCAGAAGACTGGCAGCATTGCCATGCGGCATGGCACGGCTAAATCTTAGACTAAAGTAGAGTCATGTGAAGTTATTGTTGTCGCATTTGATATTTTCGCAACAAATTTGTTCTCATACACCTTTATGATTAATTGCTAAGTGCCAAGTTAATTGGGCAAATACAGGATAATCTTGATGAATTTCCTAGGTTGCATCATCAACCTTGAATCTGACCGCATTATTAGTCTATTCGATGTAGGTGCAGTACTCGTCTTCAAAACAATAAATTTATAACAATTATATTTAAAAATACAAAATTTAAACTCCTGATAGAACGGGTCCAACAAAAATTTGCAAGCTACCTATATAACAAAATATACGGGTATTATCCCTATTTGTATCCGTCTCTGTTTGTTGCGGGAATGGTAGGTATCAACACGTTGGAACTGAGACGTAGGTGTGCGCTTTTGATGTACTACTATGATCGATGACGTGACTACTCTAGCTCGCTGTTCATTGTTTGCTCCGGACCGGCTGTAGAGGACGCGCGCCTGTGCCCCGCGGTGCCTGTTCGCGGCTCCGCCAGTGCGTACCCTTCCTGCTCGATATGCTCCTACAACCCAGGCGATCAATCTGCTGAACGCCCTGATCGCTCAGGAACCCGGAGGATGTTGACGTATTTATGTGTAGTAGTCAATATATGATTAATGTTTGCATTAAGTTTTTTAGTTGTTACGTGTATGTTGGCTTGCTGGACGCTTTGGTGTTTACTGTAAGTGCAGCAAGCAATTGATATAAGTACAAACAAATATAAATAAATTAACCAATTATTATAACCTGTTTCTAGTAATGTGAGCATGTAAATTATGATTGAAAAAGACCGTTTACAAAATCAAAAGTAAAAACATATAGTTTTTTCCACGACAGGGTAAAATTATACCAGGGATTTTTTTTAAAATAAAATGGCTATAAAATCTCTTAAAATTAACTAATCACGGGCTCTGCTAGTTTACGCTATAGGTACATAGGGTACGTCAGTTTAAAAAAGAAATGCACACACAATTGTTAAGAAATATGTGACATTTGATTGGTATTATTGATGTTTCCGTCTTAGTGTGAATATTAATTATTAGGTACATCAACTATAAGATAATCAAAACAAGAAAGCTTTACCGGTTTTTGTATAAAATTATAAAACACGTTTTGTTGGCATGCTAACAAGATGCAATATAAAAACACAGCTCTTTTCAAATACAATTGACATTGGAAACGCGTCATGCGGTCATTTGCAGAATGAGTAAGTACGCACTGCAAAAAAAGTATATATTATTATTATAACATACCTATATTCTGAGCGAGTTTTTCTTGTTTTAACCAGGGACCGTACAACCCCGGTTAAGGGTTAAGCCTTTCGAAGGGGTAACCCATTCAATAGGTTACCTTTATCATAATGTAACCCATTGAATGGGTTTTATACTAGAAAACCCAATGAAAAGGTTACATGATAACCCATTGAATGGGTTTTATACTTTAAACCCCGTGAAAGGGTTACATGATAACCCATTCAATGGGTTCTATACCTACTTGAAACCCAGTGACATGACAAAATCATAATATTATGTTATTTCGATATCCGCCCAGCACGCGTAGCATGACCAATTCTACCTCTATTCTACCCCTCTATTAAACCCTATCGAAAACCCTTTCAATGGAACGGGTTTTCGATAGGGTTTTTCTAAGCAGTTAATCAAAAACCCATACGGTGTGGGTAATTTTGAATGGCTTAAAGTAAGCCAGTAACCCTTTCAATGGGTAACCAAAATGGTCCCTGGTTTTAACACAAAATATATCCTACGAAACTCGGAAATTCTGTAGCTTCTCATTAGTGAAAGAATCGGATCAGAACTTCCGAAGATTATTCTCTACATACAAAATGGTCCCTGGTTTTAACACAAAATATATCCTACGAAACTCGGAAATTCTGTAGCTTCTCATTAGTGAAAGAATCGGATCAGAACTTCCGAAGATTATTCTCTACATACAAAATGGTCCCTGGTTTTAACACAAAATATATCCTACGAAACTCGGAAATTCTGTAGCTTCTCATTAGTGAAACAATCGGATCAGAACTTCCGAAGATTATTCTCTACAAACAAACTCACTTTTACCTCTTTATAATTTTAGTAGAGACGTATACAAACGCCATCTTTTTTTATTTATTTTAAACTCTTATTATGGTTATGTTGCATTCAAATAAAGAAGGTTATGTTATGGGTATACCTACTATGGGATCGGACATCGATAAAAATATGGACAGCAATATATTTTTACAGATCCCCATGATAGAAGACAAAATGAGATATCCAATATTCTCATTTTCCGGAATGTGTTCTTGTGATTAATACAATCACAAATCATAAAAACTTTGTAACTTTTGGATTTTTAATAATTTAAATAAAAGAGGTGAGAGTAAAGAGAAGATAATGAAAATTAATGAACAATGAATGAATGAATAATGTGAATGAGAGTAGATGAGTGAGTGAGTGAGAAGATTTTTTTATTTATTCTTCTTTAGGTAATTAGGTATTGTTTAGGGAAATTCTTAGTAATAAATCGGCGTTTAATAATATTAGAAAAAAAAACTCAGGAGAATTATCATCAATAAATACAGACTTCAATGAAATGAAATGAAATCGTTTATTCTGTAATTAGGATATCGGAATCACTTTTACACGTTATATTAAAAAGTAAAAAATAAGCTAGATGTAGTCGACATTTCCTATCTGACTGGGGTAGTCAGATAGGAAATGTGAGAAGAAATGGTGAAACAAACTCAGGGGTTAAAGTCTCTTTTAAAGTCCAGACATAATCTTGGTCATATCATGTGAGGACCATGTAGATGTATGATGTGTGTCTGAAATGGTCTTTTGAGGAAAGAACCACACAAATTTGAGTGGACCCGTCCAATCAGTGCAAGCATTTGTCAGTAATCGTGCAGCTCGACTCAAGACTTAAGGAGCTCAACGACTCGACGAACAATACCAAAGAAAGTACATTTGGGTAGGCAATATCTTCTCAGATTTGAATTTTAATATACGACGATTAAAGTAAAGAAACTTTTAATAAAAAGGAAAAAAATATCTCTATTGAGTGTTATTTAACGAAATGACGCTGGCACAACAAATTTAGCACATGTACAATAATCCATGCAAATAAAAACAACAATTTAAAATGGTGACCGTACGTTGTTAACATACCGGTTAGCACGATTCTCGATGTAAATATTTAATTGTGAACAACCTAATGGTCAGGACTATATAAAGACGACCTATTTAGTCAGGTCGGGCAGTGGAACAACATAGTTGAAAAAAATTGCTCGTGTCTGTTGAGAAAATAAAAACCTGTTGTCATGAAGTTTATTCTTGCCTTGTGTGTTTTGGCGCTCGTCGCTTTGTCGTCTAGTTTGCCTCCACCAAGGGGTTGTATCTATATTTTGGGAAGATGTAAGTGTAAACATCAATATTATTTTATATTTTACAATTAAGTGCGGGGCCCGTGGCTAAATAATTACAGCCTCACGGATCAATCTTCAAGGTTCGTCATCCAATACATATTGAGACTCCTCCGTGCCTCACGGTTAGCTGTTGGTGAGATAGGCAGTCGCTTCGTGTAAAATACTGGTATTTAGCTGCATCCGGTTAGACTTGAAGATAGTTGGGAAAAGACTAAGTTGATGCGATGTGATGCGAGCCTTCCAAATAAATGGATTAAAACTTCCAGTATTATGACTGTTTTGCCTTCTGAAGGTAAATCAACACAGTACATTCATACATATATCAATTGGGACCTCATTGCGATATACAGTCTCATAAGATACAGCACTGAAAAAAATGCGTGCTAACTAAGATACATTTTCTCTTAGTTGGCATTAAAATGTTTGGAATCATTATTTATTTATTTACTATAAACAAGATAGCATATTTGTCAGAACAAATTCATTTTATTTATATCGACAATGTGACATGTGCAGAATAATCACCGGTCTTTGTTACATCCTCATTTGTATGTCAATATTGGCAAAACATATTCAATTCAATTCATTTATTCATCAAATATAAGCTAACAGTTTACACCAAGTCGCTTATATCTATGCTAATTCTACAAATCTACATTGAAATTTAATTAACACTTCTTAGAGTAAACGACTCAAAAATTATTTCTATATAATTTCTTCTTCCTTTATTTTTTCTTCTTCTATTTTTTCTTTCTTATTTTTTCTTCTTTCTTCTTTCTTTTTTCTTCTTTCTTCTTTTTTTCTTTCTTCTTTTTTTTTTCTTTCTTCATTTCTTCTTTATATTTAAGTAAATATACACATGTTTAGCGACTGTCCTTCGAGAGTCAAAAAATAAATCTGCTTCAGGAATATAGTTTAGAAAGTCACTTAATTGCTCTAGCAGTGGGAGTGGTGCTGGTTCGGGGAGCACGCCATGTAGGCGGGTAGCAGGGGAGTCTATGTTGTGGTCTTACAACGCTCTAGCACTCCCTAATTGTTAAGATATTTGTATGTAATTACGTAATTACCTGTTTCACAAATAAATTATTCCTATTCTTGTTCTTATCATACGTGCTTCGTTTGATTTTACTTCTTCACTTTTGTATATCAAATAATAATTTAAACTTAAAGTACAATTATCTGTATCATCTGTATTTTTGGGAAATAAATTATATTTATTTATTAAAAAGTAACTACGGTAACTAAAAAGTCTAGCTCCAGCCGCCACGCTGCTGCGCTCATAAACAATTTTTTTTTAAATAAAATCTAAAAAAGTAACTGCGTAAAAAGTTAACTTAAAAAAAAAGATGGAAACAAGATTTATATAAACTATAAACATTCATCATTTCATCTTTTTATAAGTTCACTTTTTACGCAGTCGGGTTTTTATATATTTTTTTATTAAATACTTTTTTGTTAGGAATAGAAGACGGTAAATCAGGTTATTTATTCACTTATAATCAGGTGATAATGGGATACTCACTCATTCCAAAAGTTCAACATAAGACGAAATAATAATCGAACATAGGGACGGACATGCATACATACATACAGGTCAAACATATAACCCTCCTTTTTTGGCTTCGCCGCAGTCGGGTGATAACAGAACAACTATCGCGGTGTTTAAGGCTGCCTTTTCACCAGAGATGTGTTAAGAGCGGACCAAAACCAAAATAATGTCAATCGTAAATTATTATTAGCCTTTTCATGAAATTGATTAGACTTGGTGTAAAATAAAATAATATGAATAACTAAATCATGGACTGGAGCCCCTGTCTGCAATGTGCAAATTGTAGGTGTTGCACCTACAATTTGCACGTTTTTAAGTCCCTATATGTACCATACATACAGCTTTGCCTACGCTTAAGAGGAATTCCTTTCTTCGTTAACAATCTACGCAATTAATCCAAAATGTTCTATAACATCTATAAAAAATCTTATAGTCATTTAATTGATTTCATTAAATTTTATCTGATTTTATTTGATCTTATTTGATTTCTATTAATTTATGTTTGGCAAACCTGAAATAAATAAATTTATTATTATTTCCTTTATTTCATTATATATATATATATATATAAATGTAATTTATATATATATATATATATATATATATATATATGTATATATATAAATTACATTTTTAAATATTAGAATATATAAAAACATTTAAAAATATAAAAAATAGTAGCCCACCGGTTTTGGGGAACAAGGTCCAAGCTACCGGCGGTCAGGGCTCCAGAGAGAGGAACCTCCTAACAATGCAAGCCGTGTCCAGAAGTACCGCTCTCTGAATCAGGCCCTTAATCCAACTGCCCAACGAGAGCCTCCTTAGGTGGTGGTCGAGGCTCTTGGCAATTAAGCCATTGGCTGATACAACTATCGGCACAATGATTGCTGAGTCCACATCCCACATGTCGACAACCTCGCGAGCCAAGTCAAGATACTTGATTTGTTTATTTTTCTTGGCTTTCACGAGGGTCCCGACATGAGGGACCGTTGTGTCAATAATCACAGTGCGCCGCTCTATTCAATCCACCACCACTATATCAGGCTTATTGGCAACAATAGTCCTGTCAGTGATGATGGATTGGTCCCAGTACAAAGTGGTATCTCCATTCTCGAGAACTGGGTCGGGCACATACCTGTAGTACGGCACCTCCGATTCCACAAGGCTGTATTTCAGAGCAAGTTGCTGATGGATAACCCTGGCTACAAGGTTATGTCTATGCAAGTACTCTTCGTTAGCTAGACGAGAACACCCGGAGATAATGTGTTGGATTGATTCTCCCGGACGGTGGCATGACCGACAGACGCCAACCGTGCCGTCCTTCACAATAAATCTCCGGTAATTGTTCGTCATAATAACTTCGTCCATAATTTCACAGACAAAACCTTCGGTTTCCCCAAAGAGGTCACCGAAACGCAGCCAGGCTACGGACGCTAAAAAGTCTACATCGGGTTCATGTAGGGCCCGAAAAAAGCGTCCGTGAAGCTCCTTACTTTGCCATACCTCGCTACGATCGTTAGTGTCAAGCACTACAGGTTTGCGCCAGTTCTCTGTAGCCAAGGAGAGCGGGGTGAGGCCCTTGTCCACCACGACCACATCTCGATGCATCCCCACGTCGGTTTCTAGGAAATATTCTCTGAGACTGCATATCTCGCGATTGTGGAGGGTCTTAGCGTTTAAAAAGCCTCGACCTCCACATTTTCGCGGGATATACAGTCTCATTACCGAGGACCGTGGGTGATGCATTCGATATGCAGTCATGAGCGTACGAACCTTCCTATCCAGGGCGTCGAGTTCGGTCTGAGTCCATTTGAGTATGCCGAAAGAGTACATCAAAACCTGCATGACTCAACCTTGTTTCCGCCTGATAAGCCTAAGCCGTCCGACGGCCGGCGTCCTCCCCGTTGACGAGCAGGTAGTGGCGTTGTGGGCGGAGAGAAATACTCGTCGCTCGAGCTCGACGCAACTACCGCGGCCGGTGTTGTCACAGCGTTCACAATGGGGCTGGGTACCGATGGCGGCGAGGCGGAGCTGAGCGACGAGTCCGGAGATGGTAGGCGTGCACGGCGAGCTGCTGATCTCGTCAACATCTCATAATAATTTTCATTCTATTTTCTGGTTTCAGTTGTCATGGCAGTTGTCATAATTTATTTGGCAGTTTTTGATTTATTCTGAAATTATGGTGTATAATTGCTCTTTTTTGGTATAAAAGGGTTTTAGGTTTCTTCCGTGATTTATAAAAGCACATTCAAAACTATAATATTGTGTCGAAAATGGTTTAGAAACTGTTAAAATATATGAAAATTAAGTGATAAGAATTCGAGACGTCTGTTGACGTTGGTGTTGCCAGCTTTTATTATTATTAATGAATTCATTGATCATAAATTATTAAATTTCTACAACGCCTTTCAACAGGATTGACATAAGCTTTTCGGTAAATTATGTCAATCCAATACATTTATAGCTTTTCCATCATCGTTATAGCTGATAGAATGTCAATTTTTCTAGACCCTCTAAATGTATGGGGTTTTTAACATTGGTTATCGCTGATTTGAGATTTTGAACTTGCGATAAACGCAAAATGTTAACAGATTGTCACTAAAATTAGAATGCAAACGTTGGTCGCTCATAATGATCTTGATTCTTTCTCAATTCTCAAAAAAAAATCTAATTGTTACAGGCTCGAGGGAATGCGAGGAGGGCACCCACTCTTACTCCACCGGCTGTAGCCCTGTGACCCCAGAACCAACCTGTGACGAACCCAACCCTGTAGCTGGTAAGGGAGCCATCTGCGACTACTCTGCTTGCTACTGCAACCCTCCTACCCTCAGGGATTCTGTCAGTAAAAAGTGTGTGCAACCTGAAGAATGTCCCAAGAAAACACCCAAGGAAGAGAAGGACACACCCAAGAAATACTAAAAAAAATACGTCTTTTTTTTTAAGATGGACCGATGTCAAATGTTAAAAGATGCCATATTTTTTTACATAAGTTTTTTTTTAATAATTAAACTGCATTTGTGATACAAATTATACCTATTTGTTATTTATTTCAATGTCCTGTATTACCTATAGGTACACAGGGCTGATTTTTCAGTAATCAAATAGTTTTGCCTCGTTGGTCTAGTGGTCCCAAGCGCTACTGCTGAGCATGAGGTCCTGGGTTCGATTCCCAGGTCGGGCAAAGTGTTATTGGGATTTTCCAGTAGGAATTTTTCAGTAGCAGCCAGGTTTATGGATTTGTGCCCGGTTGGTGGCAATAGGCTCGCCCCCTATTACATGGGACTTAAACATAACTGGCGAAATGTGGGTGTAATATAGGTACACCTCTGCCTAACCCTTCGGTGATTAGAGGCGTGAACTTTGACTGACAAAAAAAAAAATATCAGTGTTCTTCTTAGCGTGTCAATGGCAATCTAGATAGAGTCGGCCCAGAATTTGGCTATCAGTTTGGCACATTAGTATTATATAATTGCATAGCACATGTGTGAGTACTATGTACTTACTATAAAGTTACCATTTACTGGGTACGTCTTTCATTGGCTTGAATGTGCCCTGGCGACTGACAGTTTGGCATGCTCACTGTAATGTCTCGCTGATGTTGGCGGGTGTGTTGGATCATTTAGCTCCCTTCAAAATGGTTGAGCTGAATGGTGCTAATCCATGCGTCATGTTCGTGAACGGGCGCCATCAGTAGGGACTGGTCATCTCTTAGCGGCCATGGCTTATTTAAATTTTTGAATTGTTTTTTTTTAAATCTTTTTATTACGGACGCTTTTGACGTTTTGCATCGTTCTCACATGTATAATTTCAACATGAATGATGTAACCAATATTTTGTAACCATGTCAATTTAAACGAGTGTCCGTGGAGTTTCTTGCCCGTTCTTCTCCATAGGTACCTACCTACTAGGCTTTAGAATGGGTAACTAGCTTCATCTTTATGACTGACCGACCCCTTGACAATTCAAAAGTGCCTGTAATTGGTTTATTTGAAATAAATGCTTTGAGTTTTGAGTTTTTGTACCATCAATAGAGTCCATCAGCTTCCGTAACATATAAACGTGTGGATATTGCAGTTTCTCAGGTTTTATATAGCGAATTGTCAAACTGTCGTCATTATTATTTAGATTAAAAACATCTGACTATTAAAAAATTGGCCCCTAATTAGGTTTCCAGCTCTTGTAAGCCAAACTGTTCAAAGCTTCGAAGATTCCAATGAATTGTTTCACAAAAACTTCCAGATTTGTTCAGGTTAACTTATAGCTTAACTTACAGAGAAATTCTGTTTTTAATTATAAAATTTTATCCGGTAGATAAAAAATTGTAAAAACAAGGCAATATTATAATTAGGTCTGGCCTTTTAAACCACTTAAAAAAGATTGCCCTCATACAGAAATAGATTGGGATAAGTGGAACACAGAGTGGGAGGCAGTGGGACACAAAAGGCTCATAATAGTAATAATAATTAGGACCAGACCCAAACTAGGAGATAAGATATTATAAGCACGTGTGTATATTTAAATGATGATCAATGGCAAGGCATCCTCATCAGCCTAAAGCAGTCCACTGTTGGACATAGGCATCTTCAATTGCTCGCCATTTAGCTCGCTTCTCGGCAACTCTCATTCAGGTGCTACCAGCCACCCTACGAAGATCGTCGCCTACGAAGATCGTCGCTCCACCTAGCCTGAGCCGTCCTACCTTACATTTACCGACTCGCGGTCTCCACTCAAGAACGCGTCTACCTCAACGGTCATCGGTTCTACGGCTAATATGGCCGGCCCATTGCCACTTCAGCTTGATTATTCTGTGAGCTATGTCGACAACTTTGGTCCTGATCACCTTGTTACGCATTCCATCCCTCAGAGAGATTCCAAGCATAGCTCATTCCATAGCTCGTTGAACGATCTTGAATTTATGGACCAGCGTTACCGTGAGTGTCCACGTTTCGGTTCCGTAAGTCATAACAGGCAGGACGCACTGATTGAAGACTTACCTACTACCACCTACCCTACTACCTATCTCTATCCCGCCCCACCTCCTTGCCTCTCTCTATCTTATCCCTCTTCACCTATCTTCCTTAGACCTGCCTTTTAGACTGTAGGCTCTGCGACGCGACGGGAAGACTCGAAGAAGGTAAAGGCATGCTCTTAAAAACTCCTTTTCTCTAAATGAGAACCTCGCCATCTACATGTCATATTTAAGTGGATAGGTATAGTCGACCTTGGAATTGCGATACCACTTTTGTCAACAATTCTCAGTAAATTTATACTTCACTAAGTTTGAAAACATCTACGGCCCCATTTACATGGTGCAAGTTTCTTTTCTGTGGTATACAATAAAATTGAAAGAAAGAAATGATTCTGTAACAAACAAACACCATTTAGACGGCGCAACTTTTATGGTTGCTTTAACGAATGATAAACCGCATCGTGTAAATCAGGCTTAAATATCAAAAAATAAAAATATTTTATTTCACATAAACCTACATGGGCACTTTGAAACGTCAGAAGCTTGGTGCACGGTTCCAATTGGTTGTTTCCAATGGAGAAGAGCAGACAAAAAACTTCACGTTACTGTTTTAAAAAATACAGGCTTTTACAATATTTTCAAATTAGTGTTAATAGGTATGACAACAAAGAAAATCGTCTACAAATCTACAGTCTAAGAACAAAATAGACCTTGTCTTTTTTGACGTGCAAGTGATTGTAGCTTTAGAGTGATAAAACAAATCCTAGGTCCACTATATATACTGTAGGGGTTAATCACCTCAGAAAACCCGTGGCTTTTGTCATATACAACTACAGAGGGAAGTAATATCCTCCCTTTTGGACCTATTTCACGAATGTCTGATACAGGCTGTCTAAAAATACATGAATAATTCACGTTAAAGCATTAGGTAAGGTTATTTATTTATTTAAAAATTCCGTAAATAACACCATAACAGCTATAAAAAGACATACATCATACTTATACTAAATTAACAAAAATAACAATAAAATGGCCTCTAAAAATTTTCAATGCACTTCAGTGCTACTTCTGTGAACCTGTTGAAGCTGCACTGAAATATATCTACATCCATAGAAATAATATTTAATAATCTTATGGCTCGTGACAAGGGGGCAAACTTGTTCAGGTTTGTCCTAGAGCAAGGCTCCAGTAGCGTAGCCGTGGGGCGACGCGCGCCCCCTTGTCCGGGCGGCGCGCGCAGCCCCAGCTCTGCCAGCAGCTCGGGCTGGTGCAGCCAGCCGCGCAGCACCCGAAACACGAAGCTACAAAGTGTGACGTCCCTCCGCACCGCCAGCCTACTGTACCCTACCATCCCTATTAAGAATACTTCACCGTTACCAGCAAATCCCATACATTTCGAGTGGAATGTTGCGGCTTTCGTCTCGTAAAAATGACTTTAAGGCCCACTTGCCCCACAAATCACTAAGCACTGCAGTTAATGCTATAATATTTGTATGCCTATTTCTTTTATAGCTTAAAGCTTCTGCCCGCGACTTCGGCCCGCGTGGATATAAACTTTAGGTAGGTACCATAAAATATATCCTATGGACAAGGGTTGTCGCACGAAAACGGGCGGGTGCGACGTAAGACACAAGCTCAGAGAGTGAGAGTAGTTAGGTTGAGGTTTGCGAGGTGGAATGTAGGTACGATGACTGGAAGAGGAAGGGAACTAGCAGATGTTTTAAAAAAGCGACCAAAGAAACGATGGATGGACTGTGTGAAAGACGATACGGCTAGAAAGTGGGTGAATACCGAGATGATGACTAATAAAGAAGTACGGAAGAAAGGGACATGGTGTGCCGATCCCAAATAAATTGGGATAGTGGCAGGAGAATCAATCAAATCAATCAACTCAGCCTATAGCAGTCCACTGCTGGACATAGGCCTCTCCCAGGCTGCGCCACAACACCCTGTCCTCCGCTTTCCGCATCCAGTCTGTCCCAGCCACCTTTTTAAGGTCGTCGGTCCATCTAGCTAGGGGGCGCCCCACACTACGCTTGCCGATACGCGGTCTCCACTCTAGGACTCGTCTGCTCCACCGGCCATCGGTCCTTCGACAAACATGGCCAGCCCACTGCCACTTCAGCTTGCTTACTCTGCAGGCTATGTCGGCAGGAGAATGATGAAAACATATCCTATGGCATTCGGTAATAGTGTAGCTTAATATTAGCGGACAGATTTTTGTTATCGAATCAGTGCTTCTTACAAAAATACAATTTTACCTCTTTATAATAACTTACATTAAATTGCTTACCTATATACAATTATTACCTACATAACTATTTACACTAGGTACTAAATTAAATTAAATCGGAGTAGATGGTTGGGAATAACACCTGTCGTGGAGAGAACTACAGGAACAACATAAACTTTATCTTGTCTCCAAATTCTTGTAACTTCTTTAAGCTCAGCGTACGAGTATTTGCTTATTTTTTCAGCGATTGTTTTTTGTAGGTTATGGGTGTTGGGAACTGCAATGTCTATGAGGTAAGTGATTTTTCTTACTTTATCCTGTAGGGTTATGTCTGGTCTATTTTAGTGGATGGTCCTATCTGTAAGTTTGGCGCGATCGCTTATGTGTGTCATTTTATAGAATCCTTTGTGGTGCGTACTTAGGGAGTGTTAGTGTTTGTATGAGACTGTGTTTGAATGCTTATTTTTGATGGATGATGTTTGCAACCTAGTTGTGCCTGTGAGTGTAGTCTGTCTGTGTGAGGGTTATGCATGCTCCGGTAATATGTTGTATGGTTTCTGATTGAATATGGCATCTGCGGCATTTATCGTTTGAAATGGTAGGGTCTTTAATGATAAATTTTCTGTAGTTTTTGGTGTTGATGATTTGGTTTTCTATAGCTATTATAAGAAACAGTAAGCCTTCTGTTTCAGGGAACAAGCTTCCTATTTTAAGCCACTTATTTGATGCTAATTTGTTTATGTGGAACTGCTCTAGGTCAAGAGGGTGTCTACCGTGAAGGACTTTCTTTTTCCAGTTTTTTTATTTTTATTATTATATAATTATTATTATGTTAAGTGTAGATTAAAACAAGAAAAGCTTTATCGGTTTTTGTTTAAATTATAAAACACGTTTTGTTGGCTTGCTAACAAGATACACTATAAAACCACAGCTCTTATCAAATACAATTGACATTGGAAACGCGTCATGCGGTCATTTGCAGAATGAGTAAGTACGCACCGCAAAAAAAAGAAAAAAAAAAGTATATATTATTATTATAACATCTTTTTTTTTTGTTTTAACACAAAATAATATCCTATGAAACTCGGAAATGATGTAGCTTCTCATTAGTGAAAGGATTTTCTGAATTGGATCAGCAGTTCCGAAGATTACCCGCTACAAACAAACTCACTTGTACCTCTTTATTATATTAGTGTAGACATACAAGCGCCATCTTTTTTTTTACTGTAAACTCATAATATGGTTATGGTGCACTAAAATAAAGGAGGTTATGTTGGGTGTACCTACTTTGGGGTTGGACAAGGATAAAAATTTGTGATATATTTAGCAATATATTTTTACAGATCCCCATGATAGAAGACAAAATGAGATATCCAATATTCTCATCTTCCGGACTGTGTTCTTGTGATTGTATTCTTAATAAAAACTATGTAACTATTGGTTTTTTAATAAATTAAATAAAAGAGAAGAGAATGAAAATTATTGAACGATGAATTAATGAATGAATGATGTGAATGAGAGTAGATGAGTGAGTGAGAAGTTTTTTCTTATTTATTCTTCTTTAGGTAACCAGGTATTGTTTAGGGAAATTCTTAGTGACAAATCAGCGTTTAAATTTAAATAATATTAGAAAAACTCAAGAGAATTATCATCAATAAATACAGACTTCATTATCATCTCGGAATTGAATTTTAATATACCTACGACGATTGAAAACTTTAAAAATTAAAGTTTAATACATACACATACATAAACTCACGCCTTCTTCCCATGGGGGTAGGCAGAAACTATAGAACGCCACCTGCTACGCTCCTTGCAACTTACATACACCTTTTGCTTCGCCTACGTTCATACATCTGGTCATACACGCACGCCGATTGCGAGTACTACGCACCTGACCTTTCGGAAGAACATCACCAATTTGGTCACTGTATGTCCTCCTAGGGCGTCCTCATGTTTCCACTCAATAACTTTTAGTAAAAAGGAAAAAAAAATCTCTATTGAGTGCTATATAAATAAATGACACTGGCACAATAAAATGAGCACATATATGTATGTGCTCATTTTATTGTGCCAGTGTCATTTTGCCATGCAAAAAAAAAAACAACGATTTAAAATGGCGACCGTAACTTGAATGTCCATTGCAAAATAACAGGTCACAAACAAGTTCGATCTTGAAAACCCGCGTCGCGTCTTAGGGTAATTATCAATTAAAATAGCAATCAGTTAGATTTTGTCTAGACTCTAGATTGTTCTATGGAGCTGGACCAGCATGTTTCCAAGCGTTCTTATCCTGTATATAATCCTCTAATTTGTAATAAGCTTGTTTACAAAGTGTACTTTTTATATGAGTTTTAAATTTTCTTTCATTTAATTGCAATATATCACAAGGTATTTTGTTGTAACATTTAACACAGTACCCCATAAAAGATGTAAGAGATTCTTGGCGACGTAGATTATAAATGGCTCTGACAGCTCTCTTTTGCAAAATAAAGATGGATTCAATGTCAGCAGCCCGACCCCACAATAAAATACCGTACGACATAATGCTGTGGAAGTAGCTAAAATAGACCAAACGCGCGGTTTCTACATCTGCTAACTGTCTTATCTTCCTAACAGCAAAAGCGGCCGAGCTTAGCCGCCCCGCAAGAGATGTTATATGTGGTCCCCATTGTAGTTTCTCGTCTAGAGTGATTCCTAGGAAAACCGTTTGATTAATACATTCCAGTTATTCTCCATTCAATATGATATCACATTCGCTACTTCTAACATTAGGTAGTTTAAATCTAATGCATTTGGTTTTTTTTCATTTAGAACCAAATTATTTACCGTAAACCAATCTTGGACCTGAAGAATAGAATTATTCACGTCGTCAAGATTTTGAGACCGTCGGTCTATTTTAAAGATCAATGACGTGTCATCTGCAAATAACACCATCTTTATTTGGTTTTGAAGTAATTGGGGTAAATCATTAATGTAAACTAAAAAGAGGAATGGACCCAATATCGAACCTTGAGGGACGTCGATTGCCATTTCAGACCCTAACGAGTTTAAAGTCCACAATACATGGCAATAAGAATTTACAATAAGCTGCCTCAAGAGATTAAAAATGAAACCAGGCTTGCTCCATTTAACAATAAATTAAAAACTTACCTTTTAAAAAATTGTTACTATACAATTGAAGAATTTTTACACCAAAAATAAATCAATAACTACTACACACGCATTCTCGTACACATTCATTCCACACACTTACACCACTACCTACATTACTTCCTATTCGAAATAAATTAATAAGACGATCGATTATATTGAATTAGAAAAGTGTATTTATATTGTTATTGAATTATAAAAATGTGTATATATTATTATTTGAATGAGTAATACTAAATTATTGAAATTATTATCGTAAAATTGCGTCAATAGCATAGTTATTTTAATTTTAATTTGTAATGTTAAATAACCCTCATATTTGCGATGCCTGGAAAAGGCCGCAAAGTTGTAAGTACCTACAGTATAAAATAACACCAAAATGTACACTTAGTTTGCAAATAAATCTTTGGAATCTTTGACTTTGACTTGACTAAAGATCCACCGCGAATAGCACTTTTCCTTACAAATGCACTTTGTACAGTAAAATTACTACCATTCATAAATACCACTTCATGTTCTTTCAACCAGTATTCAGTCAAACATAAGACCTGAACAATTTGTTGTTCCATCTACGATATTCAAGGTACTTTCCCTCCATGTGGCATATCCGTGGGAAACCTGTATAGGTGTCGAGAATATCACGACGAGCAGGGCGACCGCGGGCGGGGAGCAGCGGTCGCGGAGGGGGCATTCGACCAGCGGGCGTGCACCGGCCGGCCCGGCAGTACGTCTGCTTTCGCCATACTGAGCGTTTTACATTATTAGTCTTTTCTCGCCAATCAAACTTTGTTGATCGTTTGTTTTCCCTTTGTAAACCTTGTAATACAGTCCACTATCATCAATTGCTTCAAATAGCTAAGTCAATCTCTTGCGACATAGACGATGTTATAACCATATACTAACAACTAATTGCACCCTCAATCTCTTGTCTCAAAATATCCGTAGCGTTAATTATAACATGTCTAATCTCACCACCCTTCTACAAAGGTCAGAAATATGCTGGGACATATTAGTCCTCTCGGAGTGCTGGCTTCCCTCAGCTCGCAACATACCTAATCTCGATAACTATAATTATGCTTCAAAAACTTCTCACAAAACTCAAAATGAAGGAGTCGTAATCTACTATGATAAGAACCTTAGAGTAACTGTCGAAGAACCCGAGATTAGTGACGCCAACTGTCTTCTACTGAAAATAAATACAGAAGCTTGTATTATTGGCCACCCCCCGAGTCCGATAATACCGCCCCCCGAGTCAAGCCAACACTAATAACTTCATTCGATCAATAGATCTTCTACTCGAAAAATTAAGTAGGTTTAAAAATATTGTTCTCTGCGGTGATATAAATATCGATATAGTACCTAACAGTCCGGACAAGCGTTCGCAGGAATACCTAAATGTCTTAGCAAGTCACTGTTTGCTCCCAGGTCATACTGCACTTACGCATGGACGTACGTGTCTGGACCATCTAATGCTAAAAACAAAATTAGATGCTAAATGTTTCGTTTTCGAGTCTTCAATTACAGATCACGAAACTGTTGCTATTAGTCTGGACCTGGATGCTCGCCCGGATTATTGCAATAAAACGGCTTTGAATCACTCGATGTAGCTATACAGAATACTATCTTTCAGCCCGTTCTTGAAAGTAGTGATAACACCGCAACTGACCTGCTTGTTACGTACCTTTCCACTGCAATAAATAATAACTCTAAACAGGGATAACCTACATAAACAATTTAAACGAGATCCTTTAAATGAGACGCTTAAACTAACCTACAAACGTTATCGAAATTTTTGTAACTCTGACAAACTATGACAAAAAAGAGATCGAAAATGCAAAAGGTAATAAAAAGCAGCTATGGGATGCAATTAAAAAGATTAGTGGCTCAAGGAAACCAGTTGACCTCTCTTTCTGTCTCATTACATCCGTAAACAAAGATATGGACATAATAGCGTTAATAATTGTGGGCAGAAGGCTTGCGGAGCGTACTAACAATTTAACACAGAATATACCAACGTCATATGACGCGTTATCTGATTCACCTCGCAATTCGTTTACCATGCTCCCGCCTGATGAAGATGAAGTATTTTTCCTCATCAAAGATTTAAAAGAGAAGTGACCGGTAGGAATTGACCAGATATCTGGCAAGATCTTGAAGAGGTACATAAGCTTTCTGACTACTCCTATTACACACATTTGTAAACTGGCTTTGGCGACAGGTGTTTTCCCCAGAGCATTTAAAATGGCTCTCATTAAACCAATACACAAAGGGAAAGACAGTGTCGATAAACCGCCCTATCTCTATCCTACCAACTCTGTCCAAGATCCTGGAACGGCTTATAAACCATCGACTAACAAATTACATAGAATCTAACAATCTTCTTTCACGCAATCAATATGGGTTTCGTATTAAAAAGGCAACTACCGACGCGTTACACGATCTCTTACACTCCATCATTACCTACCTAGACCTAAGGAAAAAATGTTTGACTGTATTCCTTGATCTGGCAAAAGCCTTCGACACAGTCTCTATCCCACACCTACTCAAAAAATTGGAAGGATTTGGTGTAAGAGGTATTCCATTAAAACTAATGAAGGACTACCTTACAGGAAGAAAACAAAGAGTTCGGATTGACAATAGATTGAGCGATGAAGCATGTGTCGAATTCGGTGTGCCACAGGGCAGCATACTCGGCCCAACTTTGTTCTTGGTGTATATCAACAGCCTCTGCCAACACCTACTCCACAAGGGCAAAATTTTTACCTTCGCTGATGACACTGTCCTCTTTTTTAGTGGACAGACCTGGGAGGAGGTCTTTGATACTGCTCAAAAGGGTTTTAATCGAGTATGCGAATGGCTCCGATCGAACGTTCTGACATGAAATGTTAATAAAACCAAATATGTTACTTTTGCCCATAGGTCAAATCAACTTCCTCCATCATATTTTAGCATTTACACTCATACTTGTGTTCCTGACGACACCACCTCGTGCTTCTGTCCAGTTCTCTAAAGAATCGAAGATATCAAATACCTTGGTATCATTATAGACCAATTCTTGACCTTCAAACCGCACATAAAAGTCTTTGTAACCCGGTTGCGTAAACTAATCTACATTTTCAAAACCCTTAGGCACGCAGCGGACTGACGGGTTATTAAGATGGTTTACCATGCTTTATGCCAGTCTTTAATAGACTACTGCATTACATCTTGGGGAGGTGCTGCCAAAACTCACCTCAATGAAGTTAAAAGGGCATAGCGAGCCATCCGCAAAGTTGATGCCGGTCTCCCCTTCCTATTCCCAACCGTAGACTTTTTTAGGTACTGGGATTTACTCACTGTTAGGCAGACCTTCATACTGCGGACGGCACTTAACCAACACTAATTGTTGCATTACTATCCGTATCATAATAAGGATAAGCGCCGAAAAGGTAGAGTATGCCAAACACAACCTTCCAGCTTTGCACACTCGCGTAATTTTTTCTTCTTTCTCGGATCATACCTTTACAATAAGTTAAATAACAAACTTAAAATGTATCCTCTAACTAAATTCAAATGTAAAATTGCAGTCACTACCTATTTAAAAACCCTAGACTATCAGGGAACCAAGAACTTATTGATCCCCCTTAGATAGACTATCTTTAAACTAATTAGTCATCCCCTCTGCTGCTTCTGCACACCATCAACCATACTTGCACCACACCTACTCAAGCAACCTCTCACATAGACTCTTACATGTCTCTCATACACTTTTTCCAGTTACTCACACACACTGGTATTTCCGCATAAACATTAGTATTTTTAATTTTTTTAGTTCTTTGTGTTTTAATTGTTTAATGTTTTTTTTTATTGTTTTCCTTTATATTAGGCACTAAAATATTGTTTCTTAATTTGTTTTTTGTTCATTATGTATCCAATTAACAGGCATCTAGCCGCGGGAGGGCCCTGGTGACCTGTAATACAGGTTTTTTATATAAACCTACCACAGGCTCCAGTCTCTCACAAAGTTAGTTCCTTGTTCATGCATTGTTTAGAATTAAGTTCATAACTTGTGTTGAGAAAATAAACGTTTTATATTATTATTATTAATTAATGTGTTTTAGTCCTCGTACCACCTGGAGGATATGCCCATTCCTGTTTAATAGGTATAGTCTACTTTGGAATTAAGTTACTAATTTTGTCAACAATTCCCAGTAAATTGATACTTCACTAAGTTTGAAATCATCTACGACCCCATTTACGCGATGCAAGTTTCTTGCCTGTGGCATACAATAAAATTGATCCGAAAATTGGTAATTCATAATAATTATAATGTAATTGGTATTTCCTAATATCATCTGCAAAGTTAAGTTTGTTCTTCTTCAATCTGTCTTGAAGTAACATTTAGTGTGTATTTCATTCAAATCGGTCCACTCCAGTCTGTTAAAAGTTCATAACGGATTTTATTACTGTAAATAGGTTTCTACAAACACTTACAGGTCAATCATATTTTAAAAACTAATCCGGACATAATCTTGGTTAGATTATGAGGACCATGTAGATTGGTGTCTGAAATGGTCTTTTGAGGAAAAAAGCACACAGATTTGAGTGGACCTGTCTAGTCAGTGCACGTATTTGTCAGTTATCGTGCAGCTCAACTCAACCTCTTCCTCGTTCGTTTTTCAACTAAAACAATAACAACTATACACACATACTGCACTTCAATCCGGAATTGGAAAGGGCAGCCGATCGAGCAAAGCTTTGAGACTCAAAGAGTTTCTTTGATTTACGTACACACACGTGTCCTAATTATTTATTTTATTTTATTATTTATGTACACACAGTAAAATACAGAGAGATGCGACATAATTATAATACTAGTACAAAGGTACTGCTTATTTCTTAAGAAATTTCTTCCAGCAGACCTGCGAAAGGAGAAATGAAAAAGAAATGTAGACAATAGTGTGCGAGAACAAGAAGAGAAAAATATGAATATGCGAAGTCTTAAACTAAAATGATAAATATACCTATACTATACCATATACATATAAAATTTACACACGAATACGTACACGTACACACGTGCAAAAAACTTACATATACCTAAACAAATACATAAAGCATTGTATATACAAACATATATATAAAAATATTCACAGTTGAGAGGAAAGGTAGTGCTGTTTTAATTGATACTTGGATGAGGAAATTGTTTTTAAATCACGAATGCTACTCGAAGTTCCACAATTTTACAGCATTATTATTACTATTATGAGCCTTTTATGTACCACTGCCTCCCTTACCTCCGGGACCACGTCCCATCCATTGCTGTATGCGGCTAATCTTTATGAAAATTGGTTTAGGGTCTGGTCCTAGATGTCGCTAAAATCTGGACTTGTTTTTACTGATTTATTGGCCAGTTTTATCGACAACATAAAATAATTAAAACAGAATTTATCTGAATAACCTGAGCAAATCTGTAAGTGGTTGTGAAACAGTTCATTAATAGATCAGTTCATCATTTCTTACAGATGATATAAATCTTATTATTACGTAAACATAACATCAAGCCTGGATTACTCGAAGGATTAGGCAGAGGTGTACCTATAGTACGCCCAGGTTTCGCCAGTTATGTGTAAGTCCCATGTGACAGGAGGAGAGCCTATTGCCATCAACTGGGCACAAATCTAGGCTCCGAGCGGCTAATGTGAAATTCCAGATAAAAAACCCAATAACACTTTACCCGACCTGGGAATCGAACCCAGGACACCATGGTCAGCAGTAACGCTTGCAAAATAGAACAACGTGGCAGTTCAAAATCGAGTTAATTTATTGTTTTAATCCAGGACATTGAAATAAAAGAACAACTTGATGTAATTTGTATCACAAACGCAGTTTAATTATATACCTAAAAAAACTGGCATCTTTTAAAACTTGACATCGGAACATCTTAAAAAAAAGACATAATTTCTTTATTCATTCTTTGGTGTGTCCTCCTCTTCCTTGGGTGTTTTCTTTGGACATTCTTCAGGTTGTACACACTTTCTGCTGACAGAATCCCTGAGGGTAGGAGGGTTGCAGTAGCAAGCAGAGTAGTCGCACACGTGCCCCGTACCAGCAACAGGGTTGGGTTCGTCACAGGTTGCTTCTGGGGTCATGGGACCGCAGAAGGTGTTGTAAGAGTAGGTGCCCTCATCGCAATTCTTCCAGCCTTAAACAATAGGTAAAATTGTTGAGATAGGAAGATAAAAGATGATTTTGAGTGACCAAGGTTCGTTTTCTAATCTCAGTGACAATCGGTCAAAAGCTGTATAGCGTTACTTACATGTTTAGTTAAGACCGGCCAAGTGCGTGTCAGACCACGCAGAATGAAGAGTTCCGTAGTTGGGATGTATTTATCCCAAAAAAACATTAACATTGTAGTTGAAAAACATGTTTGTTGGCGTGATTAATACCATGCCAAATTACAGCTTTCTAGTACTAAGAGTCTCTAAGCTAACCTGGGGACAGACATATCGACATGGCGAAACTATAAGGGTTCCTTGCTGATTACGGAAGCCTAAAAACGTTCAAAACCAATCGCAACCGAATCTCAACGACAATTAATGTCAAAAACCACGTACAGTCAGCACATCCAGTTACCACAAACTGTTAAATTTTCTTATTCGATTTTGAACTTAACCATCAATCATTTGGAGAATTTTGACAGTTTGATATACCCCATAGAAATATTTAAAAAAAACTGTTCTTTCTTATACAACATTATTTTTAGTTTAAGCGAAACCTGAATATAGTTTGTTCAGAATAAGGAACTGAATCGAATTCAATAATTTTTACACCATGTTATATTTTGTTCCAAAAATATTTAAGTGTGATGGAAAATGTTATCACCATTTAATTATTTACAATACAATCGCCGTACGGTTAGGTACCTACTGCCAAATTATTATCAATGAGCGCAAGACGAACCTGGAGGCGCGGGGGTGCCGTTAGCATGTTTTTGTACGGACAACCCGGTAACATAACACCCTTATAATTTTGTGATTTTTCATGATACAGTTTTGAAATTTTGTACATAGATTCTTTACAAAAAAATACTAGACATGTGTTTCGGGTTTCGCATAAACTAAAACTAATATTGTATATAAGGTATACCCTGATGTGCTGGTGACTGTACAAATTGTTGACAGATTGAGACCGCGAATAGAATGCGAACGTTCTATAAAATTTAAAGGGACATTCTATCAGTGATAACAATGGTGGGAATTCAAAAATGAATGGATTGATATTTATTTATATAACAACGACAATATATTAGTATTAATTACGCTAGAAATAAACCCAGTCAAAAGAAAATGCATGAAATCTTGGACGGAAAAACCATAACCAAACGCATCAAGAACCACAGAATGTGCTATCTTGCACACGTTCACAGGCGCCACGAACCACACCTGTTACATGCAGCAATGCAGTTCAAGGCCAAAGCCAAGAAAGTCGGCCGATCTCTTTACACATAGAATAACAACTTAAAACAGGACATGACATACTTCAATAAGGGAATCAATTTTTGGATGGACACGGCTGAAGACCGAGATAAGATCAAGAATGCTGCTAGCGAGATTTACATGAAATCTGAAACGTATAGTAGTGAGATCTCAGACGAAAAATTTGAAATTAGCAACGTGTAATACAGCACAGCAGTGACACAGACAAGAGTCGAGAAAGTAGTAGGACCAGAGTTAATCTGGCGGCGATGTTGTTAAAAGATGACCCTCCCATAGATAAATATCACTGGTCTCTTTACTATTCCAATGCTTGCTCAAGGATGCATATCCGGTATGGCTCTAATAATATTTCCATATCCCAAGGGCACGTCTTCCCTACCATTATCGCGCCCCCCAGTCTACTCTTTGATACACAATAGTCTCTGTAGTCCCTTGAAACATGAGGCTTCAGGGGCTAGGTTTTAGTATATCAATGGGCTAGGTTGAAGATTTGGGTTCATTCGAGCAATCAAGTCTGGTTCAACCACGCTGGGGTCAGTACATTTATTCTTTCTTTTTTTTTTTCGTTTCATTCGGTCATTCAACAACAACAATAGACATACCAGACACTGCCCCATAGTTAATAGAATCCCTGCTACAAGCTGAACACTGAAGTGGAAAGCTTGCAGCAGCGATTCACACACAAGCAGTCCAGTCAGCTAGCGACACACTGCAGTACAATGTTGGAGCTGGCCCGCACCAGGGCACCAGAGAGGTGAATCTTTTTCGCATCGTAGCGTAGAAGCAATCAACACGAGCATCAGCAAACATCCCCGAAGCGGAACAGCCCCATCAATACCCTGAACGCATTATTATATTGAATACGAAGGGCGCTGTACGAGTTTTGAGTGTAATCTACCCACAGGCTTGACGTGTAAAATGAGGTGCATTAAGCACGAAATAAGGTTCTTTTAACTACCCTAGAACAACGTGCAAACCTGCGAGCGATATATTATATCTACTATTTGAATGCATACTAATTTTAATATGCACCTAATTGTGTATAATATAAATAGGAATAATTTTGAAGTATATTGCTAATCCATTGCTTCATATTATGTTAGAAAAAAATGTCTGCTCAACAACGCAAATAATGCAATGAATGTTGTTGAACTGTCATATTTAAACCGATTGCTACTGAAAGCTACTACTATTGCTACTAAATAGGATATTTTTTATCCCAATGTTCCCACGGGATTGAGACTTATGGAGGTGGAACTGCGGAACACAACAACATAACAGTAACTAGAAGTGCAGGTTTCCTCACGATGTTTTCTTTCAGTACTAATGTAACTTTTCAATTCATATGTACTTTCTGAGTTTATCTTGGACATTACTGACATCGGTTCGTAGTTATGCGTTCATATTTTTATCATGAACGTGGCTTAGTACTGCATACATTTATATTATAATAGTTTCTAAGTGACCCCTTACAGATAAACTTCGAAGATAAGTCCAGATTGTATCTCGAATTCTTATATTTTTGTTACTTAATAATTATTTTTCTTAATACTAATTAGTGCATATTTACAATTAGATAATATTTTTTTACGAACGAAAACAACCTTTATGTAATCAGATTGACCCACATGCTCTGCCGACATGTGTAAAGTATTACCGGTAACGATACGTTCTGTCAACGTGTCGTCGTTTTTAGGCACCAAATCGTTTTAGCTATTGACCTCAAGGACCATTTCAGCAGCTCAAAAAAAACAAAGAAAACTACAAGACTTCCGGATCTGATATTATAAATTGTAATCGACATACAAAATTAAATATTCTTAATATTTGAGTAGGTATCCTAAAAATAAAAGATCGCGTAATTACGAAAATAAATACGTATCCCATACCTAGATACCTATAATTATGTAGGTGCATATGTAAACAAGATTGCATTATTTTAAGGAGCACCATATTCTATAATAATATACAGGGCGTCCCACGGATATGCCACACGGAGAGGAAGTACCTTGAATATTGTAGATGGAACATTTTACTGAAAGGAGACATTATTTGAATTTAAAAAAACAATTTAAGGTGAACGACCTGAACCGACCTGGGAATCGAACCTCAGATCTCGTGTTCGGCAGTAGCGCTTGCCACCACTAGAGAAACGAGGCTGACCCCCCGGGGTAGTTTTAATAATAAAATAATAAATATTCATAAATATTATTTGGTTACTATTATAATAGACATAACGGCGCAGGATAGCCTTTACCAGAATTGGTCATCGTATTAGTGGTTCAGCAGCTGCAATATCATCAGGATTGTGCCGGAATATAGCAGTTCGTCGTGGACGTGGTACGACAGCGGCTTCCCCCTGACAACTTCTTCTGTCATCAGAAGAAGTTGTCAGGGGCGAAGCCGCCATGTAACCATCGATGCGACGCTCAGCTAAAGTGACTGTCAGCAGCCAGTGTCACTCTTATCCGACCTTTTCGGTGATTCCAGTAACTTCGTAACAAAAATAGACGGCGTCACTTGCTGCGCCGTCAGACATACAGTGCGTCCCACGGATATGCCACATGAAGGGAAAGGACCTTGAATATTGTAGTTGGAACATTTTACTGAAAGAAGACATTATTTGAATTTAAAAAACAATTTAAACTGCATTCATAGATATTTAAATAATTACATGGTTGAACCGGAAATCGAACCCGTTACACGAGAAAAATAATCAACCTGTAGCTTTATCATACCGATCGAAAGGCTTCATCATAAGGATTATTTTTTGCTAAATAACATAGTGTCACAAATAAAAGGAAGACCTGGAATTTTAACATTTTGAATACAAAATTAATCAATTTATCAAGTGCTCAAAATGAGTCCCTTCCTGTTGAATACAAAGTCGCACTCTTTTGATTATTTCGCTCCCTGTCGATTTTTTGATCTTGTTGTGGTGGATATTTAGAATAATACGTCTAAGTTCTGCTTGTAGATCGTGGACACTTTCATACTGGTTCTTGTAAACTAAATTTTTTACATAACCCCATAAAAAAAAATCTAACGGGGTTAGATCTGGGGATCTCGACGGCCATCTTATTTGTTCATTTGTCCCGATCCAGGGATGAAAGTGTTCATTGAGATAGTCCCTTGTTCTGTGACTGTTATGAGCCGGAGCCCCATCTTGCTGAAAAGTAAGGTTTTGTCATTCTGCAACCGGAAGATTATTTATCTCATTTCTCAAAATCTCAAGTATTTCTAAATACCTATCCGTATTCAAATGCCCTTCGTAAAAATGTACTAAGAGGACCCGGTATTTTACAATCAACAGTTGAAGAAAAAACGCACTTGATTATTAGTCTCGCGGATACGTAAGGCATTCTCCCTGGACCAAATGCGATTATTGTGTCGGCTGTACATATCATTATTGCTGAAGTTTGTATCGTCTGACCAGATAATATTATTTAGAAAATACTGATCCTCTAGGATGAGCCCCTCAATTTCATGGCAGAAAATAAGTCGTCTTTCAGCACCAACGGACAGTAATTTTTGTACTAATCGCCCTTCAATGTAACTTTTGAACTTGTATTTTTTTAGTACACGGTGTATTTTGCTTTTCGAAATTCCGATTACTTCTTCACCTTCCCTCACTGAACTTTTAGGATTTGCCTCAAAGTATATCAAAATGATGAATTCATCGTCAGTGTTTATCATTTGGTGCCGCGATTGTGGTAAGCGACGATCGAAACGTCCCAAATTTTGCATATTATCCACCAACCATTTCATAATAAATCGAGATGGTGTATTATATTTCTATCAGAATATCTTTCGCGGTGCCATTGTAAGGCTAATATTATGTTAATGTGGTTCAAAAAGTATGCTTCCATTAAATCAAAATTATTTTGATACACCATGATTATGTAAAAAATTCACAATACAATGCAAAAATCCTACAATGAAAATCACATAAACAAAAGAATAAAAGTTTGAAAATGGAGCACATTTTTGAACCATCCATGTTCCATCTACAATATTCAAGGTACTTTCCCTCCATCTGGCATATCCGTGGGACGCCCTGTATGTCTGACGGCGCAGCAAGTGACGCCGTCTATTTTTGTTAAGAAGCTACTGGAATCACCGACAAGGTCGGATAAGAGTGACACTGGCTGCTGACAGTCACTCTAGCAGAGCGTCGCATCGATGGTTACGTGGCGGCTGTCTTCTGATGACAGAAGAAGTTGTCGGGGGGAAGCCGCTGTCGTACCACGTCCACGACGAACTGCTATATTCCAGCACCATCCTGATGATATTGAAGCTGCTGAACCACTAGTACGATGACCACTTCTGGTAAAGGCTATCCTGCGCCGTTATGTCTATTAGTAACCAAATTATATTTATGAATCATTCTTAAAACTACCCCCGTCTGCCTCGTTGCTCTAGTGGTGGCAAGCGCTACTGCCAAGCACGAGATCCGAGGTTCGATTCCCAGGTCGAGCAAAGTGTTATTGGGTTTTTCCAGCAGGAATTTCTCAGTAGCAGCCCAGAGTCTGGATTTGTGCCTGGGTAATATGGCAATAGGCTCGCCCCTTATTACATGGGACTTAAACATAACTGGGGAAACATGGGTGTACTATAGGTACACCTCTGCCTAACCCTTCGGGGATTACAGGCGTGATGATGGTATGTGTTATTATTAATAAGAAATATATATTTACCCCATATTAGCATGCAGCTTAGACCCTATATACATATATCGCGTTAATTGTACGGTATAAAATAAAGTCGCTTTTCGTGTGTATGATCGAGTTGTTCTTCTAAACTTTACAACGGATTTTGATGCAGTTTGCACCATTATTTAGAGAATTTATTTTGGAAGGTTTATGTGTATAATACACTAAAAATAAACTTATATATATTAAATAAATTACGATATTTTGGCAAGTTTTGAACCGTACGAAGCATGCTAGAATAGTAAGTACATATATAAAAAAGATTTTTGACCCACTTACATTTTCCGTTAACGTAGATACACCTCTTCTCTCTAGTTTGAGGTTTACCAGCTGACAAAGCAACAAGTACTAAAACACACAGTGCGACTAAAACCTTCATGTTAACTAATTTACTTTTTTATTGCTCACACGAGCAATATGCTTGAGCTATTTTATTGCACTGTCCATTTAAACTAAATAGGTCGTCTTATATAGCAACGAAGATCATGTAGTTTGTCATCAAACGAAATAATTACTTCGTCAAACGCGAAAACCAGTATGATAAGTGTTTACGATATGGAAATATGACGTTATAGTTATTTTCAGATGCTTCCAGTACCTACTAAGAAGTTCTTGAAATTGTTATGATAAGTGCTAGAAAAAACTAAATAACATATCATCTCGCTTTGTTTCTCCGAAGGGTTGGGCAGAGGTGTGCCTGTAGTACATCTACATTTCACCAGTGATGTTTAAGTCCCATGTGATAGGGGGCGAGCCTTTTGCTACCAGAGGAACGTTTGTAGCATTCAAAGCATACAGACGTGCTCATCAAGGCACATTAACGGTAAAATAAATTAACGTTTTCATAAATAGTGACCTAGTTTTAGCGTACCTATTATCGTGTTATAAAAAAAAAAAAAAAAATATTTTATTGTCAGGCATCAAGGCCCATAGGGTATTAGTATTCGGCGTTATACCCAGGGACTGACATCGCCCCAACATCCAAGACAGGACCAAGATGAGAAAGATGAAGTAGTGTCCACTCCGGAGATCCAGAACTGAATGGGATCTATTGAGCAGTGCCTGAATGAGGTTTGTGCTATTACTTCTGAGGGAAAGCTTAACGCTGAGCAGAAGCTAAAAATAAGCCGAAAAGTTGGACGTTAGAGTTTCGCAAATGGCTGTTCAATATCAGTCGCTTAAGCAAAAAGCAATACAAACCCATACCTCCCTTAAAACTATGACCGAAGCTCGAAACCAATCAGACTGTCTAACGGAGATGAACTGGACGATTCAGGAGTGGAGTACAAAGCAGGGTGCTGCTACTACTTTTGCAGATATGGTGAAGAAGCATCAGCTTTGTTCGTTCAAATACTTTTAGCTCAGTGGCTATGTATCTCGGTGGCGAAACCAAGAACATGGTCCAAAAAATAATATGCCCTGGAGAAATGAAGCTAAAAGTCCGAGGCGTACACTAAATAGGAAAAGGAGGACTCATAATTAGCACTGAGGCCAAAGATGACCTCGATAAGCTCAAGCAAACGGTTGGACCGTTTGCTTGAGCTTATATCGCTTAGTTAGGGCCTTACCGGCGACGAACCACAAAAGCGCAAACCTCGCTTTCATTCAGCCATCAATGGCTGAAAAAGAGGTTTATAAATGTATTTATGAACAAAACTTGACCGACAAACTGCCGACTATGTCCCAAGATACGTTTTTGACCTCAATAAAACTGAGTCTCAAATCTGGCAGGAAAGATGCTGAGAATTGCAACTAAATTATAGAAGTTCCAGCAGTCATTCGTAAGGCCCTCATCACACAGGACAGATTATTTATAAATTGGACGTACTACCCGGTACGAGACTTCAGACTAGTAACTAGATGTTACAAGTGCCAGCAGTACGGTCATGCAGCCAACTCATGTAAAATTGCTGCTCCCACATGTCGACATTGCGGAGAACAAGTGCACCCAATCCAAGACTGCGCAAAGAAAGCCTTAAAAAACAAGTAAACCACAAGACGGGAGATACAGATTGCCCGGCTAAAAAAGCTGCCGAATACAGGTACATTAATTCGATTGATTATGAAGGCGCCTAAGAGCGCCACATACTTGTTTATATTTTAGACTTAATTTATTATTGTTAGTTTAATAACTAAATTACCGAATAGATAACACGTTTTTACCTGTGTCAAAGACATGTGACGTTAAGGACTGCAGACAATATCTTTCCGACTATTAAAATTCACTAACCATACTGACCCAAAACATTATTTATTTATAAATAATTTTTTTTTTTTTTTCGTAGTATATATAAGAACATAGACAGCTATAACATTTTTCTTCATTGACTTAACTTTGATTGTGATATAATGGTACTTACTGAGTGCTGGCTATCTAATCATTACGAAAATCTCCCAGTAATACCGGGGTACAACATTTTGCATACCACAATAAACCACAATCATAATGATGGTGTGATAGTCTTTGTTAAGGAATCAATAAAGGTCATAGTCGAGGAAAATACTCTACAAGAGTGTACGAGTAATTGTTTAGTCATCAAAATTGGTATAACCACTGCGATAATCGCTATGTATAGATCCCCTTCCGCTAGAAATTTAGATCCTTTTAACAATCCCTTAAACCAGATTTTTCAAGCACTAAGCCCATTTAAGAACGTTTTACTAACAGGTGATTTAAATATAAATATTGGCTCCGAAACCTGCGATGACCCAAGATTACCTTAATATCTGCTCATACCATGGTTTACTCCCCACTCACACATTGCCTACTCATCAGAGCGATTCCTGCCGCGATCATATGATGATCAAAACCAGCCTATCATATATTACGCTTGTTACTAACTCAACGATTACTGACCATCACGCTGTCCTACTTACCGTAAATTTAACGCTGCCTAAGCTAAATCTTCCCCAGACTATGAGCAAATTAAACACAAACAAACTCGAATATGATTTATGCAAACTTGATTTTAGCTTAAAATTTACAATACTGCTGACGTTAATTTGGCTTTATCATACTTAATAAAATATGTTCAACAAGCAATATTACGTAACACGACAATTTCTACAGTAAATAAGAAACTTTATAACATCAAACCTTGGATTACTCCTGGACTAATTCGATGTTTAAAAAAAAAGAAGCTTTATTTCAGACACGAACACATATACATGAACAGTCTATTGGTTATTTAGTAATGGGTTAGTAACAGAAAGTCCTTAAAGTCTATATTAGTATTGTTAGTAAAACACAAACAGCTAAATTGCCTAAGCCCGCCCTCGAGGCTCAGTGTGGTAGCACCATAGGTACATCTATGCCTTTGCCCAACTCTTCGGAAATCACAGGGGACGTTATGTGATGAAATAATTTATCTACGTGAACCTATAGCTACTTCCACCCAGTGCCGTTATATAGGATAGACTGGCCTGTTAACAATCATTTTCAGGATGCCGTTCCGAGTGTTACGCAAGCGCTGTAGCAAGGAAGCCGCTTAAGACATAGATCAAAGAACAAAGACATACCCTGATAATCTAATAATTCAAACCATCTATAAAAGATACAGGAATTTCTGCAACAACCTCCTAAAGAATTTAAAAAATAATTACTATAAAAATTTATTAAATAGGGGTAATAATAGCAAGCAACTTTGGAAACATATTAAAAATGTTACCAATATGTCTAAAAAGCGTGAATAAAATTCGAGTTTACTGCTTACTAATCCTTCACCACTCTTGTCAGCTAACAATGTAAATAACTTTTTTGTAAATGTTGGAAAAACTCTTGCTGAACAGATTCCGAAACATGGTGACCAATCACCTCTCCAAAAATCAAGTAATAGCTGTAATCCGAAATCTTTTGCTATATATGCTGGACACTGATGAAGATGAAATAACCAGAATCATTTCTGGGCTAAAAGATGACTTTGCAGTTGGATGAGATAATATAAGCAATAAGATCTTTAAAAAATTTAAGCGTATTTTGGTACCTTCTATAACGCATATATTTCGAATCTGTCTTTCCGAAGGAGTTTTCCCTAGCTGCCTCAAAAAAAAAAACAGTTGTGGTTCCTATCTTTTAATCGGGAAATAAAGACTTAGTCAATAATTATAGGCCAATATCCATACTCCATTCAATATCAAAAATACTAGAGAAAATTATAAACAATAGACTAGTTAACTACCTAGAAAAAAACAACTTATCCCCTGCGCAATTTGGTTTTAGAGCCGTTTATTGTCAGCCGATTCAGTGTATAGTCTTACTGATTACATTTCTGAAGAACTCGGCAAAGGAAATCAAACTCTTTTGATTTAACCAAGGCTTTCGACACGGTGTCTGTTTCTATTCTAATAAAAACCATAAGAGACCACAGGAATAAGGGGAATGCCGCTGAAACTATTTACTGACTATTTAGGGGGCCGGTACCAATGTGTTAGAATAGATAATACTACGAGCGATGAGCAGAAAAATACTGATTTTGGTGTTCCTTAAGGGAGTAATCTGGGTCCCACGCTATTCCTGATTTATATATATATTATTTTATATACTGACTTGTATAGTCTTAATATTACAGACTGCAAAATAATATCTTATGCCGATGACACGGCGCTAATATTTACCGCTAAAACCAGTAGCAAACTGTTCGAAACCGCTCAACTAGGTTTTCACATTGACGAGGTTCCCACTTAGAGAATAGGAGTTTTTTTATGATTATTCTTTTCCATAGATAATTATTTACGTGTACACGCGTGCTTGTGGCTAAGTAATAACAGCCACTCGGGTCAATCGATCAGGTTAAGCTACGCTTGCCACGGTTGGTCCGTGGATGGATAAGCATAATATTTTCATAGCGAGACCACTCCGTGCTTCGGAAAGTTAAAGCCGTTGGTTTCGACTATCATTCGTGGATCTTTGAAAGTCGTTACGGGTCGTCAGAAGCCCGAAAGTCTGACAACCAGTCTTACCAAGGGGTATCGCATTACCCAGTAACTGAGTTCTGGAGGTAAGATAGGCAGTCACTTCATTTAAAATGCTGGTATTAGCTGCATCCGGTTAGACTGTAAGACGACCCTAACATACATAGTTGAGAAAGGCTAGGCAGATGATGGTGACACGTGCTTATAATAGATTATTATGTCCTAGTTTGGATCATGATAACTATTATCAGCCTTTTGTGTCACACTGCCTCCCCTCCCTCCTTCCACTCATCCCTATCCATTGTTGTATGAGGGTAATCTTTGAAAAAAATGATTTAAGATCATATTATGTCGCTAAAATCTTGAGTTGTTTTTAATGATTTAAGAGGAGGCTCCCTATTTTTATGTTAATTTGCATGAATATTCTGAAATAGTCACACATACAAGCAAAATGAAACTTTAGTGTATGATTTTATTGAAGAAGAAAGTTACGTATTTATAATTTTTTCTCTCAATACATTTGTTATTCGAAAATCATGTCTTTTTGAAGGATAATTATAAAATAAAAAACAAACAAGATTGTTTAGCTTTTATGTCTAAAATAAATATTCACAGCAAGAAAATATAGTTTATTATCCCAACACAAGATATTTTTTCTCTAGATCAATTATTATTATATTATATGGGAAAAACCCAGGGAATCGACCCCAGGACTTCATTTTCAGCAGTAGTGCTTGCAACCACTAAACCAACGAGGCAGTCCGAAATCTAATGAATTTATTGTTTTAATACAGGACATTAAAATAAAATAACAATTCGATATAATTTGTATCACAAACCCAGTTTAATAAAAAAAAACTTATATTAATAATATGGCATCTTTTAACAGTTAACATTGGAACATCCCCCAACAAAGACAAAAAATTTACTCTTTCTTAGATGTGTCCTTCTCTGCCTTGGGCGTGTCCTTCTCTTTCTTAGGACACTCCTCAGGTTGCACACACTTTCCACTGACAGAATCCCTGAGGGTAGGAGAGTTGCAGTAGCAAGCAGAGTAGTCGCAGACGTCTCCACTTTCAGGAACAGGGTTGGGTACGTCACAGGTTGGTTCAGGGGTCACAGGGCTGCAGCCGGTTGTGTAAGAATGGGTGCCCTCCTCGCATAACTCGTAACCTGTAACAATTAGAAAGATGTTGAGAATTGAGGAAGAAACAAAATCATTATGGGTGACATTTATGAAAATATTATGTATGTAAGGAAAAATCTACATATTTTTAATAAGATAAGCGATAGACATAATTTTAATACTAGAAATAAAGATAAAATAGATCAACCATTTTTCAGATTATCTAAAGTACATACATCTTTTATGGGGTACTGTGTTAAATGTTACAACAAAATACCTTATGATATATTGCAATTAAATGAGAGAAAATTTAAAACACATATTAAAAGTACACTTTGTAAACAGGCATATTACAAGTTAGAGGATTATATCCAGGACAGGAATGCTTGGAAACATGCTGGTCCAGCTCCATAGGACAATCTAGAGTATAGACAAAATCAAACTGGTTGCTATTTTTATGGTAAAATCTGTTATTTTTATGATATTGATATTGATTTTACATTGTGTGATAACCTATACTCACACACTGACTTATAATTTTTTTTAGATAAACATACTTTTACGATTGTGATTGACTGTTTTTTTCAAGATTTTATTTTATCACTGTCGGTGTGATTAATATGTATACCCATGCCAAATTACAGCTTTCTAGTACTAAGGGACAGACAGACAGACAAACGCGATTTCTTGTCGACTACGGAACCCAAAAACAAGGAAAACCAAATCAATAGGTACATTTACTTGGCTAAATAAATATTATTAAAAAAAAAACTTTCTGACGAACATATACCTCATCTTTTTTGGAAGTCGGTTAAATATACTTCTGGAAGTATAAAATATTATTTATTCAACTCCCTAGTTTTTATTCCCAAGTAGCTAACCCTAAAACGCGTTAATTCTACGGTATAAAATAAAGTCGGTTTTCGTGTCTGTGTGACTGCGTTGTTCTTCTAAACTTCTAACACAACGATTTTTATGAAGTTTTCACCATCATTTAGATAAATTATTTTGGAAAGTTTATGTGTAATAGACTAAAATTAAACTTACCTTAATAAATAAATTACGATATTTTGTCAAGTTAAAAAAAAAAAACTGTAATCCAGCTCCGTCGGAGTGTACAGAAATGATCTGAAAACTTGATGTTGATGTTTCTTTTGTGGTTGTTCTACTCACCACAGTGCTAGTAAATTATAGGGTATAAGCTGTTAGGGAAAGATTCAATTAAACAAGTACCTTCTTACACAATATAATATTTATTGCTGCATACCTACCTAATTTAAATGTGCACTATAAATAATGTGGCGGGCCACAAACCTTCCCCAAACACTTTGGTATGTAACCAATGTAATAAAAATAAAAATAAGTTGTAAAAACCGTACGAAGCAGGCTAGAATAGTAAGTAAGTACATACACACATCAAAAGTGTCAAGGGATCAAGGACGTTAAAGAGTAGCGCCGCAATTGAGGATTATTATTTTAACTATTTTGGATCGTTATTGATTATTTTTAGTGAACTGCGCTATTTGAATAAAGATTTTTTTTAACATTTTGATTAAAAAGATAATCAACTGTCAATCAGGATTCCTATAAAAGTGTGTGTGTGCGTTTTTACAAAACCATTACAGTTTCGGCATCGGAACTGAAAACAATTGCATCGATATGGAGCGACGACATCATTTGACGCGAGAAGAGATAATGAGAGCCGTAAGCTGCTTCCAGGCAACGTACTGTGGCTGTCGCTTTTAGCACTACACAGAGCGTCATAAGCCGCCTCTGGACACGCTATCGTATCACGGGCAGCGTGGCCGAGCGACATGGAGCACAATCTCGCATCCCCACTCGCAGACAGGACCGGTACATCCAAAATACTGCTCGATGGAATCGTACCATGACTGCCATGATGTTGGCTACGAGGCTCCACAGCTCTTCAGGCTTGTTGATAAGCAACCAAACCATCCGAAATCGTTTACGTGAAGTAGGTCTGCGTTCCCGAAGGCCGCTGAGAGTTCCACCTATACCCAGCACCCCGCAATCATAAGGCTCGTTTACAATGGGCTTGTGAACACAGAAATTGGAAGGAGGAAGACTGGCGTTGTTTGCTTTTCCGATTAACCTCTTTTCGATATGAGGCCGGATACAAGAAGTAGGTACATGAGTTTGGAGGAACATATTTTCAAACATTCTTGATGATCAGACGGGACGTCAAGAGCGTTTGAAATTTTTTTAGGAAGTTTATTCATATGGAGGGGGAACAATAATGGTTTGGGCCGGTATTTGGAACGGTGGAAGAACCGATCTCATTTGGATCAGGGGCAGCCTCAATGCTCAGATTTATGCGGAGAGGATTGTTTCAGACGTGATCATCCCTTTGTGAAGCCGGTTGGGTGATTCGTTTTGACTAATGCACGACAATGCACGTCTACATACGGCTAGGAGTCGTAACATGCACGATTGCCGATGCTCGCATCAACGTTCTGCCATGGCCTGCTCAATCGCCAGACCTCAAACCAATCGAGCACGCATGGGATATGCTCCAAAGAAGAGCTCTGCCGAGTATGGATGCCGTGCATACCCCACAACTTTTTGACTTGTTAGAAAGAACATGGGCGGCCATTCCTCAAAGTGATTTTGATGAACTGATTTTAAGCATGCCAAATCGCTGTGATTGTGTGATTCGTGTCAATGGTGGAAACACAGATTATATTTTCTTTATCTTTACAATTAAAATAAAAAAGTCCTCATTTTTGCGTAACCTATTCATAATTTTTACGTTTACGTTTTTTACATTTTTCTTAAGTGGTTAACTTAAACATAGGAATTAAAGTAAGTAGAAGAAGTCTGGAGGACTAAATTTGGTAAATATTAATCGGATAATTTTTTATAGTTAAAAATGTACTTGATCTATAGACACTTTTGATGTGTGTATATTATTATAAAAGATTTATGATTCACTTACATCTTCCTTCAATGTAGATACACCTTTTCCCTCTAGTCTGAGGTTTACCAGCTGACAAAGCAACAAGTGCCAAAACACACAGAGCGACTAAAACCTTCATGGTAACTAATTTACTTTTTTATTGCTCAAGAAACACGAGCAAAATGCTTGAGCTATTTTATTGCACTGTCCATTCAAACTAAATAGGTCGTCTTATATAGCAACGAAGATCATGTAGTTTGTCATCAAACGAAATAATTACATCGTCAAACGCGAAAACCAGTATGATAAGTGTTTACGATATGGAAATATGACGTTATAGTTATTTTCAGATGCTAACAGTACCTACTAAGAAGTTCTTGAAATTATTATGTTTTGTGCTAGAAAAAATAAAATAACATACTAAATAACATACCATCACGCCTTGATTCCCTGAAGGGTAGGGCAGAGGTGTACCTGTAGTACACCCACATATCACCAGTTATTGTTAAGTCCCATGTAATAGGGGGCGATCCCATTGCCATCAACCGGGCATAAATCCAGACTCCGGGCTGCTACTGAAAAATTCCAAATGGAAAAACCCAATATCACTTTGCCCGACCTGGGAATCGAACCCAGGACCTCATGCTCAGCCGCGTAGCGCTTGCAACCAGTACACCAACGAGGCAGTCATAACATACTAAATATTAGTAGCATATATCTTGTTAGCATGTCTCTGCGTTTCACGGGTGCAAGGGCGTCATGTCAAAACATAAAGATTTATGTGCTTTATCCAAGTTAAATATTATTGTATCAGACAGATAAACCTTGCGGCATAAATATTTTAAATGATTGTGAAAACCACATCAAAATCCTTCGTGTGGTTTAAAATATGTAAGCGATCACACAGACATCAAAAGCGAATTTGTTATATACTTTGTACTGTACTGTGTCTGTGTGGAAATGATGAATGATATTTTTTTTCTGTAAGTAGGTTTGAAATGTACAACCACTTTTACACGTCAATCATATTTTTAAAACTAGATGAGGTCGGCGTTTCCTATCTGACTACTATGAGAAGAAAGACCGAAACAAACTCAGATGTCACAGTCTCTTTTAAAGTCCAGACATAATCTTGGTCAGATCATGTGAAGGCGATGTAGATTGGTGTCTGAATAGTCCAGTCATTTAAGCTTAAATTAGGTAAGAATCTCGGAATTCAAGATACCCAGCTGTAAGTCTGTAAATACTTGTATATTGACACCCTAAAAGTTGTCTCAAAACCTACATATTATGGTAGGGTGTACGCAACTATTAAATTTCAAGGTCAAAGGTCACAAAAATCGGTTTTTTGTGCTTTTTTTGTAAATATCTCATTTCCTATGGGTTTTTTGCTATTTGTATTTATTATCAATATTGTTGAATACAAAATTCTCTAGAAATTTTGTCCAAAAAAATTTTTCATACGGTGAACCGTTTTCGAGATAGAGGGCGGAAAGCGCGCGGTCACAGCATTACTTCAGGTCAACCGGTGCCTCCGGTCGAAAACGCGCCATATATAGTTGATGAACTATCGATAAATCAATCGATTATAAATATTTGTCAATTTTTATTAACTATTATATTATATTTTATCATTTTCTTCATGCATTAAATCTATATCTATTCAATAATGCTGACGACCGTTTCCTAAAAAAATTTTTTTTAAATTTTTTCCGTTTTTTTTTTCCTGTGCAGCTTTCAAATATTCCACCAACCAGTGCAGCTGCTCATCAACATTTCAAACGTGTATATTATCAAGTTCAAACTTGGTTAGGCTATGATTTGGAACCCCAGGTATGGGGTTGGGCAATGCGAAACGATTTTCTGGAACCTATCATGACAATTTTACCACCTGCTCCAGAAGATTTGCTAAATACAATTTTCTGCAACTGCAAGAGTGGTTGTGGTTCGCGATGCGGATGCAGGAAAGCGGGCTTGCAATGCTCTTTAGCTTGTGGCCAATGTAATGGGCAAGCTTGTCTCAATGCTCAACCATATCAGAGCGACATGAACGAAGATGGAACCTTTGACCCCGAAATCATGGAAAACTTGAGACAAATGTCGTTGAAGACGATAATGAAGACCAGTTTGAAATTTACCAGCAGCCGGAAGACGACGGTGAAGAGGAAGAAGATGATTAAAATTATAAATTGTATTTTTTGTACCCTTTATTCCATTTTTTTACTTTTAATAAAAATAAATGGTTTGAATGATATTTTTTAATAAAAAGATTAATTCATAATTTATTGTTTTTTTTTGTCATCATGTGAGAAGTTATTATTATTAATTAGGTTAAAATTCAAATATAATTCCTATATTTTCTTTAACAATTCTGCAATTACATGGGCAGGTAAGTGTTGTTAAATAAATTAATACTGAATAAAAAGTGGATAGGTTAGGAAAAAATGATAAAATATAATATAATAGTTAATAAACATTGACAAATATTTATAATCGATTGATTTATCGATAGTTCATCAACTATATATGGCGCGTTTTTGACCGGAGAAACCGGTTGACCTGAAGTAATGCTGTGACCGCGCGCTCTCCGCCCTCTATCTCGAAAACGGTTCACCGTTTGAAAATTTTTTTTGAACAAAATTTGTAGAGAATTTTGTATTCTACAATATTGATAATAAATACAAATAGCAAAAAACCCATAGGAAATGAGATATTTACAAAAAAAGCGCAAAAAACCGATTTTTGCGACCTTTGACCTTGAAATTTAATAGTTGCGTACACCCTACCATATGTAGGTTTTGAGACAACTTTTAGGGTTCAATATACAAGTATTTACAGACTTACAGCTGGGTATCTCGAATTTCGAGGTGAACTTACTATAATGACTGGACTAGAAATGGTCTTTTGAGGAAAGAACCACACAGATTGAGTGGACCTGACCAGTCAGTGCACGCATTTGTCAGTAATCGTGCAGCTCTACTCAGAACTTAAGGAGCTCAACGTATGTAGGTATGTGTGTACTTTAATTAATCAACTTAGCCAAATCAAATCCACAGCTGGACATTATGAGCTTATATAATCATTTCAAGCTTTCATAGTCATGAATTATGTTCTTGGTTTGTCCTAGACTCAACAGGCGGTTCTCCCGCCTAACTAAAGCATCCAGCTTATTCACTTCCTTATTATTGTAGACACATTTAATTATTTATTTTAACTTCTCGCACACAAATAAGGTATCTACAAAGGCAGACTTCATGTCAAAAAGGCCATACCAATTCACAAAATAACGAAAATGCACATATTTATAAAAATAGGGAATATGCACTTCATTCAAAACTCATCCATTATTTTAATATAAATTGTGTTATACATTTTTTAATGCATTACTTATTTCACAATTAATTATTTTATGTAACGTTTGAATGGTGGTGCGGAGCGTAAACTCAAAAAGCTGCTCCCTAGGGGAGGCCTGGCAGTGGACGTCTTTCGGTTGAAATGATCTTATATCTAAGTAATGATTTACTCTAAATTCATACCCTGAACAAAACAACTTTTAAAAGAAAAATAATTGACTGGCTCACCTGAGATTATATCCAAATTGATGATGTTTTCAAAACCATGTCCCAACATAATGTTCCCTTTGCTACGCACAATTACCCAAAACCACACTCACGCACTCCACATCACACACACACCACAGACATCCACTTACATTTTCCCTTGCTTTTCCTTAATAAATTACTTTTCTTTCTCTATTTGTATTTTTGTTAATTTTTATTTATTTATTTTCTGTAACAATTTTAACATCGTATCGAAATTTTACACAAAATTATACCAATTCAAAATTAAAAGAATTACAATATAAATCATTACTTAAAACAGTAACCAAATAAGAAATTAAAAAGTAAAACATTTGCAATTCCCTGTTATTATGTTAAATGTTAAAAAATAAATCTAAGAACATTACCAAAATAAATAAAACAAAAATTCCACTATTACATAAATGTCAAAAATATAATCTAATTTCAATAAAAATTGTGATGTTATAAATTTTAAGTCAAATAAAAAATATAAAAACAAATTAAATCAGATTTATCCATTACACAATGTCAAAAATAAAAAATATCATGTCAATAAAAATAGTGATGTTATAAAGAATATAAAAACAAATTAAATCAGCTCCATCCATTACACAACGTCAAAAATAAATAAAATAAAAAAATATCATAAAGTATAGATGTATGTGTCACAGAGAAACTCATCAAGGGTGTAATAGCACTTTTCTATCAAAAATGATTTTAACTGCTGCTTACACTGATTTAAGTTGTATAATGACTTGAAGTGTACAGGTAGTTTATTAAAACGGTTTAATTGATTTTCGGTTTAACCTGCAGCATGACTCACTACTTTTAAATGAGGTTGTATTTTATTTTGTAAGTCCCTACGCCTAGTAGCTTCCCGCTTACTTCTTTCTTATGGTGTTTCGAAATTCTGCAGCTGAACTAAAATATACAAACAAGGGACCGTTAGTACCTGTAGTTCTTTAAAGTATTCCTTACACGATACCCACTGTTGAATTCTTACCATGGTTCGTATTGCCCTTTTTTGTATAATGTAAGCTGTATTTATATTAAACGCGTAACTACCTTCCCATAGAGTGATACTGTACCTTAGCATTGACTCTACGGCGAGAAATATAGCACTTTTAATTGCTTAATAGCGATCACATCTCGAAGACTTCTTAGGGCATAGCAAGCTGAGCTAATTGAACTTTCTACTATCAATTCTTTTTTTCAGTTTAGGCTTTCGTCAATGTGAATACCTAAGAGTTTTACGCTGTCTACCAATGTTATTGTATTTTTATTTAAATACTATGTCAATTTTTTCTTTGTTCAATTTGAGATTATTGATGGTAAACCAATGATGAAAGAGAGCAAGAGCATTATTTACTTTACTACTGAGAGTATCAATATCTTGATTGAAGGGATCAAGTTGAAATTAATATCAAATACCTAGTCTATGGTCCCTTGGAGCTCTAAACAAAACAAGCTTCTAAGTCAACCCAATAAAAAAAATGAGGTGATTTATGACAAATATTTTGATACTCGCAGATAAATCAAAACCTATAGGGTACTTCCCCGTTGGGAAGTGTGTCTGATTGACGTCACGATTCATGTCGACACACACAATGGATTGCTCTAAATCTTCTTCTGTAAGTTTTATTTCATCCTTTGGATTAGCCCTATTAATTTTCGTTATCAAACTCATATCCGTTCAAAAAATAATTACATCACAATCGAATGAAGTTATCTAAACCGAGATAGCTATTAAGCTAAGTTCAGACAGTCGGCCATCATAATAAAACGCGCTTTAAACGCCTTTAGGAATAGTTCGTTCAGTTGTTAACGCTTGATAACAGCTGTTCATCTAACTTCAGCTTTATAGTTGAAATACAGCTTTTACCAGCGGATTTGCATCCCTGCACAACTGCGTAACAGCATATCAGCCACAATCTCAATGATTTGAAGTATATTGCTAATCATTGCCTTCATATGTTCGAAAAATTTGTCTGCTAAACAACGTAAAATAACCATAATGTACCTAATTATAAGTAAATGATGTGGTCTCCTATAATTAGAAGCGCACACGTATTTTTGTCCCTTTTCTATGTATACCAGCATGTAATTGTGTAGCCTCTGCTGAAAATCCAATAAAAAAACAAAAAAAAACAAATATGGTATGGCAGTTTATTGAGAATATAATAACACAAACACACAAATAACACAAATATAATAATTCCTTTCATTCTACGGCCTACTGACATAAATATTAGAGTAATATTTCGATACATTATAATCTTAACTTTTGTTTTAGTTTAGCCAGCATTTTCATTCCATAATCACATAACATACAGTCAGGGAAAGTAATTGTTTATCATATTAACACACAACGTCAATTTTCCGTGTTTTAGGCATTTCTCGTACAACTGTCAATGAATAGCATTTGTTATTTGAATATATGGAGAAAATTTAAGCTGCTAGTAAATTTTAATAAACAATTTTCATTTTTAATAAACATCCTCAAGCTAGTTAAGTCTTTTTTAAATTTGTACATCAAGAGCCGCTGGTTGGCTACCAACGGGGTCACGACGGATTCCTCCACGCATATTGATATCGTGATTCCTATCCCTTACTGATAACGATCTTTCATTTAATTTCTTCAAATAAAATTCATGCCATATCTTCCGGTTACTCTTTACAACGATGAAAAATACGTCCAATATTATTATGTTCAAGAAATAAAATATAGTTTCAAGTAGAATGTATGATAAGTTAGAGATGAGGAAGGGCCATATGAATTTTATTACATAATTTGACAGCAATAAAATATCACTCAATATAAATATCAAAGTAGCTAAGTACAAACGTCGCCAATTGTCCTTAGCTGTATGTGTACTACGTGCGTTGGAACTGCGACAAATTGAAAAAACAATGACAAAGTACAATAAACAGTTGACAATCAAAGGTATTATTAAACATTCTACCATCATGATAAACCCCATATCAAAATCAAATTGATTGAAATACAAAAATGCACAAATGCATAATTCAGAAGATATTAGAGCCAAACCCCATCCAAAGAGGGTACTTTTAAGGTACCTCCTTCTTATGTGACCATTGAAAACTTTCACAATGTCAACGTAGAACATATGGCAAATAACAACCAACCAATGGTTCCTGACTGTTGATAAGTATATTATTAAATGGCTAATTACTAATTCTGGCCACGAATTATTTTTATTGTAAATTTTGATAGTTAAAATTGTATACAGTAAGATGCTTGCAAAAATTGTGTTGAGGTATACAAAGTTTTTGAAATTTCGGAATTTTCTTATTATGAACCATGATGTTACTCCATATATGAACGTGACTAGTGTAAGCGTGTACACAAAATAGTGTATTATTAGTTGGCGAGTTAACAATAGCTCCCATTCCTGCTGATCAGGACTCTCTGTAGTGTCATTACCAGACATGGCGAATGTCACTGCCCTTTTCTTTTTCGTGTTGCTGGCACAATATTTATTCAAATTGTGTTGGCCCAAAACTCGTCACTACCACGGCGTTATCGGTAGCAGCGCAGAAGTCACTTTAGCTGCGTGTTTTGGGTCACAGAGGGCTGGATAAGAGGTGTCTGTTGGTGCATCCACACCTTGCTGCCGTTGTTTGACACCCAGTCTTACCAGGAGTATCGTTTTACCCAGTAACTGAGTTGTAGAGGTTAGATAAGCAGTCTGTTATTAACGCGGGAGTCAGGTGATGTAGGTGGGGGTGACGATGTTCCCTTGACGAGAGAATTTTAATGAAAACCACTTTTAGCACTGTTATAACTTTTATATTTGCTGTTTACACACACACACACTTATTTACACGAATTTAAATCACATACGTAAGCTTCTAGATAATTGTATACAACACGGAAATACAGTCAATAAGGTTCATCAAAAGAGTACACGTTATAAATCAGTCAATCAGAAAAGTAAAATAATCCTAAGCTACTCGTATGATGAACTTTACTGCCCGGAGCTATTTATAGACTATTCGCGACTTGTAAAGCTAACAGTTATGAGGAGCTGTTACTTCACCGGAGACTTGTTGAAGACTGAACTTGCTGACATAATAAGAACTTAAGAACTTGATTTCGCTGAATTTCTCCTCTACATATAGTTTTGGTCATTAGCTCAAGTAGCGGGTGGGCCCTGAAGGTTTTTAAATTTCCTGCCATACTACTTCAAGACACCAATGCGTAGTCTGGTTTGGCCTTGAGTCAGGTCGCCATCTCAGAATCATGTTGCAACTTTGCTTAATCTTACGCAATTGACAATATTATGGCGTAAGATTGATAGTACATCATTTAATTTGAGTTTACCTCGCATTGTTTACGGTCATCCAGATGATGACGTTATTAGAATACATACTACTTAGGTTGCTGATGGCTTATGTGTATCAGACGTCTACTCCAATTTACTCTACATGTCAAGGCTACAAAGTTATTATCATATGAAGTGATAGTAGCTGTGCTGTACAAAATTTAAGTGTTTCAACAACTGATTACTTATCAAAGGGCCTTTATCTACCTTATTGGGTGTTTACAATGCTTGTTAGTCTATTGTTATCATGACAAACTGGGATGTTTACATAACATAATGGCCTAGCATGCCACATCTGGTTATTTCCTATTAAACAGATAAGATAAGATAAGATAAAGATTTATTTCTCACCATAATACACACACACGCATACACATACACACATATACATTTTTAAATTATTAATACATAATAGATTTAGTTATACTGTGGGAGACTGGTGCCTAAGCTAGGCGTAATGCCTGTATTTCAGGACACCAGGTCTCCACCCCTTCGGAAGCGGTTACATTTATTTAGGATTATGCACTCGTACATAGTTGCGGTAAGTTATAAAAAAACTGATTTCACTGTTGATTATTACTTATTCTAGGGTTAGTATATGAGTGTGTGTGTATGGTAGGGTGTCTGTGTGGTGTTTGTGGGTGTGTGTGCGTGATGTATGTAGGTGTGTGTGCGTGGTGTGTGTTTGTGTGTGTAGTGTGTGTTTGCATGTGTGTGGGCGTGTGTGTAAGGAAAGGTGAAGGGCTGAATGTAAATATATCTAAACCTGTATGTATGTAGTTTCCTTTTCTTTTTTTTTCCTTTTTTTTTCGGAACGTAAATTCAAAAAGCTGTTCCCTAGGGGAGGCCTAGCAGTGCACGTCTTTTGGTTGAATTGATCTTATATCTAATTAATGATTTACTCTAAATTCATACCCTGAACAAAACAACTTTTAAAAGAAAAATAAATGACTGGCTTATCACCTTAGATTATATCCAAATTGATGATCTTTTCAAAACCATGTCCCAACATAATGTTCCCTTTGCTACGCACAATTACCCAAAACCACACTCACGCACTCCACATCACACACACACCACAGACATCCACTTACATTTTCCCTTGCTTTTCCTTAATAAATTACTTTTCTTTCTCTATTTTTATTTTTGTTAATTTTTATTTATTTATTTTCTGTAACAATTTAACATTGTATCGAAATTTTACACAAAATTATACCAATTCAAAATTAAAAGAATTACAATATAAATCATTACTTAAAACAGTAACCAAATAAGAAATTAAAAAGTAAAACATTTGCAATTCCCTGTTATTATGATAAATGTTAAAAAATAAATCTAAGAACATTACCAAAATAAATAAAACAAAGATTCCACTATTACATAAATGTCAAAAATATAATCAAATTTCAATAAAAATTGTGATTTTATAAATTTTAAGTCAAATAAAAAATATAAAAACAAATTAAATCAGATTTATCCATTACACAATGTCAAAAATAAAAAATATCATGTCAATAAAAATAGTATAATAATAATTAAAGTCTATGTAAGCGGCGCAATATGCCTGCGTATAGGTTTTGTTTTGAATGTGTCTGAGTGAGATAGGAGCGCGCGGACGCAGGCGATCTGTGGAACATGGCCAGTACAAATTCGAGCCCCACGCTAGCCGCACGTTCCTTTCTGACATTTTCTAAGATTATATGTAAACATTTCGTACCTACAATAAACGGAATTACTGCAAAATCTGCGTTTGATGAGCCACGAGCTCCTGATTCCACCATTACATTTATGTCAAAAATATAATCTAATGTCAATAAAAATAGTGATGTTATAAAGAATATAAAAACAAATTAAATCAGCTTCATCCATTACACAACGTCAAAAATAAATAAAATAAAAAAATATCATAAAGTCCAGATGTATGCGTCACAGAGAAACTCATTAAGGGTGTAATAGTACTTTTCTATCAAAAATGATTTTAACTGCTGCTTAAACTGATTTAAGTTGTATAATGACTTGAAGTGTACAGGTAGTTTATTAAAACGGTTTAATTGATTTATAACCTGCAGCATGACTCAGTACTTTTAAATGAGGTTGTATTTTATTTTGTAAGTCCCTACGCCTAGTAGCTTCCCGCTTACTTCTTTCTTATGGTGTTTCGAAAATCTGCAGCTGAACTAAAATATACAAACAAGGGACCGTTAGTACCTGTAGTTCTTTAAAGTATTCCTTACACGATACCCACTGTGGAATTCTTACCATGGTTCGTATTGCCCTTTTTTGTATAATGAAAGCTGTATTTATATTGTACGCGTAACTACCTTCCCATAGAGTGATACTGTACCTAAGCTTTGACTCTACAGCGAGAAATATAGCACTTTTAATTGCTTAATAGCGATCACATCTCGAAGACTTCTTAGGGCATAGCAAGCTGAGCTAATTGAACTTTCTACTGTCAATTCTTTTTTTCAGTTTAGGCTTTCGTCAATGTGAATACCTAAGAGTTTTACGCTGTCTACCAATGTTATTGTATTTTTATTTAAATACTATGTCAATTTTTTCTTTGTTTCTCGATGTCGTCCTAAATAACATGACGTTTGTTTTACTGTCATTCAATTTGAGATTATTGATGGTAAACCAATGATGAAAGAGAGCAAGAGCATTATTTACTTTACTACTGAGAGTATCAATATCTTGATTGAAGGGATCAAGTTGAAATTAATATCAAATACCTAGTCTATGGTCCCTTGGAGCTCTAAACAAAACAAGCTTCTAAGTCAACCCAATAAAAAAAATGCGGTGATTTATGACAAATATTTTGATACTCGCAGATAAATCAAAACCTTCAGGGTACTTCCCCGTTGGGAAGTTTGTCTGATTGACGTCACGATTCATGTCGACACACACAATGGATTGCTCTAAATCTTCTTCTGTAAGTTTTATTTCATCCTTTGGATTAGCCCTATTAATTTTCGTTATCAAACTCATATCCGTTCAAAAAATAATTACATCACAATCGAATGAAGTTATCTAAACCGAGATAGCTATTAAGCTAAGTTCAGACAGTCGGCCATCATAATAAAACGCGCTTTAAACGCCCTTAGGAATAGTCCGTTCAGTTGTTAACGCTTGATAACAGCTGTTCATCTAACTTCAGCTTTATAGTTGAAATACAACTTTTACCAGCGGATTTGCACCCCTGCACAACTGCGTAACAGACTATCAGCCACAATCTCAATGATTTGAAGTATATTGCTAATCATTGCCTTCATATGTTCGAAAAATTTGTCTGCTAAACAACGTAAAATAAACATAATGTACCTAATTATAAGTAAATGATGTGGTCTCCTATAATTAGAAGCGCACACGTATTTTTGTCCCTGTTCTGTGTATACCAGCATGTAATTGTGTAGCCTCTGCTGAAGATCCAATAAAAAAACAAAAAAAAATATGGTACGGCAGTTTATTGAGAATATAATAATACAAACACACAAATAACACAAATATAATAATTCCTTTCATTCTACGGCCTACTGACATAAATATTAGAGTAATATTTCGATACATTATAATGTTAACTTTTGTTTTAGTTTAGCCAGCATTTTCATCAAATTAACACACAACGTCAATTTTCCGTGTTTTAGGCATTTCTCGTACAACTGTCAATGAATAGCATTTGTTATTTGAATATATGGAGAAAATTTAAGCTGCTAGTAAATTTTAATAAACAATTTTCATTTTTAATAAACATCCTCAAGCTAGTTAAGTCTTTTTTAAATTTGTACATCAAGAGCCGCTGGTTGGCTACCAACGGGGTCACGACGGATTCCTCCACGCATATTGATATCGTGATTCCTATCCCTTACTGATAACGATCTTTCATTTAATTTCTTCAAATAAAATTCATGCCATATCTTCCGGTTACTCTTTACAACGATGAAAAATACGTCCAATATTATTATGTTCAAGAAATAAAATATAGTTTCAAGTAGAATGTATGATAAGTTAGAGATGAGGAAGGGCCATATGAATTTTATTACATAATTTGACAGCAATAAAATATCACTCAATATAAATATCAAAGTAGCTAAGTACAAACGTCGCCAATTGTCCTTAGCTGTATGTGTACTACGTGCGTTGGAACTGCGACAAATTGAAAAAACAATGACAAAGTACAATAAACAGTTGACAATCAAAGGTATTATTAAACATTCTACCATCATGATAAACCCCATATCAAAATCAAATTGATTGAAATACAAAAATGCACAAATGCATAATTCAGAAGATATTAGAGCCAAACCCCATCCAAAGAGGGTACTTTTAAGGTACCTCCTTCTTATGTGACCATTGAAAACTTTCACAATGTCAACGTAGAACATATGGCAAATAACAACCAACCAATGGTTCCTGACTGTTGATAAGTATATTATTAAATGGCTAATTACTAATTCTGGCCACGAATTATTTTTATTGTAAATTTTGATAGTTAAAATTGTATACAGTAAGATGCTTGCAAAAATTGTGTTGAGGTATACAAAGTTTTTGAAATTTCGGAATTTTCTTATTATGAACCATGATGTTACTCCATATACGAACGTGACTAGTGTAAGCGTGTACACAAAATAGTGTAGTTGGTTGGCTAACATTAGCTCCCATTCCTGCTGATCAGGACTCTCTGTAGTGTCATTACAAGACATGGCGAATGTCACTGCCCTTTTCTTTTTCGTGTTGCTGGCACAATATTTATTCAAATTGTGTTGGCCAAAGACTCGTCACTTCCACGGCGTTATCGGTAGCAACGCAGAGGTCACTTTGGCTGCATGTTTTGGGTCACAGAGGGCAGGATAAGAGGTATCTGTTGGTGTCATCCACACCTTGCTGCCGTTGTTTGACAACCAGTCTTACCAGGAGTATCGTTTTACCCAGTAACTGAGTTGTAGAGGTTAGATAAGCAGTCAATCAATGTAAAACAGTGTATTCAGCTGAATCCGGTTAGACTGGAAGCCGACCCCTACATAGAAGCGAAAAGGCTGGACAGACGACAATGATGAGATGGCGAATATCACTTGCACGGTTTTATTTGAGTCACTTTCAGTTTACTAAGTTTTAAAGTATTTCTGAATCGTTCACTACAGGTTATTTATTTCTGACTAATTCTCACTATGTTTGAACCAAAAATTAAAGTACTGCCGTTCTAAAAAAGGTGTCGCTTCCGATACAGTGTATGAAATACTGTCCAGACTCTACAAATTGAATGAAATAATTTCATTTTAATTATGACTGTAATATAATATAGACTATATATTATTTTTTTCCTGTTTATTATAACTGTTATTTTGTTACCGAACCGCGTCATTGACTATCGTAAGAGACCTTTAAATAAAACAAGGAAAAAATTACCACCGCGCGAATACGTGATTGTCGAAAATTAAATAAGTTTTTGTTCGGTGAATTTGAACGCGTGGTCGCGCCGACAGAGGGCGCTTTCCGGTTTTACGAATAAAAAGAGACTGAGGTAGCCCACGAAATTCAAATTTTCTTAGTTTTTTTGCAATTTGGGTCTGTGTCAGGTTATATGTTGATTGAAATATGATTCGCAGCCGCAACAAATATTGCTTTACAGAATTATAATCATTAGAATCAGCAATATTTTGCAGGTTATGTTATGGGTTTACTATGGGCTTGGACAAAGGTAAAGGTAAGGTAATATGTGATAAGGCTCCATACGAAAAAAAATACATTGGCGACCGTACGTAGTTAACATACCGATTAGCACGATTCTCGATGTAAATTTTTAATTATGTACAAACTTAACTGTCTGGACTACATAAAGATGACCTATTAAGTCAGTGGAACAACTTTAGTTGAAAAACTAGTTCGTGTTTGCTGAGAAAATAAAAACCTGTTGTCATGAAGTTTATATTTACTTTGTATGTTTTGGTGTTCATCACTTTGTCGTCCAGTACGCCTCCACAAAAGGGTTGTATCTGTATTTTGGGAAAATGTTCATATAAACATCAATATTATTAATTTATTTTTTTACAATTTAGTGCAATGCAATGTCGTGCAAAGCGATGGCGAAGTAGATGGGACTGTTAAGCACAAAATTAACACTGGAGGGATGAAATGGCGGCAGGCCACGGGAATAATCTGCGACTCTCACTTTCCCCTTAAACTTAAGGAGAATATTTAATAAAAGAAAAGTTAGACCTGCTGTATTGTATGGATCAGAATGTTGGGCCACAAAAAACAAAAAAAATAATGGAAAATGCATGCAGCTGAGATGAGAATGCTAAGAGAGATGTGTAGTGTTCCGCGAATGGATAGAATAAGAAATGAGTACATAAGAGGAAATCTAAAAGTGACATCGGTGACTGAAAAGTTGTGTGGTAATCGGTTGTCATTGAATGGGCGTGTGATGCGGAAGAATGAGGAAAACGTCGTCAGGAAAGTTTTGAGTATGAGTGTAGATTGCTAGCTATACGCATAGGGGCAGACCCATGTCCCAAATAAATTGGGATAAAAGCAGAAGAATTATGAATGAGAATTAGCGCGTTACGAGTCCATAGGTATAGTTTAAGCTGCTTTTGTAATAAGAACTAGGGAGTTGCATAATCAACCTATAATAAAAATATGCCACATTGTACTGGGATTGATCTATTATCACTGACAGGACTATTGTAACCAATAAGCTTGATATTGTGGTGATAGATCGACGAGAGCGCCGTGCAATGATTGTGGATATCGCTGTCCCTCATGACGAGAATCTCGTGAAAGCTGAGAAAGAAAAAAACAAGTATCTTGACTTAGCACACGAGATTGTTGACATGTGGGATGTGGACTCTGCAATCATTATACCGATAATCATTACGGTCAATGGCCTTATAGCGAAGAGCCTCGACCAACACCTCAGGAGGCTCTCATTACGCGGCTGGGTCAAGGGCTTGATTCAGAAAGCAGTACTCCTCGACACGGCACGCATAGTGAGGAAGTTTCTCTCTCTAGAGCCCTAACCACCGGCAGCTTGAACCTTGTTCCTGATGTCATCGATGGACTACTATTTTTTAATGTTTTTTTTTTGTATGTTATAAAAATATTTAAAAATGTAATGAATAAGTAATGTGTACGTAATACATGAAAATAATAATAATAAGGGCCTGATTTAGAGACCGGTACTTCTGGACACGGCTTGCATTGTTAGGAGGTTCCTCTCTCTGGAGCCCTGACCCTGTTCCCGATACCAGTGGGCAGCTATTTTTATATTTTTAAATCTTTTTATATATACTTTTTATATTCTTATATTTAAAAATATAATTTATATGTACTTAATGAAATAAAGGAGCTTGTGGCTAAATAATAACTGCCGCACGGGTCGATCGATCAGGTTAAGCTACGCTTGCCGCGGTTGGTCCGTGGATGGGTGACCTTCTTTTCATACCAAGATTTCTCCGTGCCTCGGAAAGCACGCTAAGTTGGTCCCGGCTGTCATTTGTAGATCTTTGGCAGTTGTTACGGGTCGTCAGAAGCCCAAAAGTCTGACAACCAGTCTTACCAAGGGATATCGTTTTACCCAGTAACTGGGTTGTGGAGGTCAGATAGGCAGTCGCTCCATGTAAAATACTGGTATTCAGCTGCATCCGGTTAGACTGGAAGCCGACCCCAACATAGTTGGGAAAAAGTTAGGCAGATGATGACTTAATGAAATAAAGGAAATAATAATAATAATACCATTTATTTTAGGCGATACAGCTAGGCCTATAGAAAAATACCTTAACCTAAACATACACATAATGTAATATAAACAAAACTTGTGTTAATAAAAAGTCTTAAGATTATGTTAGTAGCACTTCACTTTGCACGAAATTGACTTGTGCTGTCCCAGAATATAATGTATGAATAATGTTCCAACTGCTGGGACATAGGCCTCCTCTCTATAAGAGGGAGTGGGATATAAAATTTTCTGCCGCCTATTTGTGCTCGACAAATACCTTGGGCACCGTCATAACCTGTTCGCACTACCGCAATCTAGATCTGTTGCTAGGGCCGAATCCCCAGTATGTCAAACCCTAAGGATGCTAAACGAACTCCTGACTGCCATAAATAATGCGTGCTTGTCTGGTGTTTTGTGAGGACAATATGCGAGGGTGTCCACTGTTACATGTTAGTTACGATGTATTTAATTTATTTAACCATTTACTCAAATAATTATAAATAATTTTATCCACGAATTGTATATCTTTGAATTTGAATTTAATTTTTGTATTGTATGTTATTTGAATGCTTATTTTATTCTAATTTTTGTAATTCTATCTTAATTAATGTAATTGGACCGGTGCCGTTTTAATAAACTATTAATAAATAAATAAATAAATAGTCCACCACGCGGGCCCAGTGTGGATTGGTAGATAGGCTCCTAGGGAGTTGAATAAAGAATAATTTGTTCGCAGTGTTTTTTTTTAATGGAAACATAATCTTTACATATTTCTTGAGACAAGTAAATGTAACTACTATTTCGGGTGTCCTTATTTTTGTAGATAGTCTTGTTATTTAATTTCGTATGATACTGCAACTATCAGTTGCTAGAAAAGCAACAATTATCGATAAAAATATTTCATACAAGTACGATTCGCGTAAATTTATGAAATTAAACTATGTAACAAATTAGTCATTAATAATTATTGAAAACATTCACAATCAAAACAAAAACTTAAAATTAAATATATATTTGGGATGGTTAAAAATGCGCTATGTGCTTAATTAGTATTGAAATTTATTGACATTTACACTAGTCCTATAGTCATGAAGCAGCATGAGAGCAGTGGTGGCCCATAAGAAATGGCCGCGACTTACGACTTGTAAGTCTTAGGTTCGAACCCAGACAGACACTTTACTTTGTGTAAATTATTTCATCACTACTGCTAAAAACGATGACGAAAAACATCGTGAGGAAACCAGGTTCTAGAACCAAAAATTCGAAGACACGTGACATCTATAAACTCGCACTGGGCCCGCGTGGTAGGTTATGGCCCAGTCCCTCTCATAGAGAGGAGGCCTGTGTCCCAGCAGTGGTAACATTATAGGCCTCAGGCATTAAAACCGCCTTCGTACAGTATTTTTTTACTTGTGCATAAAGTTTTAATAACTAAATATGGGCTGATTTTCCGCTGTGGTATTTATTTTTTAAATATCGCAGTATTATGCGGAAATATAAGCCTTTTTGGCATCACACAAGTCTTGAGTGTTTTTTTTGTATCATATATTGTTAGTTTTAAATGCTATTTTTGTGTATCTTGTGCGTGTCCCAAATAAAATATTTTCATTTCTTTCAATCATGAAAATTTAGTACCTTTTCCGTCAAGATTATTTATCGATAGTGTCGATACTGCCGATCGCCATAAGACTCAGCTCTAGCAACTGTTTTTGAATACTACCATATCAGTGAACTATTTAAGAGCAATAAGATAACCTGTTTGCTCAGTTTACTCACAGAATTAAGTTCAACCATATGGCTATTTATTGTTGAAAAATAAACTAATTCAGAAATAATGAAAGTTTTAGTCGCTCTGTGTGTTTTGACGATCGTCACCTTGGCGTATGGTACGCCTTATCCCAGAGAATGCTACTATGATGAAATGGGATATTGTAAGTGTATTTAATATCAATGTTTTATTAACGGTGGGTTTCACGAAACCAACATTAGTTTAACGGACATTTCAAAATTTATGCTGTCACTTTCTTTTTGATACCAAATATATATATGTATATATATATTTAATATTTTAATATTTAAATGAAAAATGATGAATGATAATGATGATGATGAATGTGTTTTAATATATATATATATATATATATATATATTTATTTATTTAAACTTTATGCACAAGTAAAAACTACATTGTACAAAGGCGGACTTAATGCCTGAGGCATTTTCTACCAGCAAACATTTTTTATATATATTTTTTTTTTAATGTAAGGGATGGGATGAATTTAAAGTCTCCGTCAAACTAATGTTGGTTTCGTGCAACTCAACGTATGTGTTTTTAATGGGGATGCGCTAAGGTAGCCCGCGAAATTCAAATTTTCTTAAGTTTTTTGCAATTTGCAGGTCTGTGTCAGGTTATATGCTGATTAAAATATGATTCGCGACCGTAACAAATATGGCTTTACAGAATTATGATCATTAAAATCAGCAATACGACAGCTCTTCGTAGCAGATTGCAATAAACTTAAGAAAATTTGAATTTCGCGGGCTACCTTAGCGCATCTCCCCTACATCAATGTCTTTAAATTCAATTAATCAACTTAGCCTATCGCAGTCCACTGTTGGACATAAACCTTTTACTGGTTGCGTCACAATACCTGGCCCTGCAGTCTAGACATATTAACGATCGCTTTACGAACGAATTCGGTCGCAAAGTCCTAATGGGATCTCTAGACGGCCAAAATTGCTTAACGAGATTGTGATTTTTTCGTGCATATCAAGCATTTTTGACTGTCTAAGGACCCCATTAGGACTTTGCGACCGAATTCGTTCGTAAAGCGATCGTTATCTATGTGGAGACTGCAGGGCCTGCACACTGTTTGCGTTGGTTTGCTTTCAATCGCTAACCGAATGGTTTTGTAGGAAACTGTTGATCCATTGCTTCTTAAGTTTGAAAAATTGGTCTATTAAACATCGTAAATAATGCAATGAATGTTGTTGAACTATCAAAATAGCATAAGCAAACGTGTTTTCACTATGTAGGTACCTACCTAATTACGCTTATACCTAGGTAGGTATGTCATATTTATTTTCAAAATTCCGCGAATCTTATAATTTTTTTTTATATCTTATTATTTCTATTAATAAGAGTATTTTATTTGCACGCTAATGACAATTTATACCTATAATCTATTGAAACAAAAAACAGTCGAGTGGTGTCGTGCGACACCCGGGGGTCTACACCGAAGCGATAATCCGAAGTATGGGCCGAATGTTCGGCCGTTTCTTGATATCCAAAGTATCCTTATTTGACTTTCAGTCCTTACCCGACTTCAAGTCACAGTTTTGTCTTTGACTTATATCTTCGACTGTCTTTTTTTTTTCGCCATAGTCAGCCATAGTTAGCCGTAGTCAGGAAACGGCCGAATATTAAGTCGAAACTTCAGTTTTATCTGCGGAGTAGACCCCCGTGGTTGGAACGAAATTCCTTTAGGTTTTGCACTAAAATTAGGTAACAAATACAAAGTTGTTTAAATATTGATGAAATTAATTATATTCAATGCATGATAGATTACACGGAAAATAGGATATTTTCGCACAGAAAAATTACGAATATTCTTAAAAATATTGTTTAAATATAAGTAAATATTATCTTAATATTAGAATATATTGCTGACTTGAGAAACACGTATTACTAAGACCAAGAAAATAATATTATTGAGATTCAGTGAAGACGCATCTTCTCTCTCTGCACTTTACTGAGACCTCACGCGGACTTCTTGACAGAACGTGAAGTAATGTTGCACTGTTTTGTTTCATTTGCCTACAAATGAATGCATGTTCACGAACACTTAATGGTTAATAATCCACCATCAATACACATTAATATTCAGCTAAACACACATTTTGGAAAATAAAACAAAACTGCTAAACATGACGCTTCACTTTCCCGCCAAGCAGTAAGGCAAGTCGATTTTAGCGGAATGAAAACAAAGATTGACTTCGTTCTAATTATTTTAATATAGTACTGACACTGAATAGGTAGTATATAAATAAAAACCGGCCAAGTGCGAGTCGGACTCGCGCACGTAGGGATCCGTACCATTATCTATAAAAATTGCAAAAAAATCACGTTTGTTGTATGGGAGCCCCCTTAAATATTTATTTTATTTTCTTTTTTAGTAATTATTGTTGTTATAGCGGCAATAGAAATACATCAACTGTGAAAATTTCAACTGTCTAAGTATCACGGTTCATGAGATACAGCCTGGTGACAGACGGACAGACAGACGGCAGAGCCTTAGTAATAGGGTTGCCGTTTTACCCTTTGGGTAGGGAACCCTAAAAACGATTTTATTTAACATTGGTCTGTGATATGAGAAATAATAAACATAAGACTATTTCAGAACGTACAATCTATGTACGTATAGTGGTATAGCCCAGTGTTGTCGATATTTAGTCGGGGATCGTCATTGAAATCGCCGCATGAAACGATTGGAGTCTCTAAGTCTGGTTAAGAGCCCTGTAATAATTTTGTCAAGTTCGCTGAATATGGCAGTAGTGATTCAAAGTCAAAATCAAATCTTTTATCTCAAATAGGCACTTATAAGGGCACTTTTGAATGTTAAGATTGAAAGACATTGCTAACATCTTTAAATCTTAACAAAGTAGTATGTATGTGGTGTATATGTCGCAGATGGATTGCATAGTTAGCATTTTTAAATAACCGCCAGCTGTTTAACAAAACAGCTCCGTTATGTAAAACAGCTGACGACGGTTAGTGGTTTTCATAATTACTGACTGAACTTTATCACGCAGAATTGCATATAAGTTTGGCATTTATCAATGCAGCGGGTCAACGATTAGTGGTTAAACAGCTTGAAATGAAACGTCAGATTGAAGGTTTTTGTTCAATATTTTGCAACTCGTGGCTCTGTGTGTCAATGGCATAATGGCTGGTTTACATAACGGAGCTGTTTTACAAAACCACTAACGGTTTTGTAAAACAGCAGGTTCAACAATCTATCTGCGACATACTGCGAATGTTCTTAAATTACCATAGGCTGATAAAATTTTCGTTTTTACCTAATTCTGTTAATATTAGTGTTTCAAAGTCAAAAGTCAAAGTCAAACCATTTATTTCAAATAGGCACATAAGAGGCACTTTTGAACGTCAAAATTTACAAAAAAAATAGAATTGATTCTAGTTGCCCCTTCCAAAAGGTAGTTTCGTATGGAGAAGAATGGGCAAGAAACTCCACCGGTACTCTTTTAAAAATGTTTTACAATATTTTGTTTGATTACATTAATTATATGATTATATGTGAAGACGATGCACCTAGAATAAAATTACTATACCATAATAGGTAAAACGAATTAAAAACTAAGCAATGAAAAATAACTTAATTAAGTATTAGATAGATACGTGGTGTTCACATATTTACAAACATCATACAAGTATGTTTTTCTAAAAAAATAAGTCAGTGTGTGAGTATAGGTTATCACAGAATGTAAAATGAATATCATAAAAATAACAGATTTTACCATAAAAATAGCAACCAGTTTGATTTTGTCTAGACTCTAGATTGTCCTATGGAGCTGGACCAGCATGTTTCCAAGCATTCCTGTCCTGGATATAATCCTCTAACTTGTAATATGCTTGTTTACAAAGTGTACTTTTAATATGTGTTTTAAATTTTCTCTCATTTAATTTCAATATATCACAAGGTATTTTGTTGTAACATTTAACACAGTACCCCATAAAAGATGTATGTACTTTAGATAATCTGAAAAATGGTTGGTCTATTTTATCTTTATTTCTAGTATTAAAATTATGTCTATCGCTTATCTTGTTAAAAATATGTAGATTTTTCCTTACATACATAATATTTTCATAAATGAATTGGCAAGGTACCGTCATAATATTAATCCTTTTAAATAGTTCCCTAAGAGATTCGAGGCGACGGAGATTATAAATTGCTCTGACAGCTCTCTTTTGCAAAATAAAGATGGACTCAATGTCAGCAGCCCGACCCCACAGTAAAATGCCATACGACATAATGCTGTGGAAGTAACTAAAATAAACCAAACGCGCGGTTTCTATATCTGTTAGCTGTCTTATCTTTCTAACAGCATAAGCGGCCGAGCTTAGCCGCCCCGCCAGAGAGGTTATATGTGGTCCCCATTGCAGTTTCTCGTCTATAGTGATTCCTAGGAAAACCGTTTGATTAATAAATTCCAGTTTTTCTCCGTTCAATATGATATCACATTCGCTACTTCTAACATTAGGTAATTTAAATCTAATACATTTGGTTTTTTTTTCATTTAATACCAAATTATTTACCGTAAACCAATCTTGGACCTGAAGAATAGAGTTATTCACTTCGTCAAGATTTTGTGATCGTCGATCTATTTTAAAGATCAATGATGTGTCATCAGCAAATAACACCATCTTCGGTTGATTTTGAAGTACTTGGGGTAAATCATTAATGTAAACTAAAAAGAGGAATGGACCCAATATCGAACCTTGAGGAACGCCCATTGCCATTTCAGACCCTAATGAGTTAACGCCGTTTATTTGAACTTTAACCTTTCTATCTTTTAGGTATGATCTTAGTAAATCAAGAGCTGCATTCCTAATCCCATAGTGCTCTAGTTTCAGCAAAAGTGTCTCATGGTTCACGCAATCGAACGCTTTAGAGAGGTCGCAAAAGATTCCAATGGCATCTTGTGCTTCCTCCCAGGCGTTAAAAATGTTCTTTATTAGGGTAACACCGGCGTCAGTGGTACAACGCCCTTTAGTGAAACCGTACTGCTGTTCATGAAAGATGGATTTTTTATTAAAGTGACGTAACATTTGATTGAGCATCAACTTTTCAAACACCTTACTGAGAACTGGCAGAATTGACACAGGCCTATAATTATTGGGTTCTTTACTATCTCCGGATTTGAACAAAGGAACTACTTTACTGTGTTTCATGAGATCCGGAAAGACTCCTTGATCCACACTGGTGTTAAATATAAAAGCTAAATAGGGCGCAATGGTTTCGATTATAGATCTACAGACTTTTACAGACATGCCCCAGAGATCTTCTGTTAATTTAATTTTAAGATCTTTAAAAGTTTTTATAACAGCCTGGGGGTTTGTATGTTGGAACCTAAATTCCAAAGGGCATACTTTTACATTCTTTCTAAGTAAGGCAGCCGAGAGCGCGGGTGAGGAATTTAAAGTTTCAGTAGTTTTAAGGGAAATATTAGCAAAAAAGTTTTCAAATTCCTGAGCTATTTCTACCTCTGAAGTGATGGGCCCATGTGCAGTTTCTAAATTTAATTCAGTATTACGCTGTTTTTTCCTACCTGTTTCATTATTTATTATTTGCCAGGTAGTTTTTATTTTATCATCAGCTGATTTTATTTTATTGCTAATATAAAGAGCTTTAGCTATTTTGCACACACTTTTAAAAGTTTTTGAATATTTTGCAACATATTGATGAAAGCTTGTATTATTCTTATGTTGCTTTAGGCCATAAAGTTCAAAAAGATTTTCCCTGCTTTTACGAATACCTGGAGTCGCCCAATCACTAAATACGAACTTTGTGTAAATACTTTTAGTCTTTAGTGGAAAAGTGTCATTAAATTGTGAGTTTAATAGTGAAAAGAACTCGGCGTAGAACTCATTTGGGTCACAAATATTATTAAATCTCTGAACACATAATGCACTGGCCAAAGAATTATTTAATTTCTCTAAATTTTTACTTGTAATTGGCCTAAACCTTATTTGAGTTTTTTGTACAGGCATATAGGAGCAAAATGTTATTGTTTGACCACTATGATCAGATGGCAACTTATTTACAATTTGTTTGTGTAAGTAATCACAATTACAAAAAATATTATCTATACAAGTGGCAGAAGAAGCTGTCACTCGGGTTGGTTCAATAAAAACATTTGACAAATCAAATGACCTAAAAAGACTCAATAATCTGACAGTGTTCGAGTTATTTTCTAATAAGTTAATATTAAAATCACCACATATGATTATTGACTTACTATTAGTACTAAGTTTTTTTAACACATCTTCCAGTACAGAATCAAACAAAGATAGATTCTGGTAACTTGGAGGTCTGTATACGCATACTATAACATGCTTATCAAGCTCAACACAGGACAATTCAATGGTCTATTCGCAATTCAATGGTTTAGATCGATTTTCTCTTAAGGGGCAATGACCGCACCCCACCTTGTACGGACCTGTAGAGCTCGTCTCCAGACGGGACACTCTCCCATCGACAGAGATTAAATGAATTCCAAATATAAAGAAGTCCAACGCCTTGTCTCATTAATAGAGCAAGGAAAGGATTGAAAGAAATGGTAAATAAGATTTAGGAATTTATGATTATGAAATTGGATGTGGTTTTAGAAAACTAATAAATAAGAGAGGTATGCAAAGTATATTATAGAATAGAATAATTTTATTTCAGACAAATGTCCATAGGGTTAGTAACAATTTTACTGATTATCTAGTGTTAGTACAGACAAAGATTAACAAAACAATTAAAATTAAAATTCAGCGTGGAGCTGCATCCACCTCCGCAACATCGGGGAATCCCACCGATCTGTGAACACACTGAGAATACTATTGGTGCTGCCGCGAACACGCGACATCAGGGATGCACATATTTTTCTTATAAATATATAATAAACATCCCTGACGCACTACAACGCCACGGCAGCCGCAGCAGTACCCTCAGTGCGTTATTATATTGAACGCGTAGGTCGCTGTATGCCCGCTGAGTGAAATTGGCCCACAGGCTGCACGTGTAGTAGGACTGACAGTAAGCTTTGAAAAGCGTTACTTATTATATAAACTTGTGAGTAACCCTTACGCTAGCGTAACAGATATTTGGTCAGTCATTACTCAAACGATACCTCACATCTACACTCAAAGTACTCAGAGCAACACTTCCTTAAAGTGACGCAAGCGGCTTTTCAGAGACATCGCGTCGGCATCATGCTCTTTTGGAGATATGGTCCTTAGCAGTTCACTCGAACTGATAAACGTGACAAAGCGGCTTTCCCTGCGGCAACCATGCGAACCGTCCTTGTCTACCAACGGGGCGGCTAGTTCCAGCGGCATTGCGTCGGCATCATGCTCTTAAGGAGACATGGTACCTATTAATCCTTGGACTGGATATGAGATAGATGTAGTCACCCAAACCCTGGAAGTTCACCATTTGCACAACAAGCATATCTGCACGACACGTGTTAAGTCAGTCGAACCGAATTATTCGTTTGAGATAAAAATTGCAACATTCAAGAATTACTAGTTGAGTTGATAATCGAAACTCAAGAATCTACAGTTTTTGGATATTAAACCCCTATTATTGGTCAGAGACAAAGAATACAAAATTCAAGAATTAGGTACTAGAGAAATCAAAATTCAAGAATCATTAATTAATAGGACTTGTGGCCCAACTCTCTTAAAGGTCTATAGACAGCCCCAAAGCGTTTAACCCTTCATCACTTCCTAGTGTTTGGGCTGGGAAGAAAAAGTGACGCAAAAAAATTCTCCAACAACACGTTCTGTTTGTTTAGTTACAAGAACTTTAATTACACTATCAGCCTAAGATACCATACACTCTACATTAAGTATTAAATTAGTTTAATCTGGGCGGTCAAGAATTAACATTTGACCGTCACGACACTTTTGTTCGTGGGGTATGGAACTTGGTTCCAAAAACTAATTCTCAAAATGTTATCCGTGAGTAAGTCTGGTAGCTTTCAATTTTTATTCTTTTGGGTTGATCCAATGGTCCTTGGTCACCCTAAATGATTTGGTGTCCAAAAACGACGACATGTTTAAAGAACTAATCGTTATTGGTAGATCTTTACACGTGCAGAGCTTGTGGGTCAATCTGAATACGTAAGGATTTTTCGTTCGTGTTTTTTTGTTATCTTATTGTAAATAAGCACTAAGAAAAATAATATTAGTAACAAAAATATAAGAATTCGACATAAAATTTGCAACATAATCTGGACGTATCTTCGAAGTTTATCCAATGGGTCACTTAGAAACGATATAAATATATGCAGTAGGCACGTTCATGATAAAAATATGAACGCATAATTACGAACCGATGCACGACGCCAGTAATGTCTAAGCTAAACCTCAGAAAGGACACATGAATTGAAAAAGTTACATTGGTACTTAAAGAAAACATCGTGAGGAAACCTGGACTTAATAAGTGTCACTATTATGTAAAACCCATGATTAACAAATTAAAGATATGGAGATGAAGTACCGTATGATAATCATGGTTTTCCACCCCGACTTGTGGTATAAACAAAGGCTTATATTACTCATATTTTAATGCGGTGTGAGTAAGTACCGTTTATAGACAGTGTTGGCTTAGATGAGGTCAGGAAATGTATGCAATTACTGAAGAAAGTTAAACCCTAAAGGCCGGGGATGAAAAAGGGGCGAGAATGACCGTTTGCAGGATGTTCGTCATCTCTGCCGACCTTATTGGGCACACCGCTTGGTACTAGAGAAAATGCCTTTTCACTAGCAGGAAAATTAATAGATAATATACAGGGTTACTGGTAACTCGACGTATTCCTTGCAGGACGTTATATTAGGGTTAAAATGCAACAAATTAAGCCACCAAATGTTCTACCGAAATTCAGTAGTTTTTCAGTTTTTTTTTAAATAAAGTAATGACAAAAATTACGAAAAATATAATGTTTAATTAGTGATCACTGCCAAAGTTTTAGGTATTTTTGAACTTTTAATTAACAACAAAGACCAGCTACGGCATCAGCTATGGTAGTAACTAAAATTCCAGTACAGTCGCGTCGTAAACCATTTTTAAATTGGATTTTTCATAAAACAACTAAAACCTAATTAACTCAAAAAGTACAGAATTTCGGTAGAACATTTGGTGGCTTAATTTATTGCATTTTAACCCTACTATGACGTTCTGCAAGGAATACGTCGAGTTACCAGTAACCCTGTATATGGATAATGACCTCAACCTCAAACTCACCAAGAGGAAGCGTTTGAGTAGAGGATGGTGTGAGTGAAGTTATCTCCTTATTAGAAAACTTAAATTCCTTAATTCATTCATTCATTCACTGACTGACGACGCACAACGTAAACCTCTGGGTCTAGAAACAATTTTCCACAGGAGTTCCTTTTAAAACGAAGGTGAGCAGTAAGGATGAATTTATGAAAATTCATACCCTAAAAAGGATTAAAAAAGGTATGAAAATGTGTATGGATTGATGGCGACCGCGCGTTTCGTCGGTCCATGCGCAGAGCGCTGATAGGCAACACGGGTTTCATTCGCCCAATATAAAGTGTTTCTTTCTCGCTAAATGCTAGGTTAGTATGGTTTGTTTTGTTTTAGTTGTCTTTTGTTTGTAATAATTATGTATACAAAAAAAAAAACAAAATCGGTGCAGATTTGACAGAGAAATCGTTGAACATATTATACATAAAAAAGACATACAGACGAACATACGAGTATACAACATTATTTTTAGTATATGCGATTCCTGAATATGTTCTATATGTTCAGAATAAGGAACTGAATCGATTTCAATAATTTTCTAACATTATTTTGTCCTAAAAATATTTAAGTGTGATGGAAAATGTTATCAGCATTTGATTACTTACAAATAATACAATCGCTGCCGCGGCATACGGTTAGGTTGCCAAATTATTACCAATGAGCACAAGACGACCGTGGAGGCGCGGGGGCGCCATTAGCATGCTTTTGTACGGACAACCCGGTAACACAACAACCTTATAACATTGTGATTTTTCATGACACAGTTTTGAAATTTTGTACATAGATTCTTTACATAAAAATACCAGACAGGTGTTTCGGGTTTCGCATATACTAAAACTAATATTGTATAACTTCCTCAATTTTGGAAGTCGGTGTTAAAAAAGTAGTTTGTGAAATTGACAATGAATTAAAGAACATTATAATTATACAAACTTACATCTAGTCTAAATAGCCCTAGTTTTAACATGTCGGGTCAACTTGGTTGAATTTTATGCACAGTTTTGCAAATTTTGGTTTATCCGTAAGGGCGTAAAAATGTAGGTAGAAAAATAGCAAGTAACTGCTTAATGCAGATAGGTATCTACTGGGGCTATTCATGGGCTCGCCCCTTAGGACTTAAACACCTTTGCATACCACTTCGAATATCTTCGGAATATCTGCATGATGACCAATTATTCTCATTGTCATAACTGACGAAATGTGGGTGTACTATAGGTACACCTCTACGTAACCCTTCTGGGATTACAGGCGTCATGTTATGTTAGGTTGTTATTCTCTTTGGTCGCAATCTACACAACTAATTACAACACAATTAGGTATACTGTTTGGGCCCAGTAGGTGGTCTCATTTATTGCGGTAGAATACAATAGAATGCATTTATTTGTCAGAATATTGTACAAAGTTGTTATGTTCATTATGTATTTGTCAGAATATTGTACAAAGTTGTTATGTTCATTATGTATTTGTCAGAATATTGTACAAAGTTGTTATGTTCATTATGTATTACGATCATAATATTCTGCCGTTTCCGGCGTACAAATATGATCACACTAATATCTAATATTATAAAGGCGAAAGTTAATGAGTGTGTCTGTGTGTATGTTTATTACTTCTTCACGCTCAAACGGCTGGACCAATTTTGTACGAAGGTAGCTGACACCCTGGATTAAGACATAGGCAACTTTATATCCCGATATTCCCACGGGTTCGAGACTTACGCGGGTGAAACCGCGGGGCGTTGCTAGTTGAATATATTTATAAAGATACTAGCTGCGCCCCGCGGTTTCACCCGCGTAAGTCTCGATCTCGTGGGAATATCAGGATAAAAAGTAGCCTACGTCTCAATCCAGGGTGTCAGCTACCTCCATACAAAATTTTGTCAAGGTTGTCTTTAAAAGATCGCTTTTAGCGATAAGACCGTCCATTGTGTCACCCTATGTAAAATTTGTACATTTATATCTGTAATTTTTATGGTGTTTAAACCTAATAAAGAGTATTCTATTTTCTATCTATCTATTCATTTTTAACTTAATATATCGTCGTTTTCGATATAATGGAAAGGGATGCCGATCGTAACACTAATATTAACATTAATTAGGAAAAACCGGCCAAGTGAGAGTCGGACTCGCGCACGAAGGGCTCCGTACCATTATCTATAAAAACGGCAAAAAAATTGTGTGATTTTTTTGCCGTTTTAATTTATTTCGCCTTAAATATTTGTTTTATTTAAATTTAACTATTTATTTTTAAAGTGAATATAACACACACATAACATTACATCACGCCTGTAATCCCCGAAGGGTTAGGCAGAGGTGTACCTAATAGTACACCCACATTTCGCCAGTTATGTTTAAGTCCCATGTGATAGGGGGCGAGCCTATTGCCATCAACCGGGCACAAATCCAGACTCCGGGCTGCTTCTGAGAAATTCCTAATGGAAAATCCCAATATCACTTTGCCCGACCTGGGAGTCGAACCCGGGACCTCATGCTCAGCAGTCGTGCTTGCGACCACTAGACAACGAGGCAGTTAAAGTGAATATATAACTTAACATTTTGTGAATATTTCAAGCGTCTACCTGTTGCCGTTATCAATATCGAGCAAAAACAAGCAAAAAAATCACGTTTGTTGTATGGGAGCCCCCTTAAATATTTATTTTATTCTGATTTTTTGTATTTGTTGTTATAGCGGCAACAGAAATACATTATCTGTGAAAATTTCAACTGTCTAACTATCACGGTTCATGAGATTCAGCCTGGTGACAGACGGACAGACAGACAGACGGCGGAGCCTTAGTAATAGGGTTCCCGTTTTACCCTTTGGGTACGGAACCTTAAAAACGAAAATTTTATCAGCCTAGGGTAATTTAGGAACCCTCACCGTCACCCACATTATGATAGATATAAATGACAGAATGTCACTTTTTCTAGAGGGGTTATTTCCGTGTTTAAAAATTGTACAGGGGTTTTTGACATTGGTTATCGCTGATATGGAATTGCGATTAAACTTTGAACATTTTATATTGAACATGTAGGTAATAGGTAATACGGGCTGGTGTCCGCAACTCCACGTCAATGCGCGTATTTTGCGTACGGGTGGGAAAATCGATTATTCGATCCACCCCAGCTCCTCAAGGAAGGCCAGCAACGCCTTGGTGTTACTGACAATCTTACGTAGGATACCTGGGTTACCGAAGTACTTTGCCCTGTATGTGGCGACCACCGGGCAGTTTAACAGCACATGAGCTGCTGTCTCGTCGTCCTCCATGCAGGCCCTGCACAGCGGACTGTCTGTGACTCCTATGACAAAGAGGTGTTTATTAAATGACCCAAGTAGCTACTTGTAGGTAAACGCTATTCCGTTTTTGACAGATTAACACTGAGATTAGAATACGTACATTGGTCACTTATAATGCTCTTGTTTCTTCCTCAATTCTCAACAACCTTCTAATTTTTACAGGCTACGAGGAATGCGAGGAGGGCATACACTCTTACACCACCGGCTGCAGTCCTCTGATCCCTGAACCAACCTGTGATAATCCCAACCCTGTAGAAATTGGTGGCGACCTCTGCGACTACTCGAATTGCTACTGCAACTCTCCTACCCTCAGGGATTCTGTCAGTGGAAAGTGTGTGCAACCTGAGGCATGTCCTAAGAAAGAGGACACACCTAAGAAAGAGAAGGACACACCCAAGGAAGACAAGGACACACCCAAGGATGACAAGGACACGCCTAAGAAAGAGTAATTTTTTGTCTTTTTTTAGGGATTTTCCGATGTTGAACGTTCATAGATGCCATAATTTTAATATAAGTTTTTTTTTTAAATAATTAAACTGGGTTTGTGATATAAACTTTATCGAATTGTTATTTTATTTCAATGTCCTGTATTAAAACAATAAATTCCTTAGATTTCGGACTGCCTCGTTGGTTTAGTGGTTGCAAGCACTACTGCTGAAAATGAAGTCCTGGGTTCGATTCCCGGGCCGGATAAAGTGTTACTGGGTTTTTCCATTTGGAATTTCTCAGTAGCAGCCTGGAGTCTGGATTTGTGCCCGGTTAATGGCAATAGGCTCGCCCCCTATTACATGGTACTTAAACATAACTGGCGAAATGTGGGTGTACTATAGGTACACCTCTGCCCAACCCTTCGGGGAAACAAGGCGTGATGTTATGTGTGTAAAACTGTTATGGAACAGTGGACTCCCTTGCATGCTTTCTCTCACAGAACACCAGACATATACGCATAATTTTACTCCATTCATCCGCAAACACTTCAGGGTTGGAAGTCAGAAGCCGAGCATCTTCAAATTACGACTGGGGATTCAGCTCTGGCTACAGTTTTGGATGACGGATGCGCAAACAGATTGTGCCGGCGGCGGCGGCTCGGACGGTGTCCGATGTATTTGTCGGGCACAAATAGTCGGCAGAAAAGGCCGTGGAGCTCTGGGCAGTCTATACGTCCCCGTAACGTTTTACAGGCTACCGTGAGCTGACCAAGGCCTCTTCTCACCAACGAGTTAAAGCCCAACATCCCTAAAAGATTGCTGGTAGGGTACATTTAGGGAGAGAAATTGTATAACCGTTGGAAGAGGAATCTTAGAAAGGATCATTAGCTGCCTAGACTTTCCCAACTATATATGTTGGGGTCGGCTTCCAGCCTAATTGGATGCAGCTGAATATCAGTATTTTAAATGGAGCAACTGCCTATCTGACCTCCAGAACCCAGTTACTGGATAATACGATACCCCTTGGTAAGACTGGTTGTCAGACTTTCGGGCTTCTGATGACCCGTAACGATTTTCAAAGATCCACGAATGACAGCCGGGACCTACTTTCCGGGGCACGGAGTGGTCTTGGTATGTAAATATGGTCACCCATCTAGAAAAAGAAAGAAAAAGAAAGAAAACTTATTTATTCTGCACAAACAAAACGCACAGTACAACAAAAAAAGTCCAAAAAAAAAAAAAACATACTAAGTAGCCAAAAGCCTCGCATCCAATACTTTAAGCATTCTGACAATCTTGTCCACTGGTTGATGTCAGGGACCAAAGACAATTTACAAAGTGTTTACTAAATAGTTTATAATCTCATTCTATACTCTGACTAGTTTATAGTTATCTGTGATTCTATATATATTAGTCTATGGTCTATGTGATGACAACAAAGTCGACAAACAAACAATGAAAACAAAAACAAAATGCCGATTGCCGAGTGGAAAAATAACTACTTTTGAAACAAACAAACTATACTCCATATATACTGGTTGATCTACGGATCAACCGCGGCAAGCGTAGTTTAACCTAATCGATCAACCCGTGCGGCTGGTATTACTTAGCCACAAGCACGTGTGAGTACGTGAATTATTACTAGTATATCTATGGAAAGGAATACTCATAAAAAACTTGAATTCTGTAACTGGGAACCTCGCTATTATTCTATTTGTCATATTTATGTGTATTGATATAGTTGACCTCGGAATTACGTTACCATTTTTGACAACAATTCCCAGTAAATTGCTACTTTACTAAGTTTGAAAACATCTAAGGCCCCATTTACAAGATGTAAGTTTTGTGCATACAATAAATTGCATCTTCTAAACACTGTTTAGACGGTGCAACTTTTATGGTTGTTTATTTATTTCATGTTGATGCATAGACACAGGCAATGTTACAAGTTAACTAGAAAGTATTAATAGATGGCGTTACTAATAGAACAATGAATATTATTTGTATATAACTAACTGCTTCAACTAATGTAAACCGGAGGAAATTAAATCGCATCGAAGTAACTGTCAAAAAAACAAAATATACCTTGGCATCATACCTGAAAACTTTATCCCCCTTATTACAAAACAAGATTTATATTTTGACATGGCTTAAATCATGGAGCCAGTTTTTGTAATAAGAACGTAACTGTGATTGAAATACCGTTCTTTATACAAAACTGTAAAGTTAGTTCGGTACTAAGTTGTCAGTTTTGTAATAAGAACTTTACCATAGACGGAATAAAGTTCGATATTCAATAATGGCTCCATGGGTAAAACCTGGGTCTGGAGATAAACCTTGTTTTGTAATAAGACGAATAAAGTTTTTCAACAACACAACTACATACATCTACTTATACTTAACTCAAAAATTTCAAATAATATATGTGTGAGTTACAATATTGTAGACTTGTCACTACAATTTACCTAATTGAGAGGTTTTTCAGTTACAATTGTGTGGCTTAGAGTTTGTGGTACACGCACTATTAAGATTTACCAAGAAAATTGTAATTGTGAAGTTTTGTAGTCTAATAGGGCCCTGGTTTTTTTTCGACATGCAAGTGACAGTAGCTTTAGGGTGATAAAGCGATTCCGAGGGCCACTATACCTTATACTGTAGGGGTTAATGACCTCACAAAACCCTTTGCTATTGTCATAATTATTCAACTACAAAGGGAGATAATATCCTCCCTTTTGTACCTATATTTATTAACGAATATCTGATATAGGCAGTCTAAAAATACATTATTTATCCACGTTAAGACAATAGGTAAGGTCATTCACATTTACCCGCATAATTTGGAATTTTGTGGCTTGCGCCTCGTAAAAAGACTTTAAGGCCTAATTTCGCCACTAATCACTAAATGCATTTTATGTTAAACGTTTATAAACAGCATTCTGTATCTGTTAAAGTTATAGTGACGAAGTAATAATAGTAGCACGGGTCGATCAATCAGTTAAGCTACGCTTACCGCGGTTGGTCTTTGGATGGGTGACCATCTCTATATAAAAATACCCCTCCTTGTCTCGGAAAGCACGTTAAGCCGTTGGTCCCGGCTGTCATAAATAGATCTTAAACATTTGTTACGAGTCGTCAGAAGCCCGCAAGTCTGACAACCAGTCTTACCAAGGGGTATCGTGTTACTCAGGAACTGGGTTGTGGAGGTCAGATAGATAGGCAGTCCCTCCATGTAAAATATTGGTACCTATTCAGCTGTATCCGGTTAGACTGGAAGCTGACCCCGACATAGTTGGGAAAAAGCTAGGGAGATGATGATTCTGTCGCTGTTATATTGAAACGATTGACAGAAAACGAATATTTTTTTTTTTGTTTTGCACTAAATTATTTGTAGTACAATTAGGTCTAAAATTTAGTATTTTCGAATTATTTTAAGAAAGGAACTTATTCTAAAAATACAAACACAGCATCCTTCACGACGAAATGAACATGTAGGTAAGTAGGTAATTTAAAAATAATTTTGATGGTTAATTAAACAGAAAAACAAATCCGAAAAATTAAATCGACGTAAATTTGGAAAGGCTTTTCGTCCAAAAAAATTTTCAGGAGAACCCAGTATAGAGTTTATCCAGAAATACAACATATATTATATCGGAATTCTCGAATGCAGCGGTTAAAGACATAAATATTAAAGGCTCGTACAAACTGGCGCGATATCGCGGGTGCGACAAGGGTCGCACTGCCTGTTGCGCCCGCGATATCGCGCCAATCTGCACGAGCCTTAATTATCTACCTACCGCTTTATCATATTTACTAGTTTAAATAAAAGAAGTACAAAATTAGACTATAATGTGTGTTTTATACGTACAATGTCATCACCGTTTAATGCACTACTTAAAAATTAATAATTCTATCCTCATTTGGTGCTGGTAGGTCGAAAATTATTAATGAATTTATTCATGTTATACTTTGAACATAATATTACATTACATTATAATTAATAGCGACCCGATACACGTCAGTTGTTCAATAGTTGATAATTATGTAAGTAGGTACATAGTTAGAGTCCACATGGCCGAAACATTGAGAAGCTAGTTATTGGCTCTCATAGCATGGCATCACTTGACACTGACTTAGGCAGACTTAGTTCACTTAAAGAAACTCAAACTCAATGCATTTATTTCAATTAAACCATTTACAGGCACTTTTGAATTGTCAAAGAGTCGGTCAGTTAGTCAGAAAGTGGAAGCTATTTACCTATTCCAAAACGTAGATCTCTATGGAGAAGAACACGCAAGTAACTCCAAGGACACTCTTTTAAATCAAGATATTACAAAATCTTGGGTACTTGTCGCTTCTATACGTGAGAACAATGTAAAAAACAAAAAAAAAACAATTCAAAATATGTATAAGATTAAAAGATTACAAAATAAAGAGGAATGAGGAGGGTGTAAAGTTCACTCATCCTCCATAGAAAAGGGAGGATCCTCCGACCAGACGGGTGTTGTGTCTGGTGGGCAACTGCCCCACGATTGATGTTGGGACGTTGTATATAAATGCTAGTCGCGCGGTAAACTCTGCTTGCGCGATGCAGGATTATGTGTGACGTCAGTGTGATGTGTACATCGCATGTGGCAATGTAGATGACGCCACAAACTCTAATTTCGCTAGTTATAGGTACATTCCATGTAAAAGGGGCGGGCCCAATGCCATTCACCTGGCACACATCCAGACGCTGCTACTGAAAAAATCCTGATGAAAAATCTCAATATAATTTCAATTTGTCTGACCTGTGAATCCAACCCATGACCCCATTATACGCAGAGTTTGTGGATTAAATTTTCCTCTATTTTCAACATAACACGGGTATGGTTAAAAAACAACGTCATGCAGTTTCAAGCTAATTATAAAGCAGCCATCTTACCGTAGTTGTGTTTAAAAATAATTCTAAGTATACCACTTTAGCAGAAAAATAAGAATAAAATAAAGACGTACACTTGTAGAGATTTTCCTGTTATTTTTTCTTGATTGTAAACAAGTTTAGAGATGTGCCGTGTTATAATGGACGGATATTTTCGGTTATCAAATATACGAAACACGGGTTTGAATCACGTCGCGGCGTCGTTCGCCCTTTTGTGTGTGTGTTGACATAATATTGAGTTTTATGAAAAAAAAATATCATTGGAATTACAATATACATAAACACTGGATAAACTTCTTATACTAAATTAACTAACAAACTATTAAACTATAATAACGTAACCTAACTAAAACTTAACTAACTAACTTAATTAATTTTTAACTTTTTAACTTTCTTTTCTAATACCTACAAAATTAAAACCCATCTTCAAAATTATATTGAACTGCCTTAAGCTTACCCCATAAGAAGTTACGAAAAAGTTTTAAAAATTAAGTTTAAAATATTGTTTTCCTTCGTAAAACAGCTCCTAGCGAATTCCGGAATTATTTTGGTTTTTGTGCAATGCTTTGAAATGCCGTTTGTTAAGGCGCTCCCTCACCGGGATCCTTCCCCTGTAATGTAACAATCCAAGATTCCACTATAACGGCCTAACCGTTATAGTGGAATCTTTTTGCAAGTAGACTGCCCAGGTCGTCAACTGCTAAGTAGTGTGATGAGATCATTGTAACCAGCAGGATAGGTTAATACATATAAATAAATAGATAAGTAGAAGTAACACGGCTAGGTCGCGGGTCAAACAAGCGAATGCTCCCGATGAGGGAGCGCCTTTAGTTAGATACCTATTAATGTGCAATACAGGTACAAAACAACATTTTGACTCACATAGACGACGCTAATACATAAAGTAGTTCCAACACTATCTATGTGTTGGAACTACTCTCAGTAAGTATTTATAATAGACCAATTTATTAAAATAATATTATTGTATTAAATATCCGAAACGGAATTATAAATTAACCGTGTATGGCACATCACTATTGGCTCTCGGTAAATATTCTGACCATGCTCACACTACGAATGATAAGCATATCCACAATACTGATTTTTTATGTACATGCACGTTTCCATTATTAATACGCGACGACATTTTCTGTTTAAAGTAATTAACAAAAAAAAAAAGACGTAATTTAAGCAGAGGTGTATCTATAGTGCACCCACATTTCGACAGTTATGGTTAAGTCCCATGTAATAGGGGGCGAGGCTATTGCCATCAACCGGGCACAGATCCAGACTCCGGGCTGCTACTGAGAAATTCCTAATGGAAAATCCCAATAACACTTTCCCCGACCTGGAAATCGAACCCAGGACCTCATGCGACCACTAGACCAACGAAGCAGTCAGTGGGAAAATAGGCAGGTATTATTATATTATTATAGGGGTAGCAAGGGCGATATTCGATTGTGCTTGTCCGGTGCTACCTAAATCTTCCCTACCTGTTGCTGGCTGACTAATTATTTAACCAAGCTGATCTCATGAGGGGCTCGTGGCTAAGTAATAACAGCCGATCGATCAGGGATCACGGGTCGATCGATCAGGTTAAGCTACGCTTGCCACGGTTGGTCTGTGGATGGGTGACCATCTTTACATACAAAAAGCGGAAAGCACGTTAAGACGTTGGTCCCAGCTGTAATTTGTAGATCTTTGACAGTTGTTACGGGTCGTCACAAGCCGGAAAGTCTGACAACCAGTCTTACTAAGGAGTATCGTGTTACACAGTAACTGGGTTGTGGAGGTCAGATAGGCAGTCGCTCCATGTAAAAAACTGGTATTCAACTGCATCCGGTTAGACTGGAAGCTGACCCCAACATAGCTGGGAAAAAGCTTGGCAGATGATGATAAGCTGATCAAATAAAAGTGGTGTAATTCGGTACCGATACGAGAGGAGATCATTAATACTTTGGTTCTACTGTAGAGCGGAACCGACTAAAGAAAAAATAGATGGATTGTATTTAAGATGGTATGGCTAGAAAGGGGTGACTACCGAGATGACGACTAATAGAGAAGTATGGAAGAAAAATTCACATTGCGACGACCCCAAATACATCAGGATAAGCGCAGGACAATGATGTATTCGTGCCGATACGAGAGGACTAGATCATGAAGGGTATGTGTTTTAGGGGGACTGTCTTATGTAATTTTGACGTTCGAATTATGCTGATTCTCTTATTCTGATAACTTTTGATTTTGATTAATATTTTGATGTACAGACGCCAGCAGTTCCTACCTGAAACTGTAAAATTTTCCCAGTCAACCTTGAACCTTATGCTGTAGGGATTAAGTTGATAATCTATTAAGGAAATTTGACAGATTGTAGTAGCTTGATGTACTGGCGTCTGTACATTTTTTTCACCTTCACCGTCACTTACACTGGTAAGTGACGGTCTCGGAACTTCGAAGGAACCAATTATTTTGTTACGAGGAACAAGTGGCAATGATACTTGGCAGGTTTTGAATAAAGTGCCCAAAAATTAGGTATTAGGTACTATTACATTTTCAAATAAAACTGCTTTTATCTTTAGTTATCTAAAGATAAAAGCAGTTTTATTAGAAGACTTATTTTAATTGTTTTTTTTTGTTTTTATCTTTTTTATTACGGACGCTTTTAACGTGCACGACTTTCTACACTGTTCTCACATGTATAATTTCAACATGAATGATGTAACCAATACTTTGCCACAATATTTTAATTTAAAAGATTGTCCGTGAAGTTTCTTGCCTGTTCTTAACTATAGGAACCTACTACGCTTTGGAATTGGCAACTAGCTTCATCTTTCGGACTGACTGACCCCTTGACAATTCAAAAGTGCCTGTAATTGGTTTATTTGAAATAAATGCTTTGAGTTTGAGTTAAATCGTCGTTTCCTACATTTTGTCGAGTTATGCGAACATAATGTATGGAGTAGCTGTTTTTTAGGGTTCCGTACCCAATGGGTAAAACGGGAACCCTATTACTAAGGCTCCGCCGTCTGTCTGTCTGTCTGTCCGTCTGTCACCAGGCTGTATCTCAGGAACCGTGATAGCTAGACAGTTGAAATTTTCACAGATGATGTATTTCTGTTGCCGCTATAACAACAAATACTAAAAAACCGGCCAAGTGCGAGTCGGACTCGCACACGAAGGGTTCCGTACCATTATCTATAAAAATGGTAAAAAAATTACGTTTGTTGTATGGGAGTCTTCCTTAAATATTTTTTTTATTTTAATTAAATTATTTATTTTTAACGTGAATATACAACTAAATATTCTGTGAATATTTCAAGCGTCTGCCTATTGCCGTTATCAATATCGACCAAAAACGAGCAAAAAAATCACGTTTTTTGTATGGGAGCCCCCTTAAATATTTATTTTATTCTGTTTTTAGGGTTCCATACCCAAAGGGTAAAACGGGAACCCTATTACTAAGGCTCCGCCGTCTGTCTGTCCGTCTGTCAACCCTTCATGCGCGAGTCCGACTCGCACTTGGCCGGTTTTTTTCAGTTTCAGTTTTTCAGGTTTGGTCCCATAGCAAAGTTACAATGATCTATTTCAATGATATATTTGAATCATACCTTGAATATTTTATGAATAGTAAATATCAATTTCAACTCCAAAAATTACTTATAACAGTTGTTTGAAGTATGCGTAACCTTATATTTAGTACCAGTCGACAAAGTCGGCAAAGTCAAGAGAGGGAAATGATTAATTAGTAGCAAGCGAACGGGCGACAGCAAAGTGAAATAAATAAAGAGCAACCGACAGACGTTTCTTAGAACATTGATAGGGTAGCAGCACCATTTATGAGCGTGGCAGTAAATTATACAAATTGTATATTACCTACAAATTTGTTCATACGTTGTTGGTTGACAGTATGAAAGCCGAGTGGTGATAATTTTAATTTATCTATGCATCTATAACAGTTAAAACTGCTCACTACGGACCAAAAATAACCTCATGAATCTGTCAATGTGTTAATCGTAATTCGAAAACTAACAAAAAAGTTTTTTTGTTAAGGTTTACTAAAACATGGCTTTAATTTGGTATTGTTGTCGTTTTGATAAACAAATGTAAATATAATTCCTACTGGTCCCTGATCCACTAACTATTGAATTATATACTGCTACAAGGAGCTTTTGACATTTTGATGTTGACAGGGGCGCAAAAACGTTCACCGTTGATGGTAAACATTTTTACAATAGGAATGACGACAAAAAAAAAAAATTGTCGGCCGTCAGGTAGTTACTAAATAGTATTGGACACGTATTTTTTTTAATGTAATCAAAAGATTATGACGATACATTGAGTTAAAATATGGCAAGATCTCACGCCTTGCAAGATTTTATATACTGAATTGTGACGTAGCAAACCCCCACTCCCCAACTGTAAACGCGCTTTTAATACTTTTCGCTTTTAATGCGTGTTTTCTAAGTCATTTTTTACTAATATAATAAAGAAAAAAATATGTGTCTAATATTTTTTTATTATCTGACTAAATAGAATTTTGTTTTTATTACTACTTTTTATTATTCAATCTGCCTAGCCTTTTCCCAACTATATTGGGGTCGGATTCCAGTCTAACCAGATGCAGTTGTATTCAGCTGCAGCTGCTTCCAGTATTTTACACGTAGCGACTGCCTATCTGACCTCCACAACTCAGTAACTGGGAATTACGATACCCTGGTAAGACTGGTTTGTTATACTTTCGGACTTCTGACGACTCGTAACGATTGTCAAAGATTCACGTATGACAGGCGGGACCAACGGCTTAACGTGCTTTTCCGAGGCGCGAAGGAGTCTCGGTATGTAAAGATCGTCACCCATCCACGGACCAACCCCAGCAAGGGTAGCTTAACCTGATGGATCGACCCACGCGGCTGTTATTACTTAGCCACGAGCTCCTCCTCATCATCCCTATTTTTTTGTGAAATGTACTTCCGCTTTTGGCTATGCGCCAAATAATCCTTGTATGTGTGATTATGATTAATTGTTCAGGACATGGAGTTTCTTATCTTTAAAGATAAAAAAATCATTTCAGTGAGCCAATAACAGTGACAGACACCCCATCGGTACCTAGTAGTATTTCTAAAGAATTCTGTAACGCAATACCACTCACCATTTTACTGAAAGATGTCTCGGGTTGCGCCCAAAAAGATATCGAATACTACTGAATTTTGTGTTGTTTTTTTTTTGCCCAAATTATATAGAACTTTCAAACATATTTTCCTTGAGTTTTTGATGATCTACACTGAAATGTTAAGTTATTTTTAATGCCTACCAAGCATTTCAAATATTTTTTTAGTCTCTGATTTTATAAGTTCTAAAACTAAACATTACTTTTTTAAGCAGGAAATTCCAATGTCAATTTTACCAGTAAACTTTTCTTAAGAGGAGATGAGATGATTTTTGCCCAAGCTGAGGATTGAATCTCGAACCACGCACAACAGTCGTGCTTGCAACCACTGTAAGTACAACCAACGAGACCTTTGAGCAATTATGCTGCAGATTCATATTTATTTACCTACCTACCTAACATACCCAAAACCCTTCAATACTACTTAAAACTTACTTCAATAACATACACCGAAATTATTAGTTATATTTAGTGCCCCAGGCAAGGGTCCGGGCTACGACCTTCGAATCTCTCTCATTGTCATAAACTTCACTAAGGAAGGAATTAATAATCTTCCCTTCATTCCTATATTTACGAAGACCTGACAAACTTATAGGCCCTGTTCACGGTCTCGAGCGATGCGACTTGCGACACGACATATCTCAAGCGACACGCGCTCGTGTCACTTGTTTCCGACCGTCGTCGCCGCGTCGGCATCGCGGTGACTCATGAAATGCTCCAAACAACTTCGTTCATTTGTTTTCTCCGCAGTCGCTGTCGCGAGACGCGTGTCGCTTGAGCGCATAGCTCGTAGCCACGGGGTTACTGTATTTAATAAACGCCCCGACAGACATCAGACTGTCAAGAGAAATTACTTTTTTCACCTTTATTATTTTCTGACTGGTTGTCAGTTGTCAGGGACACAGAGAAATTGAAGAAGTGTGCTAACTTCGAACGCTTTTGTACCCAGAATAAACCTAAATAAAACTCACAAATTTTTTTTTTGTTAAAATCAGAATTGTTTGGATTCAAAACCATTTGCAATTATGTCAGATTAGTTAACACTAATTGAAAATTACTTAATTTTTACGTCTGGCTGCCTGAAACTACCATTATAAACTCGGAATTTGTAGATCTTTGACAGTTGTTACGGGTCGTTAGAAGCCCGAAAGTCTGACAACCAGTCTTACCAAGAGGTAACGTGTTACACAGTAACTGGGTTGTGGCGGTCAGATAGGCAGTCGCTCCATGTAAAATACTGGTATTCAGCTGCATCCGGTTAGACTGGAAGCCGACCCCAACATAGTTGGGAAAAGGCTAGCCAGATGTTGATGATACACCTGGCATAAAGAGGGTGATTATTAAATTGCTGAAAAACTAGTGCCAACTATGCGATGCCTACTTAGTAAGAGTTCCTCATATTCCTGGGTGCTTTAGTACATTTCACTTTTCTCCCTCGCCTTGTATTGTATTGTGTTGTAAATGGTTATACTTCTCTGGTTTCACTACGTCATGGATCAAGTCCAGGTTTAATATATAAGAGTATTTTGATGGCACAAATATCACAATATTTTGGGGACTATTCATCTGGCCGTATTGTGTCACGACTTACGACATTTTTCTTTAATTTGGCCGGTTTTAAATCGAAACAGAATGAAGACTTGTTTTTGTTTGATTTATGTTTTCTGGCATTTCAAAGGGATTTATTATTATAACGTAGGGAATCCAGAACTTGCATTAGAACGTAAATTCGCATTCGTATTTACTTTTGTGCACCGATCATCATCTGTCTAGTGTTTTCCCAACTATGTTGAGGTCGGCTTCTTGTCTAACCGGACGCAGCTGAATACGAGTATACGGCCTATCTGTTCACAGCCTAGGTACTGGGTAACACTATCGTGTTCAGTACAGTCTCACCAAGGGGTATTAGTGAGACTGGTGGTCAAACTTTCGGGCAGACTATAGGAAAAAAAGAAAAAGAAAGAAGAAGAAAAAAAGTAAAAAAAGAAATAAAGAAGTATAGTAGTGTAGTAATGTGTATAGTGTAGTAGGAAGTTTTTTGTTTTTTTTTTACTTTCCAATGTAGCGCATGAAATAAAATCTGTTAAAATGTTACATATTATGTCCCAGCTAGATCAGCTATTGAGTCCCGGTACATTTATATCAAAAACTAGTCGAGCAACTCCGAATGAAATAGTTCATAACCGTACATACTTTCCATAGTCAATTTTGTCCTGCAGTCTGTATTCTTCGTGACGTTAGATTAGAAGATTTATGGCAGGAGCACAAATTGCGATAATCGAAAAAACCGGCCAAGTGCGAATCGGACTCGCGCACGGTTCCGTACCATTATCTATAAAAAGACAAAAAAATCACGTTTGTTGTTAAACATTTGTTTTATTTTAATTTAATTTATTTTTAAAGTGAATATATAACTAAATATTCTGTGAATATTTCAAGCGTCTACCTGTTGCCGTTATCAATATCGAGCAAAAACGAGCAAAAAAATCACTGTTGTATGGGAGCCCCCTTAAATATTTATTTTATTCTTTTTTTTAGTATTTTTTGTTATAGCGGCAACAGAAATACATCATCTGTGGAAATTTCAACTGTCTAACTATCACGGTTCATGAGATACAGCCTGGTGACAGACGGATAGACAGACAGACAGACGGCGGGGCCTTAGTAATAGGGTTCCCATTTTACCCTTTGGGTACGGAACCCTAAAAATCATTGTTCCATAGTTGTAAGCTAGCCGACAATTCGTAAGTCGTAGTACATAATTATTATGTGCACACGAATAGTACCTATGTGTACCTATGTTATCATTATTTCATATTGCAGGTCATTAATTGACGACTATAATCTTTCGATCAGGGGCTCTACCTTAAGGCGAAAGCGTCAGGGTAGCCCGCGAAGCTCGCCGTCCGATAAGGACCAGACCCGGGTCGACGGCGCGTTGTGTTCCACGCGCGTCTCAAAGAGATGTCAGCACGAATTGACGGGGTCCATTAGGGCCAAATCAAATCATCATCATCAGCATGAAAGACGTCCATTTCTGGACATAGGACACAGGAGGCGGAACGCGTGAGGGAGAGGCAGGGTTCGCACCCTCACGCCCCTAGTCGCCGCAGGAGACGCCCTGGGCGTCGGGAGTCGCAAGCCGATTTCCGGCCACCGTAGTCGCGGGCCTGCGGACGGTGAGCGATACGTAGCTCGCCGTCCGATAAGGACCAGGCCCGGGTCGACGGCGCGTTGTGTTCCACGCGCGCCTCAAAGAGATGTCAGCACGAATTGACGGGGTCCATTAGGGCCAATGCCTGCCAGGGTTGCGAGTTTGTCCAAAAGGGATATCGTGGCCCTGGCACACAGGCAAATGAAGAAACACGGGTGGGTTTTAGTCAGTAAAAGTCTGACACGCCCTCCCGCTCCGCCCAGAGCGGGAGAAGTTATTTGATAATTTCCCACCCAAAAAAAAGGGTAGCCCGCGAATTCAAATTTTCTTACGTTTTTGCAATTTTCAGGTTAGTATCAGGTTGTATGTTGATCTAAATATGATTCGCGGCCGTAACAAATATGGCTTTGCAGAATTATAATCATTAGAATCAGCAATACAACTCTCTAAGTTCGTAGAATCCTATTGAATAACTATTTCTGAAATTGTCATTCAATAAGATTCTACGAAAAGAGAATCCTAAATAGTCTTTCAATAGGATTTTACGAAGACAGTTAAATTAGGTATTGCTGATTCTAATGATTATAATTCTGCAAAACCATATTAGTTACGGCCGCGAATCATATTTATATCAACATACAGCTTGTTACTGACTTGCAAATTACAAAAAACCTGAAAAAATATGAATTTCGCGGGCTACCTTAGCGCATCCCCCTTAAGTATTAATTTACAGGGCAGTTGATGTGCAGAGCAAGTCTAGCTGCAGAACAGATAATGCAGTACTAATGATATAAAACCGCTTGAAATTTCACTTTACGTCTAATATTGACCAGCTGGTAGCCCCCGGGTGGGGTAATTGAATAACACATTAAAAAAAAATATATATATGTAACAAAAACCCTGTTGCTCCTTTTAGCGACGTATACATTTACCTACAAGCACAACATTGATCGAATTATAACTTAAAAAAATTAAGCATTAGCTAATCGAAAAGTCAAAATCCAAGAGTAATTCTTGGATTTTGACTTTTCGATTAGCTAATGCTGTGTGAGGTAAAATATCAGTTAAACATTACAATTATTGAGCGTTTTGACTGCCCCTATATACGACAATGCAACAGACATGTTTTTGTATAGCCACTTAAATCTGATTATTTTTATATGAAATTGCTATTATTTTTTTCTTTGAATTTAATTTTGTGATCCAAGTTTGACATTTTATTTTATTTTTAATTTAAATTCTATGACATTATATTTCTGTCTACTCGTTCGTTTATTTTAATTGCGTTTGACATTTAATTTTTATTTTTATTCTGAGACCTTTTTATTGTGTACCTACCTACCTGTTCGTTTATTTTAATTGTATTGACATTTTGTTCTATTCTGTTGCAGTATTGGAAATTTTATTTTATTTTATCTTGTGGAATATGGGTTTTGCCTGAATTAAATGAATTTTATTTATTTATTAATAAATAAATATTTATTTTAATTATTTTTGTGGAACAGTTTTTATAAATGACTTGCTTTATTATGAATTATATGTACACCGTAGTATGTATATTATTAAAACGCAGGTAGAAGGAACAACAGGGCTTTTGTTACATATTGTATATTAAAAAAAAATCATCATCATCATCATCATCATAAATTTTATGATGTCGAGTGCCTCGTTGGTCTAGTGGTTCGCATGCGCTACTGCTGGGCATGAGGTCCTGGGTTCGATTCCCAGGTCGGGTAAAGTGTTATTGGGATTTTCCATTAAGAATTTCTCAGCAGCAGCCCGGAGTCTGGATATGTGCCCGGTTGATGAAAATATATGGGACTCAAAATATAACTGGTGAAATGTGGGTGTACTATAGGTACACCTCTGCCTAACCCTTCGGGGATTACAGGCGTGATGTTATGTTATGTTTTATGTAACATTTATGATGAAACAACATTCATTGCGTTATTTACGTTGTTAAGCAATTGATTTTTTCAAATATATGAAGCAATGGATTAGCAATTTCCTTCAAAACCTTCTGCATAGTACTTTACTCATCTATTTAAAATCACGTTAAAGATTTCATCGTTCTCTCAATACAACTTGCTTTTCAATCGCTGACCCATCACATCTCTGGATCAGTTCACTGTCATTAAGCTAAATCGTGCAGGTTGCGCTAAAAGCTTCAAACATTCAAGAGAACTATTTGTCTTTTGCATGGAGTTATTTCAGTGGATATCGCTATGTCCAATGTCTGTGAAGCCTTTAAAAGCCTTTAATATAAGTTTAAATATCATTGTTTCAGCGTTTTCCTACAGTAAATAATACTTGTGGCATCTAACTTATTTTTCGTACCACTTGCTCAAAAAAGTGACATTCTATGCCACAAAAAGCCATAAAAATTACATAACGAGCGAACATAACTATTGTTATGTTCGCTCGTTATGTAATTTTTAATCTGTTAAAAACAGGGAAAGAAAATTGTACTGAATTTCATTCATCCTCTAGTGATGAATGAATGTGATTAAAATTTGGAATACTTACCGAAATTTATATTGAACTACATCTGTGTTTACACCATTGAGTTTGTATATAAAGCATTACACATCTTTTTTAAAAAAGAATACGCATTTATTATGCAGTTATAATTATTAAATAAAATTACGAAAACCGACGAGGCCGTATGAGCTTGATGCCTTTGCTTTTCCGACAAAAAAATATTAGTCTAGGAATTTGCGGCGTTTAGTTTATTTTAATTTATTTTTATAAATAAGTTAATGTTCTAAAAATACGTTAAGATGTTAAATCAAAGCGACAGTGACAGTGAATTGTCGGATTCCATCAGTGCAAATGCTGCCGCAATTATAAATAATTTTCTTCCAACAAAATCCAAGGAAAATTATTTAAAAACTTATGAAGAATTTTCAACGTCTCCAAGTGCGAAAGGCCTATCAATTTCAGAATCAGTACTTCTTGTCTATTTTGATTATTTATCCAAGACAAAGAATCTTAATACACTTTGGTGCATATACTCAAAACTGAAAGCTACAATAAGCATCAAACACAGCATTGAAATAAATAGATTCACGAAATTACTGGCTTTTTTAAAAATAAAATCAGAAGGGCATTACGCAAAGAAGTCTAAATTTTTTACGACTCAAAACGTGGAAAAATTTCTTAATGAAGCTCCTGACGAAATTTTTCTGGCCACAAAAGTAAGTATACATGATTTAACTATGAATATTTCGTATCTTAGTAATGGTAATTATTCTATATATTTACCTGTTTTTTATCTTTGTTATAGGTGGCCTTAATTTTTGGACTCAATGGTGCTTGCCGCGGATGTGAACTTGTAAACTTAAAGGTGGAGGACGTTGAAAATCATTCCAATGAGCTACTGCAGATTCATGTAAAGGAAACTAAGACAAAGAAAAATCGGTAATTCATTGTACAAGGACAATATACTAAAATCATTCATAAATAGCAAGCATTACGTCCCACCAACATGGAAAACAATAGATTTTTTATAAACTATCGGAATGGGAAATGTACTCGACAAGCCATCGGCAAAAATAAAATTAGCAATATGCCAAAGGAAATTGCTAAATATTTAAAACATAAAGATGTTGAACTCTACACCGGTCACTGCTTTAGAAGAACTTCGGCGACTTTCTTGGCGGATTCAGGGGCGGATATTACGTCAATAAAAAGACATGGTGGTTGGAGCTCTGAAAGAGTAGCTGAGGGTTATATCGAAAGCTCAATGGCGAATAAAACCATATTAAGCAGTCAAATTAACAAAAATATAAAACTTAATCCATCAGAGCCACAACCATCAACTTCTGAAGTGAATAGTGAATAATTCTGAATAGTTAAGGATTTAAGACGAGTCCTGAGTGTAGCGAGGGATTTAAGTTCACCCAAGGCTAAGACAGCTTTATCACCGAGGAAAATACTCTACTTTTCGTACCATTTGCGAAAAAATTCACACAATAATAATATGAGATAAGCATTTATTAAAAATAATGACAATTCGTCATCCGCGACAGAAGACACTGCTTTATCCCCTTGGTTAATAATCTACTATTATTTGAAAACTGTTCCCAAAAAAAAAGTTAAAATGTTATGTTATTTGTGTTTAAATGTTTCGCTATTTGCAAAATCCCCGATCTTCGTTTAAATCTAGCAGCTATTTTAATGAGGTGCATTAAAAACTACCAAGAGTAGCATTCATTCAATATCATTGTCATTGACGTACAACCAAAACATGCTAGGCTCGACGCTACCATGTTACCTAGTGGTAACACCCGGGCGTTTCCTCCCGCCTCATCCAGAACAGGAACCTCCCGAAATAACCGTGTCCGGTGAGGACCTGCGTCAGGCGTAAGATTAGAACGCCGTGGCGGCTCTCTAGCCACTCCTCAAAGCGGACTTATCGCCACAATTGTGACGTGCCCAATGTTAGTAGGTACCGAATTCAATCTAGTAACATTTTTAAAATTATAATTTCGCCGTAACTATTTCCGCACAGTGTGCCTTCATTTCGGGATGTAATAATGTTGGTGCTACCGCGTAGTCTTTGGAATAGTGACGCCACTTTCTTACGCACTATAGCGTGGAAACCATCAACGCGCGCATTTGCGAATATTTGCGACGCATGACATTGCGGCGGATACCCCAACAGCATTCTGAAAGCATCGTTATATTGTACACGCAGGTCGCTGTAGGCTCGTTGCGTCTAGTGAACCCTTAGGTCGCTCGTAAAAAGATTGGCAATTTGCCCTAAAAAGTGTTACTTTTACTTCCTTAGTACTTCGAGCGAACCTACGGGCCAGCATATTGCTCCTTACACAATACGTAACACGAAGCTCTATATCAAAGGTAGTAGAAGTAGGAACACATTGACATCGCAAAGTCAATTCACTGACACGACGATTTTCCTAAGTTACAAATCCAACGTATGTAGAACTCCGGGTGATTACATTAAATCGTGCGGGAACTCAAAGGTAACATACTTGTGTGTCTGTATCATGCAGATCACAAAACAATCGAATGCTGAACGCTCCCATACAGAGAGAACGCTTCGGAACGCATTATAGGATTGTTGTACTCTTGTTTCTCGAAAGTGGTGAAAGTGAGTTTTGGAAAATGTGATTCCGATTTTGGAAAAGAGTTACGTTACAAGAAATGCTTGAAAAGGGAACTCTTCATTTTTCGATTTTGATTTTAGTTGGTGCAGATAGATACCAGGTGGTCATATAGTCCTCCAGACCGAATTACGGCTGGGCACGCCACAATTGTGGCGATAAGTCCCCTCTTTGAGGAGTGGCTGGAGAGGCGCCACGGCGTCCTCACCTTCCGCCTGACGCAGGTCCTCACCGGACATGGATGTTTCGGGAGGTTCCTGTTTAGGATTAAGCGGGAGGAAACGCCCGGGTGTCACCACTGTGTGGATCGCCCGGAGGACACGGTGGAGCATACGGTGGAGGTCTGCCCAGCTTGGGCGGAGCACCGCCGTGTCCTCACGGAGGCGATCGGCGGCGGCGATCTCTCGCGTCCGGGCCTGGTTCAGGCCATGGTTCGGAGCGAGAGTGCATGGGAGGCCGTCACCTCCTTCTGCGAAGCAGTTATGCTAGCGAAGGAGGAGGCGGAACGCGTGAGGGTGAGACAAGGTTCGCGCCCTCATGCCCCTAGTCGCCGCAGGAGATGCCCCGGGCGTCGGGAGTCGCAAGCCGATTTCCGGCCACCGTAGGCGCGGGCCTGCGGACGGTGAGCGATGGGTAGCTCGCCGTCCGATAAGGACCAGGCCCGGGTCGACGGCGCGTTGTGTTCCACGCGCGCCTCAAAGAGATGTCAGCACAAACTGAAGGGGTCCGTTAGGACCAATGCCTGCCGGGGTTGCGAGTTTGTCCGAAAGGGATATCGTGGCCCTGGCACACAGGCAACGGAAGGAACACGGGTGGGTTTTAGTCAGTAAAAGTCTGACACGCCCTCCCGCTCCGCCCAGAGCGGGAGAAGTTATTTGATGATTTCCCACCCAAAAAAAAAAAAAAAAAAAAAAAAAAAAAAGACCGAATTACGGCCATGGCGACCAGTCTCAGCAGAGAGCAGCCTTCGGCGTGGGAGATTTTATAGTGCACAAGTGTGTGCGCAGACACAGGTGTACTCTCTCTTCCCTCTCTCTCACAGTCCGATGGGACGGCGATCCGACATGTCCGGAGAGAGATCAGGTGCAGGGCCAACAGATTAAGACCAGGCAGTCTAAATCAAATTTCCACGCAATCTCCGCCCCTTGCGGGGAGCAACACCACTCTGTTATGTGCTAAACGCTAATACATCAGTAATAAAGATGAATATCGCGTGAGGTCACTTAGATACACTTTCTGCCTGGTGGCCACTATTATAAGACACGTGTCCGACCCCTGACGGGAAAGCGACTGCTATCAACGGTTTTCTCGCTCAAGAAACGTACAAAAGATTGTAGGTCCCATGTAAGTAAAAGAGATACTTATATGAATAGTTGATCGCTGACTGTTTACACCGCCGGCGAGTACTCGTTTGTTACAACGACCAGAGTTATTAAAGAGAGTACTCGCTTGGCGGACAGAACACTCGCTGAGAGGCTCACGCTTGGTATGTACATACGCATACCAGCGAGTAATCGCTGCTCGCATTGTTCCACGCGCGCCCCTCTTAGACTTCAGGAGTCAAACACCTCACTCTCACGCTTGACCAGACGGGGCCCGCAGAGGCGCCAGCCCACAGACGCGGGCTGGCACCAGTCGGGGGCTGCGTTGAAGAGTAAAAGGTGCCGTAAGCTATGGCTAAACTGAAGAAAATCATGCGTGAGATTCCCTTGCGTAGTTCAAAAAAGGAAAAATGTAATTTCATCTGTAACTTGTCAAATAAATAATTTATTTATTTATTTTTATATCTCTCCTTTACCTAATGTAAGTAGAATCTCCGAATCGCCAAAAGTGAACGAACTAAAACTTTATCACCACCACAAACTCTCGTCGACTTAACAAACCAACAGTAACTCCCAACTCACTCGTTTATCACGTCGCGCTTTGATTATCACGCGCTGACGAACCGCGGCCCCCACCGTGACGATTTAATCGCGACAAACAATTTATTTGGAGTCGAAACACTTTCTATTTGTCTTGACAACTGTGGGGGAACATGGAGGGGAAATGTTGAGTGTTCGCTTTGAAAGCGGATTTATTTTTTCTATGGGACGTGGGAAGGTAAGGCTTAATTTGTTTGTGTTTGACTCGATTATTCTTCTTGTTGACGAGGAGCTCGTGGCTAAGTAGGTTATTTTCCGGGGTTGGTCCGTGGATGAGTGACCATCTTTACGTACCGAGACTCCTCCGTGCCTCGGAAAGCACGTTAAGCCGTTGGTCCCGGCTGTCATTCGTAGCTCTAATAAAAATGATCTAATTTTTTTTTTTTGCGGCCTGTCTGAAACTACCATTATACCTACACCTGGCATTTGTAGATCTTTGACAGTTGTTACGTGTCGTCAGGAGCCCAAAAGTCTGACAACCAGTCTTACTTTGGGGTATCGTATTACCCAGTTACTGGGTTGTGGGGGTCAGATAGGCAGTCGCTACATGTAAAATACTGGTATTCAGCTGCATCCGGTTAGACTGGAAGCGGACCCCAACACAGTTGGGAAAAGGCTAGAAAGATTTTTTTTTTCTATTATTTTCTTGCTTTTCATGGTATGGGTGCTGAGGAATGAGGAAAATATCGTGAGGAAAGTTTTGAGTATGAATATGGATAAGATATAAGGCTCATTACACACTGTCGATTTATCGCCGTCAGTCGCTTGTGCATCGCCACTACGCGGCGAGTCGCCGAGTCGCCTGAGCGACCGACGACCAAGTGCGTAACCACCTAAAAAACTGTAGTAAGTCACAGTCGCCAACGACTGTGTCGCCGGCGACTAGTCGACAGTGCGTAATGACACTAAGAGTAGGGGAAGATCAAAGAAACGTTGTATGGACTGTGTGAAAGATGATATGGCTAGAAAGGGGGTGACTACCGAGATCACGCGTAATAGAGAAATATGGATGGAAAAGACATGTGGGCCAGACCCCAAATCAATTGAAGTAAGGGCTTGGAGAGTGATGATTCTTCTTATTTTTGGAAGCTCACGATTCTAGTTTATTATTTTGCTTCCAGTACCGTTCTGATCCGTTTAGACTGTTCACTATTGTGAGTGGTCGACTAAACTGCTTACCACCTAATTTAAGCTTTCCAAAGAAATCTTAACTTACAAGCAAATAGAAAAATTCTAAATAATTGCAAATAAATAAATTTTGACACAAATTTTGGCTTCTGATTTCAGAACTTGAAATAGAGAACTTGTCATGAAAGCCTGCGAAATTTTAAAAAAAACGAGCAAGTCTTACAGTAGTCGCTTGTGATGTGTAACATCTGACATTTCAATTTGGTAATTAGCAACTGAGCAGCGACAGAAATTAACCTCAAATTAAAAAAAAGCTAAACACTCAATATTTATTCGAATATTCATTACTATTGGTCGCCCACTGGTCAATAGCGCTGTTACAGGACTCGATTTGTAATCAATTTTTGTATTGGTTCCAGACAGGTCGTTTTCTAGTTTCTGACATCGTGGGAAATAGGTTTTTAATGGTCTTTACAAACATGGCCATTTCCAGAATATACAAAGACGGAAATTTAAGTACTTTTAGGGACTTAACACTATTTTTATTTATTTGCCTAATACGACATCTAAATAATCACTTTTCCACAAACCATCATTTTGGGTTTGAGGCAGCAGCTTGATATTGACATTTTGTAGATGTAGTATGATTATTCCTTTACATTTCAATTTATTGATGAGGAAATTAATTATTTATATAATATATTTCACAACAGTCTGTGGTATTCAAACCATACAGCACTCTAATGCAACGTTTTTGCGCCTTGAATATGTATTCCCTTGAGCTGCAATTGCCCCAGAAAATAATACCAAATATTAAAACTGATGCAAAACAATCATTGTACTAAATGGCGCGAAGGTACTATGGCTTCAGATCACAGCAGTGCTGTCTTTGTCCACAGACTTTAAAACGCATAAAATTCGGCATTTCTTGAGATATGCTGGTCCTGCTCCACAACCTCAACTAATTGATTAACATTTGAAAATTCTGTTGGAGCTGCTGAAGATTGTAATACTATCTTTTCATTGTATAAACTCAATCTCCTTTGTATTATAATAATTGCATAGCACATGTGAGTACTACGTACAATTTACCGGGTAATATGTCTTTCATTGACTTGAATGTGCCCTGGCGGCTGCGAGTATGTCATGCTCACTCAGATGTCTCGCTGATGGTGGCGCGTTTGTTGGATCGTTTAGCTCCCTTCAAAATGGTTGAGCTGAATGGTGCTGATCCATGCGTCATGTTCGTGAACGGGCACTGTCAGTTGGAACTGGTCATCTCTTAGCTGCCACGGCTTATTTTAATTTTGAATTGTTTTTTATTTTATATTTTTATCACGGACGCTTCTGACGTTTTGCATCGTTCTCACATGTATAATTTCAACATGAATGATGTAACCAATACTTTGTATCAATATTTTAATTTTAAAGAGTGTCCGTGGAGTTTCTTGCCCGTTCTTCTCCATAGGAACCTACTATACTTTGGAATGGGCAACTAGCTTCATATTTATAACGGACCGACTCCTTGACAATTCAAGGGTGCCTGTAAATGATTTAATTGAAATAAATGCTTAAATGATGAAATAAATAAATGAGTTTGAGTTTGATATTGAAACAATTTTTTTTTACCGTGACTTAATTTCGATTGTTGGTTTCGAAAAACCTAAAAAAAAAAACAATCAAATACCCTTGAATGCCTAGGTATAGAAACCAAAGGAGCCAAAACCTACTACTAAAAATAAATATCTACCCCACCTACATTTAGGCAAACCCTTTCAAATTACTGGCGGTAATAACATTGTGAGCCTAAAGGCTGGCCAGGTCCTCAGGAGCCTATTTAGTGAACTTTATTACGACATTTACATTTTACTTCGAATAGCTACTTGGACTGCCATGATAAAAAAGTATTATGGCATTTGGAAATGAAGGATTTAGGAACCTATGATAGGATTTAATGACAGATATTATTATTTAGTTTTTTGGTATATCGGCGTGTGCTAGCTAACATATATTATGGCAAATAATTTTACATTCTATAATTGTATAGAATCAAATTTTCTAACTGAACAGACATCTGTGCTGCTGGACAGTTTGTTGCACCACTTCTTCTTCCCAGCTAAAGCACTAGGAAGTGGTGAAGGGTGGGCGTTTTTGGGGGACTGTCTTATGTAATTTTTGACGTTCGAAAACTGATTGATGCTGATTCTCAGCCTAGTTTTATTAAATGACTTTTGATTATGATTTTGAGATATCTACAGTGGCGTGTGGCTAAATCGGAACTCAAGCCGCCATCTTGTTTATGTTGACACAACTTCTGTGACAATTTTACAAATTTTTACCAACTACGCCTGTTGGGGTTTTCTCGTCGTTGACGGATACCCCGGTAGTTATTGTAGGTAGCTAGTTATGTTACACCAAACCACTGTTATGTTGAATAGTATATTTAAGGAAACAGTTTAAGGTTATGTTTGTTTAGTAACCTGAGCCTCACTTAGTTGTTGTTATAGATTGACCCGCACATTAGCGCGTGACGGAGTTTAAGTTACTGGTTTGAGTTAAATTAATTAAGTACGCGTAAACGTACTTTTGCTGTATGAGCGTTATTGGCTCGTACAACGCCCCCTAGTTAATGTCATTCAGGCGTCAAAAGATCTTTTTATCACATCTATTCAAAAAGAGCTATTTTATTCTTTGTAAACAGTGACTAAAATTGCTCTTTAATCCCTTGGGACTAAAAGTTATTTGAATTTGGAATGTGGATTTTGTTAGTAAAAGTTCCAATCACCAAAGAGATCAACCACGAACATTGTATGAACAAGTAACCAGCTGCATGATAAAGCAAACCACGCACGAGGCAAATAAAAAATAAAAGTTTGAGAAAAAATTATAAACGCGCGAAATCCATTCCGCCTTCATTCGTAATTGTTTACTAAAACTAGGATTTTGCTTAGTTTTATAAAAAACCGGCCAATTGCGAGTCGGACTCGCGCACGAAGGGTTCCGTACCATTATCTATAAAATGGCAAAAAAATCTCACGTTTGTTGTATCGGAGCCCCCCTTAAATATTTGTTTTATTTTAATTTAATTATTTATTTTTAAATTGAATACATAACTAAATATTCTGTGAATATTTCAAGCGTCTACCTGTTGCCGTTATCAATATCGAACAAAAACGAGCTAAAAAAATCACGTTTGTTGTATGGGAGCCCCTTAAATATTTATTTTATTCTGTTTTTAGTATTTGTGGTTATAGCGGCAACAGAAATACATCATCTGTGAAAATTTAGTTCATGAGATACAGCCTGGTGACAGACTTAGTAATAGGGTTCCCGTTTTACCCATTGGGTACGGATCCCTAAAAAGGAGGAGAAGACAGTGCAAGTCAAGAATGTAGGAGAGTGTGTGCATGTAACTAAACGCATGTGGAGGGTTATCGGGTATTTCCATTATGAAGTTCTTAGTAGCGGCTTTGGGTTAGATTTTGGCCCGGTTAATGGTAAAAGACTCTTCCTGATGTTACGTACGTCTTATTCATCATGCGGGATTTCTTTACTTGATCATGGAGTTGCCTCATTGGTCCGGTGGTCTCAAGGACTATTGCTGAGCATGAGATCCTTTTATTTTTTTTTGGTGGGAAATTATCAAATAACTTCTCCCACTCTGGGCGGAGCGGGATGGCGTGTCAGACTTTTACTGACTAAAACCCACCCGTGTTCCTTCATTTGCCTGTGTGCCAGGGCCACGATATCACTTTCGGACAAACTCGCAACTCTGGCAGGCATTGGCCGTAATGGACCCCGTCAATTCGTGCTGACATCTCTTTGAGGCGCGCGTGGAACACAACGTGCCGTCGACCCGGGCCTGGTCCTTATCGGACGGCGAGCTACCCATCGCTTACCGTCTGCAGGCCCGCGCCTACGGTGGCCGGAAATCTGCTTGCGACTCTCGACGCCCAAGGCGTCTCCTGCGGCGACTAGGGGTATGAGGGCGCGAACCCTGCCTCTCCCTCACACGTTCCGCCTCCTCTTTCGCGAACATTACTGCTTTGCTTCAGGAGGTGACGGCCTCCCACGCACTCTTGCATGAGGTCCTGGGTTCGATTCCCGGGTCGTGCAATGTGTTATAGTATTTTTCGTCTGGAGTTTCTCAGTAGTAGCCCGGAGTCTGGATCTGTGCTAATTACCCATGTAATAGGCACCGATCCATACATATAGTACACCCACATTTCACCATGGCGAATGGCGAGATGTGGGTGTACAATAGGTGCACCTCTGCCTAACCTTTTGGAGAATACAGGCGTGATTGTATGTAAGTAATCATACAACACAAACGGTCCAACAGTTAGCAACAACGCCAAACATATGAAAAATCATTTATAAATACTATCCAATCACATTTCAAATCAAACCACCTATCGAGCTTCCCGACTTTTCAAATATCGAACGATTATAATATTCAGCTTCCCAAAAGCCGCTTTTGATCGACATGTACCATTAACTTGTACAGTTTACGAGCCGAACTGATGCTGGCCACAATTTGGGCCTCAAAGGCCACACGCTGGGTCAGAATTCAATAAACTTGTCAATAACTTATATAAAATAACGCCCCCGCATGACCCTAGACGCAGGCCTGTGCTTCGGGACAAATAAATGTACACGGTCTGTTTTATTTATTGTAACGGCTATTTTTGACGGTTATTTTTGCTGGATGTTTTCACGTGTGACAAATTATTATTATTTAGTGTCTTTATATATTTTAATTGGTTTTTCGATTGGAAATGTTTCGTATTTGATTTTTTTTTCTCACTATAAATTTAGCTGAAAGGCAGACCTTTCTTCCTGGTGGAAATGAGATTGCTGCCCATATGTAATATGGAAATTTCGATTGGCAGTGATGATAATTTGGTCCGAGATTGGCCGTATCTTTTTGTATTTTTTCCTTCAAAAAATGTAACGTGTAATTTTTTGTTTTCCCTAATAAATGAATATAATGAGAGCTCGTTCACAAGGAGCTCTAATACAACTTGAACCTTTTAACCATCTTTTTTCTTTTCTTTTAATCTTTTCTTTATCTTTTGTTGAATCTTATAAAAAAAAATGTTTATCACACATATCACCACTTTCCTACTTTATCAACTTAAACTACACATTTCGCAGAACTTTATAATTTATACCTCATATTAAATAGAAAATATTTCTAAATAGCCACGTAAGGTCGGAAATGATTACTCAAAAGTCAAACGTTTATTTTTTGCCAGGATTTTAATATTTCGAAATGCTGTCAAAAGTTTGTAGCGTTTTCGCACACCCATGTGTAATATACTCATGTTTTTTCAAATATCTCACACTCGTAAAGTTTTTAAAGAGAAATGTAATATTTTTTCAGAATTTTCATATTCTAAAATAATAGAAAGCCCTCATGGAGCACGGTTTTCTTTTTAACTTAAAATATATTCATAATTATTTTCGGGACACGTCATGTTCGTATATAAAATCAAGTTTGAGTAATATTTGGAAAGATGTGATGTGGTGATAATACGTAGATATTTTTAAACAAGGTATGTGGTGATGTGGGTACAGTCAACCGCACATGAGTGGTAACATTTACACAACGAAAGTCGGCCTTAACACCATGACATAAAGGCGCTGCCATTGTCAAATTGTTACAATTATATGACGTGCGGTCGACCGTTCTTACTGCTTTTTGAAAAACCGTAGAATTTTATTAGAGAGTTATTACTAGGCTCAAAGGTAACAAAATGGCCACGAAAAAGGGCACCTTTTTTCCTATAATCATCCGTTTATTTTATGGGAATACGGTTTTGAAAGATCATACCTTGTTCCTTCACAAATTTTGTACGAAGCAGCATTAAGAGCGTCCATCCCGCGCGAGCTGGTAACGTCGCATTTCTAAGGGATTTCAGGATTACTTAATTAAATTTAAATATAAGTGCTATTTTTGTCAGCCAAGTACTAGATCGTTGTATTTTATAATTATTTATAACATTTTTTTTTATTTTTTTTTGTAAATAAAAATTCCCATGTCAAATGCCCATGTAACACCCACTCTCATGAAGATCGGAGACGCTACACTCGAAGTTGTGAACGAGTATGTTTAGCTAGGACAAATTGTCCAGTTAGGTAGGTTCAACTTCGAGAAAGACGGCAATCGTCGAATCCGTCTCGGCTGGGCAGCGTTCGGGAAGCTACGCAATATCTTCTCGTCCCACATACCGTAGTGTCTCAAGACGGTCTTTGACCAGTGCGTGTTGCCAGTGATGACCTATAGCACTGAAACGTGGTCGCTCACAATGGGCCTTATCAGAAGGCTAAAAGTCACCTAAGGGGCAATGGAGAGGCCTATGCTTGGAGTTTCCCTACGTGATCGAAACAGAAATGAAGAGATCCGCAGGCAAACAAAGGTAACCAACATAACCCGAAGAATTGCCAAGCTTAAGTGGCAGTGGGCAGGGCACATTGCTCGCAGAACTGATGGCCGATAGGGCCGAAAGGTTCTGGAGTGGCGACCGCGTACCGGAAGACGTCCGATGATCTTGTGAAGGCCGCAGGTATCCACTGGATTCGAGAAGCACAGAACCGGTCGAAGCGGTGGTGCTTGGGGGAAGCCTATGTCCAGCAGTGGACGTCTTTAGGCTGAAATGATGATGGTGATGATGAAATAAAAATTATTATTTAATCGTAAAACTGAACATAGAAATACCAAAATAACTGTAAAGCATATACTTACCAACGATCTAGTGGCTGAAAAAAATAGTACTTTGATTTATATTTAATAAAAAAAAACACAAAAACCCTCTAGAAATGCAAAAACCTCCTATAATAATAATATTATAGCGAAATTTGAAATTCACATCTCCAACAAACATCTATGAATAGTTAAATATGATCTCCAGCAGTCAAAGCTTAAAGACACGTGCATTATTCTGTGCCCCAACTTCCTCCAAGCGATTCCTATTGAACTGTTAAATAATTCATTAATTTATCACTTCCTAAGGCAGTTGTTCCATCGTCCACGAGGAAGCGACTAGTGATCGACTATTTTATTGTCATTAAAATAAATACATATTAAGACGCTGACAACAGCTAATGTGCGGTCACTGTCAGACTGCATACAAAAGAAAGAGAAGCGCGATGACACAACGCTTGAAATTTATTGCAAAATATGATAGAATTATATATGTACTCAAAAATGAGTTGATTAATCGAAAATAAAAAACAAGAGCGAGTCGGACTCGCGCACCGAGGGTTCCATACGTACATATGATGTTGATAATTTCTGAAAAACTGTGCTATTTAGAGGCATCATTTTATTTTTCCTCTAATCTTTACATAAACTTCTATCACATAGATAATTAAATTTTTTATCTATGCAAACTTCGGAGATAAACGGTACTTTTTTTTACATTTTTCGTCAAAAGTCGGAAACTATGACGCCTAAAAAAAAATGTTTGAAAATGTGCAAACAGCGCAATGTGTAAAGATAGTACTACAAGAATATGTTTGATTTACAAATTATTTTGGTATTACGTTTGTATGAACTGTACATCCATCGCCGGCCTCTTAACAGTTGAGCGCTAACTGTTCACACACTGCCAGCGAGAACTCTCTCTCCACTAGTTTATCACAGCGACAAGAGCTATCAAAGAAAATACTTGCTCAGCGACGCTCGCTTGGTAGAACACTCGCTTGGTAAAAACGCATACCAGCAAGTGACTGGGCAGTCATTCTACTGATCGCACTCTCGCACTCGCTCATAGCTAGCGACAAAACTATCCGACCTACACGCTCGCTGCACGTTGCTCGCCGACTCTTTTATAGTTGCTAGCTCTACTCGCTCCTCGTCGGCGGTCGAACAGGTCCCTACGAGCAACTTTCGTAAATCGATCGAGCTTATTCAAAACTGTTCGTCAGAGCTAACTTTTTGGCCTCAAGTGTAAATTACATCGCAGGATGACGGTTTAATGTTCCGGTTGTCAATTTTATTGTATTACAGTGTAGTTATTGTTTAAATTAATCGTTTTTGATAGGGTTTTGTTTTAGTAGGTGTTTAGCGTTCTTCAAACTCGTTTTTTTTCTTGAAGTTTGTCTTGTGGTGTTGTTGAAAATTATACATAACTAAACTAAACAAGGTAAGCACTACGAGTATAACATTATTATAATAAATAATAATCAGCCTGTATTGTCCCCACTGCTGGGATACAGGCCTACTCTCTGTGAGAGGGAGTGGGCCGTAATCCACCACGCGGGCCCAGTGCGGGTTGGTAGACGTCACATGTACACTACACTCACCATACACATTCACAACCTATACCTACACTACACAGTCCACACACATTCACACCCTACATCCACACTACACACACTCACTTACATCACTCACCCGTCAAGTTTAACTGACTGAATTACCTCCGTTCATAGTCTAAGTTATTTAATTTTGGAATTGCCATGTATGATTTTTTTTAGTTTTTACACCTAATAAACCACGGGGGTTGGGGTTTTCCAAGATACAGGTTTTTACCTAGTTTGAAATTCAGGGGTTCATATATGTAGTTTTAGCCGTCTACTCATTTCCATGATTTGTATGAATACAACTGTATTAGGCCATATTTTATTGAGTCCTAATAAATAAAAACGTAAATATGTCTTCGAATTTTTGGTTCTAGGACAATTTTTCTCACGATGTTTTCCTTGACCGTTTTGAGAGCAGTGGTGATGAAATAATTTACACAAAGTAAAGCGCCTGTCAGGGTTCGAACCTACGACCTACAACTCGTAAGTCGCGGACATTACCACTTGGCCACCACTACTCTTACATTATTAGCTGAAGTATAATAAAAATGTAGAAAAATGCTTCCCGCTCTATAGTCATCAACATTGTGTAATTATCACCATCTCCACCATAGGTAAATCTTATTCGAAAATGATTTGTTTATTGGTTTAGAATTTAATAATATTTGGTGCCTTATTACGTTTAAAATTGTCTAAGGCCTCTGCGGGTTGGCTTCAGACCCTCGTATGCCTTCCAAAGGGGTCCCGAGATATGTCCAAGATTATTTTTAATAGTAATAATAATAGCCTTCATTAACAATCTTACAATCCAATTACACTTATTATTTAGTTATTAAGGAAATAAAAGTTTATTCTTCCGAGACATCAGTTCCAGAAGATTGTTTTGCTTCAGCATAGACTTCCCCATATTCTTCAACAGTTCCCGGTCATTGGTATTCCTCTTCCACATTGACCCCGCCGTCGCCTTAAGAATTGATCTGCACCTAAATAGAGGATATTACACAGAAATATTATTTACATCTTATTATTTATTTTACTTGGGCAGACAAACAATCGTACAATGTATGTAATGGTGTCGTAAACAGCGACTAAGGGACTTACTAGAGAATGGGCAGCAGCGTTCTCTATGCATTTTAACACCATACTGCGATCGCCAACCCGCCTGCCAAGCGGCGATTATGGCATTGTAATGCTGATTCTAATGATTATAATTCTGTAAAGCCATATTTGTTACGGCCGCGAATCATGTTTAGATCAACATACAACCTGTTACTGACCTGCAAATTGCAAAAAACGTAATAAAGTTTGATTTTCGCGGGCTACCTTAGCGCATCCCCCTTAAATATTATTTGCAGAAATAATTGAGATTCGAGAAGCATCAAAATTTATAAGAAAGTGCCTAAGTATTTTTAAATTTGAATGTTTCCCTCTGACTGAAGAAGAGGAAGAATTAAATTTTTTACTGAAACAGTTATGTTCGATAGGGAGAAAATTTACAGGATCTTAATACAAGGAAACGCCGTAAGATATTGTTCGGAAGGCTAGAAAAATGATGAGTTCGCAATTTGGAAGCACAATATCCCGGGCGGTATTTGCAGCATCTAAGCATCTCAGTTTATGAAGGTAATTTTCTTTTATAAGAATTTCAGTTTTTCTTCTTAGCGTTGAGTATTTTATATCAGTTAGGTTATTGGTTTTGTATACTGTAATGTGTTTGAAACGGTAATGTCAATCTTGGAGAATTTCGATCGCACCAAAAGAGCTAAAGAAAGAGAGAGATTTAAAAGAGTGTCCATGGAGTTTCTTGCCCGTTCTTTTCCATAGGAACCTACTATGCGTAACGCGTACGAATGGGCTAGCTTCATCTTTCTGACTAACCGAATAATTCAATAGTGCCTGTATATCGCTAAATAAAATAAAAAACCGGCCAAGTGCGTGTCGGACCACGCACAATGAAGGGTTCCGTAGTGAGGATTACTTATCTTACGGACAAACTTAACATTGCAGTTAAAAAACATGTTCCCTCATACATTCCAACTGCTAATGTAAGTTTGTACGCACAATATTGAAAGATTTGCTATGTTATTTTAAGATCATAGACTTCTTATAGTTTTTCCTGTAATCAATAAGTAAAGAACAATTCTTTGTAATTTTTTCAAAATTTTTGCTCAGTATTTTCGGAGATACTGGTTAATTTTCATATTTTTTCGTTAATAATTTTAAAAGTATTTATTTTAAAATTATAAAAATATGTATCTAAAATCTTACAACAATCCCTTTCATTTGATGTGTTGCACGGTACACTTTGAAAAACTTTTTTTTGACGTGACAACGTCTTATAATTCGATGGAGCCGGCTGCACGCACGAAAAAACATGACGCATGCGGCGTTACCTCGCTCTGAGGCGTTTCATTTAAGGCTTATGACGTTGTCACGTTCAACTATCGTCAGTAAACCGACTTTACAGACAACCGTTTTTTTTTTTTTCTAATTTACCCCGAAAACTGACCCTCATATTCAAAATTCATTTATTTACGATACACGTCCGTGTTTGGGTCACAGAAGTCCATATGTATACCAAATTTCAACTTAATCAGTCCAGTGGATTCGGTGCTAATCGGCTGTGACAGACGGATAGACAGACACACGAGTGATCCTATAAGGGTTCCGTTTTTTTTCGTTTGAGGTACGGAACCCCAAAAAGGCTTTGAGTTTGAGCTTATGGGCTACGATAAATACCTAAGTAGGTATATCCGAAGCACTTTGCAGACTAAATAACAGGACAATTTACTTTAGAACTAAGAAGGATATAGGATTACTGCTACATCATCTTGCAAACAACGCACAACTTTGTGCCGTGTGAGCATCAAACCCCCAACCAGAACAGATTGAAGTTTTCAACACTACGTCAATGTAAGTACTATCGGCCAAAGTTCCGCATGCTCACCTTAAAGGCGATAATCGCATAGCACGACTCACGACTCGATCGCACAATGCACGAGTTTTGACCAATAGGATGCACAAAGCGTATTTTAGTGGTGTTCGTATTAGTATAATCATGTATAGAATGTGTGACACTCACACTAGGAGCGTACTATGCTCACTTGTTTCTGCTAAGAGACGAGTTTTTAATGGGCACGGCCAGCGCGGCGCGGCGGCGGCGTGAGCTCTTTGTTATTGAATTGAATTGTTATTTTATTATTGACAAGAATTAATTTTAGTACTCATATCTTCTGTTTGTTTGGTTTAGAAAATGTATTATTGATATTGCAGTATTTACAAAAATAATTTGTAATAACTAATAAACTACAATTTATATGTATTAATCCACTTTAATATTTTCCTCTCTCTATCGGGTCTATAGATATAGGTTATTTATGAACACTTTCACTGCCTCTCCAATTTTCACCATATCCTATGTGATGCCGCATGCCGCAGCAACCGCACCATATTCCCTTCACAATAAGATGAGACATTGAAACGAACCGTTTTATTACAGTCCGTTCCACCGATTTTGACTTCTATTCCGTAGGCTTATGGATGGCATTAAAGGCAAAAAAGTGGTTACAATACCAACTGTTTACTGCAGCTGCCATTTGTCATGCCACCAACACAATAGCATTCAAAATCGATTGAACGGACATTTATGGTTTGTTTACCTTTTATCTCACGGCTCCCTGAATACGTTAGGTATAGGTGCGTTGACCGGCACTGCATGAAGGTATCAAATGTTTATATTGAAATTTTTTGTGTTTAATCGACTTTATTAAAAGTAAATAACTATCTAAATTTCTATGTGTTTGTTTATACTTGGGCAATTTGGGAATACTTGAAAATTACAGTAATATTTGAACCAATACTCTGCGCAGTTCATACAATGTTATCAGAGCTTTTTGTTTGTAGCTAACGCAAGGCCGCAAGCCGCACAACTCTTGCAACTGAAATAAAAATAAGTTCATTATCTAAGACCCATTGTTATTTAGTGGGAATGTCTGGAAATTCGGTTAAACAATAGAGGACGGCTTAATACAAGGGCCATACTTTTTTTTATTACCTTAGGATTATCTCAAATGTTTTGCAGTTGTTCCTTGTATTTGGTTTAATACTTTTAACAGTAGGTAATTGTAATATTACCTTTTATTCATTAAAATAATACAGGGTGAAATTGAATTCATGGGCATCCTTTTAAGGGGTCATTGTACTCATCATTATGAACAACTTCAACTATGAGACCATACCTGAAATCGCGAAAAAAAAATCAGCTGTTCCCTACATTTATGTTTGCATAACTCGACAAAATGTAGGGAACAGCAATTTTTTTTTCTCGATTGTATATTTGTTCCCATAGTCTAAGTTGTTCATAATGACGAGTACAATGACCCCTTAAGAGGATACCCATGAATTAAATTTCAGCCTGTATAACGAACAAGGTATCGTTGCAATTAAAATGCCCAGGCATGCCGTGCAGGATGAGCACTTTAAGACTGGATTATAATCAAACCAACACTTTACTCTTTTATAATTCATGCTCTAGTCAAAGTTTGACAATTCATGATTTTAAGCGAAATCAACGCTACAGGCGCGTTACCGGCATTGCATGTCAAGTTTTTTTTTGACAAATCTAACAATGATTCAGTTCCTACGCCACTTTAAAATTCAGAAGCTTATCAAGTAATTAAACTAAACTATAATTTGTGCCTTGGCAGCAGTGAGAGTGAAAGGATTGAAATAAAATGTTGGGTACTAGTGAAATATATATTTTTAGTTTGTGTTCATTTAACATTATGCAGGATTAAAGATTTATTTAGGTTGATATTTAAATCTTATCTGTATAATAAAAGATGTATAGTAAGTGCTTTTTGTATGAAACTATCGGCTGTAATCTCAGTGTGAAAAAATAAACAGTTAGTTAAAATCTACTTGAGAACAATTTTAAGGATTTGCTGTTGTAGAAAAAAAAACAATATAAGTAACTTAATTTATTTTTAATAGACTTTTTCAAAACATTAAAGATTCATCCAGAAATTAACATATTATAACAAAAAATTACACAGAAATTATCATCAAAATGCAAAATATTATAAGTGAAAAGATTCTTACTCATAATATCATTTATAAACTGTATTTATCTACACTTATATCGTAAAGTTCAAAATATGAAATCAACACAACAATGACAAACAGACAACACAACAACAACAGGCAAAAAGCCTGTCAGTAAATAAGATTAGGAGAATATTGCTCGTGCAGTTCTAATGAAATTGAAAAGTTTTAAGATTAGTACAATTTAAGAATCTTAATACTTTTTATAATTTGCAATAATTACATTACACTACAGACTAGGTTTATCAAGCAAATGAGATCAATTATTTATGAGGTGGACGGATATGATGACACTACTGAATATGTAAAATAACAAACTAACGAGATCGGGGCTTACGACAACATTGATTGTAAATAAAACAACAAATCCACCAATAAAGGCAACATGACACTAAATTGACATCAATAATTTTACAAGAAGACTTCAAAATCGTTGGCAATATTTTAAACTATGATTACGGTCTACAGTCTACCCTGTGACATTAATCAACGAAGTAATATAATACAAATTGGAATAATAAAAATAAACCTAATAAAAATAGCTATACAGGGTTATTTGCAAGCCGCCGGAGTCGCGGGTTGTTCGAAAGAGATACCATGGCCCTGGCACAGGCAACTGAAGGAACACGAGTGGGTTTTAGTCAGTAAAAGTTTGACACGACCTTCCGCTCCGCCCAGAGCGGGAGAAGTCATTTGATGATAAAACACTAATAAGCTCGTAGGACTATAATACTAACATCATAAATAACAACTTTTGTTGTATGACTTTTAATAATTCATAAAAAAATAATTTCATAATACAATTAAAAATATTTATTTTGATCGCTCTAAATTTGAACAACTCTACGCGGTACCAAAATACATATGTAAGTAGTTAAATAAACAAACAGTGCGTTGCGAATGCAGGGTCGCAGCGGTACTTACTACAAAATACAGATCTAAAAAGTGTTATTACAAATATTACAACAAAAACTTGAAAGTTTACTTTTGGTATTCTAAAAAGTCATAGATCAAAAGTGGTTGTACTAATATAGTCCTACCAGGTGTTAGAAAAATAACCCTGTATAACGTAACTATACAGTATGATAATTAACGAAAGGCGTTCCCGTTAACCCGCAATAGTATAGCGTCCACATGCTACCAAAATATGACCATTCGAAAATTCACGAAAAAAAATCTGCTGTTCATTACATTTATGTTCGCATACCTAGCTTAACAAAATGTAGGGAACAGCTGATTTTTTTTCGCGAATTTTTAAATGGTAATATTAATTGTAGCATGTTTGGACTATTGCGGGTTAACGGGAACGCCTTTCGTTAATTAACATAGTGCATGTTAAAAATTATATTAACTTAATATTTCGTCGCTGCTCCTCCCGCATCTATCACAGCATCGCAACGGCTACGCATGGACCTAGCCAGGACTTCGCACAAATTCGAACCTCTGAATGTGTCCCAAACTTGTTCGCAATGTGTGACAAGTGCTTCCTTCGTTCTTTCTGCTCTACTATCCCATCTCTGGACCATTAAACCCCACAAATTTTCAATGGGGTTTAAGTCTGGCGATCGGGAGGGCCATGGCACTGTTTTAATTTGTGGTTGCCCTCGCAACCACTCTTGAACAACCCGCGCACGGTGTATCGGGCAATTGTCCTGGAAAAAATAAAATTCTGGCACGTCCAGTTGTGGATACACCGTGCGCACTGTGGGTACCATGATGGTTTGTAGCACCTCTAAATACGTTTGGCCGTTTGCCCTCCCTGGTATAAAAGCGAGCTCGCCTGGTCCAGCAGCACTCATCCAGCCCCACATGTTCACTACAATTCTTCCCGATTCTGCATTTGGGTTCACATTTCGAGGTTCGTATCTTGTGTTATCTACACGCCATAAATTCCGACGACCTTGTTGGCTAGACCTAAAGCACTTTTCATCAGAAAATATGGCGTAAGAGAAATCGAAGTCCCTGTAGTCACGAGCGAATCGCACGCGAGCAGCTTTCTGCTCCTGCGTCAAAATATTTTTTTTTGCGGGACGTCTGTGATGGACTCCAGCTCGATGCAACTCGTTTCTAATAGTTTGCATCGAAACTTCGTATTCTTGTGCGAAACTGCGAGTGGGTGTGAACGGGTTCTCTTCATACGTGGCTATCATATTATTTAACTCGTTTTCGTTTATAGCCCGGGGTCGAGGTGCACGAACGCGTTCTGTAATTTCTCCTTCTTCATATCTTCGCACCCAGCGGCGCACCGTTGTTCTCTAACGAAAAAAAAAAAAAAAAACAATCAGCATCGATTTTTTACATAATATAGGAACTAAGTATAATAATACGAGTACACTACAAAAGTCTTATTCAAAGGGCACAACTAGTACACTATAAATAAAAATTATAAGTATTGAAATACTTAAGGTGTGCATTTTGGTTGACTTCATGATAAATAAACTCTTAACTTTTCTATAACTAATTTAAGTAGTTATAACATTCATAACTATATTTTAAAATACAAGTTGTAAATACAATAACTGAAAATCTCTTAAGGGGTCATTACTCATCATTATAAACAACTTTTACTATGAGAACCAAACCTGAAATCGCGATAAAAAAGCAGCTGGTCCATACATTTTGACGAGTTACGCGAACATAAATGTAGGGAACAGCTGTTTTTTTTTCGCGATTTCAGGTTTGGTCCCGTAGTAAAAGTTGTTCATAATGATTAGTACAATGACCCCTTAAGAGGTTTTCAGATATTGCAATTTACACCTCGTATACCTATGAGTAAGAAAAATGGCATAGCGTAAATTCCAACATTGTATGAAACTGTCCCAAGCAAATTTGTGCTTTATCTCTACTATTTAAAAGTGTTTATCCCGTGCGGGCTGGCAACGTGGCATTTGTAAAGGTTTTTCGTGGTTAAATACCAACGATCTAGTGCTTGGCCGAAAAAATAGTAAGTACTTGGTATTTTATCGGCCAGCCAAGCACTAAATCGTTAGTATTTAAAACTATGTGTGCAATTTTTTTTAAGTTTTTTTGGTAAGTATTTACGAGCACTACTAACAAAAATTTACATTATTGTCAATTACTTTCCATCTGCAGTATTATGATAAAATAAATGTTAAAAATAATTATAAAAAACAATTATCTTGTGCTTGGGCGAAAAAAAATTGTAGTTTGAAATATAATGATCAAGCCTCTAGAAATGCGACGAATGCGCTCTGGTTTTTCTAATTAAAATGCGGCAACGACGCTGTGAGATAAGGCACCATTGTTTAGGTTGTTTTGGTTTAGGATTTATTATCGGGTCATAAAAGGCTCCAACAACGTCTTTGAAAGCAAAAATAAATAAAAAGAACAATCTTATTTGAATGCATTACTATAAGTAGGTAATATCTTATGAGACTTTTAAAAAGAATCCATCTGAAAGTTATAATAATTTTATTATTTTTATATATAAATCTGCCTAGCCTTTTCCCAACTATGTTGGGGTCGGCTTCCAGTCTAACCGGATGCAGCTGAATACCAATATTTTTCATGGAATTTGTTTTTAAATTGCAATATAAGGAAAATTGCAAACTATGAAATAATAATATTACTATCACTTTATTTATTTCTATATCTCTCCCTCTATCTGAATACAAAAACATAACTTACTTGCATGTTCAACTCCACTGCTATTTGGGATATATTTAACCCTTGTCTATGCAAAACAATAATTTGATTCCTTTCTTCCTGAATCAGGTTTCGGGTCGTCATGGTTGCACCACGTTAGTCACAGCCCACACACAATACACACACAGTCCAGGATACAAGCTAGGGTCAAGAAGAGGCTTTCGATCACAGTCCGGTATACAAGCAGAGGTCACAGTTAGGCAGGCAATCAGTCCGATAGAAATAAACAGGTCGTAAAATGAAATGGCGATAGGAATTTAAGGGAAGCGTCAACAATTAGCGAGAGCAAATTGGCACTGCCGCGCTCTAGCTAATGTTTGTTATTTTATGTTACTCGCTCATTACTCACACAAATGCATATTGTCTCTAATTGGGGGAAACTAGGAAGGGGTGTGGTTTGTCACTAGCTGCGCTCTCGCAGGAATATTTTCTTAAGTGAGCATGCTTAACTTGGGCCGATAGTATACCTGATAACAATAAAAAACACATCAAAGGATATCTCGCATCAAAAAGCAAGTTCGTTTAAAAACATCACAAAAATTGTTTAACCCAAAAAAAAATATAAAAAGTTAAGCTCATTCACTTTTTTTCAGCAAAAAACTAGCTCGGTTTATCATGTCAAAATCCGTTCAAACAGTGTATTTCATTTACAATATTTTACGTTACAAACAGGCTAATAGGATGTCGACACACTATTTAAGTGCATATTACTACTTTGACTGCACGATGCCGCTCATACTACATGGTTCCCGTTTCGTAGGGAACAAGTTATGAGAGAATGGAGTTGGGATATAATTAGCAATTTCCGTCACCGGGACGTCAACGAAAAACGATATGATTCGATTCAAACGTGATATCGCGGTGACAGCGATCGTTTGTCCACCGCGGCCGCACTCAGCTGTTCAGTATGTTCAAAAAATCAACCGACTTCCAAAAAAAACACTACAAAGTGAAAAATAACCTTAATTTCGGAAGTCGGTGTCTTTGTATCTATTTTAGTTTTTTGCCACCGACTTCCGAAATTATTATTATTTTTCAGTTTGTAGTGTTTTTTTTTGGAAGTCGGTTGTGTCATTTTTGTAAAAAGTATTTTTATTTTTAACTTTTTAGTGGGTCAGTTTGTAATTTATCTAAGTTACAATAGCCTAATGTCAACTGCTCATCACCTTTTACAAAATATTGCTTTCCCGATGCAGGGCGTTAATAGTTTAGGAGTTCTCCTGGTAAGAACCAGGAGAACTGGAACTGATGGTGACTTCACCATATGCATTGTGACGAGCATAAATTGCTCAGCAACCATAATAAAGTGTCTAATCGAATCGCAACAGTGAAATACTTATTATTAAGTAGTTCCGGTGATCATCTGTGGTCTTCATCATCAGTTCCACTTCACCAAATGGTGCTTTCCGAGTGCAAATGCATGAGTTACTATAAAAAAATACTGATATCGATATAGGTGTGACTATAAAAAATGAGTATTGCCCTCGATTTCCATGGGATACCCTCATCAGATTCTGACTTGGTGACAATGAGTCCACCTCGGGAGCATACGCTTTCAAATAAAAAAAGAATTTTAAAAATCGGTCCAAATAAACACTGCCGAATTGAGAATCTCCTCCTTTTTGAAGTTGGTTAAAAATAATCTATAACTCCAGTACTGTCGAGTAATTAATTAGTTAACTAATAAAACAAGCTCATTTATCCATCATGATTTTTTTGCAATCGACGTCTTGTCAGTTCGTCGGCCACATCCACATCAGTCTTGTAGGGCTGCTCCATCGTCGAAGCTGAATAACTTGACTATTGGTTTAAATGTATGCCTTTCAGGGGCGCAGCCTCCATACAACCCGATTCCTTTCGGCTTCCCTTCGGAAGAACCAGTCTTCTTACACTTGTGTGTATCAATCACATCACATTACAAATATTTGGTACCAGTTTAAAAAATCAATTACAAAAATGCCTAAATTGTTTGACTAAACAAAGAATTCCGACCGTAGCTGGCGTTAAATTTAGAAAGTAAATGAATGAATATAATGTTTGAATAAATTGAGTTTATGAGAACTGAACAACTTTTTCTTCGGCTTACCTCTAAGAAAAATTATAGCTTCGCTACTGATGCCTTTTGCCCCGAATGCACAAACTAGTGGCGCGGATTATTGAGATTACGATTCCTGATCTTAGCGAACCCTGATCACTACGCTAAAGGGCCTATTCCAGCGGTCAGCGATTGCAGCTCCAAGATGTTTTACGGAGGTAGACATTTGGGGAGCGAAGACTCCGTCAACGGATGCAACAAGCGGAGTGAATATCGCATCGCATCGCATTTCACAAGCAATTGAATCACGTCACACTATCACATCACACTAATATTATAAAGCCGAAAGTTTGTGAGTGTGCGTGTGTGTGTGTGTCTATGTTTGTTACTTCTTCACGCTCAAACGGCTGAACCAATTTTGATAAAATTTTGTATGGAGGTAGCTGACACCCTGGATTAAGACATAGGCTACTTTTTATCCCGATATTCCCACGGGATCGAGACTTACGTGGGTGAAACCGCGGAGCGCAGCTAGTATTTCCTTATTTTTTCTTCTTTGGCGGATATTAGTACAGAACCGACAGGCCGTGGTATAAGAAGGAGTGTCAGTGTCTATGACACTGTGTTAAAAATTATAGTCTCTTAAAACGCTATAAGCTTATGGCTTGAAGACGCGTGAACATCAGATACGATTAAATACTTAATAACACTGTTTACAATCAGTGAAGTGATTATAATTTACTTTGTTTTTGTTGTTGGTAAACAGCTCTTTAATATTTATGCTCCGTTTAATTATTGCTTTAACTACTTCTTCAAAAGGTATATACAAAGGATAAACATAATACAAAGCTTATAAGGGCTTATTATGTTATAATGCTTGCTTGTTATGTTGTTATATTATTATTAAATTATACATAACTAAACTAAACAAGGTAAGTACTATAACATTATTATAATAAATTATAAACAGCCTATATTGTTGTCCCCACTGCTCGGACACAGGCCTCCTCTCGATGAGAGGGAGAATTCAAAATCAAAAGTCATTTATTCAAACTAGGCTGAGAATCAGCACTTTTCGAACGTCAAAATTACATAAGACAGTCCCCCACAAAACGCCCACCCTTCACCACTTCCTAGTGCTTTAGCTTGGAAGAAGAAGTGGCGCAACAAACTCCCCAGCAGCACAGCTGTCTGTTCAGATATAAAACTTGAATTGAATCTATACAATAAAATGTAAAATAATTTGCATTACGCAACACAGAACATTAAAGATATTTATATTATTTGCCTTATGATAGCTAGCACACGCCACTATACAAAAAAAAAAAACATAAAACATATACGGAGAGGGCCGTAATCCACCACGCGGGCCCAGTGCGGGCTGGTAGATGTCACATGTTTTAGAATTTTTGGTTCTAGGACGTGTCGGTTTCCTCACGATGTTTCCTTCGCCGTTTAGAGAGCAGTGGTGATGAAATAATTTACACAAAGTTAAAGCGCCTGTCAGGGTACGAACCTACGACCTACAACTCGTAAGTCACTACCGTTACCACTGAGCACTGCTTTCGTGGACATATAAGTGACCTTATTAGCCATGGTCTTCAGAAAGGTCAGGTGCGTAATAATCGCAACCGGCGTGCGTGTATGACCAGCAGGATAATTTTGTAACACACTATCAGTACCAACGGGGCTCATTTTGACAGTTCAACAACATTCATTGTGCTATTTCCTTTGCTGAGCAGACAACCTTTTCTAACATATTTATTTATAATATGCTCACCAACAGCACAGTCACTTACAATTCAAATTATAGTACATTACTGCAGCGGCCTGCAATAGGGGCATTGATGCGTCCATCAAACGTCAAAATGTGGGCCGAGGCACATATACGTTCGTCCATCAATGCCTGGTTGCGGCCAAGGCAAGGTACAGAGCTTTTCTCAAATAATGTACGGAAATTCAAACAAAGTAAATCACACTAATATTATAAAAGCGAAAGTTTGTGAGTGTGTGTGTTTGTTACTTCTTCACGCTCAAACGGCTGGACCAATTTTGATAAAATTTTGTATGGAGGTAGCTGAAACCCTCAATTAAGACATGGCTACTTTTTAACGTGATATTCCCACGGGATCGAGACTTACGTGGGTGAAACCGCAGGGCGCAGCTAGTTATTTATAAATTCCAGGTTCAATGACGAACAAAGATAATTTTTCACGTGCCAATGTGTTCATTCAGTCTTCCTGACAATTTTTCTACGTGTGGGCCCCATTGTAATTTACCGTCAATAATTATTCCAAGAAAATCTGTCGACTCAACGACTATCTATACTGCGTGTCAGCGTTCACCAATGGTTATACCTACTATAATAATAGTCTTCCAGGCCGAATTTGGGCCATGGCGACCAATCTCAGCTGAGACCAGCCTACGGCGCAGGCGATATTATAGTGCACAAGTGTGTGCGCAGACGCAGGGGCACTCTCTCTTCCCTCCCTCTCATAGTCCGATGCGACGGCAATCCGACATGACCGGAGAGAGATCAGGTGAAGGGCCAACAGCTTATCGTGCTTTCCGAGGCACGGAGGTATCACACCGCCACGTTCGATACTCCGGGCTGTTACTAAGAAACTCGTCATGGAAAAACCCAATAACACTTTGCCCGACCCGGGAATCGAGCCCAGGACCCCACGCGCAGCAGTCGCGCTTGCGAATTAATATACATACATAAGCTCACGATTTTTTCCCATGCGGGTAGGCTAAAGCTACAGCAGTAAATTATTATGGCATGTAATTGTTTAATACATCATCGACTATGATGCTACGTTGTATTTAAGTTTGACGATTTTTCTCTTTCAGAACTCTCTACATATAAATATAATGAAAACTCACATTAAAAAAAAAAACCTGTAGAACATACATACCATTTGTCCCAACATTTGAACCAAACCCGCCAACGACTCCAACCCTTATTTTGTCTCGTCAAACCAATTGACCAGCCCCCTGAATCTACCATCGTCCCTTCCACTCGGCCGCACATGGTACATAAAAACCATTATATGTACCACAACCACCCGATTTTGTAACATTTCCCAACTAAAGGACAATTTGCTGGTCCATCTTTGGCCTCGACTAGGGTGAACGCACGGTAGCAAGCGGTAGCGGGCGCGGAGGCACGCGCGAGTAGTTCGCGTAGTTAGAGAAACAAAGAAAAGAAAAATTCATTTATTTAACACAGACAAAAAGCGTCTAAGCCTTTGAACGGTATTTTCATTGATGTGTAACATCAGCTTTCTTTTTGTTTCTTCTGTGGGAGTAATTTCGTGAAAAGGGACGGAAGTGTGTATACAGAAAGTGACAGCTTGAGCATGGAAATAGTAAGTACTTTATAATAGCATGGAATTAGTGTACTCATGGAATTAGTAATTACTATATAGATTGTAAGTAGTCTAATTTCGACCATAGGGCGACCAATAGTAATGAATAAAATAATATTTGAATAAATATTTCAGTATATAGCTTTTTTAAATTCTGTGGTTACTTTCTGTCGCTGCTCAGTTGCTTATTACCAAGGTGAGATGTCAGATGTTACACATCATATGCGACTACGGTAAGGCGTTTTTTTACGTGTGCATAAAGTTTTAATAAGTAAATAATATAAAGCGGCAACTGTATATAATTTAGAGGGGTTCCTGGCTAAGTAACAGGCCACATGGGTCCATGGCTAAGTAACATATGCTTGCAGCGGTCGGTCCGCAAATGGTGACCATCCAGTTCGTACCCAGACAAATGGCAGCCGGGGCCGACAATGCACGGATCTCTTTAATAGTCGTTACAGGAAGCGAGAAGTAAAAAGTCTAACAATCAGCTATCCAGAGATCTTCATCTGCCTAGCCTTTTCCCAACTATGTTGGAGTTGGCTTCCAGTCTGACCGGATGCAGCTGAATACCAGCAATTTATGTCTTGAGTGTCATAAAGTCAAAGAAAAATTTACTTAAAAAAGACACATAACAGGCACTTTAAAACGTAGAAACTATATAAACGCTCTCGCCTCAGCACCCGCTATCGCCTCTCACTCTGACCGAGTACTTATAGAACGATAGTCAGTTATTATAGTAAAGTAAATCGATAGGCTTTTCCAGATTGCAATTTATGGCGCTGAGATAGTAAGGAAAGCTTTTTATGTTACGGAACCCTTGTGCGTCGTTTGGGTTTTTTGTGTGAGACTACGGATCTCGGATATTTTTTTGGATTCGGTAAGAGATTATGAAATTATAGCGAAGTGTTTATTTTTGTGATGTTATTATTTTGATTTTGTATTTGGAGTTTGGAATTTGTTTATATACTTTTCAGTTCAGTTATCAATGTAGTAAAAACACACTAACAAATCGGTCTATACTCCGTTGGTTTAGGTAGTTAAATAAAGGTAAACAAAAAAAACCACGTGACGAGAGAACTGTCAAGTAACCGACTAAACGTAATACCTGTCACTTCAGTTGTCATGCTACGTCACAGTTGTACTATTCAATTTAGCAAAGTTTTATTTCGTTGACGATTATACAACCTGTCTTTTTGGGCTCTTGGCAATAGACAGATCACAAAACATTATAGTATAAATCAAACAAAAAAATGATGCTCAAGCAATTACATCTACGCCTACAGATAAAATATTATTATTTAAAAGTGTCGATCCGCGCGTTACTGGCGACTAAATTCGTGCGAATTGACTAATAAGCCGTATAGATAGATACATAAAAATAGTCAATAAAGAAATGAGCTGTGCTGGGGCGGCTGCTTCAGGTGCGGAAAACCTTCTTCTGGGACTTACGTTGAAACACTAGGGCCATGGGGTCCGAGTGCCCACTTAGTTTTTCGAGACATCGCCAGGCGGTTGGTCGACTCCTTACGTGACCAGAGGGCTGGCCTATTTTTCGGCCAAAGAATCAGCATTGCCATACAACGTGGCAATGCTGCCAGCCTTTTGGGCACTTTTCCCACTGAAAGCGATGCGGAAGAATTTGTTGATGCCCTATGATTTTTTCCCCCCTTTGTTATATAGGTACTTACTTGTACATATTATTATTTTTATTTTAAGTTTGTTTTGACCGAGGTAAATAAAGAAATAAAATCTATATTAAAGTACCTACTTTCCTTTACTAACTTTTCTTCAGTACAATTTAATGTTCTTGCTCAAAAGAAATACTATCATTACCGTTACAGGATCATTAAAACGTTAAAAGAAAACCTGGTGAGGAAACCGGCGTGTCCTAGAACCAACAATTCGAAGACATGTGACATCTACCAACCCACACAGGGCCTGCGTGGTGGATTACGGCCCACTCCCTCTCACTTTTTTTTTTGGGTGCGAAATCATCAAATAACTTCTCCCGCTCTAGGTGGAGCGGGAGGGCGTGTCAGACTTTTACTGACTAAAACCCACCCATCAAATGCCTGTGTGCCAAGGCCATGATATCGCTTTCGGACAAACTCGCAACCCTGGCAGGCATTAGCCTTATCGAACCCCGTCAGTTGGTGCTGACATCTCTTTGAAGCGCGCGTGGAACACAACGCGCCGTCGACCCGGGCCTGGTCCTTATCGGACGGTGAGCTACCCATCGCCCACCGTCCGCAAGCCCGCGCCTACGGTGGCCGGGAATCAGCCTACGACTCCCGACGCCCGGGGCGTCACCCGCACCCCCTCTCACTGAGTCTGTATCCCAGCAGTGGGAACATTATAGGCTTATGCTTAGGCCACGCTTAATTAACTATATCAGGTTAAAACTGAAGCCATTGTTCTTTACATTGACTCCGCATGATAAGTAACACTTTGTTCTTACAATGACTAGAGAGGCTCGTGGTTAAATAAAAACCGGCCAAGTGCGGTTCGGACTCGCGCACGAAGGGTTCCGTACCATTATCTATAAAAACGGCAAAAAAATCACGTTTGTTGTATGGGAGCCCCCCTTGAATATTTGTTTTATTTTAATTTAATTATTGATTTTTAAAGTGAATAAATATAACTAAATATTCTGTGAATATTTCAAGTGCCTACCTGTTACCGTTATCAATATCGAGCAAAAACGAGCAAAAAAATCACGTTTGTTGTATGGGAGCCCCCTTAAATATTTATGTTATTCTGGTTTTTAGTATTTGTTGCTATAGCGGCAACAGAAATACATCATCTGTGAAAATTTCAACTTTCTAGCATGGATCATGAGTTACAGCCTGGTGACAGACGGACAGACAGACAGACAGACAGACGGCGGAGCCTTAGTAATAGGGTTCCCGTTTTACCCTTTGGGTACGGAACCCTAATAACAGCCGTAAGTGTCGATCGAAGGTTAAACGAACGAAGGTTCGTGGATGGGTGACCATTCATTACATATCGAGGCCCCTCCGTGCCTCGGAAAACACGTTACGCCGTTGGTCCCGGCTGTCATTCTTGGATTTTTGACAGTCGTTAGAAGCCTGACAACCAGTCATAACAAGGGGTATCATGTTACCCAGTAACTGGGCTATGAAGATCAGTTAGCCAGTTGCTTCATGTAAAATACTGGCAATCAGCTGCATTCGGTTAGACTGGAAACCGACCCCATTGCAACATAGTTGGGTAAATGCTAGGCAGATTTAATAACAATTACTAAACATGTTTAAACAACAAACCATCATTTCATTTCAGCCGATAGACGTCCACTGCTGGACAAAGGCCCCGAAACCCGAACCCGAAACTAGTCTTGTTAATTTATATTATCTGGCTAAGAAACGTTTCCTGAATTTAGATTTAAAATTAAATAAAAATCCGAAAATTAAGGGCCGACGGCGTCAGCAGGGTAGCTGACGTTACTACTTCAAGGGGCATTATACTATATGTAGGGCTGTTAATAAGCTATGTCTTTTGCCAACTACAGAATTATAAGATGACAACGAAGCAGAGAGGGCCCTTTCCAGGCTCCCTATCGTCTACATCTTGAAAGCTAAGGCTTTCACCGTGGCGCGGAGGACGCGCGGGAGGAGGGGTCACACAGCTGATCGAGCCTCGCCGCGCCTCCACTACTCGCCTACAGTTTCGGCCATCGGCGGACGTACCGCTACCGTGATCGATTTAAATTATAATTTGTAACTTATAGTAATCAAGTTATTTCAAACGAGTCATCTTTAATTCCATATTTTTAACAATTGGCCAAAGGGTTTGCCATAATCGCCATGCTTGGCAGACTGGTTGGCGATCGCAGTATGGTGTTAAAATGCCCATGCACGCTGCTGCCCATTCTCTAGTAAGTCCCTTAGTCGCCTTTTACGACACTCACGGGGAGAAATAGGATGGTGCTATTCTTTACGTCCGACGCCTCACGGTACTAATAACAATTACTAAATATGTTTAAACAACAAACCAATTCAATTCAATATATCAATAAAACATAATAATTATACCAACATATTGCCATTGCCAATAAATATTTTGTTTCCTATCTGTAAGCAACTCGATACCACTCGAGTAAAGCTCTCGATTTATTGCGAGAATCGAATAATTGATTCGAATCGATACCGGAGGGGATGAATAAATCACCTGTACTCTCTTTGGGATTTGAATGATGTAGTCTGATCAAAATATAATAGAATTAAAAATGTCGTGTGTATTCTTTTGTTTTGTTTACTGTTTTGTGACGTCATCGAGTAGTGGACACGAGGGAGATTAGGTAGATGAGAATTTATACCTATGAGCATTTTTGTTCAATGATTTTATATGGAAGAGAGAATCCTAACTCTAATATTATAAAGGAGAAAGTTTTTGAGTGTGTTTGTTACTTCTTCACGCTCAAACGGCTGAAATAATTTTGATAAAATTTTGTATGAAGGTAGCTGACACCCTGGATTAACATATAAGCTAATTTTTATCCCGATATTCTCACGGGATCGAGACTTACGCAGGTGAAACCGCGGGGCACAGCTAGTATAATATTATAAAATCGAAAGTGAGTTTGTTTGTTTGTTACGCTTTCACGCTAAAACGGCTGAACAGATTTGGATGAAATTTGGCACATGGGTAGACCATGTCGTGGATTGAAACAAACGATACTTTTTCGACAAAACTTTTTAACGAATTCGAGACTTATGCAGGTGAAACCGAAGGGCACGGCTAGTTGATTATATGTATACTGTTTTTCTTATACTGAACTGCCTTGTTGGTCTAGTGGTCGCAACTGTTACTGCTGAGCATGAGGTCTTGGGTTCGATTCCCAGGTCGGTCAAGTGTTATTGGGTTTTACCATCAAGAATTTCTCAGAAGCTTGGAGTCTAGATTTGTGCCAGGTTGATGGCAATAGGCTCGCCCTCTATTACATGGGACTTAACTAGCGAAATGTGGGTGTATTATAAGGTGCACATCTGCCTAACCTTTCCGGAATTACAGTCGTAATGTTATCTTATATTATACTGTTTTCATATGGAGGAAATATCAAGCTGTGTACACTATAGTACACCCACATTTCTCCAGTTATGTTTAAGTTCCATGTAATAAGGGGCGAGTCTTGCCTTCAACCAATGTGAAATTCCCCATGTAAAACCCAATAACACTTTGTCCGACTGGGAAAGGAACTCAGGACTTTATACTAGACCTAGAGACTACTAGACCCAAGATTATATAGAAATGGAAATTAATACGTTGTCTAACATCAGTAATAACAGAAATAGCGTAAGTGCGTTGCCGTCGCAGAGGTCGCGTGTACCTAACATTTTAAGGCGCATATTATGATTTCATAATTTGCTGCTGGACATAGGCCTCTCCCAATGGGGGGTTGCCATAATCGCCACGTTTGGCTCGCGATCGCCAACCCGCCTGTCGCCGTCGTAAGGTGTTAAAATGCATAGAGAACGCTGCTGCCCATTCTCTAATAAGTATATATGATTTGAGTGCCTTTTAAATCTGATATTACACTTCCCTATAATGCAAAAACTGTATGTTAAACAAAGGACTAAGCACTCAAGTCCATGCTCATTGCCAAAGGTTCATGACTTACTTTTGTTTATCTTAATAACTTATTTACTCACTTGTTGGGTCCTTCCCCGTAAGTAAAAATATTCATGTTAGGTATTTTGTTGTTTAATTTATTCTAGGTATGGACAAAACTCTATTATTTTTTGCGAATCCAATAAGTTATATTGAGCATTCTAACAAATATGACTTTTTTTGTCCATTCTGTTATATTGTATAACTACCAGTAATACTAGATGGGCTGACCCCGCGAAGCTACGCACGCATGGGTGGCAAGCAAATCAACTGCGCAGCTAAAGTGGCAAACCTCTCTGTGCACATCCAACGTAGCAGTGGCCGGTCGACTTTACAATGATCTGTTCTAAAAGTCTCTCAAGAAAAAAATCAAAGAAAATGTAGTGGCCGGTCGACTTTACAATGATCCGTTCTAAAAGTCTCTCAAGAAAAAAATCAAAGAAAATGTAAACAAATGGATCAGAAAACGTACCTCTGGTTGCCAATGTTTTGTGCCACTGACAAATTGAGTGCTTTGATTTGGTTATCTGAAAACTTAAACGCCAAATTGTAATTTTAATTAACAATGTCATCATTCATCAGAGGAGCTCGTGGCTCGTGGTTAAGCTACGCTTGCCGGGGTTGGTCCGTGGATGGGTGAATTTATACATACCGAGACCCCTCCGTGCCTCGGAAAGCACGTCAAGCCGTTGGTCCCAGCTGTCATTCGTGGATCTTTGACAGTCGCTACGGGTAGTCAGAAACCCGAAACCCTGCAGTTACTGGGTTGTGGAGGTCAGATAGGCAGTCGCCCCATGTAAAATACCGTATTCAGCTGCATCCGGTTAGACTGGAAGCCGACCCCCACATAGTTGGGAACAGGCTAAGCAGATAGATATAATGTCATCATTCTTCATCATTTCAGCCGAGAGACGTCCACTGCTGGATAGAGGCTTCCCCCATCGCCACTTGGCAGGCGGGTTGGCGATCGCAGTATGGTGTTAAAATGCAAAGATAACGCTGTTGCCTATTCTCTAGTAAGTCCCTTAGTCGCCTTTTACGACACCCTTAATATATTTACCCTTATATATTTATATTTATTATAAAGGCGAAAGTTTGTGATTGTGTTTGTGTGTATGTTTTTACTTCTTCACGCTCAAACGGCTAGACCAATTTTGATAAAATTTTGTATGGAGGTAGCTGGCACCCTGGATTAAGACATTTTTATCCCGATATTGTTAGGGGATCGAGACTTACGCGGGTGAAACCGCGGGCGCAGCTAGTGGGATATAAAGTTGAAAAAAAAAAAATAACTTCTAAACATATATTAGATGAATGTGTTACTGATTCTGTTTTGTCAGTAATTGCTTATAAATTTAACCTAAACAGGTTTTGTTTACACTTTTGTCAGATACTCTCAGAACAGACATTATCACACTAATATTATCAAGGCGAAAGTTTGTGAGTGTGTGTGTGTGTGTATGTTTGTTACTTCTTCACGCTCAAACGGCTGAACCAATTTTGATAAAATTTTGTATGGAGGTAGCTGACACCCTGGATTGAGACATAGGCTACTTTTTATCCCGATATTCCCACGGGATCGAACTTACGCGGGTGAAACCGCAGGGCGCAGCTAGTATTCGCACAAAGAGGCTCGTGACTGAATTGTAACAGCCACACGAGTCCACGAGTCGGGTACCATTCACTAAAGTTAAGACCATTATAATGTACCATATTCAGACATATAAATGATTATGATTATTATGCAACGCTTTCTGCGGTCCATTCGTGGATGGCTGATGGGTCTCCATCCATTACCCCCTCCGTGCCACAGAAAGCACGTCAAGCCGTTGGTCCTGGCAGACATTCGTAGCTCTTTGAAAGTCGTTACGGGTGAGTCTGACAACCAGTCTTAACTAGAGGTATAAGATTGGAAGCTGACCTCAACATAGTTGGGAAAAGGGTAGGCAGGTTGAATATATTCACTCAGTAAAGTAACGACAGTACAGTAAATTAATTATTTATTCAGTAAAGTCAAGGTGCGATCTATCAATCGTGCCCTAAGTGTCGGCACCATCACCCAAGTCCAGTAACCATAAGTACTAACTTAACTTACATTTAACTACAATAACTTATAACTAGTTATAACCCTCATCCGTAGTAATAGCTCTCTTGCTTATCATAGAGCAACCGATACACGGCAGGGTAATTGTTTGGGGCGTAGTATCCGAAATTAGAAACAATATATTATGGTATGTAACATAAACTGAGATGATGGCGATCCCTGAAGAGAGACTTCGAATTGGCCATTTATGATTTCGAAGTGTCTCCCTAAAATAATCTATTACAAACAAACTGACTTACATAAAGTTGAATTATTAATTCACTGGAATAATCTGACTTATTAAGCTAGCGGTCACTTACTAAATTAAATTAATAAATTAAATATTATCTTACCAGTCGACAGTGATGTGGATGAATTTTTCGACGCCATATTTTAGTTTGTGAATAGTTTTAGTAAAGATATAATTTTTTTTTTTTTTTTTATAATTTATTTATTTATTGATACCAAAAATATTAACATTATAACAACCATAATGCGAAAAAGAAAAGTAGGCTATAATGTTAATAAAACAACATGGGAGCATCTGATCTGCAGCCGAACTAGGTGAAAAACCTGTATCTCGGCATACAGCGCCTTACCTCTCTGGACCATGGACATTTTTAGCCAATATTTACAATTTTGTTAAATCTTACAGAACAATTTAATTAATAAACAGTATTTTAGTTATTAAAATAGAGAAATTGATGACACTTATAAGTTGTAGAGTGTGGACAGGAGTGAGAGTAAGTGTGTGTGGGTGAGTGTTTATGTGTGTGTGTGAGCGTGAGTGTGCATGTCTATGTGATAGTATATCTTGAGAAGGTAGTAAAAAGTTGTTTATGATGAAAAATTGCTTAGGTAAAGGAGACCTGGTTACTCTGGTACAGTTAAAAGTTTTTCTGTCTCTTCATAAGATAGTGTCAAAAAGTACTCTTTCACCTTATTTTTACACTGGTTCTTGTTTAGAGAATAGATATGTAAGTGACAGTTAATTTTATTATAGATATAGGGACCCAAGAATAGAAAAAATCTTCGAATGAATGACGTGTGTAGTTGGTAATTACGAGTACACACTATTTGATCCCGTTTATAGTTGAAGTCATAGATCAATTCCTTATGTTGCCTTAGAACGGTAGTAAGTAGGAAGAGCTGACGGACAGTAAGTACTTCACAGTATTGGTATAATAAATAGGTCGAAAATAAGCGAGGCTTAAAAGTGCACACCTTTAGGATAGTGCGTTGCGCAATCTCAATTGGTTTAATAACAGTTTTAGGAGCTCCTCCCCAGGATGAGATGCAATACGTTATGATCGATCGACATAAGGCAAAGTAGATTTGTTTTAATAACAAAGCGTCCACAACATGTCTCAGCCTCTTGAAGACATATATGAGTTTTCTGACTCGAGCGCTAAGAAGTTTTATGTGGTCTTTAAAGCTGAGATTACTATCTATCAAAACCCCTAAATATTTGAAGGTGTTAACATGTTCTATTGTTTCGCAAGTGCAATTTATACCCAGAGAACATTAATGAGACAGTATACTGTACTTACTCTTAATTAGTGACGGTTGACGGATACTGAAAGTCAGAAATTTTGTTTTGTCAGTATTTAGAGTCAACAGATGAAGCCGAAGCCAGTCATTCACAATGTTTAATCCAGTTTGCGCTGCATTAAAAGCCTCGTCCCATGTATCGGCGGAAAAGAGGACAGCTGTGTCATCAGCATATGATATTATATCGCCTTTGGGAATGATGGTACTTGTAAGATCATTAATATATATAAGGAAGAGCGTTGGGCCCAAAATGCTGCCCTGTGGAATGCCAAAAGAAACCGGGAGATCAGCGCTTACATGACTACCTATTCGAACACTCTGCTTCCGCCCGGTGAGATAGCTCTGAAAAAGTTGTAGCTGGGTTCCTCTGACTCCAAGCTTCTCAAGTTTGGAAATTAAGATGAGGATAGAAATTGTATCGAACGCTTTTTTTAAATCTAGGAATATGGACAAACATTTTTGTCTTTTATCTAGATTATTGGCTATAAAGTTAGTAAGTGTAGAAACTGCTTCGTCCGCAGATTTACCAGCTCTGAAACCAAACTGATTATCAGCAAGTAGATTATTTTTTTCCAAGTAGTTTGTAAGTCTACTATTTATTATCTTTTCCAACAATTTAGATATAGAGGGGAGAATTGATATCGGGCGATAAATAGAAATTTCTTTTTTGTCGCCACCCTTCAAAATTGGACGGACTTCGGAGCATTTTAGTTGGATTGGGAAAATACCTGTTTGCAAGCATAGATTGAAAATGTTCGTTAGAGCCGGGACAAGGAAATCAATGTGTGGTTTCAAGAGCTTATTTGATATTTTATCCCTGCCTACTGAGCATTCGGTTTTTAAACCCATCACTAGGCGAGAAATCTCATCCTCACTTGTAGCCTCCATCACAAATGAGTTCAACCTTAAATCGGAGCTATTTACATTCATCATCTGAGCCAAATCAGAACTGACATTATTTTGCAAGTTTAAGCAGTTTTCAGCCAAAGTGTTACCCACGTTTATGAAATAATGATTTATTTCGTTCAAGGATTTTTCGGGCGAGGAATTCATTTTCAGAAGGTCATTTGGGTGACTTTAGAGACAGTACATTTGTCGATTTCGTTTGATAAGTTATTTAAGTCACTAAAAATGATTCATAAATTAGGTATAAGTTGTTATTTATGTACAGACGGCTACACATCAAGCTATACATTTCCAGTTTACGCTGATCTCGCACTGTACGGAAATCCTATACCATGCGAGATCAGCTTATACTGGAAATGTATAGCTTGATGTGTAGTCGTGTGTACATACTATTTTAATTTACAGAAATAAAACCCGTTCCAATATTATTATTCCAATTCAATTATCTTTCGATCTTATTATTATATATCCTAATATCCAGCTAACTAAAATTATACCTAACTTAGACATTGCGTGAAGACAACAAACGAATATACTCCATTTGAAATAAGATTAATAATTTAAATAAACCTTTTTTAGAGTCCGTTCAACCGATTTTGAGTTCTATTCCATAGGCACAAGGATGGCATTAAAAGCAAAAACGTGGCTACAATACCAACTGTTTATTACAGCTGCCATTTGTCATGCCACCAATGCAATAGAAGTTAAAATTGGTTGAACGGACTGTAAAAAACGTTTATTTAAATGTCTAATCTTATTTTATTTCAAATGGAGTATAGGCTTGTTTAAGTATCGTTCATATAACCCAAAAGCCGGTAAGAACATGTTACTTATTATGACAACACACTTCAAAACTGCCACAGTTTCCCCTAGTATCAACCCTACCATACTTCCTTAACGGTTATGAAACAAGCCACGGTATTAAGTTAGTTTATGTATCACGATAAGCCGGCATCCAATCATACGCCAAACTCCTGGGGGGCAACTATTCAATTTTATTTACTCCACTCCTAGAGTGGGGGTAGGTTGGTTGAAGATGGTTCTGATTTTGTATTTTAGTATTGTTTGTGAGGAGAAACAACTACACATGATATTTCAAGGGTTACCCAATATCTTTAACGAATTGATTTTATTTGTGCTTAGAGTTGTTTTTGATGTATAAGATCTATCCTCTCTCTTTTTGTGGGAGTGACTTCGTGAAAAGGGACGGATGTGTATATCAGCTTGAGCATGGAATAAGTAAGTACTTTTTAATAGCATGGAGTTAGTAAGTACTCTATATTAGTATGCATAGTGTACTCTAAAGCAGTGGTTCTCAAACTTTTTTGGAAACGGAACCCTTTTGGAAAACGAAATAATTGACGGAGCCCTAAAGTATTCAAAAATGGATATATGTGTATTCTTCATTAATAATCATATTACTTGACATTAAAATTTGCATATTTTTTACTTTATGTTGGTAAACTTATTTAGATTGATATTATTTTACTCAGGTACCAGAGTAATATAAAATATAGTAGGCTTCATAGACTTATAAAAAAAGTCAGACGGAACTCCCTCTAAGACAAAACTGTGTCCCGTAATGGCGGCGACAGTCTTAGGTGTGAGTGAATTTAGGGTTGTCATGATAGCCAAAATTACCCACTTAATATTGTTTTATTTTAAGAAAAATACAGGTCGGCATACAAATTTGAGGTACTGCATATGTAACAACTCGCCGGAGTCCTCCTTTAGTTGTATAAAAGTCATTCGTTCCAAAATGTAAACTGCAAATGGCACTGTATTTGTTTAGAATCCAGTCATTTTGACAGTTACAATTTCGAATTTTTTCAATCCAATCATTTCGCCAAGCTTCATTTACTTTAGGAAATCTAGTAGAAAGAATATAAAACAACTAGTAATAATTAACCTAAACAATTGAATTGATTAAAAATATATTAATTTCCCGTATATTTAGTGTAATTTGCACACGTGAATATTGGCAACACTGGCCTTGTGATGAATTATTTTGTTCTGGTGAATAGAGATTGATTGTAATCTATAAAATCGGGAACTAAGTTGTTGAATTATTCATTTACCTATGAAACGTGATTCCTGTATTTTTTTTCTTCCGATCGCTACAGTTTTTGCAACATTCCACCACACAAGACATGCTGTATTTCAATACTTTTTTTGCTGCATAGACGTGTCGACTGTGTGGACGTTTGCACGCGTAATGGGTGAGTATGCTGTGAATGTGTGCGTGGGGGCCTGTACGTACAGCGAGCTGGCTGACTCTGAGTGACACAGTTTTCTGTTAGCGAGAATCCGTCCGAAGTTTTATACGTCCATGGTAGGCTTTTAAATTTTTTTTTTATTCTGACTAGTATTTTCGCGGAACCCCCACTGAGGCCTTGCGGAACCCTGGGGTTCCGCGGAACACACTTTCAGTATGGCTGCTCTAAAGAGTACACTAAGTAGAAGGAGTCTAATTACGACCAGTGGGCGAACACTAGTAATGAATAATTATTCGAATAAATATTTCAGTATTTAGCTTTTTTAAATTTTGAGGTTAAATCTTTCGCTGCTCAGTTGCTTATTACCAAGGTGAGATGTTAGATGTTACACATCATATGCGACTACTGTAATGCCCGCTCGTTTTTTTAAAATGTTTTAATACTTTTCCTCACTTACTTTTTCAATTCACTTTAGACATAGGCTGAATGATCGACATTGGGTTTGCTTGCCATAAAGAAATGACGGCGCAGCTAGTGGTGCCACGCCGTTTTGTTGGCAAGTTACTGGAATCACCGAAAAGGTCGGATAAGAGTGACACTGGCTGGTAACAGTCACTCTAGCAGAGCGTCGCATCGATGGTTACGTGGCGGCTGTCTTCTGATGACAGATGATGAGGTCTGACGACCTGCAGTCATACCGCATCCTCGACGAATTGCTACAATCCTGATGATATTGAAGCTGCTGAACCACTAATACGGTGACCACTTCTGGTAAAGGCTATCCTGCGCCGTTAAAAAGAATAGATTACAAACTAAGAATAAGCAGAAGAGATGTTAAATGAAAATACTTACATAGTTTAATTTTTTCTGACCTATCTATAAACATCATCGCATATATCAATAAGCAATTTATGTTTTTTGCAAAGAGATTTAAAATAGATATTATAGAGAGGCTATCAGAAGCTGAGATCAGAAGTAATGTCAAGGATAACATTGTGATCCCATGTCTCAGTGACGCCATCTAGCGTAATATAGCACAGTTACATAATAGCTTAGTTTGACCATGGCAACACTCTAAATACCTAAGTGAAGACGTAGACATAAGAACGAGACAGTGATATGTGTTTTCTTTATCTATTGTATGTATTAAGAAAGAGAGAGTCGGCCCACAGTCGTCTTCACTTAGGTATTTAGAGTGCTGCCTCCACTTTTTGACACGTTACACTTTACCGACATCAACCTTTGATTACCAACCGTCAGATAGTTTGAAACATCTAAGAAAATTATTTATTTTATCTAAATACTGGGTAAATTACAAAATACTCACGAAAATAAACCGTGGTTAAGTCTAGTCGTTTTATTACTACGTGGTTTGCAATGCACAATTCAGTATACATATATATGTTCGGAGCGAGACGGCATGGGAGGCCGTCACCTCTTTCTGCGAAGCAGTAATGCTCGCGAAGGAGGAGGCGGAACGCGTGAGGGAGAGGCAAGGTTCGCGCCCACGCGCCCCTAGTCCGGAGTCACAAGCCGATTTCCGGCCACCGTAGGCGCGGGCCTGTGGACGGTGAGTGACGGGTTGCGAGTTTGTCCGAAAGGGATATCGTGGCCCTGGCACACAGGCAACGGAAGGAACACGGGTGGGTTTTAGTCAGTAAAAGTCTGACACTCCCTCCCGCCCCACCCAGAGCGGGAGAAGTTATTTGATAATTGCCCACCCAAAAAAAAAAAAAATTGTACATATATATACCTACTTCAAAAATCCTCTTCTCATACTAAGAAGACACGTGCATTGCTTGAGAAGATTTCAGGTTTGCTCATTATACAACAAAGACATTAAATTATTTACTTAACAATAGACAGGATATAATGAACAAAATCGTAATCCGATACATTTGTCCTAGTGGGCAAAAGTCGCTCAGTCTAGTGTGGTACGCCTGCATGTCAAGTCGCATTCATGTCCACCAAAAGAAAATTATTTTCGAAGTATATTTATGCCGAATTGTGCATTATGGTATTGTAAGTCTCGTAGTGATAAAACGACTAGACTTAACCATGGTTTATTTTAAGTAAGTAAGTAGTAAGTAGAAGACTAAGATAAAATAAATAAAAAATCTTAGATGTTTCAAACTATTTGACCGTTAGTTTCGCTTAAAGAGTAACATGTCAAACTTGCTTTTGTGTAATTTTGCTATATTACGCTAGATAGCGTCACTGAGACATGGGATCACATTGTTTTTATGACATTATGTCTGATAGCTTTTCTATATTATCTATCTTAAATCTCTTTGGTCTCTTCTCATACAGAGAAAACACGAGCATTGATCACCAGGCTTGCTCAAGACGTTACCAGGTTTCTTCAGATTTCTTCTTTATACAATGACATGAATCGCAGGCTAGGCCTTAACCACTGGGTCATTATAACATCTCATTATTCAGGTATAAGCGATATCGCTGTCGCCCTCGGTAGAGATACTGGTCCTAAGTAACTAACCAGCCAGCGCAACAGCGATATGGCTTATATCTGAATAGGCCTTTACGTTATCAAATTGTATGGCTTCTAATGTACGTAAGTATTTCAATAATTTATAAATAGTCAGCGACTTATTGTACATTGGGAACTAAAAATAGCACAATCATTGCTTACGTCACCTTTTTTTACCCTTTTCGAGACAACGAGTTTATTAAAGAAATTCTTTGAGACTTTTCTAGCAGCGTGACTTTTGTAAACTCGTGAAAATTTTTTATAGGATAGATAATTTTTATTTGCTTTTAAACATGGTACACAAATGGTCATACATACAATAGTTTAGATTTAGATGTTGCCTAAGTTAATATTTCCGTTTGTCTTCGATGGTAATGTTTATTCGAGGGTAATGGTCACCAGTCCCAGTTGAAAATAGTTTCGTCAAAGTCGGTAAAAAAAGTGGGTTAGTGCCTCTGCCTATACACCGTGTCATTTTAATCGTCTTACAACGCCATCCCACTTCATGTATCCAATGACTACTAATCATTAATAAAGGTTTTTTTTTAACATTTAAATAATTACAAACAATATATTATTCATTATGACGCATGACGTAGTTTGAAACACCCTGTTACGAGCGCGGTAGAAGCCTTGCGTTCCAAGGGTGGCGCGGAATGGAGCGCCACCCTTGGAACGCAAGGCTAATAAATATATTTTGTACTTTTATGAATGATTAGTAGTCATTGGATACATGATGTGGGCTGCCGTTGTAAGACGATTAAAATGCCACGGTGTATATACACGGCATCTTTTTAGAGTGCGCATTGACGGCGCGTATTCTGCCCTGAAAAGTAGTTGCATTTGCAGTGTCGATGGCGCTTAAACAAATACCGTATGCATGAAAGATAACACTTGACTGGTCTTTTTTTTCATCTTATGGTACAGAACACACGAAAAGACAGCTAGCAACCTGCTTTACCACTTTCTCGTCTAAAAGACTAGTAATCCGCATTCCTTAAAAGGACTTACTCGCTCCGAATAATAAACAGCACTTCGTAATTTTCTTTTCATTGCAGTGTGAAACTAAAATCGTGAAGTGATGTTCTAAGCTAGCTTTTACTGGTATATAAATTAGGTTTAGTTTTATTTGGAGATAAACCTCAAGGAATGGTGTGTGTTATTTCGATTGTTGAGTGTTTGTAGCAAAAAAGCGTTTTTTGACTTTAATATTGTATACAGCGTGTATCAGAAGGGTGATGAAAAATGAAGGGTGTGGTACAGATCATCAAACTGAAAACTTTCTCCATGGGACCAATATCGCTATTGTATATGTCCAAGCAAAAAGGGCCCAGTTCTCGGCATTTAGTTTCCGAGATATACGCAGTTTTGTAAAGTTGGGTGAATAAATTGATTATTAATGAATGCTCAATTATCTACAAGTTCATATAGTAAATGACTTTATATGATGTTTCTAAGTATCAGAAATTTTAAAAGAAAAGTTTAGTAACAAGGTACCATGTCAAATTTAAAAATGCTTTTTCTCAAATCAAGGTTTTTCAGAGTTTCAACTTGAAATGGCAGATATAAAAAAATGTGCCAGTTTTTGAATAATTTTTTAATACTTATTATCAATTGACTATTATAGATCTAGAATCTAGTGTTAACTCAATATCCCATCCACCCTTTTTGCTTGGACGCCCACATATTTCGTTTTATAATTTATTATTAATATTTTATTTCAGATAAAATTAATCCATGCAATTAAAAATTATTAAAAAAAATTACAGTGAAAAATACACAGAAATAAAATACAGAAAAATAAATTAAATTATTACAATAATATGGACCTATATTTTAGTAAAATCTTATGCACTATGTTAGTCAATACCCAACACAATATGCCTCCATTTGTTCTGAATAGGGCAGTCCGCACGAGATACAACCATCTGCAGGATACTGTTGCTACTGCCTCGCACGCGCTGCAACAGGGAGGCCACTTTCTTCCGCATAACCGCATAAAAACCGTCCGTTCGCGCCTTTGCAAACATTCCTGACGCACTACAATAGCGAGGCAGCTGCATCAGCATCCTGAAGACGTTGTTGTATTAGACACGCCGAGCACGAGCAGCCCGGCGAGTAAAGGTTACCCACAGACTGCTCGAGTATAACGATTGGCAGTACGCCTTGAAAAGAGTAATTTTCAATGCCCTCGAGCAGCGAGCAAATCTGCGTGCAACCATATTCCCCCTGACTGCCAATGCTCTGCGCTCCCTCTCTATGTCTGCTCCATCATGCAACTCTTCTGTCACAATGTGACGCAGATACTTGCAGCTGCTCACCACCCGCAGAGCTGCACCATTAAGCATAATAGACGGAACATGCACTGGACTACCATGCCTCCCACTCTTAAAAACGAGCACTTCGCTCGTCTTCTAGTTATACTTCAGTCCATGTTCCGCCGCGTACGCCTCACAGATTGACACAAGCTTGCGCACCGCTTTATATCGCCAAAAATTTGAGAAATATTTAGTTCATAGTCTGCATTTGCGTGATGTGTAGTCTTTTCATTTTGTTTTGACTAATTATTTGTACATGCTGTATACCTACACGGTTATTAGATTTTACAGCCATTATTGGTAAATTCTGAACGAAGGTCCTAAAGAAAAACGCTGGAAGGAACCATGGTCTAAAGAAAATTAAACTGATATCAAAATAGTTTAGAACTTATTATAAAAAAAAACAAACATCCGTTTATTGACAGACATTTCGGTAGCGTTTGAGTGAGTGTCGTTTCTTGCGTTGTGATCGTTATTATGCTGTGGTCAAAGAAAGAAATAAGTACAAAACATTTGAAAACCGTAAGTTTATTTAATAATTCAACGTTCATTATATTGATCACATAATTCACATAGTTTCCTCTTAAAAATAACTTTTTGAGATTATAGATCATGAGGCGTTTTCTAAAATAAAAAGTTGAAATATATTTACTAGATATGTAGGTATTTTGTAATTAACAGACGACAATTATGTCTGAAGATATGCATGATATTCTTCACATAACAAGATTTATTGTTGAAAATTATTTACAAACACATTTAATATTTTTAACTGACATTTTTGATAAAAACGCCTCTCAGAAAAAAATCTCAATAATTTACAAATATTAAATTGATATGGAAGAGTTCGTCTATAAATTCTATAATTATCTTAATTAATATTATAATAATTGTTGGCATCCTTTGAATTTACAATTTATTATAGTCTTTGGAACATTTATTTACATAAATTATTATCACTCTGGAGTTGATCCGTATGCTATCTTTGCGGCATCTGAAACAAAGGAGATTTTTTTTTAAAGTAGGTATTGTATGGTTTTCTCCAAAATAAGGCAGGGCTTAACTCCAGTATACAGGGTCAGATTAAATTAGTTAGCGAAACTCCGCAGACAATTATGTTATCGCTATTTAAACATGTCTTTTTTACAACTGATAAAAAAATTCTGGGGTCAATGATAGCTGGTCGTGTGGTTACTTGAATTATGAGCTGAGTAAATCAGTTTATTTTGTTTTATCGTGTTTACATAATATCGATACCGATTACTTACGTCTGTGAAGTATACACAATAAAAACATATTTTTTTTATACTGATATTTTCAGAAACTGACCCAACTCAAGTAAGTAGATGACTCACAAAAAAAAAAACATGAAATCATTTTTTTTTGTGTCATCATATACCACCACCCACCCATCACATCTACGGAGTTACGCTAGCTAATTTAATTTGACTATGTTTATAGTGCAAAAAACCTCAAATGCTGAACAGAGGCCTTTAACAAGATTAGGTAGGGCCATTCATCCATATATCCAGCCCAAAACATCTCCAATCATGCAGAACATATAGGTCCGCAGCAAGATAAAGGAGGACATAACACTGACCGTAAGTATATATTTTAGCCTTCATTCTATATCCCTAGACGGACAAAATTGCTTGACAAGCACGTGAATTTTTCGTGCTTGACAAGCTATTTTGACCGTTTAGAACGAAACTTGATGTGCTTGACAACCAAAATACGTCCTTGATAATGCTTGATGAAAAAAAATATTATTGCAATGCTTGTCAAGCATGCTTGGCCGCTTTGTGAACGTCATGGAAAGTGCACGCGACACCAGCGGAAATAGTCATAGCCATCGTCTTGTCCGTTTTTTATTTTGTTTTATTGTACAAAGCAATTGTGAGAGCAAGATACGGTTTATCTGCATTAAGAGACTTTTTTTTTTTGTATACAGAATGTTTCTGTTTTAGCGCAAGTTCAAGACTGGGTCACTCTGGCGACTAAAATGAAAATGAATGCGGATGCTTGACAAGTTTGCTTGACGTTGCGTCAAGCCTCATCAAGCATGCTTCTCAAGCACGTAATTGCTTGTCAATCAATTTTGACCGTCTTGAGACCATTAGGGTCGTATTGCCATGTAAACCACGATTGGTTTACGGAGTTAGATGTTATTAACAGGTGGATAATGATTGCCCATCATAACATAACATCACGCCTGTAATCCACGAAGGGTTAGGCATAGGTATACCTATAGTACAACCACATTTCGCCAGTTATGTTTAAGTCCCATATAATAGAGGGCGATCCTATATCCATCAACCGGGCACAAATCTGAATCTGATTGCTGTATATCTGCAATATTGAAAGATTGCAATAAAAAAACTGTCTGTGAATATATTTACTTTCTGGAGGTCACCAATCCATTTTCCGAAGGTGATAACGATAGTGTTTTGTCATGCATAAACAAACAATTTTGGTCACCTCTAAACTATGAGCATCTTTAGAGGGTTCATCATCTGTGTAGCCTTTTCCAAACTATGTTGGAGTCGACTTCCAGACTAAACGGATGCAGTTGAATACCAGTATTTTACATGAAGCGAATGCCTATCTAACGTCCACAACCCAGTTACTGGGCAACACGATAGCTCTTTGTAAGACTCTCGTCGACTCTTGTCTTTGTCAGACTTGCGGGCTCCTGACGACTCATTACGACTGTCAAAGATCTACAAATGACAGCTGGGACTAACGGCTTAACGTGCTTTCCGAGGCATGGAGAGGTCTTGGTATATAAAGATGGTCACCCATCCACGGACTAACTGCAGCAAGCGTAACTTAACCTGATCGATCGACTCGTACGGCTGTTGTTACCTTGCCACAACCCTCTCCCTATTTAGAAGACCGTTTTATGCAAAACATGCATAACCTATTTTTTTCAAGTCCGATATAAAGACGTTTACTACCTGAGCAGTGGTGAATCAGTGGTAACTAACGGCCTCGACTTACGACTTGTAGGTTTTGGGTTTGAACCCAGCCAGGCACTTTACTTTGTGTAAATAATTTCATCACCACTGCTCTCAAAACGGTGAAGGAAAACATCGTGAGGAAACCGGCATGTCTACCAACCCTCACTGGGCCCACGTGGTAAATTACAGCCCACTCCCTCTCGAAGAAGAAGAGGCCTGTGTCTTGGCAGTGGGAAAGTTATAGACTAATTACATTAGGTCTACCTGATACTATTAATTACTCAAGATAAATAAATGCTAAAACAGACAATTCAAATTAACTTGTTAGAAAAGGTTAGCAAACCATTTACAAATGAACTCGATGTTGTTAAAACAACTGAACTCGCGTTAAATACAGTGAAGTATTAGTTTCGAGGGGCTTCAGTGGCAAACAATAGCTTTGGCCGATTTTAGGTCGAATACATGAAATAATATTTATTGAAACTTTGCCTCCAGTTTATTTTGGTGAAGTGAAGATTTGTTGATTAACAATTTAATTGTTTTCAATGATAAGTAGTCTTTTTTTGGTAATTAGTGTAGTATTTAAACTGCTGTGGTTTTGCGGCTGTTGTTTTTAGATCTTTGACAGTTGTTACGGGTCGTCAGAAGCCGGAAAGTCAAACAACCAGTCTTACCAAGGGGTATCGTGTTACCTAGTAACTGGGTTGTGGAGGTTAGATAGGCAGTCGCACCATGAAAATACTGGTATTCAGTTGCATCCGGTTAGACTGGAAGCCAACCCCAACTTAGTTGGGGAATGGCTAGGCAGATAATGAAGAGTGTAGTATTTCAACTAATTTGTTCAGGATTTTTGGCGTGATACTGAAACGTGTAAATTGACATACTAAAAACTGGAAAGTACCTAAGAACTGCTGCTATATTAAGACAAAATTAACATATTTATTTATAAAAAATCAAAACAATTTTTATTAAGAAAACGCTTATTTAGTATAAACGAATAATTAAACGATAAAATATATGTGCTAACATAATTATCTTGTACAGTAGATATTAAGTATATGTATAAAACACCCTAATATAATAATATTAGATTTATTTCAGAAGACTGTTAGAGCCTACCGGATATGCATCCTTGAGCAAGCATTGGAATAGTGACGAAACGGGTGATATAGCTACCTCTCTCCTACTTTTTTGCTGTGCCCGACAGAGTCCATAACAATCACAAATAATTTAACGTTACCACCTAATTACACATTGTGGATGCTTATAAAGTATTGAGTATTATGCATAACAGATTTAATAATGCTTAATCAGCAGTTCTTAGATATTTTTCTTAGTTTTAGATAGGTATGTTCAATGTAAACCATAAATTAATAAATACAATCATGATTCTACCAAAGAGTTTTTTTTTGTGCCCATAACATGGCGTTTAAGACAGTATTGGGCTGTAAATATATATTTTTTTTTACAGGCCTATGTCCCTCTGCTGGGCAAATGCCTCCCTCCAGTAATACAGATCTGTTCAAAAAATGGTTAAATGATTTTTTGATCGAAAAATGTTACTACACTATTAATTACTATCTTAATGAAACTTGCTAGAACTACTATATCCGATTTATGACATTAGTAAAAACTTGACATTGCACTGAATTAAATTATTGAAATAAAATTGTTATAATTATTACCTCTATGTTTATGTGACAATTAATTTGTTTGTGTGTGTAAAATTTTTGACTGTAATTAATAATCTAAAATATTGTTATTTTCTAATCATTCTGACATTAATGTTATTTTTGTAATTTGAAATTTGATAAAAACTGATTATAATCATCAATTTAATTTGTACGCTTAAACGCAAAACATAGACGGGACTCTTATATTTAATTGTAACACCATTTAAAAACCTATGTTTACAAATAAAGATTTCATTTTCATTTTCATTTTCAGTCCTCCCAAAAATAAAAAATTATACGTAAATCAATTTAATTAAGCTCTGGCCACACTCAAGCGTATCCCGCGCGGGACGCGGGACGTGACTGCTATAAGGAAGTCACACGACTATTCGCAGTAGTTTGTACAGATCCATACTAGTTAACACAATCGGTGCGAGCGAATTTTGTCCCGCATCCCGCGCGGGATTCGCTCCAGTTTAACCAGAGCATACAACTTGAGCTCTTAGCATTACTCTGATTCTATTTCTCCTACGTTCATTGCAGTCAACCCTTACTACGAGTGTGTTGCTGGCTAACCATTGCTCGCTCTTCACGGCATGAGCTCTGAGATTAACTCTTATCTCAAGAAGTAGTGTCTCTTACCATGTTCTCAGCTGTGGGTGGTGGGCTGTAGGCTGACTTGTGTGGCTCGCTGCTCGCCCCCCGGATGCTGTAGCTCTTGTTGTCACTCGACTCCAGCACCACACGGGGAGGCTCGTTATCTGGACAAGTATCACGATTCTGAATTAGTAGGATCTGATTCTGTCATTCGTTTTGGTAAACTGAAGTAGTTCTTGTCATCGACAAATAAATTAAAGTGAAGTCTCCTCTAAAATTTATCAGCTGCATACAGTGCCTTGCCGTGCGCCGCGTCAAGATGCTTGCTCTGTGGATTTTAGAGAAGAGAGAAGTTTACCCTGACACTAGTTGTCACCGCGTTTAATAGCAGACATCAGCGTTTTAGAAAAAGTTTCACTGGATATTCCAATGTAGAAAATATTTTCAGTAGACATCTTCGACTAAGATTACTTATGATGATTGTAAACTTTGGACATCATATGGGAATTCACGATAAGTCTTTCATACGCACAGTTGCATACTGGATAGTCAGTTACAACCATGCTATCTATCATTTAAGCAATATGAGAGAAAAATAAGTTATTTAGGATGATAAATAACTTGTCTAGTTTACAAAGCTGATTTTTTTTACAAGTCACGAGTATCTAATAATATACCCCAGCCATCTCTTTAAAGAAACTGAGGAGTACTCTACTGTACATAGGTACGCTGGAATTGGAACCATATTTACTCAGCAATGGTGAGCGTCCAAGTCAGTTTTAGTATACTCACCAGCCTTAGGGTTCAATATGTCAGGTTTTGTCTCCAGCTTGTCTGCGGGTGCAGGGTACGCGATGAGGAATCTTCTTCCCTGGGCGTCCACCTGGACCACGCTCTGTGAAGGTCGCTTAGTGGTCGTAGTGGTTTCACCTCGCCTGTCAATAACAAACATTGATTATGTCTGATCTAGTGGTCGCAAGGTCAACAGCTGAGATTGGGGGGGGGGGGGGGGGGTTCATTAGTTGTGTCTGTGTATTTCGAATCAGAAATAAAGAGATCCGCAGGCGCACAAAGGTAACCGACATGGCCCGAAGAATTCCCAAACTTAAGTATCAGTGGGCAGGGCACATTGCTCGTAGAACAGATGGCCGAATGCCGAAAGGTTCTGGAGTAGCGACCGCGTACCGGAAGACGTACGTAGCGTTGAAAGGCCTCTTACAAGGTGGAACGGTGACCTTGTTAAGGCAGCAGGTATCACAGAACCGGTTGAAGTGGCGGTGCTTGGGGGAGGCCTATGTTCAGTTCGTCTTTCAGCTGAAAAGATGATGACATAAGGCCTTTAGGTACTATTTTTACGGGTTACGGATCGTAGCAGGTGGCGTTCTGCATTTTCTGCCTACCTCCATGGGGTAAATGCGTGAGTTTATGTATGTAATATGGGGTATGAAACCTAAGGTTTCCGAGAAATGCCTGGTTATAGCTACTTTACTCAGCTAAACAGAAAGGCTAATACGAGAGTTGACAGCTGATTTTACTGATCAATGGTTTGTTGATCAAGCTTTTAGAATCAAATGTCATTAGCAATCAAATCCATTCATGTATCAAGTATAGAATTTGAGTTTATTCTCATTTCATCCTACCTATAGGGTCAAATTAAGTTAGCTAGCGAAACTCTGCAAACGTGATGGGTAAACACGATAAAACAAAAAAAAGATTATGTTTTTTTGGGGGGTCAACGACTGACGATGATATGAGTTGAGAAAATCTGTTTTATCGTGTTTAGATACCGATAAGTACCAATCACTTCCGTGAAGTTTATACATTTTTTTTTTAAACTGTTATTTCATGTGACTATCTGCGGCCGATGACCCCACAAAAAAAACATCATCAAATGAATTCATTTTTTGTTTTATCATGTTTAGATATCGGTATCCCATCACGTCTGCGGAGTTTTGCTAGGTATTTTATGTTGACCCTATATACAACGTGCCGCTACAGTGGCGACATTAATTTAACACACGGGTAGGGCTAGTGACCAGTAATCATAAAAAATATAATAAGATAAAATAATTCGTACATTGAAAAATTAAAATTTCCCAACAAACTAAATAATAAAGCTCTCTCTTTCCTTCAATTCACCTACTCTTTACACGTTATTCGTTTCAATTTCATTGATGCGATGTTATGATCCGATCTCCGGCAAATGACCTCTGCGCTAAGTACAGGTTGCTCCGAAATGATATTTTAGAAAATTGATAATAATTCAATAAATAATAACGTTTAATAAACTTAAAATATCGTCATTAAAAAGAAAACGCGAAACCGTATTAAATTAATGCCGCCACTAAAGCGGCACGCTGTATACCAAGGTCTTCGATATTGGAAATCGCGTTATGGAACTTAAGTGGAGTTGGGCAGGAGACCTATAAGCAAGGCGCGGTCACGACAGGTGGAATAAAGCTGTGACCGAGTGGGGGATCCAAGAACTGGAAAAATAAGTGCTAAAATAATATAAAATAAGCGACATGGGCTGACGACATTGTTGCCATTGCAGGTAATAAAACCTGAATGAGGCTGGCACAGGAACGCGGATATTGGCACAAACACAGTGGGTGAATTCAGGCTGTGAATGATGATAATGATTCTTTAATCCAATGCATAATATGGGTAACTAGCTGCGCCCCACGGTTCCACCCACATAAGTCTCTATCCCGTAGGAATATCGGGGTAAAAAGTCTTATGTCCTAATCTAGATTATGGTCTACCCTTGTACAAAATTTCATCTGGTTCCGTTCAGCCGTTTTAGCGTAAAAGCATAACATACAAACGAACTCACTTTCACATTTATAATACTACTAGCTGCGCCCCGCGGTTTCACCCACGTAAGTCTCGATCCCGTGGGAATATCGGGATAAAAAGTAAACAAAACCTGTTTAGGTTAAATTCATAAGCAATTACTGACAAAACAGAATCAGTAACACATTCATCTATATTTAGAAGATCCTTTTTTTCAACTTTATATCCCACTAGCTGCGCCCCGCGGTTTTACCCGCGTAAGTCTCGATCCCGTGGGCATATTGGGATAAAAAGTAGCTTATGTCTTAATCCAGGGTGTCAGCTACCTTCATACAAAATTTTATCAAAATTGGTTCAGCCGTTTGAGCGTGAAGAAGTAACAAACATAGACACACACACACGCACACTCACAAACTTTCGGCTTTATAATATTGGTGTGATACTAGCTTCCGCCTGTAGCTTCGCCCGCATCGTATATCGATAAAAAGTAGCCTATATCCTTCCTCAGGGTTCGAAGTATTCCCATACCAAATTTAATTAAAATCTGTTCAGCCGTTTAGCCGTGAAATCGTAACAAACAAACAAACTCACATTCGCATTAATTTATAATATTAGTTAGGATAACCCAATTTAAATGTATAAAACGGAACACTATAAAGGGTAATCTTTGAAGTTATGTACATACAGTAATATTATTAGCATGCAAGTAATGAAGAAACCATATATTACATACCATACAAATTATCTGTATCGGAGCGATACAAATATCATTGTTGATAACTATGGGGTATAATGAATGTGTATTGTGTTGTAATTGACTTCCGTATTCAACTGTTATTAGGGAACCAGTAACTAAACCTATTCTGTCGTTGATGACGATTGATATTGCTCATTCATAATGTAAAACACAAGTAAGTATGAAAAACGAAATACTAGTATACTTATTTTTAGGGTTTCGTACCTCCTGTAACGTTGTATCGTTACTATCTTGTAAACAACAAAATGACAACAATAAGATGTTAAGACGAACCGCAGACGTAATAATATTAGGGACGTCCTAAGTTACTAAACACATAATATAAATTAGCTGTCTGTGCTAGTGATGCGCGCGGTCGGCATATCCGAACGTACATAATCTACGAGGACACCGCCATGTGCCGCTCGCTCACGGTCACCTCCGATTCGAAATCCTGCTCCGGGTGAAGACGCACGTTCACCTGATTTCATATCACTTGTGACCTTACATACGTGGTCTTCACCTTTTAAAAGCCTAAAGCAGACAACAGTATTTATTGGCACATATTAGTCAACCTTATTAAATTCCGTTTTTTCGTAACCCCATATTGGGGTCCAAAGTACCGGCTTCACCATCCAAAGTACCGGCTTCTACCATCCAAATCGGTGTCAAATCGGTGTCAAAAAATCTATCGGTGGCATCCGGCCATCTACTACCGTGCCACCACCTGCCTCCAGCTCCGCGCCGGGTACATATTTTACCCGCGCGGCACGTCGAGCTGGGCTTCGGGTCTGGCGTGAACATCCGCCGACCGTCACCATCCCTGGCGTCTGCAGCGTGGCACTCCCGCCGCGGTCTTTGTCACACCAGGCTGAGCCAGGAGAGTACTGTGCTACTCCCAAGGGAAGTTAGAGAAATCCTTGTGACCATAGATTACCTAGGTGCTTCACTTTTATGTGATATTATATATTTTTTTATGTTGACAATTTACGTGGTTTTATTTATCTGGTTCACCACGTAAACTCTTTCCGTCACACTCCTAAGGAAAAGGGGAACCCTTATATTATCACTCGTGTGTCTGTCTGTCCGTCTGTCACAGCCGATATGCTACGTCAACGACGATTTTTTTCGTAAATAAATAAATTTTGAATTGGGTGTTCACTTTTGGGAGAAAAGTTAGAATATTAAAAAAAAGTTTTTCAAAGTGTAGATACCGTTTAAAATATCAAATGAAAGGACTTGATTTTATGACTTCAAAATGTATTTTTTTTATAATTTTAAAATAATTAGTTTAAAAGTTATTAAAGAAAATAGATGAAAATTGACCAATCCCCCTTGTCTCCGAAACTGTTGAGCCTAATACGAGTACTTTGAAAAAAATACAGAGATAGATCTAATCTCTTTGATCTAATAGATTTCAGAAAAACCTATAAGTCTATGGACTTAAAATAACATATATATATGTAATTAATATACATATATGTAAATCACTCAATATTGTTCGTACAAAGTCACAATTGCAGTTGAAATGTATGGGAGAACATTTTTTTTCAACTACAATGATAAGTTTGTTTTTGGGATAAATTCATCCCAACTACGGAAACCTTCATTGTGCGTGGTCCGAGATGCACTTGGCCGGTTTTTTTCAATAATGTTATGTGGTACGTAGCTTTTATTAAGTTGAGATTTAAAGAAGCATTGAGCATATTATGTTTGTGTCTACTGAAATTAGCAAAAAATCAATAGTTAATTATGAAAGTCGTGTTTCTTCAATTACATTTTTACAGACTATGCCTTACCCTTTGGAGAAAACAAGCGTTATGTTATGTTTGAAACACTTCGGCGTAAACTTTCTTGGGGAATTGGCATAAATCCTAGATACCTTAATACTTTTTGAACTTATGTTTACTCCCGAAAACCTTTTGAGAAAGCCTAGACACACAATGAGCTAGCTTGGTCATAAAAACTAGTAGGTACCATATCTCTTAGGGAAGTGACCCTTGGAAACAATGAACTTGAATGTAGGTCCTACTTAACATATTCCATAAATAAGTTTTAATGAATGCAAATACACTAGACCTTATCCCGACCACAATCTGCCCAGGTTCCCTAAATACTGTTTAAGACAATAGCGACCTCTGCCGCCAGCTAACCTAACTATAAAACGTACGGTCGGCACAGAACTTGGCCGGAGAGGCTGGCTAAGCGCCAAGGAAGGCATTTACCGAAACCTTATCTTAAATAACAATTGACTAATAATAAGGCTATTTCAACACATCTTGGTGACTTTGTGGCTGCTGCAGGGGTAATGCAGGTTTATAGTTTTATAATACATAGTATACGGGAAGCTATTCGTCCCCGAATATGAAAAAGGAGCTTTGATGTGTCAGGTCGCATGGTCAGTTCTAAAATACAGAGATGGCATTAAAACACACATTGCATCACCTGACTGCCCCGTTGGTTTCGTGGTCTCAAGCGCAACCGCTGAGCGTGGGGTCTTAGGTTCGATTCCCGGGTCGAGCAAAGTGTTATTGGGTTTTTCATTAGAAGTTTCTTAGTAACAGCCCGGAGTTTGGAAGCTGGCGTTGTGATACCCCCGTGTCTCAAAAAACACGTTAAGCTGTTGGCCCTGCGCCTGATGTCTTTCCAGTCGTGTCGGATTGCCATGCCATCGGACTTTGACAGTGAGGGAAGAGAGAGTGCACCTGTGTCTACGCACACACTTGTGCACCATAATATCTCCCACGCCAAAGGCTGGTCTTCGCTGAGATTGGTTGCCATGGCCGAAATTCGGTCTGGAAAACTATTATTTTATTACATCACGCCTGCAATCCCAAAAGGGTTAGGCAGAGGTGTACCCATAGTACCTACACCTACATTTCGCCAACAATTTTAAAGTCCCATGTAATAGAGGGCAAGTCTATTGCCACCAACCGGGTACAAATCCAAGACTCCGGGCCGCTACTGAGAAATTCCAGATGCTAAAACCCAATAACAATTTGCCCGACCTGGGAGTCGAACCCAGCATCTCATGCTCAGCAGTAGTACTTGTGACCACTTGACCAACAAGGTAGATAGTTTATCACTTGGTTGTATATAACACTTTACTAGTTTTTGCCCCCAGTTTCATTGGTATCCTACAAGAGGTATTTTTTCGTGCTCCTGGTTAATGAGTAGGGTACCTAGGTGATAATTGTTCCAGTTTCTCCAGGACATGGTATATCTGTGTGCCCAATTTCATCCAGAAACCGTTCAGCCTTTTATGCATGACGGTTGACAATTATCTGATTGATGATTGTTAACTTGGTGATTGGAAAAAGTATAAGTAACTCTTTAAAAAAAACGGACAGACAGACCGCGGAGCCTTAGTAATAGGGTTCCCGTTTTACCCTTTGGGTACGGAACCCTAAAAACGAAATAATCTGAGAGGGGTTGTGGCTAAGTAATAACAGCCTCACGGGTCGATCGACCAGGTTAAGCTACACTTGCCACGGTTGGTCCATGAATGGGTGACCATCTTTACATACCAAGACGTCTCCGTTCCTCGGAAAGCACGTTAACGCGGTGGACCCGGCTGTCATTCGTGGATATTTCACAGTCGTCACGGATCATCAGAAGCCCGACAGCCACCACCAGTCTTACCAATTAGTATCGCTTTACCCAGTAACTGGGTTGTGGAGGTCAGATAGGCAGTCGGTCCATGTAAAATACTGGTATTCCGCTGCATCCGTTTAGACTGGAAACCGACCCCAACATAGTTGAAAAAAGGCTAGGCAGATAATGCTCGTAAACAATCATCTGAACATCTACAAAAATATTAGAGGAATGAGATTTTAGTTGAGTTAAATCAAAAATTCTAAGCGTCACACAAGATGTTACGCCTGATGAGATTATCAGAGCAATCAACATTACCTAAAAAGTCTGCTAAGTTGGTTTTTCGTTGACCATGCCACTTACTTCTCACAAATGTAAGAGAGAAGCAAATTAATTTATTCCTATCCGTACATCATTGCTTGAAAACTAATAGGCGATTAGATCAGCTTACACCAATAATGCAAACATTCACTGACTGATAAAATACATCAATATCTGCCTAGCGTTTTCCCAACAATGTTGGGGTTGGCTTCCAGTCTCTGCGAAACAGTCGTGTCGCAGAAGGAAAGCTGTGGAAAGGAAGCGGGAGATCTCTTACACTCACCCGGCTCGCAGCAGGCGAACCGGGCGTCGGCAGAGGGTAGACAATGCCCTCTTCCGGCGCCCCTAAATGGGTCCAGCGATGGCGGACACGGGAACGTCCGCCGCCCCCAATCATACAGGACCCCAGGTGGCGGCGCGTAGTGTTCCACGCGTGCCCCTTTTAGACGTCGCGGGGGGAGGGGCCAAACACCTCACCCCTCCCGCAGACTTGAGGTGGCCCGCAGAGGCGTGTTGGCACCAGCCGGGGATCGCGGAAGTCACACATGATCCCATCATCTCCGGTGCAAATGTGGGAAGGGAACACCAGGGTGGTTTTTAATCAGCAGGAGTCTGATAGACACCTCCGCCCGCCCCAGGGACATTCATGAGGATTTTCCATCACGGAAACAAAAAAAAAAGGCTTCCAGTCTAACCGCATGCAGCTGAATACCAGTATTTTAAATGGAGCGACTGCCCTGACCTCCACAACCCAGTAACTAGGTAATAAGATACCCCTTGGTAAGACTAGTTGTTAGACTTTCGGGATTCTGATGACCCGTAGCGACTATCAAAGATCCACGAATGACTAACTTGCTCTTATAAGACAAAATGGTACCTAAGTCCAGTTATATGCCATTGAGGCAAACACTTAACTGCTTCTTAGCCCCATAAAGGTGTCCCCTAACACCTCTTATAGAGACAATAAATAATAAGTTCTGAATTCAGACCTGACACGGAGTTTCAAAGTTCATAGTTCATACCTGGTTGCATTCGGAAACTTATACGAGTATATGCATGTGTTTGAGTACTAACTATTGGTTCTATTTGAGATGAGATATCTTTGTTTTAAATTGCAGATGCAGGTGTAACTTCCGTGCGCAACTTTTTAGTTCCTTTTTAATACGTAGGTTGTAGGTTACCTACTTAAACTTTTACGGCCTTATTAAAAAAAACTGGCCAAGTGCGTACCGGACCACGCACAATGAAGGGTACCGTGGTGGGGATTAATTTATGTTCATGCATTCCAACTGCAAATTTAAGTTTGTACGCACAATATTCAGAGATTTATTATGTTATTTTAAGATCATAAGTGTTCCTGTACATCGATTAATAAGTAAAGAACTATTTTTGTATTTGTTTCAAAATTTTAGGCTCAGTAGTTTCGGAGATAATGATCAGTTTTCATCTATTATCTTAAATAATTTTAAAAGTATATATTATAAAATTTAAAAAATATAATATGTCGAAAAGCTTCGAGGCCTACAGGAGAGGCGTCGAACGAGATCTCGGAGCTCTCCTCGCACCCCGGCAAAGAAAGTGTCTTAAGTGAGTGTTGTGAGGTTAGGGAAAAAAGGCACTCTTTAGTCAAAGTGAAAAGTGCAGCAAGTGAGTGTTGTGATTGTACGCCAAAAGGGCAATTACCTCTACGAGTATCAGTTAAAAGTAATCCCAAAGTATTAGCTAAGTCTAATGAGTGTTTGCAAAAAGAAGACAGAGCCTCTTTACCAATTTTTCGCGTATTTTCCCGTCCCTGATTTAAACTCCAGTAACTATTAATTTGAAGCTCTGTAGCAACCATTGTTTATTTCTTTCATTACTAACCCTATTTTATCATTTAGTAATTAAAGTGAATATTGTTCTCACCTTGTAAACTCATCATCATCCATCTATTTTAAGATTTCATCTTTGCCCCCGGGAGCATGTATGGGTCAACCACCGTACAATACGTTTTACCTAGGTCATCATAATTGCGGCCCCGCACTGTACGGCTCAATCATTTATTTAATTGCTAATTATGTAGCTATTGACAGTTCATCGGTTGACGTCTTACCGTGCGCGTGACTCTAATCCCATCCTTTTCACCTCATTTAATCTTAATCTTTAAACTGTGTAAGTTCGTGAAATATAGTGACTTTGCTATCTAGATCCAAGTTTATCTTTATCTCACCCTAACCCCGAACAATATAGTTACATCTGAAATTCTTTCAACAAGCCCTTTCATTTGACTTATTATCACACGGTACAGTTTGCAAAATATTTTTTTAAATTTTCTAATTTACCCCCCCAAAAGTGACCTCCATGTTCAAAATTCATTTCTTCACTTTACACGTCCGTGTTTTGGGTTACAGAAGTTCATATGTGTACCAAATTTCAACTTAATCGATCCAGTAGGAGCAAATCGGCTGTGACATACAAACAGACAGCTAGACAGACAGACACACGAGTGACCCAGAATAAGGGTTTTAATATGCCGTGTAAAAGTGATTCTGATATCCTATTTACAGAATAAACGATTTAATTTCATTTCCGTTTTTTCATTAGAGGTACGGAACACTAAAAAGTTTTCTTTAGTGCCAAGTTTAAACCCTCGATTCATTTTTGAATTTCGAAGTTTATGCTGACAAAGTTCTAAATACAAAATATGATTTTGACCCCAAGTCTAAGGGCCTGTGCCCACTGCCAGAATCACTACATGCAAGTGGAATATGAAGGCAACGCTGCCGCGGTTTTCTTAGGCATCCCTTGACGTCCTTTTTCAATGTTATTGAAATATCAACTTTATTGTCATACTATTAGGTTATATTCCTATATATTCGTTGCATACCCTTGCCGTTGCGTGCAGCCCGCCAGTGGGCCCAGGCCTCAAGTTGTCAATTTTGCATTAAGAACTTTACCATAACTGGTTAGAAGATTTAAACTTGTGAGAACACCACAGTGAGAACTAGCTTTGCAATGAGAAGAGTATAGATTTTTTTTTTAAATAGCTTTTATTTTTACTGACCGTTCTTCGTACATAATATAATTTTCTCAAACATGCGTGGAAAATTGAGCATTATTTTGACAACATTCTTTGAGATAAATCGAAATTGCTGTACTGGCCAAATACATGCGAGCAGCGGCCGCCAAAATTTGTATGAAAATTCATGTGTCGTGGTTTGGCCAAATAAATTACATACTAAAGTCATATCTATCGTGTTATTTTAAAATGTAACGATCTTTTACTCCGAAACATGGCAACCAAGGAGGTAACTTATCAAATGTTTCATTTAAATTTCGAACTGGCTTGCAAATAGAAAGCTGTTTATTGAAAAAAAAAAACAAATGAACACATTGGCGCGTGAAAAATTATCGTAGTTCGTCATTAAATCTGGAATTTATAAATAATTTACTTGGTTTGAATTTCCGCGCATTATATGAGAAAAGCACTATTGCCGCAACAGGCATTGATGGACTCACGTATGTGTGCCTCGACAATGCCTCTTTTGCTGGCTGTTGTAATATACTATTTAAGTATTTTATTGGTTATCCTCGTTTACGTAGCTGCTCGTTGGTCTAGTGGTCCAAAAGCGGTACTTTTGAGCATAAGGTCTTGGGTTCAATTCCCGGGTCGGGCAACAGTGTTATTGGATTTTCCATCTGGAACTTCTCAGTAGCGGCCCGGGGTCTGAAAATAATTACATCACAATCGAATGAAGTTATCTAAACCGAGATAGCTATTAAGCTAAGTTCAGACAGTCGGCCATCATAATAAAACGCGCTTTAAACGGCCTTAGGAATAGTCCGTTCAGTTGCCCGGTTGATAGCAATAGGCTCGCCCCCTATTACCATGGGACTTAAACATAACTGGCGAATTGTGAGTGTACTATAGTTAAACCTCTGCCTAACCCTTCGGGGAATACAGGCTGTTATGTTAGGTTTATTAGTAAGTATAAAATTTCATCATCATCTGCCTAGCCTTTTTCCCTACTGTGTTGGGGTCGGCTTCCATGCTAACCGGATGCAGCTGAATACCAGTATTTTACATGGAGCGACTGCCTATCTGACCTCCACAACCCAGTTACTGGGTAACACGATATCCCTTGGTAAGACTGGTACTGGACTGGTGGTGGACTTTTTGGGCTTCTGACGACCCGTAACAACTGTCAAAGATCTACAAATGACAGCCGGGACCAACGGTTTAACGTGCTTTCCAAGGCACGGAGGAATCTTGGTATGAAAAGAAAGAAAGAAGTAAGGAAGTTTAAAATTTCATAACAATCGATTTCCCTCCACTTTATCGTGTCCGAAGCTGTTTTTCACCAACCTTTTAGCACCTCAGATGAGACGGTTATAGTCCAACGAAAATATTAAGTTTAATGCGTGCATAATGTCACCATAATGGATACGAAGCAAAGTGTTCTGTAATAAGACCAACAGTTTTGTCGGCGAATCCCTGGCTAGAGGCTTTAATTTATTGAGGCATCCTTTTATTTTTTTTTGTTCTCGTGGTGTAAAATCCTCATGGATGTCCTCCGCCCTGGGGCGGGCGGTGGGGTCTGTCAGACTCTTACTGACTAAAAGCCACCTCTTCCCACACTTGCACCGGAGATCATGAGATCATGTGCGACTTCCGCGATCCCCGACTGGTGCCGGCCCGCCTCTACACTACAGGCCACCTCAAGTCTGAGGGTGAAGTGTTTGACCCCCCCCTGCAACGTCTAAAAGGAGCGCGCGTAGAACACTCCGCGCCGCCACCTGAACTGCAAGATGCCATTTATAAAAATAAAAAGTTTCGGCGAATCGTTCTCCGACAAAACTGTCATATACGAACGGTTGGGTATAGTACATTTATTTGCGTCAAAATACGGTAAAAATGTGGCTGTTATTTAGTAATTGTGGTGTCTTACAATTGTCACGCGAACAAAGTTACGGGCAGAAGCTAGTATAATAATAAGCATGATGAATTTTTCAGTAGGTAACTTACATTAACATTTTTTGTCAGTTGAATCTTTAACACTTTAGATGCATTTAATTGGAAGGTAGACAGAAGTGGTACTTACTTCCTCACAGCTAGTACAGCGATGGCGCCTGCCGCTGTCAATATAGCAGCAAGTCCTGCGATCGCTGCCGCTGTAGGAAACTTGGTCTCCGCTCGAGTTGTGCTCTCTGTGACAGTGAAAACATTCTTATTAGCTTAATGTCATGTAATTAGTAATATTGGGCTCGATCATCAGATTTGTCAAAAGCCCAAAAAGTCTGGGTATCGTCATCATTCATCATCATTTCAGCCAAAAGACGTCCACTGCTGGACATAGACCTCCCCCTAAGGGGGGGTGTTTGCCATAATCGCCACGCTTAGCAGGCGGGTTGGCGATCGCAGTATGGTGTTAAAATCAGGGACCGTACAACCCCGGTTAAGGGTTAAGCCTTTCGAAGGGGTAACCCATTCAATGGGTTACCTTTATCATGATTTAACCCATTGAATGGGTTTTATACTAGAAACACAATGAAAGGTTTACATGATAACCCATTGAATGGGTTTTATACTTGAAACCCAGTGAAAGGCTCACATGATAACCCATTCAATGGGAACCCAGTGACATGAACCCCCCAGAACGCGTAGCATGACCAATTCTATCTATATTCTTCCCAGGGACCATTTTGGTTGCCATTTTAGAAAAACCCTATCGAAAACCCTTTCAATGCAACAGGTTTTCGATAAAGTTTTTCCAAGCAGTTAATCAAAAACCCCTAAGGTGTGGGTAATTTTGAATGGCTTAAAGTAAGCCGTTTAAAAGGGTTACCCATACCGTATGGGTTTTTATCAAAAACCCTTTCAACGGGTTACCAAAATGTAATTTAAGCCTTTCAAAAGGGTTACCCATCTCGTATGGGTTTTTGTTTAACCGCTTAGAAAAACCCTATCGAAAACCCTTTCAATGGGTAACCAAAATGGTCCCTGGTTAAAATGCATAGAGAACGCTGCTGTCCATTCTCTAGTAAGTCCCTTAGTCGCCTTTTAGGACACCCACGGGAAGAAATGGGGTGGTGCTATTCTTTATGCCCGGCACCACACGGGACTGGCTATCGTGTTACCCAGTAATTGGGCTGTGGACGACAGATAGGTATAATAGTCGCTCCATATAGATCTCTGACATTCGTTATGAGTAGTCAGAAGCCCGAAAGTCTGACAACCAGTCTTACTAATGCGTATCGTATCTAGTACCCAGTAACTGGGTTGTTGAGGTCAGGTAGGCAGTCGCTCCATGTAAAATACTGGTATTTAGTTGCATTCGGTCAGGCTCGGTCGGGAAATGGCTAGGCAGATGGGGCCGCAGGTAGGTTGACATAATCTTAACAAAATTTAAACCTACCCACAAACCAGTTTGCCTTATTCCAGTGATTGCCTCAATAAATATCGAATATCTTCCTGTTTGTCTTTTATTACGATAGCGGAAGCAAAATTATTGTAAAACTAGCTTCATCCCGCGTGAAATTTCTTGTTTCAGACCCACTGCGTCGCACTGTATCGCCCGCCCGCGCTATTACTTCATTTTCGTTCTCATTTTTGCTTGGCTGCTAAGGGTCGTAGCATAATGTTAAATAGCCTATAGCCTTCGTCAGGAATTAGGCTATCAAATGCAAAAAGAATTTATCAAATCCGACTGGCAGTTCCAAAGATTATCCCATACATACAAATTTACAAACAAATTTTACCTTGTTAGTATAAATAACAGAGACATCAGTGATCGTTTGGTATAAAATACTACGAAATAAAATACTGATTCCCGATTCTGATTCTGATTCCCAGAAAGACCGGAATATTACATAACGTAACATCACGGCAGAGGTGTACCAATAGTACACTCACATTTTGCCAATTAGGTATGTTTAAGTCCCATATAATAGGGGGCGAGCCTATTGGCAACAACCGGGCATAAATCCAGACTCCGGGCTGCTACTGAGAATTTTCTGATGAGAACTAATATTTTTATATCTATCTATCTGCCTCGCCTTTTCCCAACTATGTTGGGGTCGGCTTTCAGTCTAATCATCACACTAATTTTATAAAGGGGAAAGTTTGTGAGTGTGTGTGTGTGTGTGTATGTTTGTTACTTCTTCACGCTCAAACGGCTGGACCAATTTTGATAAAATTTTGTATGGAGGTAGCTGACACCCTGGATTAAGACATAGGCTACTTTTTATCCCAATATTCCCACGGGATCGAGACTTATGTAGGTGAAACTGCGGGGTGCAGCCAGTATTATTATAAATGGGAATGTGAGTTTGTTTGTAATTTGAATTTGAAATAAATTAGATTAATAAACAAAATTACACACACAACCATGAGTGTGACACACTTACGCATAGTACCACATGGGACTTGAAGATAGGTGATAGAAGTGACAGGTTGAGCATGGAATAAGTAAATACTTTTTAATAGCATGGAATTAGTAGGTACTATATAGGTTACTTCACTAGTTACGTCGTAGTGAAGTAACCATACGACTCGGTAGTCGATACTTACTATAAATCGATTCAAGTTAAATGTCAAAACGGGCCTATTATTTTTTGACAACTTTAATATCGATAAACCTTCTGAAATCTGTCTACCAAAAATGGTGATAGCAAAACCTGTAAGTTAGCAATAACTACACGCATTACACTTGTAGTTGTCCCTGTTTATGTTAACGTGCATATAATTGTGCAGCCTCTGTTGGCGATCCAAGAAATAAATAATGAATACTGAGTCTCTCATATTTAGGCATTAACGTTGCAGGCTGATATTATAAAAATGCTAGAATTAAAGCTTATTTACTTTATCATCATCTTCCTCCCTTGTTCCATGTTCCTTGGGGTCGGCGAAACACGTTTTCGGGCGGGCCCTATCTTTTCTTTGGCCTTCCTCTCCCTCTAAGTATATCCATAAATATTTATATTCATCTCTTTTGATGTGAGGGAGCGATAAAAGCTTATTTCTCTACCATCGGTTAAAAAGTTATTTCGCAGATAATTTCATAAAATTCTGTGCTATTTATGAATGTACCTGATGGATATTTTTTGTCCGAACAGAGTGAATCCAGCCCTAATAAACAATACATAGAAAAAAACTACAATCAGCTCTTTTATCTGTCAAAAAAAACATGAATATTTCTATTCTATACCTAATCGCTGTTGAACTAAATATACCTAAAATCCAATTACTGTTCGACTGCTTTCATTTGCATACTGGTTCAATTCAATTGAGGACTTCGATTACTGATGTTCAAAAGGCGAGCTGTTGTATAAATAATTGACAGTTGTTAGTTTATATTGTCAATAATTACTATAGGCGGTGACAGGCCAAAATCAAACTAAACCTTGTCAAAAGGTACTGAATTGTCAAATTTTTCGAAAACGCATCCTTTGCTCTTGCATCTTTGTTTCTCTTAATTCATAAACTTTCTAGGTAAGTAAGTCGATAAAAATCTAAATCATTATTTTACATAAGCCTACATGGGCACTTATGAAACGTCAGAAGCTAGGTGCACGGTTCCAATTGGTCGTTTCCTATGGAGAAGAGCCGGCAAGAAACTTCACGGTTACTCTTTTAAAAATAAGTGACTTTTACAATGTTTTCAAATTACAGTGTTAATAGGTATATGGGAGGACAGTGTACGCCCGTCAAAAGTAACAGGTACTTAACAAAATAGAAAATGTTCTACAAATCTACAGTCTATTAAAGTAACTCCTATTTCTGTTTGAATTGTGAAAATAAACCTAATCTAATCGACGAGATTCTAGAATATTCGAGCTAGTTAAAATTTGCTACAGGCCCTGCGCCGGCTTAATCTGGCACTGCCTCTGCCTGTCCCTTCGGGGAATACACGCGTGAATGTATGCATCAAATTTTACCTAAGCATCGTCACCATTTCCTGGTTACAACCAAATTGACTAATAAATTCGAGCGACAAAACGGAAGTCTCCATCTGTAATCGTATAGCCGCACCGCCTACAAGTCAGTTGTCAATGAATGACAAGAAAACTTTGACGTTTATAAACGTCAAAATTTTAAAAGAACTCACGTGTTCAACAACTGTCAATTTTAAAAGAGGAATTTCATGGTTCGATTCGGATTGGATATACGAGAACTAAAATTGCTTTAATTGGTTCTCTGTTATTTTCCGGATTACAACCAAAAGCAATTTTTTTGTTGAAGATGTTATCTGAGAGACGATTCGTAGATTCTGTAAGCTACTGAACCACGTCACTGACATCATGTCACCATTGCAGCATTGCTGTAATCATTTTAGAAGACCAACCGTTGCAGCTACACGAAATCGGTCTTAGGAGACTGTCCGTAACTCTTTGAGACATTTTAATCTGCATACACAAATATGTTTGATGCCAATGATCCTGTTTCTTATGAGAAAGTTAGACCAACTGAGGATTGATGCATCGGATCTGGTACACTCGCGCGAACCCACTTGCATGAAAAGATGGTAGTCGTGATTTTGTGATGACTTTTCGTCGTGTCTGTCATTTTCATGGTTTTCGAGGGCGCTGACAACGATAATAGGGTCAAAATCAAAATTCAAGATGGCGCCAACTAAAATGCAAATTTCCCATCATGGGTATCGTTTTCATGGTTTTAAGTTACCTTTATTTCTCATAGAAACATGATACAGTTCACTTAAGTGAGATTTCACGTTTAACATAAATAATCTTCGTCTAATGACGAAGCATGCAGATGTAGAATAAGTAACAAGTTAATACAGACACCAAGGTACGAGGGGTACCTTGTTGTAAAATTGGCCAGCTGTATTAACTTGTTTTTAAGTAGGTACTGATTATTCACTTTGTGAGGAACACAAACATCGGTTAAGAAGCGAACCACTGTGAGAATGGCTATGTGTGAGCTAGTGTAGTGCGTGCACGTGTTTTTATCCTTGATAAAAATTGACAAAATACACACTCTAAATACAAAGTAGCCAATAAATAGTACATGGTTGGGGAAAAAGTCTTTTCGCATTATTGTGTGTATGAACTTGTAATAAAATCTCTTTGGCTATACTATTTGTATCTGGCTGGTTTTGGAATCATTGAAAGTTTAAATTTTAAAGAACAAAATTCAAATTAGGAAAATGTGTGATTTTCATTTGTTTTTCGTACTGTCAAGATGAGTGAATCTAATGAAGAAATTCGATACATTTTAAAATTTTACTACAAAAAAGGTAAAAATGCAACGCAAGCCGCGAAAAAAAATTGCGATGTTTATGGACCTAGTGCAGTGTCTGTGAGAGTATCACAAATTTGGTTTAAGCGTTCTCAATCCGGAACGTCGCTCTGGTCGCCCTATTACGGATAAAATGGATGCCTTTTTTGAAAAAGTGGAGCAAGATCGGCATATCAGTAGTTACGACGTAGCTGAAGAACTGGGAGTTGACCACAAAACAGTTTTGGCACATTTGAAAAAAACTGGGTACACAAAAAAGCTCGATATTTGGGTACCTCACAAGCTCACTGAAAGAAACATAATGAACCGTGTACTCATTAGTGATTCTATATTACGACGTAATGAAACCAAACCATTTTTGAAGAAGCTGATAACTGGTGATAAAAAGTGAATCACGTACGACAAGAACGTGCGAAAAAGGTCGTGGTCAAAGGCCGGTCAGGCTTCACAGACTGTGGCGAAACCCGGGTTAACTCGCAACAAGGTGATGCTGTGTGTGTGGTGGGATTGGAAGGGCATTATTCATTACGAGCTGTTACCACCAGGCAGGACCAACGATTCTGAACTCTACTGCGAACAGCTGATGAGATTAAAGCAAGAAGTTGAAAGAAAGCGGCCGGAATTAATCAACAGAAGGGGTGTGGTTTTTTATCATGATAACGCTAGACCTCACACATCTTTAGCCACTCAGTAAAAATTTAAATAGTTTGGCTGGGAGGTGTTAATGCATCCGCCGTATTATAGTCCTAACCTTGCACCGCCAGATTTACACCTGTTTCGGTCTCTTCAGAATTCTTTAGGCAGTGTCAGGTTAACATCACGAGAGGACTGCCAAAACCACTTGTTGCGGTATGTTGATCAGAAGTCCCAAAATTTCTATAGCAATAGGATCATGTCCCTACCTACAAAATGGCAAAAAGTTATCGAACAAAGTGGTACCTACATACTTTAGTTAAATGTAAATAAACTATATTAAAAAATGTTTTGAATTTTCTTAAAAAATGCGAAGAAACTTTTTCCCCAACCTATTATATTAAGACTTTTAAATGATGTAAATATTATCCAGAAATAAATTTAAGAAAAAAATATAGGCAAAAGCCTAGTATTCAAATTCTTAAAAGATAAAAGTTTGACAATGTATAAGTAGTTTATATTGTATTGTCATGGTATTTATGTAGAATATGTTTTCGAGGTCTCTGATAACAAAACTGGGGTCAAAATAAAAATTCAAGATGGCGTCAACGAAAATTTGCAACGACACGCACTAGTAGCACGGGTAGAAGCTAGTGTAATATATATTTTTTCCTTGTTTTATTTATAGGTCTCTTACGCTATTCAATTAACAAGATAACAATACAGCGTGTTACAGAAATGGTATATACATATCAAAGGTACGGATTCTTTTGGTGCTAACCACGGTGATAACAAACTACATGGCAACATTTTTTTAATAATACCTACATAAATATATAGTTAAGAAACATTTAACTAATAAAAATAAAATGTTTCCAATTCAATTCTACACATCACCAGACCAAAGGTACACGGTTACACGTTTTAGTCCATTCATTTGTTCCCGCCGCCAATCGTGCCGCCCGCGCCGCCGCGTGCCGTGTCGCAGAGCTGTGGCAGGTGTGTGTGTGTGTGCACTAGTCGCACAGACACAGATAATGGATAATGATCCCCGTAGTGCGGTGATACGTTTGATAAGATTTAAATTGAATAAACCATAGAAATAAAAAAATATCAAGCATTTTCAAAGTTATTCTTTTTGAGCTAAAATTTTGTACAGAGCTTCTGAACCAGATGCACTCTTCAGCCTGTTTGTATGGATATACCCTTTCCGTAACACGCTGTATACAGGAAAACAAAATTGTTTGATATGGTGTAGTAATTAAAATGGACTTATTTCATTATCTTTATAGAGTTACTAGTTATGAACAGTATTTGGTACACTATCGGAAGCGACACCTTTTTTTGAACAACGGTGTTTTAATGTTTTGTTCAAACATAGTGAGAATTAGTCATAAATAAATAAATAAACAGTGGTAATCGATTCAGAAATACTTAGTAAACTGAAAGTGAATCAAATAAAACTCACAAGTGATATTCGCCATCACATCATTGTCGTCTGTCCAGCCTTTTCGTATCAATGTAAGGGTCGGTTTCCAGTCTAACAAGATGCAGCAGAATACCAGTGTTTTACATTGAGCGATTGCTTATCTGACCTCTACAGCTCAGTTACTGGGTAAAACGATACTCCTTGTAAGACTGGTTGTCAAACAACGGTGGCAGGGTGTGGACGTCACCAACTCTGCTTCACTTCGTATCCCCTCTGTGTGCAAAACATGCAGCCAAAGTGACCGCTGCGCTGCCACCGATATTGCCGTGGAAGTGACGAGTTTTCGGCCAACACAATTTGAATAACTATTGTGCCAGCAACACGAAAAAGAAAAGCGCAGTGACGTTCGCCATGCCTGGCAATGACACTACAGAGAGTCCTGTTCTGCAGGAATGGGAGCTAATGTTAACTCGCCAACTAATAATACACTTTCTTGTGTTCACGCTTACACTAGTCACGTTCATATATGGAGTAACTTCATGGTGCTTATTAAGAAAATTCCGCAACTTCACAAACTTTGTATACCTCAACACAATTTTAGCAAACATCTTACTGTATACATTTGTAACTATTTTCACTAACAAACATTTTTTCGAAAAAAGTTATAATTTCTGGGTACAAATAATAACTCTCCATTTAATGTTATACTTTGCAACAGCGAGGAACCTTTGGTTGGTTGTTATTTGCCATATGTTCTACGTAGACGTTGTGAATGTTTTCAATGGTCCCATACGAAGGAGGTACCTTAAAAGTACCCTTTTTTGTTGGGGTTTGGGTCTAATAACATCTGAATTATGCATTTTTGCATTTTTGTATTTGAATCATGCATTTCATTTAGATATGGGGCTTATCATGCTAATGGTATGTTCAATATTACCTTTGATTGTCAACTGTTTATTGTACTTTGTCATTGTTTTTTCAATTTGTCGCAGTTCCAACGCAAGTAAACATACAGCTAAGGAGAATTGGCGACGTTTGTGCTTAGCTACTTTGATATTTATATTGAGTGATATTTTAATGCTGTCAAATTATTTGATAAAACTTATATGGCCCTTCCTCTTCACTAACATAGCATACATTCTACTTGAAACTACATTTTATTACTTGAACACAATAATATTGGACGTATTTTTCATCGTTGTAAGGAGTAATCGGAAGATATGGCATGAATTTTTTGTGAAGAAATTAAATGAAAGATCGTTATCAGCAAGGGACAGGAATCACGATATCAATATGCGTGGAGGAATCCGTCGTGACCCTGTTGATAGCCGACCTGCGGCTCTTAATGTATAAATATAAAAAAGCACTTATCTAACTTGAGGATGATTTACACTAAATTCTGGGTACCTACTGTAAAGTCGGGGAAATTAATTGTTTATCAAAATTGACTAGCAACTTAAATTTTGTTCATATATTCAATTCACAAAAATGTCATTCTTTGACAGTTGTACCAGAAATGCCTAAAACACGACAGATTGACGTTCTGTGTGGATAAACAATCACTTTCCCTGACTATATAATTATGTCATTATGGAATGAAAATGCTGGCTAAACTAAAACAAAAGTTAACATTATAATGTATCGAAATATTACTCTAATATTTATGTCAGTAGGCCGTAGAATGAAAGGGGCATTATTATATTTGTGTAATCCTAGAAATAATTATATTCTCAATAAACAGCCATGCCATATTATTTTTTTATTTTTATTTTTTTATTGGATCTCCAACAGCGGCTACACAAGTATACATAGAACAGGGACAAATACAAGTGTGCACTTCCAATTATAGGAGACCCCATCATTTACTTATAATCTAGGTATATTATGGTTATTTACGTTGTTTAGCAGACAAATTCTTCGAACTTAAGAAGCAATGGATTAGCAATATCTTTCAAAATCATTGTGATGCCCAGTGTGTTACGCAGTTATCCAGGGGTGCGAATCCGCTGGTAAAAGCTGTAGTTCAACGTTCAACTATAAAGCTGAAGTTAGATGAACAGCTGCTGTTAACATGCGTTTACAACAGAACGGACTATTCCTAAGGGCGTTTAAAGCGTGTTTTATTATGATGGCCGACTGTCTGAACTTAGCTTAACAGCTAGCTCGGTTTAGACAGCTACATCCAGGTTCTGTTTACCCGACAGCGTGAAGCCAAAAACGGAGTGTTATGTGTTTGACCTGTATGTATGTATGTGTATGTCCGTCCGTATTTTCCCTCGTAAGAACTAAACGGCTGAACCGATTTTGGTGTATGTTATGTCGTTAGATTTGTATTTATTGCGCAAGTGTGACTGGGTATATTAAAATCAGGCAACGTTTAAAAAAAAATAGTAAAGGAAACTCAATTTATTTAAAAAATAAACGCTTAATTTGTTAAAAATCAAGAAAGGAAAAACAAATTATTTGCTGCTGGCAAAATTATTAATGCCCGTAAAAATAACTGATACGACCTTTTTATTTAAAAGTAAGATGGGAATAACAACTGAAACGCCACGATTTGCACTTTACTTTCGAGGAACAAAACATGTTGTGACACGTCTAGACATAAGTCTAGGCAGACTTTATGTATGTAATTGTTAATACAGATTTTGAATAAATAAAAAAACTTGTAGGGGAAAAGTATTGAAAAGGCAAATGAAAAATTATTTAGGAAGGCTTAATTGCATATGTACTATCTTTGTAGAAAAGTAAGTTTGGTTAATAACTTATGAGGCACCAACAATATTTTCAATTTAATTTATACGACATTGTTGAAAAAATGTATCATAAAACGGTCGTTTTTAAAGGGAGAGTGTATTTTTTAAATACCCCATTTTGTACTTTAAATGAAACGCAGAAAAAGTGCTTCCGATTGGCTTCTAACCTAGACACATCGATAGAAAATCCAAAACCCTATCGAACTGTATATAAATAGTACATTTTGAATATTGTGACACAAGGGTGGAAAGTAGGTTATTGCAAACGAGCTGTCAATAACCTACACACCCGTGTATCACACGACGTTTTTCAATACACTTGTGGGAAATTGTAAAATACAAATCAAAGAATTAATTAAAATTTTCAGAAAATGGCGGGGTTTTGCAACGGGACATATTTTTTTTACAACAAAAACAGCCTATACAGCCTATTCGATTTTTGACAAATGTTGATGTGAAAATAATTAAATTAAAACTGGTAATTAAATATATTAAAGAACCATTTACAAGACTTTTGAGAATTCAAAGCTAAGACGTACAGACTCATTCATTTTTCCTCAAAGTCAAAGTCAAATTATTATTTCAAATAGGCACTTTTGAACGTCAAAATTTATAAATAAAATAGAATTGATTCTAGTCGCCCCTTCCAAAAGGTAGCTTCCTATGGAGAAGAATGGGCAAGAAACTCCACCGATACTCTTTTAAAATGTTTTACAATATTTAGTATCGGTACATCAATTATATTATTATATGTGAAGACGATGCACCTAGAATAAAATTACTATACCACAATAGGTATGTGGCGGAACATAATTAGATTACCACTAAACACCAACAAGAAAACCGCTGCCGCTTATGATCCTGTACCACGCATACAAATCAGGTGATGTCTTGTTTGTCATCGAGTGCGAATGCACTCGGCTTACACGTGGAGCGAGCTAACTACGGGCGCGTGATTATTGTTTGGAGGCGGCCGGCAATGACCTTGGCGGCTGGGCGACGGCGTGATCAAGATTCTGCCTGCGCGTGCGTCGGGCTACGGACACCAGTCGTCTTCTGACTAGCCATCTTATCGGTCGCCCCGCGCTAATAATATTGCTTTGCTTAAGTTTTGTTTTACCTTGTTATTGTCAGTCTGTGTCCATAAATTGTAATAATTAATAATATATAATAACTTCTTTAATCTGCTAAATAATATCCTTCATTTAAACGCTCACCACCTTCATTCTTCCCGCTTCGCTTCGCACACTAATATAACGCTTAATAGCCTTACTATACGGGTTAAATTCCCGTGTAGTGTTAGTATAGCTATCGACTAGATCTATACTACATTGGTGACCCCGACGTGATCCGTGTACGTGAACGTGGTAACGTTACTCAAGCCTGCAAGACATCTTTGGACTTGAAGAGCAAAAGTGCCGTTTGTTTACATTGGGTGGTAAGGAAAAAAACTGGTCGTGGTTGGTACAACACATAAGCGGTGAGCGATTTTAATTTAATTTTACCATGGCTGAGTCAGAGTCTTACGTTCCTATACTCGTATCCCCGTCCTTATACTCGTATAACGCCAACACTGCGAAGATAACAATCAACTCACTGCATAATCTGCATCACCCAGGGAAGACTGCTACAGTGCGAATGGTCTCACAACACTTTGTGTGGCCAGGGATCCGCAGAGATTGTAGAGAGTGGGCAAGGCAATGTGTACAATGCCAGACGTGTAAGATCACACGACACACTAAATCCCCACTTTCCACTTACCTGACCCCATCCTCACGCTTCTCCCACATTCACCTCGACATCATAGGACCATTAACCCCTTCATCTGATTTCAGGTATTGCCTCACCGTCATCGATAGATACACTCGATGGCCTGAGGTGTACCCTTTGAAAGACATCACGGCGGAGACCTGCGCATCCGCTCTGGTGACTGGTTGGGTGGCCAGGTTCGGCTGTCCAGCCCGGGTTACCACCGACCGTGGTCGCCAATTCGAGAGCCACCTGTTCAAGGCTCTCACTGCCTTGTTGGGGGCAGACCACTTCCGCACCACTGCCTACCACCCGGCAGCGAACGGCATCGTGGCACGACTGCACCGGCAGCTGAAGGCCGCCATTATGTGCCACACCTCCTCACAGTGGACTGAAGCTCTACCACTGGTACTTCTCGGCATGCGTAACTCATGGAAGGAAGACATCCAAGCTACGCCTGCCGAACTCATCTACGGAGAAGCAATTCAGCTTCCAGGTCAGTTCCTATCATCAAGAGAAGACTAGACAACACGGACATAGTGCGTAGGCTAAAGAGAACTAAACCATTTGAGTTAGTGTAGTGTATAAAGATTGAATGAATAATAGTAACAATGCTGTGCTATACATGTAACACATGAACAAAGTGTTTTTATTAATTATCAGACTCTATGAAAGTGCTACGGACATGTGTAACAGTGCAAATTGACACTATTCTTAGTTATAACGTATTCTATCACGTAAAATAATAAGTTAGAGTCAAATTGCTTATTAGTCTATTAGGCTAGATTGTAATAAATTATTAGGAACTTTAGTTCTTATTAATACAAAAAAAAAAAGTGTCAGCAGCCCGACCCCACAATAAAATACCGTACAACATAATGCTGTGGAAGTAGCTAAAATAGACCAAACGCGCGGTTTCTACATCTGTTAACTGTCTTATCTTCCTAACAGCATAAACGGGTGAGCTTAACCGCCCCGCAAGAGATGGTATATGTGGTCCCCATTGTAGTTTCTCGTCTAGAGTGATTCCTAGGAAAACCGTTTGATTAATACATTCCAGTTTTTCTCCATTCAATATGATATCACATTCGCTACTTTTAACATTAGGTAGTTTAAATCTAATGCATTTGGTTTTTTTTTCATTTAGAACCAAATTATTTACCGTAAACCAATCTTGGACCTGAAAAATAGAATTATTCACGTCATCAAGGTTTTGTGACCGTCGGTCTATTTTAAAGATCAATGACGTGTCATCTGCAAATAAAACCATCTTTGGTTGATTTTGAAGTAATTGGGGTAAATGGTTAATGTAAACTAAAAAGAGGAATGGACCCAATATCGAACCTTGAGGAACGCTCATTGCCATTTCAGACCCCAATGAGTTCACGCCGTTTACTTAAACTTTAACTTCTATCTTTCAGGTATGATCTAAGTAAATCAAGAGTTGTATTCCTAATCCCATAGTGATCTAGTTTCAGCAGAAATGACTCATGGCTAACGCAATCGAAAGCCTTAGAGAGGTCACAAAAGATTCCAATGGCATCTTGTGCTTCCTCCCAGGCGTTAAAAATGTTCTTTATTAGGGTGACACCGGCGTCAGTGGTACAACGACCTTTAGTGAAACCGTACTGTTGTTCATGAAAGATGGAATTTTTATTGAAGTGACGTAACATTTGATTGAGCATCAACTTTTCAAACACCTTACTGAGAACTGGCAGAATTGACACCGGCCTATAATTGTTGGGTTCTTTACTATCTCCGGATTTGAACAAAGGAACTACTTTACTGCGCTTCATGAGATCCGGAAAGACTCCTTGGTCCACACTGGTGTTAAATATGAAAGCTAAATAGGGCGCAATGGTTTCGATGATAGATCTACAAACTTTGACAGACATGCCCCAGAGATCTTCTGTTTATTTAATTTTAAGATCTTTAAAAGTTTTTAAAACAGCCTGGGGGTTTGTATGCTGAAACCTAAACTCCAAAGGGCATACCTTTATATTATTTCTAATTAAGGCAGCAGAAAGCGCGGGTGAGGAACTTCGTAGAAAATCTATCCCATTTTATTCTATGTATGAAAACTCCTTGCTACTAAACTTTTTAAATAGACTTATTTTATAGCTCAACTGCAAAACTAATGATAGAGCTCGTAAACAAAAGTCACGACCGCGTAACAGAAAGATGCATAGGCAAAAGATTTAATTTTCGAATCAAAATCAGTTGTTAAACATGGCGTACTTTCAGAGGCTATAGCCTCTGAAAGTACGCCATGTTTAACAACTGTCATTGTAACTGTCATTTTCAACCAAAGTGAGTTAGGCCCAGTAGGCGGCAACGCCAACGGCTTCAGAGGCGTTTTTTAGGTCCTCAGAAGTGTAGGTATGTGGACACTTTGGACACTCCAAAATATTACGCCAAACTATGGACCTATAAAAAAAACTCGGACGGATTCTCGTTAACAGAAAACTGTGTCACTCAGAGTCAGTCAGCTCGCTGTACGTACAGGCCGGCACGCACACATTCACAGCATACTCACCCATTACGCGTGCAAACATCAACACAGTCGACACGTCCTACGCGGCAAAAAAGTATTGAAATACAGCATCTCTTGTGTGGTGAAATGTTGTAAAAACCGTAGCGATCAGAAGAAAAAAAATCCAGGAATCACGTTTCATGAGTAAATGTCAACACAACATCTTAGTTCCCCATTTTATAGATTACAATCAATCTTCATTCACTAGAACAAAATAATTCATCACAAGGCCAGTGTTGTCAATATTCACGTGTGCAAATTACCCTAAATATATGGGAAATTTATATTTTTTTTAATCAATTCAACTTATTTAGGTTATTTATTACTAGTTATTTTATATTCTTTTTACTACATTTCCTAAAGAAAATGAAGTATGGAGAAATTATTGGATTATAAAAAAATCGAAATTGTAACTGTCAAAATGACTGGATTAAAAAAAAATACTCCGCATTTGGGATGTTATACAATAGATACAGTAAATATTTTTTACAAATAAAATATTTTCAATTATTAACTATGTTGTTAATTGCACATATTTTCATAGGGAGATTTGGTTCTTACCATTAACCTGTTAAAATAGCACGGTATAATTCTGCCGACATTTCCAAGAAACTTGTCTCTCGACCTGTATTTGTCTTAAAATAAAACAATAATATATGGGTAAATTTGGCTAACATGACAACCCTAAATTCACTCACACTTAAGACTGTCGCCGCCATTACGGGACACAGTTTTGTCTTAGCGGGAGTTCCGTCTGACTTTTTTTATAGGTCCATGCGCCAAACCTTAATAAATTAGGACAAAGACAGTATGAAAATGATACATTTTTATGAAAATTAAAAGATTTTTAATAGGTAGTGAAAAAGAGTAGCAACAGTTTTATAACGAATCTATGCATTTGAAGATAACCATTTGAAAAGGCTCTGAAGACATTTTATAACTGCAATTGCTTCTAAAGGATGAAAAGATCTCTTAAAGAGGTATAAAGGCGACCGTTTAATGAATGTAGAAATCGACTTCCACGTAGCGATGCTACGCCGTCCACTCTCTGCTCAATCCCCGAAGGGTTATGCAGAGGTGTACATTTCGCCATTTTATGGGTGGACTTGTACGGACAGTAGATATAGTATAGGAGTAGGTAAAGAAAAATATGTGCATCCCTGATGTCGCGTGTTCGCGGCAGCACTAATAGTATTCTCAGTGTGTTCACAGAACGGTGGGATTCCCCGATGTGGCGGAGGTGGATGCAGCTCCACGCTGAATTTTAATTTTAATTGTGCTGTTTATCTTTGTCTGTACTAACACTAAATAATCAGTAAAATTGTTACTAACCCTTTGGACATTTGTCTGAAATAAAATTATTATATTCTACAGCCAGGAAAATTAATAATTTACTTATATTTTACTCTGAAATATCGAAATAAATATCTGCTGTATGAAACAACAAAAATGAAATATTTACTCGATGAAATGTATGAAACAGATGTTTTTTTTTTTGCTATTTTGTAGTTGGTCCCATAGTGAAAGTCGCTCATAATTATGAGTACTTTCACATCCTGTAAGGTTAACAGTGAATTTAAAATCACCTTGTATACAGGGTGGCAGGGACATCGACGCGAAACTTGTTACCATGGATTCAGTACATCACACTTGACCCCCGAGCGTTGATATTTCTTTTCAGTAATTTAAAAAAAAAAACATCTGTTTCCTACAGATGTGCAATACCTACTCAGTCAAAATGTATGGAAAAGCGATATTTTTTTTTGAATAACCGACGAAACATTTTAGCGCAGGGGATCAAGAATGATGTACTGAATCCACGGTAACAGGATGCGCGTCGATGTCCCTTCCACCCTGTATAGATTGGTGTTTAATAGCGACGTTGGTCAATGCGTTGTTTTGTACACATGGCTACACATCAAGCTATATATCCAGTATAAGCTGATCTCGCATTAACAGGATTTCCGTACAATGAGAGGTCAGCGTATATTGGAAATGTATAGCTTGATGTGTAGGCTTGTGTACCCACGTCAATACAAAATATGTTCTTTTTGAAAGTATTGTTTAGGATAGTCGTAACAAATTGCAATCAATATTATAGCAGTATAACATTTTTAAAACTTGAGATGTGTGACGCTGCCAGTATATATTTTTTGTTTCTAGTCATTCTCACCTGCCCTCTTCTCTGCATCTCTAAAAACGAGGTCCCTCAGCAGCACAGGATCCGCAGCACCCTTACTATTGCGGGCAGTCACCGCCAGGTCTTCATCTTCCTCCAAAGACTCCACCGCTGACCAGCTAATGTTGAACCAGACTATTAGATCTGTGGAAAAAATAACTTTCTGAGAAAATCTTGATGATTCATCATCTTCCTCCCTTGTCACTTGTTAGTTGGGGTCGGCGTAACACGTTTTTAGGGATCCATACCTCAAGAGGAAAAAACTGGAACCCTTATAGGATCACTTCGTTGTCCGTCTGTCTGTCTGTCAGTCTGTCAAGACCCTTTTTCTCAAGAATGCGTAGACGTATCAAGTTGAAATTAATATCAAATATGTAGATTTACAGTCCCTTGGAGCTCTAAAAAAATCTGAAAACTCATTCACACAACATTCATGTAGCATTAGTTACGTGGTAGTTTCAATAAACCATCATCTATGGCTATCTGTGACTTATCATTCATGCTAACATCCAAGGTGTGTGCGACCCAGTCAGCAGCGCATACCACTACCTACCCGCAAATAAACCCCATACTTAGTATTGTTCTATCACCCTCAGTTTCCGTTAAACATTGAATTACGCGAATGTTGCTTACTGACGTGTGTTTGCGATACATTAACATAAATTTATTTAAATTGAAACGGTTGTTCATGTGATCGGTATTTCTGTATATCGTAATAAGATGCCCAGAGTTTGTGTAAATCATCCTGATGACTTTTGTCAATTTTCGGTCAACTTACTGTTATAAGTTAATGTCGTAGTTTGGCACTTCGTTAAAACCTGTTATTTTTGTAATTATTTTGGGTTTCCGGTGCGTAATTTAAAAACCTGGACTCCTAGTATTAGTGCATAGTGTATTAGTTTATTAACGTCATGGGAAAAAGGATCTAGTCATGTGCCACTTAAAATGAAAAAAAATTACCTTCTGTTGCAAAAAATCTGAGGGCGACTGATTTTTTTTATAAATGCAGATTATTTACGGACTAGTTGTAAATACAAAATAACCCATTCAATTTCATTTAACTTTCATTGAGGTCAGTTTTGTCTATAAGTGTTATTAGTTTTTTTATTTTTTTCTTTATTTAATTTAGGGACTTTTATATAAAATACATGGCAGTCCCATCGTACCTTATTACAGCTACAATACAGGAATTCCTCGAATTTGCCTCTTAGACCAAACGTCAACTCATTATGTAGACTTAAAACGAAGACTTACAAATCTCAACAGACTTTTTGCAGCACCAGACAGTGGCATAGACAAAATCTCGTGAAACAATCCCATGTTATTTTTATTTAATTGTAGATCTATTATTAATTTTTCTCTCTCAAACTGAAAGCGGACACATTCCGTCAACAAATGTACAACGTCTTCTGTAAAATATTGAATTCGCCGATAATAATATATAATATGCAAACGTTTTAAGCACTTACAAATGAACCATCATACGAGTGACACATTCACTCGATGCCGAAAAAGTTATGTAGGAATGAACGTTCATGTGATCCATTCATTTTATTTTTCGATCATTCGGTAGCGGAGTGAAAGACGCCTAGTGCCGAAAACCGGTTCACTATTGAATTCATTTATCACTTTTTGTTCATTTTGTGTCCAGACGAAACGAGTGTAAGATGCAATGAAAGGCAAAAATGAATAAAAAGTGAAGCGTCTGATATCGGTTTTCATAAGACTGTATTCCCCACCAATTATGTTTAAAACCCAATATAATAGTGAGCGAGCGTATTACTATTAAGAGGAGGCTCCCTATTTTTATGTTAATTTGCATCAATATTCTAAAACAGTCACACATACAAGCAAAATTAAACTTTAGTATATGATTTATAGGATCTTTTTCTTTCCATGTTAAAGACAGTAGGTAATTTTAATATTTTATCTCAATATTTTTTTTATTCGAAAACCATGTCTATATTAAGGATAATTCTAAAAAACAAACAAGATTGTTTAGCTTTTATATCTAAAATAAATATTCACAGCAAGAAAATATAGTTTATTATCCCGACACGAGATTTTTTTTCTCTTGATCAATTATTACTTTAGTTATAAACGAAATAAGAATTGAGACTTACGCTATTTAGTTTCGTGCTCGAACACGATCAAAGAGCGCACGCGATATTCAACTTTATTACTGATGTGTTAGCGTTTAACACATAACGGAGTGGCGGGGAGCGAGGGGCGGATCTTGCGTTCGAAATTTGATTTAGACTGCCTGCTCTTAACCAGGCATAAATTCGGGTTGCTACACAAACGAATGCAAGAATTTGAATTAATTTAGAACTTCGTGATAGAAAAACTCTTTGCCTGCTCGAGCCCATGACCCTCATGCCCACAAATGGTGCTTGCGTGTATACCAAACGAACAAAACCGCGAATACAATCTCCACAACTAATTTATCAATCTCTTCCAGAATATTGATATCTTCGCTTTTCCAACTAATAAATTTAGAGGCCTTGTTCGTGGAACAATTTTGTATATTGCTCCGTAATATTTTTAATTCTTAATCTTATAATTTATAGATATTTTTATAATTTCTTGTTTTTATTTTTTATTTTGCATGCCTTTTTAGTGTATAGTTTCAACATAACAGAATAATTTAATTGCAAGCGCACATCGCATTAGTTTTCTAAGTTGTTTTTATAATATGTGCAAAATGTCGTGGGTTATACATTTACTCAATCAACAGCTCAAATTTTATGTATTAATGTAATGTGTAACTGATTATTTTCCCAAATAAATAAAATAAATAAAAATAAGTGTAAGACAAATTCTTGAATATGGAGATCTATCGGTCTCCTCACGATGTTTTCAATAACTCTCAACTTAGGTCAGCAACAATAGATAAATTATATACTTTTTTACAGTACACACTAGAATATAGAATATTATGTACAAGTATGTAAAAAAAAACCGGCCAAGTGAGAGTCGGACTCACGCACGAAGGGTTCCGTACCATTATCTATAAAAACGGCAAAAAAATCACGTTTGTTGTATGGGAGCACCTTAAATATTTATTTTATTCGGTTTTTTAGTATTTGTTGTTATAGCGGCAACAGAAATACATCATCTGTGAAAATTTCAACTGTCTAACTATCACGGTTCATGAGATACAGCCTGGTGACAGACGGACAGACAGACAGACAGACGGCGGAGCCTTAGTAATAGGGTTCCCGTTTTAACCTTTGGGTACGGAACCCTAAAAAGGAGAAAAACTGCATCAAAAGATACAGAGATCATTTTCAAGCTACATTATGAAAATTCTGTAGGTATACCAACATTAAAACAAAATAAATTAAATCCCAGTCTAGATAACAGGACATACAATTCGTCACATCTGTCGGATATTTCATTTCATCTCATTATTGTAAACGGACATTCTGACATCGATAACATATTGATTTTGGTCTGCAAAACCAATTACTGGCACTCGACGCCATTTTAAAATATTAACGTGCGTTTTGTTACAGGTAAGGGTAGTTGGCCGTTACCATTTTTAAATGGTTTGCTTTGAAAGTCGTTCGATGCAATGCGCATCTTTTTTATGGGAATTGAAACTCATAGACTGAAAGATTATATTTTTGAAATAATTATATAATGGTGGAATCTTTAGTGCATTTGTTTTGATATTATTTTTAGATTTATTTTTTGCCATCGCACTTCACACTAATATTATAAAGGCAAAAGTTTGTGAGTGTGTGTGTGTATATTTGTTACTTCTTCACGCTCAAACGGCTAGACCAATTTTTATAAAATTTGGACACTCTGGAATAAGACAGCTACTTTTTATCCCGATATTCTCACGGGATCGAGACTTACGCGGGTGAAAGCGCGGGGCGTAGCTAGTAATTCTAATAAAGAGAACCAATCTTAGAGAAAGGTATGATATTCGGACATCACTTTTGTAAAGTATGTAGCCATAGCCTTGATCGTGGATTTTCTTCTTTTTACAACACGAGCTATAATAATTATATTTCATGCCATCCAAAATAGTAGCTAGTCACTAAGTGAAGCTGACTGTTCTTTTGGAGCATGGCTAAAATCGGAACTAACACTGCCATATTGTATTTAGGGTTCCGTACACCAAAAGGAAAAAACTGGCCAAGTGCGAGTCGGACTCGCGCACGAAGGGTTCCGTACCATTATCTATAAAAATGGCAAAAAATCACGTTTGTTGTATGGGAGCCCCCCTGAAATATTTGTTTTATTTTAATTTAATTATTTATTTTTAAAGTGAATATATAACTAAATATAATTTCTGTGAATATTTCAAGCGTCTACCTGTTGCCGTTATCAATATCGAGCAAAAAAAAACACGTTTGTTGTATGGAAGCCCCCTTAAATATTTATTTTATTCTGTTTTTTAGTAGTTTTTGTTATAGCGGCAACAGAAATACATCATCTGTGAAAATTTCAACTGTCTAACTATCACGATTCATGAGATACAGCCTGGTGACACACGGAAAGACAGACAGATAGACGGCGGAGCCTTAGTAATAGGGTTCACGTTTTACCCTTTGGGTACGGAACCCTAAAAACGGAACCCTTGTAGGATCACTCTTGTGTCTGTCTATCTGTCTGTCCGTCAGTCACAGTCGATTTGCTCCGTATCTACTGGACCGATTAAGTTGAAACTTAGGACACATGTAACGTAAATAAATGATTTTTGAAATGAGGGTTACTTTGGGGGGAAAATTAGAAAATTAAAAAAACTGTAAAACCGCAAACTGTACCGTGTGACAGTGCTTATTGTGAGGGTCTCTGATATATTTGTTATATAGTTTTGAAATAAAAAGTTTTAAAGTTATTTAAGAAAATAGATAAAAATGATTTAAAAAAAAATGTTATTGTTGTTGTTGTTGTTGTGTTGCTGTTGTTGTTGTGTTGTTGTGTTAATGTTATTTTTATTTACTTTTATTATTATTTTGGTTAAATATTTTATCCATTTTATTTATTTTATTATTTATGTACACACAGTAAAATACAGAGAGATACGACATAATTATAATATTATTTTACGACATAATTTTATTTATAGTTAATGTGTTAAAATAACATGGTAAATCTCCATTTGCAATTGGAATGTATGGGAGAGCATGTTTTTCAAATATAATATTAAGTTTGTTCTCGGGAAAAAAAAATGGTAGCTATATTACATATTCATTGTACGGAACCCTCATCACGCGAGTTCAACTGGCACTTGTTTAATTATTGAATTAAGAAAACATGTTTAACAGTGTGTCGTGATGGCCCAGTGGTTACGCCATCGCCTCTCATTTATGAGGTTGTGAGTTCAAATCTGGGCAAGTACCAATGTACTGGGCTGTTACTGAGATATTCCGGATGGAAAAACCCAATAACACTTTGCCCGACCTGGGAATCGAACCCAGGACTTCATGCTCAGCATTAGCGCTTGCGACCATTATACCAACGTGGCAGCCAATAATAAAGTAGATATTTATTTATAGATGTCAATAAAACAGAATGCAACGAGTGGGCGTTTTTCACGAAAATTCTCATTTCGATAAACTGAATTATTTAAATTCTTATTAATAGAAATGTTGGAATTGTGATGAAATAATTTTAACACAATATTAAATTGAAATTAATGAAAAGCTCCGCTTTACAAATTATTTTATTTCAAATAATCTTGTTAATTTTAACTGAAATGCGTGTTATTCTGAATTTCTGAAAATCATACAAAGCGTACGTGAAATTCAGATGCTCGATAAAGTGAGCTTCCAAATATTTGCTGAATTCTCATTGTGGAAAAATAAATAAAATATCTATATCTTCTATACATATCTATAATAAAATAGTAACGAAGTCAAAACCGTAAATTGAATATTTTTGAAAAAGTAATTGCTACGAGGTATGGGGACGAGTCTGATGCAAAAAATGTAGTTTTTAGAATTTTGGTCCGTTTGTCAGTTTGTCTGGATGTATGTTCCGGATTGGTGCAGAAACGGCTGAATGGATTTGGATACAATTTTGCACACAGATAGCTTATAACCTTGATTAACTTGTTCCCGTGAGATATTTTCCGTTACCCACACACGCGAAGTCCCGGGCCAAAGCTAGCCTTGAATAAAGCAGCACAGTATGTGAAGGATAGGTTACGTTCTGTAGCAGAATTAACTCTCAGTAAAAAAATGCAGTAATATTACCCAGCACCCTTTCATTCCTCCAATACATCAAACGTCACATGTCAATCAAATCCCCCTTAATACAACTTAGGTTTTGTAATTCCAAAAGAAAATGAACTTACCAACAAAATTAGCAGTAGTATTACCCAGCACCCTTTCATTTCCCCCAATACGTTTAAAGTGAAGTGTCGGTTGAGTCCCCCATCGTACCCCACCACGCATTTGACAGAGAGGTAATGATTTTCGCAAATAAGTGTGAACTTACCAACAAAATTAGCAGTAGTGTTACCCAGCCCCCTTCCGTCTTCTCCCAAAACATCTAAAGTGACGTATTTGTGGAGTCCTCCATCGCACCCCACCGCGCATTTGACAGAGAGGTGAAGGTTTTCGCAAATAAGTGTGAACTTACCAACAAAATTAGCAGTAGTGTTACCCAGCACCCTTCCGTTCTCTCCCAATACGTCTAAAGTGAAGTGTTGATTGAGTCCTCCATCGTACCCCGCCGCGCATTTGACAGAGAGGTGTGGCTCGTTGCGCAGGAGCAACCGCTTTGCTGTGCAGTTCCGTGGGGGTGAAGGACGAGCTGTTGGTAAAAACAAATATTAGAATCTTTGGAGACGATTAATTTTTTTCAGAAATATCTACAATACGTAGATAAAATAAATACTCTCAATTAAAAAAAATGCAACTCAAATATACGCATCGACTCCTTATTTTCGTCAGTTAAAAACTTATATAGACAACCTATAAATGGACCAAGGTACAGAAAATCGTATTGTTTATTTATTCCTCCTGAAGTTTATTATTATCCCTAACTTCTTTTAATAAACCAACAAAATCACCAACAGTTTTATTAACTCTAACTCCATCATGGTCATTAGGTATCCTATCTCCCAAAATACACGTCAAAATAAAACAAAAATTCCTTAGAATCCACACCCACTTAATCAATTTAACTTCGAAATAGAAATCGCAACGGCTGCCAAATAATCAAACTTGATCGGCGAGACTTTGCCAGATAATTCCTAGAAACTTGGTACCTAGTGTAAATTAATAATTTTAGCAAATTAATTAAAACATTCCAGTTTCCGTGAATTGATCGGTGACCCGAGTTTTAAGGCCACGTCCTAACGAAAACGATCGTCGCACGAACACGCGACCGTCGCGATTATTTTGCTTGGCGGACTCGAACGCGTGGTCGCGCCGACAGAACTTATGAACGCGAGAACGCCGCCGACAATCGCCTATTCGCGCGAACGATCATTTTTTCGCTCTTTTATATACTAGCTGCTGCCGAGGACCTTGTGGCTAAATAATAACAGCCACCCGGGTCGATCAATCAGGTTAAGCTACGTTTGCCGCGGTTGGTCCGTGGATGGGTGGTTTTATGGTGTACATAATAAAGAGTATTCTATTCCATAGGTGACCATCTTTACATACCAAGATTCCTCCGTGCCTCGGAAAGCATTTTAAGACGTTGGTTCTTTGACAGTCGTTACGGGTCGTCAGAAGCCCGAAAATCGGACAACCAGTCTTACCAAGGGGTATCATATTACCCAGTTACTGGGTTGTGGAGGTCAGATAGGCAGTCGCTCTATGTAAAATACTGGTATTCATCTGCATCTGGTTAAACTGGAGGTCAATCCCAAAATAGTTGGGAAAAGGCTAGGCAGATTGACTTCTTGATGCATTGATTGCATGTAGTATCTGAAAACACTAGTGTGCTCAATCTATTAAGTATTTTGAATATATATATACTGAAAGGGCTAAAATAATCAGTTAAGCCAGGTAAAATCAGGGATGCCGGAGGACACGGCGCGGCATACGCTGGCAGAGTATGCCGCGCTGCCGGCCGTGGTCCGGTCGATGGCCGGCAGTGAGGAGTCCTGGGATGCGGTGGTAAATCACGTTAAGCCGTTGGTCCCGGCTGTCATTTGTAGATCTTTAACAGTTGTTACCAAGGGATATCGTGTTACCCAGTAACGGGGTTGTGGAGGTCAGATAGGCAGCCGCTCCATGTAAAATACTGGTATTCAGCTGCATCCGGTTAGACTGGAAGCTGACCCCAACATAGTTAGGAAAAGGCGACCCGCAACTTCATCCGCGTGAAATTTTGTGTTCCCCCCACCCACCGCGTCGCATCGCATCGCCCGTCCACGCTATTACTTTGTTTTCGCTTAACGTGCTTTCTGACTTTTTAAATTTTTGTTCTGCTCTTAAGGGTCGTAGCTTGATGTTAAATAGCCTTTAACCTTCCCCGAGAATGGAGTTATTAAATACAAAAATATTTTTGCAAATCCGACTGGTAGTTCCAGAGACAAGCTCATTCAAACAAACAAATAAACTCTTCAGCTTTATTATAATAAAATATAGACAACATAGTTGCGCGATTAATCAAGACGCGTCTGTAGGAAGGTACGCGATCGATGCGATCATTTTTATCAAAATCAAAATATTTTATTTCACATAAACCTACATGGGCACTTATGAAACGTCAAAAGCTAGGTGCACGGTTCCAATTGGTCGTTTCTTATGGAGAAGAGCCGGCAAGAAACTCCGCGGTTGCTCTTATAAAAATAATTGGCTTTTACAATGTTTTCTCATTAGTGTTTATAGGTACGGGAGGACAGTGTAGGCCCGTCAACAAGTACTCACGTACTTAACAAAATAGAAAATGGTCTACAAATCTACAGTCTATTAAGCCTACAAAGTTTTCACATTCACAAAATGTATGCATTTTAACGTCAAAATTCGTAAGTAAATGATCGCGTGAATCGCGTACTCGCGCGACTATTGCTTTCGGTTAGGACATGAGGTTCGGCTTCGAAGGCATCGATGCCGTTTTAAAATACGGTCGAACTTTTGCAATCGCTACTTGGATCGTATACGGGTTTACGGCAAAACTTGCACTACAACCAAGACCTCATTCCAACTGTTTTAAATACGATCCGTTTTTCTGTTCCGTTTTAGTTATGGCTCATTGGTGTACTGCTTACCTACATGAAGTTTGTGGAGTGTATGTGCAGTGTAAGTATGAAAAATAAAAGTAAACTGAGTTTGTTTTGGTTTGATTACCGATGGGAGAGAGGAAAGAGGTTGTTTATTGAAATTTTACGTAAACTGTAACGTACTCAGCCACAGCACGAATGCAACTTTTAGTAAGTATTTTGTGAATGTGAGAACGTTGTTGGTTTATTAGACTGGAGATTTGTAGACCATTTTCTATTTTGCCTACACTGTCCTCCCATATCTATTAAAAGCTCGTACAGACTCGCGTGATCAAACTCAAAGCATTTATTTCAATTAAACCATTTACATGCACTTTTGAACTGTCAAGGAGTCGGTCAGTTACAAATATGAAGCTAGTTGCCCATTTCAAAGCGTAGTAGGTTCCTATGGAGAAGAACGGGCAAGAAACTCCACTTAATTTAAAAGGGTGTCCCTTTTAAATGAAAATATTTATACAAAGTATTGGTTACATCATTCATGTTAAAATTATATCTACATATTGTGAGAACGATGCAAAACGTCAGAAGCGTCCGTGTTAAAAATTAAAAGAAAAAACAATTCACAATTAAAATAAGCCGTGGCAGCTAAGAGATGACCAGTCCCAACTGACAGCGCCCGTTCACGAACATGACTGCATGGATCAGCACCATTCAGCTCAACCATTTTGAAGGGATCTAAATGATCCAAGACACGCGCCACCATCAGCGAGACATCTGAGTGAGCATGACATACTCTCAGCCGCCAGGGCACATTCAAGTCAATGAAAGACATATTACCCGGTAAATATCCGGATATCGCGGGCGTGACAGGCACCAAAAAAGTAATTGTGCTACTAGTTTCGCATCGCGCCCGCGATATCGCACTAGTCTGTACGAGCCTTATCACTGATGGAATTTGAAAACATTGTAAAAGCCAATTATTTTTAAAAGAGTAACCGGCTCTTCTCCTTAGGATCGCCCAATTGGAACCGTGCACCTAGCTTCTGACGTTTCATAAGTGTCCATGTAGGTTTATGTGAAATAATATATTTTGATTTTGAAAGCGAGCAGTGGTGGCACAGTGATAAAAACCGCGACTTACGAGTTGTAGGTCATAGGTTCAAACCTAGACAGGCGTTTTACTTTGTGTTAATTAATTATCATCACTACTGCCCTCAAAATTTTGAAGGAAAACATCGTGAGGAAACCAACATTGTCTTGGAACCAAAAATTCGAAGACATGTGACATCTACCAACCCGCACGGGCCCGCGTAATGGATTATGGCTCTCACCGAGAGACAGGCCTCCTGTGTCCCAGAAGTGGCCAAATTATAGGCTGATTAAGCAGCTAATGCGAAAGTGATAAGGTAGGCTGCGAAATTATTATTTTATTATTATTTTCTTAGTCAGTATCAGTTTGGAGTCAGCTTCCAGTCTAACCGGATGCAGCTGAATATCAGTATTTTACATGGAGCAACAGCCTATCTGATCTCCACAACTCAGTTTCTGAGTAACACGATACCCCTTGGTAAGACTGGTTGTCAGACTTTTGGGCTTCTGACTACCCGTAACGACTGTCAAAGATGACTGTCCACGAATGACAGCCAGGACCAACGACTTAACGTGCTTTCCGAGACACGGAGGAATCTTGGTATGTAAAGATAAAATAAATTATTATGTTAATATGTATCAGCCGATGTATTCTAAAATCTCACCGTGGTCTCACTTAGGTGAAGTGATGATTTAGTGATGATGGCATTCCAACTGATGCTAGTTCACTTCATCTTAGTTTTCATCATTCATCATCATCATTTCAGCCAAAAGACGTCCACTGCTGGCCTCCCCCTAAGGGGGTGTTTGCCATAATTGCCACGCTTGACAGGCGGGTGGGCGATCGCAGTATGGTGTTAAAATGCATAAAGAACGCTGCTGCCCATTCTCTAGTAAGTCCCTTAGTCGCCTTTTACGACACCCACGGGAAGAAATGGGGTGGTGCTATTCTTTACGTCCGGCACCACACGGAGCCAGCCAGCACACCATCTTAGTTTTCACGGTGACATTTTTACAGAATTTCACTGCAGGTTGTATGATTTAAATATAATTCGAGACTGTAACAAATACCCTAAGTATACAGAAGCATTATTTTTGAAGGAATTTGACTTAAACAAACTTAGGGGCTCATTCAGTCAGTTTTATCTCAACTAACGTCAGAAGGTGCCAAAAATTGTGTCGTTTAATAACTGCCCTTCATCTGTGGCTTCCATCTTTGTTCACTATTATAATAAGTTGTGTTTGTATGTGTTATAAATAAGTGTTAATGTTATTAAAGTTAAAAGGCACGATGGGGTTGGCGTATCTGGATAAAAACCTCTAAATAAATAAAGAGAAACGAAAAAAACTTCAGATAAACCAAATTCAAGAATTTTAAGTAAAACTTTCAGGTATTATATACAGAGTCAAACTAAAATAGCTAGCAAAACTCTAAATAAAGAAAAATTAACCAAGGGGATAAAGCAGTGTCTTCTGTCGCGGATGACGATTTAAATCGCGAGCGTAACGAAGGACTCGAGGTTTACACCCTCGCTACGCGCGCTCGGGAGTAGCGAGGGTGTTAAAAACTTAAATCACGAGCGAAGCGAGGGATTTAAGACGAGTCCTGAGTGCAGCTTTATCACCGAGGAAAGTACTCTACTTTTCGTACCATTTGCGAAAAAATTAACACAATAATAATATGAGATAAGCATTTGTTAAAAATAATGACAATTAAAAGTAAAAGTTAACATTCGAAACATTGGTCCAATTATTGATAGAGAGAGTTACATTTTTGTTTGGTACATTTATTGTTGATGACTTGATTTGAGTATTTCTCTGTTCTTACGTCTGAGGAACTTGCGTTTCATTGTAGATAGCATACGTCGGAGATAGTGGTGGTGGTGCATCGTGAGTTACGGACGAAGATAAGATGCCGGAAGTTGATTGTTGTGGCTCTGATGCATTAAGTTTTATATTTTTGTTAATTTGACTGCTTAATATGGTTTTATTCGCCATTGAGCTTTCGATATAACCCTCAGCTACTCTATCAGAGCTCCAACCACCGTGTCTTTTTATTGACGTAATATCCGCCCCTGAATCCGCCAAGAAAGTCGCCGAAGTTCTTCTAAAGCAGTGACCGGTGTAGAGTTCAACATCTTTATGTTTTAAATATTTAGCAATTTCCTTTGGCATATTGCTAATTTTATTTTTGCCGATGGCTTGTCGAGTACATTTCCCATTCCGATAGTTTATAAAAAATCTATTGTTTTCCATGTTGGTGGGACGTAATGCTTGGTATTTATGAATGATTTTAGTATATTGTCCTTGTACAATGAATGACCGTTTTTTCTTTGTCTTAGTTTCCTTTACATTAATCAGCAGTAACTCATTGGAATGATTTTCAACGTCCTCCACCTTTAAGTTTACAAGTTCACATCCGCGGCAAGCACCATTCCAATACATTAGAGTCCAAAAATTAAGGCCACCTATAACAAAGGTAAAAAACAGGTAAATGTATAGAATAATTACCATTACTAAGATACGACATATTCATAGTTAAATCATGTATACTTACTTTTGTGGCCAGAAAAATTTCGTCAAGAGCTTCATTAAGAAATTTTTCCACATTTTGAGTCGTAAAAATTTTAGACTTCTTTGCGCAATGCCCTTCTGATTTTCTTTTTAAAAAAGCCAGTAATTTCGTGAATCTATTTATTTCAATGCTGTGTTTGATGCTTATTGTAGCTTTCAGTTTTGAGTAAATGCACCAAAGTGTATTCGGATTCTTTGTCTTGAATAAATAATCAAAATAGACAAGAAGTACTGATTCTGAAATTGATAGGCCTTTCGCACTTCTCCACGTTGAAAATTCTTCATAAGTTTTTAAATAATTTTCCTTGGATTTTGTTGAAAGCAAATTATTTATATTTAGCGGCAGCATTTGCACTGATGGAATGCGACAATTCACTGTCACTGTCGCTTTGATTTAACATCGTAACGTATTTTTAGTACATTAACTTATTTATAAAAATAAATTAAAATAAACTTAACGTTTATGTATTTGAAGAAAACAAAAATGCGGCAAATTCCTAGACTAATATTTTTTGTCCGAAAAGCAAAGGCATCAAGCTCATACAGCCTCGTCGGTTTTCGTAATTTTATTTAATAATCATAACTGCATAATAAATGCGTATTCCTTTTTCAAAAAGATGTATAATGCTTTGTAAACAAACTCAATGGTGTAAACACAGATGTAGTTCAATATAAATTTCGGTAAGTATTCCAAATTTAAATCACATTCTCCCCCTAGAGGATGAATGAAATTCAGTACAATTTTCTTTCCCTGTTTTTAACAGATTAAAAATGACTATTGTTATGTTCGCTTTTTGTGGCATAGAATGTCACTTTTTTGAGCAAGTGGTACGAAAAGTTATATATGCAACTGTTATATAATAAGGGGTTGTATAATACGAGGAGTATCACATGAGTGTTTTAATACCTAATTATATACAGTTGCATACAAGACTTTATCTACACTCATGATTATGAATCCTATAATATAATATATTTTTGTACTTAATACTTACTAATATCGTTTTTGTAATACTAAAAACGAACAAAAATGGCGGGATACGACGTGAATTCGAATAACATAATTATAAGTTTATTTTTTTATTACGGCGCTGTGGTAGTGAAACGCGCGTGATATGTTCTTTTTTTGAAATTCATAAAGATACCAAGAATTGAGTAGTGAGAAAAGGAGTTGCATAATGAAATTTAGTACAGCATTATAACACACTCATTTGGATGATATAATGGTTACTATGACACTCGTTGTTTTAATGTTAGCAATAAGCTAACTGTTTCAGAAACTATTATAGAGGATTTATAGCATGGGTGTACACTAAATATATTACAATAATATTAATTAATTAACTTCATTATTTTTTTATTTATTACAATTTAAATATAGTGTGTTACAATTTAGTGTTTTTTTAAATTTATTTATGTTGTATTTTTTTTGTAGTTAGTACCTAGTTAGTGTAAATAATTAGTTGTGTAATTTAATAAAAACTTAAAAATAAATGATTTACAACACAACAAAAAAAAAAAAATATAATTATCAATTAAAACATTTTTTTTTATCGTCCCAACCACGATGCTTACCCAGAGCAAGTGTATCGTATACAAAATAAAACAGATTTTCTCAGCTCACACTTCAAGTAACAATACTACGAACTGTGGTTGAAGAAAAAAAAAAAAATATCGTGCTTATGTATCGACGTTTGGCTCCCAGACTGGAGCGGGCCGGGGCTGCTTTGAAGCGGCTCCTGGCCAATCTAGGGGGTCCAAACGCCTCCTGCCGGAGGCTCTACGCGGGGATCGTGCGGTCCATGGCCCTTTACGGGGCACCGGTGTGGGCGCGTTCTCTGAGGCTGCGACCAGCGCAGCGGTTGAACGCGTCCCAAAGGGTCATGGCCATCAGGATGGTACGGGGATACCGCACGGTCTCCCGTGAGGCGGCGAGCCTCCTTGCCGGATTGCCACCATGGGATCTGGAGGCGAAAGTCCTCGCGCACATTTGGGTGTGGCGCGAAGAGGCGAAACTCCGGGGCATAACTCCGCTGCCGCAAGAAATTGCGGCACAGCGGACGGAGCTCCGGAGGGATCTCATGGCGACATGGAGAGTGCGATTGTCGCAACCCAGCGCTGGGCACGCCACAATTGTGGCGATAAGTCCCCTCTTTGAGGAGTGGCTGGAGAGGCGCCACGGCGTCCTCACCTTCCGCCTGACGCAGGTCCTCACCGGACATGGATGTTTCGGGAGGTTCCTGTTTAGGATTAAGCGGGAGGAAACGCCCGGGTGTCACCACTGTGTGGATCGCCCGGAGGACACGGTGGAGCATACGGTGGAGGTCTGCCCAGCTTGGGCGGAGCACCGCCGTGTCCTCACGGAGGCGATCGGCGGCGGCGATCTCTCGCGTCCGGGCCTGGTTCAGGCCATGGTTCGGAGCGAGAGTGCATGGGAGGCCGTCACCTCCTTCTGCGAAGCAGTTATGCTAGCGAAGGAGGAGGCGGAACGCGTGAGGGTGAGACAAGGTTCGCGCCCTCATGCCCCTAGTCGCCGCAGGAGACGCCCCGGGCGTCGGGAGTCGCAAGCCGATTTCCGGCCACCGTAGGCGCGGGCCTGCGGACGGTGAGCGATGGGTAGCTCGCCGTCCGATAAGGACCAGGCCCGGGTCGACGGCGCGTTGTGTTCCACGCGCGCCTCAAAGAGATGTCAGCACAAACTGACGGGGTCCGTTAGGACCAATGCCTGCCGGGGTTGCGAGTTTGTCCGAAAGGGATATCGTGGCCCTGGCACACAGGCAACGGAAGGAACACGGGTGGGTTTTAGTCAGTAAAAGTCTGACACGCCCTCCAGCTCCGCCCAGAGCGGGAGAAGTTATTTGATGATTTCCCACCCAAAAAAAAAAAAAAAAAATCGTGACCCATCAGGTCTGTAGAGTCAATTTACAGATTATAATCGTTTGGACGATCCAATTTCCCTTCGCTATGTTGACGTAGGTACCCTTTGCGTTAGACAAAAGCAGAACCCTATATTTTTCTTACATTACGCTGTCAGTTTGAAAATACATATTCTTACTATTATGATATTCGATTCCCAGTTTACGTTACAGGGTAACCTGCTTATGTGCGCCCTGGATAAATGAGAAATCTCTACTACTGGTAATTACAAGGAGGTCCCGACACTTTTGTATTGAAATACCTCTCATCATCTGCCTAGCCTTTTCCCAACTATGTTGGGGTCGGCTTCCAGTCTAACCGGAAACAGCTGAATACCACTTACTGGGTAACACGATATCTCTTGGTAAGACTGGTCGTCAGACTTTTGGGCTTCTGACGACCCGTAACAACTTTCAAAGATCTACAAATGACAGCCGGGACCAACGGCTTAACGTGCTTTCCGAGGCACGGTGGAATCTTGGTATGAACAGATGGTCACCCATCCACGGACCAACCGCGGCAAGCGTAACTTAACCTGATCGATTGACCCGTGCGGCAGTTATTATTTAGCCACAAGCTCCTCTATTTTATTTTATTGAAATACCTCTGTTACTGCGAATAATAAAATTAAACCTGCATAACTGAGAATGCATTTGTTAGATTTTTTCGGTTTTCGAATCAGCAATACAACTATCTAAGTTCGTAGAATCCTATTGAATGACTATTTTAAAATAATCAGATTTTGATGATAATCAGATTTTGAATCAGAGATTGATGATTCTAATGATTATAATTTTGTAAAGCCATATTTGTTACGTCCGCGAATCATATTTAGATCAACATACAACCTGTTACTGACCTGCAAATTGCAAAAAACGTAAGAAAATTTGAATTTCGCGGGTGACCTATGCGCATCCCCCTTAACAAATGCACTGTCGAAGTCAAATTGTTACTTTACTGTACCTACATGGTCAGTGCTTGTGAGTGATTGGCGAAAATACAGATACTCGTATGATTATTTATTCAATGAAATATTGTCCGCTGAACTTTTTACAATTTTTTAAATTTAATATTATTAATTTGTTTACGATGGTCATAACATAGAAATTATAGTTGCTGAAATCAATTGCACAGATTTAGTAAATACCAAATTTAACTAAATTGAAATCATTATATTAATACGTGATGCGAAAACTTTGTACTTTACGAAAATTACGCGGACGGAGGAGTATACAATTTGGCACAGTTAAAGTTTATATAGAGGAGGAGTGTAGAAAGCTAATATTTATAATATGCATTAGAAATTCATTAAATTAATAAAAATACATTACACACACCATGCGTTTGACACACACACATAGTACCAGGGCCTCATGACTTGTAGATAGATAGATGACAGAAGTGACAGCTTGAGCATGGAATAAGTAAGTACTTTTTAATAGCATTGAATTAGTATACTCATGGAATTAATAAGTACTTTATAGATTGTAAGTAGAGGGGGTCGAATTTCGACCAGTGGGCGACCACTAGTTATAATAAATTCAGTCTATTAGAATTTAATTATCAAATTCCAAGCAGGTGTAGATTAATTGGTAAGCCGAACGGAAACAAAACGGCAGGCACTATTTTAGCATTTATTTAAACCAGTGAAACAATCACACGATAGTGTATTTATTCAATTCACTTTGAATTGGATTGCCAATTTTCGATAGGACACATGTTAGTCATTTTTTTTATTGATAATTTAGTTTTATCTGTGTATGAGCAATATTTTTTATGCCTCAGGATGGGAAATATACCCGCTTGGTAAAAGGGGGCCCGACTGTGGTCATAAGTATCATAAATAAATTATCCACACGTAATATACGTATACAATGAGAGCAGTGGTGGCCGGGATTTACAAGTTGTAGGTCGTAAGTTCGAACCCAGACAGCCGCTTTATTTTGTGTAAATTATTTCATCACCACTGCTCTCAAAACGGTGATGGAAAACATGGTGAGTGTAAACCAAAAATTCAAAGACATGTGACATAAATAAATAATAAATAAAATAAAAATAAAGAAAAATAAGTGTATTGACACAAAATACCCTTTTAAACAATTCCAATACATTTTACAATAGGTACATTTGATTTTGGGAAAAGGCTGCACAAATAGTGAAAAACCCTACCAACATCCACCAACCCGCACTGGGCCCGCGTGGTGAATTACGGTCCACTCCCTCTCATAGAGAGGAAGCCTGTGTCCCAACAGTGGGAACATTATAGGCTGATTAGGTATACTAATATACAATGTGGAGATGAATACGACAGAAAACACGACGCAATACTGATGCATAGGAGTATTTAGGACCTACTAAATAAATCCTATCATTAAAATTAAGAGCAGGCAGTCTAAATCAAATTTCGAACGCAAGTTCCGCCCCTCGCTCCCCGCCACTCCGTTATGTGCTAAACGCTAATACATCAGTAACAAAGTTGAATATCGCGTGCGCTCTTTGATCGTGTTCGAGCACGAAACTAAATAGCGTAAGAGAAAAAAATATCTTGTGTCGGGATAAAAAACTATATTTTCTTGCTGTGAATATTTATTTTAGACATAAAAGCTAAACAATCTTGTTTGTTTTTAGAATTATCCTTAAAATAGATATGATTTTCGAATAAAAAAAATATTGAGAGAAAATATTACAATTACATAACTGTCTTCAACATGGAAAGAAAAAGATCCAATAAGTCATATCCTAAAATTTCATTTTGCTTGTATGTGTGACTGTTTCAGAATATTCATGCAAATTAACATAAAAATACCCTCCTATGCCTCCTCTTAACAAAATGATTTTAACTAACAAACTTAATAGTAGTGATGGGCCGACTTTGGATTTTACCAATCTTTGACTACTGGCTATAGTGACGAAACTATTGGATACATAAATCAAACATCACAATCTTTATTATCTTTCCGACTACGAATTGTCAACATCCTAATTGGAAATATATAATTTTCGGAAAAGGAATATACTTATTTGAAAATGGATTATACATACACATACATATACTATAAACTCACGCCTTCTTCCCATGGGGGTAGGCAAAAACTATAGAACGCTACCTGCGACGCTCCTTACATACTCCTTTTGCTTCGCCTACGTTCATACATCTGGTCATACACGCACGCCGGTTGCGAGTACTACGCACCTGACCTTTCTGAAGAACATCACCAATTTGGTCATTATATGTCCTCCTAGGGCATCCCCTCCCGGCGTTTCCACTCACCTCTGCTTTATAAATAACTTTGGCTAGTCGCCTTTCACTCAAAAAAGAAGAAGATTATATTTACATTGTATTAGATTTTGTACCACGAGTATACAAGCACAATATCCTAAACGAGCATCATCATCTGGCTAGCCTTCCGCAACTATGTTTGGGTCGGCTTCCAGTCTGACCGGATGCAGCTGAATACCAGTATAACACATGAAGCGACTGTTTATCTAACCTCCACAACCCAGCTATTGGGTCACGCGATACCTCTTGGTATTCTACACAAGACACACGCATTAATTAGCCTCTAAAATACAAAGCTCTATAAACTACAACATTTAACACCCAGCACCTACCCATCTTGAACAAAACTCCGTGCGAACATTCGATAGCCTATAAAATTAGTAATTTCCTCAGTTATTCGCCCCGCTATAAAGTCGATTAAATTCTCTACTTTACGAGCGACTACGTGCGACTCTACTAGTGCTTTGTCGGGAATTCCTTCGTGTCAGATTCTTGATGAAAATTACTGCATTTTTGTCGACGGTCATACATAGATTGCAGCTGTTTTTTCGTGAAGGGTGGCATTGTGTGGGAGTTTTGGCTTATTTCTGGATTTTTTTTCTTTTTAACCGACTTCCTAAAAGGCGGAGGTTATTATGTTCGACTGTATGTTCATCGATTTCTCCGACAATTGTGGACCGATTTAAAAAATTCTATTTTTGTTTGAAAGAGTAAGCTCTTGAGGTGGTACCATTGCCACCAGATCAGAATTTGATGAGGGAATCGAAATCGAAATCGAGGGAAATCCTCAAATTTTATAGACACATCTGTAGCGATTTTAGGATTTTTTATTGTAACTCGTGCATTTGGTCTCGGAAAGCACCATTTGGTGAAGCGGAACTGATGATGAAGACCACAGATGGCCACCGGAATAACATAATAATAAGTATTTAACTGTATGGGGTTCCTGTATTGGTTTGCAATTCGATTAGGTACTTTAATATGGTTGCAAAGCAATTTATGCTCGTCGCAATGCATAATTATGGAGAGTGCCAGTTCTCCTGGTTCATACCAGGCGAACTCCTCAACAATTAACGTCCCTGCGTCGGGAAAAGCAATATTTTGTAAAAGGTGATGAGCAGTCGATATTAGGCTATGGTAAATTAGAAAAATTATAAAAATGAGTACAAAAAAAACAACCAACTTCCAAAAAATACAAAACAAAGTGAAAAATAACTTTAATTTCAGAAGTCGGTGGCAAAAAACTAAAAAAAAACAAACAGATCCAAAGACACCGACTTCTGAAATTAAATTTATTTTTCACTTTGAAGTAGTTTATGGACAAGATTGTCAAACTTTTATTGTTTGAATACGAGGCTTTCGGCTAATTTGTTTGTTTGTTTGCAATTTATGTTATTTCATTTTAATGTGCGATTTTTTATGCAGCATAAACAATTTTTCTTTCTTTCTTTTCTTTTTTTTACTTTGCAGTGTTTTTCTGGAAGTCGGTTTGTATTTTTGCTAAGTTTTTTTTTTTTTTCAAATCATTTTCCTCATGATGTTTTCCTTCATCGTTTTGAGAGCAGTGGTGATGAAATAATGTACCCAAAGAGAGCTGGTACAGACCATCAAACAAAAACAACTTTCTCCACTTATCTCTTTCATGAGATACATGCTGTATATCGATCTACATTATTTTTATGCTGCCATTTCCGAGAATGAAGTAAGAATTTAATAAAATCATAGCTACGATTGATTACAATCTGGATCCGTGTGCCATTTACACGAATCGGGTAACAATTTAATAAAACCATTGACACGCTTTACTAAACACTGGAAAAACTCGAAGCTTGATAAAAACATATTTCAAATGTTTTTATTTATTATGAAGACCTTTTACGACTTGACAAAATGAGATTTCTTTATTATAAGCAAGGTTTGTGTAACAATGTTTTATACACCTCTGAAAACCTCGTCAATATCGGTTGCGGAGTTTAGAAAAACAATGCGGTCAAACAAATGTGTCAAATACGAAAAGCGACTTTTATTTATTAAATACTACCTGCGCCCCGCGGTTTCACCCGCGTAAGTCTCGATCCCGTGGGAATATCGAGATAAAAAGCCTATGTCTCAATCCAGGGTGTCAGCTACCTCCATACAAAATTTTATCAAAATTGGTCCAGTTAGAGCGTGAAGAAGTAACAAACATACACACACACACTCACAAACTTTCGGCATTATAATATTAGTGTGATGTATATGTACACAATATGTAACTGTGTACATTATGAAAGTAGTTTGTTCAGAATCATTTAGTGAATCGGTTTCTGTCATTTTTAATATAGGTCAGTTTTCATCGCAAAATTAATTAAAACTACGTAAATTACAGTCACTCTTAGATCACTCTTTTTTAAAAGAGTAACCGTGGAGTTTGTTGCCGGCTCTTCTTCATAGGAAACGACCAATTGGAACCGTGCACCTAGCTTCTGACGTTTCATAAGTGCCCATGTAGGTTTATGTGAAATAAAAAAAAATGATTTTGTTTCATTTGCCTACACTAATGCAGGTTCACGAACACTTAATGGTTAATAATCCACCACTATTACACATTAATATTCGGCTAAACAAAAATTTTAGAAAATAAAACAAAACTGCTAACATGACGCTTCACTTTCCCGCCAAGAAGTCCAAACTAGATCATTTAATAAAAAACAATGTTTTATTCATAATAAAAATTCAGTGTGTGTATTATGATTACAAAATAATATTCTAATTGGGGTATATGGTGGTCTGCGTTAATTCCGGAACATGTTGTATACAGGGCGTCCCATGGAGCCTCATGGAGGGAAAGTACCTTGAATATTGTAGATGGAACATTTTACTGAAAGAAGACATTATTTGAATTTAAAAAACACTGCATTCATAGATATTTAAATAATTACATGGTTGAACCGGAAATCGAAACCGTTACACGAGAAAAATAATCAGCTTTATCATACCAATTGAAAGGCTTCATCATAAGGATTATTTTTTGCTAAATAACATAATGTCAGAAATAAAAGGAAGACCAAGACAGGAGACATGGAGACATGTCCCTAAATTACATTTATAGGTATATATATAGATTCTACAAGTACACAAGACAGAAAATATGCAATATCTTTTTTACAAATAAATTATTCTTTTTCTTCATATTTTCATCCAATTAGAATTTTGTTTTCATACAAAATGTACGAGGTTATTTTTTAATTAACTCAGGCATAGGCATGGGATGGTCGGAGTTCAATATATTATTTTAGGATAATTATTTTCCTCACAAAAACAAGGCTCTATTAGTTTTCCTCTTCGTAATGGACGAAAAAAAAATTAAAAGGGACGATGGGACCATGGATCGTAGAAAAAAGGTTGTTTTGGAAAATATTACGTCTGGCACACAGGCGACGGAAGGAACACGGTGTGAGTTTTAGTCAGTATAAGTCTGAGACGCCCTCCGGCTCCGCCCAGAGCGGGAGAAGTTATTTGATAATTTCCCACCCAAACAAATTCATTTTTTTTTTGGGAAAATATTGGTGTTGAAATTAAAATAGAATTCAATAAAAACTAACTAAAATCAAAGGTCACATCCTAAACTTTTAGGATAATGATGAAATAAAAAAGCCGGAAACGGATAACGTTAAGCCGTTGATCCCGGCTGTTATTTGCAGATATTTAACAGTTGTTAGGGGTCGGCCAGTCTTACCAAGGGGTACCGTGTTACCCAGTAACTGAGTTCTGGAGGTCAGGTAGGCAGTCGCTCCATGTAAAATACTAGTACTCAGCTGCATCCGGTTAGGCTGTAAACTGACCCCAACATAGTTGGGACAAGGCTAGGCAGATGATGAATAAAATATAAAAAGCCTCATATTTCTCGTAAGTATATTTATTACAGTGGTAATCAATAATTTAAACATTTTATTTAACCCCTAAGGTGTTTAACCCCTAACAGAACCCCTGAGGTGTAGGCCAGCTTGGGAGAATGTCAGCTTTCTCTATGTTTCGCTATTTCCATCCAGCGTAATCCAGCACGATCTCGTCCTCCCAGCGAGTGTGTGGTCTTCCTCGTTGACGTTTCCCAAACGGTCCCATCGAAAAAGTCATATTAGGATAATAACAACCATCCAATATTCAATCCATGCCTGATGCACAAAATATACTAGACAATAAGTAATTTGTTATAGTCCCAAATAAATTGGTATAAAAACAGGACATTACTAATAAGACAGTTTAACAAATAAGACGTTGACGTTTTTTTATTTGGTATTGCCCCACGTATTTATAATAAAGTACCTGATGTGATAAAAAATATGACTATTTAAAGGGTGCTAAAACAAATATTAATTGTGAAAAGCTATTACACAATTGACGCCTTCCTTAATGATAAATCTTTGCACTGATTTATAAACTACTAGCTGCGCCCTGCGGTTTAACCCGCGTAAGTCTCGATCCCATGGGAATATCGGGATAATAAGTAGCCTATGTCTTAATCCAGGGTGTCAGCTACCTCCATACAAAAATTTATCAAAATTGTACCAGCCGTTTGAGCGTGAAGAAGTAACAAACAACACACACACTCACAAACTTTCGCCTTTATAATATTAGTGTCATGTGATTATAATGATTGACATACATGTTCCTATTCTGGCACTTTTTATTCTGATTGACACTTTGCCATACTTTATTATTTTTTTGACATTACTGTAAAAATGTCACTACTATTATTAGTCTGTTTTTTGATATATTTTTTTTGGAATTCTAATGATTTGACATTGATACTTGTATCAATTATTCGGTATCAATAGAATTTCTGTTTAACTTTGGAATTGAATATTATTTGCATGCCCATGAGCCGGTAGAATATGGAGGACTAAACATCTATGTACCAATTACCCATGTTTGCAAAAATAAATTATTTGATTTGATTTGATTTGAACTTTTCTTTCTTCTTGTTACTTTAGCAATTGTACAATCAGTGAAATGAATTACATATTACATACATGAACTCAGCAGGTATCCGCTGGACGCGGGAAGCACAGAACCGATCGAAGTAAGCTTGGGGGAGGCCTATGTCCAGCAGTGGACGTCTTTCGGCTGAATGATGACGTAAACTCACGCCTTCTTCCCATGGGGGTAGGCTGAATCAACAGAACACCACCAGGTACGAATACAGTCCTTACATTTATTATTTCTTTTGCTTCGTTTACGTTCATACATCTGGTCATACACGCACGTGAAATTAATTGTGAAGCAAATTGACACCCTACGTCAATTTGCCGTATTATAGCTATTTCATACAACTCAAAGAATAAAATTGTCATTTGAATATACGGAAAATTTAATTTGGTCTTCAACTTGTTTGTTAATTAGTATCCCTGATATTACATTTTTTTTTTTGTTGCCAGGGTGGAAAATCCTTTGGATGTCTTCTGCCCTGGGGCGGGCGGAGGGGTCTGTCAGACTCTTACTGACTAAAAACCACCCCAGTGTTACCTTCCCACACTTGCACCGGGGTCTTGGGAGCTAGTATTACTTCCGTGATCCCCGGTGTCGTGCCTCTGCGGGCCACCTCAAGTCTGGGGGGGGGGGTGTTTAGGTGTTTAACTCCCCCGCCCCGCGACGTCTGAAACGGGCGCGCGTGGCACACTACGCGTCGCCACCTCGGTTCTAGTGTGATAGGGGGCGCGGACGTCCTCGAGTCCACCGTCCCTGAACCCATTTAGGGGGGCTGAAAGAGAGCATTATCTGCCCTCTGCCGACGCCCAGTGTACCTGCTGCAGGCAGGGTGAGCGGACGAGATCTCCCGCTCCCTTTCCGCAGCCTCCTTCTGCGACACGACTGTTTCGCAGAAGGATACCACCGCATCCCAGGACTCCTCGCTGCCGGCCATCGACCGGACCACGGCCGGCAGCGACAGGTCACTGCCTACTCCTGAGATGAGGGCACGGCGAGGCTCCTCCCAAGCGGCACACTCTGCCAGCGTATGCCGCGCCGTGTCCTCCGGCATCCCTGATTTTACCTGGCTTAACTGATTATTTTAGCCCTTTCAGTATATATACGTATATTCAAAATACTTAATAGATTGAGCACACTAGTGTTTACAGATACTACATGCAAGTTTCACAATTCAAGAAGTCAATCTGCTTAGCCTTTTCCCAACTATGTTGGGATTGACCTCCAGTTTAACCAGATGCAGATGAATACCAGTATTTTACATAGAGCGACTGCCTATCTGACCTCCACAACCCAGTAACTGGGTAATATGATACCCCTTGGTAAGACTGGTTGTCAGACTTTCGGGGCCTCTGACGACCCATAACGACTGTCAAAGAACCAACGTCTTAAAATGCTTTCCGAGGCACGGAGGAGTCTTGGTATGTAAAGATGGGCACGCATCCACGGACCAACCCCCAAGCGTAGCTTAACTTGATGGCTCGAGCTCCTCCTCACAATTCAAGAAGGTATCTTCGAGTAATCTTGTCATATCTATTGTCTTTCTCTACTCTATGGTACAAACTGTTCCGGGTCGGCGCTGACTTGTTGGTGTTCTGAACATGGGTTTTATGGGGCTCGCCTCTTGAGCGATGGGAAGGTGTTTTAATGTAATAAAGTTAATTAGTCTATTAACTAGGTAGTAAATCTTCTGAAATAATTTGTTTTAAGAGTAATAGGGTTTTAAGTAAGTATGTTATTGAGTGTATTGCTTTTATTTGTTGAAAGTGTTATTGATGTGATAATAAGGTACTAAATAGAAAGTAAGAAAGAAAGAAAAGAAAGAAAAATACATTAATTTGGAAAAAAAAAAACAATGTCCCGTTACTTTATTTTGTTTTTAGGGTTCCGTACCTCAAAAGGAACAAACGGAACCCTTATTGGATCACTCGTGTGTCTGTCTCTCTGTCCGTCTGTCACTGGCGATTTTCTCCGAATCTACTGGACCGATTAAGTAGAAATTTGGTACACATATGAATTTTTGTGACCCAAACTTGACGTGACATGTAACATAAATAAATTAATTTTGATTATATAGGGGTCACTTTTCGGAGCCATTTTTTTTTTTATAAGAGTTGTACACACTGTGACATATCAAATGAAAGGGCTTGTTATAAGGATTTCAGATATTTTTTAAAATCATTTTAGGATTAATGCTTTTATAGTTATTTAAGTAAATAGATGAAAAATTACCATACATATATCTCTAAAATTACTGAGTCAAAAATTTTGAAAAAAATACAGAAAATAGTTCTTTACTTAAAGATTAAAGGAAACCCTATTACAAGTCTATGGTTTTAAAATAATAATTGGTAAATCTCTCAATATCGTGCGTACGAGTATAAACTTACATTTGCAGTTGGAACATATGACATGTGTTTCAACTACAATGTTAAGTTTGGTCTTGGGATAAATTCATCCCAACTACGGAACCCTCAATTGAGCGTGATCCGACACGCACTTGGCCGGTTTTTTAAGCAATTTTTTGGCAATTATGCGACCAAACAACCTGATTGATATTGGTTACTTACCTAAACACACCTTACCCAATATTGCGGATTTATTGAGTTAAGTGTGTTGTTGGCAGATACTTTAGACAAATAATAAAATCATTCATTTTCTTCCATAGTACTTAATCTTAGAGATATCCTTTTTTTTGTTTACGGGGTGGAAAATCTTCATTGATGTCCTCCGCCCTGCGGTGGGCGGAGGGATCTGTCAGACTCTTACTGACTAAAAACCACCCCAGTGTTCCCTTCCCACACTTGCACCGGGGATCTTGGGATCTAGTATTACTTCCGCGATCCCCGGTTAGTGGCCCGCCTCTGTGGGCCACCTCAAGCCTGGGGGGAGCGGGCGTGATAGGGGGCGGCGGACGTCCCCAAGTCCGCCGTCCCTGGACCCATTTAGGGGGGCCGGAAGAGGGCATGCCGCGACGCCCGGTGCGCCTGGTGCGGGCCGGGTGAGCGGACGAGATCTCCCGCTCCCTTTCCACAGCCTCCTTCTGCGACACGACTGTTTCGCAGAAGGATATCACCGCGTCAACCTTAGAGATATCCTACTTAACTAAATATTTTTAGTTTAGGTTAGGCTCTAGCAGATTTTGCCTGAATCTAAGTCATCATCTGTTTAGCCTTTTTAACCGACTTCCGAAAAGGAGCAGGTTTAATGATCGACTGCATGTTTTTTTATTTCCTAACTATGTTGTGCTCGGCTTCCAGTGTAATCGTATGCAGCTGAATACCAGTATTTTATATGGTTTATCTGACCTCCACAACCCGTTACTGGGTAATAATACGATACCCCTTGGTAAGACCGGTTGTCAAACTTTCGGGCTTCTGACGACGCCTAACGACTGTCAAAGATCCATGAATGACATCCAGGACCAACGGCTTAATGTGCTTTACGAAGTACGGAGGGGTCTCGGTATGTAAAGATGGTCATCCATCCATGGACCGACCGCGACTAGCGCAGCTTAACCTTATCTGTGCGGCTGTTATTAATAAGCCACGAGCCGTATTTTACGTATTTTGCCTGAACTTAAGTATTCTCGTAAAATACCAACTTAAGAACCGGTTTTCAAATTCTAGATGTCATACTTAATCGTAGACTTCAAACATAATGACAATGTTGCAAAAATGCAAAAGTTCTGCCTTCATATATATTCGAAGCGCGATTGTCTCTTAAAATATTCGATTTAACAGGTCCTTTGGGTTATTTTTAGCCGCTTTTGTAGCTACAAAATGGCAAGGAATGCATAATTTTTGATGTTGACAAGTGCGCACCTGACAGCAACGATTTTGACGTTGAGTAACGCTTTTGAACTGGATTTTTTTAAATAGTTTTGATATTATTATTCACCACATAGTACAACACCCCACACAACTCACCTGCTGGAACAATTTGGAAGACACACGGCCGCTTCTGCCGTCCCACAGCGTTGGTGGCACGGCACAGCAGAGCTCCGTAGTCGCGTTCACTGGCTGCGCGGTAGCGGAGCTCACTTGATGTACCACCCGCTGATACTAAACAAAATAGTGTGAATAACTTTACTATACAGAAAAAAAAATAACTACTGTTTTGTTAAACGAAAAAAAATAAGACATTGAAATTTTTTGAAACTTTGATATTTTTATGGTACCTTACCGGCCAGCGTAGATGAGCGGTATAGCGGAACGCGCGAAGGTACCTAAACAGCTGCGCGCTCGCTCGATTTGGCGTAGGTTTTTTATTAGGATAGTCGGTAAAAAAAAAGTACTGGACAAATAATGGAAATGTATTTAAACTTTATTTATTAATTCTATTCTATAAATGTGTTCTATTACTGATATTCAATCACCAAAAAAATATTGCGCACTGGTTAACATTTTTTCCTAGTAATTTAAGAATGAGCTTGCATGAGTTTTGGCCAAATCAGTATTATTTACGAGCCATAAGCTACACCATACACGCAATCGATTCATTTCACTACCACCACACATAGATCTCAATAAAACTTGAGATTTACAAAGGATAAATAGTCATTAATACGATGATCGCAGCATTCTCTATAGGAGTTTTCAAACTCAAACTCAAAACATTTATTTCAATTACAGTACATGGTTTAATTGAAATAAATGTTATGAGTTTGAACTTTGAATTGTAAAGGAGTAGGTCAGTTAGAAATATGAAGCTAGTTGCCCATTCCAAAGCGTAGTAGGTGCCTATGGAGAAGAACGGGCAAGAAACTCAATCGACACTCTTTTAAATTATAAAGTTACAACAATATTGTTAAATGCATATTGATGCAAATTGTTGTATGCGGGAAATAAAGTGAATGGTGCTATATGTGCGATTGTGACCAATCAGTTGATGCCCAAAAAGGCTCGACTGGCTGTTCACAATGGTGTGCTGGTGCCTACGCTTATGTAAGGAAGTGAATGTTGGGTGTGGCAAAAGAAGCATGAAAGTAGAATAAATGCAGTGGAAATGCGTTCCTTGCGAAGCATGTCTGGCGTGACTATGAATGATAGGCCGAATAATGAGGTGATAAGGCAACGGTGCAGTTTAAAAGAAGATGTAGTAACAAAAATTTAAAACAGTATGCTTAGATGGTTTGGTCATGCTGAGAGGATGAATGAAAGGCGACTAACAAAAGAGGACATATATGACCAAATTGGTGATGTTCTTCAGAAAGGTCAGGTGCGCACCTGACCTTTCTGAAGAACATCACCAATTTGGTCCTCGCAACCGGCGTGCGTGTATGACCAGATGTATGAACGTAGGCGAAGCAAAAGGAGTATGAAAGGAGCATAGCAGGTGGCGTTCTATACTTTCTGCCTACCCCCATGGGAAGAAGGCGTGAGTTTATGTATGCATGTATGTAAAAATATTGTTACATCTTTAGTATTGAATTTATAACTAAATGTGAGGTCGATGATAGAGCAAATAGAAACAACAAAAAAAAAAATTCAAAACTTAAATAATTAAAATAGGCCGTGATAAAAGATGACCAGAAACGAAATAGCAGCAAATTGCCTTAAGAGGGCCCTTCCCGGTCCGTCTATCGTCAACGCGAGCATGGTCAAAAAGCTTATTATTTCATCCAGCGCAAGTGAGAACTACTAAAAAGCGAGTGAGAGCGCAATAACTTTGAACAAAAAATTGTGTGCGGAAATTTCATAAAACTTGTTCCAGGAAATACGTGTTTTTGAGTATGACTTACAAGTTTGTGAAATAAATGTTGGTTATTTAGAATCTCCATTACATGTTCAAGGTTTCTATCATAATGTTTTCTTAACATTTACAATTTATGAGTATATTATGAACGGCCAAAGTTCAGGTAAATTTTTTGCAAAAAACCAGATTTTTGCAGGCTTAAACTGAATTTGTTTCTTATTTTTTTTAATTTTTGCTTTCATAGAAACCTCGATATAGCGCACAAGATACCTATTGGTTAAAAAAATCAAAGAAAGATGTGTTACAACGCTATTATCACGTACGAGCGTTTGTATGAAAAGTATGACGGGTTGGCCGCTCTTAAGCTACTCAGCAGTGCAAATATTTTGTGAGCCAATCATTCTCTTTTCTTAACATCATCGTTTCCACTCACCATATCTAGCAGGTGAAACCTGAAAGCTCTCGCCGCTGTTATTGAACTGCCAGTAGAACGTGACATCAGCGGGGTCCGCGTTCACGGTGCAGCGCACGCGCAGCGGCTCGTCCAGTCGCGCGCCGATCAGCAACGGCGATGGTTGTGCGCACACTGGCGCGTCTGTGTGTTTGGACAAGAAGACAAGATCAAAACCAACACAATAATAAACGAAATATACTAAAAAAAAACCGGCCAATTGCGAGTCGGACTCGCGCACGAAGGGTTCCGTACCATTATCTACAAAAATAGCAAAAAATCACGTTTGTTGTATGGAAGCCCCTCTTAAATATTTGTTTTATTTTAATTTAATTATTTATTTTTAAAGTGCACATATGAATTAATATTATGTGAATATTTCAAGCGTCTACCTGTTGCCGTTATCATTATCGAGCAAAAACGAGCAAAAAAATCACGTTTGTTGTATGGGAGCCTCCTTAAATATTTATTTTATTCTGTTTTTTAGTATTTTTTGTTATAGCGGCAACAGAAATACATCATCTGTGAAAATTTCAACTGTCTAACCATCACAGTTCATGAGATACAGCCTGGTGATAGACGGACAGACAGACAGACAGACGCCAACAGCCTTAGTAATAGGGTTCCCGTTTTACGCTTTGGGTACGGAACCCTAAAAAACGATTAAACAGCTTATTCTCTTCTCAAAAACCTTTAGTTGCCTTTTACAAATTCGGTTGTCAGGTTCAACTGATCCTTAAACATTCATTTAAATATTAGTGTAGGTACATTTTTAATTTAATTTTAATGTTGATGTTAGAATAAACGATTTTAACTTTTACTTTTTTTCCCCCGCCAGTTTTTCCTCCCATTTCCATTGCTTATTATGATGACTTCTTCTACTGGAATGACGTTGAGTGGAGCCGAAGAAAGGAACATAGAGGCAAACGTGCTTCAACATTCACCACTTCATCAAATAAACACGTTATCCTAACATATCCTATCTGCCTAGCCTTTTCCCAACTATGTTGGGGTCGGCTTCCAGTCTAACTGGATGCAGCTGAATACCAGTATTTTACATGGAGCGACTGCCTATCTGACCTCCACAACCCAGTAACTGGGTAATACGATACCCCTTGGAAGACTAGTTGTCAGACTTTAGGGTTTCTGACGATCCGTAACGACTGTCAAAGATCCACGAATGACAGCCGGGACCAACGGTTTACCGTGCTTGCCGAGGCACGGAGGAGTCTCGGTATGTACAGATGGTCACCCATCTACGGACCTACCCCGGCAAGCATAGCTTAACCTGATGGATCGACCCGTGCGGCTGTTTTTACTTAGCCACGAGCTCCTTAATCCTAACTAATATAACAAAGGCGAAAGTGAGTTTGTATGTTTGTTACGCTTTCACGCTAAAACGGCTGGCCGGATTTGGATGAAATTTGGCAAATGGGTAGACCATGACCTGGGTTAGGACATATTTTTTATTCCGGTAGCATGTTCCCGTGAGATAATTTGCGACATCAACGAGGGCGAAGCCGCGGACAAAAGCTAGTGGAAGATAAAGACTTGGGGAAACAATCAGTTAAAAAAGGAAGAATATCTAGTTTCACTTACACTGTACTCTAAGATACACAGCCTGACTGCTAGACTCCCCCATCTGATTGGCTGCCCTGCAGGTGTAGAGACCCCCGTCCCTCTTTGTCACTCTCTGTAGAACTAGAGACTTGGTGCTGATGAAGACTCCTGAAGACATGTTCTGGGTTACTTGGACGTCCTAGAAGAATAGGCTTGATTATTTTATTAACACTTTGACCTTCTTTATTTTATCATTTGTGCTCCATGTGGTGCCGGACGTAAAGAATAGCACCACCCCATTTCTTCCCGTGGGTGTCGTAAAAGGCGACTAACTAGAGAATGGGCAGCAGCGTTCTCTAAGCATTTTAACACCATACTGCGATCCCCATCCCGCATGCCAAGCGTGGCGATTATGGCAAACACCTTTGGTGGTACGAGGAACAGGGTGTAAAGTTCACTCATCCACCATAGAAAAGGGAGGATCCTCCGACCAGACGGGTGTTGTGTCTGGAGGGCAACTGCCCGATGGTTGATATCGGGACGTTGTATATATGCTAGTTGCGCGGTAAACTCTGCTTGCGCGATGCAGGATTTGCGTGACGTCAGTGTGACGCGTAGTTCGCATGTGGCGATGTTGATGCCGCTACACACCCGCCCTTAGGGGGAGGCCTATGTCCAGCAGTGGACGTCTTTTGGCTGAAATGATGACTTCGAGTTACAGCTATAGCTATATATAAGCGGGCACGTCCTTTATACCTGGAGTCTTTTATTTGGGTATTAAGTACTGTTTACGTTTATTTTTTTTTATTTCTGCTTGAGTATAGTTTTCGATGTTTTTTTTTTATTGTTGGTATAGTGGCGTGTGCCAGCTAACATATGGTAAATAATTTAATTTAATGTTTTGTGCTACGTGATTTAAATTATTTTGTATAGAATCAAGTTTTTCTAACTGAACAGACAGCTGTGCTGCTGGGGCGTTTGTTGCGCCACTTCTTCCCAGCTAAATAAATCACTAGGAAGTGATGAAGAGCGGGCGTTTTGGAGAACTAACTTATGTAATTTTGACGTTCGTTAAGTGCTGATTCTCAGCCTAGATTGAATAAATGACTTGTGATTTTAATGACCATGAGCTGGTCTAGTGTATTACGGAGTTTCAATAGAATAAGAGGCCAGTTTATACTGGTTTTGTTACTTCTGACGTGCGGTCTATTGTCCTAAACATTATAGGGCGCTAAAAACAGCTGTCGTAAACGGTCAAAGAGGATACGGCCATAAACACCACAGGGCGGTTGGTGATCGCAGTTTATCACATAAGTGGATGCTCTTGCCCATCTATAAAACCGGATGCAATTATCCCCTTATGACATCCACGGATCATGGGATGGCCTAATCCGTGAACCACTTAGCAGGCGTGTTACTTGTCTATTTACCCAACTGCGCGACAGCAAAGATAAGGTTGTTTATTACGTGCATCTATGTATCTTTGTATGCAGGATTAATTGCACCCTCGAAGCATCCTAACGGCTGGATGGATTTTAAAACATGACAAGTCTAAAGGAAATGAAAAGAGCTATGCTTGGAATTTCTCTACGTGATCTAATCAGAAATGAAGAGATCCGCAGAAGAACCAAGGTAACCGATATAGCCCGAAGAATAGGCAAACTTAAGTGGCAGTGGGCAGGGCACATTGCTCGCAGAACAGATGTCCGGTGGCGACCGCGCACCATAAGACGTAGCGATGGAAGGCCACAAGGTGGACCGATGACATTGTGAAGGCCGCAGCAATCCGCTGGATGCGGTAAGCGCAGAACCGGCGTGAACTGGTGGTCCTAGGGGAAGCCTATGTCCGTATAGGCCCAAGCACTGCCTTTTTGACCCGAAAGAGGTCCACTACAGGAGCAGTGGACGTCTTTCTGATGAAATAATGAATGATGATGACGTCTATCGACTTGTCTAGATCGTGCGATGCGGCTAGGATGTGGCTAGGTCTTTTATGTATTCTATTGTATAAACAAATTCGTATAAGACGCAGTGCCCAAATAGCACTGCGTCTTATACGAATTTGAGAGACTTACTAAATCATTTAAAGGTTGTAGGTCAATATTATTTTAAACCCGTTATTTGATTCAAAAATACCGACATAAGAAACAACTTAACCTTCATGATCATTGCAGCCATGATGGCGGTTGAAGTAAAAAACTTTGAAGTAAGTAACGTTTGAATGAATCGCTACGTAAATACTCAAGCTCTACTCCAAAAGCTCTTCACTTTGACCCACACACTCGAAGGGCCTCGTCAAGAAGAACTCAGCTCCTAAATTACCTTAATCGAGCCCCTCGACTGTTTTAAGAGCCTTTACTTTTTTCTTTTGGGGTGTAGAATTCAATATTCAACTTACTGAAGTTATTATTTACCAAGGTATTATTTACCATGATGAAGTCGATTTCTAGCTGCCCAAAAGATAAATCCGAACTCCACTACCCAATTAAGGAGTAATGTCGAAATTCGGATTCTCAGGAGCTAGATTTCCAAGATTCTGACAGCCCATAGCGTTTGTTGGCATTTTGATTGACAATACTTGATGCGGGGCTTATTGCTCAGGATGCATCAGATAGTCTCTCTATCTGATGCATCCTGAGCAATAAGCCCTGCTATTATCCTGATGACTGCCTTTTTAGCCACAGCGTGGCGTAGCCTGTGTCGATACGAGGAAAGAAGACTTTTTAACATTTATCATTATCATCATATCAGCCGAAATACGAAGTGTCCACCCCTGGACATAGGACGGCCCCCGATTGTCGGGCCATTCCTGTGCTTCACGAATTCCGCCAATTATATCGACCTTCAATAGATTATTGGTCCATTGGTTTTTAGCATTACGTTGTGATAGTACATTATCCACCAAGGGGAGAAAGCAGTGTCTTATGTTACGTGCGCTATATTGGATTCAAACTAGCCCAAGACAAATACATCTGTATCCCCGAAGAGAAAACTCTACTTTTCCCACCTTTTGCGAGCTAGATATATTTGTGTGTCAGAATAGCTGATTGTCTGTATCGGTTCGCGTCAGGCTGGTAACCAAAAATTGCTACCTATTTGCTACCTATAGTCAATTAATTGCTACCTAACTTTGAAACGAAATAAAGGGACTTCAAAATTACCAGCCATTCTAATATCAGGATAGCGGGTCAACTCACCGTTTGTGTAAACTATTCAAATTCTTGTTATTATTTTTACTTGAGTAATTACTACCTAATTGCTACCCTCACGTCTTTCAATGTCCGCCTTGTAGCTTTAATAAGTAAAAAGTTATAATAATTTTAAATTTTTACAGGGAACGGATTACGGTTATTGAAATAAACTAATTTAAAACGATTACAACAATGTTTTTTCCTGATATAAGAATGGCTGGTCATTTTGAAGTCCCTTTATTTTGTTTCGAAGTTAGGTAGCAACTATTTGACTATAGGTAGCAAAAAGTAGCAAATTGTTAGCAATTTTTGGTCACCAGCCTGACGCGAACCGATACAGACAACCTGCAATTCTGACGCTCACAGATATTTCATACGATTTTTTTGTTAAAACAAAATATTATGGACCAGCGGGTTATAATGAAATTCAGTACAATATTACTGCCCTGCTAGATTCAAGGGCTATTTATGACTTATTTTAGATTAGGTTTGTATGAGATATAATTTAACTGTATCGATCAGGTGGTGTAAAAAGAATATTTTATACTAAAATACATTACTGTAAGGCCACGACTCACTCACGTTATGGTACCAGGAGATCCGATGTTCCTTGGGATTAGCTTTGATGTTGCATTCGAAGTATACGTCATCCCCTTCCTTGATGTCGTTAGGGTTGAGGGTGCTGCCCAGCGACATGGTGAGGACTGGTCTGTCTGTTGAAAAAGATGTAGGATGTTAATAGGTTTGATCTGGTTCAGTTGTTTAGTCTTAAAAAGCTTTTTTTTCCCATCATCTATTTTTCCCCTTTTTCTGACTATTTTGGGGTTCGCTTCCAGTCGAATAGAACCGGATCCAGCTGAATACCAGTTTTTTACATAAAGCGACTGCTTATCTTGCCTCCACAACCCAGTTACTGGGTAATGCGAAACCCCTTGGTTTGACTGGCTGTCAAATTTTCGGGTTTCTGACTACATGTATCGACTGCTAAAGATCCATGAACGACAGCGGGGATCAACGGCTTAACGTGCTTTCTGAGGCACGGAGGGGTCTTGGTATGTAAAGACGGTCACCCATCCACGGACCAACCACGTCGATCGACCCGTGTGGCTGTTATTACTTAGCCACAAGCCACATGTACATAAATACATGAACCCCTCCAAGTTTATTTTTAAAGTTTCCCTCTTCATGTGGCAGTTCTCACTTTCCATCATATGCGTTTCCCAATCTTTCAACGGAGGCTGCGACGACGCTCGCTCTAAGGGTGCCGTACCATGGTTATTACCTACTCTAGGTAGGTCTTTTTATTATTTGCCATGATAGAGGCCATATTTACACGATATCTGTGAAAATTGCAATTGGCTAGCTGTTACGGTCATAAAGCCCCTGTGAAAGACAGACACACAGACAGGGTAGGCTTAGTATTAGAGGCCCGTTTTCATCCTTTCGGTACGAAACCCTAATTATCATAAAATAAAATAAAAAGCTTTTTATTTCATGCATTGTTAGGGCTCCGTAATCAACAAGGAACCCTGACAGTTCACCATCTATCTGTCTGTCTGTCCCCCCCCCCCCGGCTTAGCTTAGAGACTCTTACTACTAGAAAGCTGTAATTTGGCATGGCTCAAATCTTAAAAAAAATTAGGGTACCTCTCCTATACGTAAAGTGGGGATGATATTTTTTTTCTCGTCGATCCCATGATGTGGGGTGTCGTTGGATAGGCCGTTCAAAAATATTGAGGGTCTATCTAGATAATTTTTCGATTCAGGGATCTGTTTGCGTAATATTAAGCTTTATTTTAGTGCTAACTAGTTAGTTTTGTTAGAGTCAAGTGTCCCCCCCACCCCTGTTGATTGAGGATATGTGAAAAAAATCATGGCAGTAATACATACAACGAAATTGAAAGGAAAACTATCACGGCTAAGTAGGCTTTACAACTTAACGAGTAATAGTCTACCAACTTATATTTGCAGTTCGAGAATTGACCGTGACGTATATCGATGTATGGGAGAACATGTTTTTCAACTACAATGCTACGTTTGTTTTTGGGATAAATTAATCTCAACTACGGCCGGCACCCTTCATTGTGCGTGGTCCGACAATGTTGTGTTAATACAATGTAATGATTTGAAAACAATTGTTACAATAGCTATTGTTCACCATCATCATCATTCATTAGAGTTTCCGGGACACTCCATAATAAATTACTGTATGCCTGGTTGTTCTTTATTTGTTATTATGAAAGAAATTATTAAATGTAACTTTAACCAGGACACTACATTATTAATTTTTATGGGTAATAGGGGAAATGTGAACAAAGGAGAATTGCTCCAATATTATAGGACTTTGTGTAATCTTAGTTTAAAAAAAATTGTATTGTTTACATTCCCTTACAGTAACAGTTTGCCACAGGAAGAAAATAAAATACGATTTGAAATAAATTTGACATTGCATAATTTGACATTTAACAATAACCTATTCCATCTAGTGGATATTAACAATTATGTTAGTAATAATTTGTATCTGACAAAAGATAGATATAATATTTATATGTACTATCTTTCTAACTATAACAAAAGACAGATAGCTGTGTCGCTATCATATTTTTTTTCTATTTCAGCCAAAAATTTGGCTAAACAACTTGCTTCTTTTGAGCAATGCAATGACTTTTTAAATAATTCTGCCAATAATTTGGCAACAACTAATGACATTGATTATCATTTAAATTAGAAATTAGGACAATAGAGGAAACCTCTTGCTTAATAAATGTTACACAAACTTCTTTGATATCACACCCATCAAATTGTAGTAATCAAAATAAATGTAATAATAATACTTTAAAAATAGTTCATCAAAATATACAGGGTGTGATAGGTAAGGAATTAGAATTAGAGTTGTTCATGAACTGTAGTTATATTGATATCCTATGTGTAACTGAACATTGGTTAAAAGTCCACCAGTTCATGTTCAGCTTTAACAACCACCAGGTTGCCAGCTCATTCAGCAGAGTTAATATGATACGTGGTGGCTCTTTAATAATTGTTCGTAATAATATGAAATTTAAAGAACGTAAGGATATTGTGAGCCTCTCTGTTGAGCGAGTTATTGAAATAGCTTGCATTGAGCTTGAGCAGTTCATTGTAGTGAGTGTATACAGGCCCCCATGTGCTTCATATGATATTTTTGAGAAATATATGGAAGAAATATTATTAAAGACTTGTAACAGTAATAAAACAGTTGTTGTCTGTGGAGATTTCAACATTAATATACTGGAAAAATCTTCTACAGTAAATAAGTTTATAACCTTATTAAAGTCATATAATTTGTACAATACATTCTTTGAGCCGACTAGAATAACTGCCACTAGCGCTACCTGTATTGACAATATTTTTACAAACTTAAGACCTTCTAGCCATTTAATTCTAAATGAATTGGACTCTGATCACTGTGGCCAGTTAGTCACTTTCCCTCAGAAAATAGTCAGAGCTCAAAGAAAACTTGTGAGTTTTATTCCTGTAAACATAAGTCGCTTAGAACAATTTAAAAATAATTTAATGGAAAAACTACCGGGTTTGTCTTATCACACCGACCCAGATCAAGCTTATACTTCACTATTTAACCTCATTAATAGTGAATTTAGGAAGGTATTCACCTCAAAAACATTGCCTGTTTGTGACCGCGTTATATTTAGTGATTGGGCAACACCAGGTATTTACAAAAGTAGGCAGAGGTTATACGAATTGTATCATGAAAAAACATATAACCATGATGAAACTTTTAAAGAATTCGTTAAAAAATATTCTAAAACTTTTAAACGAGCCTGTTCCTCAGCAAAAGCCATACATATTAAAAATAAAATAAAATCTTCTGGTAATAAAATTAAAACAACTTGGAATATTATTAATTCAGAAACAGGTAGAACAACAGTACGTAATCGTGACTTCCACCTAAAAATCAATGATGTAGATATTAAGGCAGACGTGGAGGTGGCAACTGAGTTTGAAAATTTCTTTACTAATATTCCCATTTTAACAACCAAAACTCTGTCATCGTCGTCCTCCACTTCTGCTTACTCCATACTAAAAGAATGCGTACCAGAATGTGATAAACACTTTAAATTCACGGTTGTTACCGCTAAGGATATTATAGAATCTTTTAAAGATCTTGATGTAAAAAAAACTGCTGACCTTTGGGGATTATCAGTACATACCATGTCTTCAATAATCGATGTTATTTCACCGTTTTTAGCAATTGTTTTTAATTCTTGTATTGCATCTGGTGTATTTCCTGATCTGATGAAACTTAGTAAAGTGATTCCACTGTTCAAATCTGGCAGCACAACTGATCCCACGAATTTTCGGCCAATTTCGATATTACCTACATTGAGCAAAATCTTTGAAAAGTTAATTTTAAAACAAATGTTAGGACATTTCAATACAAATAATTTACTTCATCTGAAACAGTTTGGTTTTACAAAGGGTCGTTCAACTACAGACGCGGGCGTCGAATTACTGAAGAGCATATTCGAGGCCTGGGAGGAGTCGCAGGATGCTCTTGGCATTTTCTGTGACTTGTCTAAGGCCTTCGATTGCGTTCATCATGATACACTCATCCGAAAATTGCACCACTATGGTATGAGGGACAGTGCTCTCGACCTTCTGACTTCTTATCTGAACAACAGAATTCAGAGGGTTGATGTTAATGGCAAGAGATCTGCAGGATCTGCGGTCACTATGGGAGTTCCGCAGGGTTCAATTCTAGGTCCTTTCTTGTTTCTAATTTATATAAATGACTTACCTTATCACATAAGGGATAATCACAAGATTGTATTATTCGCAGATGATACTTCCCTTATTTTTAAAATCAAACGTCAGCTAGTCAATTTTGAACACGTTAACGATGCACTCTCTAAGGTTGTCCATTGGTTTAATGTAAATAATCTTCTCATTAAATTTTCAATGCCAAATGTCAGGCAGCTAACTTCCAATGTTCAACTTAATGGAATAGAGTTGGACCCTGTTGAGTCGACAGTTTTTCTTGGGATAACTATTGACGGTAAATTACAATGGGGCCCACACGTAGAAAAATTGTCAGGAAGGCTTAGTTCAGCCGCCTATGCTGTTAAAAAAATTCGACAGATAACTGATGTAGATACTGCGAGAATTGTTTATTTTAGTTATTTTCATAGTCTTATGTCATATGGGATTCTTCTCTGGGGAACCTGTGCGGACATTAATACTATCTTTGTTTTACAGAAAAGGGCTGTTCGAGCCATTTACAATCTAGGTCCAAGAGATTCACTTCGTGAAAAATTCAAAGAAATAGATATTCTGACTGTAGCCTCTCAATATATATTTGAAAATCTATTGTATGTACACAAAAATATATCAAATTTTAAGAAAATGTCCGATATTCATTGTTTAAATACCAGGAATAAACACAATCTTGCTGTACATCGCACTCGCCTCCACAGAGTAGGCAACTCGTTCATGGGTCAATGTATACGCTTTCACAACAAACTTCCTACTGACATTCGAAACTTACCCATTAAACGATTTAAAAGCTGTATTAAAACCAAACTTTGTAAAAAAGGGTACTATAAAATTTCTGATTATTTAGAAGACAAAAAAGCTTGGGATTGAGCTGCTCGCTCTGCAAGCCTTGTGATCAAATACTGCTTTAATTTATTGTGAATGTGAGCACTATGTGGGTCATTTTTTTTTTTTCTCTTTAAATATTTTCCTATTATTTTATGCTTTTTCTCAGTTTTTAATGGTGGTCTGGCATTTTGAGCACTTTATGAGGCCTACCCAAATGTACTTTCTTTGGTATTGTTCGTCGAGTCGTTGAGCTCCTTAAGTCTTGAGTCGAGCTGCACGATTACGACAAATGCTTGCACTGATTGGACAGGTCCACTCAAAATTGTGTGGTTCTTTCCTCAAAAGACCATTTCAGACACAGATCTACATGGTCCTCACATGATCTGACCAAGATTATGTCTGGACTTTAAAAGAGACTTTGACCCCTGAGTTTGTTTCGCCATTTCTTCTCACGGGTAGTCAGATAGGAAATGTCGACTACATCTAGCTTATTTTTTACTTTTTAATATGACGTGTAAAAGTGATTCCGATATCCTATTTACAGAATAAACGATTTCATTTCATTTCATTTCATTTCATTTCATTTCATTTCATTTCATTTCATTTCATCATTTCAGCCAAAATACGTCCACTGTTTGACATAGGCCTCCCCCTAAGGGGGCTGTATGCCATAATCGCCACGCTTGGCAGGCGGGTTAGCGATCGCAGTATGGTGTTAAAATGCATAGAGAACTCTGCTGCCCATTCTCTAGGAAGTCCCTTAGTCGCCTTTTAAGACACCTTCGGGAAGAAATGGGGTGGTGCTATTCTTTACGTCCGGCACCACACGGAGCCTGTTCTCATTTCATAATAAATAATTAAATAATAACATCCCGTTAATAGCTTTTAGATTCGGAATCCCAAATAACATGTTGAGTAATGTGCTGGATTGTAAAAACCAGTTGAATTTCTTTGCAATCGGCATGCTACGACAAAGTTACACAAGTTTGCAACGAACTTCGGAAATACATTAATCAGGTCACTTCGTTGGCTTTAAGTTCTAGTTAGCTCGGAATTAAAATGTTGCATTTTGTTGGCTTACTAGTGCGTCAGAGAAGTTTATGATTAGCTATTTCTTCATCAGAGAGTACGAATAAACTGATTTATGGTAAAGGGAAATATTTTGAGGAAACCTGGATCTGTGGTCCTAGGAAAAGTGACATTCTGTCAACAATAATGATGATGGGAAAGTCAAAAATGTATTAGATTGGATTAAGCTATAACTGTAATGAAACCCCCTTTCAGCACGAATATTTCTGTATTTATCTTCTTGCACACATACAAACTTGGTATATAGCAATATTAAACGAATTATTTAATTAGGTACTCAATATGACATCAGTATAGACTTTAGACTTTTTAAAGACAACCTTTAGTTTCCGAGCCTCGAAAAGAATTGACTTTAAATCAACTACGTGACGCCCCAAAAATCATGTTTTTCGTTTCATTCTGTTCAAATTCCGTAACTGTCAAATGAGAAACATTTCAAACTTCGTGACTACCCTGATACAAAAATCATTTGAGACAAATCACATATTTTCAATTTCATATTTAGTATTTAAAATCACTACAAATCTTATTAAATATTTGTAAATCAAGACACTACCGAAAACTTTATGTGAATCCTATTGAAACTCGTAGAAATAAAAAACGCTTTGAGGGTAAGGTAGCTTCCCTTACTGTCTCATCTCAACTTCCACCCTCTATAACTCCGATCGGACAAAGGCCATTGGAATTCTTGTACTAAATCTTAATACCTTTCAAATTTTATATCATTTAATCCTGTTTGAGTGGGTACCAACTTCCATACATTTCGTGGCATCATCCTTTTTCGAACATTATGGAGCAATGGATTAGCAATACACTTTAAAATCATTCGAATTGTGAATTGTGATTGAAAGTGTGCAATTAGGGTGCTGGTCTTATTGTAAACATGGAGTAAGCACGAGTGGTGGTCAATGCCTGTACTCTTCTCATTCATTCTTAATCTCACGCATACACTTTGATTCATTCGTGTTCACATTCTCACTCTGACAGTCGCATGTCTGCGTGCGTGCTGCATATTTAGCTTGAATTCTCTCTTTTTTTAGGGTTTCGTAGCTCAAAAGGAAAAAACGGAACCATATATAACGGAAACATAATTATTGGAACAGTTCGTTGTCCGGTTGTCTGTCTGTATGTCAGTTTGTCACGACCTTTTTTTCAGGAACGCTTGGAGGTATCAAGTTAAAATTAATGTCAAATACGTAGAGTCCCTTAGAGCTCTAAAGAAATCAAGCTTCTAAGGCAACGCAATAAAAAAATACGGCGATTTATGCGACATATTTTTGATTCTCGCAAATAAATCAATAGCTATAGGGTACTTCGAGTTAACCTAGAATCATGAAATTTGACAAGAAGCAAGGTCTCACGGCACAAGTAAAGGAAAAATCCAAAAAATGTTAATTTGTAGTTTAATCACACGCGATACGAATAACACAAAAATATGAATACAAACTTACATTTTCAGTTGTAAAATTGACCGTGCGTATATCAATTTAAGAGAGAACGTGTTTTTAAATACAATGTTAAGTTTGTTTTTGGGATAAATTCATTCCAACTACGGAACTCTTCATTGTGATCCGACACGCACTTCGCCGGTTTTATTTGTGTATGTACCACTACTACGAGTACTAGCTGTAATATTGGAGACAATAAACGTTATTTTTTTCTATTCTAACATCACATGACATTTACTCTTAAAAATCCAATGATTTACATGAATAAACTTCATGTGATGTTGAAGAGGCAGTGAAGTTCAATAACACACTGCCTCTTCATTTCAGCAACCATTTGCAGATAGGAAGCGGTGCCCGTGGCCTAATTACACGGATGCGGTCCGTCAATATGGTGTGCCTACTATACAGTGTGCCACAGAGCACGGAGTCGCTTCGGCGGCTGCTCCTAGAGGTATCATTGTCAACACGTGTAACCGTTTACTCGTTCTACGGCACAAATGACTTATAGAAACCGACGGCTTTGAAAGGCGGTGTTACAAAAGATGTGTGCATAACGCATTTTCGGCGCAACGAATTTAATAATATACCTAGTCTGTTTCAAAAGTATCTGATGAAATGGATCAGAAATTCCACCAATGTATGAGAGTTGCAATGCTGAATTACACAAAAAAAATATATTATTAGTATGGGACCTACAATATATAACTAAATATCTGTCATAATAAAAGCTGACACAATACGCAATTTTAAAAATAAGTTAACAGTATTATTGATTGAAAATTGTTAGTACTCGTTTAACGATTTTCTGAATGACAATGACTTAAGGACGCTATCATATAAACCAAATGTAACTAATACCTAATTGCCACAGATAGATTACTCCTTCATTTCCATTGGTAGCAATTTTTTATTCTAGAAAGTTGGTTTATAATATTGTAAAAAATAATTTCCGTTGCCTCTTCACACAAAATTGACGATATCGTGTTGAGTTTAGGAATATTTTTCTTCAATATAATAACATAAATTTAGTTATTAAAAATATTTTATGTAAGCAGACATGTTCAACTCCAAAAGGTAGCAAAAAGAACTATCAAAATGTTACAAATAGTCTCAGAAAATAATGTTGAAAAAACCTATATTTTTTAAAAAACACTGTCGGTAATGTTTTTTTTCCTATTATTTAACAAACCATATCAAGAAATTTAAAAATCACACACTGGGCTTCAGCTATTCGTGTGATAAAATCAAAATTTTATTTTATGATTATACAATATCTTCATTTAGTAAATGAACGGCGAAATAAGCTATATTTTCGAGAACGCAAAAGTGATGAAACTATTAACAGGTGCTGAGACTGACACGAATGGTTTATTACCACGAAAACTACTTTCATAGTTACACGGACTTAATGTTTCAATTATTTCAAGCTTTCTCACAATTAGATAAGAAATTGACGAAACACGTTTTGTTTTATGATAAGGTGAATTTCTAATTTAAGATAGTTATAATATTTTTATGCAATTTAACGATATACCAACTAATTTAATTGTACCCGTTTTGACATAATTCATTAATGTTTGCATGCGTAATCTAAGGTAGATAGTACAAGGATCACAATCGTTTTTTTAATACCTTATGTCATGTACCTGTCTATGGAAATAAATTAACTTTTTTTTTACTTTACTTACGGCGCCGTCAGTTGAGACTGATCATCTCTTAACTGCCAGCGCTTATTTGTAATCTTTTAATCTTATATTTTGAACTGTTTTAAAATATATATTTTTTTTACATTGTTCTCACATATAGAAGCGACATGAATAATGCACCCAGGATTTTGTAACATCTTTTGATTTAAAAGAGTGTCCTTGGAGTTTCTTGCCTGTTCATCTCCATAGAGATCTACGTTTTGGAATGGGCAAATAGTTTCAACTTTCTGACTAACTGAGCGACTCTTCAAAGGTGCCTGTAATTGGTTTATTGAAATAAAATGGTTTGAGTTTAGAAAATGTACCCGTGAATGCCAATTTGCAATGTCAATTATCTATTGAGTGATTTGATTTGATTATTTGAATAATTACACCAGAAATTCTAATCATAAACCATCATATGTTTTTCATTTGACAATTTAATTTAATTTTATAACCTCAATTTTCGTCGATGATTTTTCTATTACAATTAAATAATGTGTTATTCATACAATATTCTATGCACAAAGTAGTGAGATATAAGATGTAACTTTCCCTTTAATTATACTTTTCGAACAGATCATTGGTACTGCAGATTCTAAACGCTGCCGGCGCAACTATTCCGTGCTCTGTGGTGACTAATATACGGTATACCTACTTTACCCACAGCTACGGTACGTGGTTGTTGACCACAACCGTACATTGTATATCTGATGTTGTAGATTTTTTTGGCCCTATTTACCCAGCCAAGATTGGAAATAATCGGGCGTACGAATTTACACGTTTTCGTACACTTGTATTTGAACATAGAATACCTGAATGCCAACCCATAAAGTTTCGCCATATCCGTCTGTCTGTGGGGGGCTTAGCTCAGAGACTCTTAGTACTAGAAAGCTGTAATTTGGCATTAATATGCATATTAATCACGCCGACAAAATCATAAAATATTGTTTTTTTTTTTTTTAGGGTACCTCTTTTACACGTAAAGTGGGGATGATATTTTTAATTTTATTTTTTCTCGTCTATCCCATGATGTAGTTCGATCGTTGGATAGGCCATTCATAAATATTTAGGGTATGTGAAGTCCATTTTTCGATTCAGGGATCCGTTTGCGTAATATTAAGCTTTAAAGTGCTAATTTTGTTAGAGCTAAGTACCTATGTCTCGGGGGACATACTTGACAATAACAAAAATTAGCACTATACTCACCGACCATTTAGCTGACTGGCAGGGGTGCCAGTCAGCTAAATGGTCGTTTTTGGATATGCGAAATTAAAAGAAAAACTATACAGCTAAGTAGGCTTTATAAGTTAACGAGTAAAAGTCGACCAACTTACATTTTGCAGTTGGAGAATTAACCGTGACGAATATCGATGTATGGGAGAACATGTTTTTCAACTACAATGTAAAGTTTGTTTTTGGGCTAAATTCATCCCAACTACGGAACCCTTCATTGTGCGTGTTCCGACACTCACTTGGCAGGTTTTTCGTAGGTGGTTTGAACTTATGACTTGTACCTAGATCATAGCTAAGCAATGTGTAAATTGGGCTGTAGATCAGCACATCTTAAAATAGTTAAATCATTATATTAATACGTGAAGCGAAAAGTTCGTACCCCTTTTTACGAAAATCACGCGGACGGAGGAGGTTGAAATTTGGCTCAGTTAAAGTTTATATGGAGGAGGAGTGCAGAAAGCTAATATGTTTATCTAGCATTAGTAATAAATTAAAATAATAAAAAAAAAACATAACACATGTTACCATGCGTTTGACACACACACTGTAGCTTCATGCCCATGACTTGAAGAATAGAATAGAATACTGTTTATTATGTACACCATAAAAGTGACAGAACTGACAGCTTGAACATAGAATAAGTACTTTATAATAGCATGGAATTAGTGTATCTCATGGAATTAGTAAGTACTACATAGATTGTGAGTAGATGGGGTTTAATTTCGACCAGTGGGCGACCACTAGTAACAATAAAAACATATTTCGGAAATTTTAGAGGTTCCCAGGTCGCAGCATTATTATAGAGGTAATTCTTATTTCAAAAGTTATTCATTTTTGGACAATAAATATAGTTTTACGCTTTAAATTGAACGTAGACGAAAACCCTTTGGTGCGTTGTCGTCCGTTTGAATAAATAAAGTTAAAAGGCCTCAGACTTCAATTTTGTGTCATATTTTATTGTGTATACCAAACAGACATTGTTTAAGTATTCTGTAGATCAAACTAAGTAACATTAATACTACGGCTATATTGTCGCGAGAACGCGAACGAATACTTCGCACGCTCTCTCTCGCACACCGCTCGACGTCTGGCTGTACAACAGAGAGCGCACGAAGTGTAATTCGCGTTATCCTGATAATGTAGACGTAGCTTAAGCAAAAAATATTGCTTTGGAAACGACTTTAATTTTTGGTTTGAATAATCTCTGTTTAAGGCAGCAGCGGCGCGCAATGTAACACAAATAAAACATTATGCTTTCGGGTGCATGCAGCGGTGCTGGAGTTGTAAACGTATTTAACGGAACTACAACTACAGCAACAGAAATACATCTGTGAATATTTCAACTGTCTAACTATCACGGTTCATGAGATACAGCCTGGTGACAGACGGGCAGACAGACAAACGGCGGAGCCTTAGTAATAGGGTTCCCGTTTTACCCTTCGGGTACAGAACCTTAAAAACTACTAAGGATTACCCCAAAAATCGTGGTCCAATATTATAATTTCGTCTCTGAATACAGCCGGCGTGTTTAAATTAATTTTAACAAAGCGTGTCTGGGAACACGTCCGGCGTGACGTCGACAATCCGATCAGATGACAGCGACAAGCCAGTGCTGTGCACTACACTAGTGCAGTTGCTGTTCATTTAATAATGACGAGGACAACATTTTACTAAGGAGGGTCAGTCTTTCATGAAATACTGGGTACTTTTGAAGCTTTTTAGGGTTCCGTAGGAACCTCAAAAGGTAAAAACGGAACTCTGTCCGTCTGTTATAGCCAATTTGCTCCGAATCTACTGGACCGATTAAGTTGAAATTTCTGTGGCCTGTAATGTGTGAACTGTGTAACGTAACTATTTTGAATATAAATAAAAAATCGTAAGGCTTTTGGGGGGAAATATGAGAAAAAAAAAAGTTTTGCTAACTGTACCGTATGACATATCAAATGAAAAGGCTTGTTGTAAGGATTTCAGATATATATTTTTTATTTTAAAATAAATACTTTTAAGGCGATTTAAGAATTGATGAAAATTGACAATACCTCCCCCTTTATCTCCGAAACTACTGAGCCCTATATATTGAAAAAATACAGAAAATATTTCTTTAATTATAGATTACAGGAAAACCTATAAGAAGTCTATGGTGTTAAAATAACATGGTAAATCTCTCAATATTGTAGTTTTACAAACTTACATTTGCAGTTGAAATGTATGAGGGAACATGTTTTTGCTCTTAGGATTAATTCATCCCAAGACCCTTTATTGTACGTGGTCCAACACGCACATGGTCGGTTTTTTTTTTCTTAACCATTTCTACAATAATTACCAAAAGGTACTTACAAACGACGCTCATCCTGAAGGCGTCTTCCAAAGCCACCCTGAGCACCGGATTGTCAGCCCGGCACCTAATCATAGCACCATCGTCTTCTGGCTGAGGCAGCATGATCAGCTTACTGACTGTAGTCGTCTCGTTCGTGAACTCGCTGTGCTGTTGAGAAAAGTACTTTATTTTGAGACAGTTAAGGTTAATTGTGGTGGAGTAGGTAATATGAACACTGTACCTTTGGGAAATGAGTTTCATTTTAAAACATTTGAGGTTGATTTTGGAATGTGTTTTGTGGAATCAGCTGGGATGGGTCAGGTGAAATTTTACTGTACCTCGGTACTATTATTATTGTGTTGCTTTGAGCGTTCAAATTGAAATGGACTTGTAAAGTTAATAGTTCTATTTATTATCTGATGGCTAAATTTATTGGCTAATTGGTTTTAAAAAACAAAACATAACTAAGACATTCATTTTTATCTTATTGAGGTTGGAAAATTGGCTTTTGTTATTTCTGTTAAGCAGATTGACAATGTGAAGTTAAGATTTAATATCATCATTTGTTTAGCTTTTCCCCAGTAGTATTCCCAGTTCCCAGTACTTATTAATATTACAATAATAGGGCCTTAACCAATAGTAGTAGGATCATATATAAACATATGATCCTACGTGAACTAAGAGGCTGTTGGTATTTCAAGTGCTCCTTAACATACCTGTTATTCCGTCATCAGCCTAGCGTTTTCCCAACTATGTTGGGGTTGGCTTCCTATCTAAACGGATGCAGCTGAATACCAGTATTTTAAATGGAGCGACTGCCTATCCGAGCTCCAAACTCAAACTCAAAGCATTTATTTCAAATAAACCAATTACAGGCACTTTTGAATTTTCAAGGGGTCGGTCAGTCATAAAGATGAAGCTAGTTGCCAATTCCAAAGCTTAGTAGGTAGGTACCTATGGAGAAGAACGGGCAAGAAACTCCCCGGACACTCTTTTAAAATTGACATAATATGGTTACAAAATATTGGTTACATCATTCGTGTTGAAATTATACATGTGAGAACGATGCAAAACGTCAGACGCGTCCGTAATAAAAAGATAAAAAAAAAACAATTCAAAAATTAAATTGAAATAAGCCATAGCCGCTAAGAGATGACCTGTCCTTACTGATGGCGCCCGGTCACGAACATGACCCCCAGTTACTGGGTAATATGATACCCCTTGGTAAGAATGGTTGTCGGACCCATGAGCCATTTATTATGAGATGTGACAGCAGAATTACTGGTCAAAGGAACGAAAGTCAAATCATTTATAAGTCACGTTTGAATGTCAAAATATACAGGAAATTATAATTGATTCTAGTTGCCCCTTCCAAAAGGTATTTTCGTATGGAGACGAATGGGCAAGAAAAGTTAATTCAATACTGTAGAAAAACCCAAAAGATGAAGGAAGAAGACACACAAACTCGAGCCTCATCCATTTTTACCTAGAAAACATTACTTACCTATTACTGGAATGTTCAAATTGTTAAGTTCTCACATAGTTAGAAACCACAATGCACTCGAACAAATGCAACCGTAACGAGGTTTTAACCTAATTGGAGGAAAACATTCGTGGGAATCTGTTAAATCATCTATCTATTTACTATTGTATGCTATGAGAATGTTTTTATTTATTTAAGTCTTCTCTTGGATCCGCAAGAACCGTAGAGAGTTAATAATAAGAATATTAACCTAATACGGTCCGGCGTAGTGGGAAGCCTAGAGGTTCATTAGAAAACCAGCGTCAGACAGCATCTGTCTGGCTTCGTCCCTACTCTCACCGATCCCGGCTCTACACAATTTAAAATTTCCTAACAAAAAGTCCCAACTCTACACGAAACGACAAAAACGTACAGTCAGAATGAACTCAAACTCAAAGCATTTATTTCAATTAAACCATTTACAGGCACTTTTGAATTGTCAAGAAGTCGGTCAGTTACAAATATGAAGCTAGTTGCCCATTCCAAATAGTGGGTTCCTATGGCGAAGAACGGGCAAGAAAGTCCACTGACACTCTTTTAAAATAAAATATTTGATACAAAGTATTGGTTACATCATCATCATCATCATCTATGTCGGATAATTGTAAGTGCATTTGAAAACTTTTCCTAATGAAAATGACTGTCGAAAAATCAGGGTACATTCAGCCAATCTAATACTTGACATTGATTTTGTATGACCCTCTAACGTAAGATTTAAATTATTTATTTTAAGGGAAAACCCCCTTTTTTTTTCTTTTGGGGGGAGATTATCAAATAACTTCTCCCGCTCTGAGCGGAGCGGAAGGGTCTGTCAGACTTTTACTGACTAAAACCCACCCGTGTTCCTTCAGATGCCTGTGTGCTAGGGCCCCGATATCCCTTTCGGACAAACTCGTAACCCTGTGAGTGATTGTTGTTTTAAATGTTTTATTAAAAAAAAAAATGTTATATTGCCATTATCATAATCATAGTTATGGCCATGTTCCACTAAAAAATACAGATGGCGCTATCCCTCGTCTTTAGAAAAGACTGCTTCTTTTCTTTAAAAAACAAAAGTTGTATTTGTTCAATGGTGAAGGACAGCGCCACTTGTGTGATTTTTGTGGAACATGGCTTTGGAAATAGCCACTTGTCATTTAAGCATGATGATTAAAGTACTTTTAATTCGTCTAAATATTTTTCATTCTGACTGTACGTTTTTATCGTTTCGTATAGAGTTGGGAATTTTTGAATCGTGTAGAGCCGGGATCGGTGAGAGTTGGGACTGGCATTAATGCTCAAATGAACCTTTTTGGCGCAGGCGTGAGGCACACAGTAGTGTTGTTAAAACATTGAAAGCGTAACAAAGAAACAAACTCACTTTCGCATTTAAAATACAATTTAGGATTATGAGACTAGGGCGAAAACCGGACTACAGTCGACCAAAGAGGTACATATAAGGAGCCATGAGCTTGAGTTTGGGAAAATGTCAAAAAAGTCTTCTAATAAGCCAGGAATTGAACATTATCTTTATTCGTACGAACATTTCGCCCTTTATAGAGCTTTATGTGTTTTGAAGGAAAAAAAAACAGGATCTAGTTAACTAGATCATTTCTTTTAAATAAAATATCAACCCGTATTAAAGTACTTAAAGATAGTGTTGCTGGTAAAGATCAAACCTCGCAGAGGAATGGTATGTCTTAAATCATAGAAAATTACCTTTCATCTGCAATTTCCCTTAATTGAGAGAAGATTCACTGTAAGGAAACGGGCCACTACGGCGCAATACTCTGCAAACTATCTTCGAGTAATCCCAACGCAATTAGTACACCAACCTACTTACACCTTCTACAAAAAAATAAAAATAAAGATAACTAGATAAAGTTCTAGCGCAATCTTCGTTAGACTTTAGGACCAACTTGGGACCTAAACTTTATACAAATAAGATCTTGTTCAGACGCTGCGATTTACGTGCGGTTGTGTGGCGCGTTGAAATCGCGTTTTGTGTCTAATAATTGAATCGTGGCCACGTGAGTATTCAGAGTAGTTAAATGATGAGTGATAAATTATATTCTTCTTCTTCTTCTTAGGGTATTGATGGCAAATAAAAAAGTTGATGGGAAAGTTCAACTAAGTATTATGTTTGGCCCAAAATTTTGTGTCACGAACTCCGTTCGCTGACGCAGTTATAAGATCCTCAAGAGGTTAATAATAACACTTTCATACTATTTTCAAGGTTCTGACTTAAAAAGGAAAATCGGTACCTAAAAAAATATCAGTTTTTGTCCGTCTGTCACAGAGGTTTTTTTATTTAAACTAGAATAGAAATAAAGAAAATACGATTATTTGCGGTAAACATTACGCAAATAAAGAATACAAACACAAAAAAGAACAATATTAGTTTGGGTAGTAGGTTTTGTATGGGTATCGTAAATTAAATGCTTACTGCAAACCAATGTCACGTCACACTTAAACCTTACAGTGCCTTCGTGACGTCACTGCTTTACTGTAAGTACAGCAAAGCAACAACGACAATGCAATCGTCTTCTGTGCAAAAAGTCGAGTTTTAACCTCATATAACAGAAGTTACAAGTATCATAACTTTGAAGAAAAAGATAAAAAGCTGCTTCAACAGACACAACACAGCTCATAAAAAGTTAAAGCAATAACTCCACCGAAAACACGAACCAAAACGTGACGTGACGAAAATAGAACATTTCAAAGGAAGACCTAATAATGACGAACAAATCGCCTTATCCGAACAAGCCCTTAAATGTAACAAACTCAAGCACTAAACTAGAGCCGTGATAACTGAGCATCATTAATTTTCGTTGTCCTGTCTCCTAGAAATCCAGCTAATTCCGTAGGTAAACTTAGGTGTCTGCTAATCTGTTACATAATCTAACTCAGAAACAGGGTAAGCAAGGCGTTATCATACAAACTTGGGAGTGTATTTACTTTTTGTTACAGTTTTTGCTTCTTCTTACGATAAGAACTTCGGTTCTTTTGGGGCCACTGAAATTATTTTATTGGACGAATTTTTATATAAATTACGTCAGTTTTACTCCAAGGGGGGGTAATATACATCCACATCTCGACACACAGTTATTAAGTCCATGTAATAGGGGCAAATGTCGTGATGGCCCAGTGATTAAAGCGTCGCGTCTCATGCTCGGGTTGTGGGTTCAAATCCGGGCAAGTACCAATGTCATCATCATAATCTGCCTAGCCTTCTCCCAACTATGTTGGGGTCGGCTTCCTGTCTAACCAGATGCAGCTGAATACCAGTATTTTACATGGAGCGACTGACCGCCTGACCGCCACAACCCAGTTACTGGGTAACACGATATCCTTTGGTAAGACTGGTTGTCAGACTTTTGGGTTTCTGACGACCCGTAACAACTGTCAAAGATCTACAAATGACAGCCGGGATCAACGGCTTAACGTGCTTTCCGAGGCACGGCGGAATCTTGGTATGAAAAGTTGGTCACCCATCCATGGACCGAACCGTGGCAAGCGTAGCTTAACCTGATCGATCGACCCGTGAGGCAGTTATTATTTAGCGACAAGCTCCTCAGGGCAAGTACCAATGTAACTTTTTAAATTCATTTATGTACTTTCTATGTTTATCTTCGACATTACTGACATAGGTACGTGAAGAAAACATCGTGAATTTTGGGTTTTATATAGTTAATTTAAGTCTGAAATCGGCAACCCTTCTTAAGCAAGCGTGGTAATCAATGCTCGTGCCTTCTCTGTATCAGAAGAGGCGTTTGCCCGGGAGCATTACAATAATAGGTTGGTATTGAAAAAAAATCTGTGAGATGTCAGATGGGATAATAATTATGGGACTACTGTAATGTTTGCTCGTTTTAAGGGTTCCGTACCTCAAAAGGAAAAAAATGGAACCCTTATAGGATCACTTCGTTGTCCGTCTGTCTGTCTGTCAGTCTGTCAAGACCCTTTTTCTCAGGAATGCGTGGAGGTATCAAGTTGAAATTAATAGATCCCTTAGAGATACAAAACAAGCTTCTAATTCAACGCAAAATACGGTGATTTATGCGACAAATTTTGATGCAAATAAATTTGACCATGTTTTTAACACAATCACGTTTCCTATCATAAACTGTTAAAGAAAAGCCTTGCAGTCGGCATTTTGTAATTTTTTTTTTAGATTTTTTAATATTTTTTCCGTCGATAAAATTAAGCTAAGTTTCCCCTCATTTCGATAATTATGTGCAAATTATCAAGACACACTGTACACACTTCTGCCTAAACCCTTCAGGATTTTATATTTAGTTAAATTCAGACTCTCAATTTAAATTTTTAATATTATATGATTTACGAGTACCACCATTATTTTTAGGAGTTACTGCTAAAGATAAGTCACACAAAGCATTAAATATTCTTCATAGACCATAAGTTACATGGTAAACGCATTAATGGGAAAAAATTTAATTATGACAAAGTAAACTGATCTTTCTAAGGAGGAAAATCAATGCTGTCGGTTTCTCTCCATTAAAAAAGCCGTACTAGTTGACAAAGTACCTTGAAAAATCTGTACCGGAGTATATTCTCAAGATTGGTTCTTTTAGGTATAGGTATATAAGTAAGGTATTTAAGTATACAAATAAGGAGGAGGAGGAGGAGCTGAGGAGCACGTAACAACAGCCACATGGATCCATCAGGTTAAGCTACGCTTGCCAGGGTTGGTCCGTGGATGGGTGACCATCTTTACATACCAAGACTCTTCCATGCCTCGGAATGCACGTTAAGCCGTTGGTCCCTGCTTTCATTCTTGGATCTTTGACAGTCGTTAGATGTCGTCAGAAGCCCGTAAGTCTGACAACCAGCCTTACCAAGGGGAATCGTATTACCCAGTTACTGGGTTGTGGAGATCAGATAGGCAGTCGCTCCATGTAAAATACTGGTATTCAGCTGCATCCAGTTAGACTGGAAACCGACCTCAACTTAGTTGGAAAAAGGCTAGGCAGATTGATTGATTTAAGTATACAAATTGTTTATATTATTCAATTATTAAGCGTACTCCAGCGTACGGCACTCGTGGGCAGCAGCTGAAAATGAGCATCAGGTGGAGTATCTAGTTTTGCTATTTGATATTATGCTGAGCTGAGGCCCTTTTGACATGATGTTAATGCTAAATGACTTTTATCGTGTCAATAAACGCATTGTCTTTCATTCTATATCAGCTGGGACTGGCCATATATTAGCTGTCACGGCTTATTTTGATAATTTATTTTATTTTTTGTTTTCTTTTTGCTCTGGACGCTATTAACGTGCACGTCTTTGTGGGTTAGTAGCATTACCCCCAGTTTACATCGTTCTCACAAAATGTACCTTTATCTTCAACATAGAAGATGTTACCATTATTTTGTAACAATATTTTGGGAAAAAGAGTGTCCATGGAGTTTATTGCCCGTTCTTTTCCATAACTCTTTGGAACTGACCGACGACTCCATGAAAATTCATAAGTACTTGTAAATAGTTTTATTGAAATAAATTCTTTGAGATTTTGTGTTGAGTTTTGACATCTTACCTTTCCTCTGGTATATCTTCTGTTCTCCCTGAACCAGGTGACCTGCGCCACTGGTCTGCTGCCGTGAGTCACACAGATGATGGTAATCTCGGAGTCAGCAGACATCTGACCAGGTTTGTTGGTGATCATCACTGAGGTTGGACGTACTGCGGACAGAAAGTAACGTTAAAGTTGTTTCTTCTCAGAAATATAGGGTCAAATTAAATAGGCTAGTGAAACTCCGAAGACTTGATGAGTATTATATCACGATAATAATGATATGAACATAATTACACGAAAAAAGAGATTTGGGGTCAACGACACCAGTTGCCTAGTGCAGTTATTTGAAGTATGAGTTTAAAAAAACAGTTCAAATTTGTAATCAATTTCTAAAACCCAATCCATTTGACCCTGCAAAATAAAACACTGTCCTCCCATACCTATTGACACTGTAATTTAAAAACATTTTTAAAAGCCAATTATTTTTAAAAGAGTAAACCTGTTTCTTGCCGACTGTTCTCCATAGGAAACGACCAATTGGAACCGTGCACCTATCTTCTGACGTTTCATAAGTGCCCATGTAGGTTTATGTGAAATAAAATATTTTGATTTGTTTTGGAAAGTCTAAGTTTTTCATAAAAGATAAGGTAATTTATAAGGAAAATAGAAAGACTACCTATATTTTTCTTTTAATATTTAGTTTCTGAGTTTTTAGACATCAAGATTTTAATATATGTGACGGCGCAGCAAGTGGCATCGTCTATTTTTGTTACAAAGTTACTGGAATCACCGAAAAGGTCAGACAAGCGTGACACTGGCTGCTGACAGTCACTCTAGCAGAGCGTCGCATCGATGGTTGTGTAGCGGCTGTCTTCTGATGGCAGAAGAAGATGTCAGGGCGCTGTCGTACGATGACGTCCATGATGAACTGCTATATTCCGGCAGCATCCTGATGATATTGAAGGTACTGAACCACTAATACGATGAACACTTCCGGTAAAGGCTATCCTGCGCCATTATATATATAAACTTGAAGAACCAAGGACTTTAGAACTGGAACGGGTAAATAAAGCCCTTAAACATATTCATAAGGGTAAGGTACATACTTCAAACCGGTCCACGTGTAAGACAAAACGTGAACGAAGACGAAACATAAGATTTATACAAGCTGATCTATTCAGTACAAAATCTCACCGTGAAAACTAAGGTGAAGTTAGCTGCGTTAGGTGAATTATGCTGAGCGATGGCCGTTTTGCGTGAATGTGACGCATATTTTCCCTAAACTTGTTCTTTCGTGTTTGTGTTTTTATTTCTTTGCGTTATGTTTACCGCAAATAAACGTATTTTTTTGGTATTTTTTTTTCTGTAAGTGAACTGTCTTTTATTCTAAGGTTTCAGTCCAGTACTAACCCCACAAGATCTACATTAAGTTCAACTGTTAAGATTTTTATCATTCTGTTTATTTATTTTTTACTTAAGAACAATGCACACTTGCTTTTCGAATTCGCTATAGACATTGGCAGAAGATGTCGACATCGGCTTTGCTTGCCCTAATCAAAAAAATAAATTAAAAAATAGAATAGAAATGTACAAATTTATAAGAAAAACAGAAAGACTATCTATATGTAGCTATAAAATATAACAAACACAAAGACAGAACAGAAACAGCAGTCTCTCAAACACAGAGACAGCAGTCTAGTCTTTCTGTCGTTGTGTTTGTTAAATTTTATGAAAAACTCAAAAGTCTTTAATATACAGGGTCAGATGCTATAGGGATCGGTATGAGCTCACTTCGTCTAAGTTTTGAAGGTGACATTTTTTAAAGGTGTAAAAAGATCCATCACAAAGACGTCATCTACGCGTTCTTTACAGTTACCAGGACGGGTTATACCAAACTGTCAAATTTCTCCAAATGATTATAAACCTTAAAATGTTGAAGGTTAAGTTTAAAATTATATAGGTATATTGATGTGCTGGCGACTGTACATCAAACGAAATAACTTTGTGCAAAAATAATTGCTGGGAAACGACTTTTTTGGTGTAAAAAATCGCTGTTTACGGCATTTCGCAATGTAACCCACGCAAAATATTGTGCTTTTATGAGTGCATGCAAGGAACAGGGGTATTGAGAGTATTTCAAGTTAAGTAATAACATTTAAAACGTGCTTTTGTATAAAAACGTCAAAGAATTTTGGCTTTGAATGTCTCCGTAACCAGAAGGTTCCTAGGTATGGTGCAGTACAAAAAAACATATGAGAACAAGTGCCTTTCGGCTTCGTTAATTCGTTCGATATTTTATTGTAGCATGTGGCGCTCTATAGCTTCTCCCTATCTGCCTCAACATTAAGCGCAAGTTGTATAATTTTACGCCTGTGTCCTCCTGAAGGACTAGACACATTTTACAAATCACAAACGTAAAATAAAGTTGAAACTTTGACCTTCAGTGTCTCCGTAACCAGAAGGTTTCCAGGTATGGGCCAGTACAAAAACGTCTTGAAAACTTTGGAATGATCTCAGTCCAAGAACGTACGGATAAAAATTTTTTTTTTTTCAATGTTGCCCTACTCTAGGAATTTCTCCTGTATCGTGGGTGCGTTTACAAAATTTAAACTCACATACACAAACAGCCAGACCCGGAACAACTACTTGTAGGTCATACAATTTTTTTTTCCGTGCGGGAATCAAACCCGCGACACGTAGCGCAGCAGTCAATCGCTTAACCACTGCGCCAACCGTGCCGTCATATTGATTTAATCTTTCTGTTCAAAATTCTTCACAGTAAAATAGACTACCTCCAGTTGTTAAGTAAGTTTCATCTCCACCTACCCTATAAATATCCGCGTCACCCTATCAAACTGTTACGTCCCCCATTCCGCAAGACTTTGCATCCTTCTAAACAATTGTGATAAAGGGATTGATATTTGTTGCACGTCACTTCAAAAATTAAAGCGTCGCGTCGTACCAAAATAGATAACCATTATTTTTTATAACGCATGATTTCCCAACTATTGTCAACCAATCAATCTGCCTAGCCTTTTCCCAACTATGTTGGGGTCGGCTTCCACTCTAACCGGATGCAGCTGAATACCAGTATTTTACATGGAGCGACTGCCTATCTGACCTTCACAACCCAGTAACTGGGTATATATTATAATGGTTTATACCCAACCATTCGTGTTAAAATTGTGTAAAAATTATGTGTCATTTCTGTACATATATTGTTTATTTTTATTTTTAGGGTTCCGTACCAAAATGTCAAAAAGGAACCCTTATGGTGAGACTAAGTCTGTCTGTCTGTCACTGCTGGATATCTCAAGAACTACTAATGCTATCAACTTGAAATTTGGAATAGTTTTAGATGACGCTTGGGTAAGCGTCATCTAAAACTATTTCACAATTATTTCGTTTCGTCGGAAAAAAGATATATTTTTTTAAATTACTTTCTTGTTTGCAAAATAGTTGGGTAACTATTTTGCAAACAAGAAAGTAATTTAAAAAAATATATCTTTTTTGCAACAGGGCCTGAAAGGGGGTCTTAAAAATTCGAATGGAGTCTACTAGGACATGTGGGGTATAATATGAAAAAGCGCTGTTTGCCATTCTCAAACGTTTTTTTTTTAGGCATCATAGTTTTCGACTTTTAATGAAAAATGTAAAAAAAATACCGATACCCCATTATCTCCAAAGTTTGCGTAGAGAAAAATCTGAAATTATGCTATGTGATAGAAGTTTATGTAAAGATTACAAGCAAAATAAAGCGATGTCTCTAAATAGCACAGTTTTTCAGAAATCATCAACATCATAAATACGTACGGAACCCTCAGTGCGCGAGTCCGACTCGCTCTTGACCGGTTTTTTTATTTAATATTGTTTTCGCATGGTGTGTCTTTCGCTTAATATTGTACACTAGGCTTGTATGTTGGCTTTTGTTAATTGGTTGAAGAGTGTAACGATTGTAGATAGACCAATAAATAAATTTTAAAAAAAAAATAACGGGAAGAACGAGTTAAAATATATTGTAATAACGCGAAGAACGAGTGACTCTCGGCTTCGTTAAGGGTATTTTTACAGCCCTTAAAAAGATTGTAGCATGTGGCATTATATAGTTACTGTTTCTCCCTATCTGTCTCAAAATTAAGAGTGAGTTGTATAATTTTACATCCGTATTCTCCTGAAGGACGAGACTCACCACTACAATGTCGCGTAATGGGGGTGAGACTATGGCTTTTCGGGCACAAATCTAGACTCCGGACTATTTGCACAAGCAGAATAAACTAACCCAGCACCTTACGCTCAGCTCGCATTTGCAACTTTAACAAAATTATAATGTAAATGTGTGTCGAAAACTAAGCCTGTTAAGTTGACTTCATTTTAGCACCAAAATACTTCTGCAGGAGTGGAAAGTTATGGTTTATCCATCATAAAGAGCATGTACCATGTAAAAGTTTGCAGTCAGGAAATTATTTTCTTAGCAAATTAAAACCAACTTAAATTATCTGTATACTCAAATCACAAGTTCTGTCATTCTTTGCCAGTTGTATGAAATAGCTATAACTCGGATAATTGACCTAGGATGTCAATTTGATTAAAAACTAATTTCTCTGTATATACACCGTGGCATTTTAATCGTTTTTATTAACATTTTAATAAATAAATATAATATAAATATAAAATGTTGGTATTGGCTTCCAGACTTGTTTTTTTTTGTTCACGGGGTGGAAAATCCTCATGGATGTCCTCCACCCTAAAAGGGGCGCGCGTGGAACACTACGCGCCGCCACCTCGGGTCCAGTGTTATAGGGGGCGGCGGACGTTCCCAAGTCCGCCGTCCCTAGACCCATTTTAGGGGGCTGGGAGAGGGCATTATCTGCCCTCTGCCGACGCCCACTGCGCCTGCTACGGGCCGGGTGAGCGGAAGAGATCTCCCGCTCCCTTTCCGCAGCCTCCTTCTGCGTCACGACTGTTTCTTAGAAGGATACCACCGCGTCCCAAGACTCGTCACTGCTAATCATCGACATTGGCTTCCAGCCTAACCAGATGCAGTATCTAACCCAGTTACTAAGTAAGTAAGCGATTTCCTTTGGTAAGATTGGAAATTAAATTACTTATTATATTTTGTAAATATAATTATGTACTTACGATGCATCTCTACTCGGGCTGTTCTTTCATGAGGACTTAGCAGAGGAGTGTTTGTAGCCTGGCACCGTATGCTGGTATTCAGCCAACTCCTCTCCGCACCTCCTATGCTAATTCTGCTAACGATGACCTTCCCATCATTTTTGAGGATTGTGTGGTCATCTATCTGCTTGTTGTTGATCAGCCAGGTTAATGTTGGTTGAGGTCGACCTGGTAGAAAAAATGAAAATAAATATGCGAATTGCCAGAATGAGAAATCAAAAGCTAGACAGACCAAGTTGATGTAGAATGCATATTTTTACAAATGAACGACTTCTTTCGGCAAGGGTAGTATAATAATTATGTGAAACTGGATCTGAAGATCTGATTAATTAATGTACCAGAAATAAATTATATTAAATTATATTCTATTCGTAACATGACAGTGTGTGTATTTACGGACAAAATTGTTCATTACTTGTACCTATTTTTTTTCTAAAATTACTCGTTTCGGATTCAACCGGAGCGCATAAAGTCGTAGTAGAGTGGTCGCGATCCGAACTCAGACTCAAACTCAAAGCATTTATTTCAAATAAACCAATTATTACGGGCACTTTTGAACTATCGTCGAACTATTTTGATTAAAAAGAGTGTCCGTGGAGTTTCTTGCCCGTTCTTCTCCATAGGAACCTACTACGCTTTGAAATGAGGTATTCCACTAAGAGCACTGATTTGGGCAACTAGCTTCATCTCTCTGACTGACCGACCCCTTGACAATTCAAAAGTGCCTGTAATTGGTTTATTTGAAATAAATGCTTTGAGTTTGAGTTTTGAATTTTCAAATCTTTAAACAGAAATCTAATTTAAATCCATAATTAGCAGTGCTCTTAAAGCCAAACTCCACGAAAGTTTAAATTATAATCGAGCAAACAATTACCCTCAGCATAACCTCGGAAATTACAACTTGTACATGTTCCCAACTTAAGTACAAACAAAAGGTCTAGGAAAACTATCAAACAATTAGACTACGCCGAAGAACTTGAGCGCTTGTAAATTTAGCAAATTTTGCGCTGCAGCAGAACTTTTAGCTGAGTTTCTAGCTGCAGCGTAAACAAGGGAGCGAGACCAACGAGGTTAGGTACAGTCAGTCGTTACTAGAACTTTGGAACCTTCCCTTATCTAACTGTGGAGTTTAGATCCTTTTGAGCTAACTATAGTGACCTGGGTGACTTTCTGGAGAAGTTAAATGGTTCTAAAGTTTTGAAAGCGTTTAGTAAGTAGCTTTTTAATGTCAGTGGTAATATGGTGATAAATGGATGAAGATTGAGCGGTGGACTGCAAGAAATACCTACCATTGCTTAGAAACGCCTTTTCAGTACGAATTTTTCTGTATTTATATTCTTGCATACGAACAAACTTGATATACAGGATGTCCCGTAAATAATGGATCAAACATAACGGGTAGGTAGCTTACCTCATTTCCAACAACTAATTTGAACAGTAAAAAAAAAACCGATAAGGTAACCAAGATATTATTTTTTTCGATTTTTACTATTTTCTGTACCAGCATTCAGTGTTTTTAATGCTGTTGCCGCAAATGGTATCATATTTAGGTGTGATTTTTGTCAAACATTTCTGAATAGTTTACTAATGTTATAAGATACCATTTTTTTAAATAACATTTTATTTGCCTTAGAAAAAAAATCTTGAATTGAAAAGTTTTGTTTTTACGATGAAAAGACCAGAATCGGAAAAATTCTCTTGTAAAAAAAATTTATGACACCAAAGTGTACCATTATTTTAAAAACTTGTAAAATTACTAAGGTTTGCAAATTGGTATAAAACTTACGTCTAGTCCTTGCGGTTACAAAGATTTTTTTGCTATGAATGTGATGAAGAAGACAGAACAGAAATTAAAATGGTACAATCTAACTTTTCTTTCTCGTAATGGCTTATGCTTGTAATCTAAGCATGTGGTTAAGCGTGAAGCGTAATTCCGAGCCGATGACGTCATCCGTTCGGAATTCGGGACCGCTACCTGCGGAGTTGCACCTCACTCAGTGTGAAAGGGATAGATAGCGCCGCTTTTGTATTTTTGGTAAATCGGTGTCTTTGTGCAGGTATTTTTTTTTCCTTCACCCTTCACTCATACAGGGCTTCATTGTTGCATGATTTTATTTGTTTAGTTGACACGAATTTAGTTGACACATCTCTTCGAGTTGATACGTACGTCAGACTACTTTCGCTCCCGCTGTTCCTTAAAATTAAACTTGTGCTGTGTATTTGGACTTTGCTTTGCCTAACGATTTGGAACTGTTTGTGTTTTGGACGAATGACTTGGCAATCCTACGGACTTCGAAAACAATCGTTTGTGTGAGGTTGTACGTGTGTGCAGTAGTACGATGCCTCGTTACGAGTACACGCCACGGGAGTATGCCGAAATGCATTTTATCTACGGAGAAGCAAGAGGTAATGCCAGGGCGGCCGCAAGATTGTATCGTGAAAGATACCCGAACCGGGATCGACATCCCGACTATCGCGTATTCATTAGAGTGCATAACGCGCTTCTTGAGGGAAGAATTCTTGGCACCGGAGTTGGGGGTGCCAGTGAAGGGCGACCGTCACAAGTCAATGACGAAATTATTATTCGAGAAATCGAGGAAGATTCGTCGGTCTCAATTCGCGTCATAGCGCAACGCACAGGTATTCCAAGATCGACGGTACATTGAGTTCTAAAAAGGCACCAGTTGCACCCATATCACGTGCAACGTGTTCAGACGCTGACGTCACGTGATTACCCGCAAAGAGTAGCATTTTGCCAAAGGATGCTTAGAATGATACGGGCGGACCCACAGTTTTTTAATAAAATTTTATGGAGTGACGAGTCTTCATGCCGGCGAGATGGATATCTCAATTTGCATAATTTGCACAGTTGGCAGCTGGTAAACCCACATTTGATGCGAGAGGACAGGAGCCAACATCAATTTAAAATAAATTTATGGGCAGGAATAATTAATGGGCAAATAATAGGGCCCTTTGAACTACCAGCAACTCTAAACGCCGAATACTATCTGCATTTTTTAAGGAATGAGTTGCCAACGTTATTAGAAAATATTCCAGAAGACGTGCGGCAAGCAATGTGGTTACAAAATGATGGTTGCCCCGCTCACTATGCGACGGCAGTAAGGGCGCAACTCAATGAAACTTACCCTGACAGATGGATCGGCCGATTAGGACCAATTTTGTGGCCTCCGCGATCTCCGGATTTAAATCCCTTAGATTTTTTTTATTGGGGATGTTTAAAAGACAAAGTTTACTTTAAAAGACAAAGTTTACAAACAACGAATAACGTCGGAAGAAGAATTACGTCAGCGCATCCAATCTGCTGTATCAGAAATAAACAACAGCCATTTTGTCCGTCGGATAAGAGCTTCGTTTATTAGGAGGTGCAGACTTTGCATTCTCGTAGGGGGACGTCAGTTTGAACATTTACTGTAAAAACAAAATAAACGATTTATTTGTATTTTTTTTTTATTTAACCTCCTAATTTTTTTCATACGCTGAGATACCTAAACATTTTTAAGAAAATAGTTGAATTGTGCACACTTTTTCAAATTTTATTTTATTTCGTAATTTGGCACCTCTGTCAGATTCATAGCAATATATTTGTAACGACAAAGACTAGGCGTAAGTTTTATACCAATTTGCAAACCTTAGTAATTTTACAAGTTTTTAAAATAATGGTACACTTTGGTGTGATACATTTTTTTTACAGGAGAATTTTTCCAATTCTGGTCTTTTCATCGTAAAAACAAAACTTTTCAATTCAAGATTTTTTTTCTAAGGCAAATAAAATGTTATTTAAAAAAAATAGTATCTTATAACATTAGTAAACTATTCAGAAACGTTTGACAAAAATCACACCTAAATATGATACCATTTGCAGCAACAGCATTAAAAACACTGAATGCTGGTACAGAAAATAGTAAAAATCGAAAAAAAAAATTTCTTGGTTACCTTATCGATTTTTTTTTACTGTTCAAATTAGTTGTTGGAAATGAGGTAAGCTACCTACCCGTTACGTTTGATCCATTATTTACGGGACACCCTGTATAGAAATATTTAACGAATTATTTAATTAGGTACTCAATATAATATTAGTATAGACTTTAGACTTCTTGTAGACAACCTTTAGGTTCCGAGGCTCGAAGAAAACTAACTTAGCAACTAGGCGGTGCCCCAAATATCATGTTTCCATTCCGTTCGGTTAAAAAACAGGGCATGTGCGTATCGGACCACGCACAATGAAGGGTTTCGTAGTTGGGATTAATTTATCCCAAGAACAAACTTAACATTTTAGTTGAAAAACATGTTCTCCCTTAAGTTCCAACTGCAAATGTAACCTAATACTCACAATATTGGAAGATTTGCCAGGTTATTTTAATACCATAGACTTCTTAGAAGTTTTCCTGTAATATATAAGTAAAGAACAATTTTCTGTATTTTTTCAAAAATTTAGGCTCAGTAGTTTCGGAGATAAATGTGGCGAATGCTCAATTTTCAGCTATTTTCTTAAATTACTTTAAAACGAATATATTTAAAATTATAAAAAATATATTTGAGACTCTCACAATAAGCCCCTTCATTTGATTTATTAGTCGCGAATTTGTTGGAGAACAACCTGAAATTGACGTGCAAATAGCAAAAAACTTAAGCAAATTTGTATTTCGCGGCCTCAACTGCAGATTCACCTGAGCGTATACGACGTAGGGCATTTCATACAAACTTTCAAGCCCTTGTTATTCGAAATTACTAAACCGATTTTAATGAAACTTCATACGCATAAGCAGGATACAAAGGTCTAAAAAATGAGTTAAGAAATTTTTCGAAATATCTTATTTAAAAACAGATAACTGGAAATCTCTGTTTCTATAGAAAATTTAAAATCTATCTAATTTGGCTGTAACACTATTTTTCGAAAATGTTCTTAACAAAATTTTTATATACATACATACATAAACTCACGCCTTCTTCCCATGGGGGTAGGCAGAAACTATAGAACGCCACCTGCTACGCTCCTTACATACTCCTTTTGCTTCGCCTATGTTCATACATCTGGTCATACACGCACGCCGATTGCGAGTACTACGCACCTGACCTTTCTGAAGAACATCACCAATTTGGTCACTATATGTCCTCCTAGGGCGTCCCCTCCCGGCGTTTCCAATCACCTCTGCTTTATACTCTCAACATGACCAAACCATCTAAGCCTACTCTTTTCAATTTTTGTTACTACATCTTCTTTTAAACTGCACCATTGCCTTATCACCTCATTTTTCAGCCTATCATTCATAGTCACGCCAGACATGCTTCGCAAGGAACGCATTTCCACTGCATTTATTCTGCTGTCATGCTTCTTTTGCCACACCCAACATTCACTTCCAGACATAAAAGTAAGCACCAGCACACTATTGTGAACCGCCAGTCGAGCCTTTTTGGGCATAGACTGGTTGGTCACAATCGCATGTATAGCACCATTCACTTTATTTCCCGCATTTACTCTCCTTTCCACATCTTCATCAATCTTTCTATCCCTTGTAAACTGACTCCTCAAATATATAAACTCACTTACTTGCTCCACACTCTTATCATTTATTTTCACATCACACACCGATACATCCCCTTTTCTTTCAAACACCATGACAAAAATTGTATACCTTTGTAACCTGCTTATGCGTATGAGGATGCATTAAAATCGGTTCAGTCATTTCGAAAAACAAGGGCTAAACAGTTTGTATGAAATGCCGTACATTATATACGCTCTTAAGGGCGTTTCGTATTTCCAAAACGACTTTCAAGCATTTCGGTAGCTTGTTGTCAATCCAATATAATTTTGACTATTCGATCATCGTTATTGCTGTTATAATAACACTTCGTTTTGGCCTGTTGTTAAAATCCAGATCAATTTAGCACACAATGTTTATTTTACATTTTGTTTTTTTTTTTTATAAAAACCTGCGCTCATCTTAATGCACCAAGCTAAAGAAAAAAGTATGAGAAGCACTCGTTTTTCTGTTTTGCCCAAGTGAACACAGAAAAATCTAGTCCACAATTTAAGGCACCATTTTTCCGTGGTATTGGGAGGAAAAACAGGACAAAAATACAGCGCCCCAGGTCAAAATGAAAGCAGACTAGAAAAATTTTGTATTAAAATATTCATACAAAAATATACGCCGGATAAAAAAAAAGGATTTCAGGACACAATACCTAGTTTGATAGTGTCCCAAATACCGAAAAAAAAAATACAAAATTGCCGACTATTAATTGGATTTCCATTTAAATTTCAGTGTGAAAGCGTAAATTCCGGAAATTGTAGATACCATAAAGTGACCAATTTTTTTTGTTATTTATGGGATATGATCTCGAAAATTGTTGGTGTTAACGCAAAAATGATAATATAAATTGATTTTGTTAGTTTGTTTTCGGATACGGTTATTGGATTTGACTACAGTGACTATGTATTGAATATACCTAATTATTGTCATAAGTTAATATAAGTCGATACGCATTTGTTTTTTTTTCATGTTGTAAATATGCTTAAGAAAAATACTTAAGGCGAATGCGTCAGCCCGCGAAATTAAATTTTTCTTAAGGTTTTTACAATTTGCAGGTCAGTATCAGGATCTAAATATGATTTGCGGACGTAAATCATCAATACAACTCTCTAAGATCATAAATTACCCTATTGAATGACTATTTCTCCTGTGAAATTTGGGTCCTGTAACACGGGTGTTTTTACCCAGCACAGGAGTCAGGGCTTCCCTTTGTACACATTTTTTTTACGCCAATAAAGGTTTTATTTATTTATTAGTTCATGAAATCATAACATTTGAGGCCAATTCTAACTTAAGGAGTTGTATTGCTGATTCACTATCATCATCAGGCGAAAGTCGTCCACTGCTGGACATAGGCCTCCCCCAATTGCTTGCTGATTAATGATTATACATTCTGATAACCCTCTACAATAAACCTAGTCAACGTCGCATATCGACAACACATTGAAATATTGTCAAACATTTTTACTTTTCCGATTTCCCTATTTCAAGAATCTTATTTATGAGCAACTAGCTTTTGCCCGTGACTTCACCTGCATGGAGGTCAGAAATTATTCCACGGGAACGTACTACCAGGATAAAACGTATCTTACTCGCCCACTTTTTTAAAAGAGTAACCGTGGTGTTTCTTGCCGGCTCTTCTCCATAGGAAACGACCAATTGGAACCGTGCACCTAGCTTCTGACGTTTCATAAGTGCCCATGTAGGTTTATGTGAAATATTTTTTTTTGTTTTTGATTTTGATTTTATGTCCTAACCCAGCACCCCAAATTTCGTAACACAATTTGAATCGGAATCGGAATGATTTTGAAATATATTGCTAATCCATTGTTTCATATGTTAGAAAATTTTGTCTGCTCAAGAACTTAAATAACGCAATGAATTTTGTTGAACTGTCAAATTTAAACCGATTCCTACTGATAGTGTGTTACGCAATTAGCCCGCTGGTCATGGTTCATCCAAATCCGTTTAGCCGTTTTAGCGTAATAGGGTAACAAACAAACAAACTTAAACGCATTTGTATTATTATTATTATAGTTAGGATGAGAAGCCTAACAAAAGGCACACTTATTCAAAGAATATTGAATCAAGTAACGGAACAATCTGAAGTTTTTATTTCAATAAGAACGTTGTTACACATAGTTGTAGGTTTTTCTCCGAAAGAACTCGGGACTACGGAGGAAGTTTGTTTACTAACAAGAATAACCGACTGCATAATGTATGCGCCGCGGTAGTATCGGGAATAAGCTTAGGGTAGGTAGGACTCGTGGCATTTAGTAGTTCAAAGTTTATGATTTTATAATAAATTCTGAAAAGAAAATATTTCTGTTATATCTGGTATACCTACAGAGTGACGACTAGGTAGTACAGCGGTTATCACAATTATATATTAAAGTTGTTATTAGTCTGTTAAAATGATAAAATAAACAATTTTACTAAAAATAGAAAACTGAATTTTTCAAACAATATAAATAGCCTAAAAATTGCCACGAAATAAACCACCCTTCATGAGGCACTAAACACGCACGGGGCGATGGTATCAACAATTCAACACAAACTTTATGGTATTGACCAAATACTCACAAATAATCTCTCAAAAAAAGTTTAATGTTGTTAAATACTAAAACAAAAAAAGCTCTTCATTATCTTATTCATTGTGTATGTTTAAAATACGTAATGTAGAAAACGTGGTTTCGCCGCACTGATGTATACGATCGGTATGTGGTGGTGGTAATTAGCACAATAAAAAGAAAACGATAACAAAAATAATTTGAGGAATAGATTTTTGGTCTAAGTCACCTGTCAAACAGCCGCTGATTAACGAGAAGCGAGTAGAGCTAGCAACTATAAACGAGTTGGCGAGCAACGAGCAGCGAGTAGGTACGTAACGGTGATGAGCGACTACTCGCTGGCATGTACCAAGGGTGAGTCTCAAAGCGATGATTTTGCCCGCCAAGCGAGCATCACTGAGCGAGTACTCTGTGATAGCTCCTGTCGCTGCGATAAACGAGTACTCGCTGGCGGTGTGAACAATCAGCGATGAACTATTAATATATTATGTATTTCATTTACTGATACGGGACCTACAATCTTTTTTAGGTTTCTTGAACGAGAAAATCGTTAATGAGCTAAAGTTAATCGAGCTAGTCGCTTCCTCGTCAGCGCAGCGGTGGGACGGGTGCCTTTCACGCCCTTTTACGTGATGAGGATAAGCAGGTTATCACTGCCTAGAGATTTCTACAATACCAAGAGGATTGTCTAGGCGTAGAAAACTTTAGCGACAATTCAGAAACGACTAATTTACGTTGTCACCTATAAACTACAATTTTAATTTCAACTATTTATTATTGGTTTTTTGGAGGCAAGATATTAGTTGAGATTTGTAGCAGTTGTAATGGCAAACATGTAATTTGGTTGAAATAAATTTTTATTATGTTATTGATATTTTAAATTGTTTTTTTTTTATATTTTGTGGATGTGAGAACGTCTTAATACACTGTGCACCTAGCTTCTGACGTTTCATAAGTGCCCATGTAGGTTTATGTGGAATAAAATATTTTGATTTTGAAACTGGAAATGCAATGCAGTTTGATTGACATACTGTGTTATAGTACTATTTTTAAGTATACAAAATGTTCAACAACAAGCTATATTTATACTTCTTCTATTTACCTAAAAAGCAGTGTTATTCAGTAAATAATATATAATAATAATAAACCGTTTATTTCGGAACCTTGCTCCATAGATCTTTGTTAGTGATACAACTTACATAACTATGTTAGTACTTGCATTTAATTAAAAACAAAATAAAAATTAAACCTACAATTATATTTAATTCATGTATTATAAATATCTCACCATAAAATCTTAGGTGAATAAAGCTAGAAGTGAGCTGCCATTCCACTGATGGTAGGGATTGAGCACTTTAGCTAAGTTTTCACGGTGAGATCGGCAGGACTATCCTCCTTCCCCCAGAATCTTAGCCACAGCACTATACCCGCGTCGCCAGTCGGAAAAACTCGACGGCAAAATTGTATAAATTTTAACGAGCGATAAATATATCGACACATTGCCGTAATCCGGAACTGGGCGTAACTGGGCCAGGGCACAGCCTTCTTAAGTATACTTTTAAATGCGACTCCCTTGCCTGGTCTTATTTTGTTTTGGCATGGAGATTTTGTATGGATTAGGTATTATTATCAATCAGAGCAGTGGTGGCTCAGTGGTAACGGACCTGACTTACGAATTGTAGGTCATGGTGGTTCGTACTAGGCGCTTTTCGTTGTAATAAACGTATTTTCTTTTCTTTCTTTGTGTAAGTTATTTCATCACCACTGCTCTCAGAACGGTGAAGAAAAACCTCGTGAGCGACATGTCCTAGAACCAAAAATGCGAAGACATGTGACATCTACCAACCCGCACTGGGCCCGCGTGGTGGATAACGGCCCGTCAGTTATAGATACTGCTCTCAAGCTACAATTAGAAAACCCCTCGTTTTTCCAAAAAAGCTCTTCCATCAAAAGTGTCGGAGTTTTTATCAAGTTCCAAAGTCGTTTGTTCAGATTAGTGTGCAAAGCTGTGACGGCTGAGTTTAATGGTATAAAGTGATATACATTGTTACCCGTTGAGCCTGCGAGCATATATATTCATTTGGGAGCCCGGTGTCGTCTCATCCCGGCAATTTTTCAAGGAGATATTGTTGAGGTGTGGTGCTAGTTATCTACTATAGTTCAGGTTTTAAGGTAAGTACAATTTTTTACCCGTCTGTCCACAAAGAAGGGTAATGTTTTCGAGAGCGATGTGTGTTTTTTGTTTCTTCAAACTCAAACTCAACTCAAACTCAAAGCATTTATTTCAATTAAACCATTTACAGGCACTTTTGAATTGTCCAAGAGTCGGTCAGTTAGTCAGAAAGTGGAAGCTATTTGCCCATTCCGAAACGTAAATCTCCATGGAGAAGAACTGGCAAGCAACTCAAGGACACTCTTTTAAATAAAGATATTACAAAATGCTGGATACTGCATTATTCTTGTCGCTTCTATACGTGAGAACAATGTAAAAAAAAAATACAATTCAAAATATAAGATTAAAAGATTACAAAATAAGCCCTGGCAGTTAAGAGATGACCAGCCTCAACTGACGGCGCCCGTTCATGAACATGACGCGTGGATCAGCACCATCCAGCTCAATCATTTTGTAGGGAACCGAATGATCCAACACACGCGCCACCATCAGCGAGACATTTAAGTGAGCATGACATACTCTCAACTGCCAGGCTTTTTTAAGCCAACATACATCATAACATAATAAACGTCTCCATGGTACTCACATTTACAGAATAAAAAAAAATGCTTTTAAATTATACAAAACTATAGCTTGCAATGTATTTCAGTGATTAATAAAATTTTATTAGCAAAAGGAAAATCATTATTACATATTGAAGTATTCAACAACTAAAACTTGAAAGCATCTCACTCGTAGTTTCATATTCAAATAAAAGGTTGAAAAAGAATTAATAGAAAATATTTAAAAAAACTGGGGAAGGAAGTCTCCCGAATAAGTAAAATAAGCTTGTGACGATGTTTTCGAATCGTCGTGGTTGTGTTTGTACGAATCTATTGGCAGGGTTTTTTTGAAGCCACGTGCTTAAGCGGCCAATCCTTACTAATATTAAATGCGAAAGTTAGTTTGTTTGTTACGCTTTCAGGCTAAAACGGCTGAATGGATTTGGATGAAATTTGGTAGACCATGACCCGACTGTTATCCCGATGTTCCCACGGGATTGATACTTATGCGGGTGAAACCGCGGAGCGCAGCTAGTCTTACATATTTTATTTCAAACTCAAAAAACTCAAACTCAAAGCATTTATTTCAAATAAACCAGTTACAGGCACTTTTGAATTGTCAAGGGATCGGTCAGTCATAAAGATGAAGCTAGTTGCCCATTCTAAAGCTTAGTAGGTAGGTACCTATGGAGAAGAACGGGCAAGAAACCCAACGGACACTCTTTTAAATTGCCATATGGTTACAAAAAATTGGTTACATCTTTCGTGTTGAAATTATACATGTGAGAACGATGTAAAACGTCAAAAGCATCCGTAATAAAAAGTAAAAAAAACAATTCAAAAATTAAATTAAAATAAGCCAAGGCCACTAAGAGATGACCAGTCCATACTGATAGCACCCGTTTACGAACATGACGCATGGATAAGCACCATTCAGCTCAACCATTTTGAAGGGAGCTAAATGATCCAACACACCCGCCACCATCAGCGAGACATTACAGTGAGCATGACATACTCTCAGTCGCCAGGGCACATTCAAGTCAATGAAAGACGTACCCAGTAAATGGTAGCTTTATAGTAAGTACATAGTACTCACACATGTGCTATGCAATTATATAATACTAATAGATTGAATTTATACAATGCAAAGATAGTTTTTGTAATCTTTAAGGAGCTCCAACAGTACCTATTTCTATATTTATATTATTTATTTGACAGTTAAAAGTTAGTTTGTAGGTATTTGTTTAATAATTAGTCTGTTAAATCTTCATAAAGAGAGGCGGCTTATGTCATGTGTGTTATGTTGTGCATTGGGATAGTTGTAAGCCGATTATGCTAAGCAGTCGTCCAAAAGTTGGGATTTTTATATTTAACCGTCTTTAGTTTAAAAGCTCTATTCCAGCGCGTTTGACAAATTAGGATATATACTATATAGTTTAAAGCTAATTCACGTTAAACACCCACATACTTTAGCCACAAAGTGTCATACCAAGTTCGCTGTAACTCGAACCCTACTCACTGCGAAAAACTTTCATATTTTCCGGTCAACATTATTAACTTCTCACGCACAATAATGTATTACAAAGGCATTCTCTACCAGTCAACCAAGGGTGATGAAGAGATAAGATGGCGGGTGCTCTGATTGAGAGAAAAGAAAAAACAAAAGCGGTAGGTCTTCGCGCGACCAGAGGGCTGGCCTATTTTTAGCCCAAAGAATCAGCATTGCCATCCAACGTGGCAATGCTGCCAGCATTTTGGGCACTTTTCCCATTGACAGCGATGCGGAAGAATTTTTTGATGCCCAATGAGCACGTCCCCCCCTTTTTTTTGTATTATTATACTATACATATTTTAGTGTTGCCATGTTTATTTTAATTAAGGTTACTACAATGTTAAATCTGTGCTAAATATAATGACGCGATGGATTAAAAAATAATAATAAATATATAAATAAAATAGGTACACAGTACATAAATAGATGACATGACACACGATCATGATGATGACGTTATGTTATGTTAAGCTATGCTTGCTGCGGTCAGTTCATGGATGGGTGACCATCCATTATCGAGCCCCTTGCGGATTTCATTCGTCGTTGACAGTCGCTCCGGGTCAAAAAGCTGGCCAAAGTTCTAACAACCTATCTTACCAAGACGTACCGTTTTACCCAGTAACTGGGGTGTGGAGGTCAGATAGGCAAACGCTCCGTGTAAAATACTGGTATTCACCTGCATCCGGTTAGACTGGAAGCCGACCCCAACGTAGTTGGGAAAAGGCTAAACAGATTGATTGCCGAAGTACGCTGGAACTAGTACCCCACCTGCTGCGAAAAACTTTTATGTTTTCCGGTCAACATTATTCTTATTTACACCCACATAATATTTGAGGAAACTCAAGGCATCCTTTCTGACTCAACTATGTGCATGTACTAATCAAATAGTGTCTGTAGTACTTCGCTGTTTGTACATGCTAAGACGCTGATATATTTTTTATTTAATTTAATTTAATTTCTATTGTAATTTAATTTAAATTTGATGCATGTAATTTAATTTAAATTTATAATGGATTGTATTTTTGTAATTTTAGTATGGGTCTAGTGCCTGAATTATACGATATAATAATAATAATATTCTGAATTTAAGTTATTGAAAGTTAAACAACAATTTCACAAATTAAGATATTTCAAACATTTGCGATTTTATGTCCGTTGCGTAATGTAATGACTGACATTATTGAAATACAGGCGAATGAGAAGTAATTAGATGAGTTTTTTAATGTAAGTAGACAAATAGTTAGCTTCCTTTTTTGTATTTACAAATATAATTACCTATTTAATAAAAAAAATGTGCTTTAATTCAGTTACACATGTATATTACCTTGGCATTGCACAATAAATCTTAAAATCTCAAAAATCTTCAGTAAACAAAAACACTGAAACCACAATCCTAATCTTAAAAACCATCCAACAGCAGAACAATCGAACTACTTTCCGAAACGCTCACAAAGAGTAGTTATGACATCAGTCAGGCAGACAGGCGAACAAAGAACACACTCTACCGAGAAATAACCAAAGAATAACCGCCGGCTCCCAAGGGGGAGGGGATCGGAAAACACGAACTATTAGTAATACAAATTACGTTTCGGTAACAAAGCGCGCGCATTTTTCTTGCCGAGTCGACGCAACTTTCCCGGAGACGCGAAATTTATAAGTTTTTGCTCTTACGTATTTGTTTGAAATCGTTTTGAATGGATCGGTTTGTTGTAAAAAGTGATTGTTTTGATTGAGTGTGATTGGTGTGGGTTGGAGATTTCGTGGACTATTTTTGGCTTTGTTTGGGACTGTTTTAAGACTCGATGTGGCGATACCTGTCTCCGGAAGTACTGTTTCTACAGGAACTTAGTTTAATAATATTGTTTTTGTATACCTGTATATGATTTGACGAGTCCGCGTACCACTGTTCAGTTTTCCTCAGTCGTCAGTTTATTTAATTTTCCAGTTTCGTTGATTTGTCAGTTTCGCTGATTGGTCAGTTTTACCGATTAGACAGTTGCGTTAACTCGACAGTTTCCAGTGTTTGCCAGTTTTCTCGATTCGTCAGTTTAGTACACTCAACGTAAAAGATATGTTTATGTTTAAGTAAACAAAAGTGGAAAACGTAAGGAACCCAATTTAAATAAAACTTAAAGTTGTATTTTTACAAACACAATATTAAAAAAAAAATGATTTCTATTTTTTTTTTTTTAATATCTACCTAGCCATTTGAGGAAACAGCCGTGATGTTATGTTACGTAATACGTACATAATTAAATTAGCAGACGTGTAGGCAGTTTTCTACCGACTGTACTTTGACTGACGAATTGAATAAAACTGACGAATCAACGAAACTGGCGAACACTGGAAACTGTCGAGTTGACGCAACTGTCTAATCCCCAAAACTGACCAATCAGCGAAACTGACTAATCAACGTCACTGGCAAATTAAATAAACTGACGACTGAAGGAAACTGACCAGTGGTACGCGGACTCGATTTGACATGTAAACTATCTGATTTTTTCGGGTGACCACTGAAAATCAGCGCTGTGCTGTGGGTCCCCCATAGCACAGCATCATGCTGAGTGCAAGCCTTCTAGTCACAGTCATGACGTGCAGCTGCCAACTATTTGTTTTTACCAGTTTATGTTTTCATGTGTTTTGCACGTGTTTCTGTGACAAATAAAATTATTTTTCCTTCTATATCTTCCAAAATTTCTTTGTTTCACTCAAGTTGTTAATTATCTTGAGTGAACATTATTTTAATAATCATCTGCCTAGCCTTTTCTCAACTTTGTTGGAGTTGACTTACAGTCTAACCGGATGCAGCTAAATACCAGTAGGTATTTTACATGCAGCGACTGTCTATCTGACCTCCACAGCCTTTAGTTACTGGGTAATTAAACAATAAACACATTAACACTGAAAAAATGCAGTCTAACTAAGATACATTTTCTCTTAGTTGGCATTAAATTGGTAAGATGTTTTCGAAAGAAAACATCATACCAATCGCTTCTTAAAGAATACGACCTGCTTACATTACAGTCAAGACGTGTCCTCCTTGAGACAATGACGTTATTCAGTGTATGCCGAAACAAGTTTGATTGCCCTGACTTGGTGAGTGGTTTGTGTTACCTGGTTCCTCGAACAGTACATGGACGAGAGGTACGCTCTAGGTGACTGTTCGCTACCAGCTTTTGTAGAACCAATACTGGTGTGCGCTCACCGCTATACCGCTTAGTCGACACATACAATACGCGTTTTGGTGCAATAGACATATTATTCCTAAGCAGATACAAATTTAAAAGTGATATAATTACAATTCTAAAGGATCGGCAGTTGGCTCCATAGGTTTTACACAATGTAGGTATCATTATTAATAGGCTAGGGTCATGTATGATACATCACGCATGAATCTTTTTGAATTTATTTGTTTGAATTTAGTTTTTTTTTTTTTTTTCCTTTTTAGTTGACGGAACTATGATAATTTAACAACGTTCTCCTAGGTTCAGAAGTCAAGATCTTGTTAGGCTCGTATGGAGTCAAGATGCGTGATCTCATTAAACAAGATTTTTGTTAAAGCAAACACTTTGTTTTTCAGTTTATCTGTTCTAGGCTTCCGGGCTTCTGAAGGCCCGTTAAGACAGGTAAAGATGCACCACGAATGACAACCGTGACCAACGGCTTAACGTGCTTTCCGAGGCACGGAAGGGTCTCAGTATGTAAAAATGGTCACCCATTCCCGGATCAACCGCGGCTAGCATAACTTTACCTGATCGATGGACCCATACGGGTGTTATTACTGACTGAAAATTATTGTAATCATTTACGCTTATATTATTAGTAAACAGATTCAAGAGTGCCATTGCCATTTTTTTTTAAATAAAGCCAATTTTAATTGGCCAAAAAAAAATTGACTGAAGTTTAAAGGAAGGGTTATCAAGAGTAGATTATAGTCCGCGCGAAGTGCTAGTCACCGCCTGAGGCATGTGAGCGGTGAGACGGAGCCCCATTAACAAGACTGGCCGACTGAGTTAGCTACACCGCTCACACATCTACCAATTGAATTAGAGTAATTAAGCACATGCTGCCAGGGTTGCGAGTTTGTCCGAAAAGGATATCGTGGCCCTGGCACACAGGCAACTGAAAGAACACGGGTCGGTTTTAGTCAGTAAAAGTCTGACACGCCCTCCCGCTCTGCACAGAGCGGGAGAAGTTATAACATAATTTCCCACCCAAAAAAAAAAGGCGGTGACTAGCACTTGCGCGCGGACTATACTTCTTATAATCCTAAATTTAAATGTATGGTTGGCTACGCTTTCATACATACAGTGTGGCGCTTTGGTGGCTACGGTTTCGCCTTTACGCTACGCTATTATTTATTGATTTATTTAAAATTTTCTGAAATTGCTTCTTGGAACAACTTGTACTTAAAGAACTGTAGCGCAGAGGTCATTTTCCGGGGTCATGGATCATAACATCGCATCAATGAAATTGAAACGAATAACGTGCAAAGACGAATTGAAGGAAGATAAAAAAAATATTTTTCTATTTATATTTTTTATAATATTTTTTTATGATTACTGGCCACTAGCCCTACCCGTGTGTTGAATTAATGTCACCATTGTGGCGGCCCGTTGTATATGTCAAATCTGAAATTCTTATTCAAGACCCAGCCCAGTAGTGCTATTCTGTAAATATCTCACCGTGAAAACTTAGGTGAAGTAAGCTCGAAGTGAGCATCAAATAGTGTCCATCCCATCAATGGAATGACAGCTCACATCACTTTAGTTTTCACGGTGAGATTTTTGCAGAATAGACCGGCTGGTCTCATTTTAGCCTATAAAGATAAACCTAAATAATTCTCCAATACTTCCCAGTTCTTAGGCAAAGCCTTGGAGACAATAAATAAAGTGCTTAATACTTTTAAAGGGATTTCCAGGGCCTTAAGCTAAATATTCGTGTCAACACTGTGAGTTAGATCGCCATGATATTGGTTGGTCTTATTGCTTTCTATAAATTATTTTGAGAGCTTCTTGGAAGAAAGATTTAGGCTTTGTTTTTAGAAAATATCTTCTTTTTTTAATCTTTATTTATTTAAGGGATTTTTTTACACTTTTGTGACGATGACGACGTGCTTTTAAAAATAACAACTTACTCCTAAACTAAATTAACTAATCTTAGTGCTAATTTCACCAATGAAACTGAACGCGATCAGCACATAAACCACGTTTAAGAGCTGTGAGTGTCATTATTTTCTTTGAAATTTTGACACTGACAGCTCTTGAACTCTGTTTAGATGTGCTGATCGCGTTCAGTTCCATTGGTGAAATTCGCCCTTAGTCGCACAAAACCTAACTTACTCTAATTTCTTATCTAAAAAAGTATATAATATTTTTGCTGCATCAGAAGTAGGCTTAGTTAAAATACCAACATCCATTACCGACAATTGAGAAGTGCGTTTCTTTTGTTAGTATATCGGACACATTCCACCAACCCATGCTGTGCATCCTCTATTTTACCACACACCTCACAGTTGGAAGAGTCCGATTTTCACATGAGGTAAGCAAAGTTGTTTAGTGGAATATGTCCTAACCTCAAATGATGCGCAGCAACAATTAGACAGCGAGTCAGTTTCGACTCGGAGAACCAAGGTTTATGAGACAGCTCACTCTGGATACATTTATACCAGATTCCTTTCACATTTGATCTCTCGCTAAAATGTTCTTTCCAAGATAAATTGTTTAATTTTCTAAATTTACTTAATATTTCCGAATAACTTGGTAATAAACCCCTTTTTGTATGCCTAAAAGAACTGCTTCTTTGGCTAATCTATCAGCCTCCTCATGACCTGAAAGTCCATCATGGAATGCCACCTACTAGAGAAAATATCTTGTAACAGATTGTTTGTTCGTTTTTTTACCATTTATCATAACTAATATTATAAATGTGAAAGTTTCATTAAAAAAAAAAATAGTAAGTGAGTTTTTTTTTACGCTAAAATGGCTGAACGGATTTCGATGAAATTTGGCATATGGGTAGACCAGGTTCCCTACTTGAAATCCAATGACGTGAGATCGAATAAAACTTGCTCGAAAACGTTAACTCGATAGTACTTGAAATAGATAAATTAAAATAATAGTTTTAAGGTTTTTTATTTGAGTACAATATAATGAAAAAATATATGCGTTTGCGCCAATGTAAATCAACTAAATTCATAAAAAAAAGATTTATATTGGCTATGCATATATTTCTTCATTATATTGTTTTCAAATAAAAATCCAAACTAAACCAAACCAACCAACTAAAATCTAAACTATTCTGTAAATCGATTAGATGGTCGTTCGAGAAATGATGTTTCAAGATAATGGGCCTTCGCGCTGCCGATGATTCGAGCTTTTGATGCATCGAGTTAGTGAACTGTCGCGCTCATAATTTATCGATTTCAAGTACTATCGAGTTAATGTTTTCGAGCAAGTGTTATTCGATCTCACGTCATTCTATTTCAAGTAGGGAACCCGGGTAGACCATGATCTAGGTTAGGACATAAGATACTTTTCATCCTGGATCACAGACAAAGTCGCGGGCAACAGCTAGTTTGCGATAAATTATGGATCAGATGTAACATAACATCACGCTTGTAATCCCCGAAGGGTTAGGCAGAGGTGTGCCCACATTAAAACAAAGTAAACTAATTATTTTATTGATATGCCTAGTTATATATTCAAGGAAACTTTGATGTATACAGAACTTAAATAATAGTCACTATGATTCACTATACCGATTTCAAGAAGGAAAGTTTTTTGAAAAAAACTTTTTTTTTTAATGTAAATCATTATCAGTAATGAAATGTAGTTCAAAGTCAAAGTCAAATTATTTATTTCAAATAGGCACATAAGAGGCACTTTTGAACATCAAAATTTACAAAAAAAATAGAATTGATTCTTAAGGCATTTTGTTGTAACATTTAACACAGTACCCCATAAAAGATGTATTTACTTAGATAATCTGAACAATGTTTGATGTATTTTATCTTTATTTCTAGTATTAAAATGATGTATATCACGATGTACAATGATGTAATCACTTATCTTATTAAAAATATATAGATTTTTCCTTACATACATAATATTCTCATAAATTAATTGGCAAGGTAACGGCTTAATATTGTTTTTTTTTTTAAGGTCCATAAGTTATTCGCGGCGACGTAGATTAATAAATGCTCTGACAGCTCTCTTTTGCAAAATTATGATGGACTCAATTTCAGTTGGATAAAGTTTAGGCAGATGATGCTGATTATATCTATAGTAACGGCTAAAGAGTCGAAGGAATAGAGTAAAACAAATAGGTACCTACCTCAAAGATTATTTTTAACAATTTGTCAAATAAATGAAGGTATCCTGACAGACGTAAGGGTCTTTTCTCAAAAGCCCATTTCAGGCGTTGCCCAAGATTTTCTCATTCTAGACACCGACATCTCGTAAAACTTGTTTCAATTCCCCAAGTCTAAATGAAAAATATATCATCTACATTTTGTATCAGAGCCCCATTTGTCTAAAAGTTTCGTTAGTTAAGATTTCAGGGAGGGTCCAGAAACAAGAGAGCTGTGCCTGAAACTTTCAGAGTGAGGTGAAAAAAGATTAGTAGACAATTTAATGTGACTAAATACTTTGTAGATTAAGATAAGTTGCGTCCATTTTGTTTTTCGTGGGGCAGAGTTACTGATAAATAATATTTTGCTTCTACATTGCGTCTGGGGTGAGTTCATGGACATAAATCTAACATGAACAAAAAGTGTCTGTAAATCAAATAAATATTTTATTTCATGCGGGAATCAAACTTGGCAATTATGACTTCCAGTTTATTTGCTTTTGTTAAAATCGGCTATCGACTAGAATTTCCACTGTTTCGCTGCATTTATAGTCAAAAATCAACACGAAACCACTATTATTTGACACATAACATTACGCCTATGTACTCCGAAGGGTTAGGCAGAGGTGCACTTATAGTACAACCACATTTCGCCAGTTATGTTTAAGAGCGGCCAACCCCACATAATTTTCATACAAACGCTCGTACGTGATTATGGCGTTGTAACACATCTTTCTTTTTAATTTTTGAACTAATAGGTATCTTGTGCACTATATCCAGCTTTCTATGCAAGAAAAAAAAAATTTTTGTTGAAAAACAAATTCAGTATAAGCCTGCAAAAATCTGCTTTTTTGCACAAATTTTACCTGAACTTTGGCCATTCATAATGTACTCATAAATTGTAAATGTTCAGAAAACATTACGATAGAAACCTTGCAAATGTAATGGAGATTCTAAATGACCAACATTTATTTCATAAACTGGTAAGGCTTACTCAAAAACACGTATTTCCTGGAACAAGTTTTATGAAATTTCCGCACATTATTTTTCGTTCAATGTTATCGCGTTCTCACTCGTTTGTTAATAGTTTTCACTTGCGCTGGATGAAACAACAAACTTTTCGACCATGCTCGCGTTGACGATAGATGGACCGTGAAGGCCCCTCTTAAGGCCAATGTACCACTATTATATTATAAGCCACATAAATATTGAAAACACCACTGCCCTGCCAAAGAACAAACTAAAAAGAAAAAAAAAACTTGTTGTATAAGTTAATCTGTGTAAACTAAGTGCCAGGTCAGTCATTTACTCGCTGACTAAACGGATAAATAAAATTATCATTGCTGTCGGGGGACCGTTCTGTGGAACACTTTTTAATCTAAGAGGTCCCCCGACAGCAATGATATAATTATATTTTTTATTTTCACGCTTGAAAATGGAGCCATACTGCCGCCATATTTATAGCATTGTCACTCGGGATGATGTAAGGATTCTAACGATACCCCATACATCTAAATCTGTTCAGGAATTTAAAAATTATGGTGGCACAAAGAAATTCACATAGATACATACATACATATATACTTGAACCCTTTTGCATTCCTTATGAAAGAGCTGATTCGCCGAATTGCAGAGTTTGTCATCAGATTGAGGACGTGCAACATTTGCTGATGGATTGTGTCCGGAACAAGCGTGAGAGGGAGTCATTTTTGAAGGACTTTGACTTAAACAGACTTAATATGGGGTTAATACAGTCAGTTTTATCTCAACCTACGTCAGAAGGTGCCAAAAAGTTGTGTCGGTTAATAACAGTCCTTCAACTGTGACTTCCATCTTTGTTTACTATTATAATAAGCTGTTTGTTTGTGTTATATAATATGTGTCAATGTTATTTTTACAATGTTAAAAGGCACGATGGGGTTGGCGTATCTCTTAAGATAAAAACCCATAAACAAATAAAGAGAAAAAAAAATGCATGAATCCTAAACACATTACACTCCTTTTTGAGCAGTCGTGTAATAAAAAGCAATCAAGCTTTAGTTTCTAGTTTCAAACTGTAATTTTGAATGCAAATGAGAATTTGAAATAGAATTGCCGTATTAGAGTCAATATTAAAGCCCTTAAGAGCTTATAATTGCCCAATTATTGCTCAAGTATTGCCTAGCTAGCAGGCAATTTAGTGCTAGTTTGCTAGTCACAACAGTAAAAAAAAAATTAGTGGTCCGATTAGCCTGTACGACTTTTACCCTACTATACGGCCAAGCCAAAAGAGGTAAGCATGGTAATGTTTTCTGTATGTTTCAAAACAACATTAACATTTTCCTTCAGTCAATTTAAAAGTTGAGGTAATCTTTGTTATTCTTAACCTTAAGTAAAGCTTTGAAGCTTAAAATCGTTTTTGTTATGAGTGGATTCACAAAAGTAACCCGAATAAAAAAATATTAATGTGTTTGAGAGTTTTTTCGCTTGATTTCTTGAGTAGAATCTTAAGTGTACCTGCTTTGCTATTAATTACAAGCTTCATTAGAACTGAGTATGCTTTTCACGTTTCAGAAGTTGTCAAATAATATTCTCTTAGTTATAAAGTTTAAAAATAAAGTTGCTTTCCAGACCGGGATAGCATCTTGCGTATGTGAGAGTGTATAGTATTTCTAAACTACTCAATATAGTTCATGCGATGTTTACTATAATTTAGTTTATTTGTATAAAATACATTCATAGTGTACATGTACATAATAAAGAAAACTTAATGTTTTTTCGAGTCGTAGAAACGTGCAATACAGGCTGGTCTCTATTGAAAGAAGAATCAGTTTGCATCCGTGAAATTATATTACCTACTAAGTTTATTCTAGTCTACTTGATCAAAGCTAGATTTTATTTAGATGTATTTCGACTAACTTTAAACAAATTATTACAAGTTTTAAAACAATTACCTAAGTCAGCATAAGTAAGTAGGTATCTACTTAAGTAAGCTGTTTGTTCAAACTTAGCACTAAATGTTGTTAAATAACCGAGCAAATAACTTTGTTACAACTGTTTGTACCTATTTAGAATAGTAATTTTATTCTTGGTACATCGTCTTCACATAATTATAATACAAAATATTCTAAAACTTTTTAAAAGAGTAGGCAATTATGGATTGCCTAGTCTCCATGCGGAACTACTTTTTGGAATGGGCGCCTACAATCAATTCAATGTTCGTGTAAATGTTGATGTTCAAAAGTCCCTTTTATTAAGCCTACTTGAAGTAAATTATTTGACTTTGACTTTACTGAATTGTTACTTGATTGTCCATTTCTTAAATTCTTAGAAATTCTATAAAGATAATGGAGCGTTTATTTCGACTCAAAATCTGACAGATTTATTACCATACTGTGATCATTTTATGATAAGTTACAATTAAAACACCTTCTTTTAAGTTTTTAATGTTGGCAAAGGGTGGAAACGGGATGCTATCACTAATGTGTTTGTCAGTCTGCCATCTGTAACAGGACTGTATCGTTAGAACCGTAATAGATAGCCAGTACTTCACAGAATATGTGTACTTATATCCGCTATAATGGCAAATAATAAATGAAGGTAAATTAATACAGTTTGATGAGAGTTGCCGAGAATAGAAAAGTTGTGTGGAAATAGGTTGTCACAGAGGAATGAGGGAAATCTCGTCAGGAAAATTTTGAGTACGAATGGCTATACGAGTCGGGGTAGACCAAAGAAACGATGGATGGACTGCGTGAAAGATGATATGGCTAGAAAGGGAATGAATACCGAGATGACGACTAATAGAGAAGTATGGAAGAAAAATACATAATATTGGTTTTTATACTTATTCATTTTATAGTGACTTGTGGACAGACTATTAATTCAGATTTGTTACAGTTGTAATAGCAATGTTGTCATTTGGTTGAAATATGTAGGTTTTTATTTTTATTATTTTAGTAATATTTTATTGAGATTCTTTTTTAATTTGTGAATGTGAGAACGTTGTAGGCTTAATAGACTGTAGCTTTGTAAACCATCTTCTATTTAGTTAAGTACTTGGTACTTGTTGACGGGCCTACACTGTCCTCCCATACTAACACTGTAACTTGAAAACATTGTAAAAGCACACTTTTTTTGAAAAGAGTAACCGTGGATTTTCTTGCCAGCTCTTCTCCATAGGAAACGACCAATTGGAACCGTGCACCTAGCTTCTGACGTTTCATAGTGTAGGTTTATGTGAAATAAAAAATTTTGATTTTGATATTGTAGGAGAATGGTGATGAGAGTTGCCGAGAATCGACTTGAATGGCGTGCACTTGGAGAGGCCTATGTCCAGCAGTGGACTGCTGTAGGCTTATGATGATTATAGTTTTCGTGGTGCGGAACCATTAGTGCATAAGTCCGACTCGCACTTTACAGGTATTTCGATACTTTTTTTGTGTACTACGATTGAGATCTTACATCGAATTTCTTTACAAGAATTATGAATCAGCCTAATATTTGAATAACTATCGATTAATGTCATTATTTAGAGTGCGCCTTGTCAATCATTATAAAATGAACACAGTATAATCTCTCACATTTTAACGAAGATCAATACCAATTAGAAAATTCCTCACATACCCCTATCGATATTTCAGCATATTTTTTCCTGAAAAAATTGCAATAAAAACACTTAATCAATCCTTGTCGTGAACAGATAAGCTTTACTAATCTTAATGTCAGTTGCTGGTCATGGTTGGCACATGATGATTATGACAAATACCTAAAGCTTTTACAATAATTATCTGGGTAATATGAACCATTGAAAATAATAAAACTAAATGTAACAAAAAAAAAAAAAGAAATAATATAACGGCCATCCTATTTACAGTCGCCAGCACATCAGGTTATGCCAAACTCTCCAAATGATTTTAAATCTTAAAAATTTTAAGGTTAAAAATCGAATGACAAAATTTGACAGTTTTTGATAACTTCTGCTGGCGACTCTGCCGTGTTTCTAGAGAATATTTTACTTTGACTTTGACTTTTACACTGAACACTGTTACTATTGTAATGAGCAACAGCAGACGTTTTACAATTCCAAACTTATACTCCAAAAATTGATATGCCTTATTTAAGCTCTAGTCCTGTACTTACGTTTCTTTTAAATATCGTAAATCACCTAAAACATACTATATACAGATATCGGAAAAAAATCGATCTTTAAATTAATTTGTATAATATTGTTTATTCCTTCCACTTCAATGGTGGGAACAATAAAACAAAGTCGAAATTGCGTTTCTCTGTAAAACAAAAGATTTATTTAAAATATGTTCCTACAACATTAAAGTAAGTACATCATCTATAAACACTAGAATTATTTACATGTAAAACAAAAGAAACAACATTTAAAGCCTTTATTTCAGGTCTTTGTCATTTCTTTATGAAAAGTTTTTATCGTTTATTAAAACACGCTTTCAATTCCTACTGAATGTGTCAACTGTCAGTGTCACGACTGTCAGTCATCTCCGTAGCCTCATGTTGATAACGCGGCAAATACAATACAATACAAGCAGGAGCGACGTGATTTTTTTTACATATATAATCGATTAACATCGACTTCCATTGACTACAGTGTTATTTCAATCAACACAAAATGTACTCAGTATAATATCTCACATTTGAACAAAGATCGAATTCAAATCAGAAAATTCCCTACGAAACATTTTACCATTTTTTTCCGCATATAACCTGAAAAAATTGCAACAAAAACACATAATCAATCCTTGTCGTGAACAGGTAAGCTTACTTATCTAAATGTCAGTTACTGGTCATGGTTGGCACAGAAAATATCTGCAATGCGCTCTGCTGCTACTTTACGTCGAATGTGGGCATTACTCGCATTTAGATTTCATTATTAATGTTAAAATTTTCTTCGGCCATTTGTTCGAAGAAATTGCTGGTGTAAGTTGTTTTGTTTCATTGTGTAATTTGTGCATTTTGCTCGCGTTTTAAAGGTTTAAAGGATTTAAGCTTGATTTGAAATGGTTTTATTGATTTATTTGTTATGGGTAAAACAAACAGTAGCTTAAATTAATATCTACATAACGAGACCTTAAACATAACAAATTATTTACAAAATATGCTACCTTCTCCGTTATCCAGCTATCTAGACAGATATGTAGTAAAATACAGTCAGGATTAAGATTAATTTCAAATAAAACGGAATAAAGGATCGAGCTATAAAAATAATATAGAATAGTTTCGGTACAATGTGATAGACCATACTTATGAACATACACCGTGCGCTTAATACCAAAATCACGTCAACTGCCAGTTTACACAGTACGATTTAATGGCCAGTGGCATACCATAACACCACATCTTGCTTTCATATGGGCTCCACATGAGGCTAAGAACACAGTGATGTTGGAGAGAGTCCAGAACAAATTCACACGCCACCTGTACCAGAAACATTATGGGGTATCCATTTTACCCTTTGATGTATCTGTATCCTATTCGAACTGAGTATGGTGGGGTACAATCAACTCGGGGTGCGACGGGAATTTGCACTGGTGTCGTACATCGTGAAACTGCTCTGAGGCATAGAGCACAACCCAAGAGTGTTCAGCGGTTGCACTTGTACGTACCCGACCGTGGAGGCGACGGCCCCGGCCACTGCTGGTCGTACCATCAGCTAGGACCAACTTGCTGGCCAAAACCCCTCTGACTCGAGCAATTCGCACCATCGATTATGTTCAGGTCGAAATTGATATATTTACATGTGACGGGTGAATTTGAAAAGAGTACTATTGCTTTTACTATGTTACAAACAATGATATTTATGGTCTAGAGATGTATTTTGGGCTTTAATTTTAATTGTGTGTGTTTGTCTTGGCCATCGCATTAGGATAAGACCTGTAATGATAGTTTAAGGCATTTAAATAAATAATATCTTGAAGCAACAATAAAAGTTGCACCATCTAAATAGTGTTTAGGGCAAATAATTTGTTTCTTCTATTAAGGGTCAGATAACCGCCGTTGACCTTGGCCGTACAAATGCGCGTCGCGCTCACGCCACGCTACCATTAACTTTCATAGGGAATATTTATTTTTAGTAACGAAAATATGAATATTTAAAAAAAAACACAGATAGAATTATAGATAATAAAACAGTCTATCCATACAAAAAAAAAACATGAAAATATCTTAAGTAGTTTGAAAGTAATATCGTTTTTTATGCTTTGGGTAGACATTATTTCCTGAATTTATTTCATAAAGTATTTTACTACAATACTTAAATATTCACATATAGAATTGATGTGTACACGTTCTAGTTTAACATACAATTTTTGCATAACTTACTTGCATTATATGAAGGCGTAATAACAGATTTAAAAGTCACTAACATCATATAACTGCGCCTTAATTAAGTGTATGCCACAGGCAAGAACCTTGCATCATGTACACGCGAAGACTTGTAATTGGCTTCCTGTGACTATGGTTTCCTTTTTATTACGTTTTTAAGCTGTAAGTCTTCCATGTTTCAATAAATAAATAAATTTAAATGGGCCTTTATAGAGTTCCACGAATTTGCTTACCCTTTAAGTTTTTCCTTTTCCGGAATCCGTATCTACTAATATTATAAATGCAATGTTTGGATGGTTTGGTCATGTTGAAATGTTGTATTATCCTCTCACTGGAACGCCATACAGCAATTACACCAACGGAGCAAAAAATTACATCATGTGCTGCTATCCATCCATCCTGTGCGCGATGGACATCGAACGGGCGGTGATGGATCACGCACACTCACGCGGGGTCATGAGACTTCTCCATATTATATAAGGAAACACAAACAGCAGCACAATAAGAAATAGTCATAATATCTTAAATATTAAATTTAAAACAATTATGCTAACCACTACGTTCTCCACAGATTACAATTTAAAGTATTTAAAACTAGCTAGTAACACAGATACAATACCTATACAACCGACATTATCCTAGAACTCATATCTGGAATTTTTAATTTATAAGACAAAAATAAAAAGTAAATTTGTGTGCGTGGATTATTAAACATTACGTCATTCATTATATAATACTTTGCTGATCCTTTAGGGTTGCTTGGATTTGCTTCTTAAATGCTTTTTTGTAAGAAAAATAATGTCGATTGAATTAAACTCATTCAATTCAATTCAATTTATTCACTAACAATATACATTGTGTTTGAAATATAATTCTAGATAATAAAAAATAAAAAATACACGTAACACAATGGTCATTTAAAAATTTACAACATAATTATCACATCAAAACCATATTATTCAATGTCAACTCAAAATCATTTAAAAATTTAATAAGAATAGAATAGTCAAAATAAAAAATACACGACACATTGGTCATTTAAAAATTAACAACATAATATTATCACATCAAAACCATATTATTCAATGTCAACTCAAAATCATTTAAAAATTTAATAAGAATAGAATAGTCAAAATAAAAAATTCACGACACATTGGTCATTTAAAAATTAACAACATAATATTATCTCATCAAAACCATATTATTCAATGTCAACTCAAAATCATTTAAAAATTTAATAAGAATAGAATAGTCAAGTAGTCACATAGTAGTAATGTCAACTCAAATAAATAATAAAAAGAAACATAATACATTGGTCATTGCTATGTCTCAACAGCGTTGGATTTACAGAGGCGACTAGCAAATCGATGACGAGTGCGTACCTCACGTACATGCACTTTTCGAGGAACCAGGTAACACAGACTCCTAACTAAGTCCCGACAATCAAAATGATTGCGGCGCACATCGAACGGAGCCATAACTTCCAGAAGCTTCCGTCTTGATTTTAAGATAAGAAGATCATACTTTTTAAGCAGTAAGTGGTATGACATTTTATTCCGATAACATCTAAAATTCATTGCGCGAAGGTATTTCCGTTGTACTTGTTCAAATCGATCACTATATTTTAAATAAAAAGGGTTCCAAATAGGTACTAAAAACTCTAACTGTGGCCTAATTATTGATTTGAGTAAGTGCAAATCAAAAAAATCCTACTAATGATAATAAAAACCTATTTCAGGCACGTCGTTCACAAAATTGACTCCTTGTCCGTGCACTATTGTCAAATATTAGATGTAAGTTCATAACTTGTGTAGAAAAAATAAATGTTTTATATTATTATTTTTATATTATAAAAATAACATAGCATCACGTCTGTATTCCCCGAAGGGATAGGCAGAGGTGTACCTACCTATAGTGCACCCACATTACATTTCGCCAGTTATGTTTAGGTTCCATGGGCACAAATCCAGATTTCGGACTGTTACTGAGAAATTCCAGACGGAAAACCCAATAACACTTAGCTGGACCCGGGAATCGAACTCAGTACCTCATGCTCAATAGTAGCGCTTGCAATCACTACGACCAACGCGGCAGTTTTTTTATTAAAATGTGGCAGTTATTTTAGTATATTGTGGTGTCTTACGACTTCCACGCGAACGTAACTCTGTCTGTCAGTCTGTTACCTTTCACGCCTAAACCACTGAACCGACCTGTATGATAGGTAGCCTGGGACCTGGAGAAGAACATAGGCTACTTTTAATACTGAAATAAAAAAATACAAAGCACGCAGACAAAGTCCCGGGCAACAACTAGCATACTATAAACACGCAATCTGACTCAAAGAACGACTAAAGTGAACTAAACACATTGCTTGACAATTGTAAACTTGAAACAAAAGTTAAGCTGTTTCGCGCTAAACAAGCTGTTCGGAGTTTAGAATACCCAATCTTGTGCTGGGGCACAAACATGGCTAGAGGACGTTAAAGCTTACAGTTGGCAACTGTTTTTATTTTTATTTAACAATAGATACTTTTGCTCGTATTTTACATAAATGACAATAATTGTCGAAGGGCCAAATATTTACATTAACTTTCATATTTCAAGAATTTTAATTTCAAGATGGTTTTTACTTTTATTATTTTAATAATATTCTATATAGATTTTTTTTATAATTTGTGAATGTGAGAACGTTGTAGGCTTAATAGACAGATTTGTAGACCACTTTCTATTTTGTTATGTTCCTGGTACTTGTTGACGGGCCTACACTGTCTTCCTATACCTATTAACTCTGCAAAATTACAAAAAATATTTTTAAAAGAGTAACCGTGTAGTTTCGTGCCGGCTCTTCTCCATAGGAAACGACCAATTGGAACCGTGCACCTAGATTCTGACGTTTTATAAGTGTGAAGATGTGAAATATATTTTGATTTTGATTTAGATCCTGTTAAAATTGTCGGATTGTCGCCCGTCACAACTTCACAAGACGCCTGTTCATTTTTGTTGAAATTACCCCTAGTTCTATCTATTAGCTTTCTAGAGTTGGGTTTGCAAACAGAATAAAAAATTTGAAACATTTCCTGGTCTTGGGTGAAATTCAGGGTTTGGTCATGTTCCGAGCGCCTAGGTATAAACTTAATCCCTTTGCTTCTTTAAAAAAATAGAAATGTTTTGTGCTTACCTCCTCTCAACTCGCAGAGAAGCGTGAAGTTGCCTCCCTCTTCTAAAGGGCCGACCACACCGGCGACGTCTCGACCCTGCTCATCGTATAAGAGTAGCTGATGTGGTGGTACTGTTACAAAATAAAGATAATATTTAGTTAACAGTTTTGTTTTTGAGGAGACTTGGGCCGCTGGCACCACAAATCACAAAATACGTTAAGCGTTAAACGCTTATGAATGAAATATAATTTTGTTTCTGACAATCGTTTAAAGATGAAAAGAATGATGTTTTAAACATGATTAGCGCTAAATAAATTTAGTGATTTATAGTCAAGCGGGCCTTAAAACGCATATGAATGAAATGTAGTTTTGTTTCTGACAATCGTTTGAAGATGAAAACGACAGAATGATGTTTTAAACATGATTAGCGCTAAATACATTTAGTAATTTATAGTCAAGCGGTCATTAAAACGCAAATGAATGAAATGTAGTTTTGTTGCTGACAATCGTTTGAAGATTAAAAAGACAGAATGATATTTTAAACATGATTAGCGCTAAATACATTTAGTGATTTATGGTGTAAGCGCCCAGGCCTTAATCCCGTAAAGTTGCTCCCCCAAAATTTCACATTTCCACTGACAGTCGTCAGTCAAGAACTTTGATTAAAAATAATTGACTCATGGACGCTCAAATTCAAATACGCTTCTGATAACTTCTCTTGTAACTCAATGACTGAAGTCGAGAATTTATTCGAAGAAGCGTTTTAAAATATGGGGGATATAGGGTAGTATATTCGAAGGTTTTTCCTCGAATTTGGAAATTGTATCGCAGATTGTATTATTATTACATTTGTGTAGGTCCTTTACACATTTTATTACTTTCATAAGTTACAAAAGTTTAAGTGTTAGAGTTCATAAAAACAGGAAAAAATTTAACCAAAATTTTGACAAATTAAACTTAAGCTAGTTTTATTAATCATTATATTTTTATATAAATGTGTCTTAGTAAAAAAGACCGATAGGCAGTCGTTCCATGTAACATACTGGTATTCAGTTGCATCTGATTAGACTGGAAGCCAACCCCAACATAGTTGGGAAAAGGCTAGGCAGGTGATGATGTCTTAGTACAACAACAAAAAAAAAAAAAGTTTACTTTGGAACTGGTTTTATGGTGACGTCCCGGCCGGCACGTGTGCGCGGTGTAGCGGAACACACGTGCCTTACAAGGTACCTTAACAGCTGTGTGCTCAGTCGATTTGCGACTGAGCGCACAGCTCTCATCTATTTTATTAGTATTTCAAATCAGGAAAAAAAAAAGAATAAATAATGGAAATATATGTTCTATTACTGACACTGTTTCGTGTGGTGCCGGACGTAAAGAATAGCACCATCCTATTTCTTCCCGTGACTTTCGGAAAAGGCGACTAAGGAACTTACTAGAGAATGGGCAGCAGCGTTCTCTATGCATTTTAACACCATACTGCGATCGTCAACCCGCCTGTCAAGCGTGGCGAAAAAATTGCACTCTGGTTATTTTTTTTTCCTATATATATATTTCCAGCAAAGTCAGCGCTATAAATAGCATGAACAACCAAAGAATCTCTAATAAATAGTTTTTAACAACAAATAGTGGCATATAAATACCCTTATCGTAAATGCAAACTCACCAACAACATTTAGTTTAATCTGAAAATTCCTGGTTGGAGAGTTCTTGAAGTCCACTCTGCATCTATAGACCCCCTCATCATCAAGCTGGACAGCATCCACCGTGAGGGCCGAGGGTCGGGACATGGTAACGAAGTAGGCTCTTCGTCCAAAAGCGAGGGGATCCGACCAATGGAGTGCCTTGTTGAAGCTGCGGCCGCGGACGTCGAAACTGGGGACAAAAGATGAGAGAGTTGGGTAAAATAAATATAATTGGACAAGATACACATAGCATAATATCAAGGCTGTTTCCTCGGGAGGGATAGGCAGAAGTATAGGTTCCTATACACCCACAGTTCGCCAGTTAAGTTTTAGTCCCATGTAATAGGGGGCGAGCCTATTGCCATCAACCGGGCACTAATCTAGACTCCGGGTTGCTACTGAGAAATTCAATAATAAATACATTACACTCCTTTTTTGGGCTGTTGTGTAAAAATACCATGAATCAGCCTATAATGTTCCCACTGCCGAAACACAGGCTTCTCTCTGTGAGGAGTGGGCCATAAACCAACACATGGGCCCTGCGCAGTTTGGCAGATGTCACATGTCAGATGGCTCATGATCTTTTTCTAAAAAAGTCCCTCTAATAAATAAATGATTAACACTTTGTTCCAATGAAGATAATTATGTCAATTATAATTAATTGGCTGCAGGTCTTCTTGATTTTGGGATCTTTTGTAATGTTCACACCATCATTATTTTAGCCGTCTACTGCTGGACTTAGGCCTCTCCCAAGCATCACCAAATTGACCGTTTCTATGCTTCTCGCATCCAGCGGATTCCCACGACCTTCTCTAGGTCATAGGTCCACCTTGTGAGAGACATGACTATGAGTAGGGAAACCAAACTGTTTGAAAACTATTATTCTCTCAGTATTTCTTCGAGTGGATTCCCAAGGTGTGTAAATAAAACAGTTCTGGGTACCTACTGTACCAACTTTGTAGATGACAAAGCACTGCTGATTACATACTGCACCATTTCTTCCTACACTACGGCTAAGAATAAAACAAATAAGTAAACGTTCAACGTTTTTGAATGAATGAAAACCATGACAAAAAAATCGACTTTCTTTGGTTAAAAAATTCGCCCTAGTATAATTAATTCTTTGGCATTGAGTATAAATTCCTAATCGGTCGCTGTTACTTAGTTCCAACTCGAAAAAACACCAACACGTCATATTTATTTCTGTCTCACCTTAAAGAAAGAGCCCAATGACACGACGATCGATATCCCAATTAAACTACCCTCTAAAACAGACCCTTCACCCTTTAACCGCAACATTTTTCATCAGAACCCACAAAAGAAAGCCTTTTTTTAAAACTCCTTATCTAAACGCTATGTATTTATCAATGTTCTGTCTACGTTGCACCGTAACATCAACCATCAACGCTTAAAATACAACCTTAGCTTTAAATCTTTAACGTTCAAAATTAAAAAATGCTGTTTTTATAAATGATGATCAAATAGTGACTATGCTAAAATATGACTATAGGATTATGTCAAAAAGATGCTTCCTGTGACAAAATAATAAACTGCGATTACTAATCTGACAAGCTTGGTCATAGTGAATATTCTTAAATAATCGCTACAGTGGAAGTTACAGGATTCTTCTACAGGCTCATTATTATAGTACCTGCACACACAACATTTTATTAATCATTAACTGGTGACGTGCGGTCTCACAGGCCGAGCGGCCCTAGTGAAACATCATTTCACCCCCTTTTCCGCATTTCCTGTGTTCGACCGCCTCAGTACCTTCGAGTTTAAGTGCGCCCACGCTCCATAGAGGGTGATAACTGCGTCGGCCAGGCACAAATCAGTAAGTAAGATCGATGTAAAGTTCTGGAGCGGCCTCTCAGACTGAATGTCACCATTTACGTAGTTTTTTTACCAATTTAACTGTATTGGTTTTTTTGTATCTTTTATTCGCAATGGATGGTTCTAAACCTTCTTGAGAACATTGTAGGCTTAATAGACTGTAGATTTGTAGACCATTTTCTATTTTGTTAAGTACCTGGTAGTTTTTGACGGGCCTACACTGTCCTCCCATACCTATTAACACTGTAATTTGAAAACATTGTAAAAGCCAATTATTTTTAAAAAGTAACCGTGTAGTTTCTTGCCAGCTCTTCTCCATAGGAAACGACCAATTGGAACCGTGCACCTAGCTTTTGACGTTTCATAAGTGCCCATGTAGGTTTGTGAACAGAAAATAATGTTGATTTTGATTTTCTAAAAAGAAGCCTTCGGGAGACAGAAATAGAGTGCTAAGTACTAGTAAACAGTTTTCACCAGTCGCAAATTCCAATTTCAATAATTTGGCGTATTTAGGTCCTGATTGGCCACTTGAACTATAAAATACTGAAAATAGGTCGAAAACACGGAAAAACTGTGCCTGTCATCCTCCTAAATAGAATCGTTAATCAAATTACCAATGTTATTCGTGCGAAAAACATGACTGTGTTCTTGTAGTGTGCGAAATAATTATGGCCTGACTGCCAATAAAAAAATATCAATGTTTGACGACTCAGTTTTGTGAAATGACGCTTGAGATTAGTATTTATTTTTTTAGTTTTGAGTTGTTGTCGTAACTTTATGAAAAAAAGTAATTTTGTTATAATTATGTTGGTTTTAGGGTTCTGTACCAAAATGGTAAAAAGGAACCCTTATGGTGAGACTAAGTCTGTCTATCACACCTGGATATCTCAAGAACTACTAATGCTATCAACTTGAAATTTAGAATAGTTTTCTGATGACGTTTGCCCATCTAAATGAAAACGAGAAAGAAATTTAAAAAATTGAAAAGAAAGTTTGCATACCTAGAGAAAAATCTGAAATTATTCTATGTGATAGAAGTTTATGTAAAGATTACAGAAAAATAAAACGATCTCGCTAAATAGCATAGTTTTTCAGAAATCATCAACATCATATATACGTACGGAAACCTCGGTGCGCGAGTCCGACTCGCTCTTGACCGGTTTTTTTATTATTTAATCAGTAATTGTTGATCTTAAGTCAAGTTTCTTTGTGTTGCATGCAGCTTGTTATTGCAAGTTCCTCATCAAAATGATATTTAGAGTACACAGATTTCTTTTAATTTATACTTTAGTATCTTATTTAACACTAAATACGTACTAGGGTAAGATACCATAAATAATTTCTATGTTATAGATTAAATACAACAGCGCCCTCTCAGACCACTTCCAGTTAGGTACATTCCGCAAAAAACATGCCACCAGTTGAAGGTTAAAGTAGAGAAGTAGGTCCTTTCTATTGTTTTAAGGGTTCCATACCTAAAGGGTAAAACGGGAACCCTGTTACTAAGGCTCCGCCGTCTGTCTGTACGTCTGTCCGTCCGTTACCAGGCTGAATCTCATGAACCGTGATAGTTAGAGAGTTGAAATTTTCACAGATGATGTATTTCTGTTGCCGCTATAACAACAATTACTTTATTTAATATAATATAATAATAATAATTAATTAAATTAAAATAAAATAAGTATTTAAGGGGGGCTTCCATACAACAAACGTGATTTTTTTGCCGTTTTTATAGATAATGGTTCGGAACCCTTCATGCGCGAGTCCGACTCGCACTTAGCCGGTTTTTGTATACTACCTAAACTACTTTTACGTATTTTTTATTTTTTTCCGGAACCTACCGTTCAAACGTAAAATTAATTGTATTTGGTTACGAAAGTACCTAAAAATAGCTTTCTTTCACAAAAGCCGTAGATTTAACAAAATGTTTTGTTAAATATACCGTAGGCACATCGTTAGTAACTACCTACTCGAGATTCAACCCAAACTCCGAGAGAAAATTAACGTAAAAATAATTAAATTATTCATAATGGCCAGGTGTAAAGATGCCAAAGTAACCGGGCAAAGTGTTGTTTATGAATACTAAATTGACTAGAAATTATACATATTTTATTAGTTTGTTAATTTTGGATATTTTTCTTCATTACTAAGTCCCTTTATTTACGGTTTACGGCGTTTATTTTCTTTTCATACGCCTGATGAACGCTCTCATTGGCATTTTAAGTTGAAAGGTTCTTTCTTGTTACGTACCAATTAAAATTCAGGCGGTTTACAAAATAATTAATCCCACTTTTGGTAACCAAAAATTCGGACATGTGACATCCACCAACCCGCACTGGGCCCGCGTAGTGGATTATGGCCCAGACCTTCTCACAGAGAGAAGGCAGCACTTTGAATTTTAACAGCTGATTATGCTTATGGTTTGGTTAAATGATGCCCAAAGCCAAACTACCTTTAACAATAGGACAGAGTGTGTCCACTTGTCTACTTGTGGTGGCATCTCCATTGCCACATGCGAAGTACTCATTACACTGAAGTCACGCAAATCCTGCATCGCGCAAGCAGAGTTTAACGCGCTACTAGCGTAATATATACAACGTCCCCACATCAATTGTCGGGCAGTTGCCCACCAGACATAACACCCGTCTTATCGAAGGATCGTCTCTTTTCTGGATGGAGGATGAGTGAACTCCACACCCTGTTCCTCATACCTCTATACCTACATTATGACAATATTCTGCATAATAATCCGCAAATATGTCCGAGGGTGGTGGTCACGAAGCACAAGACCGGTAAATGTTGCAACGCTTGAGGGAAGCCTATGTACAGCGGTGGACGGCTTTCGGCTGTAATAATTAATTATCCTCACTAAATATAAGTGTCCAATTTCTCTTGAGCAAGCGTGTTGTGGCAACAGCCGCGACTTACGAGTTGTAGGTCGTAGGTTCGAACCCAGACAGGCGCTTTACTTTGTGTAAATAATTTCATCACCACTGCTCTCAAAACGGTGAAGGAAAACATCGTGGGGAAACCGGCATGTCCTATAGAAACAAACTTTCCAAGACATGTGACATTCACCATGGGCGCAATGCGGGTTGCGTTGGGCCCGCGTGGTGGATTACGGCCCACTCCCTCTCACTGAGAGGAGGCCTGTGTCCTAGCAGTGGGAATATTATAAGCTGATTATTCTAAGCGTGTTGCTCAAAGCTCTTGCATATTCTTTTCTTTAAAAAACGTTGCTCCACACTAGGAATTTCTCCTGTATCGTGGGTGCGTTAACAAACATTTAAACTCACTTACACAAACAGCCAGACCCGGAACAACTACTTGTAGTTCATACAAATATTTGTTCCGTGCAGGAATCGAACACGCGACACGCAGCGCAACAGTCAATCGCTTAACCACTGCGCCAACCGTGCCGTGATTCAGTATGAGAAAGTGGCATTCAGACTATAGTGAGTCAATCATTTATAAGCTATTATTAATTTGGATCGATTGGGGGGATTCCCAATGAGGCTGACTGGCCAGGGTTTAACTGAAGTATAGAGGTCAAGTAATTTTGAAAAACTTTTCATCAAAATCCTTTTTTTCTTAGGAAAACAGTCCCCTAAAATTAACATTTTCCTCATGCCGCCAGCACCCAGTCATCAATTGAACAGGAATTATATTTAGTTAAATACCGCGCCATAGCTCACGTACGCTTAACGCTTCGTTAACTCGACGGCTAACGAACCGTCTTGGATGTCGGATGGGTGTGCGGGCTGCTGGAAAATTGTGCGTGCTGAGCTGGCCGGTCGTTAATTATTGGATTTCGAAGTCCGGTGTTTGATCTCTGTGCTGAACAAAATACAATATGTAGACAACTTCAAGTTATTGCCAAGAAGGCTTAGACAAGAGATAATCTTTTTAAAAACTGTTGTATCTCAAATAAACGCTTGAATTAATTAATCAGTATTTAATTAGTACAGAGCAACGCACGACATGGTCGATGTTAAAAGAGAGAGAGAGCGACATATAAGTGCGAGTGAGTAAGGTAGCCTTAAGGATCCAGATCTCACACTCTCCCGCGTCAATTTATTTTTAACAACATTTGTTAGAAGATAACATAAACTGTACTTCTAGACTAAAGTAACTTAACAAGTATCTATAGACTCTCAGCAAGTTACAATTTGGTTAACATGACGTTTCCATCTTTGATCTCCTGTTTTTTCTCGTTTTCGGTGTGGAAATCCTTATGGATGACCTCCGCCCTGGGTTGGGCAGAGGGGTCAGTCAGACTCTTACTGACTAAAACCACCCCGGTGTTCCCTCATACACTAGCGTCGGGGGGCTGGGAGTGCGATTGCGACTACCACTACCCCGGACTGGTGATGGCCCACGCTAGGCGGGCCCCGTCCCATAGAGGGAGTGAGATGTTAAATTCCCTCCGTTACGTCTTAGAGAGGCGCGCGTGGAACACTACGCATCGCCTTCTCGGGTCTAATGGATTGGGGGGTTCCCGGATTCCGTCACCCCTGGACCATTTATCTTTGGTCTCCTACATCAACCATATAAGTAAAGAAGAGAATCTTCTAGAAGTATTCCTAAAACCCATGCCCCTCTGCCTTTCCTGTAGTCTCTGACCATAACCCTTTGACCTATTTCCCATTTAATTTCCCTTTTTCCTTGATCCCTTTTCTCTACTACTTCCTGAACAGTGTCGTACAATGGAGATGGACGTTTCGTATTTTACAATGACTTTCCATGAGATTCATATAAGCTTTTCGGTAGCTTATGTGAATCCAATGCATTTCTGACTTTTCCATCCCCATTATCGCTGGTAAAATGTCACTTTGTCTAGGCCCAGACAAGTTACTAAAATAGCTCATGCAGTGGTTAAAAGATGAACCAGTCAGCGAGGTCAGTAAACCGGTAGACTACCCAGTTTGCACAGGATGAAATTTTGTGTATTATTTCACGAAGCGACTTAAGATGAAACCGCAGGATGAACACTACAACACTCCCGCTCCGCCCAGAGCGGGAGAAGTTATTTGATAATTTCCCACTCAAAAAAAAAAAAAGCTGTAGCCCGCGAAATTCAAATTTTCTTACGTTTATTTACAATTTGCAGGTCAGTGATTGTATCTTTATCAAAATATGATTCGCGCCTATAACAGATATGTATTCACAGAATTAGAATCATTAATACATCTCTCTAAGTTAGATTTGTTCCCCAATGTCATGATTTCATGAAAAATTCATTCAATGGAACAAATCTAACATAAATGCTCTAAAGGAATCAAGTCTCAAATGCCATGCAATGCAATGGCGGGTTGCTCGTAGGTTATACGTTTGTTAAAAAAAACCTAATTAATAAAATCTTTATGAACGAGGTTGAAAATCCCCTCAGCTTGGCTGATAATGTGACCCTTTATCCCCGGAAACATACAAAACAGTCCCAAATCCCATTACTGGCAAATACCTATACGATAACACTAAATCGTGACAAATAGAGTCATTACCATGATTTTATATCATTTTTATAGTTCTCAATTTAGTTGGGAGTTATGTCTTAAAGTCGGCTCGTATAAATCTAACATATTTATGGATCCATTCTGCGCAGAAGAGGATGTTTTATTATTTTAGTTGGATTTTGTTTTAATGGCTTTATTCTTGCCGGTGAGGAGAGGATGTCCTCTCTTATTTGGTTAAATTTAATTTGTAGTTTTAGATAATGTGGATAGTATACTTTATTTCTGAATGTGTTTCTAAATATAAATTTAATTTATTTACTGTTAAATGTTGGGAGGCAGTTCCTAGGCTACAAGTCCTGATAATCATAAAAACCACTAACTCCTAAATTACAAGCTTGGCTTTGTTTGGGAGTTGGCCGATCATCTATTATGTGCTGCAATAAAACCATCAAATACCTTAATAAATTGTACTTCAATTTTTTTTTTTCATATTATCTCAACAAAGGGACCAGAGGGCTGGTCTATTTTTTGAAAAAGAATCAGCATCGTCATACAACGTGGCAATGCTGCCAGCCTTTTGGGCACTTTTCCTGTTGACAGCGATGCGAACGAATTTTTTGATGCCCTATGATTCTGTCCCCGCCTTTTCAGGGTTCCGTACCCAAAGGGTAAAACGGGAACCCTATTACTAAGGCTCCGCCGTCTGTCTGTCTGTCTGTCCGTCTGTCACCAGGCTGTACCTCATGAACCGTCATAGTTAGACAGTTGAAATTTTAACAGATGATGTATTTCTGTTGCCGCTATAACAACAATTACTAAAAAACAAAATAAAATAAATATTTAAGGGGGCTCACATACAACTACTATTTTTTTTGCTCGTTTTTGCCCGATATGATGACAGCAACAGGTAGACGCTTGAAATATTCACAGAATATTCAGTTATATATTCACTTTATAAATAATAAAATTAAATTATTAATAATACAAAAAAAAATTAAAATAAAACAAATATTTAAGGGGGCTCTCATACAACAAACGTGACTTTTTTGCCGTTTTTATAGATAATGGTACGGAACCCTTCGTGCGGGAGTCCGACTCGCACTTGGCCGGTTTTATTATATACATGTACATATTATTACTTTAAGACTGTTAGCGTATATATTATGTAAACATTATTAGTAAAATAAAATCCATATATAATCACAAAAAAAAAACTCAACAAATATTATAAAGAAGCAAAATTGTTGGTTTAGATGTTTGTAAGAGGTAGTCTCTAGAACTACTGGTTTGATTACTAAAATTCTTTCACTCATAGCAAGCAGCTTCACTATTGCCGAGTATCGAATGATATTATGTTTTATGGTATACTTGACTTCCACGTGGACGAAGTCCCGGGCAGAAGCTAGTGTCTTATAATTAATTTACAACTAGGGAGTGACTAAAAACTATCATTAGTAAGACGGTAATTTATTTAATTTTGTAAATTAACGTTATAATATTATTAAGGCCACACACGTTACGATATACTTGCACAAAATTGGACTTGAACAGGAATACATTATCGTGTGTGGGATGACTTAGCACAAATATCCAAGCCATTCGGTGTTACACAGACTTCTGAAAGTCTTAACTTGCGCTAGTACCTATAGCGTAACGTGTTCTTTTTTTTTTTTTTTTGGGTGGGAAATGATCAAATGACTTCTCCCGCTCTGGGCGGAGCGGGAGGGCGTGTCAGACTTTGACTGACAAAAACCCAGCCGTGTTCCTTCCGTTGCCTGTGTGCCAGGGCCACGATATCCCTATCGGACAAACTCGCAACCCTGGCGGCATTACATACCGAGATTTCCAGTGTTCGGAAACTTTTTTGCAAAACGTGTGCATTTTGGAGGCCTGTAAAATTATAAATTCTGACGATAGAAAAGAGTCGTTTCTCCACCTATTAAAAAAAAAAAAATTATTCATTTATTTGCTTGCTTACATGTAAAAATCTGGTTAGTAGTCATGCATTAAAATTTCATGACACAGTATTGAGACATGCACCCTGTAAGGACATTGCAAATTTTATATATCAAATTATTAAATTAAGTTTTTAAATTACATAATATTAATTCAAATTATTGCAATTTATTACATTGTACTAAACATTAATCAATATTTATAATAAATCATTAATAACAACTCGTTCATTCATTTCAGTAATATTATAGGTACTTATAGTATAGTCATTTAATATTTCACATTTACGTCAAGCATATTATTACAAAGTCGATCGAATAATACCTTAACGGTATATTAGGCTTTCTTAACAGAGACTTCAACTGTTTCGAGAAAATTGATTCATTTGGTTGAGATTAAAAGATTGTTTTTTTTTTGTTTTAATCTGGAATGCCTCGTTCATCCCAAAAAACCGGACAAGTGCGAGTTAAACTCGCGTGGTGAGGGTTCCGTACAATGAATATGTTTTCTACCATGTTTTTTTATCCCAAGATAATTTATCTCAAGAACAAACTTAACATTGTAGTTGAAGAACATGTTCTCCAAAGAAAAGAAAAAAAGTAAGAAAAACCCATCCCATACTCCCCATTCCAACTGCAGATGTAAGTTTGTGCGCACAAAATCTTTCAATTTAGAAAAACCTTTTCACCCATATATTCCAACTACAAATGTAAGTTCGTTATAAGTACAATATTGAGTGGTTTCCAATAGTATTTTAAGACCATAGACTTCGTATAGGTTTTCCTGTAAGCTATACGTAAAGAACTATTAATACTCTGTATTTTAATTAAATTTGGGACTCACTAGTTTCGGAGACAAGGAGTACATGTTAAATTTTTATCTATTTTCTTAAATAACATTCAAACTATTTATTTTAAAATTATAAAAAAATGGAAGTCTCGCAACAAGCCCTTTCGATTGATATGTTTCACGGCACAGTTTGCATTTTTTTTTTTAATTTTCTAATTTTACCTCCAAAAGAGGGTCACCTCTTATTCAAAATTTATTTATTTACAATACACGTCCGTGAAACTTGGTACACATATGCAGTTCTGTGACCCAACACAGAACTGCATATGTGTACCAAGTTTCAACTTAATCGGTGTAGTAGATTCCGAGCAAATTGTCTTTGACAGCCGGACTGCCAGACAGACACATGAATAATCCTATAAGGGGTCCGTTTTTTCATTCGGACGTACGGAACCCTAAAAACGAAGAATTTAAACCCTTGCTCGATCGATACCCTCTACTAAAGTAATATATAGTCAAGGAGCGCTATTCGTTTTCCTGCTAACAAACCTACCTAGCTCCTCAACTAAATCGTGTCTCCTCGCGTTTAGCGGAACCCTTTAATCTTAGATCCCATTACGATTAATCTCGACCGATTTATCGTTCCTTGTAAATATAACTTTTGCTATCTTAAAACCCAATAATTTATTGCAAACGACTTTCGATGTTGATGTACCGAGTTCTTATTTGTGTTGGTGAGTTCTGTTTATGTTGGTAGGGGAAACTGCGTGATTATATATCTGCAACTTTTGTTGTTACTGTGACTGTTAAGATGTTCAATCGAAGTTTTATTGGAAAGCTTAAATTACTTCGAGTTTTCGGTGTAAAAGAAGATGATAAGAATCATCATGCTTGCTAAGGAGTATGTAAGACTAGTAAAAAAAAATGTGTACAAACAAAGTTAAGCCCTGACTCCTGCGCTGGGTAAAAAACCTGTGTTAGAGGAGCCAGTGTTTTCACCCAAACAATAGGTTCTGGATTTTATACAATATACATCGTTTGAATTTACTTATGACAAACAAAGCTAATAATTAAAATAGCAAAATAGTAGTTACATTCATAATTAAAATAAATAATTACATTTATGATTAAAATTGTTATTAAATACATAATAAGAGAAGTAAAAATTATAATAACAATTGATTTTTTATATTTTCGTTTCACATTTGTGTGAGTGTGAAGTGTAAAGTGTGTTTGTTTGTGTTAATGAGTGGCTATGTGGAGTGTGGTGGTGTTATGAATGGACGTTAATGAGAGAACGTGTATAGTACATGGGTGATGTGTGATCTTACCGAACTTAAATGTATGTAGCAGGTGGCGTACTGTAGTTTCTGCCTACCCCCATGGGAAAAAGGCGTAAGTTTATATATTTACTAGCTTCTGCCTGCGACTTCGTTTGCAAAGCAGTCATTGGACTACGAAGCTATTGGCTTTGTTGAAATTGACTGAAATAGCCGTTCATAAATATGTCATGATTGGCTGCATAGCTCCATAAAGGTATAGCGTGACGATAATCATTTAGAAGGTTATATCTGTAACTACCGGAAATATTATAACCTTTTGGGTCGTCTTTTTACAATTTAATGTAAACTTTAAAAGAATACGAACATAATGTTATATTGCTCGTCCCCCATAGCAAATAGCGTAATAATTTATAGCCTACAGAGCAGACCAGACTTATAGGGAATATCTATGTAAGATTTGAACAAAATCTATCCGGTATTATTTGCGTGACATATTATATTCAGACAAACATAAAAAAAATCTAGCTACTATATATTCGGAATAAGAATCGTTCCCAGACCTCGTAGCAATGATTTTTTTCCCCATAAATATTCAATGTACAGTTATGACTCCACTACGATTTTATTATGTTGCTTGTGATTTATGACATTAAGAAAAAAAATTAGGACCTCAAATAATTTAGAACGTTAAGTTATCTTGATTGTTGTACATATTCTACAGTAGAAAAGAAAAAGAAATCGTAACAAAAAGCCCATAAAAGTTATTTTTTATTTGTTGATTAACGCTTTCACGGGCGGTGAAGGAGACACAATAGAAGTTTTATTGTTATGACGTCATCAGGCGTTCACTGTCCGCGAAAGGGTTAATATATTATTTATAGTAAGTAAAATATTAACCAACAAATAAAATATATCGAGACCCCTTCGTGCCTCGGACAGCATGTTAAGCCGTTGGTTCTGGCTATCATTTGTGGATCTTTGACAGTCGTTGACCTATGGGTAGTCAGAAGCCCGAAAGTCTGACAACCAGTCTTACCAAGAGGTATCGTGTTACCCAGTAACCGGGTTGTGGAGGTCAGATAGGCAGTCGCTTCATGTAAAGTACTGGTATTTGGCTGCATCCGGTAAAGACTGGAAGCCGACCCCAACACAGTTGGGAAAAGGCTAGGCAGATTGGAATAGAATATCAACACCAATTTATTTATTTGTTAGCCAGATAAGTAGTAATCAAATGCCCCTCGCATTTGATTACTACTTATATACTGTCGGATTTATAAATAATTTTAAAACAGTTTGACACGTTGTTTCCAAAAATATCGAATTAAAACTTGATTCGTTTAATAACAAGTATCTTTCGAAAACATTTCCTAGATTTGAAAATTTTGATATTACTACATAAATCTCTATTCTTCCCTGAAATAAATTAAACACGATTATAAATTCGAATTACTGACGCGAAAAGGACACCCTCCTACGCCTTAGTTACTGAAAACGCCTGAAAACGAGGATTTCCTATAATTAATACCGGCAGCGTTACAATAATTAAAATGGTAGCCATCTTAAACGTTTAGGGTGTTCAAAATGTACGTTTGTTATTAGGAGAGATATGAAATTGAATTGAGATTTATTCAGAAAAAAAATTACGGAAAATAACACAATATTTTAATGCCTCGTTGCCCAAATGGTAGCAAGCGCTACCTGTTGAGCGTGAGGTCCTGGGTTCGATTCCAAAGTGTAATTAGGTTTTTCCATCTGTAATTTCTTAGTAGCAGCCCGGAATTCAGATTTGTGCCCGGTTGATGGCTATAGGCTCGCTCTCTATTACATAGGACTTATTTAACTGGGGGAGATGTGGGTGTACCATAAGTACACGTCTACCTAACCCTTCGGAGATTAGATTACCAGGCGTGATGTTATGTATGTATATGCAATGTAAGTACAACCATGTACAGTACCCATCATCTGCCTAGCCTTTTCCCAACTATGTTGGGGTCGGCTTCCAGTCTAACCGGATGCAGCTGAATACCAGTACTTTACATGGAGCGACTGCCTATCTGACCTCGACAATCCAGTAACTGGGTAACACGATATCCCTTGATAAGACTGGTTGTCAGACTTTTGGGCTTCTGACGACCCGTAAGAACTGTCAAAGATCTACAAATGACAGCCGGGACCAACGGGTTAACGTGCTTTCCGAGGCACGGAGAAATCTTGGTATGAACAGATGGTCACCCATCCACGGACCAACCGCGGCAAGCGTAGCTTAACCTGATCGATCGACCCGTGCGGCAGTTATTATTTAGCCACCAGCTCCTCAGTACAACCATGTACAGTACCCGTGTATATATTATATGACACATCAAGCGTTAGAAGGAGACTTGCACACTGGTATTTATAAATGACGTGACGCTCTTCGAAGCTGAACTTTTTCATGAATAATTTCCCCTGATTATTATTATGAGAATATGAGTTTTGAGGGGCTTGTGGTTAATATCAGACGCATGGGTCGAGCGATCAGGTTAAGCTACGTTTGCCGCGGCTGTTCCGTGGATGTGTGACCATCTTTACATACCAAGACAACTCCGTGCCTTTGAAAGGACGTTAACCCGTTGGTGCCGGCTGTTATTTGTAGATCTTTGACAGTTGTTACGGGTCGTCAGAAGCTCGAAAGTCGGACGACCAGTCTTAGCAAAGGCTATCGTGTTGCCCAGTAACTGGGCTGTGGAGGTCAGACAGGCAGTCGCTCCATGTAAAATACTGGTATTCAGCTGCATCCAGTCAGACTGGAAGCCGACCCCAACGTAGTTGGGAAAACGCGAGCCAGATGATGATGAGTTTTGAGTATGAATATGGATGGCAATAAGAGTACGGGGAGATCAAATGGATGGACTTTGTGAAAGATGATATGGCTAGAAAGGGAGTGGCTGTTGAGATGACGACTAATAGAGAAGTACGGAAGAAAAATAATGTTGCACCCCCAGTAAATTGGGAAGAAGGCAGGAGAATGATAATAATATTATTATTATGAAAATATATCCCCATTAGCAACCACATTATTCTGAACTTATTATTTAGCACTAAACAATTGACTGTGTAACGCCGCCACACTTCTAAGAAACAATTAATTTCAAGAACACAAGGACTGTTACTAGGTACAATATACAACAACAAGTCTGGATTCGCCGAAAAGGTAGGCACCACTGTAATTATGAGTATTCAATTCAATTCAAATATTTTATTTCAGATAAATTACAATCGTTATTATATTATAATTATCCATACATGATTATAAATTTTTAACAATATAGACACACACACAATTACACAACATTGGAAACATTGGATCAGGACCGCACTACTCGTATACTCGTATGTAGTTTTGTCCAATGCTCCATGAAGGAGCAATCCACATCCATTCTCCCTGCAATAAGCTGCAGGAAGCTGTTGGGGCTGCCCCGTATGCGGCGCATCAGAGACGCTATTCTTTTGCGATGTATCGCTTGGAAGCCATCCACTTGAGCGTCAGCAAACATACCTGATGCGCTACAAAAGCGTGGCAACCCCATCAACATCCTGAACGTGTTATTGTATTGGACACGCAGGGCATTGTAAGTCTTCTGCGCATGCTTCACCCATAGGCTGCAGGTATAAAAAGACTGACAGTACGCCTTGAATAAAGTTATTTTTACCTGTGCAGTACAGCGTGCAAACCTACGGGCTAGCATATTAGCTCTGACTGACAACGCCCTGCGTTCCCTTTCAACATCCACATCATCTGTGAGGGCCTCGGTGACCCAGTGGCCCAGGTACTTGAACTGCGGCACTCTTTTGAGAGCACTGCCGTCCAATGTGACCTGAGGTACGGTGTCATAGCTCTCCGTACCGGACTTGAACACCATCACCTCACTCTTTTTCGTGTTATACCTGAGCCCATGGGCCTCCGCATAGCACTCACATACCTTTATTAAGCGCCTTAGGGCACTGATCGAGGGGCTCAGCAGCACCATATCGTCGGCGTAACTTATATTGTTAACAAAAACTCCATCAATCGAGCAATCTACCTGAGTGCTGCTGAGCTCACGGACCAGCCGATCCACGTACAGGTTAAAGAGCTTGGGTGAAGTCAGACCACCCTGTCTTACGCCACACTCCAAACGCATCCGATAGTGATCCCGCCCACCTGACATTGTTACGTTGATTGCCATACCAATATTTAAGGAGCGATGTGAATTCGCCAGGAAGTTCAGTCTCACTCAACAACTTCCGCCACAGCTTTTCATACACAACCTGGTCGAACGCCTTTGAAAGGTCTAAGAAACAGGCGTAAACCGGTGTATTCCTGCTAGTGTAATACCTGATAGTGTGCTTGAGACTCAGTATAGCTGTTTCAGTAGACAGCCCAGTCCGAAATCCGAACTGAGCGTCATGTAATTTAAGATGTTTATCTAAACATTTCTCAATCACACTATCCAGTACCTTGGCAATCACAGTTGCGAGTGATATAGGCCTGTAATTACTCAAACTAGACGCGTCCCCTGTCTTGTTCTTAATAATAGGGACAACTACGGTTCTCACCAATGCATCAGGTAGGTATGAGTTCCCTACGCAGAAGGTGAAAAGCATGGCCAGCACCCTTGGTAAGTGACCGCCTGCATGTTGCAAGTGTTCAATGGTCATGCCCAGGAGATTTTCCACGTTTCATGTCTTTCACCGCCTGCGCGACATCCCTACTTGTTATCCGTAAGATCGAATCCCCGTTACGTACCTCATGCGACTCAGTTTCCTCATTCCCGGTATCCAAAAGCGAGGAGACCTTAAAATGCTCCCTAAACAGGCTGGCAATCCGGTCGGGCTCACTACTACCCCCGACGCTCACTGGAACGCCCGACCCTGGACTCAGTTTACCGGTTTCCTTCCAAAATTGACTGAAATTCTTAGCTGTGTGTTGTGTTGCTAAAATATCCACCATAAAATAGACACCATTTAAGCTTTGATTTAAATGTAGCACGCGATTTACGCATATTTTCAAAAAGAGGACCAGATGTGGGTTTTCTATTATAGTATTGGAAGTGTTTTTTTTATTAGTTTAGCACTAAATTTACGACGAGGCTACAGCTTTCTTGGGTGTGGGACACTGGGGTGTATTACACCCACACATTTCCCCAGTTCAAATCCTTCAAGTCATTATAAAACTTAAATCAGTTTAAGCAGCATTTAAAATCATTTTTGATAGAAAAGTGCTATTACGACCTTGATGAGTTTCTCTGTGACACATTCAACTAGACTTTATATATATATATTTTTTTTTTTTTTTGTCATTGTGTAATGGATGAAGCTGATTTAATTTGTTTTTATATTATATAAAACATCACTATTTACCACAATTCCTACTTTTTTTTGACATAAATGTAATGGTGGAATCATTTGTTTATTTTTTAGGTTTAGGTTTATTTTTGACATTTAACATAGTAACAGGAAAATACAAATTTACTTTTTAATTTCTTATTTGGTTATAATAATGATTTTATTGTAATTCTTATAATTTTTACAATTATGTGTAAAATTTCGATAAAATGTAAAAATTGTTACAGAAATAAATAAATAAGTTATGTTTAAGTCCACTGTACACGAGCGTATATAATAGAATAGAATACTCTTTATTATGTACACCATGAAAATATAACAACCGTATTGCCATCAACCGGGCATAAAACCAGTCTCCATGCTGCTACTGAGAAATTCTCAATCGAAAAACCTAATAAAACTTTGCCTTGCCTGGGGTTTTTAAAAGAGTAACGGTGGAGTTTCTTGCCCATTCTTCTCCATACGAAACTACATTTTGGAAGGGGCAACTAGAATCAATTCTATTTTTTTGTAAATTTGAAATAAATAATTTGACTTTGGGGATCAAAACCAGGACCATAAGATCAACAGTCGTGCTGGCGACCTCAAAACCAAAGAGGCAGTCGTTATTAGAAAATCTTTAGTACAATTTCTACATGAAATCTCAAATGAATATTATTACACATCCTGTGTAAGTACAGAATGATAATTATTATTAAATGAAACGAATTATTGACCCATAAGTTGTGTTTTAATTGAATTTAATCTAATCTAATTAACTTCTGTTGTCTCTGATTGGATGACGTGATAAGTTAATTAAAAATATTATAGTTTCTCATATTGGGGCCGTTTTGCATTTGACCCAATTGGGTCAAACGCAAAACAAAAAAAAAAAAAAAACCCAATCAATAATAGAAATTCTGTCTAATTAGACAGAATTTCTATTATCTACAAATAATAGCCATTGTTATAAGTGTATTAAGTAGTAAATTATATTATTTATTTATAGATGTTATTACGCTATGGAATTTTGTCGTAAAAAGCAGAACGACAACTTTTGGCACTATTCGTGATAATACGCTTAAAGTGTAAAGAAACCAAGAAAAAGTTAAAGGCAAATAAGTGTTGAGAGCATAAGCAGAAGCCTTGCTACCTGTCGCCTACCTTAAAACAACTGAAATCATCATAAAACTAAATATTCAGTGAATATTTAGTTATATGTATATTCACTTTAAAAATAACTAATTAAATTAAAATAAAACAAATATTTAAGAGGGGCTCCAATACAACAAACGTGATTGTTTTGCTCGTTTTTGCTCGATATTGATAACGGCAACAGGTAGATGCTTGAAATATTCACAGAATATTTAGATATATATTCACTTTAAAAATAAATAATTAAATTAAAATAAAACAAATATTTAAGGGGGGCTTCCATACAAGAAACGTACTTTTTTAGATAATGGAACGGAACCCTTCGTGCGCTATTCCGACTCGCACTTGGCCAGTTAAACCATAAGACGCCGTTTACACAGGCTAGTATCGCGGCGATAGTCACGTGGCATTCAATTCAATAGAAACTGTATGAAGCAGTCTCCACACGGCAATATTATCGCGGCGAGAATTTGTTGGCACGGCGAGACTATCAAACTCAAACTAAAACTCAAAGCATTTATTTTAATTAAACCATTTACAGCCACATTTGAATTGTCAAGGAGTCCGTCAGTTAGAAATATGAAGCTAGTTGTCCATTCCAAAGCGTAGTAGGTACATATGGAGAAGAACGGGCAAGAAACTCCATCGACACTCTTTAAAATGATAATGTTACAAACATGTTGTTACATCTTTAGTGTTTAATTAATAACTAAATGTGAGGGATTCAAGAAAAAACGCGTCCATAACAAATAGAAACAGAAAAAAAAAACAATTCAATACTAAAATAATTCAAATAAGCCGTGGCAGCTAAGAGATGACCAGTCCCAACTGACAGCGTCCGTTCACGAACATGACGCATGGATCGCCGCGATCCTCTCGTCTTGAGATGGCGCCTAAAGCATTATGAGTTGATTCAAACTCAAACCATTTATTTCAAACAAACCAATTACAGGCACTTTTGAATTGTCAAGGGGTCGGTCAGTCATAAAGATGAAGCTAGTTACCCATTCCAAAGCTTAGTAGGTAGGTACCTATGGAGAAGAACGGGCAAGAAACTCCACGGAAACTCTTTTAAATTGACATATGGTTACAAAATATTGGTTACATTACATCATTTGTGTTGAAATTATACATGTGAGAACGATGCAAAACGTCAAAAGCGTCCGTAATAAAAAGAAATCTAAAATTAAAATAAGCCATGGCCGCTAAGGGGTGACCAGTCCCTACTGATGGCGCCCGTTCACGAACATGACGCATGGATTAGCACCATTCAGCTCAACCATTTTGAAGGGAGTGATCCAACACACCCGCCACCACCAGCGAGACATTATTTAATTAAAAGTTATGCGTTTGTAATTATTTTCTTTTGGAACATAATAATATATTTAGCAGAGGACGTTAAGGCCCATCGTCCACGAAGTTACTCAAAGTAACGTTTTACAAACGCAACTTACTAACACATTCTTAATAAATAAAATAAAATAAAAATCTTTAAAATAAAAATAAAGTAATTAAATAGTTTGTAATTAATTGTTTGCGTCGTGTACGAACCGCCGTTGAAATACTAATGCTGTGAACATTCTGGATACTCATTAGTGATTTGAATGTGTAACGCGTTACTTTTAAGAAGCGTTGTAAACGATGGGCCTTTAGCTTTTATGTGCTATCCTTTAATTGGGTTCTTTAAATGTTCTGCTAGACTTTCAGACGTATTCACAAACATTTTCATACTTCTTGTCCAAACTATAACACTATAACAACTAGATTCTATCTCAACTTTAGTTAGTCTAAAATGTAGTCTAGGTGCCAGTCATTAGTACGCCCACTTTGGGGCAATAGCCCACATGGGGGAAAGAAATAGTAATTACGTGGTCAGACACGTCATTATGTTTTAATTACATTTGTAGGTACTGTTGTAACAGCTATGTTAGTTACTGTGATAATATTCTGACAAAGGACTGCCAGCTACCAGACTATTTTGAATCTAGCGGTAGAAAGCATAAAGTTCTAGGTATTATAACTAAGTGGGACTTTTGGAAAATTCTGTGAGTAAATAACAAGACTGCCTATGTCTAGTGGATGCAACTACTGCCCGTGGATTCTTGGGTTCAATCAAAAGCAACCTCGTATTATGCCCGATTATTGGCAATGGGTTCGCTCCTTGGCGAAATGTGGGTGTATCAATAAATCTGCCTTCTCCTTCGGAGAATAATGGCGTGATGTTATGATACATAACTTAAATTGTGTTAAGCCTTTTATTTTTACGAACTAATGTAATTATAGATATTATGTATTATGTTAGTAACATGGTAAAATACATAATTATATACATAATATGCCTAGTAAGTTTTGTATTAAAAATGCTAAACAACCAAAGCGATTTAAATACCAACCTTTCAAAGGTTAGTAGTTATAATGCCTTACAATTTTCTATTTTTTGTACTCGTTTTTCTGTCACCAAATTCCGTTTGAAACTAATACAGGGTTAATTTAAATTAGCTAGGGAAACTACACAGACTGACCCTACAAAAAAATCATCTAATTATTTTTTTTTTGTTTATCATTTTAAGATATCAATACCCCCGTATCCTTACTAATAGATAAATGTTACTATTCTATAAATGATTTTTTGAATGATATGAGTTTATAATGTTTTACCTACCTATTAAATTATTATTTTTATTATATATTTTTTATTAATGTAAGTAAATTAATCAATAATCATTTGTAAATTCATCATCACCATCATCATTTCAGCCAAAAGACGTCCACTGCTGGACATAGGCCTCCCCCTAAGGGGGGGTGTTTGCCATAATCGCCACGCTTGGCAGGCGGGTTGGCGATCGCAGTATGGTGTTAAAATGCATAGAGAACGCTGCTGCCCATTCTCTAGTAAGTCCCTTAGTCCCTTTTTACGACACCCACGGGAAGAAATGGGGTGGTGCTATTCTTTACGTCCGGCACCACACGGAGCAGCACGGATGGATTTGTAAATTATAGAATTAATATTGTTGTTTTTGATGATTAGTTTATGTATGAAGGCTGTAGATCCACTTATCTGAACTTTTTTGTTTTGTTATGGTTGTATGATTGGAGTAAATAAAAATATTTTTTTTACTTTTGCATGCCGTAAGGTAAAGAGTGTTTTGGAACTGCTTTTACAATGTTTACATCTTATTTTGTACCCACATTCATTGTAAAATAAATGATTTCTGATTTCTGTCAAAAATAAAAAATATATAGGTATTTACAAAATAAAATACTTAAGTACCTCTTTCATATGTTTTGTGAAAGCTTCACCTCTAGAATACTTAAAATAAACAATTAAATTGTTTGTATGTTTATAAATTATAATGCAAGATAGTTTTAACCTAAAAAGTGTCATTATAAAATAAATAAATAAAATAAAATACATTTATTTCGAGCAACTTTAACTCATAAGTGGAGTACACAGAAATACAGAAAACACAATAAAATAAAACTAAAACAACCTAAAAGACTTAATAACTAACCGGCCCTGCTGACGGCAACATGCCTATCACAGCCGTGCCGTATGTATGAGCAGTCCATCCGGTCTGCGATCATCACCAGGACGACATTGGTGCTGCCCCACACCCTACGCACCAGCGACGCGCCCCGCTTACGCATGGTCGCGTGGAAGCAATCGGTACGTGCCTCAGCAAACATACCTGAGGCGCTGCAGTAGCGAGGCAGCCCCAATACAGCCCTGAACGCGTTGTTGAACTGGACGCGGAGGGCGCGTATGATGCACACGTGTACCTCGCCCACAGACTGCACGTGTAGAGAGACGTGCAGTACGCCCTAAAGAGCGTTATCTTCACCTCTCTCGAACAACGCGCAAACCTGCGTGCGAGCATGTTCGCCCGCACCGACAAAGCCCTCCGTTCCCGCTCCATGTCAGCATTGTCCTTGAGGTCGGTCGTAACTAAATGCCCTAAGTATTTAAATTGATCCACCCTTTCGAGTGGTACCCCATTTAGACAAACGGGTGGATAGTTGTGTGAACGTTTCGTACCGGTCTCAAAGACCATGCATTGACTTTTGGTCACATTGTACTTCAACCCATGACCAAGGGCATACTCTTCACAGGTCCGCACCAGCTTTCTGAGGCCACCGACTGACGCGCTCAACAGCACCATGTCGTCAGCATAACTGAGGTTATTGACACATACTCCACCGACATGGCAGCCGACATGCTGGCTGCTGAGCGCGGTGATCAAGGCATTTATGTACAGATTAAAAAGGGAGGGGGAAGTCAACCCCCCCTGTCTCACCCCGCACTCCAGCCGATACGGCTCCGACATTGTACCCGCCCACTTAACGCTGTTGATCTGATGACTGTACCAGTATTTAATGACACTGACAAGTTCACGTGGTAGGTTTATACCCTCGAGTTTAGCCCACAGGATGTCGTATGAGACCAGGTCAAAAGCTTTGGACAGGTCGAGGAAACAGGCGTGCACTGGAGTCTTTCGATCTGTGTAATATCTGACGGTATGCTTAAGACACAGTATTGCACTTTCAGTTGACAGTCGAGGTCGAAACCCAAACTGATTATCGTGCAGATCCAGGTACTTGTCTAACTGTGTATTAAGCAAACCGTCAAAGACTTTTGCAATGATCGTTGCAAGAGAAATCGGTCTGTAGTTACTTTTGTCGGCAACATCTCCCGTCTTATTTTTAACTACAGGGACTACTACAGTTTTCATAAACTCAGATGGTAGGTATGAATGGCTCACGCATAGTGTGTAAAACATTGCCAGGAGTCTATTAATATGTGGGCCAGCGTGAACTAGGTGCTCGATGCTGAGTCCATCGTGGCCCGGGGACTTGCCTTTAGATATAGCTTTTATAGCTTGAGCCACATCTTTGGCACCGAAGCCAGTCCCCGCGTCCTCGACTGGCATCTCAACATCGAGCACCGCCCCCGTCAGTCCCCGTGGGGACAGTACACGAAAATGGTCCCTGAAAATATCAGCAACATTTTTAGGGTCACTCTCACCCTCGACACTCACCGGAAGTCCAGGACGAACGTTTAATTTGTTGGTGCTCTTCCAAAAACTACGGAAGTGCCCCCTCTTATGCTTTTCAGCAAGGGCATCCATTTTGATTTGGTCCTGATGGTTCTGACACCATTTAAGTCTGGACTTAAATATCTTTCGACTTTCATACATTTCGTCATATAAACACCCAGATCTTGGCTTGCCACACATCACCCACTCTTCAAACTTCGTCCTAGCCACCCGGTGAGCCCCGCTAACATGTCTGTTCCACCCAGCAATGCGTGGGCCATTCCCACCTCTCCGCGCGCGAATGCCTCCCCGCGCCGACGCCGCCCCTCGTAAGGCAGTCACAATGTCAGAATAAAGCTTATCAAGAATACGCCCATGGTCCGAGTTATTACAGTATCTGTCTCCACAGCATGCAAACTCCGCAGGGAAATCAATACATCTTAACCTACTATGACATTCCTTCGCATATAACGCAATTTGTTCATCAGTTCTGTCCCCCCACAACACATCGCTGCTTAGTACGCCTTTATCAGGTAGCTTTGGTGTTAATAAGTTTAAATTACACTCGACAATAAGCGGAAAATGATCAGACCAAAAAGTGTTATAGTCTACATATGCATTAAGGACAGAATGTTTTGCCGATTGCGTAACAATACAGTGATCCAACCAACTGCACGTTCCATGTGCCTCACTAATAAAAGTATAAGTATCAGAGCGAAGTCCCAGTAACTCAACATCTACACAAGTCCATACCTGTTCTCTACAGAATTGTACAAGTTCGTTATAGAATAGTCCACATGGATCGGCATTAAAATCGCCTAACACAAAAACTGATTCTACACCGTACTCATCTATTATAGCACTCACCGTCCCTAGACCTTCCGTAAATTCCGGTAGGTTTTCCGTCACATTTGTAGGCATGTATACACTCATTACAATCACAGGTCGATCATTTGTAACGATTTTTATTGCACACACCCGAGTATTATCGCACCGTAGCACTGACACATTTAGGAAAACACTGCTCCTCCAAAGCAAGGCGACGCCACCGAACGGCCTCCCGCGTAATATTCCCGCCGAGGTGTCTACCGCTGAGGTACCTGTGTACCCGAACTCACAATCGACCGTGCTTAAGTACGGCACCTCATCCGGTAGAAGCCATGTTTCCTGCAGGGCGATCAAATCGCTTGAGCGACACAGGTCCCTGATGCCGTCCACAGAACGTTTAATGTTTTTACAATTAAAACTAGCTAACCTATAAGGGCGTTTATCCATTGTTGTTGTAAATCGAGCCGGATACAGAAATAGCTCTGTTCATATTTTTGTGACTAAAATTCACAAATCTCCTGAAAATTATACCTTCAGGCCATAGTTTTTCATCCAAGTACATAGATAATTTCGCCTCGGATACAAAAAATTTAAATGCACTATGATCTGTCTGCTTTTTAATATTAATTTTCTGTAACGACACAGACTCATGTGTTTTCGAGCGAATATATTTAATAATCTCCTCTTTCGTAGTTTCACTGTGAACATTCGTAATAAACATAGGTATTTTCTTTTCGGCGGCCCTAAAGTTAAACTCCAGGTCTCTCGCCACACCTGACTTGCCCGAGTACCTATATTTCAAATGTTTCCGGCGACGTTCTACCCTTTGCCATCCACCATTGTCATCATTCAGAGGATCAGGTACTGCGCCCAATACAATGTCGCAATTACGTCCAACAACACTAATGCCGTTATCGCTATGAGTCAGCTGTGTCCCGCTCTGTACGAACACACCTGCCTTCGATGACGTAGACTCAACCGCCACCTGCTTCAAACCGGTCTCGGGCGAGTTCGCTTCGTCGATCTCGCCACCGCTCGCGACGACGTCATCCGTGCTATCTACCGCCGACCGTTGCCGTTTTGATAAATCACAGTCGGTACGTTTTGCTACTACCCTCCCTATTTCTTGGTATCGGTTTTGTATGGCACTCTCACCTACATTATTCAAAGATTCTTTACTATCGTTATACGGTTCGTTTATCGTAGAGTTATGATGATGCGATAAGCCCTCCGGTCCACTGTCCATTACCCAGGCCCCCCTCCTCATGTTTACCTTGCATACCGAGGTAGGCGGTAATGAATCGTTCTTGAATTGTAAAATCTCCGATTTTAATTCTTTCAATTGGTTTAATGTGGCGTATGTTGATTTAAATTCTTCTATGTCAGTCTTTACTCGCAGTAGATCCTTTAAAAACTTCGTACAGTCCAGATGATCCCACATAATTGGGGGTAGTTTTTCCAGTTGTCGGGCCACAAACACTGGAATTATATCTGGTTCTGCGGATTTAAACAGATTGACGATATCAGCCAAGTCTCTTTCTTCCTTCCCTTTGTTCTTCCTCAAGATTTTACGAGAATCTGTAGGTATGGAATCGAATAACAATGATTTCGATTTCTTAATTTCTTCACTTGTAAACGATGACGTGCAAACTCGTACTAGAGTTACTTCATCGATTACCGACACTTTATTTTGTATATACGCTAGCATTTCGTCAATGACGATATTACACTCGTTACACTTTAGAACATTCATTTTCGAATTCACGCGATCACTCCGGTCGGATGATATTATAAAAACCAAATTATATACTGTACTTACAAAAAAAAGGACCTACGTCTACCAACAAACTGCTGTGCAGTTTGGCAGAAGTAAATATTATATGTCCTTAAAATATTTATCTGAATAAACACTTTTTTTTTTTCATTAATGTTAAAATATCTATCTGATCCTCTTGAATATTAGATATAATTATTTGATGTTAAAATTATGTTTGGTACAACTATAGCTGTAAATAAGGTATTTTTTAAGCAAACAGACTTTTAGCTCTCGTACCCACAGACGATTTTTTACCGTGCACTGGATTTTCGATGGACTGCATAGCGCCAAGAGTTCAAAATCCAACAGAGTATTTTTTGATGCGCTGGGATGCACTCTGTTGGATTCTCAATTGTCGGTTCAACACCTAGAGTTGATAATCCAAAGATGATACCGCTGTTTGGCAGTTTGAGTTTGATAGTCCTGCCGTGATGATATCGGTGGATTTTTTTTCATACAGTTTCTATTGAATTTAATGTCAAGGCGTCACTATCGTCGCGATACTCTCGCAGATATAAATGGGGCCTTATGGTTTAAGAATTAATAAATTAATAGGTAGGTAAAACATTATAAACATACGACATTGTATTATTATTTCTCTCAATCAGAGCACCCGCCATCTTATCTCTTCACCACCCTTGGTTGACTGGTAGAGAATGCATAAAGCATTAAGTCCGCCTTTGTACCTAATTGTGTGCGAGAAGTTTAAATAAATAAATATAAACTCATATCATTCAAAATATTTTATAGAATAGTAACATTTATCTATTAGTAAGGATGTTAGCCTCCTTTTAAATATATACGTAATGATTCTTCTTTATAGGCATCTATTTTATTATACTTCGCCTCATTGATAGTAAGCTTTTTCTTAATAAAGCTGTTTTGTAATGTCGTCCATTAGGGTAAAAAGGTGTATGTTTGTTCACAAATATTGCAACTTCAAGTATATATAAACAACCACGACAACTTAGCAAAACTGTCAAAATAGCGCAAAAATAAAGTTTAATAAAAGAGGTATTTTAAATACAAAAAATAAATGCGCACTGTTGCGGCAGTTTGCACATAGGCGCATCACAAAAATCTATCTACCTAAATTATTTAACTCAAAACGATACAAAACAGTACATATCTTACAAAATCAACATTCACTAGTAATAACTTAATTTAAACACTCCAATAATTAATCACTATTACACTGTACTACGGCGTAGCGCCTCTCCGTAGAGGCGCTACGCCGTAGCTGCGTGGATCGCATTAATGAAGCGTACAGCAAATAATACTTTAATTTCTGAGCAGATATACAGGCTGTTCTCAATTTACTGCGGATTATGTTTCGGTAGTATACCGTACAAATGCATTGATGCCGTATGAAGGTTTTAGGGTTAACTGGTAGATCATCAGATAATATAGCACAATGTTGTGAAAATTGTCTTTGGTAATTATTAAAAATAAATTGTTTTTCGTACTATAAAACTGTCATTATAGAAAAATATATGACGGTCTACATTTTTCCTGTGATCCTTTTATTTTCCAAGTAAATCGTTGTACCTAATAGAGTAATTCCCGACCCAATCTGTAATACACAATTTATTTGGAAGTACTTTGACGTATCTAAAAAAAATATTGAAGTTAGAGAGAATAGATTTCGAATAAACGACTACTTTTAGGTTCTTCGGTTTTTAGGCTTACATTGTACCACGTATAAGTTCTATTGGTCATCTATTATTAATAACTATTAAAATATTACAAACAAAACAAAATATATTTCGGGCCAATTTGTGTCATCATAATCTGTCTAGCCTTTTCCTAACTATGTTAATGATGCGGCTGAATACCAGTATTTTTAATGTTTAGTTAGTTTTTTTTAGTAATGTGAGAAGAATATTCAAGTCAAAAGTCAAAAAAATCAAAAGTTATATTATTTATTTCAAATATACACATAAGAGGCACTTTTGAACGTCAAAATTTACAAAAAAATATAATTGATTCTAGTCGCCATTCCAAAAGGTAGTTTTATATAGAGAAGAATGGGCAAGAAACTCCACCGTTACTCTTTCAAAAATGTTTTACAATATTTTTTGTTTAAGTACATTAATTCTAAGACTATGTGTGAAGACGATGCAACTAGAATAAAATTACTATACCACAATAGGTAAAAATAATTAAAAATGAAGCAAATAAAAATAACTTAATTATGAGATAGATACATGGTGCTCACATATTTACAAACATTGTAAAAGTACATCTTTTCCTAAAAATTTTGAAATAATAAGTCAGTGTCTGAGATAAGGTAATCACTGAATGTAAAATCAATGTCATAAAAATAACAAACTATACAATTATAATAGCAACCAGTTTGATTTGGTCTAGACTCTAGATTGCCCTATGGAGCTGGACCAGCATGTTTCCAAGCATCTTGGATAATCCTCTAACTTGTAATATGGTTATTTACAAAGTGTACTTTTCAACATGAATTAATTCAACATGTATATGAGATTGTGTTAAGAAATGAACTGACTGTAAATAAACTACATAGTTTATTTGTCTGTTCTTGGTTGAGTACCCACACGATAGATACATATATATAGGCTTGTTTCTACATAGTAATGTAAATTATATGGCTCCTGATTGGACTGAGGGCATAGTTGCTAGATTTACTTTGTATAGTAAATGTATGGAGTAATTCTCGAGGAAATAGATCAATACAATGTTCTTGTTCTAGATTTGTAAATGGTATAAAACAATTTTTGTGTCAGTCTGTGTGACCGCGTTGTTTTTCGAAACTCCACAATGGATTCTGATGCAGTTTTCACCAGAACTTAGAGCATTTATCCCGGAAGGTTTATTATATTTACAATACATCAATATTAAAACTGATATCTATAATAATACATATTATAAGCAGTGGTGGCCCAGTGGTTAACGGCCTCGACTTACGAGTAGTAGGTCATAGGTTCGGTCCCAGGCAGGCGCTTTACTTTGTGTAAATTATTTCATCACCACAGCTCTCAAAACGGTGAAAGAAAACATCGTGAGGAAACCGGCATGTCCTAAAAATTAAAAATTCGAAGACATGTGACATCTACCAACCCGCACAGGGCCCGCGTGCTGGATTACGGCCCACTCCCTCTCACAGAAAGAGGAGGCCTGTGTCCCAGCAGTGGGAACATTATAGGCAGATTATGTACATATTATAAAGATGTATTTGTTTGTTTGTAGGGGGTAATCTCTGGAATTACCAATCCAATCTGGAATTGCGAGTTTCATAATCATCCTCTAATGTTCCCACGGCTGGGACACAGGCCTCCTCTCTACGAGAGGGAGTTGGCTGTAATCTACCACGCGGGCCCAGTGCGGGTTGGTAGATGTCACATGTTTTCGATTTTTTGGTTCTAGAATAGTTTCCTCACGATGTTTTCCTTCGCCGTTTTGAGAGCAGTGGTGATGATATTATTTACACAAAGTAAAGCTGCTTGGGTTCGAACCCACACTCATAAGTCCCATTACCACTGGGCTACCTCCACTGTAAACCCGAATCTAAATATTTAATCTTTAAAAAAAAAAAAGAAGATTAATATTCTTCTTTTTTTTAAAAAAAACGTTGCCCCACAGTAGGGATTCCTCCTGTATTGTGGGTGCGTTTACAAACATTTAATTCACATATACACAAACAGCCAGACCCGGAACAACTACTTGTAGGTCATACAAATATTTGTTCCGTGCGGGATTCGGATCCGCGACACGCAGCGCAGCAGTCAAACGCTTAACCACTGCGCCAACCGTGTTGTCATCACCAATATTGACACCACCACATCAATGATTAAAATACTATTAACAGGAAGTATGTAGTGTTGCTCAGCTAAGGAATTGGATTACCTAATTATATTTGTATTAACTCTTTTATGTACCTACTAGTTGCTGCCTACGGCTTTGCCCGCGTGGCTTTTACTAAAATCTATCTGTCAGTGAAACTCCTGTCAAAATCAGTCCAGCCATTTCGGAGATTAACCGGAACAAACAGATAGACAGATAGACAAAATTAAAAAAAAGAAAAGTTAATAAAAAAATCAAAAACTCGACTGCGTAAAAAGTGAACTTAAAAAAAGATAGAAACAGTCTGAGGTAATAGGTCGGTATTGTTAAGAAGGTGCCTCCGACTGCATGAGATTTTTTAAAGTTTGTATAAATCTTGTCTCTATCTATTTTTAAGTTCACTTCTTACGCAGTCAGGTTTTTGATTTTTTTATTAACTTTTAATATTTTAAACTTTTTATTTAGGATTATAAGACGGTAAATTAGGTTATTTACTCACTTATAACCAGGTAATAACGGCCTCTTACTCACTTACTCCAAAAGTTCGGGGTAGTTTTTTATCATTTCTCATTTAAATTACAATTAAACATCATTATAACTTGTGTATATTTTTGTAACCACCTTTTAAAACACTTCATTTTGATACCCCACTTGATAGGCTTGGGAGATATATTTGTTTCGAAAACACACCTTTTGGCGCCAAAAATCCGCCATTTTAATTTTTATTAATTTTATATACCCTATGACACTCGCGCAATAAATACAAATCTAACGACATATAACTCATCAAAATTGGTTCAGCCGTTTAGTAGTTACAAGGAAACATAGAGACGGACATACATACTACATACATAACAGGGTCTCAAGTCTGCTATTACAATAGTGTCAGAATGGTCGATCATTGATTTCATAATTGTTGATTTTGACAAGTTTGGTAATCTACTATTATAATGGCGTCATTAAGACTTTCCAATGGTCGGCCACTGACACTACATTGAAAGAAATTGCATATATTGGTAATCTCGTACATAATGACAAATTAATGACATTTCTACTAATGGCTTTTATAATGATGGCAATACGACAATGCCATTATAATAACACAATTATATTACGAGAACATTTACCGACCAATGATCGACCATTATGAATTTACCAGATTACGAACTTTTAGCAAAATGACAATGGCATGACAATGGGATCGTGTTGGAATGACTGAATTTATAAAAATAACAGACTTGGGCCCCAGGTCAAGTACATAACCCTCCTTTTTTGGCTTCGCAGCAGTAGATGTCTTTCGGCTGAAATGGTGATGATGAATTAAATACCTTCTACTCAGCACTCATCAGTACATTAGTTCCCAGTTTAGTTAACTAACAAGTACAACAAGAATTATTCGTTAACAACTAACATTACAAGCACGTCACAGTAGTAAAAACATAATTAGTAAGTGTTTCTAGCTAAAGTGTTGTCAGCATTATGCATGCTGCGTTCCAGTTCAGTTTAGGGTTGCCATTATTTGCGGGTTTAGAGGAACTGTTCTTTGTGAGCTTTAGGAGTTTTGTGTAAAACATTTTCTTGCTTAATAAAATTTTTTAAATTATTTATTCACTGACAAACAACATACAGCCTAAACGATGAGATGGGAGCGCTTGGCTTTAGCGGTCTGAGATAACATGCTGGCCCGCAGATTCTCACGCTGCTCTGAACGCGTAAAGATAACGTTGTTTTTTGTCAGTGGCATATTGTTAAAGCTTTTATACAGGAAATTTGTGGGCAGTTACACCAAAAGATCGCTGGATGTCCTGCGCGTCCAGTATAACAACATCTTCAGGATGAGGTTGGGGCTGCCTCGCTTCTGTAGTGCATCGGGGTTGTTTGCGCTGTATCGCACTGAGGGCTTTCATGCCATCATCAGCAAGAAAACTGTATCCCTGATCTGCAAAATGCGTGGCAGCTGCAACGAAATTCTGAAGACTGTAGCAGATAGGATCTCTTTAGATTCTTTAAAAAGCGGGTAATTTGATTGTATTGTATTGATTTTATTTTAAATTGGACTGTATGGATCAAGTTATCTGAAATAAATGTTTATTGTTTATTTATTTAAACCGCTGAGTAAGGAAGCATGATATTTTGCACAACAGTGCCTCCTCACATAACAAAAGTGAGCACTAAGACGGTATTTTTGAATAGTCATTCAGTTTGTATGGAAGTCTGTAATTTTTACCGATAAAGAATTCCATAGAGCACGTACGTCTTTTAAATTAAATAAAACCTTAAAAAACAGACAGTTTTGCAAAAGTGATTGTCTAGGTATATTGGAATAGTAGGTGTGTTCCTATGAATTGAAATCCATGAAACGGTAACTGCAATAAATCGTTCCTTTTCTATAAAACGAAATTCGAAAGCCACGAGTTAAGTTTTTCAGAAAAATAACTATTGTCACAACTAGTACTGTGGATATGTGTAGTGACACTCAGTGCTCTTGAGTGGAATACCTCACAAATTCGACCCAAAAAATAAACGAATATTTTCAGGTCTTATACAAAATATTTTGTCGGTGGGGATCAAACAGCAATTTTTATGTTATCGGATGGAAAATAATCCAAAGGAGCCCCTTTTAAGTGCTTTCTTTCTCTCGGTAAGTAAAGATGGTCACCCATCAACGGACCTACCGCGGCAAGTGCAGCTTAACCTGATCGATCGATCCGTACGGCTGTTATTACACAACCCACTTACTGGGCAACACGATACCTCTTCCTAGAGACCAACCTGTACACTCATGAGCACTAATATGTAAACACTTTGCAAAATTCAACTGAACTGCCTTGTTGGTCTAGTGTTCGCAAGCGCTACTGCCGAGCACGAGGTCCTGGGTTCGCTTCCCAGGTCGGGCAAAGTGTTATTGGGCTTTTCCACCAGGATTTTCTCAGTAGCAGCCCGGAGTCTGGGTTTGTGCCCGGTTGATGGCAATAGGCTCGCCCCCTATTACATGGGACTGAAACATAACTGGCGAAACGTGGGTGTACTATAGGTACACCTCTGCCTAACCCTTCGGGGATTACAGGCGTGATGTTATGTTATGTTATGTTTGCAAAATTCAAAACCAATTTTCTCGTGGAATAACGATTGCAACTTTGAGAAAAGATCTATTTCATAATAGTTTGGGTTCCAAAATACTATGTTCGTAGTAAAATAAAATTACAATCAATATAGTTGGAGGAAATTACTTTTAAAAGTTGCTAAGTATATACATATTAGTGCTTGGTACCACTACCTTATATTTTATCTATTCACTAGCTCTTGCGAGCTACTTTGTGCGCGATCCAGGATAAAAGTAGCCTATGTCCTGTTCCAGAATCCAGGCTACCTATATGTAAAATTTCATTCAAATCCGTTCAGTAGTTTTAGCGTGAAAGCGTAACAAACAAACTCACTTTCTCATTTATAAAACTAGCTGCGCCCCACGGTTTCACCCGCGTATGTCTTGATCCCGTGGATATATCGGAATAAAAAGTAGCCTTTGTCTTAATCCAGGGTGTCAGCTACGTCCATACAAAATTTTATCAAAATTGGTCCAGCCGTTTGAGCGTGAAGAAGTAACAAACATACACACACAGTCACAAACTTTCGCCTTTATAATATTAATGTGATTTCGTCTACAATTATCTCTAATTTCGGCCCCAAAAACACAGTGAACCTAAGCACAGCTACTTGCAAGTTGTTTCACTCCATGCGACGTACTACGAATTGAATTAGACGTCGACTAAACCAACGGTGACACTTACCACAGTTTCCACAGAAATAACATAACCGCATCCAGTACAGGGTGGAATACATAGGCAGCTCATACTCCTCTCACATAAATGTAATAATTTATACATACACTAGCTTTTGCCTGCGGCTTTGCCCGCGTAGAGGTCGGCAACTATCCCACGGTAACGTACGGCCGTGATAAAAATGATCATATGTCCTAACCCAGATCATGGTTTACCTGTGTGGAATTTCCTTGAAATCCGTTCATCCTTTAAGGAGTGGAAAGGTGACAGTCAGACAGGGTGACTTTTGCATTTATAATATGAAAGCTTATATTGTATAAAACAAAGTCGTGTGGATGAAATGGCGGGTCACGGGAACAATCTGTGACTCATAAATAAAAATTCTAAATATGTGAGTGTGTTCAATTTCTACAGCATAGAACAGCTGCTTTGACAGAATCATCTCCTCATCTCCGTTTTGCGTGAATGTGACACATATTTTTCCTCAACTTGTTCTTTCGTGTTTGTGGTTTTTTTTTTCTTTGCGTTGATGTTATCGCAAATAAACGTATTTTCTTTCATCGTCCGCACGCACGTATATTTGTTGCGGTGGCAACACTGGTGAAATAGAAACTAATCGCGTCTGCCTAACCTTTCGGCAAATATAGGCGTGATGATATTTGTCCGTCCTGATTCATCTGTTTATCTGTCATAGCTTAGGACCGCCGGCCGCTTGTATCAATCCTTTTTGATAAAATATTATTTTTCCCCATAGATATCAGTTTTCGGAGTTTTGGAGCTCGTGGCTAAGTAATAACAGCCGCACGGGTTGATCCATTAGGTTAAGCTACGCTTTTGGGTTGGTCCATGGATGGATGACCATCTTTACATACCGAGACTCCTTCGTGCCTCAGAAAGCACGTTAAGCCGCTATCCCGGCTGTCATTCGTGGATCTTTGACAGTCGTTACGGGTCGTCAAAAGCCCGAAAGTCTGACAACCAGTCTTACTAAGGGTCACCCACCATCACCCAGGTCATCGTATTACACAGTGACTGAGTTGTGGAGGTCAGATAGGCAGTCGCTTCATGTAAAATACTGGTAATCAGCTGCATCCGGTTAGACTGGAAGCCGACCCCAACATAGTTGGGAAAAGGCTAGGCAGATTGAATAAGATTGATTGGGGTACAAAAAGAATATTCTATTCTACGAATTTATGTTACATACCAAAATATCACGCCTATAATCCCCGAAGGATAAATGCTCTTACAAACTCACGCGATATCGCGGGCGCGACAGGCACCGTCAAAGAAATTGTCCTAATAATGTTTCGTCGCGCCCGCGATATCGCGTGAGTCTGTAAGAGCCTTAAGGCAGAGGTATACCTATAGTAGGTACACCAACGTTTCGCCAGATATGTTGAAGTCCCATGTAATAGGGGGCGAGCCTATTGCCATCAACCGGGCACAATTCCAGACTCCGGGCTGCTACTGAGAAATTCCTGGTGGAAAAACCCAATAACACTTTGCCCGACCTGGGAATCGAACCGCGGACCCCGTGCTCGGCAGTAGCGCGATTTATGTTGCAAAATAATCTAGGAACTAAATAAACAAGCTAGTTGTAAATAGTTACACTCCCCGGCGTTCTGCGAATTGAATTAGACTCTGCCGCCGTCTAAACCATTCCTGACACTCACGCGACGGTACACGTACCTAAGCTATTTGTGATTGTAAGATTAACTAAACATACACTTGCTAAATTGATAAATATTATATACTACATATAATACTGAGGTACTGTTACTACTGAGGGTGGCATAATGTATGAGTGAAGTATCTTTATGATGGTGAGATTGTATCATAAATAATAGCAAATCGGTGATTCGCAGTCTTTACGACTTGAAAAAAACATCAAGATTTCTTTATTATATGTATTAACATTCAAAATAAAAATATTTTATTTCACATAAACCTACATGGAAACTTATGAAACATCAGAAGCTAGGTGCAAGGTTCCAATTGGTTGTTTCCTATGGAGAAGAACCGGCAAGAAACTCCACGGTTAGTCTTTTAAAAAAAAGTGGGCGTTTACAATGTTTTCAAGTTACAGTGTTAATAGGTATGGGAGGACAGTGTAGGCCCGTCAACAAGTACCAAGTACTTAACAAAATAGAAGATGGTTTACAAAACTACAGTCTATTAAAACTACTGTTTTTACTACTGTTATTACAGTTTTTTAGCCTACAACGTTCTCACATTCACAAATTAAAAAAGAATCTATATAAAATATTACTAAAAAAATAAAAACCTGTATTTGACAATATTGCCATTATATTATTAATACGTGAAGTGAAAACTTTGTACCCCTTTTAACGAAAATTATGAGGACGGCGGAGTATGAAATATGGCAGTTTATATGGAGGAGGAGTGCAGAAAGCTAATATTTTTATATAATATTTTATTTATATATAATAGATTCATTAGAAATAAATTAAATTTATAAAAAAACATTACATACACTACCATGCGTTTGACACACACGCATAGTACCAGGACCTCATGTCTTGAAGATAGATAGGTAAGAGAAGTGACAGCTTGAGCATGGAATTAGTGTACTCATGGGATTAGTAAGTACTATACAGATTGTAAGTAGAGGGGGCCGAATTTTGATCAGTGGGTGACTACTAGTGTACATAAATCTTCCGGAATAAATGCTCGAAATGATAGTAAAGACCACATCAAAATACGTTGCGTAGTTTAGGAGAACAACGCCATCGCATAGACAAAACAAAACGTGACTTTGCCTTGAGTTTGTGGAGGTTCAATCATTGTCGATGTGGTAGAACTTTTCCTATTTATTTTAAAATAAATGTTTTATTTGATTACATACACATTATAAGTATTAACTAGTTAAAGATTCATGTCACTTTGGGACAGAATCCTTAAAAAACTTGTGACTGATCTCAAAGTGATGAAATAAGACTAGACTCTTATTGATCCAATTTATCCTCGTCCATACAAAGATTTTAAGAAATTGCTTTTAAAAATAAAGGTACTTTATGCCATTTCTAATACAAAACATGTCTATTTTTTGTTTCAAGTGCATTAATATACAAAAAAAAATTCGTAGATTTATTAGGTACTGTCCAAGGTCGATAACACTTTGACCTGGTTCCATAAAGTTTCTACTAGTTTTAGGTGTAATAGAACATTTTAAAGAACAATGGCGAACTCCCAAACAAATTTTTGTTGACATTTTTTTTGTGTCTGCCGATAAAAAATATGTGTAAGTAAGAGTTTGAATTCCTGAACAGTTTTGCCTTCAGTTGTACTTATATACGAAGTCGGCAATTAAATATATTCCAGTTTGAAGTTCTAGACTCTAGAGGTTATGTCTTGTTAACAACAGACACAAACCGAAAAATAAATATAGATTTATATACAGGGTCAAATTAAATTAGCTAGCGAAACTCCACAGACGTTATGGGCATCGATGTCTAAACATTGTAAAACAAAAAGAAATCATTTTGAAGATTTTTTGTGGGGCTATGGACCGTAGTTAGTGTAGTCACTTGAAATATCAGGTTTTTTTGTGTAAACTTCACAAACGTGATAGGTACCGATATCTAAACATAATAAAACAGATTTTCTCCACTCATACTTCAAGTAATAACAAGATAAGTGTTCGTTGACCCCCAAAAAAAATCTATATTTTTTTTTTTAATTTTAATTTTATCTTGTTTAGGTGTTGATACCCTTAAACTTCAGCAGAGTTTCGCTAGCTAATTTAATTTGACCCTGTATAATTGATAGAAATGCATTTTATAGCAAAATAATTGATGTTGACATCTCTATAAGTTTATCTGTTATGAGTACTACACGAGGTCGGATAATTTGGTACCTATAGCAACCTAAGATATAGCTTCGGGAAAAAGCCTAGCTTAGCTCAAATTGTGCCGACCCGACCCGAGCATGATTAAGCGAGGGTAGATGTCGAACAAAGTTTATGGCTAACTAATAACAGCCGCTCCAGTCACTCGATCTGGTTAAGTTACACTTGCCTCGGTTGGTCCGTGGATGGGTGACCATCTTTACATACCAAGCCCCTCCGAGCCTCGGAAAGCACGTTAAGCCGACGGTCTCGGCTGTCATTTGTAGATCTTTAACAGTTATTACGGGTCTTCAGAAGCCCGAAATTCTGACAACCAGTCTTACCCAGGGGTATCATGTTACCCAATTACTGGTGTGTGGTATTTACCTGCATCAGCTGTTAGACTGGAAGCTGACCCAATAAAGTTGCGAAAAGATTAGGCAGACATTGGGATGTCGAATAAATGCCGAATGGCACGTGACGAATGAAAGTCGAATTGCTTCGGGCCGACTTTGTTGTTCAGAAAATGAATGAATCGAATGAGCCAACCCGAATACGATATGTGTGTAAAACTCCTTAAGTACCTATGTTAAAAGTCAAGTGTAAGGTGAAGGATCCTGTCCTTCAACTTACACTGAACTTATTTTGGGAGAAGCCTTTCTCTTTAGTCTTTTTAATGAATTGGCTGTAATTTTTTATGTGTAACATTGCGCATGTGTTTGTGTTTTCTCAGCCATAAACTTAAGTGAGCAACTATATAAAATAAGCTTATAGCACACATAATCTCATTGTATCTAGATTAAGCGCTATATTTAATATACAAAAAGTATGAAAAGTTAGATGAAATAAATAGTTTAATTTTTTTTTGTGTTTTCTTTTTAATTGTGTGATTATTTAAATTTTTAAATAAATTTGTGACTGTAATCCTTGTTGGTCGAAATAAACGTTTTTATTAATATTGTGGCTTTCTTCTCGCTTTCTGTGGGAGTGATTTCGTGAAAAGGGACGGAAGTGTGTAACAGGAAGTGACAGCTCGAGCATGGAAAAAGTTAGTACTTTTTAATAGTATGGAATTAGTAAATACTTTGTAATAACATGGAATTAGTGTACTCATGGAATTAGTAACATGGAATTAGTGTACTCATGGAATTAGTAACTGCTTTATAGATTACAAGTAGAGGGGGTAATTTCTGTCGCGGCTCAGTTGCTTATTAAATGAAATGAAATCGTTTATTCTGTAAATAGGATATCGGAATCACTTTTACACGTCATATTAAAAAGTAAAAAATAAGCTAGATGTAGTCGACATTTCCTATCTAACTACCCCTGAGAAGAAATGGCGAAACAAACTCAGGGGTCAAAGTCTCTTTTAAAGTCCAGACATAATCTTGGTCAGACCATGTGAGGACCATGTAGATCTGTGTCTGAAATCGTCTTTTGAGGAAAGAACCACACAAATTTGAGTGGACCCGTCCAATCAGTACAAGCATTTCTCAGTAATCGTGCAGCTCGACTCAAGACTTAAGGAGCTCAACGACTCGACGAACAATACCAAAGAAAGTACATTTGGGTAGGCCGCATAAAGTGCTCAAAATGCCAGACCACCATTAAAACTGAGAAAAAGCAAATAAAATAATAGGAAAATATTGAAAGGAAAAAAAAATTACCCACATAGTGCTCACATTCACAATAAATTAAAGCAGTAAATATAATACTTTTCAAAGTAAACATTCATGTAATATTGTATATAATATTCTGCAATGTCAATATGTATATAAAATCATGCATAATAATTAAAAAAATGTCAAGTTTTCCAGTTTGATCACAAAGCTAGCAGAGCGAGCAGCTCAATCCCAAGCTTTTTTGTCTTCTAAATAATCAGAAATTTTATAGTACCCTTTTTTACAAAGTTTGGTTTAAATACAGCTTTTAAATCGTTTAATGGGTAAGTTTCGAATGTCAGTAGGAAGTTTGTTGTAAAAGCGTATACATTGACCCATGAACGAGTTGCCTACTCTGTGGAGACGAGTGCGATGTGCAGCAAGATTGTGTTTATTCCTGGTATTTAAACTATGAATATCGGACATTTTCTTAAAATTTGATATATTTTTAAATATATTGAGAGGCTACAGTCAGAATATCTATTTCTTTGAATTTTTCACGAACTTTGACCTAGATTGTAAATGGCTCGAACAGCGCTTTTCTGTAAAACAAAGATAGTATTAATGTCCGCACAGGTTCCCCAGAGAAGAATCCCAAATGACATAAGACTATGAAAATAACTAAAATAAACAATTCTGGCAGTATCTACGTCAGTTATCTGTCGAATTTTTTTAACAGCATAGGCGGCCGAACTAAGCCTTCCTGACAATTTTTCTACGTGTGGGCCCCATTGTAATTTACCGTCAATAGTTATTCCAAGAAAAACTGTCGACTCAACAGGGTCCAACTCTATTCCATTAAGTTGAACATTGGTAGTTAGCTGCCTGACATTTGGCATTGAAAATTTTATTTAATTACCAAGGTGAGATGTCAGATGTTACACATCATATGCGACTACTGTAAAACTCGCTCTTTTTTTTCTCGTAGATAAATTAGTGGTTGCAATTGCGACTTCTAAATCTCTCTTGGTACAGAGCCCGGAACATGGATTTGTGCCCGGTGTGGGTAGTCAACCTAAGATGCTAATTTTCTAATTAAAAACTTATGTTGTTGTTTTGAATTAAAAATAACTTATAAGATAGCTTTTTACTTATCCAACACGAACTTCAACCCCCTTATAAAGCGGAGTAAAGATATTACAACCACCAGTAAAATCAGCATATCTTCCAAACATTTTTGAGGGTTAATTTTATTCTACATCGATGACCAAGAGAGTAATTATTGTTTATCTTTAATTTCTTACCCAAAATATATCACCGGAGTACCTATAATAGACATTTCGCCAATTATGTTTAAGTCCCATATAATAAGGGGCGATCCTATTGTCAGCATTAAATGCTCCAGTTATTCATATGGCGTACAAAATAATGTTGTCAATTTATCTAGACATCAGCTACAATGCGGAGTATCGTACGTTCGTAACAGTACTGCAGTAATTCCCAATGCTGGGCTGATAATACAATAGACAGCGTCTGAACTCAAGCAGAATAGCAACTACTGACGCAACGAGAGTACTATGTTTAGGTAGCCTATAGGTTCAAGACATTTATGGTCAATTCTTACTTAGAGAGTTCGATAATTTAAATTTTATTATTCTAATACATATTCGTTGCTATCGCATCAATTTTTAGGGTTCCGTACCTCAAAAGTAAAAAACGGAACCCTTATAGGATCACTTCGTTGTCCGTCTGTCTGTCTGTCTGTCAGTCTGTCAAGACCATTTTTCTCAGGTACAAATTTGAAATTAATATCAAATACGTAAGTAAATAATCCCTTGAAGCTCTAAAAAAAATCAAGGTTCCAAGTCAACGCAATAAAAAAATACGGTGATATAAGCGACATTATTGCGACATATTTCGATACTCGCAAATAAATCAAAACCCGCCCGTTCCCCCCAAACCCGACCCCCGTAAACTTCCCGTTGACCTAGAATCATGAAATTTGGCAAGAAGCAAGGTTTTACAGCACAAGTATAGGAAAAAGTCCTAAAATTGTAAATTTATAGTTTTATCACATTAAAAAAATTGCGAATATCTCGCACATAAATCAAAACCTATAGAGTACTTCCCGTTAACTTAGAATCATGAAATTTGGCAACAAGCAAGGTCTTACAGCACAAGTAAAGGAAAAAGTCAGAAAATTGTTAATTTGTAGTTTTATCACACAAAAGAAACGTTTTATGCGATTACAAACTTAAATTTTCAGTTGGAAAAATTTACCGTGGCGTATATCGATGTATCGGAGAACATGTTTTTCAAGTACAATGTTAAGTTTGCTTTAGGGATAAATTCATCCTAACTACGGAACCCTTCATCGTGCGTGGTCCGACATGCACTTGACCGGTTTTTTTATTATGGCTAACCAAATACTGATCTTATACAAATTGCAAAAAAAGGGGAGAAAGTTGGAATTTCGCGGGCTAGTACCCTAATGCTGCTTTAAGAAAGAGGTATCTCATTCTAAAGGCGGCATTAGGTTACTAGCAATAGTCTTTAAAGAGGAACCACATAAATTTAATATATAAATAGTAGATTTCATAATTTCGGAATATTATAGGCTGATTGTGTTATAGACACATGCAACAGGAAGAAGGAAAACCAAACCGTAAAGTTGAAATATCTCTTGTACAGTCGGTGATCAGCATTACCGGACCCCTCTTCCATTATTCTTCTTTTTAAGAGACGTCAGGTAATGCTGGTCACCGACTGTACGATCGACTTCCGAAAGCCTTAACCATACTTAGAATCTCTATCATATTTTAACATGAAAGTAATGACGTCAAAAATTTCATGGATCGACAAGTAAAGAGTTTAATGTGACCAGGGGGTCTAATCCGAAGATAAATCCGAAGTAACAACCGAATGTTCGGCCCGTTTCCTGAACGGTGTAAGATTAAAAAAAACCGGCCAAGTGCGAGTCAGACTCGCGCACGAACGGTTCCTTCGGTACCATTATCTATAAAAATGGCAAAAAAATTACGTTTCTTGTATCGGAGCCCCCCTTAAATATTAATTTTATTTTAATTTAATTATTTATTTTTAAAGTGAATATATAACTAAATATTCTGAGAATATTTCAATCGTCTACCTGTTGCCGTTATCAATATTGAGCAAAAACGAGCAAATTTGTCATAAGCCTTTCAGACTTTCAGTATGACCTAAGTACTAATTTCTTACTTTATCCATTTTCATCACTCCATACATCCATGTCAACATTCTCATTCTTCACGGCCCAGCATTCCGATCCATACAGTACGACAGCTTACCATAGCTTTGAAGTCGTAGCAGAACAGCTGCTTAGTGGCAGATATTGCCTAAATAAGGCAGAGCAGTGGTGGCCCAGTGGTAACGTCCCCGACTTATGAATAAATAATGGTCGTAGGTTCGAACCCAGGCAGGCGCTTTACTTTGTGTAAATAATTTCATCACCACTGCTCTCAAAACGGTGAAGGATTACATCGTGAGGAAACCGGCATATCCTAGAACCAAAAATTCAAAGACATGTAACATCTACCAACCCGCACTGGGCCCGCGTGGTAGATTTACAGCCCATTCCCTCTCGAAGAGAGGAGGCCTGTGTCCCAGCAGTGGGAACCTTATAGGCTGATTATGTATTATGTAAGGCAGAGTATACTAGGCATCTATTAATTACGGTCCAAAAATCGTAAAGCAGACAATACGACTTCACATATAATTACGTGCCTGTAGTCTCGAACATTCCCAGTATACAGGACGCTATTCACAAGCTATTTCAGTCAAGTTAATTACTATGAACGCGACATGAACGCGCTGATCGCTTTCGTTTGATAGTTATATCATAGTAAACATGCATATTAATGTATTAATTATAATTTGTAATTGAAATGGGAGTATATCTACTATAAGTACAGCATAATAAGCCATGTTCCATGAACTGCTGGGACACAGGCCTTCTCTGTGAGCTTGTCTCAAGTGCAACTGAATTTTATATAGAAAGAAATGAAAAATAAAGAACACATACATACATAACATCACGCCTGTAATCCTCGAAGGGTTAGGCAGAGGTGTACCTGTAGTACACCCACATTTCGCCAGTTATGTTTAAGTCCCATGTAATAGGGGGCGAGCCTATTGCCATCAACCGGACACAAATCCGGACTCTGGGCTGCCAGTGAGAAATTCCTAATGGAAAATCCCAATAACACTTTGCCTGACCTGGGAATCGAACCCAGGACCTCATGCTCAACAGTCACGCTTGCGACCAATAGACCAACAAGGCAGCCAAAAAAAAAAATCAAAAAGCCGAAAAATAAAGAAAATATGTTTATTTGTAGTATAACACGACGCAAATAAAAATCACAAAAAAAAAAAGGCTACCCATCTGTGAAATTTCATCCAAACCCATTCAGCCGTTTTAGCGTGAAAGCGTAACAAACAAACAAACAAACTCCCTTTCGCATTTATAATATTATTTTGGATTAGGAAGGGCCCGGGGGGCGGGGGAAGGGGGGGTTATTAATCTATGGAAGATGTTGCTCCGAGAGATGATAACTATCGAAAATTACATCTCTGCCAAACGTGATGTTATTCTAAAAGATGTCCATTCAAGGTCGAGGTCGATTTCCAGTCCAACTAGGGGCGATTAAATGTCAGAATTTTGCAGGGAGGAGTTTTATCATCTAAACTCCACAACCCAATTACTAAGCAATGTGGAACTTTTAACACTAAGTTATCCAGCTGTATGCCAAATATCTTATTTTCTTGATTTTTAAGACTGATGTAACGTAGGTACGTTGCAGCCGCGGTCATAAATTTATTTTAAATTTAATTTTAATTCATTTTCAATTATTAATTTAAATTTATTTTCAATCTAATTTTAATTTTATTTGTTTTCAATTATTTATTTGGATTTTATGTTACTAGCACATTAATTGATAGCATCATGACTAACATAGTTTTAAGGTAATTAATTATTATTTTAATTTTAATGTAAGACTAAAAAAATGTGGACCAAAAATTAGGCCTGAATTAAATGTATTTTATTCATTTATTTTATAAAAATGTGGGAGCGAGATGGCACCAGACTCTGTACAGTTTTCAGAAATCCCGTTCTAAGCATTCACCGTTCGTTCTTATTTATAGTGACCCCGTGGTTATGGCCCCGACTTACATGTCTTAGGTTGTGGGTTCGAACCCAGACAGACACATTACTTTGTGTAATTTATTTCATCACCACTGCTCTCAAAACGGTGAACGAAAACATCTTGAGGAAACCGGCATGTCTTAGAACCAAAAATTCGAAGATATGTGACATCCAACAGCACGCACTGGATTATGGCCGGCTCCCTCTTACATAGAGGAGGCCTGTAGGATTGTTATAGGCTATTCGCACATTTTAAAACCGCAAACGTCTTGACGTTTTCAGTATAAAGTCAAAGTCAAATTATTTATTTCAAATAGGCACATAAGAGGCACTTTTGAACGACAAAATTTACAAAGAAATAGAATTGGTTCTAGTTGCCCCTTTCAAAAGGTAGTTTCGTATGGAGAAGAATGGGCATGAAACTGCACCGTTACTCTTTTAAAAATGTTTTACAATATTTTGTTTGAGTACATTAATTATTTATATGGTTATAATAATATGTGAAGACGATGCACCTAGAATAAAATTACTATACCATAATAGGTAAAAAGAATAAAAAAATAAGCATAAAAATAACTTAATTATGAGATAGATACATGGTGTTCACATATTTACAAACATCGTAAAAGTATTATGTTATCCTAAAAATTTTAAAATAATAAGTCAATGTGTGAGTTTAGGTAATCACAGGATGTAAAAAATCAATGTCACAAAAATAACAAATTATACAATTATAATAGCAATCAATTTGATTTTGTCTAGACTCTAGATTGTCCTATGGAGCTGGACCAGCATGTTTCCAAGCATTCCTATCTTGGATATAATCCTCTAACTTGTTATATGCTTGTTTACATAGTGTAATTTTAATATGTGTTTTAAATTGTCTTTCATTTAATTGCAATATATCACCAGGTATTTTGTTGTAACACATATGTATTATGTTATAATCTGTATAATCAGTTTGTCTATGGCTCTATCTCAGTAGTTAAGTTTTGGATTATGTCCATGAGGGTGTTCATCTAAATCTAGTTGTACATTAATAATGATGGACGTAATAAGGTCACATAGCTTGCCAAGTTTCAGCACAGCGGCCCATAAGATCAATCGATTGGAGACATAACCTAACACAGCACGTGTCACCGTTGTTATTTCTATTCTTGGCGTAATTCGTCTCTAATAACACCTTCGTAAAGCCATGTTTTGTGGTTGACATGATTCTCGTTTCACATAATACCACAGTTACAAGAAAAGTCTCCGACAATTCAAACCACAGACATAAAAAATACGATACATTAACGAACCTATAAATCCGGCATCTTGTACACAAATTAAAAGCAAAACAATTTTGAATTTCGAACGTAATGTCGCTCGCAATCATACACTTACACCAAACACGGTTGTAGCGAGGGTAACGAGGTGTGACGGCGCGACGCGTCCCGCTCTGACACACGTCTAGTAATTGAAAATTTATATCGATACACGCGAAATTTGTTACGCTACGGTGTGATACGCCGCACATATTGTTATTTATGGTCCTCATTTGGGAATAAGGAGATTATTTCGATATAAATTAATTTGTGGAATTGAAAATTATTTCGAAAACGACACCATTTTCTGTGAGCCGTGAATAAAGTTACAGGACTTTAGTAAAAACACGTTTATTTTTATTTAACCTTGAACTTTATCTCATTTTTTTTTTGATATATCAGTCATAGTAGTACAGACTCTGTGAAAATTTCAAGTGTCTCTGTCTACTTATTACGGTTCAAAAGATCAGAGAACTGACAGCGAAACCTTAGTAATAGAGTCCCGTTGGCACCCTTGGGTACGGAGCCCTAAAAGTACGCGTTGGTACTTCATGTAATATTTTTAATAATAAACATTACAGCCTGGAGCTGACGTGACTTGTCAATCACATTTTCCTTTATGAGAATAAGCTCTAATATTTTTTATTCATAATATGACGACACCGAAACGAGACTAGGTCGTGGCTCAGGGTTGTCTACGAAGAATAATTTTATATGCTTAATATTGTAGAAGATTAGATGTACAGACGACCTGGTAAAGGCCATAGGTTGTCTCTAAATGAAGCCTGGAACTGATTATATCTTGGGGATGGAATTTTCGGTTGATATCATAAAATATACCTTCTGATAAAACTGATTCTGGTAAAACAATTTTCATGAAGTTTTCATAGAAATTGTTCTACTAAAGTCCCGTCGCGCGTGTCTATGGGAGCCTTTAACCATACGTAGAACCTTGCGAAGTCAAATTACATTAATTAAGAAGCGACGAATTGTAGCAAAGTTCAATAGTGATTAACGTAAGGTTTTCGAACGTATCTGAGTTTTAGGTTTTGTTGAAAAATAGCATGCATTCAATTAAATATACTATTTTAGTTTTTTATATGGCAAGTAATTTTAATGTCGACTATTTTATCAATGTCAGACGTGGAACAGAAATAAGTAACTCATTAAAATGGACTTCTTGGCGGGAAAGTGAAGAAGCGTCATGTTAGCAGTTTTGTTTTATTTTCTAAAATTTGTGTTTAGCCGAATATTAATGTGTAATAGTGGTGGATTATTAACCATTAAGTGTTCGTAAACCTGCATTAGTGTAGGCAATTGAAACAAAACAGTGCAACATCACTTTTAAAAGTTCTCTCAAGAAGTCCGCGCGAGGTTTCAGTAAAGTGCCCACGTCTTTACTGAAACTCAAGGGGAGCGGGGCGGGATATCATCTATCATCTTTATCATGCATTGAATGTAGTTCATTTCATAATTTGTACTTGTTACCTAGACACTGGCTAAATGCACAAACCATGTGAAGCCAAAAAGAAAAAAAAAAAAAAACTCGTTAAAATTGATCAAATGTAAAATAGATTAAATATCGAATTACAGAACAAATAAAATCATCTACCAAATAAATCTCTAAAATTATTCCAACGTAAAAAAAAAACAAAAAACTGTCACGCAACTGACAATTCTACAAACAAAAAAAAAACAAGGTTTTGTTTTTCTGTATTCCAAAAAGTAGACAACCTTCGTCGAGGCCCCAAAAAAAAATATCATAACAATGTTGGCGCACATTTTTCAGTGCATTTTAACTTTGTTTTTTTGCTCACTGTCCATCGGTACGGAAATTATTGTTAAAAGAGCGAACGATCTCGAACGCTGCTGATTCAATAGTTGCCCGCTCGACAGTTAACTCCAGATAGGAAAATATTTATGAGGAAAAAAACTGCAGGAGTTTAAAAACGCCTGTGCTTTTAAAGAAGTGTAATTTTTGTTTATCTGTATGATTGTTCAAAATCCTCGCTAGATTATTCATACTTCCATTGTATAATAATAACTGCAAACGTGGCTCTGTCTGTCAGTCTATACATCAATGGCTGAACAATCTTTATTATCCCAGTTGTACGTTCCCGAGGGATAACTTCTGACATTCACGCGGGCGAACCCGCGAGCAAAAGCTAGTACAAAATGTATTAATGCTCTTATTTTGAAACTTGGTGTGATCTATAAAATGTTTATAAATCCTAATAATGTGTACTCTTTTTTTTTGGGTGGGAAATTATCAAATAACTTCTCCAGCTCTGGGAGGAGCGGGAGGGCGTGTCAGACTTTTACTGACTAACCCACCCGTGTTCCTTCATTTGCCTGTATGCCAGGGCCACGATATCCCTTTCGGACAAACTCGCAACCCTGGCAGGCATTGGCCCTGATGGACCCCGTCAATTCGTGCTGACATCTCTTTGAGGCGCGCGTGGAACACAACGCGCCGTCGACCTGGGCCTGGTCCTTATCGGACGAGGAGCTACCCATCGCGCACCGTCCGCAGGCCCGCAACAACGGTGGCCGGAAATCGGCTTGCGACTCCCAACGCCCGGGGCGTCTCCTGCAGCGACTCGGGGCGTGAGGGCGCGAACCCTGCCTCTCCCTCACGCATTCCACCTTCGCGAGCATTACTGCTTCGCAGAAGGAGGTGACGGCCTCCCATGCACTCTCGCTCCGAACAATGGCCTGAACCAGATATTGACAGAGCCATTGCCGAGAATTACATCATCTATTAATTTTAGGTTCATACTGCTTAGTAAGAAAGATTAATTTTTATCGGAACACACACAATGAAGGGTTCATACGACCACGGCTGTCTTCTGAACATCACTATGAATATGTATTAAATACATTAAAATATATTACGTGTAAGTTGTTTATTTAATAGACGATAAATATTGAATAGTTTGTACATAATAATTTAAGATGAAAATATTTTCTTGTTTCATACTTTTTAGAGCGTGATTTTTCAGTAGTCGGGTTTTTAGTTTTTGAACTTAATTTTTTATATAAATTATTTTGGTGTTATAATTTCGTGATGAAGTATTTGCAGAGGCGCTTTAAAAAATGTTTGGTTAGGTTCATTCGAGTGCACCTCATTCATTCATTAGGTTTAATGTTTTATATGTACCTGTGTAATATACAAAACATATACCATAGGTTTGTTTCGAAATTTGAAAGACTTCCTAACCTTTCTAGTTCCTGAAGAGATCGTGAGTCATGAGGATTTTTCAGCAATTTGTGATGATCCAAGGAACAAATAAATAATCTGTCTAAGGATCTGAGTCTGCTGAGGGTAATATAAAACAGCACATGAAATGTGCTAATTAAAGCCTTTCATTTGATACCCAACACGGCATGAATAAACAATTTTTTTTGTTAGGCATTGACTTTATGTCCGTCAGAGGGCGCCATATTGAATTTATTGTGACCTCACATAGCCTATAACCAGCGGACGATCAAGACGCTTCCAACAATAGCTCATTTGTCAAATTATGATAAGTAGTTTAGAAGTAATGAGGGAATATAGTCAGACGAGAAAGAAAGAAAGAAAGAAATCATTTATTTGCTGAGAAAGTAATATTTTGGTTCACATAGTGACCTCACTGTAATCTGTATGTGTGCGTGCGTAAAGGAAGTTTAATTTTTTCACGTATTTTCGGCAGCTCAGTAACTTCCTCTACGATAAACAATTACTAGTAACCGCCGTGCTTGGCACGGGTGCAATTCACTAAAGGCTCGTACAGACTGGTGTGACATCGCGCATCGCGACCATCTTCCCGCCCGTGATGTCGCGCCAGTCTGTACGGGCCTTAATGTGGCGACATGTCAAAACATCGAGATGTCTGTACTTTATCTAAAAAATTATCTAAGTTTATTAGGTACTAGCTTTTACCCGCGGCTTCGCCTGCGTGGATGTCGGAAAATATCCCACCACAGGCACATACCGTTACCGGGATTAAAATTAGTAAATCCTATGTGTTAATCCACAAAAAAAAAAAATGTATACGTAATTAAGCTAGTAGTGCTTAATAGATTAAACAAGTAAGCGTAGGGCGGCTCACACCACGCCATTTTTCTTACTTTTAGCATTTTTATACCTGTCGTTACTTCTAAACGAAAGGTCCGATTTGAATAATTTAAAGAGGAATTTACATGTACATATTCAACCTTGATTATGAAACTATTTAGTTGGATAAGGATTAATATCATGATTTGAATGTTGTCGTCTTTTGATTCTACCCGTGTTTTGATTGAGTAATTTGAACAGAAAACGTATGTATCATCAACAGTTTTTGTAGCGCACACGAAATAATGACTTTTATAGGCAAATTTTGATACCTTGAGTTACATTATCGCAATTTTCATAAGTATCTCTATTTTTTTTAAATAAGATCTAGCCCATGCTACTCGCTGATAACGTAGCTTTATATTGTCGCAAGATTTTTTTTAATCGGCCAAGTATTTTATGAGTTTATCTGTTACAAACAAACAAAAAATCAAATCTCTTTATATTATTCTTTCCTTCTTTTTAAATTAATTCTCTAAATGATGGTGTAAACCGTATGAAAATCTCATAGACAGACACGAAAAACCACTTTGCTTTATAACACTTATATAGATTTAGATTTATTAAGTGACACTACAAAATCAAACTGAATCATAGCATTCCACTACAGCATTTCAAACCGAATGTAAGTGGAATACATCTCGTTTGTTCTCAAGGCGGGAAACTGACTGCCGATGCGTTCACAAAGGCATTGTCGGAGGCAAGCGCTTTAAGTAGTGCTTTGACGTTCTGCAACCGTCTTACCGCAAGAATGTATCGATGCTTCATATGGACTTATATCAAGTCCAACAGTAAATGCAACATGAATTAAATCAGAATAGAACAGTGAGAAAATTAATAAGAACTCTATATACTTCCAAATCGATTGAGAGTGTCTTTTTTCCGGGGTGGAGTGCGGTTAGCGGAAGTGCTCAGATGCAGTTCGGTCAAGTGCTGTTGAAATCAGTGCTCTCAGTGGAATACCTTGAAAATCCTCATGAATTTCCACACAAATTCTCGTGCCCAGCCTACAATGTTCCCACTGCTGGGACACAGGACTCCGCTCGGTGAGTCAGGCCATAATCCACCACGCGGGCCCAGTGCGGGTTGGTAGATGTCACGTCTTCGAATTTTTGGTTCTGGGATATGTCGGTTTCCTCACGTTGTTTTCCTACTCCGTTTTGAGAGCAGTGGCGATACTATAATTTACTGATACAACATAGAAGATGACTCTTAAAAACCGTAAGAGAAGTTAATAATTGATCTGGGACTACACTGCGGGCTTTCTCTTTCCAATGAAAAATGAATCACGTAAATGATTATTAAAGTTTATCATGAGTATGAGTGGAGATAGCCATAAGAGTAGGGGAAGCCCAAAGAAACGATGGATGGACTACCGAGATGACGACTAATAGAGAAATACGGAAAAAGACGCCATGCAGCGCTGATTCCAAATAAATGCCAAGAGAATGAAAAGGACTAACGTTTACATAAACTAAAACCTAGCCAGATATCTATCTGCCTAGCCTTTTCCCAACTATGTTGGGGTCGGCTTCCAGTCTAACCGGATGCAGCTGAATACCAGTATTTTGCATATAGCGACTGCCTATCTGACCCCCACAACCCAGTAACTGGGTAATACGATACCCCTTGGTAAGACTGATTGTCAGATTTTCGGGCTTCTCACGACCCGTAACGACTGTCAAAGATCCACGAATGACAGCCTAAAACCTAGCCAGATAATAAAATAAAATTAAACTAGCACTCCCCAAAAAATCCAACACCCCTTCCACTCATAAAATTTGAAATATTGAATCACACAAACACACAATGTTAATTATATATTTTGATTTATTATCCGTCCATGTTGTTAAATAGCCTTTCGATAACCTTCCTCGAGAATTGGGCTACCAAATGCAAAAATAAATTTTCAAATCCAACGACTAGCATGTTCAAACAAAAAATAAAACAAATTAACTCTTTAGATTTATTATGTTAGTATAGATAATTATATTATTATTATACACGTGACTTGGCAAAAAACAATTAAATCGTATTCATAATTCTCGAGTTGTAACTTCACTAACAGACAAACAAACGGTAAGACGTATGCGGTAATATGTATGGGTAAGACTGTTGACCTACCTTCATCCGTGGCTGTGAAAAGGGGTCTTGATAGACAGACTGACGGACTGTCAACAAAATAATCCGTTATTGGTTTCTTTTTCAGGTACCGAAGAATCTCTTAAATATCATAAAAAATATATCATGCCTGTATTCCGAAGGGTTAGGCAGAAGTGTATAGGACACCCAAACTACAGCTATACAGGGTCAAATTAAATAAGCTAGCGAAACTCCGCAGACGTGATGGATATCGACATTTTGTTTTGTATTGGGTACTACTAACACTAGTAATGGTATTTTACTATCAAATTGGACCATATTGTTGTCCGAACTTAATAAATAAAAATAAATAATTATAATGACGAAAAACAAAAAAAAACTAAATGTTGACTGTATTTACCGTTTCTGAGAAAAAATGGTCTTGACATAGAGACATAGACGGACAGTCAACAAAAGAGGTACTTTGTCTGACCAGCCCAATATTAGGTGCTGACAGATTTCTAAAAACAAACAAGAACAGACAGATTCTAAGGGCTTGTATATCCAGACTTTTGTGGCTATTTTGTATTATTTCATGTTTATTTTACAACTAGCTTTTGCCCGCGGCTTCACCCATGTGTTGGTGGTCGGAAATTATCCCAGGGGGACGTACTACCGGCATTAAAAGTTTCCAAAGCTGTAATATCCAGGTGTAACAGTGGTTTATGCGGCGCACGCCAGTAAAGCTCCCAGTCGGCATGAATTTCTCCGACATCTTCAACAATCATCGACATATTTCGGCCAATTTACACAAAACCTTTAATTAATTATACCTTAAACCTTCCTCATGAATCATTCCGTCCATTGGTGAAACCCGAAAATCCGTTCGGTAGTTTTTGAGTTTATCGCGCTCAGATAGACATACGCGTCGGGGGCTTTGTTTTATAATATGTAGTGAAGTGAGATAATAGGATGTACGTCTTATTTGTGTGGTTAGAAAGATGTGTTGTACTAATCTTATCATTCCGCACTAGTAGTTGGAGTCCACTGAGAGTAATGGGGCGTATGGATGCAGGGATTTCCTATAATACAGTGTGCCTACTATAATATCTTGACACGCAGTTATATTAAAGGGCGAAATACAAGAACTAATTGAATTATATTTATTATACATTAAAATTAACGCTTATTTTTCAATTTATAATGTTTTCTATTTTATACTGTTTTTACTAACACAGTGTATAAGTCAGTGTTACTAACAAAGTGGACTAAATGTCTGAAAATAAAGAATTTGATTTGATTTTGCTAAAAGATTTCTTGGAAACCAGCGTCAGCATGAACTAACAATTTTTAATTTAAATCCCCTAATTTTATAAAGGCGAAAGTTTGTGAGTGGGTGTATGTTTGTTTGTTACTTCTTCACGCTCAAACGGCTGTACGAATTTTGATAAAATTTTGTATGGAGGTAGCTGATACCCTGGATTAACATATAGGCTACTTTATATCCCGATATTCCCACGGGATCAAGACTTACGCGAGTGAAACCGCGGGGCGCAGCTAGTTAGGCTTTGGTGGTATGAGGAACAGGGTGTAAAGTTCACTCATCCACCATAGAAAAGGGAGGATCCTCCGACCAGACGGGTGTTGTGTCTGGTGGGCAACTGCCCGACGGTTGATGTCGGGACGTTGTATATATGCTAGTTGCGCGGTAAACTCTGCTTGTGCGATGCAGGATTTCGCGTGACGTCAGTGTGACGCGTAGTTCGCATGTGGCATGTTGATGCCGCTACAAGGCTATAAAGTTATAAACTTTCGATAGTTTAAGGTCTATTAAAACTGTCCATGGACGTACAGTAGGTACCGATCACGGGCCTGGAAAAGCGTTAAAAATATGCAACATTAAAAAATATTTGCTACTAACTATAAATAAAATTTTGAAAAAAAAAACTACGAATATATCGAAAGATGTTGTCAAGTAAAGTTATTTAAAAATACTAGCTGTTGCCCATGATTTCGTCTGCGATCCGGGATGAAAAGTAGCCTACGTCCTGACCCAGGTCATGGTCTACCCATCCAAATCCGTTCTGCCGTTTTATCGTGAAAGTATAACAAACAAACAAAATCAGTTTCACATAATCAACCTATAATGTTCCCACTGCTGGGACATAGGCCTCCTCTCTTCGAAAGGGAGTGGGCTGTAATCTACTACGCTCAGTACGGGTTGGTAGATATCACATAGCTTCGATTTTTTGGTTCTAGGACATGCCGGTTTCCTCACGATGTTTTCCTTCACCGTTTTGAGAGCAGTGGTAATGAAATTATTTACACAAAGTAAAGCGCCTGCCTGGGACCGAACTCACGACCTACAACTCGTAAGTCGGGGCCGTTGCCACTGGGCCACCACTGCTCTGTCTACACTGTAACTCACTTTCGCATTTTTATTTGTTAGTTGGGATCACTAACTTGAGCTCCGAGTTAGTGATCCTAATGAATGCCTCGAATGAACGAGAACCTCGATAAGAAAAATAATAAGCATAATATCACTGATACATTATCACCATATCTACCAAATCGATACGTACCTACCTGCCTTCATTTTCCAAAACCAAGAAAAATATCAGGCAAATAATTCACTACATTTCCATCCTTTTGAATTCAAAGTAAATACCGCTGCATGCTTATAACTTGCACCACACATACCGATTGGTAGGTAACGAGCCGTAAGGGTACCGCGTCACTTGTCTACCGAGCGTTCCTCCGATGAAATTTCAATATACATACCCTATCTCCACCACAACACACGAAAATATACTTTAACTTACAAGTCATAGAGTTAAAGTTTGGCTGAGACACGGGACCTTTCAATACAGGATGTTGCTCCGTCAACTATTCGGAAAAACGTTCCGTTTTACTAAAACGTGATTTCTGTCAATAATAATGTGTTTTTGCTTTTCACTTGAATGAACTCGTTGCCGTTGCTGGGAATAACTTTATTTTGTTTTTTCGGAATGTGTATAGAACAATTTGTGTTGAGAAAATACGGTGGAGGAAATATAAAGAAAACAATAAAGATTCCTGTGGAACAGTTTTGTTTCAATAATTGTGTTACTTTGACAATTGTCGCCTATTTGTTTATTGTAATTACAGCTTATAGATTTTACAAATGCAAAAAAAATTACTTGTCAATAGGTAATTCTAGTACCGCAACTTGTACAAAGTCAATTAAAAAAGTAAAAGACAACATATATTTTCCAAAAACTGTTATCCTATGCACGATGTATTCGATCAAAACAAACATTCATTAAAAAGTCTCCCAAACATCCTTCCACAAGCCAAAACCTGTCGTTGTCCTGTCAAACATCACGCTAACAAGACAGTTTAGTCGAACGTCAGAGCGAACTCCCGACACAATGCCGAAATACTTCGCAAGACTCCGTAACTGCATTCCCGAACTTATGCACGTAATTTGAACATACTTTAGTACATTCAATTTATCACATGTCTTCCTTACGTAACGATATTTACTGGAACTTTTACTTGGGTAGTTCGGTACTTTGGTATAAGAATATCAGTTATTTGGAAGGAAATTGGGTGTTACGAGGTTAAAATAATTGATTTGAATGTTTAAGATGCCTGAAATCTAAGCGTCACTATTTTGCATACATTAAATATTCAAATGGAGAATAGTAATCCTACATTCATTTATTTGGCTAAAGTATCTGTATCAAATCAAATCAAAAATGTATATTTGTTAGGATATGGTACAATAGTAGTTCCAGCATACCCTGCCATAGTATGGCGTACAAATATTTATTTATATACAAAAACAAAGCCCCATAATACTAACCTATTTATAATTATTAATAATAATGAATTAGAGAATAAATATGAATAATAGTTAATTAAGTTTTGCCTTACTATACGTGGCAATGTTGCCAGCCCTTTAGGCACTTTTCCTGTTGCCAGAAGTGCGAACGAATTTTTTGGTGCCCTATGATTCTTTCCACTCCCTTTTTATGTAGGTACTTGTACATATTATTTTAAGGCTGTTAGCTTACAAACGAAGTAAATATTAGCTATTTCAACATTGTATTTGTTGTTATATACTCGCTATTTGTGTCTGTCTGTGTGACCCCATTGTTTATCTAAACTACGAAATGGATTTTGATGTGGTTTTTACCATAATTTAGAGAATTTATTTCAGTATGTTTATGTGTTACATAGATATTCATAAAACAAAGTCGTAAAAAGAGAGCGAAACAGGGCGGGGCGCTATTATATTATAATCTATATTAGAATATTTGGTGTGGTACGAGAAAAATAAAATAGATACATTTAGTAGCAACCTGTAGATAATTCACCAACGCAGGACAAAGGCTTAAAGAGAAAAGGAATGAGACAGACTCGCTGCGCTTTGGCGGTTTAACATTAAACTGTGTAATTATTTTCAGACGGGCTAGTGGCAATGTTACAGCCGCATAGTTCGATCGATCAAGGTTAAGCTACGCTTGCCGCGGTCGGTCCGTGGATGGGTGACCTTCTCGTTCATACCCTCCGTTCCTCGAAGAGCACGTTAAGCCGTTGGCTAGCATATTTGGCTGTCGTTGCGGATAGTCAGAAGCCTGAAAGTCTGCCAACCAGTCTTACCAAGGTATATGAAATTAAATTAAATTGTTTATTCTGTGAATAGAATATCGGAATTACTTTAAAAAAAAAATTTTCAAGCTTTTGTCAGTAAACGTGTAGCTCAACGACTCGACGAACAATAACAAAGAAAGGACATTTGGGTAGGTCGCATAAAGTACTCAAAATGCTAGACCATTATTAAAACTAACTGAAAGAAAAAATATAATTTAAAACATATAAATTACCCACATTGTAATACTTTTCAAAGTCAATATTCGTGTAAGTTTGGATATAATATTCAGCAATAAAATTGTATTATGACAATTATTAATTACTAGCTGCGCCCCGCGGTTTCACCCGCGTAAGTCTCGATCCCGTGGGAATATCGGGATAAAAAGTACGTAACAAACATACATACACACACACTCACAAACTTTCGCCTTTATATTATTAGTGTGTTGTGATTAGTGTGATTATGAATTAAAATTTCAGTTTTTATGGTTTTATCACAAGACGTATGGGCGCATAGGTATCGTGTTAACCATACCAAAATATATTGGGGGCTTTTTCGTAACCATTTATTTGACTATTACAGCATGTATGGATTTATTTGAATTTTTGGTTATATTTGACGGCACGGTTGGCGCAGTGGTTAAGCGATTGACTGCTGCGCTGCGTGTCGCGGGTTCGATTCCCGCACGGAACAAATATTTGTATGACCTACAAGTAGTTGTTCGGGGTCTGGCTGTCTGTGTATGTGAGTTTAAATGTTTTTAAACGCACCCACGACACAGGAGAAATTCCTAGTGTGGGGCAACGTTATTTAAAAAAGAAAAAGAAAAGAAGAAAGAATTATGTTTATTGATATTTGATTAATAGGTACTCTGAATGAAGGAAAACACAATTGGGTTAAATTTCCTCGATAGAATTTTAATTCCGAAAATACCTACTTTTTATATTTTTTTCTGTAATTCTAAAATCCTAAGTAATTTAATTGCATTCAAAATGTACGAATTAGATAATTGAAAACTCTGGCTGAAAATATTTTTGATACATAGCTTAATTTGTTTTTAAACTATTTTTATTAGGTTTTGCGCTCTTACGTTGTTTTATTTTGGTTGCAGCGCATTTTTCTCTCTTTTTTCGCATGTGGAATTAATTAACTGTGTCACTTTCTTATAATTTAAATTACTTTTTTTATAATAGTGCGCAGAATAACATAACAATGAACTCGTAGCGCGATCCTATCTTTTGAAGCCGGCCGATAGTTACTCGCCGCGCATTTAGTAGGGTGCGTATGATTAGAATTTCGATATTTTCTTTATCGTTTTCTTTTTTATTTTTCAAAATTTCTTTTTTTATCATTCTCATATGAAAAGTTTACTTCAAAATGGATACATATGTATTTATTGATAGATCAATTTCTTACTACGTTATAAAAAAGAAAAAAAGAAAGAAAAAGAAGGAACATGCCATAGGCTTCTACTCCGTTCACCTAATATATTTTTTTCAAGACGGTAAAAAAAGTCATCTGGTATAATATTGTACGGAGTGGAAACGCCGGTATCTCTAGGAGGACATATATAGTGACCTAGTTGGTGATGTTCTTCAGAAAAGTCAGGTGCGTAGTACTCGCAACCGGCGTGCGTGTATGACCAGATGTATGAACGTAAACGAAGCAAAAGGAGTATGTAAGGAGCGTAGCAGGTGGCGTTCTATAGTTTCTGCCTACCCCCATGGGATGAGGGCATTTATGTATTGTAATGTGATATAATAGTTTATGTATGTTTTATAAAAATAACGTAGCATCACCTGCCTATAGTACACTTAAATTTTGCCATATGTTCAGGTCCAATGTAATAGGGGCGAGCTTACTGCCATTACTGAGAAATTCCAGATGGAAAACCCAACAACACTTCGCTTGATCCGGGATTAGAACCTTGGACCTCATGCTCAATAGTAGCGTTTGCTACCACTAGACCAACGAGGCAGTATACGGCTGTAGTTTTTTTTTTTTATGAACGAACATTTTTGATGGAATTATTAAGCGTCTACGATACCGTGATATAATTAACATCATCATCATTTCCGCCGAAAGACGTCCAATGCTGGTCATAGGCCTCCCCCAACATTTGTGGGGGGGAGTTGCCATAATCGCCACGCTTGGCAGGCGGGTTAGCGATCGCAGTATGGTGTTAAAATGCATAGAGAACGCTGCTGCCTATTCTCTATTAAGTCCCTTAGTCGCCTTTTACGACACCCACGGGAAGAAGTAGAGTGGTGCTATTCTTTACGTCCGCCACCACACGGATAGATACCGACGAAATATTTCAAAGTTTTATCAAATCAACCTTATGGCCTATCGAAGTTTGGGGAAAAAGTCGTCATAATTGAAAACTTAATTTACGAGTTTAGTGATGGTAAAAATAATCATGGCGTAGTTGTATTTTTCTGGCTTGACTTCATAACTCGTTGTTGCCATGTAATAAAAATCTTGGTCAAGTTACATAAAATGCTTTGCTTTACGTATTGCAATAAGTACTTTAGAAATACATTTCTGCATCAGAATATAAATGTCTTGGAGAGATCATAACCTTGGCTACGACATAGGAGAGCCTGCCGTTTTTAACCGACTTCCAAAAAGGAGGAGGTTATATGTTCGGCTGTATGTTTGTTTTTTTTTTTATGTATGTTCACCGATTACTCCGTCAATTGTGGACCGATTTTGAAAATTCTTTTTTGTTTGAAAGGGTATGCTCCCGAGGTGATCCCATTGCCACCAAACCAGAATCTGATGAGAGAATCCCATGGAAATCGAGGGAAATCCTCAAATTTTATAGGCATACCAATAGCGATTTGAGTATTTTTTATAGTAACTTGTGCATTTGCACTCGAAAAGCACCTTTTTGTGAAGTGGAACTGATGATGAAGACCACAGATGGCCACCGGAACTACTTAATAATAAGTATTTCACCGTTGCGATTCGATTAGGCACTTTAATATGGTTGCTGAGCAATATATGCTCGTCAAAATGCATATGGTGAAGTCACCATCAGTTCTCCTGGTTCTTACCAGGAGAACTCCTCAACAATTAACGCCCCTGCATCGGGAAAAGCAATATTTTGTAAAAGGTGATGAGCATTTGATATTAGGCTATTGTAAATTGGATAAATTACAAACTGACCCACTAAAAAGTGAAAAATAAAAAACTTTTTACAAAAAAAAACCACCGACTTGTGTTTTTTTTTGTAAAAAGTTTTTTTTTTATCCCTGTAGTACGTCTAAACGTTCCCGTGGCATAATTTCCGACATCCACACGGGAGAAGCCGTGGACAAGATCTAGTTAAAAATAAATTGATATCAGGAAAACCTCAAAAATACCATAAAACAAAACTGAAGATAACAACCGATCAAAACATTTTTCAAACTACAAAGTATCTTTTTCACATTTAAAATAAACCAGGCAATAAATAAAGCCACGGCTTTACCGATAAACTGCCTGTGTAAAACGGGCCCAAGTTCCTACGTCCCGGGGACTGTTTCGAAGTTAAAATGTTAAAAACAACTGCCGTTTTGAAGATAGGCTTCGGATAGCGAGGAATTATTAAATGGCGAGAGGATACTTTTAGATTGTGGTTGTATCTCTGTTTTTTTTTTCACTTTGCTGCAGTGATAAAAGATTTTTGTTTTTGATGTGTAACATAGTTATGTATTTCCTCTCGCTTTCTGTGGGAGTGATTTCGTGAAAAGGGACGGAAGTGTGTAACAGCAAGTGACAGCTAGAGCTTGGAATAAGTTTTTATAGCATGTAATTAGTAAGTACTTTATAATAGCATGGAATTTGTAAGTACGCTGCTCAGTTGCATATTACTAAGGTGGATGTCAGATGTTACACGTCATATGCGACTACTGTAAGGCTCGCTCGTTTTTAGGGTTCCGTACCCAAAGGGTAAAACAGGAACCCTATTACTAAGGCTCCGCCGTCTGTCTGTCTGTCTGTCTATCTGTCTGTCTGTCCGTCTGTCACCAGGCTGTATCTCATGAACCGAGATAGTTAGACAGTTGAAATTTTCACAGATGATGTATTTCTATTGCCGCTATAACAACAAATACTAAAAAACAGAATAAAATAAATATTTAAGGGGGCTCCCATACAACAAACGTGATTTTTTGCTCGTTTTTGCTCGATATTGATAATGGCAACAGGTAGACGCTTGAAATATTTACAGAATATTTAGTTATATTACACTTTAAAAAATTCTTTATTATACTTTCAAAATAAATAAATAAATTAAAATAAAACAAATATTTAAGGGGTTCTCTCATACAACAAACGTGATTTTTTTGCCATTTTTATAGACAATGGTACGGAACCCTACGTGCGCGAGTCCGACTCGCACTTGGCCGGTTTTTTTTTAATTTATATTCTAAATATTTTGTGAATATGAGAACGTGTAGGCTTGATAGACTGTAGATTTGTAGACCATATTCTATTTTGTTAAGTCCCTAGTACTTGTACACTGTTGTAACACTGTAATTTAAAACATTGTAAAAGCCTATTATTTTTTTAAAGAGTAACCATGAATTTTCTTGCCGGCTCTTCTCCATAGGAAACGACCAATTGGAACCGTGCACCTAGCTTCTGACGTTTCTTAAGTGCCCATGTAGGTTTATGTGAACTAAAATATTTTGATTTTGATTTAAACTAAAGAGATTATTATTATTACAAAACCTAGTCGTAACGATAAGCAGTTGTCAGCTATTGTAAATAGTAAGTACTGTATTTTGTATTGTAATGTTGTATTGTATGTGTAATGTTTTGAATTTTGTGTATGAGTCATTGTTACTTGAATGAATAAATGAATAATAATATGAAAGGTTTCACTAAACTTATGTTCTTCAATTTGGAAATTTGATGAGCAACCAAATTGAATCGTGTAAACATCAATATGAATCGTTCTTAACCTTTGATATCTGCGTGTCTCAACATAGTGAACTGATTTGGTTGGTAATTTTACAATAATATGCATGCCAACTCATGAAACGAGCTCGAGCACGGAAGGAGCTCGTAATAACAGCCACACGACTTGATCCATCAGGTTAAGCTACGCTTGCCGGGGTTGGTCCGTGGATGGGTGACTATCTTTACATACCGAGACTCCTCCGTGCCTCGAAAAGCACGTTAAGCCGTTGGTCTCAGCTGACATTCGTGGATCTTTGTCAGTCGTTACGGGTCATCAGAAGCCCGAAAATCTGACAACCAGTCTTACCAAGGGGTATCGTATTACTCAGTTACTGGGTTGTGGAGGCGAGATAGGCAGTCGTTCCGTGTAAAATACTAGTATTCAACTGCATCCGGTTAGACTGGAAATCGACCCCAACATAGTTGGGAAAAGGCAAGGCAGATTGATAAATGCTCGCCAACACAGAGACGAAATTGTGTTAAAAATGGTCACCCATCCAAGCATTGACCTCGACAAGCGCAGCTTAATCTCACAGATCGACTTATCCATACAGCGTATTTTATAGATAGGTATACCTAATTTCTTCTTATAGAATTTTGCTCCCTGAGCGAAGCCAGGTCATATAACAAGTATAAAACAAAATAGTTTTCAGGGTAGCTGTCCCAATTCTCAGTACTGTAAATGTTTACGAGTTGCGCGGGTTATAAATATACTACCTCTTTGTCTTGTCTGTTTCCCTCCCAATCTCATTTTTTCATTCTGTTAGAATAGATAAAACAATATGTCAAATAGAAAACTAGGTATTTACGTGGCCTTTCATTTTATGCTGGGATAATTTTCTTTTTTTTCTAAGTAGTAACTAAGGAGGACTCTATTTATGTAAGCTTTGTAGAATTATTATGAGGTTTTCTTAGACAAATACGCATAGGTAATGTCAACACAGGGTGTACCACCTGACGCTGATTTTCAGCTGCAACCCACGAGTGCCATATGATAGAATAATAAACACATAGGGAAGTGTGTCCGTTTTTAATTAATAGTTGTTAACCCGCCTGCCAAGCGTGGCGATTATGGAAAATACCACCCCTTAGGGGGAGGCCTATGTCCAGCAGTGGACGTCTTTTGGCTGAAATGATGATGATGATTGTATTGTAGGAGTAACGGCTGTCATGAAAATGATGGTAGCGGGGTTTTTACTTTATGGTGTCAAAAACGGTCCCTATGGAAACACACCAACTTACTGTCATAAATAACGTCTCAGTGACGTTAAAGTCAAGGTCAAATTATTTATTTCAAACAAGCACATAAAATGGCGCATTTGAACATCAAAATTTACAAATAAAAAAAAAAGATTCTAGTTGCCCCTTCCAAAAGTTACTCGTAGTTTCGTATGGAGAAGAATGGTCAAGAAACTCCACCGTTACTCTTTTAAAATGTTTTACAATATTTTGTTTATTGTACTTAATTATATAATTAAATCTGAAGACGATTGCACCTACAATAAAATTACTATAACACGATAGGTTAAAATAATTAAAAATAAAGCAATGACAGATAATTTAATTATGTGGTATATACATAGTGCTCACATAATTTACAAACTTCGTAAAAGTATTCGTTTATTTCATAAAAAAATCGCCGGTAAATTGTGAATGCTATGTGGCCATAAATCTATCACTACTTCCTATTTGAGAAAACAATACCTCATCTGTTCCATTTTCAAACAATAAAAAACCTATTCCAAAAATAGCAAACTATCACATATCAACAAAATATTTGTGAATATTTCAAAATTAGAACAGCTAGGGCGGCACCCATTCTCGTTAGTGATGCACCCTAACGAGGGCGCGCTCCGCAAAACGGATTATCGATATCCGCCATATCGGAACGACAATCGATTGACAATCGTTCCGGGCTTACTCGTACATTAAAGCTATCGCTCGTGTGATAGGTAAATTCTACTCATCTACCTTTATGGTTTGAATTTTGTACTTATTTGCTCATTTTGAGGGTACTGTTTAGTGGTATTGGTTGTGAATTTAATGTTGGATGTCTATTTGTGGATAATAAATTAAATAGAACGTTAATTCAAGTGTGTTTTCGGGTAATACATAATACAGAATTTGCTTTATGCGATGTTCAGAAAAAGTGTGTTTATTTTTTTTTCGTTGATCGAGACGAATCATACACAAACTATTTCGCTTTAGTACAATACCATTACGTTTCTGCTCCACGCACAATTACTGTTGATAGGAATCAAATTAAAACCTGGTAAAGAATGTTAATCAAAGAATAAGTCGGTACATTTAATGAAAACCTAAACAATTGTCTGATCGATGGCTAATTAATTACGGAAAAATGCAAACAATAATCATTTTCTTTGATTAACATGGGCTTAGGGAAAATAAAATAACATAATATAATAGATAATAAAATAAATAATTATAGGAATTGTTGTTTGTAATTGTAGGTAATCTTTGGAAGTACTGATCCAATTACAACAAAATATTTCATTAATAGGAAACTACACTCTTGCCGAGACTCAGGTATATAAATTATGTTAAGGTGAATCCGCTGGCGGTGGCGCCGTATGGTGTCGGACGTCAAGAATAGCACCACCCTATGTCTTCCCGTGAGTGTCGTAAAAGGCGACTAAGGGACTTACTAGAGAATGGGCAGCAGCGTTCTCCATGAATTTTAACACCATACTGTGATCGCCAACCCGCCTGCCAAGCGTGGCGATTATGGCAACCCCCGTCATTGGGGGAGGCCTACGTCCAGCAGTGGATGTATTTTGGCTGAAATGATGATGAATGATGAATCCGCAGCTGTAGCCCGCGAAATTCAAATTTCCATACGTTTTTTGCTATTTGCAGGTCATTGTCCGGTTATCAAAATATGATTCGCGACTGTAACAGATATACAGGGTTACTGGTAACTCGACGTATTCCTTGCAGGACGTTATATTAGGGTTAAAATGCAACAAATTAAGCCACCAAATGTTCTACCGAAATTCAGTAGTTTTTGAGTTTTTTTTAATAAAGTAATGACAAAAATGACGAAATATATAATGTTTAATTAGTGATCACTGCCAAAGTTTTAGGTATTTTTGAACTTTTAATTAACAACAAAGACCAGCTACGGCATCAGCTATGGTAGTAACTAAAATGCCAGCACAGTCGCGTCGTAAACCATTTTTAAATTGGATTTTTCATAAAACAACTAAAAACCTAATTAACTCAAAAAGTACTGAATTTCGGTAGAACATTTGGGGGCTTAATTTATTGCATTTTAACCCTACTATGACGTCCTACAAGGAATACGTAGAGTTACCAGTAACCCTGTATATTTACAGAATTTTAATCACTAGAATCATTAATATATCTCCCTATATGTTAGATTCTAATATTCTCTACTCTCTTCTCATACCAAGATTCTTCCGTGCCTCGGAAAGCACGTTAAGCCGTTGGTCCCGGCTGTATTTTGTAGATCTTTGACAGTTGTTACGGGTCGTCAGAAGCCCAAAAGTCTGACAACCAGTCTCACCAAGGGATATCGTGTTACCCAGTAACTGGGTTGTGGAGGTCAGGTTGGCAGTCGCTCCATGTAAAATACTGGTATTCAGCTGCATCCGGTTAGACTGGAAGCCGACCTCAACATAGTTGGGAAAAGGCTAGGCAGATGATGATCCTCATCCCCCCTTTCCATCCATCAACATTTATATTCATCACTCTTTTAGTCACATGCGTTTCTCACAAAAAGTTTTTCATAAAAGCTCTAAAGTACTGTTACAGACTTCAATACTCGATCGCTTATCACTTACTCGCTCCGAAACAGCAACATCGTTTACATACGTCCGGCTTGATACATCAGCTGTCACATGAACGTTACTAGCCGGAACAAGCCGAGCATCTACTGTATGATTGACATGTCGTTAATCAGCTTAGAAATGTTGCTGTTTGACTGCAGTGTATCTTAGAGGAGATAGAGTTTAAAAGTAAAGATTCTATGTTTTGCGGAATTTGTTTCCGCACTTAGTCCTTCAAGTGGATGTATTCAATGTGGGCCATGGAGGCCGTCAATGGTCATTCCAACCAGCCCACCTCCCTCCAGAAGCAGATTAGATACCCTAGTCTATTCAGAACATCTGCAAAAGATCTGGATGACCTGAGGTATTCTGTTCTAAATTGGGTGACGCCTGTGCATTCAAAGACCATAATTATGCGCGACGGTTTCCTCAGCCGCCATGCATGCTCTGCAGAGAGACTATCCGTTATGCCTATTGTGTGAAAATGTTTGTTTAGCAAGCACCAGTGATGGTCTCCGCCTCCAGGCGCACTGTCTACTTAGTTTTTCGAGACATCGCCAAGCGGTTAGTCGACTCTTCACGTGACCAGAGGGCTGACCTATTTATTGTCCAAAGAATTAAACTAAATTACCATATAACGTGGCAATGCCTTTTGGTCACTTTTCCTGTTCACAGCGATGCGGACGAATTTTTTGATGCCCTATGATTCTTTCACTTCCCTTTTTTATATACTTGTACATATTATTATTATTATTTTAAGACTGATAGCTTTTAGCAGTGTTATTACTTAAAGCAGTGTTCATAAATAAACCCCGTAAATAGCCAAGAGAAACCGAAATAGCTTTAAAATAAAATGTTTGTTATTTTAACGTCCGTACTTTTGTAATGAAAAGTTATATGACGTTTCGACGCATGTATTTTATTGCGTGAACAAAAAAAACAGCATATCATGCATTACAAAAGAACAATGTATTGCTTTAGAACTATTAATAATATCACGCCTGTAATCCCCAAATGGATAGTCAGAGGTGTACCTTCGCCATTTATGTTTTTTTTTTTTTTTTTTTTATTGAGTCCCATGTGAACTTATCGAGACTCCGGGTTGGTACTGAGAAATTTATGTAGGAAAAACCCAATAACAGTTTTCAAGAATTGAACCCAGGAACTCATGTTCAGCAGTAGAGCTTGCGACTTTACTAGACCAACGAGACAATGAACATTTTGTCCGCCCCTTGAACAGAACCCAGAATCTCACGCTAAGGAGTCGCACTTGTGAACACTAACAACGAGAGGAAAAATAAATACTGGATCAGAAAAAACAACCACGATGTTAACATCTAAGCAACGCATCTACACAATGGCTCCTAAATCTGACAAAACGCTCCATTACCACTTCTGCAAGTCCTATATAAACAAAAAGCATTAAACAGAAAAGTTAGAAGGATAACTCTTTACTAAGTGCTATAAAACAACACATCACACACATAAAGCAGGCATAATCAGGTCATAAAACAAACTTATTTTACTTTTACAGAAAGATTGTAGCTCCAGTCTAAGATGGTAAGTTTCTAAGAAAACATACTGTCAAGTACATTTTTTATTTTTCACTCAAGGGACTACACACAATCAATAGCGAACTCGTTTTATTTTCCATCCGTATTATCCCACTGCAGCGAACAGTGGTAGCCCATTTACGAGTTGTGGTTGGTCGTGGGTTCGAACCCTAGCTTATTTACTTTGTGTAAATAATTTAATCACCACTGCTCTCAAAACGGTGAAGGAAAACATCGTGAGGAAATCGGCATGTCCTAGAACTAAAAATTCGAAAACATGTGACATCTACCAACCCGCACGGGGTCCGCGTGGAGGATTACGGCCCACTCCCTCTCACAGAGAGGTGGAGATTGATTACCCCACTGCTGGAAAAATGGCCTCCCTACTTTCTTTCATCTCTCTCTGTCCAGAGGTGCGAAAGGCCAATCTTTGTAAAAATGGAGTGCCACTCATCAGCACAGCGTTTTAATTATAGACGTGGATCAGGATCACACATACATAATAATTTCGTATTGGACGGGTTATATTTTTTTTTTTGACTAATCCGTAATTTTTGACGATTTTGTAAATGGTCAGTTACCTAAACAAAATAATAACAATCAGTTAAAAAATCACGCTCCAGAAAAATCTTTCTATAGTACAGAAGAAATAAAGCGGAAATGAGAGGATAAAAAGGTTTCATAAAATCTAATACATCACGATTCATACACGTGTGAAAACAAAACTGTTAGTTTACTTCAAACCAGAATCTATAACGGACTCATATTGACCTTGACTGTCTCGTTGGTCTAGTGGGCGCAAGGGCTACTGATGAACTTGAGGTCCTGGGTTCGTATCAAGGGTCGGGCAAAGTGTTATTGGGTTTTTCAATCTGAAATTTCTCATTAGCAACCCGGAGTCTGGATTTGTACCGGTTGAGAACAATAGGCTCGCCCCCTATTACATGGGACTTAAACATAACTGGCGAAATGTGGGTGTACTAGTAACACCCCTGTTTAACCCTTCAGGGAATACAGGCGTGATGTTATATTGACCTTCTGTGTTTATTTGAGTTGTGTTTACACAAACACGCGGGACATTATTCTCTTTCTTATTATGTTATTATGGGATAATGAGCCGTGAGTCCATTCAGGCTTCATAATCACAGAATGAAGTAACAGAATTAGGTCATTTGGCGTTTATTGTTTGAATTGCTGTAGAAGTAACAGTTGTTACAGACAACCCTTTAGCAACTGTTACTTCTTTAACTTTGAACAGGAAAGCAAAGTTCATTGTATTTCGTAATTTCGACTATCTTGAAACTGATTTAAGCTTTTAAAATTCGTATGTTAAAAATGTCATCTTTTAACGCATTGATGAACACTAAACTACTTCAGACACCAACCTACATGGTCCTCAATTAATGATGTGACCAAGATTATTTCCGGATATATTTATATACATTGACATTGATGAATTTTATATAAACAATGACAATCATGAATGTTTACTTCTAAAGTTTTAGTTTTTTTTTTTTACATCTCTAATTTATTTTAATCATGGTCTAAAAGTTCGAGTAATTTAAGTGGCCTACCCAAATGTTTTTTCTTTGGTATTGTTCGTCGCATCGTGGAAGTCCTTAAATTCTGAGTTGAGCTACAAGATTACTGACAAATTCGTGCACTGACTGGACAGGCCCATTCAATTTGTGTGGTTCTTTCCTCAAAATACCATTTCAGACGCCAATCTGCATGGCCTTCTCATGATCTGACCAACATAATGTCTATACTTTAAAAGAGACTGTGACCTCTGAGTTTGTTTCGGCCTTTCTACTTTTAGTCAGATAGGAAACGCCGACCTTATCTAGTTTTTAAAATACGATTGACGTGTAAAAGTATTTGTACAAACCTTCTTACAGCAATAAAAATCATTTATAAACCCCCCCAGGCGTATAAAATAACAATAAATCTATTGTGCCGCTCAGTGCCCTCCGACCGATTAAAATGAAATGACTGGTCCAATCAGAATACCAGCGCTGTGGTATTTATTTTTTTAAATATCGCAGCATTATGCTGAGATAGGAGCCTTTTTGGCATCGCACAAGTCTTGATTGTTTTTTTTTTTTTGTGTATATTTTAGTTTTGAAAGCTATTTTGTATTTCTTGTGCGTGTCCTAAATAAATATTTTTCTTTCTTTCTTTCTATAATTAAAATTATAAAGAGGTAAATTTGTTTATAAGTTTGTATTAGGGGATAATCTCTGAAACTACCTGTCGGATTTGAAATTTTTTGTTGACATATGATGGCCTAATTCTTTAGGAAGGTTTTATGCTATTTAACATCACGTTACGACCTTTAGGACCGGAGCAAAAAGAAAAAAGTCAGAAAGAACGCTAAGCGAATACGAAGTAGTAACGCTGGCGAGCGATGCAATGCGACGCAGTGGGTCGGGGGAACAAGAAATTTCATGCGGACGAAGTCGCGGGCAGAAGCTAGTGATTAAATAAACCGATTTGAATAGACGGACAGCTTTCTATTCAAATCGGCTTATTTAATCACTGGCTAAAATTTTAAAAAATCATGTGTAGAAAATACCCAGTTTGGCTAAACTGGGTATTTTCTAGACATGATTTTCTTACATTTTCAAAGACAAAATAGACTCAATTTTCAGTTTAAGAGCGGTTCGTTATTTAATTTTATAAGCCTGCGTTTTAACATAAACATCAATTTGGTGGGAAAAATCTTAAGGAAAAAACCTTGACTATATTTCCGGCCTAGGGTAAAACTCTAGAAATTCCCCAGCCACTTCGAATCGCGACACTGCCCCATAAAGTTGATTTTATCTCAATTAATAAATGGCTGCATAAACTAAATTATGTTATATTGAAAATTTTGTTTACTACCAAGTTATGAGCCTGTTATAAATAAAATTTGGCGGCCGCTTCCTGGGGCGATCGATGGAAGCTTGCAGAGTATTATAACTTTACTTGCAGCGACCGCAGGCATTGCTACCAATACTGGCAATTTGTGACAGTGGAGCATAATGATTTTTTCTCAAACATGCTTGCAAATTCGAGCATTATTTTGACAAACTTCTACGAGATAAATCAAAAATGCTGTAGGTACTGGTCAAATACATGCGAGCAGGCGACCGGCAATTTTATTATGGAAATCCATACCTATCTGACGTGTTTAGTGGTCGAATAAATTACTATGAAAACTGACATCTGTCGTGTAATTTAAAAATGCAATGAACTTTTTACTGCCATACATGGCAACCAAAGAGGTAACTTATCAAAGGTTTTCCCTAAATTTTGAACTGATTTGCAAATACAGCTGTTTAAAGTAAAAAATAAACAATCATTGTTCGTCATTGAATAAACAATTTACTTAATTAGTTTGAATTTCCGCGCATTATTTGAGAAAAGCACTACACAAGCCGTGGCCGCAACCAAGCATTGATGGGCTCACGTATGAGTGCCTCGGCTTCGCCCCGGCCCACATTTTCACGTTCATCCATCGATGCCCCTTTTGCAGGCCGCTGCAGTAATGTACTATTAACTGAGATGCGAATAAATATCTTGTTTCAAGTATTAGTAATTGGCTTAGTACAGAAATCTTGTGACCAATCTTGAAACCGTAAGTAATGCGGTTTTTCAGGAACAGCCAAAATTATGACACATACTGTTATTTATGAAAATGGCGAGGAGCTCGTGGCTAAATAATAACAACCGCACGGGTCGATCAGGTTCAGCTACGCTTGCCGGGGTTGGTCCGTGATGGGAGACCGTCTTTACATTCCGAGACTCCTCCCTGCCTCGAAAATCACGTTAAGCCGTTGGTCCCAACTGTCATTCGTGGATCTTTAACAGTCGTTACGGGTCGTCAGAAGCCGGAAAGTCTGACAACCAGTCTTACCAAGGGGTATTGTATTACCCAGTTACTGGGTTGTGAAGGTCAGATAGGTAGTCGCTCCATGTAAAGTACTGGTATTCAGCTGCATCCGGTTAGACTGGAAGCCAACCCCAACATAGTTAGGAAAAGGCTAGGCAGTTATATAGACTCTTATTTATGAAAATAGAAAAATTAGATTCTTAGATATTTGTCGAGTTTTATATGACGTGTTTTATGCCAAACAAAATGCGGAAACTAAACACAATTATTATTAAGAACACTTTATTATATTTTCTCCCGATTGCGTCCTTAACTTTCACCACAAAAACCACCATAATTATAAAAAAAAACCGGCCAAGTGCGTGTCGGACCACGCACAATGAAGGGTTCCGTAGTTGGTATGAAGTTATTCCCAGAACAAACTTGACATTGTAGTTGAAAAACATGTTCCCCCCTACATTCCAACTGCACATGTAAGTTTATACGCATAATATTGGGTGGTTTACAATGTTGTTTTAAGACCATAAACTTCTTATAGGTTCAGGTCGGGGATTGGATAATTTTCATCTATTTTTAACCGACTTCGCAAAAAGGAGGAGGTTCTCAAGTCGTCTGTATGTTTTTTTTTTTTTTTTTTATTGTTTTTACCTCAGAACTCTGTCGTTTATGAACCGATTTAGAAAATTCTTTTTTTATTTGAATGGATATACTTCCAGATTGGTTTCATTTTTATCAAAATCCAGTTTTGATGTTGGGATCTATGAGTAACTGAAGGAACTCCTCAAATATTATAGGCATACATATAGCGATTTTTATATTTTCATCAACAAGTCAATCATTTGCATTCAGAAAGTATAATTTGGTGAAGCGGAACTGATGAAGAAGGCCACAGATGGCCACCGGAACTTCTCAATGATAAGTATTTCACGGGTGGCGATAAGATATCTGGATTAAGATAGTTAAACGAAGCAAATTTAAATAAATTGTTCTATCAAAATGGTACCAACTGATATGATGATGAAGCCGGAAGGTAGGCACTGGAACTCCGTAATACAACAATGTATCCTACCCGTGTTTGGTCTTATTGGAATTGTCATGAGATGCATTCTGGCTATAAATGATTTTTAACCGACTTCAAAAAAGGGAGGAGGTTCTCAATATAATATCTAGCCTTATATAAAAGGAAACCGTGACTGATTGGTCAGTCAACAAATAGCTCAAACCACTGAACAGATTGGGCTGAAATTTGGAACACAGACAGTTCTATGACGTAGGCATCCGCTAAGAAGGGGTTTTTGGAAATTTGACTTTAAGGGGGGATCTATATGCATGAAAAATCTTATTCCTAGAGTTAATAAACCTGAAACTTGGCACGAATGCTTACCTAAGTAAATTATAAAGTTTGTAATTTTTTGTTTATCTTAACTTCAATGGATGGGATGTCAAAGCTTGTATAGAACTTCCTGTTGTTTTCATGGCTAGTAGTGGTATACGAATTGATGGGGGGGAGGTACCACAGATAAAAAGTGAAAAATAAAAAACTTTTTTTACAAAAAAAAAACCAACTTCCTAAAAAAACACTAAAAAGTGAAAAATAACTTTTTAATATTATATTTAATTTAATTTCGGAAGTCGGTAGCCAAAATGAAAATACAGAACCAAAGACACTGAGGAGTGGCTAGAGAGGCGCCACGGCGTCCTCACCTTCCGCCTGACGCAGGTTCTCACCGGACACGGTTGTTTCGGGAGGTTCCTGTTCAGGATAAAGCGGGAGGAAACGCCCGGGTGTCACCACTGTGTGGATCGCCCGGAGGACACGGTGGAGCATACGGTGGAGGTCTGCCCAGCTTGGGCGGAGCACCGCCGTGTCCTCACGGAGGCGATCGGCGGCGGCGATCTCTCGCGTCCGGCCCTGGTTCAGGCCATGGTTTGGAGCAAGAGTGCATGGGAGGCCGTCACCTCCTTCTGCGAAGCAGTAATGCTAGTGAAGGAGGAGGCGGAACGCGTGAGGGTGAGACAAGGTTCGCGCCCTCGCGCCATAGTCGCCGCAGGAGACGCCCCGGGCGTCGGGAGTCGCAAGCCGATTTCCGGCCACCGTAGGCGCGGGCCTGCGGACGGTGAGCGATGGGTAGCTCGCCGTCCGATAAGGATCAGGCCCGGGTCGACGGCGCGTTGTGTTCCACGCGCGCCTCAAAGAGATGTCAACACAAACTGACGGGGTCCGTTAGGACCAATGCCTGCCAGGGTTGCGAGTTTGTCCGAAAGGGATATCGTGGCCCTGGCACACAGGCAACGGAAGGAACAAGGGTGGGTTTTAGTCAGTAGAAGTCAGACACGCCCTCCTGCTCCGCCCATAGCGGGAGAAGTTATTTGATAATTTCCCACCCAAAAAAAAAAAAAGAACCAAAGACACCGACTTCCGACATTAAATTAAATATAATATTTAAAAGTTATTTTTCACTTTTTAGTGTGTTTTAGGAAGTCGGTTTTTTTTTGTAAAAAAGTTTATTTCTTTAATAGCTTTAAAACAAATTATTTTTTAACCATATAATGATATATATTTGAAATCCTCATAATAAGTCCTTTCATTTCTTAATACGAGTATGTCACACGGTACCTACAACTTGCAAAACTTTTTTAAAATTTTCTAGTTGTTCAGTTCGTGTTTGGGTCACAAATACTCGTTCTTATGTTTCATGCTGGGTTATATTCGAACGCAATGTGAATTGTTACGAATTGAATACCTATGTGTACTAAACAACTTAGACGTACGTACTTACGTCCAGTAGAAAACCAAAGTGCGTCAGGTAGTTATCTGGCATTTTTGCTGAACTGGGCCTTTTTGGCGCAGCCGCGTGGCACATTTTTGCTGAACTGGGCCTTTTTGGCGCAGCCGCGTGGCACATTTTTGCTGAACTGGGCCTTTTTGGCGCAGCCGCGTGGCACACTTTCCTGCTCATTTTTTACATCGCACTTTACACTTTTTACTTGTTTTTTTATTGTTGATCTGCTGTATATTATATTGTGTGCCTTTTAGTTTGTGCTAAAATAAATGTATTTCCTTTCTTTCTTTTCCTTTTGAGGTGCGGAACTCAAAATTGTTTAGATTGGAATTGTCTACGAGAGGAAAAATACAAGAACCACAAGCCACTCAAAATCAATACGCCAAACAGAATATAATACAATAACAGATCAGATATCGAAAGAAAACAGCAGACATTATCTGTTTACTTAACTCCACTGCCTGCATGAGCGACTCGTAAGAAGTGGGTCACTGTCCTTACTCGGTGAACTAGCGACCTGGAACTTTACTCAAACGATATAAAACATACGGCGACTAAAAAGAGGAAAAGATGGCTCGATTGAGGACGCAAAAGTACATTGTAAGATACCGGTGAGAGAGAGGTTATCAAATCCAATTCGTTGGCAAAAAATAACTTTGAAACGCATGTGCTTTACGGTATATAGTTACTAACCACACATGCACAAATAAACACATAACAATAACTAATTCATAGGCCATACCATTTTTTAGGGTTCCATACCCAAAGGGTAAAACGGGAACCCTATTACTAAGGCTCCGCCGTCTGTCTGTTACCAGGCTGTATCTCATGATCCGTGATAGTTAGACAGTTGAAATTTTCACAGATGATGTATTTCTGTTGCCGCTATAACAACAAATACTAAAAAACAGAATAACATAAATATTTAAGGGGGCTCCCATACAACAAACGTGATTTTTTTGCTCGTTTTTGCTCGATATTGCTAACGGCAACAGGTAGACGCTTGAAATATTCACATAATATTTAATTATATATTCAAATTAAAATTAAATAATTAAATTAAAATAACACAAATATTTAAGGGGGGCTCCCATACAACAAACATGATTTTTTGCCCATATTTATAGATGATGGTACGGAACCCTTCGTGCGCGAGTCCTACTCGCACTTAACCGGTTTTTTTTTAAGGACATGATATTCAGGACATTATAATGGCAATCATATAGTTTGTTTTAAATGGGTTTTTGTTTTTATTATTTTAACAATATTTTATATACATTATTTTATATTTTGTGAATGTAGGAACGTTGTAGACATAGCAGACTGTAGATTTGTAGACCATTTTCTATTTTGTTACCTGGTACTTGTTGACAGGTCTACACCGTCTGGGCATACCCATTAACACTGTAATTTGAAAACATTGTAAAAGCCAATTATTTAAAAAAAGTTACCGTGGAGTTTCCTGCCGGCTTTTCTCCATAGGAAACGACCTATTGGCCCTTGTACCTAGCACCTGACGTTTCATGTGTCTATGTAGGTTTATGTGAAATAAAATAATTTGATTTTGTTACTTGCCGAAATGCATCCTACAACTTTTTATGCAGGAATCAATGCCCAGCACTGCCTCAATTTTGTCGGTCTTTTAACCAACTTCAAAGAAAAAAGAGGTTCTGTATACCACACGTTTATTATCCACATGAGGTACACCGCAAGTAATTAAATGTACCTACACTGATTTCACTATAATTCTAATATAAGATTCTTATCTATTTTCCACGCCCGCGAATTCGCTTCACAAAAGTTTTAATTGGTTAAGCAGTTTCTTAAAATACAAAATCACAGCTTAAACAAAATAATTATGAAGTACACTAACCTGTAGAGCGGCTTTCCCCCAGCATGCCGGAACCACAGCACCATATACACCCGGTCCTCATTAGAGTCCGGCTCGATGTCACAAGGAAGGGAAGCCGTCCGCCCCACCACGGCTTCGACTTCCACCGTCGACACTGGAACAAAGTCGACTGTCTTTTAATAGACTTGATCTTTTTTTGAAGCCGTTGGGAGTAATGTAAGCTTGGCTTAAGAACCAAGAATAATACTTGAGCTTAAGGCGAAAACGTCAGGGTAGATGTGAGTGTATTTAAGTTTAATTTGTGATCTCCTTTGCGAGTCCGAGTAAATATAAAAATTGAGCCGTCACGGGACGACTGGCAAATGTGACACTTTGCACTACACACACATTTACACACTACTACCTATAGACTGTATATGTAATTATCATGTAAATAATTTACTTGACTCTATTAGTGTAGCGGAGACTACATTGACAGCCATGCCATGCCTGTCTGTCCTGACGAAAGATGTCGCTACTAGTTGCGTTTATTATTGATTTTGCATCGTCACAAGACAGTCTGATAACCAGTCTTACCCAGTAACTGGGCTGTGGAGAGCACGTAAGCATGTAAATATTTCAATACTACAAATAAAGATAAAATAGATCAACCATGTTTCAGATTATCTAAAGTACATACATCTTTTATGGGGTACTGTGTTAAATGTTACAACAAAATACCTTGTGATACGAGTATATTGCAATTAATTAAAGAAAATTTAAAACTAAAAGTACACTTTGTAAACAAGCATATTACAAATGGGTAGCAGCGTTCTCTATGCATTTTAACACCATACTGCGATCGCCAACCCGCCTGATTATGGCAACAAAATGACAAGCGCTGTCGAAGTGGCGGTGCTTGGGGGAGGCCTATTATATCCAGCAGTGGACGTCTTTCGGCTGAATGATGATGATGATGATCCAAGATAAGAATGCTTGGAAACATGCTGGTCCAGCTCCATAGGACAATCTAGAGTCTAGTCAAAATCAAACTGGTTGCTATTTTAATTGTATAATTTGTTATTTATAGGACATTTATTTTACATTCTGTGATTAACTTAACTTACACACAGATATTTTTTTTTTTTAGGAAAACGTATTTTTTTTTAACTATGTTTGTAAATATTATTATGTGAACACCATATATCTATCACATAATTAATGTATCTCTCATTGCTACATTCTTAATTCTTTTTACTTATTGTGGTATAGTAATTTTATTCTAAGTGCATCGTCTTCACATAATTATAATAAATATTTATATTTGATGTAAAACATTTTAAAAGAGTAACTGTGGAGTTGCTTGCCCATTCTTCTACATACGAAGCTACCTTTTGGAAGGGGCGACTAGAATCAATTTTATTTTGTTGTAAATTTTGACATTCAAAAGTGCCATTTATGTGCCTATTTGCAATAAATAATTTAGACTTTGACTTTGAATACTGGTATTCAGCTGCATTCGGTTTGACTGGAAGCAGCTGACCCCGTCTAAGTTGGGAAAAGGCTAGGCAGATTAATCGCCAACAAATAGGTAGGTACGATATAAACTCACTAACTCTTGTATGGGTTATTGGCGATTTATATTTTGAAGTTAAACACGTATGTACCATTTAACGTCACCATCGCCCCAGAGGAAAATATTGTAATTATTATTAAGAAATAACTTTGTATCTCATTATAAGTGAACTATTCATAAGTTCTTATGAGAAATAAATATCTTTAAACCTAAGTTAAATGATTTTATATATACATCGAAATGGGAGGTGATGGAGTCAGTATTTTATCGTCTTTCATAAACCTTCAGTTTTCTTAGAATTGTTTATTAGTTCAAGTTTATTTTGACTCCTTGAGTCCCAATTTCTTTTAAATGTATTTTTTCAGAAACAACACGTGATTTGATATTAAATTGAAAAAAAAAACTTGCAGATTGGGCATGATGATTTATACCTAGGTACCTAGTGATAGTTACTAGATTGTGAAGGTCAGATAGGCAGTCGCTCCATGTAAAAAACCGGTATTCTGCTGCATCTGGTTAGACTGGAAGCCGACCCCCACCAACGCTAGAAAAGGCTAGGCAGATTGAGTAGGTACCTATCGTGTCTGATTTGCAGCTGAATTTTTAAACAACTTATGTTTTCACACATGACATAACATCACGCCTTGTTTCTCCGAAGGGTTGGGCAGAGGTGTACCTACTTATAGTACACCCACATTTCGTCAGTTATCATTAAGTCACATGTCAAAGTCAAAGTCAAACCATTTATTTCTATTCTATTCTATTTTTGTTGTATGGCAAGCAAAGCCGGTGTCGACTATTCTGCCAATGTCTAAAGTGAGTTGAGAAACCAAGTGTGCATGAAAATAAAAATAAAACAATTATATGAAGAAAAAAAAAAAAAAAAACTAATAAAACTCTTCGATTGATTGATACTGTTGAACAAAATGTAGATCTTGTTGGAACCATTTATTTCAAATAGGCACATAAGAGGCACTTTTGAACGTCAAAATTTACAGAAAAAATAGAATTGATTCTAGTTGCCATGTGACCCCTTAAGTCTTATGTATTCGTTTTTGCACAAAGCAAACGATTCTAAAGATAAACGAAATATCATTACAAACGATTCCACCTGTTCAGATGATATAAATGTATAATGTATAGATACATAATAGAGAAATAATACCATATAGTTGTAATACATTTTGAGAACGGGTTCGAGCCCAAAACAACATTGGAGAGATATCATATCAATATAAATTATGTTTTCTTTAATATATAATAATATTTACTAAGCTATGTTAGAAGGAATTGATGTTATTATTTTATAAGTTAACTATGTTATTATATTGACTATTCTACTTTCGTTCCAAACGGAATGTACGCGTATTGAAACGGGATCTAAAAACAAATGGATTATCTTTTTTTTACCCAACTACGGCAAAGCCAGAAAGAGGGTTATGATTATTTTTCTTGCGAGTATGTTTTCGTCTAATGTTTATGTGCTTGCCATTTTTTTGTGTTAGAAATACAGTCAGAATGTTCTTAAAACAGATCAACATGTTTTTCTGGTAACTAAATCTAAGGTGAAAGCAAATTCTATGACTTTCTAACTGAAAATAATAAATTAAACTTAATTTTGATAAATTATAGGTTGTTAAAATATAGTTAAATATCATAACAATCATCATCTGCCTAATGTATTCCCAACTATATTGGGGTCGGCTTCCAGTCTAACCTGATGCAGCTGATTACCAGTATTTTATATGGAGCGACTGCCTATCTGACCTCCACAACCTAGTTAACAGAAGGCTCCCTATTTTTATGTTAATTTGCATGAATACTCTGAAACAGTCACACATACAAGCAAAATTAAACTTTAGTATATAATTTTTTGGATCTTTTTCTTTCCATGTTGAAGACATTTACGTAATTGTAACATTTTCTCTAGATACATTTTTTATTCGAAAATCATGTCTTTTTTAAGGATAATTATAAAAAAAAACAAACAAGATTGTTTGGCTTTTATGTCTAAAATTCACAGCAAGAAAATATAGTTTATTATCCAGCCACCAGATATTTTTTCTCTAGATCAATTATTACTTTAGTTATAAACGAAATGAGAATTGAGGCTTACGCTATTTAGTTTCGTGCTCGAACACGATCAAAGAGCGCCCGCGACATTCAACTTTATTACTGATGTGTTAGCGTTTAGCACATAACGGAGTGGCGGGGAGCGAGGGGCGGAGCTTGCGTGGAAATTGGATTTAGACTGCCTGATCTTAATAGGTTATACGATACACCTTGGTAAAACTGGTTGTCAGACTTTCGGGCTTCTGACGACCCGTAACGACAGTATAAATAACAAAAAAAAAAAACAACAACAAAATAAATTACATTCGGGACCAACAGATTAATGTGTTTTCCGAGGCACGGAGGGGTCTTGGTATGTAAAGATGGTCACCCATCCACGGACCAACCGCGGCAAGCGTAGCTTAACCTAATCGATCAATCCGTGCGGCTTTTATTACTTACACGAGCCAAATATCATAACAATAAAATAATAATTATAATCGATTTGTCAAAATCATTTATTTTTTTGCCAACATGGAGGTATTCCACTCAGAGCACTGATTTCAACAGCACTTGACCGAAGGGCACCTGAGCACTTCCACTAACGGCACTGAAACAAAATTTTGATGAGTGCGGTTCGGTGGAACAGTTTATTAATATTATTTTCAGTCCCCGAACGGCACCTATGTAAAATATTTTTTTAGTGATGGGGTGTATTTTTTTGTTCAAGACATAAGCAAACAAAACATATCGATTCAAATCAGCAGAAGTTAAGTCTTCGGGATAATTCCACCTTGTTCACCTGGAGCAAAGAGTAATGTTTTATTTGTATCGCTGTCAGTAAACAAAAAATGAGAGACCTTGTCACTTTTCTTAGCGATTTCGTTTGTTAAAATTGTTCTGAGGTTCAAATCATACAGTATTTCAACTAGGAACAAAATGGTCGAATGAACATACTTACACATATAGACCGCTATGAAATCTAAGTATGTTTCAGTATGCAGTAAGTCGGGGCTGTCACATCGAGGCAAGTTTAGTAATTGCGTGTTATCATGTAGGTAGGAGGATGTCTAATTTATAATAATAATTATGTCATTTGTTTTTTGTTTTCTTACCAGAATACATTTTTAAATATTTCCTACAATCAAAAATAAAAACGAAACATTTAAAAATATAAAAAAAAATGAGTTCCGCCGGTTTTTTATTATTTTGTATGTATCTAGGTATGTGTGAATGGAATCAAATCAACTCCTCATAATATGTAACTACTAGCTGTGCCCCGCGGTTTCACCCACGTAAGTCTCAATCCCGTTGGAATATCGGGATAAAAAGTAGCCTGTCTTAATTCAGGGTGTCAGCTACCTCCATACAAAATTTTATCAAAATTGGTCCAGCCGTTTGAGCGTGAAGAAGTAACAAACAAACATGCACACACACGATACACACACACTCACAAACTTTCGCCTTTATAATATTAGTGTGATGTGATTGTATCGTCCACGAGATCAATCAACTCAGCCTAGCGCTGTCCACTGCTGGACATAGGCCTCTCCCAGACTGCGCCACAACACCCTGCCCTCCGCCTTCCGCATCCAGTCTGTCTCAGCTACCTTTTTAAGGTCGTCGGTCCATCTCGTCGGTCCATCTCGCCGATACGCAGTCTCCACTCCAAGACTCGTCTGTCCATGGGCCATCAGTTCTTTAACAAACATGGGTCGCCCACTGCTACTTCAGCTTGCTTACTCTGCAAGATATGTCGGTAAATCCGGTTCTTTTCCGGATAATTTCATTTCTGATCTTATCCTAAAAAAGAAACTCCGAGCATAGCCCGCTCCATAGTACGCTGAGCAAACTTGAATTTGTGGACCAGCCCAACTGTATGTGTTCACGTTTTGTCACTATATGTCATAACGGGCAGGACGCACTAGTTCAAGACCTTGGTCTTCAAACATTGCGGGATAGGTGACGAAGAGACTTGACGAAGTTTTCCAAACACTGCATAACCCAACTGGATCCTTTTGTCCGCTTCATTCTCAAAGTTGTGTCTACCGAGCTGGATGACTTCCCCTAGGTAGACATACTCCGGGGGATCCCCCACAGCGCATACTTCCACGTAGTTTCCCCCGGGCAACGCCGTGTCTGACCACCGTAACGGAGTGGCAGACCGGCGGCTAAAGTGCGCTGTGATTCGTAGATATTCATGCGGTCGTCTGCGAATACTGAGAATTTTAATTTTATTATGATGGGTAAGCCAACGCGGGATGCGTCTGGTCGTTTTGTCACGAATCGCTCCTCCCAGGGCGATTCAAACGGCCCTTCTCAGGGCCAACCCAACGGCCCTTCTCAGGGCCAACCCAACGGCCCTTCTCAGGGCCAACCCAACGGCCCTTCTCAGGGCCAACCCAACGGCCTTTCTCAGGGCCAACCAAAAGGCCCTTCTCAGGGCCATGCCGGCGGCGCTTTTGCGTCGGAAACTGACCGCACACCATCTGCGGCCAGCTTGTTTTGTAGGCCGGACGAGCTGTCGGACTCCGACGAGTCCAACATGGACACGTCGGCGGCCGAAAGTGACCGCTTCAAGCGGAAGAGGTCCGAGGGCTCCTCGGAGTCGGCCGTGGGTAAGGCGAAGAAGAAGTCGAAGTCGAAAAAGGCTTCGACTTCTGCTGCGGCTCATACCCACGTTGTGGGCTTGATGGACGCCGAGCGCCAGCTAAATCTGGCGAAAAGGGCGCAACTCCAGTTAGACCTGGAGGAGAGGGTCGCCGCCAAGGAGCGGCAGGCGCAAGTCGCCAGGTCGAGGGCTGGCTATGGTGCATCCAATGTGCTGTATGCTGACCACTCCCTGGCAGAATTGGAGCGCATGGCGCTTGAAGATAAGGAGGAGGTCCTGGAGGTCGCCTCCAAGTCTTCAAATTTAAAGGGGACCTTCCAGAAGGCCCTCAAATGCCGGGCTGCCAGCATGCACGGCATTGTGTTGGAGCTGGTGAAGAGGACTGCCACGGACGAGACGCGGCAGCTGCAGGCGAAAGTGGATCGCCTGCAAGCGGAGGTCAGCCAGCTACACCAGAAGCTGGCTGAGGTCACGGCGAGGCCTGCGCAATCTGCCCCGGGTCCGGTGGCGACAGGCTCCTCCTCCTCCCCTGCCAGCCTTGAGGAAATGTTCCGCAGGGTTGTCATGGAGGAGAGGGCCTTCACCAGGGCCTGCTTCGCAGGCATCGAGGACCGGCTCTTGCCTGAAAAGCGGCTCCGCCCGCCGCTAGCAGCGGACAAGAGGCCACCGCCGAGGGAGCCGGAACCTGCGCCTCTAGCAGGCCCGGTACCGGGTGCGAAGCCCTCCAAGGGCAAGGGTAAGGGCAAGAGGACCAAGGCGGCTCCTCATGCCCCCACCTCAACTGCGGAGGGAGCGTCTGGGTTGTCTGCCACTCCAGCAGCCTCCCAGAACTCGCAGGAGGAAGACGCCCTTCTTCCCTCCACCACCCCGTCCAACCAGTCGTGGACGGAAGTGGTCAAGAAAGGGAAGAAAAAGGGGAAAAAGTCGGCCCCCAAGCCCGCTGCGACTGCTCCTGCAGCCAAAAGGGCTCCAGCCGGCGGGAGGAAGGTGGTTCCTCCCAAAACCGCGGCCGTCGTGGTGACCATCACCCCGGAGGCCGCGCAGCGGGGCGAAACTTACGAGTCCGTCCTAAAACGGGCTCGTCCCAACGCTGATCCCTCCCAGCTGGGGATCAGCAATATCACGTGCCGCCGAACCCTAACTGGGGCTCGAATTTTCGAGTTCTCGGGGGAACGGCGTGGCACAAACGCAGACCTCTTCGCAACTAAGTTGCAAGAGGTCATCGCGGATGCGGCAACGGTCGTCAGGCCTGTTAAGACCGCAGCCTTGGAGGTGGCCGATCTGGACGATTCGGTCACCAAAGAGGATGTGGTGGCGGCCGTTGCGGCGGCTGGAGGCTGCGACGCTGGCGCAGTGAAAGGTGGAGCCATCAGGCTCGGCCGCCGCGGCATGGGCATCATCCGCGTCGAGTGCTCAGTCGCCGCGGCTGGGGCCGTCCTTGCCGCGACCAAGGGACGGCTGCTTGTGGGCTTCAGCTCGGCTGTGGTCCGGCCACTCGAAGAACAGCCCGTGCGCTGTTTCAAGTGCTTCGCGTTCGGCCACACCCGAGCCACGTGTCCCTCCAAATTCGACTGGGGAGGCGCCTGCTTCCAATGCGGGCAGGAGGGACACAAGAGTGCCGCTTGCCGCTCCACCGCTTCGCCACACTGCGCGGCGTGTGCTGCCAGTGGCCGCCCCGCGGCTCACAAGATGGCGGGCAGGAACTGCAAGCCCCCCGCGAGGAAGGGCGTGGTGCCGGCGCAGGTTCACCCTGTTGCTACCGCCGCCGCCATCGTCGCCGCTGTAGCTCCAGCGGCGGCAGCTGAGGAGACTGGTGCGATGTCGGAATAATGGTTTCCGACTATCGCATCCTCCAGGCGAACACCAACCACTGCAGAGCGGCCCAGGACCTGCTAGTGCAGGTCATGGCCGAGTGGTTGGTGAACGTGGCGGTGATCGCCGAGCCCTACTCGATCCCCGGCAGCTGGCTGGGTGACGAGGACGGCTTAGTGGCACTAGCGGCGCGGTCTTCCACAGACTCCCCTCTTGTCTCGCTATTAGAGAGGGGACCGGGATACGTGGCCGCCGCGTGGGGAGACTTGGTCCTTGTGGGGGTCTATTTCTCCCCAAACCGCCCTCTTCAGGATTTCGAGAACTATCTCGGAGTCTTGGCGGCCGTGGTCGGTAGGGCGGCGCCGCGTCAGGTCTCCGTACTGGGAGACCTGAATGCCAAGTCGGTGACCTGGGGCAACCCGGCCACCGACGCACGTGGGCGGGCAGTGGAGATGTGGGCAGCCTCCTCTGGACTCTCCCTCTTGAACAGAGGAAGCGTCCAGACATGCGTGCGGCGGCAGGGTGGCTCAATAGTGGACGTCACTTTCGCCACCTCTGCGTTAGCCGCGCGCGTGCTGAACTGGCGGGTGGACCTGGTGGAGACTATGTCGGACCACCGCTACGTGCGGTTTGACATCTCCACCAGTGGCCCCGGAGGGACGCGGCCCCTCTCGGGGCGATCACCGTTTCCACGGTGGGCTCTCGCCCGCCTGGACAGGGAGGCGGCGGCGGAGGCGGCGTTCGTCCAGGACTGGATTTCGCCGCCTTCCGCCGGCCTAGATGTGGACACCGTGGCGGGGCACCTGAGGGAGTCTCTGACCGAGGTATGCAACTCCAGCATGCCTCGGTCTCGCCGGCCACTGCCCAATCGCGCCGTGTACTGGTGGTCGGTGGAGCTGGCGGGGCTTCGAGCAGCGTGTGTGGCGGCAAGGAGGGCCTACTCGCGGAGTCGGCGGCGGCGTCTACGGGACCGGGCCAACGAGGACCACCTCTATGAGGTATATTTGGAGGCAAAAATGGTCCTCGGTGGGGCCATCGCCGCCGCCAGAGACTCGGCGAGAGCAGAGCTGCTGGAGGGTCTCGACAACGACCCCTACGGGAGACCATACAAGGCGGCTCGCAACAAATTGCGTCCCTTTGGTCCCCCGGTCACCGAGACCCTGGAGCCCTCCTTTCTGGATGGGGTGGTTCAGTCCCTGTTCCCGTGCAGGGACGACAACTTCACCCCACCAGTGATGGGCCCACCGCAGGGGATAGCTCCGCCAGCTGAGGAAGAAGAGGAGGCCCCTCCTGTCACGGAGTCGGAACTTGGCGCGGCGATTCTCCATATCCGCGCCAAGAAGACAGCTCCGGGCCCCGACGGTGTTCCGGCGAGAGTGGTGGCGATCGCTGCCACTCAAATGGAGGAGAGGTTTCGGGAACTCTTCAGCACATGCCTTGCGTCTGGAAGGTTCCCGAAACCGTGGAAGGAGGGACAGTTGTGCCTCCTTCGCAAGGAGGGCCGCCCAGCAGACTCCCCCTCGGCATACCGGCCCATCGTTCTGCTCGATGAGGTCGGCAAAATGTTCGAGGGGATTGTCGCTGCCCGCCTAAAGGGCCATCTGCGGAGTATCGGACCGGACTTGTCGGACGCTCAGTTCGGTTTTCGGGCTGAGCGTTCCACGGTGGATGCGCTGGCCTGCCTTAAGGGCCAGGTCAAGGAGGCGATGGAAGCGAGGGACGGATTGTTGGCTGTGTCATTCGACATAGCCAACGCCTTCAACTCCGTTCCCCACTCCACCATCCTAGAGGCGCTCCGATTCCACGGAGTGCCTCGACACATGCGCAGTCTGCTGGCCAGCTACCTGGAGGATCGGGCGATCCTCCTGGTGGATAGGACTGGCCAAGTCCGGCGGTACGCCGTTGAGGCCGGCGTTCCGCAGGGGTCAGTCTTGGGACCTCTCCTTTGGAACGTCGGCTACGATTGGCTGTTGCGGGGAACTCTTCTCCGAGGTACGAGTGTTGTCTGCTATGCGGACGACACTCTCCTCACCGCCCGGGGGGGGAGTTTCAGGGAGGCGGCCAATTTGGCATCGGCGGGCGGATCCTTGGTTGCAGGGAGGATCCACCGTCTAGGCTTAACGGTGGCGCTGCACAAGACCGAGGCCGTGTACTTCCACGGCCCTCGGCAGCGCCCCCCACCTGACGCCCACATATTTGTGGAGGGCGCCAGAATTGAGGTGAAGGCCCAGATGAAATATCTGGGCCTTGTACTTGACAGCAGGTGGCGCTTCGGTCCGCATTTTAGCGGGCTGTCGTCGCGCCTGCTGAAGGCCGCGGGCGCCCTCTCGTGGCTGCTTCCCAACTTGGGGGGGCCTAGCGCGCGATGCCGGCAACTCTACGCCGGCATCTTGAGGAGTATGGCCCTCTACGGAGCTCCCATCTGGGAGGACTCCCTCCACAGGAGGGAGAACGCCGCGGCCTTGCGGGCACCCCAACGGGCTATAGCACAGCGTGTGGTGCGGGCCCATCGCACAGTGGGCTTTGCGGCAGCATGCGCTCTGGCCAGCACCCCTCCTTGGGAACTCGAGGCGTGGGTGCTCGCCAGAGTGTATGAATGGACGGCGGGGCGGAGGGCGAGAGGAGAACGCCCAGCCCCGGAAGAGCGGGCTGCAGTCCGGCGGGAGGCGAAAGACGCCATCGCCGTCCATTGGACGGGGGAACTCGCCACTGCAGCCTTCGGCCGCCGAACCCTCGACGCGATTGGGCCAGTCCTGCGAGACTGGCTCGAGCGGTCGCACGGGTTCCTCTCGTTCCGTCTTGTGCAGGTGCTGTCCGGACACGGTTGTTTCGGATCGTACCTGCATCGAATCGGACGGGAGGAGACGCCGTCGTGCCACCACTGTGGCGCGGCGGAGGACACGGCGCAGCACACCCTCGAGGTGTGCCCGTCGTGGTCCGAGCCGCGCCACAGTCTGAACGCGGTGATTGGATCGGACCTCTCACTCCCCGGCTTGGTTAACGCCATGCTGAGGGATGAGGGGTCCTGGGCGGCAGTCGCCTCCTTCTGCGAACACGTCATGTCCCAGAAGGAGGCGGCAGAGCGCACGCGGGAGGACGATCCTGCCGCGGCGCCGCTCCGAAGGCGGAGGAGGGGTCGAAGAAGACGTCAGTTTGAACGTCATCTCCGACTCCTCCCAGGTGGAGGCCAGCAGGCAACGGGTGCGGGGGCACCCTTACCTGTATTGCACAGGCCTCCACCAGTGTCGGACGGGAATGGCCAGGTGTTCCCGGCCATTCCCGTAGCCCCCCCAGTAACGGGGGGGCATGAGGGGCCCGCCAGCTAGGCGGGCATGCGCCGGGAGGGTTGTGGAAGAAAAGGCTGAGCCGTTATCCCATGGCCCTCCCAACACGGCGATGTGGGAACACCGCTGAGTTTTAGTGGGTATACTGTAGTGACAGGAGTCCCACATACCCCGACTCGTCCCCCACGAGCGGGCATGCGTAATGCATTTCTCAGCGTGAAAAAAAAAAAAAAAAAAAAAAAAAGGTAGACATACTCCTTCACAACTTCAAAAAGCGACCTTTGATGTAAATTGGTCTCGGCAAGACGTGTGAATAGTACATGACTTTCGTCTAGTTCAAATAAATACCGAGGCCAACCCGTCGAGAGGCTCCATTTAAGCTGTGCAGCATCTGGTCTAACTTTTTCAGCGTCTCTGCTATTATGGTATGTTGAAATAGTTTAGTGATTTGAATCCAACGTTAAACAAATTGCATACGTAAAAAATTTCCCGCATTCATTACGTACGATATCGGAGCCCTTTACTGTACGTGGTTCGATTGCACTTACTACTCGTTATGTTATAGTTGGTAATGTCCTGAACACAGAATATAATATACGTCCCATCACTACAAACTGTATGCAGGTGCCGTTCGGGGACTTAAAGTAATATTAGAAAACTGTTCCACCTAACCGCACTCATCAAAATTTTGTTTCAGTGCCGTTAGTGGAAGTGCTCAGGTGCCGTTCGGTCAAGTGCTGTTGAAATCAGTGCTCTTAGTGGAATGCCTCCCAACATGGGTAGGGGTACAGATGTTATACGTACAAGTTTTTATAATGTTCTCCTAAAATAGTAAATGTTAGTAAAAAAGTAATAAATACATGTATACGTAACCCTTCCAGATTTAATTTTTCTAAATGATGGTGAAATTATGGTTTCATGTTTAATAGTGTATATTGTATATATATATTTATAATTTATAATAAGTGTATGCTTTGTGTATGTATGTATTTATTGTATATGTAAATGGTACACCACTGACTACCTGCAGTATTGTTTCTCCTTCTCCCTTTAATCCATCCAAAGGTTGTCTGTAAAAGATTGCTATTAGCGATAAGACCGCCCATTGTGTCACCCTATGTAAAATTTCAGCATTTATATCTCTAATTTTTATGTCTTTCACATTCTGATGGAGTGTGTCCGGAATGAAAATACTAGAATAAATGTTTTTGGACAATATAAAAGGTATGATATTGGCTTTTGTAATGCCATCCTTGCTTTTCCAATGTCCGATAAGGCTAAACAATTGTACAAGTTAGTGATAAGGTAGATACTAATGAACAATTTAGTTTTTTTCTGCACTTGGCGATGTGAAAAAAAAAAAATCTCTAATTTTATGACGTACATAATAAAGAGTATTCTAATCTATTTTAAAACCGCATCAAAATCCGTTACGTACTAGTTTAGAAAAACAACACGACACACAGTCAGGAAAAGTGACTTTAATTCGTAACACGATAGATCTAATAGTTAGAACATTTTTTCATGACTTGAATAAACCACCCAAGACTTAGTACTGGTATAGCTAGTTTCTACCAAAGAAAAACTACAGAAGTAATATTTAACTCCGTTTTCCATATAACTCATGTTTGATTCCACGGTAGCAGCATGGCAATGTGTCATGTATGGCATTCCCCTCGATTAATCCTGCCAACTTGTCGTCTACTGCAATTTATAAGAAACTTGGGGCAGAATTGGGTTATTGGACCTATGGCACAGTCTGGAATATAGTGAACTAATGTAAGCATGTTATACGTAGAGAATTAGCTAACAGAGGTATTTCTATAAAATTCATCAACATCATTTGCTGGACATAGGCCTCCCCAAAGGGGGGTTTTGTCATAATCGCCAAGCTTGGCAGCCGGGTTGGCAATCGCAGTATGGTGTTAAAATTTATAGAGAAGACTGCAGCCCATTCTCTAGTAAGTCCCTTAGTCGTCCTTTACAACACCCACGGGAAGAAATAGGATGATGCTATTCTTTACGTCTGGCACCACACGGCCACCATCTTATCTAATGAAGTTAAAAGAAAAAAAAAAAAATTCTAAACTTTTAATTTCAAGTAACTACACTACCAGCGGCCGTAGACCCCCATAGTCAGCTAAAGTTTCATATTTTTGTTTCTTTTTTTTTAAAACGTTGCCCCACACTAGGAATTTCTCCTGTATCGTGGGTGCGTTTACAAACATTTACACTCACATACACGACAGTCAGACCCGGAACAACTACTTATAAGTCATACAAATATTTGTTCCGTGCGGGAATCGAACCCGCGACACGTAGCGCAGCAGTCAATCGCTTCACCACTGCGCCAACCGTGCCGTCCATTTTGCATTTATGGTCATTAGATAAAACCGATATGACCCATCATGTCTGCGGAGTTTCTCTAGTTAATTTGATTTGACCCTGTATTTTCAGCAAAATAAACAAAAACTATGTTTAGCTATCCAATAAAAAATCTAGTATATTATCCCAGCAAATTCGTCTCCCAGGCTTAAAATAATTCATGTAACGTCGACGCAGCACCCTAAAATATCTCATCCCTTCCAAAAAATTTCCGCCATCTTTAAACAGAATAATTTACGAATTTAGAACTCGAACAACGAAATTATGAATAGTCTAATTTCGTTACGAGCACCTGTAACCAAATACCTTTGTTCTGCACCTGTTTCTCTATTATAAATTCAGTATTAAAGATTTGAGTGAACTGTTACAACTCGTAACAGTGTAACGTTTGTGGTTACTGTAACGACATAGTTGCTGTACACCAGCCATACTCAAAGTGTGTTCCGCGGAACCCTAGGGTTCCGCAAAGCCTCTGTGGGGTTTCCGCAAAAATACTGGTCAGAATAAAAAAATAATACTAAAGGAGTGTCTACCTACTACATTTTATTTTACTCTGGTACCTGAGTAACATAATATCAATCTAAATATTTCAACAAAAGTAAAAAAATATATAAATTTTAATGGCAAGTAATATGATTATTAATGAAGAATACACATAAAACCATTTTTGATTACTTTAGGGCTCCGTCAAATATTTCGTTTTCGAAAAGGGTTCCGTCTCCAAAAAAGTTGGAGAACCACTGCTGTACACACACAAATGTGTTACGTATAGTTCGTATTGCGACCACATAATCTGACAGAGATAGGATTTTAGAGTAATTACTCTAAAATAACGCCTAATTTATTAGCTACATAGACATAATTTTAGAAGGTCTATGTTTTGTAAAAATATAATTTAAAATAGGATTTTTGAGATTTGACCAAGATGATACACAAGTAGTCTCTATACAATTACTACTCAGTGAACTATATACACTAGATAGGTACTACATAAAAGGTAGTTTAAATAAAATTAAATCGACTTCAGAAAGAAATTAACTGAAAATTATGAAATAATATTTTTAAATACGAAAAGAAATCAAAAGTATAGGTAATTTTTTGAAACTGGAACTTTTACTCGAATTGGAGTACTTTTACTGGAATTTTTCTTGCATGGACTAGAATTTGACCAAGGTTATGAGATGTTTTCTCTTTGACACACCAGTAGTTCATATCAATAAGCCAGGCCGTCACTCTTTACAAGTATTAGTCCATAACTTGAAAACTAGTGAACCGATTTTAATGAAACTTGCACTGTTCCCTTAGTTGAAGTAAATGTAAGTCAACTAATAAAAATGGTCACTATCTGATTCGTAGCTTCGGAGAAATGCGTGGACAAACATATACATATATACACTTATAAAAAAAAATATGTTTGTTTAATCACATCACACCAATATTATAAAGCCGAAAGTTTGTGAGTGGGTGAGTGTTTGTGTGTGTATGTTTGTTACTTCTTCACGCTCAAACGGCTGGACCAATTTTGACAAAATTTTGTATGGAGGTAGCTGACACCCTGGATTAAGACATAGGCACTGCGCCCCGCGGTTTTACCCGCGTAAGTCTCGATCCCGTGGGAATATCGGGATAAAAACTAGCCTATGTCTTAATCCAGGATGTCAGCCAACTCCATACAAAATTTTATCAAAATTGGTCCAGCCGTTTGAGCGTGAAGATGTAACAAACACACACACACTCACAAACTTTCACCTTTATAATATTAGTGTGATTTCCCACACAAAAAAATATTGAGGTATCACGGGACGACTGGCAGATGTGCAACATTGCACTACACACACAATTACACACTACTACATATAGACTATAAGTGTGTAGTGGCCGATCGCCACGCGGCATGCGTCGCCCCACCAGCAACCGGTTTTACGTGCGCCTATAGATGTTTCACATCAAAAATAAAAAGGCGTCAAAGTACTCGTCTGCATCGGTGTCGTCCGGAAACGTCTCCAGAAGACTGGCAGCGTTGCCACGTTGAATGGCAATGCTAATTCTTTGGCCAACAAACCACCCAGCCCTCTGATTAAATGAAGCGTCGACCAGTCGGCGAGAAATTAAATTAAAATACAAAATCTATAGATGAGTTTGGTGTCCATCTGTCTGGCCGTCGAGACCGTTTTTCTCACAAACAGCCAAAGGTTCTTTAATCAATAGCCCGAGGATATTGTAACCTATCAAGTATCATTGCAATAAATATCATTTGTTTTATGCTGTTCTTTCGGAGGCGATCGGCGGCGGCGATCTCTCGCGTCCAGCCCTGGTTCAGGCCATGGTTCGGAGCGAGAGTGCATGGGAGGCCGTCACCTCCTTCTGCGAAGCAGTAATGCTTATGCGTAAGCAATTATTATTATTATGCGTAAGCAATGAAGGAGGCGGAACGTTTGAGGCAGAGGCAGGGTTGGCGCCCTCATGCCCGTAGTCGCCGCAGGAGACGCCCTGGGCGTCGGGAGTCGCAAACCGATTTCCGGCCACCGTAGGCCCCGTAGGCCTGGGCTGGGACCGTAGGCCTGCGGACGGTGAGCGATGGGTAGCTCGCCGTCTGATAAGGAACAGACCCGGGTCGACGGCGTTGTGTTCCACGCGCGCCTCAAACAGATGTCAGCACGAATTGATGGGGTCCATTAGGGCTAATGCCTGCCAGGGTTGCGAATTTGTCCAAAAGGAATATCGTGGCCCTGGCACACAGGCAAATGAAGGATCACGGGTGGGTTTTAGTTAGTAAAAGTCTGACACGCTCCGAAGTTATTTGATAATTTCCCGCCCAAAAAAAAAAAAGTTTTGTTGTTTGAAAAGAGATTCCAGTCTGTACAGGAACGAACTCGGACATTATTGATGAGTAAAATCTTTCCTATCGCTTTCTATGGGAGTGATTTCGTGAAAAGGGACGGAAGTATGTAACAGGAAGTGACAGCTTGAGCATGGAATAAGTAAGTACTTTTTAATAGCATGGGTTTAGTAAGTACATTATAATGTAACATGTAAGCATGGAACTCATGGAATTAGTAAGTAATATAAAGATTGTTAGTAGAGGCTGTCGAATTACGACCAGTGGGCGACCACTAGTAATGAATATATTCGAATAAATAGTTGAGTATTTAGCTTTTTAAAAATTTTGAGGTTAATTTCTGTCGCTGCTCAGTTGCTTATTACCGAGGTGAGATGTTAGATGTTACACATATGCAACTACTGTAAAGCTTGCTCATTGTTTTTTGAAACGAAAACCACCTACTTGTATTAAAATTAAAATGTCTGAAATTAATGCATAAATGTTTTATTTTATTTTTACTCTCATCTTTTGTTTATAGGTATTTTATTTAACTAACATCCTTGAACTGTAATGTAACCTCTATACATTGCATATACCGATATAAATAAACCAATGAATTCTGATTTTAGTGTAAAATACATTTCTATTTCACCGTGTTGTAATAAACCTTGTGGTTTTCAATCTAAGATGGGATTACCTCATTGATTCCCATGAGTGTTCTGCGGCTTACAGATTACCAGGGGGATACATAACATGGGATGAGATGTGATCGCTATTATACAAGGGAAGTGGATACCAATATCCTCTTCCCTGACGTGGGTTTCCTTCCGAATATTACTAATAATATTCGCTTGATTATGGAGGAAATCCTCATACAATATTAAATTATTAAACAAATATATAAGGCATATGATATTTTAACTGCCCGGTGGATCACACTTCGGTAATACAGGTACCTTTCGTGAAATTGTTAGTAAGGCGTTGTTGGCCTTTCTTGAGGAGCTAGGGCGGATCGAATAGTGGATTTTCCCAACTGTACGCAAAATACGCGCATTGACGTGGAGTTGCGGACACCAGCTCGTATTTCCTATTACAATACATCCTGTATAATTAAAAAGGATGTATCAAATAAAAATCTGAAAAAAACTGAACCAACTACTGAGAACGGAAACAGATAAAGTTCTGGTCTGTCTGTTAGTAGAGAGCTCTTTCAGTGCTAAGATATTTTCCTCCATATAATATCACTATTCAATTCTCAATCATTTATTGCTTACTACCACTGCTTAGCCAGGATACACTCAAACAAACATACCACAATCTCCATCCATGTACTAAAAAATCTCCACAAAAAAAACAGGAAACCTGTAGCTCGGAAATTACAAAATCCCTTCGTAATTTCGCCCTAGAAAATCACCACCTAACTTTGAATTAAATACGCACCTTAACCGGAATAAACTTTACCAAAGCTTACCTTGGTAGAATTTCATCACGGAAATCTAAGAAAGGAGAACCACAGACGTTCCCATTCCTTCTCAGACACGTTGATGCAAATTTATTTTTACACCCTGTAAACTGAAAATTCCGTCTTACCTTTCAGGAGACAAGGTTGATTTTCCCTCTACCGTTTCCCAGTAAAAGATTCTGCCAATATGGAGGTTAGAACAATTTGTAAGTGCAGGGACACACGGAGTTTTAATTTGGCTAGTCGGTTCGTAATATGTAGTCGCGTGGCGAGTTTTTTAGTGTAGAACTAAGTTTAATGCGCTCGTTTGAATTCGGTAGAGTGCAAACTCAGTTTTATTCGAGTGCTTTTAGAATTTCATTTTAGTTGGATATTTTTGCAGGTGGTAGGTACTTGAGTTCTTTGTGAAGAAGTACGTCCGGGGAAGTACTATCACCATACCTTTTTTACCCCCAAACAGCGTTACTGTGAAAGAATGAATGATAATATAGAAGAAGATTTGCAAGAATAGCTATAGCTAACATACGTTCTTAAAATCTATGGGTATCACTTTATTCGACATTTCAGCTGTGCAAATATACACATTTAGTAATTAGCAATAACATAAAAATACTAATAATAATTTCATAATTTAAACTTAGATTACAATGCAATGTATTCGTCTGCTCCACAACGTTAATAACACAATAAATATGCCAAAATGAAAGGCATTGCTAATACTGCCTCCCAATGACAAAGGTAGTAGAGAGAGTATATTACTATCGATTCTATTGTACAGTTCCTATAACTGCGATCTATTCTGAACCATTGGTATCCGTGCCAAACAAAGGCACAATTAGTGCTTTGTCACGAATTTCTAGTCAATTAAACCGATTAAGGAGCACGTGGCCGATTACTGGCACTGGCGGTTTTAGACTGTTACTGGGTATTTTCACACGTTCGACGATGTGTTGATCAAAGGTTTGTTGATTATTTATATGACTAACTATCCACTTTTCAAAGAAATCACGTTGAATTGACCGTTTGGTTACGAGCCTGTCCGAAAGGGATATCGTGGCCCTGGCACACAGGCATCTGAAGGAACCCGGGTGGGTTTTAGTCAGTAAAAGTCTGACACTCCCAGAGCGGGAGAAGTTATTTGATAATTTCCCACCCAAAAAAAAAAGGCGTACGGTGACCGAGCTTCGAGTATATTTTGAAACTAATTCAAATATGAAACAAAATACGACCCTGGTTCTTTACAAAAGATGGATAGAAAAGATCATAAATGACCTTCATCTTAAGAAGATGAGCTTTATACAAAAAGTAGTTTAATTACTACTGCTTAGGTAGACTAGACTAACTTGTTTACAATTTAAAAAAAAAACAATAAACTGTGAGTTATGGTCTTGAGTACATACAAAAATCCCATAGAAAAAGCACTTTCAGATTTTACCGAATATTCTATTTTCCGCTCAGACCAAATAAAAAACCTAGACAGAGCGCTGTCAACAGTGACGTGAAGCCGGTTTCGTAAATATGTGTGCACTCACGCCAGTAGCACACCTCGGCCGCGAAACCATCACAGCGAAACCGCAGTATTTAAATTGTACTGGTTCGCGTCATGTTTCGCTACTCGAATCGGATGCGAGTAGCGAAACATCACGCGAACCAGTACAATTTAACTACTGCGGTTTCGCTGCTATGGTTTCGCGGCGGAGATGTGCTACCAGCGTTAGTTGCAGTAAAAACTGGTGTAGTTTTGGTTGTAAATGTGTGCGTGTGAGCGTGTATGCACAGAGATTGGTGTAGTTTTGCATGCTTCACTTTATTCTTCGCAGCGCTCTGTCTAGGTTCTTTATTTGGTCTGAGATTTTTCGGGTAACTTTTCCATTTTTTCTTTCTCTAAAAACCTAATTCGGAATACTACAAACATAGAAAAACCAGTCGACCCGTTCTCAAGTGATGCGCTCACCATTAAGCACTTATAATTGTTTTGTTTTAATTTATAATACTGGCCAAGTGCATGGCGGACCACGCAAAATGAAGGGTTTCCTAGTTGGGATGAATTTTATCCTAAGAATAAACTTATCATTAGAGATGTAGAATATATGTTCTCACATACATTCCAACTGCAAATGTAAGTTGGTGGTTGGTCGACTATTACTCCTTAACTTGTAGAGCATACTTAGCTGTGATAGTTTTCTTTTTAACTTCGTTATATACAGGTTGTGGCGTAAATAGTGGTCCAACGTTAAGGGGTCGACACGCGGTATATTCAGCTACCACATACCACAAATTGTTTTTTTTTTACCATGGGTCTCAGACTAAAACATTTTTTTTGAAAAATTAACACCTCACGTTACTAATTTAGCTCTAATTTCAACAAAAAACATTATTTTCCTATTTTGTTTTTGGTTTATAACTGCTGAATGAATGTGCTATCTTATGCAAATAACTGTTTTACTGTAAACTTATAGATTAAGTAGTGTATTTTTTTAAATTTAACTCCTTTTCAATTTAAATGGCAATATTTTTATTTCAAATTATGGTATCACTTATTATTATACGAGATTAGAATCTGCATTTAATGTACAACTTTTTTCAATAATGGGCACCGACAGTGTAGTACATTTCTTTTACACCGTTCGTGCCCAGTCTCTTGATTCTCTGAAGATTATAGTTAAAATTTTAAATAAACACGTTTTTCTTTAATTTCTATAAGTTTACAGTAAAACAGTTATTTGAATAAGATAGCACATGTATTCAGCAGTTATAAACCATAAACAAAATGGGAAAATAATGTTTTTTGTTGAAATTAGAGCCAGATTAGTAACGCGAGGTGTTAATTTTTCAAAAAATAAAATAAAAATGTTTTATTTTGAGACCCCTGGTAAAAATAAAAATCAAATTGTGGTATGTGGTAGCTGAATATATCGCATGTCGACTCCTTAACGTTGGACCACTATTTACGCCACAACCTGTATATACTACTACCGCAATTTTTTTCACAGATCCAAAAACAACCATTTAGCTAGCAGACACTTGACTCTAAAAATGGTTTTCACATACCCAAAATATTTTTAAGCAGCTTATCTAACGATACCCCACACTATGCGAAAAACGAGAAAAAAAAATGTATCCCCACTTTACGTGCGAATGAGGTAACCTACACTTTTTTTGTTTGAAGATTTTATTTTACTATACTTTGTCGGCGTAATTAATATGTATATCTATGCCAAATTACAGCTTTCTACTACCAAGAGTCTCTGCGCTAAGCCGCGGACAGACAGACCGACATGGCGAAACTAAGGGTTCCTTGTTGACTACGGAACCCTAAAAGGTTCATCTAGGTTTAAACCTATATCCCAAACCTCCAACAAACTGGACGCAATACAAGTTCGTATATCAGTCGGTAATGTTATCTGAATCGGGTCGGTATCTAAGCAATTTTCTATATACTGGTACCGATTGAATGGCTGCGGTGTGAGCCAACACATTTGTAGCTGAAAAAGGTAAATATTTTCAATGTGATTGAAATTAAGTTATTGGGAAAGTTGAAAAATAAATTGTAGATAACATGAATACCTCTCAATAAGTTGGAAAAATATCAAAACTGTGTTTTGTATGTTTGAGTTATTTCCTGAACCCACTGCAGCTACTTCTGTCAATTATAATGTGTGTACTTTGCATTGAAAGATGTTTGCAAATTATCACTCAAAGATCTCATGAGTTTGTTGTTTAATATCTTTAGTTTAGTTTTACTATTGTTTTCTCAGTTAGTTTTAATCATGGTCTGGCAGTTTGAGTATTTTATACGGCCTACCCAAATGTCCTTTCTTTGGTATTGTTCGTTGAATCGTTAAGCTCCTTAAGTTCTGAGTTGAGCTGCACGACTTCTGATAAATGCGTGCACTGACTGGACAAGTCCCCTCAATCTGTGTGGTTCTTTCATCAAAAGATCATTTCAGGCACCAATCTTTCGGTCTTCACATGATCTGACCAATATTATGTCTGGACTTTAAAAGAGACGTGATCTCTTTTTTCGGCCTCTCTTCTCAGAGTAATCAGATACGAAACGCCAACCTCAACAAGTTTTTAACATATGATTGATGTGTAAAGTATTTGTATAAACATACTTACAGAAATTAATCATTTATTATTTATCACCCGGAACACTGTTGGAATGGGCAAAACTTTCCCCGGACAAACTCACCTACAAAATGATTCACTACAATTTTCAATAATCACCTCTTCTTTCCGTATTTGTGTTCTTTCTTTGCATCATGTTTAACGAAACTAAATGTATTTTTTTTCTTTCCTTTCGAATTCATATCATAACATCACGCCAGTAATCAGCAAAGGTGGCTACAGTAGGTACACCCGCATTTCACCAGTTATTAATGTTTAAGGCTCATGTAATAGGGGGCGAGCCACTTTTTCCATACCTGAAGGGTGCCAAACGGAACTCTATTACTAAGCCTCCGCTGTCCGTCCGTCTGTCCGTCAGCGGGATGTATCTCATGAACTTTAATAGGTAGACAGTTGAAATGTTCACAGATTGTGTATTTCTATTGCCGCTCTAACAATACATAGTAAGTATAAAATATAGTAAGTTTATTTTTTATTTTATGTATCCTCGTAGTGTTTTCTACTCTAACACGTCTACATCTCTTTGTCTATTTTCCTATCGCAGGTATTCTGGAAGAGATTTCTCTAGAAATAACCATCACCTTTGTACATATTTTTCTGTTCCTTTCTTCTTGTTTGTTTATATGTGTGTACATAAACTGTTATATAAATAAATAATAAAAGTTAAAAATTCAAGAGGCCTCCAAAGACAAAAAAAAATATTCGTCATTTTTTGCTTAATATTGTAAGGTGTTACGGAACCCTTCGTGTGCGAGTCCAACTCGCACTTGGCCAGTTTTTCTTGGTCTAATCCACTCGTTAGTCTAGTTGTCACAAACACTATACAGTTACTGCTGAGCATGAGCTATGCTAGGACAAGTGTTATAACATTTTTCCAAACACAACAGCAATCCGGATTCTAAATATACAAACAGTACCTACACCTCAGCCTACCCTTCGACAAGGTGCGCGCCCTAGCGCCCCTAGTCACCGCAGGAGACGCCCCGGGCGTCGGGAGTCGCAAGCCGATTTCCGGTCACCGTAGGCGCGGACCTGTGGACAGTGAGCGATAGGTAGCTCGCCGTCCGATAAGAACCAGGCCCGGGTCGACGGCGCGGTGTGTTCCACGCGCGCCTCAAAGAGATGTCAGTACCAACTGACAGGGTTGCGAGTTTTTCCGAAAGGGGTATCGTGGCCCTGGCACACAGGCAACGGAAGGAACACGGGTGGGTTTTAGTCAGTAAAAGTCTGACACGCCCTCCCGCTCCGCCCAGAGCGGGAGAATTTATTTGATAAGATCCCACCCAAAAAAAAAAAGCCTACCCTTCGAAGAATACACGCGTAAAGTTAACTTTAAATTCATCAACATAAAGAAGGGTGATGACCATACCAGCATCCCCACAACTTGTAAATCCATGTACCCATTTACCACCCCCATCTCCTCAAGCAAGATGATAAGTATTAGGAACATCTGTGGTGGGCAATCGCCTCCGAAGTAATGCCTCGCTTAAGGCGAATGAACGAGCCCCATTTGTAAAACGATATAAGAATATGTCGCTCAGCTTATTTAAGATAATAATCCTACGTGGGAAGGATATTATATTTACACATGGTATGGTTATGTTTTTGGATGTGAAGAAGTAATTTTCGTGGGTTCTGAATTGTGATCTTTTATAAGTACTTTGACATCTAACTCTTTGATACTCTGACATTAAATGATACTTTGACATCCTAAATAATTATGTGTGTTCTCTCAATTTGTAATTTTAATTCGTAATTATGCAATCAATAATGTTAATACTAACCTAATAATCTCTATCCATGGATAATTGTATGTATGTAAAGTACCTAATATTTGCACGCCACACTTGGCAGAATGTGATTATACATACCATTGACTAATCTAAGATCATATCATATTTTGACAAATAAATATATAAGATTTCCTTGTTGTGCATTTTATATTGGATAACGATTATCTTGTTCAACAGTAATAATAATTTATACGAATATAATCAATAATAAACACAACACCACACCTGTATTCCCCTAAGGGATTGGCAGGGGTGTAGTACGTAATTTTGCCAGTTATGCCTAAGTCCCATTTTTGACATCATCAGCATCAGCATCTGCATCTGCCTAAGCTTTTCCCAACTATGTTGTTGGCTTCCAGTCTAACCGGAGGCAGCTGAATACCCGTATTTTACTTGGACCGACTGCCTGACTTCCACAACCCAGTCACTAGGTAAATCGAGCACCGTTTTTTATTTTTAGAAGCAATAACTAGGTAGGAAGGTAACCATAATTAGGAACAATGATTTCAGGCTATACTTTAAAAAATTGAAAAGATTAAATGCTTAGATGGTTTGGTCATGTAGGATTTGAATGAAAAGCGACTAACAAAAGGTATTTACAAAGCACATGTGAATGGAAACGCCGGGAGGGGACGTCTTAGAAGGACATGTAGTAATCTTATTGGTGACGTTCTTCAGAAAGGTCAAGTACTCGCAACCGGCGTGCGTGTATGAACAGATGAATGAACGTAAACGAAGCAAAAGGAAGTGAGGATAATAGCAAGTGGCGCTTTGTAGTTTCTGCCTATCCCCATGGGAAGAAGGCGTGAGTTTATGTATGTGTTAAGTATGTACTTACATCTAGTAAAACGCCATTAGCAGCCACACTGCTGCATCAGAATCATTATTCAAGGGAGCGATGTTTTTACGACCTCTCTGTATATTCGGTATCCATATTTTTTACTATTCTCAATTTCTCATGCAAAGATTGCATGTATGTTATATAATATTTTTTTATGCAGAATTGGGTCACATATGTCAGGCTTAGATACATAAGGCACTTCTACCAGGCAATATTTTGGGTAAAAATAAATGCTTTTTAAATGGATATTTTGTTTCATTTAGAATTTCAACAAAAATAATGTTGCTAATGGTAATAATGGTCTCATCATCTTTATTATTAACATTTCAGCCGAAAGACGTCCACTGCTGTATATAGGCCTCCCCCAAAGGGGGGTTGGCCATAATCGCCAAGCTTGGCAGGCGGGTTGGCGATCGCAGTATGGTGTTAAAATGCATAGAGGACGCTGCTGCCCATTCTCTAGTAAGTCCCTTAGTCGCCTTTTACAACACCCACGGGAAGAAATAGGATGATGCTATTCTTTACGTCTGGCACCACACGGCCAATCATGGCCGGCTTGTTGGTCTAGTGGTGAGACTGCTGAGAGTGCGTTCCCGGTTAAGATCACCGGGTACCGGGTAGTACAAAGTGTTATTGGGTTTTCCTGTTAAGAAATTTTAGCACCAGCCTATACTGAAAGTATTTGTTCCCGTTTTAAATGCAATGGACTAGGTAGCTTGGAGGGGCTCGTGGCTAAGTAATAATAGAATAGAATACTTTTTATTATGTACACCATAAAAGTTACAGATATAAATGTTTAAATTTTACATAGGGTAACACAATGGGCAAAATGGCAAAGGTTGTCTGTAAAAGATCGTTTTAGCGATAAGACCTCGCTAAAACGATCTTTTACAGACAACCTTTGGATGGATTAAAGGGAGAAGGAGAGACAATACTGCAAGTAGTTAGTGGTGTGCCATTTACATATACATTAAATACATACATAAAGCATACACTTATCTATATAAATATACAGTGTGTCTGTATAAGGTGTGGCGAAAATTAATGGTGTGGTACGGACCATCAAACTGGACAACTTTCTTCCGGGGACCAACATCGTAATCGTGAAAAAAATATCAGTCGTCCCATAGATTTGGTCGAGTAGGTATTGAAGTTTTGTAAGGGACGACGGATTTTTTCCGTTGATTGTTTTTTCAGTTTGATTGTATGTAACACACCCTTAATCTCTATACAATATACAATAATAAACATGAAACAAGAGGTGTTTAGGGAGAGAGGAAGTATTTTTTTACCTGAATTTTAAAAGTGGACAAGTTGAAACCACAAGAACAATCATGTTGAAACCACAGATTTTCACTTTTTCATCCACATTTGCATTTATATGTATAATGTTACACATGTTTACAAATAAATATATCTTTATCTTTATCTTTACAATGATTGAGCACGCCTTACCGACACGGGCAAAGCATTCCATAACCGTACTACTTGAACTGTAAAAGACTTGTCGTAAAAGCTGGTGGAATGCATCGGCATCTCTCAAGTAAAAATAGCCGCATGGGTGGATAGATCAGGTTAAGCTAAGCTTGCATGTGTGAGTACTATGTACCTACCATCAACTGGTATGTCTTTCATTGACTTGAATGTGCCCTGGCGGCTGAGAGTGTGTAATGATCACTCAAATGTCCCGCTGATGGTGACGTGTGTGTTGTTACATCATTAAGTTCTCCATAGGAACCTACTACGCTTTGGAATGGGCAACTAGCTTCATCTCTCTGACTGACCGACCCCTTGACAATTCAAAAGTGCCTGTAATTGGTTTATTTGAAATAAATGCTTTGAGTTTGAGTTTGAGTTCCCTTCAAAATGGTTGGCCAATGGTGTTGATCTATGCGTCATGTTCGTGAACGGGTGCCGTCAGTAGAGACAGGTCATTTCTTAGCTGCCATGGTTTTTTTTTATCTTTTTACACAGACGCATATGAGGCTTTGCATCGTTCTCACGTGTGTGAGTTTGAGTTTTGAACTTGCCGCAGTTGGTCCGTGGATGGTTTACCATCTTTACCCGGCTTGGGCCCGGCTATCTTTCATGGATCTTAGACACTCGTTAGGGGCCGGCAGAAGACCTAAAATCTGACAACCAGTATTAGCAAGTGGTATTGTATTACCAGTTACTGGGTTGTGGAGGTCAGATAAGCAGTCGCTCCATGTAAAATACTGGTATTCAGCTGCATCCGGTTAGACTGGAAGCCGACCCCAGTATAGTTGGAAAAGGCTAGGCAGATGATGATGAGACTCTGTTGCTAGGTAACTACTTATAAGTAGAGATTAACTACAATAATATGGCCGCGCCCCTCCAAAATTCAAAACGTTTGAAAGTATTTGTACGCATTTGTGTGTAATGAGACGGCCATCAAACAAAAACAAATCACGGATTTGTTGCTCGACTAGTGGTGTATTAATCGCTCATTATTATGAAAACGACACGTGCGTTGTGTTGCGCGATCGGCTAGTTATGATTAGTTGACCAACAAATCTGGTAATAAGTGAGATATTACGAGTACTTACAACTACATACAAACTCTTTCGTAAGGATGTGACTACACACATTGAAATAGTAACTTGGAGGGGCGAGCCAAGTTATCGAAGTTTATCTCTACCTAAATTACTTATAAGTACCTAGTTACAGAAATGTGAGTGTATAAGTTATACACTTGAGAAAACAAACATGATTTTATATTACAAAAATAATGACTGTGTAGTTTTCTACAGCAATGCAATTTCGCTAGTACTGCTGAACAGTTCATATTTGTACTAGCGTGTCTAGTACTACTTACGCTCGTGTTGTGTTATTTCGATAGTTCTTTCGTATCGCGTTGATGGTAAGTAATAAACAAGACTTTTTCATTGTAACTTGGCAGAAGCACCAAACAGCTTGAAAGCCTCTTCACAACGATTCGAACTTTAACCTTTGCAATAGATTTTTTAAAGAACAGACAAGGTACACCTGTACTTTGGAATCAAGTTTTATGTAACATAATGCACATACAGACTCATGCCTTCTTCCTTTGGCTTCGTTTATAAAACAAACACATAAATACATAATATTTTGATTTAAAAGAATGTCAATGGAGTTTGACTGCGTTGTTGCGGAACTAGATTCTACTTTCTACGAGTAACTGACCTACTCCTATATCTTTTGAAGTGCCTGTAAATGTTTTATTTAAAATGGGATATTATAAATCGCATATCAAATAAATAATCGCCTATCAATACATACTCATCATTTATATTCTTTTTTACATCAAATAACTTACTTCACTACAAATAAACTAAATGTTTAACAAAACTCAAACTGCAGATAATTCGAAATTATACATCAATATAACATTACTTTTTTCCTCAAAATGCAATACAGTTAAATTTATTTTTGTACAAAAATACTACATACATAGCATAAGTACTGACTGCACAGCAAATTTTCCATATTTCATAGCAAAACAACTATCCCAGTCGCATATTAACCAGTAAGTACAACAAAACCTGTTAATCATATTTGTTTTAATTTTCAAGAAGCCATGCTCGGCAAATTTAATGATTATTATAACAAAAAAATCCTTTTACATGGCATTATTTCTAAAAGCAGAACAAATTAACTGAAAAAAGGTTCGCTCCTTAACCAAGGAGTTGGGCAAACTACATCAATGAAAGTCATGAGTCTCTGTCTCTCATAAGATCACAGCATAATGCTGATGGTCGTTTTGCGTGGATGTGATGCACATTTTCCCCCAACTTGGTCTTTTTTTTGTAGGTTTTTTTTTTCTTTGAGTCGTGATTTACCACAAATAAACGTATTTTCTATCTTTATTTTTCTTCTAATAGCGACCTAACCAAAAACTGCATCAAAAACAGCTCAGTAATTCTACAGAAAAACACACAAACATTTAAAAACTTCACACAACCATTAAAGCAAACAAGATCGTTACCAACGTACATACTTTACCTCAATCGCAAACCGTCTTTTTCCTTTTAAAAATATATATTATTAGGGCACATCTACACTGGCGTTTTATCGAGTACTGGAGTCGTTACGAAATCATTACATTTTATGGAGCAAGAAAATGGGCCGCTTGCCCGAACCGTATTTCATTAACATGGTGTGTACTAAGTTTTAGTAAGCTGAGCGAGGAAGGCATGTGTTGGTTATCAGCTAGGTTTAAGATTACCCGAAATTATTATCAGTGGTAAATGTAAAAAAAAAACAAAATGAATTAATTTTTGACAATTGTTTGAAAATTTGTCAAAAAATTACCGACTTTGAATTTTAAAATGTCGTGTTTTATATGTTACCTATACTAATTATTATAAAGAGAAAAGATTTGTTTTTTTGTTTGTTTGTAATGGATAAACTCAAAAACTACTGAACTGATTTCAAAAATTATTTCGTATATACAAAGCTATATACAGCAAGCTATTACAGCGCATAACATAGGCTGTATTTTATCTAAAAAAAAAACTATTAGAGATCTCTACGAAAATTACAATAATGTAACCCAAGGTATCAAAAAGTCTATAAAAGACATTATTTGGCGTGCGCTGAGAAAATTATTGATAGTACATAAAATAATGTACTACATGTACTTGTCATTATCCACAAAAAAGTCCGCGAGGCTATATGTCTAACTGTTATAGTAAAGGCTCAATTATCGTTTTTTATTCGACAAATTAGTAAAACGCGGGTAGAATCGAAAGGTGATGACATTCGTATCATAATATTAAATCTTATCCAACTGACGGCATGGTTGGCTCAGTGGTTAAGCGATTGACTGCTGAGCTGCGTGTCGCAGGTTTGATTCCCGCACGGAACAAATATTTGTATAACCTACAAGTAGTTGTTCGGGTCTGGCTATTTGTGTATGTGAGTTTAAATTTTTGTAAACGCACCCACGATACAGGAGAAATTCCTAGTGTGGGGCAGCATTTTGTTTTTTTTTAATCAATGTTTATTATGTACATGTAAATTCATCTTTAAACTATTCGAATCGGACCTTTTGTTTAGAAGTTATGACGGTATAAAAATGGTAAAATAAGAAAAATGCCGCCGATGCACAGTGGTCTCGTTAGTAGGTCATAGGCTTCCAATGGCAATGACTGAGCTAAGCCATTATATCTGGTTCAGTTACCCACTAGTTGTCATACTACCTGAGGGTATAAAAGGTTTTGCAATCTATTGTTCGCAACATTCCTTTTTTGGCATCGGAAGTAAACACATGTAATTAGTCATCAACCGTGTTATCACCAAGCGCTAATTACCCTAAGACGCGACGCGTGTTTTCAAGATCGAACTTGTTTGTGACCTGTTATTTTGCAATAGACATTCAAGTTACAGGTATGTATTATTAATTTACTTTACTATTTTGCATTTTTAATCCACCATTTTTTTTAAATAGAGTGCTACGCCGCAGCTTTTCTTGCGTATTTATTTCTGTATTTTTTTTATATTGAAGCTTTTACTTATGTTTGTATCTACTTGTGCCATTGAATTAGGTATAAAAATGTCGCTTAAAATCTCTACTACTAGAAATTTAAAAAAAGTACTTGCGGCATGCTGCATCTGTAAGGTGCAGCCAGGGTCTAGGCCGAGCGGCTGGGCGCGTAGCACTTGCTACGAAATATGTATTGTTTTTGATCCGCATTTAACTGTTTGTTGTTTTGTTTTAGGTTAGTATTGAGTGTTCTTTTAAAAGAATGCTTGTACTAGATACTTGGCTGTCTATGAAGGACAGCAATTCCGAACTGCAACGGTGGCGTCGAGTTTTTCAAGCCCTGATATCTAAGTACGGAGACTGGCTGAACGAAATTGAAGTTTGCGTTCTGTCAAATTGTGCAGCAGCAGGGAGCCACGACACTCAACGGCCAGCAGCAGAGGCTTCGACGAGCACTTAACAGCATCAGCACAGGAAGGACTTCGAAGAGTGTAGCAAGAGATCAAAACGCCGCAGGCTTGTAGAGTTAACTAAAGTAGACAGTTCCGCGATCAATTATTTGTTGGATGATTCAAGTCGATCTAACGCCGCTTACGCTTCTTTAAATTTCAACACTGATGAAGTCTTGTCTCTCATAACTGAGACTAAACTGACTAAACATCAGTATCTTATGATGAAAGAGTTCATTAATGCAAAATCACCGAATGCATTACCATCTTATCCAAAAGTGTTGGAAGCTAAGAAGCGGTGTTATCCATCGCAAGAGTTTATCACGGAATCATCGGCTGAAGTAGAATTACAATCATTGTTAGACCATACTGCATGCCGGATACTAGAATCCCAAAAACACGTTTTAAATAATATTGACCTTAATAAAGAATTTGTTTTAATTGGAAAATGGGGTTTCGATGGGAGTACGGGGCACAGCGAATATAAACAGTGTTTTGGTGATTCTGGTATCGAGGATGATGGCAGTATGTTTCTTACTTCATATTGTCCTCTCCAATTAGTTTGTAAGTCAAATACTTCCGACCCAGACCAAATAGTTTGGAAAAACCCGCGCCCTTCCTCCACGAGGTATTGTAGGCCTATTCGATTCCAATTTGCCAAAGAATCGAAAGACCTTTCCGTGCAAGAAGAAGCTTATTTCAATACTAAAATTGACAGTTTACAGCCATCATCTTTCACTCACAATGGATGTGAAATAAAGGTGCGGCATTCTTTACAATTAACCATGGTTGATGGTAAAGTGTGCAGTGCTCTGAGTGATACATCTTGTAGTAGGTGCTATATTTGTGGTTTAACCCCAAAGACATGAATGATATAGATAAATCATGTAGCAAAACTGTAGACAGTAGTAAATATCAATTTGGACTATCTCCTCTTCACTCGCATATCCGATTCTTTGAATATTTTATTCACGTTACCTATAGATTAGATTTCAAAAAATGGCCGGCGCGTTCTTCAGACGATAAAGTTCTTCTTGCACAGAAAAAAACAACATGTCCAGCAACAGTTTAGGCAACGACTTGGTCTAATAGTCGACAAACCGCGAAGTGGAGGAAGTGGCACATCCAACGATGGAAACACTGCCAGAAGGTTTTTTTTCTAATTCAGCTATTTCAGCGGAAATTACTGGATTAGACAAAGACCTTATTGACAGATGTCATAATCTGCTGCAGTGTCTTTCGTCGGGATACAAAATGAATAACGTGGCTTTTAAAGAGTATGCTCTAGACACAGCACGTAAGCTTGTTGCTACCTATCCATGGTACAACCTGCCCTCGTCTGTACATAAGGTCCTCATTCATGGTTCGGAAGTAATTGACCACACATTGTTGTCAATAGGTGAGCTTTCGGAAGAGGCCGCCGAATCTTGCAATAAGTTAGTTAAACAGTTTAGGCGTGACAACACGAGGAAAATGTCCCGGGTTGTCACAAACACCGACTTGATACATAGACGTCTTCTTAATTCGGATCCTTATATTTCTGGTTTGAGAAGGTTACCACGGAAGAAGAAGTCTATTCTATCTAAAGAGGTGTTGAATTTGTTGTCGGTATAGAATAAAATGTATATAGTTATATAATAAACACTAGATTTACATTATTTTAGATACAGCTCCTATTATGTAACTATTACATAAACATGTAAATAATATATTTTTTGTCCATTTCTGTATTTGTAGTTAGGTAATAATTAGGTATTTACTTTATTTTTATTATAAAAATGTATATATTTCAGTTTATTAGTTATTAAGTTCCAATTCCTTTATTGTATTTTAGTAAGTATTTCGTCAAGTACAATAAATGCATTATTTATTCTAATAAAATAAGTTTTTAACATTAATTCGGTTTTTTCATTGTATTGAAAAATTTGACATGAAGTATTACAAAAAAGCATAATAATAATATTTAGTATTGATAACGACAGTCATTACCTTCGCGAAACCCTATGACCGCCTCTCTTAGGGCGCGGAACCACTGTGCGATGTGAGTGAACAGCTAGACGCTAACTAGAAACAATTAAATAGTAACAATAATAAACTTTGCATAAAAATTATAATAAATAAAAAGATCGCAACCATTAGTATTCGAAAACTATTTTTTAAACGGCACGGAGAGTGTTGAACTTTGTAGGCGAAGATACGAAATCGCAGGCGAAGTGCTAGTTGAAACAATAGTTAAGGCCAAAAATGAATTGACGCGTAGCGGTAAGCTACGATGCTTGCTACGCTGTCGTAGCTACGTAGCAGTGACATCTGCTACGGCGTAGCTCGCGGTAGGGTACCATAATATTTAAAACTTCAATCAATGCCCTGCAAATATTGAATAAATTTATAAGACCAACGCATAATTACTAAGCTGCGGCAGCTTTAATTAGCGTTGTTAATTTATTTAAAGAATATTTATTTGTCGTAGCAACAACACTGATCCGGAAACGTCAATTAGAGTACTTGGGTGAGGTCAATTTATGAAGTAGCAACACTGGATTGACGGCTGTCAATTGTCAGTTGACATTTGATATTTTTGAAGTTTGTGAAAGGAAAGATTGTTATACAGACTTCAGAATTGACGGAATTTTGGTCGAGACGCGCTTGCTAGAGTTTCCTTTTACCATTCTATATTGAATTCACCATGTTTCCATTTTATTTTTCTAAATCTGATTGCATCCGCCTAGTTTCGTGATATTTTTATGATTATTGAACTGTAGCACCTTATTAGACACTTGTACTAAGTGCTTTGAATTTTATTTCGGTTCCCCATCCAACATGGCCAACCACTCTGATAACGAGGAGACTGAGATGCCTTCGATATATTTTTAGTTTGAGTAAATAATTTTAGTTTTTTTTTTAAGCACTTGTTCTGCCTGCAATTGTTTTGTAAAACTGAAGTATTGCTTGGGCTTGTGCCACTGCCTTTAATACAAGTTATTTCATAACTTAATAAGGGTACTAGTTTTGTTAACTAGCATAAGTCAAGTGTACCAACAGATGATACTATTTAATGTTAACAATGTTATACTTGTCAAAAAATTATAGGCCCGTTTTGACATTTAACTTGAATCGATTTATCATATCGAGTACCGAGTCGTATGGTTACTTCACTAGTTACGGCGCGATGGTCAATCGCGACGTAACTAGTGAAATAAACAAAAAGTAAATGTCAAAACGGGCCTATTATTTTTTGATAACTTTATTGGATTTGATTGATTAAATAAATACAATTTTAAGTGTTGTTTTGCCATCGACAAGCTAAGAAGAAGATAACGTAGTCTCGGCATCAAGTCTAGCAAAAGCTTTCCTCTGTCAGTTTGTTACTACTCCTCTACAGGTCGTATTTTACAACTGATCTGGATGAAACTTGGTATACAGATTTTACGACTTTGTAGAATTTGTTTTCCGTCGGGGATTTCTGATTGAAGGGTTACTTCCTCCAAAAAGGGGGCTACTGGATATCTCCGCTTTATGAGATCCGATGTCAATGGTTCTATTTTATTTGAAAGGTAGTAACATAAAGTTGGTCTCATAGAAATTTGGTGAAGATCTGATGACGATCTTCAGCGTTATGAGCAGAATAGCTCCTCAGAATGCAGTAAATTGCTCACTTTTAGATTTCTACTAGTGGAATAGGCTGGTCTTATACTTGTTGCAAAAAAGTTTGTGTTCGCGAAGTCTACTCTGTTTGCAGAAATAAATACTAGTTATATACTTAACCTAGAATCATTAAGAGTACATTTCACTGTACACCGTCAAAGCAATGAAAGTACACTAAATAAGTAATAAGAGCAGGGATACTAAACCATCTCTTATTATTCAAAGGAAAAGTGACAAACTTATGAAACGTTGAACAAACCATGAATACAGTCCATACACGTTTCTTTGGTCATAATTTTGCGGCCGAACCGTTTTGCGGCCGTTTCGGAGCCGTGTGAATAAACATGAGCCGTATGCGAATCGGAAATAGAACGGACGCTATCTAGTTACAGCCCGGATGGAGTGCCATTCAGTTTTTACTTATGAGGCTAAACTGCTAAGTGATTCTGTTGGGACCGTACGTTGTTTTTCTTTAAGGTTTTTCTTTGGCCTTGACATTTTTCGAGTGCAAACACAGTCTTCCGGGGCTCGGAGTATCTTTGATGGACAACATAACGTCACGCCTGTAATCCCAGAAGGGTTAGGCAGAGGTTTACCTATAATCACATTCACCCACATTTCGCCAGTTATTTTTTTCAAGTCCCATGTAATAGGGGGCGAGCCTATTGCCAACCAATCTTTGATGGATAGAAGAGTTAATAAGGACTGGAGTCACCAAAGCGTTTAGACAGTTATCTTAGTATAATAACTTTGCGTAACCTAGGAATTGAACTCGGAATGATTCACGGAAGAATACATCCTGATTAATAAAAAACTACAACCACACTTTCAGTGATTCATAAATTACATAATTTTGTACATCAAACCTGTGACCCTTAGCGCAAAAGTAAATTGCTCAACCACTACGCCAATCGTACCATTCAACTCTAACAGGTTTCCTACAACAGTTCTCGACCTGAACATTAAACAAAGAAACTCACGCTAAACAGCCACGCTGTTCACCACTAAATCTTTAAGAAACAGAGATAATTAATACATCTTAGTACCCACATTATGTATCAGGAAGCCTTTGTTCAAGTCGGTATAGCAAGCCAAAACACTGCCAAGACTGATACTAAATACATCAGCAAACATATCTGTGAATACACAATGCGGTATCTAATACCGTCCCGGTATTTAGGTACCGGTACCGCTACCGGGAAACATACGGCGAGGTCATGTCTTGTGTTGAGACGGGGCAAGTGATAGCCTAGAACGTAAGAAAGTTTTTGTAAGATACAAAGATAGAATACTCTTTTTATTGTACGCTATATAAATTCATTATTTCAGACGTCCACTGTTGGACATAAGCCTCCCTCAAAAGGAGATTGGGATTGCCATAATCGCCACGCTTGGCAGATAGGTTGGCGATCGCACTTCGCAGTATGATGTTAAGATGCATAGAGAACGCTGCTGCCCATTCTCTAGGACATCTCTTAGTCGTCTTTTACAACACTCACTGGAAGAAATAGGATGGTGCTATTCCTTACGTCTGGCACCACAAGGAACTATAAATTACAGTTATTAAATGTAGAAATTAATTATAGGATCTGGGCATGCGGTGTAAAAGTGTTTCATTTAAAGCTTATTGTAAAATTAGGGTGCATTAAATTAGTTTCCGCAAGTGACTTTGTACTAAATAATGTTGCTAAAACGATGTGAAAAGTGTGAAAGTACTCATGAAAACAAACAACTTTAACAATAGGATCAACATTTGTAGAGATACATAAACACACGCCTTGTTCCCTAGGGAGTAGGCAGAAACTACAGAACGCCATCTGCTATGATCCTTATAAAGATAGTCCTTTTGCTTCGTTTACGTTCACACATCTGGTCCTACACGCACGCTGGTTGCGAGTACAACGCACCTGACCTTTCTGAAGAACGTCACCAAAAAGGTCACTACATATCCTTCAAGGGCGTCCCAGCATTTCCACTCACATCTGCCTTGTAAATACCTTTTGTAAGTCACCTTTCATTCATCCTCTCAACATGATTAAACCATCTACGCATACTCTTTTAAGTTTTTGTCACTACATCTTCTTTTAAACCGCACCGCTGCCTTATTACATCATTCCTCAGTCTATCATTCATAATTACACCACACATCCTTCGCAATGGGACCAATTCCACAAAAACAGCTGTTTCATACAAATATTCCACGAGCTTATTTTTTTTAACTAATGCTTTTTTTGCCATTTCAGGGTTGGTCATCTACGGAGGACACGGTGGAGCATATGGTGGGGGTCTGTCTGGCTTGGGCGGAACACCACCGTGTCCTCACGGAGACGATCCGCAGCGGCGATCTCTCGCGTCCGGCCCCGGTTCAGGCCATGGTTCGGAGCGAGAGTGCATGGGAGGCCGTCACTTCCTTCTGCGAAGCAGTAATTATCGCGAATGAAGAGGCAGAACGCGTGAGGGAGAGGCAAAATTCGCGCCCTCACGCCCCTAGCCGCAGCGGGAGACGCCCCGGACGTCGGGAGTCGCAGGCCGATTCCCGGCCACCGTAAACGCGGGCTTGCGAACGGTGAGCGATGGTAGCTTGCCGTCGGATAAGGAACAGGCCCGGGTCAATGGCGCGTTGTGTTCCACGCACGCCTCAAAGAGTGCGGGATTCGTTAGGGCCAATGCCTGCCAGGGTTGCGAGTTTGTCCGAAAGGGATATCGTGGCCCTGGCACATAGGCAACTAAAGGAAAACGGGTGGGTTTAAGTCAGTAAAGGTCTGACACGCCCTCCCGCTCCACCCAGAGCTGGAGAAGTTATTTGATAATTTCCAACCCAAAAAAAAAAAAAGGGTTGGTCAACTAGTAAAAGTTGATCGTTTTCATATGAGCACATACATCACCGCCTAAAAGATTTCCATTTCATTCAGTCAAGCTGTATACAGAGTTAGATTTAATTAAGTAGCGTTAATTTTTTAAGTAGTTTTTAAGTAGAGTTAATTAATTTTCACAGCATGTATTTATATTTTAATACTCCTGAAAGAAAGAAAAAATAGTTATGTTTAGTTTATTCCATCACATTTAAATTAAATTACATTATTTTTCTTTTTGTATGCTGTACCGATACAGCGTCCTATTAATTGTTTGCTGCACCGGACGACGTCGTTACGTCAGCGCCGGTTGTCGCTGAAAACTAGCGCTGGGGCTCTGTCTTCCATAGGGCCGCAGCATAATGCTGAGTGATAGCCGTTTTTCGTGGATGTGACGCATGTTTCCCCCAACCTTTCCTTATTTTTTGTGTTTATGTTCTTTTTTGCGTCATGTATAAGCAAATCAACGTATTTTATTTCTTCTTTCTTATTTTCAAGATTGATAAATCGTTGTATCCAACACTTCTATGAAGCTTACACAACTGATATTTTAAGTCATTCAACCAACTGCCATTGACCCAAAAAAAATCATCAAATCATTCTTTTTTTTTTTCATGTTTCTATATCGATTCCCATCACGTCTGTGGAGTTTAGCATTTAATTTGACCCTGTACTTACTGCCATTCGAAAATTAGAGGTTCTATGAACTTAAGGCAAACATAATATAAGATTAATTTTAATGCTTGAACTGAAGGATTCTAAGAAACAACACAATTTCCGTTTCGACTTATTTTATGTTTAATTTATTTGTAAATTGCCAAGAGACATTAAAGCTACTTACAAGAAAACTTCGTTAGTTTAGACGTACAAAACAGGTACAGTCGTGAATAAAAAGATCTGTGTACTTAGCGTTTAATTGCGATTTTGTTGATAAACGATTAATATTTAATAAATTAAGATTATATTACATACACACAGATATCTGGATGCTACGAGAGAATAAATAATCCTACATACTACGACATAACTATGTACCATATAAATACATGCGCCAAAAACTCAGGTAACCCTTCTTGTTAGTCGGGTCTGTCTTTGACGATTTCTATTTTATTTATAATTCTGTGGTGTTGCGTTTGACAGCATCATGAATCTTTTGTTCTGGTTATCTTCTTTGCATTTCTGAGTGGCTTCATCTTTCTTGGATTATAGATCTCTTCACACTAAAGTTTACCTGGGCTACAATAACAATACTTATTTTTAACTCACATCTCGGACCACTCTAATTTTGCCTGGTTTGCAATGGTGATCCAACGTTCTATAAACTGGGACATAGCAAATGAATCATTTGGGATACAGTCATTAGATTTGAGCGAAATTCAATCTGTTGGAAGACAGTGGATTACTCCGCGATCGACAGGTTTGAATTTATTTTTTGAAGTCATCAGATTTGAGAAGGTTTCTTCACCAAGTTTTACGAGGAACAAAAATATACAGGGCTATGAAACGCTGATGAAAAATTATTTATTATTTCTTATTATTATTATTGATAAGTATTCCAGAATGTTCTGATACCTACACGCGATCACTGCAATACGTTTTAATGTTGACCTGCTTTAGCGGTTTCAGGATTTTTTTTTAAACGTTGTCCCACATTAGGAATTTCTCCAGAATCGTGGGTGCGTTTACAAACATTTAAATTCACATACACAAACAGCCAGACCCGGAACAACTACTTGTAGGTCATACAAATATTTGTTGCGTGCGGGAATCGAACCCGCGACACGCAGTAATCAATTGCTAAACCACTGCGCCAACCGTGCCGGCTTCTGTGCCGTGCAACATGATGCGATTTAGAAATTTTATTATGCCAAAGACTGATTGTAGTTTTTATAATAATAACGGAAAAAATACCTTTTTAGGGTTTCGTACCTCAAAAGGAAAAAAAGGAACCCTTATAGGATCACTCGTGTGTCTGTCTGTCTGCCTGTCCGTCTGTCACAGCCGATTTGCTCCGAATCTAAAGGACCGATTAAGTTGAAATTTGGTACACTTATGGACTTCTGTGACCCAAACACGGACTTGTAACGTAAATGAGTTTTGAACATGGGTGTCACTTTTGTGGGGAAAATTAGAAAATAAAAAAATAAAGTTTTGCAATCTCTATCGTGCGACATATCAAATGAAAGGGCTTATTGTAAGGATAAATGACAGGGCTTATTGTAAGGATCAATGATAGGGCTTATTGTAAGGATTTCAGATATATTTTTTTAATTTTTTTTCAAATCAATACTTTTAAAATTATTTACGAAAATAAATGAAAATTGACCCTTATCTCCGAAACTACTGAGCCTAAAATTAAAAAAAAAAGCAGAAAATAGTTCTTTACTTATAGACTACAGGAAAACCTATAAGAAGTCTATGATCTTAAAATAACATGGTCAATCTCTGAATATTGTGCGTACAAACTTTCATTTGCAGTTGGATTGTATGAGGGAACATCTTTTGCAACTACAATATTAAGTTTGTTCTGATAATGAATCCCCACTACGGAACTCTTCATTGTGCGTGGTCCGACATGTACTTGTTTGTTAATTTATATTGATTTTAAATATTGTTTAATTAATTTATTCAGAATTAAAGTAATTTAACTCGAGGTATTTTATTATTCATCGCCAAAAAATCTTAAGTGTTCGCCACTAGGGGAACTCTGACGCAACTGAAAAACTGGTAATTCGAAAAAAACACAAACAACACACAACGTCACCCTCCCTTACTCAACATTATGTATTCACACACACGGCACATAACTCGTAATTAATTATTATATTGTTTTTCTTTTCTTTTCCATCATTATTGTTTTAAATAAATGTAATAAATAAAAAAAATAAAAAAAAATGGTAGCTGCGCCACAGTTTTCACTTTTGCAGCTTGATTGCATTTGTTTTTTGTTCCAAATAAATAATTATTATTAACTAGCTTTTGACCACGGCTTTGCCCGCGTGGATGTCGGAAAATATCCCACGGAAATGTAGGTACTACCGGGATTAAAAGTATATGTGTTAATCCAAGTTATAAACTATCTGTGTGCCAAATTTCATCCAAATCCGTTCCGCCGTTTTTGCGTCAATCCAGAACTGTGTGTTCTGGATTGACGCAAAAACGGCGGACCAGACAAACAGACAAACGGACAAAAAATCTAAAAACTATGTTTTAACACTTCGTAGCGATTACTTCTTTTCAAAAATATTCAATTTACAGTTATACTATTTCATTATATTAGATGTATAGAAGATAAATTTATTTTAATTGTTTGTAATAATATTACCTTAATAATATAATTTTATCTAAACTTATTATTATTAAGAAAATAGCTACCTACTTTCCATTGTTAAAATTGTTTATGTTATTGTTATTTACATAAAAGCGAATGTAATTATTGTTTTCATGTAGGTATAGTTTTATTTTGATTATTTTAATTTTATTTTGATTTTTTAATTTTATTTTGATGTTTTAAATTTTATTTTGAGGTTTTAATTTTATTTTGATGTTAGCTATGCATCTAACATAATTTTGCTGTGCCCTGACATGGTCTACAACGGCTCTTAGCTTTGAACCTTTTGTTAACATCTTGTTTTTACCTTGTGGAACGCAAATAAATGAATATGAATAAATTATTTTATCGGTAAAACAGGCGCTATTTTTTGTTCTAACTTGTAATGTAGTATCCAAAATGAGTCGCTATTCAATATGGACTCTCAAATATCAAACACAGAACCTTTGACATTTGAAAACGGTACATAAACCGACGTACATTGCATTAATGATGCTTGACGGATAACGAAGGGTACAATTATATTCAAAGTTAGTAATTTGAGTATCGTTTGGATGTGTTTCTGATATCGCTTACACTATGGAGCAAATGTGATGGTTTAAATGGGTCAATTTGATTTTAGGACTTTAGGATTTAAATATCAACGTACGGTTGGTATTTAATTAATAACAAGAACGTCATATTTTGACGTTACGTTTTTACGTCGTTATTTTTTTGTCTCTTAGAATACAGGCTGTCGTAGTCTAAGAGACAGGGTTATCTGCATTTTGTATAGATTTAACAACTTTTAATGAATTTTAATGTACATTTGTAAATGTGTTTCTCTATTTTTTTGTGAATAAACCTTATATATTATTATTTGTATGCAGAACTTGGTTATTTTTTTATTTTCGATTATCAACAGATTTTTGAGTAAATAGATAATTGCTTAATATTTTTCAATAAATTACAAGTGTTGTGTCAACGCGCTTCTATTTATTTTGTATGCAGTCTGACAGTGACCGTGGTTTAGCCATATTATTAAATATTCCGAATGCTACGTTGGTCTAGTGGTTTTTTCTTTTTCTTTTTTTAATTCTCGGGTCGGGTGAAAGAGTTATTGGATTTTTCCATCTGGGATTTCACAACAGCAGCTCGGAGGCTGGATCTGTGCCCGGTTGATGGCAATAGGCTTGCCCCCTATTACATGGGACTTAAACATAACTATCGAAATGTGGGTGTACTATAGGTATACCTTTGCCAACCCTTCGGAAATACAGGCGTGATGTTATGTGTATTTAAAAATGCAGGGATTTTCTGTTACGTAGAGGGAAACCTTATTATTCCTATAAGTGGGCTGCATTTCTCTCAGTGCACTGAATTTTTTTCAATAAAAACAATATTAATTCACCATAAGTAACTGCAGGCTACCGAACAATGTAAATAACGTTAATGTACATAAATTAATGAAAAAATTTACATTCCATGAATATTGTTCAAAAAGTATGCACTGAAAATAAAACGAAAGTATGTTGCGTTGTATTACTTAAAATTTTTGTTTAAAGAATGTGTAAATAACATATTGTATTTAATTATTTAATTTTCCACGTAGTTAAATACGTATCATAATATTATTTTTGAGTAAAAATCACCAATCTGAATCTAAAGTTAATTTAAAATAAATTGCTACAGTAAAATTTTACCTCGTGTGCCTTTGATAATTATTAAAAATCATCAGTTGTTGCATTTATCTTTGAAAGAAATTAGTATGGAATTAATTAAATAGAAAACTGCTTGAAATCAACCATTTAAACACTCAAATGATCTCAACTTCAAAATCTCGGTACACCTTTGGTATTTTTTACTGTCAATTTTTTTACTAGTCTTATTGACCAGTAAAAAAATTGACTATACAAATAAAATGCCTGATACACAAAGTTCAGGAACAAATCAATTGAGTCTCGTAGTATGCTGTATTGGTGCTACGAGGTGGCTACGCGCGTAGTCGTGACGTCATTCTGTCCGCTACGCCGTAGCGACATGGCTATTGTTTTATACTATCGTTCACTGAAGGTTCGCCTACGGAACATGGTTATACTATTATTGTTATTAACTTAGTTACTTATTAATTGAATATAAATAATTTATTGGACATAGTAGTGACCTTAAGAGCGTATACGCCGTACGGCATTTCATACAAACTTTCAAGCCCTTGTTTTTCGAAATTACTGAAGCGATTTTAATGGAACTTCATACACATAAGCGGGACACAAAGGTCTAAAAAGTTACTTAGAACATTTTTGAAATGTCTTATTTAAAACCGGCCAAGTGCGAGTCGGACTCTTGCACGAAGGGTTCCGTACCATCACACTAATATTATAAAGGCGAAAGTTTGTGAGTGTGTGTGTATGTTTGTTACTTCTAAACTTCTAAAACGGCTCAAACATATAACTCCCATTAAGGTTGTTATATTTGCGCCGTTTGAGGTTTTCTGCTCCTGCAGCAGCCACCCCAGCACAACCCGCCGTGCTAGGAAGGTGGGATGGCGCGAGGGTGTCGACACAGGTTGCATCCCACACCAAAGGCCTACCCATCTTCCACGGCATACTGGTCATTCCGTCTGGCCTCTTCCCATCGTCGAGTGCCAAGCCATTGGGTTCTAAAACACCTGGCTGGCGTTGATGACAACAGCCCGACGGATAATGTCGTTAATACTGGCGTGTCGTGCTATCCGACCAGCACTCTTGCTGCAGGTTATGCCATGGTGTACGAGGCAGTCGACTCCTTCACCGCACTGACAGCGATGCGGAATGCAAGGAGCACCCAGACGCAAACATGTAGCGAATAGTTAATTAAATTCAAATCAATAATCGATTACTCATCTAACGATTTATGCCATGCTTTTAATAAGCCAAGCATTCCTTAAGGGTTTGCATACCTATATATTTTGGTAAATAAAACCTATTCCAGTTATTGCTACGTCAATACACTTTTATTGTACCTGTTGAAAACTAACCAAGCTTTACTAAAATCAAATAATTGAGGTGGGTAAAATATTAATTGGGATGTGATTATTATTTTAATTAGTAGCCTGTGTTGGACAGTGTGTAGGTATAGAAGTAAGTGATGTACGGTCATTAATTGTTTTAAACTGATTATCATTATATTAATACGTGAAGCGCAAACTTTGTACCCCTTTTTATGAAAATTACGCGGACGGAGGAGTGTGAAATTTGGTACAGTTATAGTTTATATAGAGGAGGAGTGCGCAAAGCCAATATTTTTATATAATATGCATTAGAAATAAATTAAATTATTAAAAAAGCATTACACACACTACCATGCGTAACACACACACACACATAGTACCAGGGCTTCATGACTTGAAGATAGATAGGTGACGGAAGTGACAGCTTAAGCATGGAATAAGTAAGTACTTTATAATAGTATGGAATTAGTGTACTCATGGAATTAGTAAGTACAATATAGATTGTAAGTAGAGGGGGTCGAATTTCGACCGGTGGGCGACCACTACTATATATAATTTTGCGATCCCCCGCAGTTTACATGCTTTTTGAGCATGACGTTGCAGGTTCCAACCCTGGCGTGTCAAATATTTTTTTCTTGTTTCTGTTGTTTTGAAACTAATCATTTACCACACACTAATCAATCAAAAACAAAACTATTCATTCAATCAAAACTAATCATTTACACTTTTTTTTAAGACGATAAAGCGGTTTCTGCATGAAAAGGGGAGTACTTTTCTTTACATTTATTTTTAGAAGAAAATTTCTTTTGAAACAAACAGTTCCTTGTGATCTTATCTTTATGTATTTCTCTGCTAATTGTTCTGTGTACATGAATTAATACATTCATTCTATATAAATACACGTGGGCGTCCAAGCAGAAACGGTCCAGTAGTGGGGTATTTAGTTAGATTCGGTATCTAGAATAGTCAATTATATTATCAAATAAGCATTAAAAAAATATTCATAAACTGGCACATATTTTTTAATCAGACATTTGAAGTTGGAACTCTGAAAAAGTTTGATTTGAGAAAAAGCATTTTCAAATTTGCATACCGCTGCCTGGTACCTTTTTACTAAGCTTTTCTCTTAAAATTCTAGGTACTTAGAAACATCATATAAAGTCATTTACGATATATGAACTTGTAGATTAATTAATAATCAATTAAAATCGCGAAATGCAATTTTTTCATCCAACTTTACAAAACTGCGTATATCTCGGAAACTAAATGCCGAGAACTAGATCCTTTTTGCTTGCACGCCCACTTATTATAAATTAAAGTCGCTTTTCGTGTCTGCCTGTGTGACCGTGTGTTGTTCTAAGCTACGCAACGGATTGTGATGTGATTTTTACCATCATTCAGAGAATTTATTCCAGATATTTTATGTATATAATACATTCATATTAAAATAACATACAATAACTAATGTTGTATCAAGTCGTAAAAACCGTGCGAAGCTGGGGCGTGCCACTAGTTATTAATAAATAAATGTATTCACATACATACGTAAACTCACGCCTCTTGCCCATGGGGGTAGGCAGAAATTATAAAACGCCACCTGCTACGCTCTCTACTACGTTAAGCTAAACAAATAAATAAGATTGAAGAGTCTCTTTGTAATTTCAAAATAACAGCTTTTAGGGTTCCGTACCCAAAGGGTAAAATGGGAACCCTCTTACTAAGGCTCCGCCGTCTGTCTGTCCGTCTGTCACCAGGCTGTATCTTATGAACCGTGATAGTTAGACAGTTGAAATTTTCACAGATGATGTATTTCTATTGCCGCTATAACAAAAAATACTAAAAAACAGAATAAAATAAATATTTAGGGGGCTCCCATACAACAAACGTGATTTTTTTCCGTTTTTATAGATAATGCTACGGAACTCTTCGTGCGCGAGTCTGACTCGCACTTGGCCGGTTTGACTAAATGTATATGAAAGTATATACGGTACCTATAATATTTTTTTTTTGTGTTTTTTTGTCTGTCTGTTTGTACAGGTTAATCTCCGAAACGGCTGGACCGATTTTGAGTTTCACTGGAGGGAGTTTCACTGGCAGATAGCTGATAACTTAGGCTACTTTTATTTTAGAAAAAGCCATGCAGTTTAAGCCGCGGTCAGCAGCTAGAAATCAATATTTTAAACACAACTCCGCGGTCATAGCGGTCAAACCTCACTACGTACAAACCCAGTTATTAAATATAGATTTTATCAGTGAACATACTTTTAATTAAAAGCTAATTAACCAGCGTTTTGTTCGGGCGGAGTAATAACAACTGGCGCGTAAACCCTTTTGTTGAGTTTCATACAAAATACGTTCACGGACACTTTCATTATGGCTATCAATTTTATGGAGTAACTAGCTGTCGGTCGAGCGGCTCAGATGAGTTTCGAAAATCATTTTATAGTGTGCCTTTTGAGGGGCTCCACACGAACTGATCAGTCGTTTTTCGGATGAGTTACCATCCATTAATAACGAGGCTCCAATGTGTAATGCCAAGGAAGTAAAGTCGTTGGTCCTGGCTTTCATTCGTAGATCTTTGACAGTCGTTTTTTGTAATTGTGATTACTTACACAAACAAATTGTAAATAAGTTGCCATCTGATCATAGTGGTCAAACAATAACTTTTTGCTCCTATATGCCTGTACAAAAAACTCAAATAAGGTTTAGGCCAATTACAAGTAAAAATTTAGAGAAATTAAATAATTCTTTGGCCAGTGCATTATGTGTTCAGAGATTTAATAATATTTGTGACCCAAATGAGTTCTACGCCGAGTTCTTTTCACTATTAAACACACAATTTAATGACACTTTTCCACTAAAGACTAAAAGTATTTACACAAAGTTCGTATTTAGTGATTGGGCGACTCCAGGTATTCGTAAAAGCAGGGAAAATCTTTTTGAACTTTATGGCCTAAAGCAACATATGAATAATACAAGCTTTCATCAATATGTTGCAAAATATTCTAAAAAATTTAAAAGTGTGTGCAAAATAGCTAAAGCTCTTTATATTAGCAATAAAATAAAATCAGCTGATGATAAAATAAAAACTACCTGGCAAATAATAAATAATGAAACAGGTAGGAAAAAACAGCGTAATACTGAATTAAATTTAGAAACTGCACATGGGCCCATCACTTCAGAGGTAGAAATAGCTCAGGAATTTGAAAACTTTTTTGCTAATATTTCCCTTAAAACTACTGAAACTTTAAATTCCTCACCCGCGCTCTCGGCTGCCTTACTTAGAAAGAATGTAAAAGTATGCCCTTTGGAATTTAGGTTCCAACATACAAACCCCCAGGCTGTTATAAAAACTTTTAAAGATCTTAAAATTAAATTAACAGAAGATCTCTGGGGCATGTCTGTAAAAGTCTGTAGATCTATAATCGAAACCATTGCGCCCTATTTAGCTTTTATATTTAACACCAGTGTGGATCAAGGAGTCTTTCCGGATCTCATGAAACACAGTAAAGTAGTTCCTTTGTTCAAATCCGGAGATAGTAAAGAACCCAATAATTATAGGCCTGTGTCAATTCTGCCAGTTCTCAGTAAGGTGTTTGAAAAGTTGATGCTCAATCAAATGTTACGTCACTTTAATAAAAAATCCATCTTTCATGAACAGCAGTACGGTTTCACTAAAGGGCGTTGTACCACTGACGCCGGTGTTACCCTAATAAAGAACATTTTTAACGCCTGGGAGGAAGCACAAGATGCCATTGGAATCTTTTGCGACCTCTCTAAAGCGTTCGATTGCGTGAACCATGAGACACTTTTGCTGAAACTAGAGCACTATGGGATTAGGAATGCAGCTCTTGATTTACTAAGATCATACCTAAAAGATAGAAAGGTTAAAGTTCAAATAAACGGCGTTAACTCATTAGGGTCTGAAATGGCAATGGGCGTTCCTCAAGGTTCGATATTGGGTCCATTCCTCTTTTTAGTTTACATTAATGATTTACCCCAATTACTTCAAAATCAACCGAAGATGGTGTTATTTGCTGATGACACATCATTGATCTTTAAAATAGATCGACGATCACAAAATCTTGACGAAGTGAATAACTCTATTCTTCAGGTCCAAGATTGGTTTACGGTAAATAATTTGGTACTAAATGAAAAAAAAACCAAATGTATTAGATTTAAATTACCTAATGTTAGAAGTAGCGAATGTGATATCATATTGAACGGAGAAAAACTGGAATTTATTAATCAAACGGTTTTCCTAGGAATCACTATAGACGAGAAACTGCAATGGGGACCACATATAACCTCTCTGGCGGGGCGGCTAAGCTCGGCCGCTTATGCTGTTAGAAAGATAAGACAGCTAACAGATATAGAAACCGCGCGTTTGGTTTATTTTAGTTACTTCCACAGCATTATGTCGTATGGCATTTTACTGTGGGGTCGGGCTGCTGACATTGAGTCCATCTTTATTTTGCAAAAGAGAGCTGTCAGAGCAATTTATAATCTCCGTCGCCGCGAATCTCTTAGGGAACTATTTAAAAGGATTAATATTATGACGGTACCTTGCCAATTCATTTATGAAAATATTATGTATGTAAGGAAAAATCTACATATTTTTAACAAGATAAGCGATAGACATAATTTTAATACTAGAAATAAAGATAAAATAGATCAACCATTTTTCAGATTATCTAATCATCTTTTATGGGGTACTGTGTTAAATGTTACAACAAAATACCTTGTGATATATTGAAATTAAATGAGAGAAAATTTAAAACACATATTAAAAGTACACTTTGTAAACATGCATATTACAAGTTAGAGGATTATATCCAGGACAGGAATGCTTGGAAACATGCTGGTCCAGATCCATAGGACAATCTAGAGTCTAGACAAAATCAAACTGGTTGCTATTTTTATGGTAAAATCTGTTATTTTTATGATATTGATTTTACATTCTGTGATAACCTATACTCACACACTGACTTATTTTTTTATTTTTTTAGAAAAACATACTTGTATGATGTTTGTAAATATGTGAACACCACGTATCTATCTAATAATTAAGTTATTTTTCATTGCTTAGTTTTTAATTCGTTTTACCTATTATGGTATAGTAATTTTATTCTAGGTGCATCGTCTTCACATATAATCATATAATTAATGTAATCAAACAAAATATTGTAAAACATTTTTAAAAGAGTACCGGTGGAGTTTCCTGCCCATTCTTCTCCATACGAAACTACCTTTTGGAAGGGGCAACTAGAATCAATTCTATTTTTTTGTAAATTTTGACGTTCAAAAGTGCCTCTTATGTGCCTATTTGAAATAAATGGTTTGACTTTGACTTTGACTTTGACTTTGTTACAGGTCGTCAGAAGCCCGAAAGTCTGACAACCAGTCTCAACGAGGGGTATCGTGTTACCCAGTAACTGGGTTGTGGAGGTCAGATATTCACCTGCATCTGGTTAGACTGGAAGCCGACATATACATGTCTGAAAAATCGTCGATAAATGTTTGATACATGTTTTAAGCACGACATGTTTTTAACAAGTCTTTTACAAAAGTTATTGAAAATAAGTATCACAACTTACAGTGATGTGACACGAATTCGTAATTTTTTTCACGACAAAATAACACTGGGGTGCGGTGAATGTACAAGTATCTCCCGGGCCCCCAACTCAGGGTACTAGAAGGAACAGTGAGGTTTTAGTCGGCAGGAATCCTACATAACCCTGCAACTTCCCAGACGGAGGGTATCTTTTTCGGACTTCCCCAAAGAAAAAAAGTATGGGGAAAATAACACTGACATTTCATGGGATATTTACATTTCAATGGGTACTAAAACTTACCAACATCAACTCAAATGCAACACACGACTTTACCAATTCTTTTTTCATTTTGCAACGAGCAATCACCATTCCAGAAAAACCCATTTAGCCAAAAGTTCATCAATACCAGACAGAATTACTCAGATTAGGTACTCCCGCAATTCCTGGTGCGGCCCTGAGTCAGACTTCTTTATTATTTAATAATATTCCGCCGTTAATCTACCTTAGCGATGACGGGGCGTGAGTTTTCTAAGGCTTCTCGTACACGAGGAATTTTTAGGCAGACGATTTTGTTAGATTTTCGGGTATAAGAAGAAAGAAAGAAAGAAAATACGTTTATTTGCGGTAAACATAACGCAAAGAAATAAAAACACAAACACGAAAGAACAAGTTGAGGGAACACCGTAATTGCGTAACACACTTCAATCAACACAGCCTATCACAGTCCACTGCGAGATGACATAGAGGACATAGGCCTCTCCCAGGTTTTGCCTTAACACCCTATCCTCCGTCCGCATCCAGTCAGTCCCAGCCACCTTTTTAAAGTCGTCGGTCCATCTAGCTGGGGGCGTCCCACACTACGCTTGGCGATACGCGGTCCGTAAAACTGCCAAGGCCAAATACATTAGTTAAAGACAAATACTTTACTATAAAGTATTCAAATTCATATTCTTTTATTAAACTTACACATAGTTCACAAACATACAATTATGCATGAAATTTTTACCAACAGAAAAATTTGATATTATTTAACGGCGGGTCCCAAACTAGGCACAGCCTGTATCTTGGTGACCCAAAGTACACAACAGTCATACGCTCATCTCACAATACAATAGCAATGCCATTCATTTTGACAATCCAAGAACATAGCGTTATTTACGACATGCACAGCGTTATTTAAGACCAATTAAAAAAAAAAAATCGAACACAATTATGGAGCAATGGGGTAGTAATTTCTTTCAAAATCCTTCGGATAGTGATATAATAGCAATTTATGCAACTGTTGTATAATAAGGAGTATTAAAACATGAATGGGATAATAGTATCACATATTTCTTTTGTTTTGTTTTTAATAATTAATTTATTAATTAATTATCTTTATTTCCAAAAAACACAAAATTGTACTATAATTGTACAGAAAATTGTACTATAAGTTATGGATGCTGCAGAAATCTGTACACAATAGATTAAACTCTGTCTTTTAAACTAGGGTATCCTGTATCTTAAGAGACAGTGTATCACAATGAGGTTCCAATTGATATATTAGGTTGGGGAAAAAGTCTTTTCGCATTATAGTATGTATGAACTTGTAATAAAATCTCTTTGGCTATACTATTTGTATCTGGCTGGTTTTGGTATCATTGAAAGTTTAAATTTTAAAGAACATAATTCCAAATTCAAATTAGGAAAATGTGTGATTTTCATTTGTTTTTCGTACTGTCTAGATGAGTGAATCTAATGAAGAAATTCGATACATTTTAAAATGTTACTACAAAAAAGGTAAAAATGCAACGCAAGCCGCGAAAAAAAATTGCGATGTTTATGGACCTAGTGCAGTGTCTGTGAGAGTAGCACAAATTTGGTTTAAGCGTTTTCAATCCGGAAATTTTGATGTCAAAGATGCACGACGCTCTGATCGCCCTATTACGGATAAAATGGATGCCATTTTTGAAAAAGTGGAGCAAGATCGGCATATCATTAGTTACGACGTAGCTGAAGAACTGGGAATTGACCACAAAACAGTTTTGGCACATTTGAAAAAAACTGGGTACACAAAAAACTCGATATTTGGGTACCTCACGAGCTCACTGAAAGAAACCTAATGAACCGTGTACTCATTTGTGATTATTTATTACGACGTAATGAAACCGAACCATTTTTGAAGAAGCTGATAACTGGTGATGAAAAGTGGATCACGTACGACAAGAACGTGCGAAAAAGGTCGTGGTCAAAGGCCGGTCAGGCTTCACAGACTGTGGCGAAACCCGGGTTAACTCGCAACAAGGTGATGCTGTGTGTGTGGTGGGATTGGAAGGGCATTATTCATTATGAGCTGTTACCACCAGGCAGGACCATCGTTTCTGAACTCTACTGCGAACAACTGATGAGATTAAAGCAAGAAGTTGAGAGAAAGCGGCCGGAATTAATCAACAAAAGGGGTGTGGTTTTTCATCATGATAACGCTAGACCTCACACATCTTTAGCCACTCAGCAAAAATTAAGAGAGTTTGGCTGGGAGGTGTTAATGCATCCGCCGTATAGTCCTGACCTTGCACCTTCAGATTTCCACCTGTTTCGGTCTCTTCAGAATTCTTTAGGCAGTGTCAGGTTAACATCACGAGAGGACTGCCAAAACCACTTGTCGCGGTATTTTGATCAGAAGTCCCAAAATTTCTATAGCAATGGGATCATGTCCCGACCTACAAGATGGCAAAAAGTTATCGAACAAAATGGTACCTACAAACTTTAGTTAAATGTAAATAAACTATATTAAAAAATGTTTTGAATTTTCTTAAAAAATGCTAAGAAATTTTTTCCCCAACCTATTATGTATGAGCGGGCTGTGTCGATTTACCTTCGGAAGGGAAAAAGTTATAGTTTATTTTAATATAATATTTAAATTATGTGAGAGTACGTGAGACTGCGAGGGTGAGGGTAAATGAGTGTGAATGTTGAGTGTTTAGGTGTTTGTATGTGAGTGTCGATAATAGTATCACATGAGTATTTTAATACCTAATTATGTACATTTGCATATAAGACTTTATCTACTCCCATGATATGAATCCTCTATAAAAGGTTCTGAAACCATAGGGTGTTGTACATACAGTGTTGTAAGAACTCTATGAAAATTCATGAAAAGTTTAATTGCTCAGTATCTAATACAAACCAACGATGTATATGTAATAATATTTTTTTTTTAATTACAGCGCTGTGGTAGTGAAACGCGCGTGCATGACAATGTTATTTTTTTAAATTCTTAAAGATACTACGAATTGAGTCGTGAGAATGTGGCTGTTTGATGAGTAAAGAAGGGATCGAAAAAGCAAAAGAGTTGCATAATGATATTTATTACAACATTATACGTTTGGATGATATTATGGTTACTATGACACTGAATGTTGGCAATAAGCTAACTGTTTCAGAAACTTTTAAAGAGGATCTATAGCATGGGTCTAGATGAAGTGTGTTACGAAATTTGGATACTGTATGCAAAGAAACGGGAAGTATGGCAGAAAGGCAAGAACGCCAGCACGGTGATTCCGGGCTGAAATGAGATGGAGAGATCCTAATTTAATTCAAAAAATTGCAACAAATTATTGACAAATTTCAAATTATTACATTACATTATAAATTTTTAGGCCTTTGTATCCTGCTTATGCGTATGGAGTTTCATTAAAATCGGTTCAGTCATTTCAAAAAACAAGGGCTTGGAAGTTTGTATGAAATGCCGTACGGCGTATACGCTCTTAACATTGTAATTTGAAAACGTTGTAAAAGCCAATTATTTTTAAAAGAGTAACCGTGGAGTTTCTTGCCGGCTCTTCTCCATAGGAAACGACCAATTGGAACCGTGCACCTAGCGTCTGACGTTTCATAAGTGGCCATTAGGCTTATGTGAAATAAAATATTTAGATTTTGAATACAGCATCAGATTTTTTTTCAGTTTTAAAGGCATTGGGCGGTAAATTTACAGGTATCTTGGGTTCTACAAAATTAGAAAAAGTACTTTATGCCAGAGATAAAGCTGAAATACATAATACATATCTACTTATGTAAATACCTGTAATTACACTGTCGATGGAAATAAGTACGCTGGTACTCAGTAGTTCTACGTAGGAGCCTCTTTACAAAGTGCTCTACGACTATTACGATTCAGACATAAACTCACGCTTTCTTCCCTAGGGTGTAGGCAGCAACTACAGAACGCCGCCTACTGCGATCCTTACATACTCCTTTCGCTTCGTTTACAGTCATACATGCACGCTGGTTGCGAGTTTCTACGCACCTGACCTTGCTAAAGAAAATCACCAATAATCTTATATTGAGTTCAAGAAACGTGGTTTATTTATATATTTTTTTTATATATCCACATGATTGTATAAGTGTTGTTCTAACATAGATTTTAAGTAATTTGTAATACTAACACACTATGGGCCTTCGAAGCCTGATAATAAAGTTTATATTATAATTAGAAGAATAAGGATACTACATGTCCTTCTAGAGCCCTCACATATGCCTTGTAAATGCTTTTTGTTAATCGCCTTTCATACATCCTCTCCACACGACCAAACCATCTAATCTATTACAATACCTGTTTATTTATACCGCAAATTGACCTCCTAACTACCCAGAAACAATGCTGAGACAGCCAATCATTCACACTTCAGTAAACACACAATCATAGCTAATAAAATAACAAAATAAACAAAAATATATCCCCAATAAGATACCAAATCCGCTAATACTTAACGATTGGATACATAAATGTATTTGGTGCGGTTACAGCGGAAAATTGCCTTCCCTATTTTCTCATTACTGAAATACTTATCAGAAACATGGTTAGCAAATGAATTTGAACTCTATTACCATGGAATAAGGTTTGTAGGATGATGTTCAAGTACCTCGTTATACTAACCGTCGGATTTGGATCTAGAATATTATTTATTATGCAATATAAAATGAATAGGGAATGTGTTTTGCGTGTTTTTTTTATAGATATAAATCTAGGATAGGACGTATCTCAAAATTCACGCTAAGCAGTTGGTCCCAGCTAGGGTTGCCAACCCTACTATACAACGTGCCGCTACAATGCCGATACTAATTTAACACACGGGGGCTAGTGGCCAGTAATCATATAACATTATAATAAGATAAAATAATTGGTACATTAAAAAATATTTTTTTCAAACATATTAAATGATGAAGCTCTCTCTTTCCTTCAATTCACCAACTCTTTGCATATCATTCGTTTTAATTTCATTCAAGCGATGTTATGATCCATGACCCCGGCAAATGACCTCTGCGCTAAAGTTCTTTAAGTACAAGTTGCTCCAAAATGATATTTTAGAAAATTGTTAATAAATCAAAAAATAATAACGTTTAATAAAATTAAAATATCTTCATAAAAAGAAGACTCAAAAACGTATATGTGTATTAAATTAATGTCGCCATTAAAGCGGCACTCTGTATATAGTATCCTGCTTTATTGGAGGCCTAAATACTATATTTATAAACTAAAAATATAGTAGCCGAAACTATTATATTTTTATTTCAATACAAAATGGCGAGATGATCGCAATAGAGCCAGTATTATAATTAATCTCATATAATAAATTTAATGGTATTTTTTAACCTTAATTTAGAGTGTAAAAATAGTTATGAGACATAAAAAACCGGCCAAGTGCGAGTCGGACTCGCGCACGAAGGGTGTCGTACCATTATCTATAAAAACGGCAAAAAAATTACGTTTGTTGTATGAGAGCCCCCCTTAAATATTTGTTTTATTTTAATTTAATTATTTATTTTTAAGTTGAATATATAACTAAATATTCTGTGAATATTTCAAGCGTCTACTTGTTGCCGTTATCAATATCAAGCAAAAACGAGCAAAAAAAATCACGTTTGTTGTATGGGAGCCCCCTTAAATATTTATTCTATTCTATTTTTTAGTATTTGTTGTTATAGCGGCAACAGAAATACATCATCTGTGAAAATTTCAACTGTCTAACTATCACGGTTCACGAGATACAGCCTGGTGACAGACGGTCAGACAGACAGATGGCGGAGCCTTAGTAATAGGGTTCCCGTTTTACCCTTTGGGTACGGAACCCTAAAAAAACCTGTTTATAAAGGTTTTTAATAGCAAAAAATATGCATTTAAAGAATGAAAATCTTTTTGAAACCTAGCCACTATATTTCTTTTTTTCGCCATTTACTATATTTGCTACAAAACGCCCACGGCACGGTAGCATCTTCTTTAAAATCGTAACTTTCTTTTACGAATTCACAAAACTATACCAGTCTACCATAAATATAATACAAGTTCCCGGTAATACATTCCGAAGGAAACTGAGGCAGCAAGGTGCATAGTCAGCGACTGTTTCCTTATTTAAATTAATCCTTTTAAGTTGAACCGCCGTCGCGCGCCGCTTTATTATTGGTCTACTGCAGAGAGCGAGTTATCTGTCTGGACCATGCTTTATCTTAAGGAAAGAAAAGAAGGAATGAAATAAAATTATGTGTTTTATTGACACAGAAACACGTGCATGTGAAAAGTGGTCAAGTGAGAGTCGGACTCGAACACAAAGGGTTCCGTATAATTCCAATATTTAACCCTGCATATTTTTTTTTTTTTTGTAAAACAAAAACACGTTTCTTGTATTGGCATCCCCTTTAATTTTTAACTTTGTTTTATTTTTTGTTGTTATAACGGCCATAGTAGTACATTCTGTAAAAATTTCCAGTATCTACCTATTACGGTTCAAGAGATACAGCCCTGTGCATACGGATAGACAGGAGAGCCTTAATAATAGGGTCCCGTCCTAAAAAATAGAAGTAAACACGAATTATGGTAGGGAAAGGGTCAGGGGGCGTAAAAGGTAGTTAGATATTATCTATTATCTGCTGTTTGTCAAAGATACGAGAATATTAGCAGTTTATAAGGTCATTCAGAGCATTCTAGGATAAATGTTTCTATTATTAGGTGTATTCTATAAGTAATACTTCCTAGTACTCGTAGGACATGATGGCACTGATTTAAGTGGTGTAGGAAGGTCAGGTGGTTTGAGCTCGCCGCCGGCAATATGGCGTTTGTAGCTTCTGACAAAAAGGCCGGAGATTTTGGTACAAAATCAAAATCAAAAGTCATTTATTCAAACTAGGCTGAGAATCAGCACTTTTCGAACGTCAAAATTACATACGACAGTCCCCCAAAAACGCCTTCACCTTGAATAGAATAGAATAGTCTTTATTATGTACACCATAAAAGTTACAGATATAAATGTTGTAGTTTTACATAGTGACACAACGGGCGGTCTTATCGCTAGAAGCTATCTTTTACAGATGGATGGATTAAAGGGAGAAGGAGAGACTATACTGCAGGTATTCAATGGTGTACCATTTACATATACAATAAATACATACATACACAAAGCATAGACTTATCTATATAAATATATATATATACAATAATAAACATGAAACAAGAGCAAGGAACTGAATACTGTAATGATAATGTTTAAGGACAGAGGAAGTGTTTTTTTACCAGAATTTTAAAAGTGTACTTATAAGGGTATGAATGTGCACGAACACATATTAAGCATGACGTTTTAACCTGATGTTATGTATTTTTTTTTTTTTATCATCATCTGAACGCCAATTGTTGCTACATTGAAAAATATAATAATATTTCTTTATTGACATAAAAAATGTGTATACATAAAACGAACCCTGACTCCTGCGCTAGGTGTAGATTTTATGCAAAATACATAGGTTGAATTTACTTAATGACAATAAAATTAATATAGCAAAATACTTAGTTTCAACTCCGCCTATAGCAGTCCACTGCTGGACATAGGGCTCTCCCAGGCTGCGCCAAATAAATACTTAGTAATTAAACTAAATACATAATTCCGCATCGCTGCCATTGCGGTGAAGGTGTCGACTGCCTCGGACACCATGGCCTATCCTGCACTAAAAGCGCAGGCCGGAAGCACGGCATGCCAGCATCAATGACATCATCCGTCGTGCTCTTGTCACCGCCGGGGTGACCGCTGTTTTAGAACCCAATGGCTTGGCACGCGACGATGGGAAGAGACCAGGCGGAATGACTATAATGCCTTGGAAGGTAGGTAGGCCTTTGGAGTGGGATGCAACGTGTGTCGACACCCTTGCGCCATCCCATCTTCCTAGAAGCTACCTTTTGGAAGGGGCGACTAGAATCAATTCTATTTTATTTGTAAATTTTGACGTTCAAAAGTGCCATTTATATGCCTATTTGAAATAAATAATTTGACTTTGACTTTGACTTTGACTTAGAGCACGGCGAGCTGTGCTGGGGCGGCTGCTGCAGGTGCGAAAATCCTCAAACGGCGCAAATACTTCAATCTTACTGGGACTTATATATTCGAGCCGTTTGGGGTTGAAACACTAGGGCCATGGGGTCCGAGTGCCCACTTAGTTTTTAGAGACATCGCCAAGCGGTTGGTTGACTCCTCACGTGACCAGAGGGCTGGCCTAATTTTTGGCCAAAGAATCATCATTGCCATACAACGTGGCAATGCTGCCAGCCTTTTGGGTACTTTTCCTGTTGACAGCGATACAAAAGAATTTTTTGATAGCCTATGATTTTTTTTTTCCCCTCCTTTTTTATATACTTACTTTTAAATATTATTATTTGTATTTTAAGGTGTTTAGTTTTAAATTATGTAAATACTTTGAAAATGGTTAATATATTTACTACTAATACATAATTAAAAACATACTGACTTGTTATTAATAAAACACATGATAAAAAAGAGAAGTAAGAATTATGATAACAATTGATTTATTATGTTGTCGTTCTACCTGTCATTGTGTGAGTGTGAAAAGTAAAATCTGTGTGTTTATTGTGTTGATGTGTGGAGGGTGGTGTGTGACTTTTCGTTAATGAGAGGGTGTGTACGTGGGTGATGTGTGATCTTGTTGATCTTAAATATACAGAGTGGCGATTATGTTATGACCTTAAATAGTACAGCGGTTATTATAAGTGGTTATCAGTCTGTTAAAATAATAAAATAAACAATTTTACTAAAAATAGAAAACTGAATTTTTCAAACAAACTAAATAGCGTAAAAATTTGCACGGAATAAACCACACTTGGTGAAGCACTTGACACGCGTGGGGCGATGGTATCAACAAACTTTATGGTATTGACCAAATAATCTTAAAATAAGTTTAATTTTTTCATTGATAAATACTAAAACGAAAAAGAAGGTTCAACGGCTAGAATGTTAATTGATATTAATTATTTTAATTGCTTATGTTCCAAATACGTAATATAGAATAAGTGGATTAAATTAAAGCGATAACCTATTCGCCACTCTGTATATTATACCTATAATAAAAAGGATTCTGTTTGCTTGTAGGTACTCTTGTGTCAGTAGCCAAGACTTAATTTTACTTAAGTTAAACTTAAACTTAAGTTTTAATTTTAGCTTTCCTTATTGTAAGAGAATTAATATTTAGCGCATTGTTTGTTTTTTTTTTTTTTTTTTACGTTTATTAATCAAAATACAGTTTTAACAGATTTTTTTACACAATTACACATACCACACAAACCATCGTGGGTTTAACAGCGGTATGGCCAGACACGGCAACTCGGTGCCACTACATAATAATTATTAATTAAGATCAACAATGAACAATCCAGAAAAAGTTACATCTATGTACCTACCTACGGTACCTACACAGATACAATTCCCTCTAGATCACACTACTGCAATCCATAAAGTATCTTTTTAATACCTTTGCGAAGTTCTTAGCATTTATTACATTGAATATTTCCTTAGGTAACTCATTCATATACAATGGTAGCATTCAAACATTCATTCCAACTTGACTTATGACTTGCCTTCTCGCAGCTACGGTGTTAAATTTAACAGATAGGCACACGTTCTATAAAGTGCGCTTGCTTGAAACTACACACATAAAAAGTGTCTAGGGATCAAGTACTTTTTAATTAGACGGCACGGTTGGCGCAGTGGTTAAGCGATTGACTGCTGCGCTGCGTGTCACGGATCCGAATCCCGCACGGAACAAATATTTGTATGACCTACAAGTAGTTGTTCCGGGTTTGGCTGTTTGTGTATGTGAATTAAAATGTTTGTAAACGCACTCACGATATAGTAGAAATTTCTAGTGTGGGGCAACGTTTAAAAAAAAACCTATCTGCGAGATCGTCCTCCATGTCGCTTGGCCACGCTGCCCTAGATATGATAGCGTGTCTAGAGGCGGCTTATGACGCTCTGTGTAGTGCCAAGAGCGACTGTCACAGTACGTTGCCTGGAACCAGCTTGCAACATTCTATGGCTGTCATCATCTCTTCTCGTGTCAATTGATGTCATCGCTCCATATCGATGCAATTTTTTTCAGTTCCGATGCAGAAATTGTAGTGGTTTTGTAAAACGCTATTACACACTTTTATAGGAATCCGGATTGACAATTGATTTTCTATTTTTAATCAAAATTTAAAGAAAATTCTTTATTCAAATAGCGAAATTCACTAAAAAGAATCGATAACGGTTCCAAAAAGTTAAAATAATAATCCTCAATTGCGGCGATACTCTAAAACGTACTTGATCCCCACACTTGAGACACTTTGATGTGTGTAGATATATTATATTGAACGGTGTGACATCATGCTGTTTGGTAACTTTATGTAAAACATACATTTGCCGTACAGTCAGTGAGAACCTGGCAATTGTCATATAAAATTGTGGTGGGGAATCTAAAAGGCTTGAATGTCATTACTCCACATAAGCAATTAAATGGAAATATTTTAAAACAAAATAAATAAAAACGTTGATTGATAATGTTTTATAATCTGCATGAGTTTTTTTCATTTTTAGGGTTCCGTACCCAAACGGTAAAACGGGAACCCTATTACTAAGGCTCCACCGTCTGTCTATCTGTCTGTCTGTCCGTCTGTCACCAGGCTGCATCTCATGAACCGTGATAGCTAGACAGTTGAAAGTTTCACAGATGATGTATTTCTGTTGCCGCTATAACAACAAATACTAAAAAACAAACGTGATTGTTTTGCTCGTTTTTGCTCGATATTGATAACGGCAACAAGTAGACGCTTGAAATATTCACAGAATATTTATTTATATATTCACTTTAAAAAGTAGATAATTAAATGAAAATAAAACAAATATTTAAGGGGGGCTCCCATACAACAAACGTGATTTGTTTTGCCATTTTTATAGATAATGGTACAGAACCCTTCGTGCACGAGTCCGACTCGCACTTGGCCAGTTTTTTATTATGTTCGTACCTATGTATTTTATTTATTTGTCTGTAATCTATTTGAAATTTATTTTGCCTTCTAAAACTATTGCATATTATTATCCGACATAGGTAGACTGCTGAAAATGTTACGTTTAAAATAAGAACAGCAGTTATGTAATAAATATATCTTTATAATAAATGGTATCAAAAAAAATCTCTTATCTCGAGAAATTTTAGCTTACATTGTGAATTAAAAAGAAGATTTTTCGTAACATACCTACGTTCACAGCCTACACAACACAGTATACCAACCAACCAACCTAATGTCAGTACCATGTCACAGATCCTTGTTAAAACTAAAGCTACGTCAGCATGTCTGTACCGTTATTACGCTTTTCATACAACGAGCCGAATTTACCAGCAGATATTTTTGTGACACTTTTTTTTTACTATGTACGAGTACCTACACCAAAATAATGCGTGGGTGTTGAAAGAGTGACATACCTGACTCTGCATTGGAGAGGATAAACGAGTGAGCCTGTGTGCTTGATGGCAAGTATATTTAAAAAACATTGTTTTTAAATGGAGATGTTAATAAAATATGAGCATCCTATGATAATAATGGAATGAGCTCAAGCACAACGACAAGACAATTCTTGGTTGCAGTTTACTTCAGTGAGAGGACCTCATGGCTAAGTAATAACAGCTGCACGGGTCGATCCATCAGGTTAAGCCACGCTTGCCGGGGTTGATCCGTGGATAGGTGACCATCTTTACATACTGAGACTCCTCCGTGCCTCGGAAAGCAAGTTAAGCCGTTGGTCCCGGCTGTCATTCGTAGATCTTTGACAGTCGTTAAGGGTTTTCAGAAGCCCGAAAGTCCGACAACCAGTCTTACCAAGGGGTATCGTATTACCAAGTTACTGGGTTGTGGAGGTCAGATATGCAGTCGCTCCATGTAAAATACTGTTATTCAGCTGCATCATGGAAGCCAATCCCAACATAGTTGGAAAAAGACCGGGCAGATTGATTGAATCTTACTTAAGTGACTTAGTTTCTGCAAAGTACGTTTCCGTCCCAATTTCTTGAGACTATCAATTGCCACTTTAATGTTAAACCGTTTGTTAGATTGCATTCAAACAGTCTGTAATAGTGTTGCCCAAATGCAAGAACAAGACGAGACTTAGCCAGTCTTGGTCTTGGTCTTGCGCCAATACACCTGGTCTTGGTCTTGGTCTTGCGCTCCCAGTCTTGGTCTTGGTCTTGCAGCAAGAGTCTTGCAAGTCTTGCAATTACCTATTAGTCTATTACTATTTATTAAAGTTTACTTTAAATCTTAGAAAAACGTATTAGAATTGGAACATTGTGAGCTTGAATTAACATAGCCATAGTAAAGATCAAGCAGATTAATAAATAACTGAAGATTTGATAAGAAATTCGAAAAATCAACTGACCTATATGTCGTTTTCCATGGAAGTAACTGTTTCTTAATAAACATTTATGATTTATAAGCTTTGATTTATAACCTAATCATAATACTACTTGCGTGATCAGTATAATGTATTCATTTTCATTCTAAGCACTCTGAAACTTATTTATTCTTTGGAACACCTGTAGGTACTCTTAAAAAAATTCGAAATTATTTTGCATGAGTATACCTACGCCCTATGGCGGCAATCAAATAGTGTCACAAATGTTATGATTTCGGCGTGGCGGCAACGATTGTTTTAGATTTCAAAAGAAGCCGCCGGCGCGTGTATCATAACCATGTACTTCCAAAAAGCGGCAAATTTCTTTGAGAAGTAAGTACAAAACCTTTGATGCCGCATTATCAAAGTGCCGATGGTTAAAACATAACTATGCATGCACTCAGTTTGATTTTAATAGATATTTTTTTATTCGCTATGTTTATGGTATTAGTCGTAATGCGCATAGGTCCAGTTTTTCATATTCTTTGATACAGTTTTTTGCGTCTCATAGAATTCCTAAGCGTACCTACCTATACACCGAACTGTTACACCTAACTACTCAGTGAAATAGCGCTAAGTCCTAGCTGCAAGACGCAAGAGTCTTGCAGGCTATGTCTTGTTCTTGCTCAAGTCTTGCACGGTCAGTCTTGGTCTTGGTCTTGCTAAAAATACGCGGTCTTGTTCTTGGTCTTGGTCTTGCAAAAACGCAAGAACAAGACCAAGACTGCAAGACCAAGACTGAATTTGGGCAACACTAGTCTGTAAGGACTTTCAAATATTTGGTCAATAATTGAATGTCGGATTGGTTACTCAAACTGTTTAACTCGTCCTGGGTTTCAAACCCGGTAACTTACACCGTAACTCTGAACCTCTGAGTTTGTTTCGGCATTTCTTCTCGGGGATCCATCAGCAAGGAATTGCCGGCGCCATCTAGTTTTAAAAAATTGGCTTGTAAAATGTCTTAGAAGATTTAATTACAGACATAAACATCATTTGATTTCAGTTCTGCCTGACCCAACAAGCGACATAATTACCTACATGTCGATGTACCCGCACCGGTAACAAATTGTCCGGGATAACGGTGACGTCACTCAATACGTCACAATGTTGCAACATGTCACTGTACTCGAAACAAGGGATTACAAACACTAAGTAATTAGGCACAGAAGTTCTAATCTGCGTCCTACAATAACGTAGTAACTGTTCAAGGATCTTTAGGCGCGTGGCCAACATCGGAACTAAAGCCGCCATCTTGTTTTTAGGGTTCCTTAGTCAACAAGAAACCCTTATAGTTTCGCCATGTCCGTCTGTCTGTCTGCCCCCGGCTTAGCTCAGAGATTCTTAGTACTTGAAGGCTGTAATTTGGCATGGGTATACATATTAATCACGCCAACAAAAAGCTAAAATACTTTCTTGAAAAAAAAATGCATGCCCTCTTCACTTGCCTGCCTACCTGACCTTCACAACCCTATAACTGGGTAACACAATATTCCTTGGTAAGACTGGTTGTCAGGATGTCGGGCTTCTGACAACCCATTACGACTGTCAATGATCTACGATTGACAGCCGGGACCAACTGCTTAACGTGGTCCATGTGACAAATGATTTTTATTTCTGTAAGTAGGTTTGTACAAACACTTTTACACGTCAATCATATTTTAAAAACTAGATGAGGTCGGCGCTTCCTATCTGACTACTAAATAATAACTTAAAAGCTAATTCGTACTTGGTAGAACGCAAGGACTTTTTTAGTTTTGCATAATATGTAGGGCGAAAAATTGATAGCGACATGAAGAGAGAACACCGAAAATATATTTTAAAAGTTTCAAATAGGAGTCCCGTGGTCAGGAGCCTGTCATGGTTTCCAAATATTACTAAGATTTATAGTGATTTTAAATACTAAATATAAAATTGAAAGTATGTAATTTGCCTCAAATGACTTTTGTATCGGGTAGTCATGAAGTTTAAAAGTATCTCATTTAACAGTTACCGTAAAAGTACAGGGGGTCTACTCCGAAGCGTTAAACCGAAGTATCGGCCGAATGTTCGGCCTTTGCTTAACTACGGCTAACTATGGCTGACTACGGCGACAGAAAAAAAAAAACAACAGTCAAAGAGATAAGCCAAAGTCAAAAATGTGACTTTAAGTCGGGTATGGATTCAAAGTCCAAAAAAGGAAACTATGGAAGTTATAAAAAGGCCGAACATTCCGATACTTCGGTTTAACGCTTCGGAGTAGACCCCTGGTTTGTTAACAGAACGAAATGAAAACATGATAATTATTTGGGGCGTCGTCGTGTAGTTGCTAAATTAATTCTCTTCGAGCCTCAGAACCTAAATATTGTCTTCAAGAAGTCTAAAGTCTATACTGATATTATATTGAGTACCTAAATATTGCTATATGCCGAGGTTGTATGTGTGCAAGAATGTAAATACAGAAATATTCGTACTGAAAAGGCTTTTCATTAAAAGTCAAATATTAGATTTCGAAAATGGACAAAACATAACGGAGCTTTTGATTTTGGTAAGATCACGTGCGGTCTAACCAATAATGACTTAAATAGGCAAATCTGTCAGATATTTATATCATTATCAGGATAGGTCACTATCGCACAGAATAACTTTTATTCGCCCTGGATATCGTTTTAAAAATCCAAATTTGAGTTTTCAAAGTCATCATTTAGGAAAACCCACAATTTCTGCATCAGATTTGATCACGGGGCTCCTCTTTGAGACTTTTCAAATATATTTTCGGTGTTCTCTAATCATACCGCACTATTAATATTATTTATTTATTTCAATCAACTTTGGATCATACAATTACTAAATTAAAAATTATTAATACGATTAAATAAATACATTAAAAAGAAAATTAAAAACATTACATTAATATAAAAACAAAATTAAAATTAAAATAATATGTTAACATTCGTGCTGTCACCTATTTTTCTGCTACCATCGTATTCTATAATATTTTGCTGCTATCAACTTTTCACTCTGCACAAGCTTGCTCAAAAACCTTCGGGCTGAGCCTACCATAAAAAAATAAATTACTTTTGCTAATAACAAGCTTCCACAGACTAAGCAGCCAACAGTGACTTGCAAATTGCAGCCCATCCTACTGCTTGTCTCGTTAGTCACACTCAAGAGTGAAGAAAGACATTCTTTTCATCCCAAAATCTATACGAAAATCTTATAGTCATAATCAAACGACTTTAAGAAACCCAATCCAAAAATAAAGCTTCATTCAGAATATCAAAAGGAGACCAAATACATTACCAATAAAATGTAAATACCATTCACAGATAGCCTCAAGGGACTTCCAGTTAATACGATGGACTTCCATTCAGAAGTCGAGCGTGAACCGACCGACTTCCGGTCGACTCGATCCTCGCTTGTTTCATGTTTGAATTCGAAAATCAATAGTAGAATGAATGTCGTTTCTGTTCATTTCCTGTCGTAAATGGTTTGTGTTTTGGTGTAAAAAAGGGGATTGAAGGATTAAAGAATGTTTCAAGGCTAAGCAATGTTGTGAAGGTCAAATTTTTCGCTTGTTTCATGTCTGGATTCGCAAATCAATCGTAGAATGAATTTCTATTCTGTTCATTTCCTGTTGTAAAGGGTTTGGTTTTATGGTGGAAAAAAGGGGATTGAAGGGATAAGGGATATTTTCAAGGATAAGCAATGTTGTGAAGGTCAAATTTGGGATGGTCGACCAATCTTTACACAAAACACTTATTAATACGTACGTATTTTTCTGTTCCTTTCTTCTTGTCTGTTTATAGAAATAGTATAAAATAGTCCTCCAGACTGAATTTTGGCCATGGCGGCCAATCTCAGCGGAAGATATTATAGCACACAAGTGTTTGCGCAGACACAGATGCACTCACTCTATCCTCACTCTCATAGTCCGATGGGATGGCAAGCCGACACGACCGGAGAGAGAACTCAAAACACCTATTAGTGTGGGTGCAACTTCAACCACCATCATCTCTGCCAAAATACGTCCAATGCTGGTCAATGAAAATCTCTAATAATCTTTGTAGCTTTGAATTTGTGTAATATAGCTTTCAAGCTGTTTTATGGATTTTGATTTAATATTTTTTTTAAGTCTTTCGGCCATTTGAAACCGGCTTGAAAACTACTCTGAACACTCATAAAATAAGACGATATAATTACTAGTAATCGAGATAAGTACCTAGTGCTTTATGCTCTTTATTTTCGGCATACCAACTTATATACAGGGTGACAGGGAAATTCAACCTATTCCTTGTAAGAGGTTATACTAGAGCTCATTAGCAACAAATTAAGTCCACTTAACTAGGGGTCAAAACTGGATGGTTACCGAGCTGAAAATTCGCGCCTTCACGCCCCTAGTCTCAGTGCATGGGAGGCCGTCACCTCCTTCTGCGAAGCAGTAATGCTAGCGAAGGAGGAGGCGGAACGCGTCAGGGTGAGACAAGGTTCGCACCCTCGCGCCCTTAGTCACCGCAGGAGACGCGGGCGTCGGGAGTCGCAGGCCGATTCCCGGCCACCGTAGGCGCGGGCTTGAGCGATGGGTAGCTCGTCGCCCGATAAGGACCAGGCCCAGGTCGATGGCGCGTTGTGTTCCACGCGTGCCTCAAAGAGATGTCAGCACGAACTGTCGGGATCTGTTAGGGCCAATGCCTGCCAGGGTTGCGAGTTTGTTTGAAAGGGATATCGTGGTCCTGGCACACAGGCAACTGAAGGAACAGTAAAAGTTTGACACGCCCTCCCGCTCCGTCCAGAGCGGGAGAAGTTATTTGATAATTTCCCACCCAAAAAAAAACCAAATCTTATGAAACCAGTTAGTCATTTTACTAATTTGTACGCCAACTTTTATACAGTTTTTTTCGAATAATTTTTATTTTACGTTTTATTTCTGAGATTATGTAAGTTTTAGGCAAGTATTTTTTTTTAATGGTCTCTCATTTTTCAGCTCTCTGAAAAGTATCAATTAAATGTTTAGGGCGGAGTATTCTTTTCATAATTAATTGTTTTTAGTAACAAGTCAGGAAATTTCAGCTCGGTGTCCATCCTGTTTCGACCCCTAGTTAACTAAAAATACAAAAATATTTATTTTAACTTAAACATTGACTTTAACATACATAAATTGAGGCAGCCCCAGTAAGTTACAAAAGTACTTGTGTCGGAGCTGTCTCACCCTTCCCTGTAGTGGTTGCTTTACAATGATGAGGCCAATAAGTAATTATAACTCTCTATTTACTTATTAGCATACAGAAAAAATAAAAACAAAAATAAAATAAAACATTAATTTAGCAGCTCTCGGTGTATGAGGTGTGCACATGCGTGTGTATGTATATATTGTTGTATGAATATGTGTGTGTATGTACATGGGTGTGTGTGTGTGTGTACCACTTTTTTTTTTCTTGCATTAGCTCAATCTTGTCAGAATGTTTTCTGTTTATTCATATGTTAGGGATCTCAGCCATTCAGTTATTGTTTTTTTTTACCTTAACTGGACTTAATTAGTTGCTAATAACCTCTTGTATAACCCATTTAAAGGAATCGCTCGAATTTCCCCGTCACCCTGTATAAGTACGTAATAAATCTAACTTAAGGTGGATCCGCAGCTATAGCCCAAAAAATTAAAAATTTCTAACGTTTTTCTTGCAATTGGCAGGTGAAATGTCAGGTATGTCAATGTATCTTGATCACAATATGATTCGCGACTTATACAACTATAATTAAATAACATAACCATGTTACAGACCAAAAATATGCAAAGCATTCTGCTAACATTTATTGGATGTACTGTAGGTATGTAATGTTCAATACAATAGGCATTAAAAGGAAAAACAAGGCCCATTTAATTATAGGTTCCAAAACAAATATCACTAGTCATTTAGAGTTTCACAAATAATTTCGTTAGTAACCCTGCCATTTGTAGTTGAAACTGTCGTTGTTGTTTGTTTTTTTTTTTATGTTGGTACAGTCAGCGATGAGGATAACTATATTTTTGTGTGATAGTTATACAAACGGGTTTGAGGTGCGCGTAGTGGGAAGTGGTTACCGCCGCCTTAAGACAGTTGTTACATCAAGACATTCGACAAGCTTTACAACTATACTTGTTGGACTGAATACCATTAGTTCAAGTGCCAGTTACTGAACAAAAAAAGTAGTGTGGTGAATAAATTAACGTTACAATTCTAACTTTAATGATATCAATGTGAAAGTGAGGATTTTGTTTTGCGGCTGAAACCGCGGGGTGTAGCTAGTATACTTAAATGCACAGTTTTAATTTTAAATTTAAAACACATCATATTCGCATAAAACACAACCTAAACAATGAGCAAAGACCGATTTCACGTTTAAAAAATACCGGCCAAGTGTGAGTCGGACTCGCGCACGAAGGGTTCCGTACCATTTTCTATAAAAACGGCAAAAAAACACGTTTTTTGTATGGCAGCCCCCCTTAAATATTTGTTTTATTTTAATTTAATTATTTATTTTTAAAGTGAATATATAACTAAATATTCTGTGAATATTTCAAGCGTCTACCTGTTTCCGTTATCAATATAGAGCAAAAAGGAGCAAAAAAAACACGTTTGTTGTATGGGAGCCCCCTTAAATATTTGTTGTATTCTGTTTTTTGGCCTTTGTTGTTATAGCGGCAACAGAAATACATCATCTGTGAAAATTTCAACTGTCTAACTATCACAGTTCATGAGATACAGCCTGGTGACAGACGGACAGAAAGACAGACTGACAGACAGACGGCGGAGCCTTAGTAATAGGGTTCCCGTTTTACCCTTTGGGTACGGAACCCTAAAACTACAATGAACTGAAAATAGTTTTACGCTTGACTACACATAACAAACACAACATAACACTACGCCTGTAATCCCCGAAGGGTTAGGCAGAGGTGTACCTACAGTACAATTCCCATGTAATAGGGGGCGAGCCTATTACCATTAACCGGGCACAAATCCAGAAGCTTGACTACATAACATAATCTGCCTATAATGTTCCCACTGCTGGGACACAGGCCTCCTATTTCTGTGAAGCTTGACTATGTAAGGTTAAAATAACAAACACATTATTTGAGATTTATTTAAATGCAACTATTTTTACAAATCTTTCCGCAAATTCACTCGCGATCCCAAAACGTTAGTTTTAGTATGGTAACATTATGTTGCTTTGAATTGTCAAGTTACTGAATAGGCTATTGAAAATCACCTACTGACCCTCTATTACCAGCTACAATTACAGAAATATTAACTTTGTAAAGTATTATATTATTATTATTCTAACTATTGTGAATGAGAATATGTACTCATTTCTACATCATTTCTCTCAGTTCGTTTTGATCATGGTCTGGCAGTTTGAGTAATTTATTCGGCCTACCCAAATGTCCTTTCTTTGGTATTGTTCATCGCATCGTTGAGTTCCTTAAGTTCTGAGTTGTGCAGCACGATTACTGAAAAATGCATGCACTGACTGGACAGGTGTCAATCTGTGTGGTTCTTTCCTCAAAAAACCATTTCAGACACATGGCCTTCACATGATCTGAGATTATGTCTGGCCTTTAAAAGAGACTGTGACTCTGAGTTTGTTTCGGCTATCCTTTTCAGAGTAGTCAGATAGGAAACGCCGGCCTCATCTAGTTTTCAAATATGATTGACGTGTTAAAGTGTTCTGCTGTATGTATGTATTCTATGTCTTCTTCTAACATTTGTACAACACTCAGCAAAATTGTCTTCTTAATCCTTTCACAAACCGTGTTGGTAAAATATGTAACTTAAGAGGAGGCTCCCTATTTTTATGTTAATTTGCGTTAATATTCTGAAATAGTCACACATACAAACGAAATTAAACTTTAGTATATGATTTATTGGATCTTTTTCTTTCCATTTTGAAGACAGTTACGTAATTGTAATATTTTCTCTCAATAATTTTTTAAATAAAAAATCGTGTCTTTTTTAAGGATAATTCTATAAAACAAACAAGATTAATTAGCTTTTATGTCTAAAATAAATATTCACAGACAGAAAATATAGTATATTATCCCGACACAAGATAGTTTTTCTCTAGTTCAAGTATAATGCATATGGAAGTTGAAAAATTGGCAACACTCGTTTTTATAACAGCTGAATTTAGTTTTTCAATTTTTATTCTATGCTTGTAGTTTTCATACGTGGTCGAATCAGTAATGAAGAGATCCATAGCAGAACCAAGGTAACAGACTTAGCCCGAAGAATTGCCAAACTTAAGCGGCACTTGGCCGGGCACGTTCCTGGCAGAACAGATTTCTGGAGTGGGACCACATACCGGACGATGTAGTGTTGGAAGGCCTCGCACAGGGTGGGCCGATGACCTTGTGAAAGCTGGAGGAATCCGCTGGATGCGGTATGCACAGAACCGGTCGAAGTGGCGGTGCTTCGAGGAGGCCTATGTCCAGCAGTCCATGTCTTTCGGCTGAAGTGATGATAATAAAGTTTTTTTTTTTCATATTTTTGTCGCTGACTGTACCACCATTGTGATATTATTGAACGTAAGTGTACGTTGTTAATGTAAAAGGGCGTTTATGAAAATTAATGGTTTCTGTTTTTTTCTGTACATTTAACAAATATAAAACCGCTTATGTATAACAAAAAACACAAATTTAAAATAACATTAGGGAATAAATACCAGCAAATCTGGCCTACGAAAAAAAATTTACACGGATTAATTATTACACAACTCGATCCCCTTCCATCTACAATACATATAGTACGTACTTACTCCATTCCATGCTCAATCTGTTACTTCTGTTACCTATCTACCTTCAAATCATGAGGCCCTGCTACTATGCTTGCTATCATAAGGCCAATAATATAACTATTTTAATGTTCTGTGTTGCGTAATGCAAATTATTTTACATGTTATTGTATAGATTCAAGTTTTATATCTGAACAGACAGCTGTGCTGCTGGGGAGTTTGTTGCGCCACTTCTTCTTCCCAGCTAAAGCACTAGGAAGTGGTGAAGGGTGAGCGTTTTTGAGGGACTGTCTTATGTAATTTTGACGTTCGAAAAGTGCTGATCCTCAGCCTAGTTTGAATAAATGACTTTTGATTTGATTTGATTTGATATGTGTGTGTGTATCAAACTCATGGTAGTGTCTGTAATGTTTTATTTTTCTATTAATTTAAATTATTTCTAATGCATATTATATAAAAATATTGGATTTCTGCGCTTTTCCTTCATATAAACTTTAACTGTGCCAAAATTTATACTCCTCCGTCCACGCAATTCTCGTAAAAAAGGGTACAGTTTTCGCTTCACGTATTAATATAATGAATGATACAGGGATAAATTTGTTGAAAGAAGTCAATTTGTCTAGCTTTTCCCAACTATCGCAAATGTCGCATTGTAGATAACACCCACTTCATCGAATTTGATATTTTTGCGCTTAGACACTTTCCCCCTTATTACAAAACAAGGTTTATCTTCAGACCCAGGTTTAAAACATGGAGCCATTATGGAATTTCGAACTTTATTCCGACTATGGTATAGTTCCTAAACACAAAACTGACAACATAGTACCGAACTAAGTTTTAGTTTTGTATAAAAAACGGTATTTCAATCACTATTACGTTCGTATTACAAAAACTGGCTGCATGGTTTAAGCCATGTAATATAAATCTTGTTTTGTAATAAGGCGGTTTAAGTTCAAAAGGATGGAAATAAAATAAAAAAGTTTTTTACAAAAAAAATAAGAACCGGCTACCAAAAATAAACACTACAAAGTGAAAAATAACTTTAATTTCGGAAGTCGGTGGCAAAAAACTTAAATACAGATCCAAAGACACCGACTTCCGAAATTAAAGTTATTTTTCACTTTGTAGTGTTTATTTTTGGTAGTCTGTTCTTATTTTTTTAGGTCGGTTTTGAATTTATCTAAGTTACAATAGCCTAATGTTAACTGCTCGTCACCTTTTACAAAATATTACTGTTCCCGATGCTGGGACGTTTATTTGTTGAGAAGTTCTCCTGATAAGAACCAGGAGAACTGGAACTGATGGTGACTTCACCATATGCATAGTGACGAGCATAAATTGCTTAGCAACCATATTAAACTGCCTACTCGAATCGCAACCGTGAAATACTTATTATTAAGTAGTTCCGGTGATCTTGATCATCAGTTTTACTTCACCATATGGTGCTTTCCCAGTGCAAATGCATGAATTACTATAAAAACCCAAATCGCTATATATGTCCCTATAATATTTGAGGAATTCCCTCGATTTTCATGGGATTCCCTCATCAAAATACCTCGAGAGCATACCCTTTCGAACAAAAAATTAATTTTGCAAATCCGTCTATAAATGGCGGAGTTATGCCCAAACATAAAATAAAAACATTTAAAAAAATATAAACATCCGAATTGACAACCTCCTCCTTTTGGAAGTCGGTTAAAAATAGCCATCTTATACCTATTATGCTAAAATACGTACGAGTACTTCTTATTTTCCTGTAAAATCAACGCACTTATTAACTATTTAATTAAAGACCATTATTTCGCGGACATTAGTGTGGGTTACACGTTTACCTAGTTTTAATTTTATTCTGTCACACTTAAATTGTAATGTGTAACTGTTTTATTGTCCCAATAAAGTAAAATAAAATAAAGCTATCTATGTTGCGGTCAGTTTCCAGTCTAACCGGATGCAGCTGAATACTAATATTTTACAAGGAGCGACTGCCTTTACTGTGTAACACGATACCCATTGGTAAGACTGGTTGTCAGACTTTTAAGCTTTCGACTACCCGTAACGACTGTCTCAAATAAATCTAAGAAAAACAGCCGGGACCAACGGCATACGTGCTTTCCGAGGCACGGAGTTGTCTCGATATGTAATAGATGGTCACCCATCCACGAGCCGACTGCGATAAGCGTAGGTTAGCCTTCGTGTCGTGCGCTGTAATCATTGAACCACGAGCCCCTCAGTTGAAAAAGGTGAAATTGAAAAAGCAATTACCTACATAATTATGTGTGTGTAATCTGCCTCTGTGAGGTGGCCCAGTGGTTAACGGCCTCGACTACAGCAGTGGTGGCCCAGTGGTTAACGGCCTCGACTACAGCAGTGGTGGCCCAGTGGTTAACGGCCTCGACTACAGCAGTGGTGGCCCAGTGGTTAACGGCCTCGACTACAGCAGTGGTGGCCCAGTGGTTAACGGCCTCGACTACAGCAGTGGTGGCCCAGTGGTTAACGGCCTCGACTACAGCAGTGGTGGCCTAGTGGTTAACGGCCTCTACTACAGCAGTGGTGGCCCAGTGGTTAACGGCCTCGACTACAGCAGTGGTGGCCTAGTGGTTAACGGCCTCTACTACAGCAGTGGTGGCCCAGTGGTTAACGGCCTCGACTACAGCAGTGGTGGCCCAGTGGTTAACGGCCTCGACTACAGCAGTGGTGGCCCAGTGGTTAACTGCCTCGACTACAGCAGTGGTGGCCCAGTGGTTAACGGCCTCGACTACAGCAGTGGTGGCCCAGTGGTTAACGGCCTCGACCTACGAGTAGTAGGTCGTAGGTTCGAACCCAGACAGGCGCTTTACTTTGTGTAAATTATTTTCATCACCACAGCTCTCAAAACGGTGAAAGAAAACATCGTGAGGAAACCGGCATGTCCTAGAACTAAAAATTCGAAGACATGTGACATCCACCAACCCGCACTGGGCTCGCGTGGTGGATTATGGTCCACTCCCTCTCACAGAAAGAGGAGGCCTGTGTCCCAGCAGTAGGAGCATTATAGGCAGATTATGTAATTACCCACATAATTCTGTGTGTGTAATCTGTCTATGGTTTTATCTTTTTATTGCGGACGCTTTTAACGTGCACGTCTTTCTACATTGTCCTCACATGTATAATTTCAACATGTATGATGTAACCAATACTTTGTCACAATATTTTGATTAAAAAGACCGTCCGTGGAGTTTCTTGCCCGTTCTTCTCCATAGGAACCTACTACGCTTTGGAATGGGCAACTAGCTTCATCTCTCTGACTGACCGACCCCTCGACAATTCAAAAGTGCCTGTAATTGGTTTATTTGAAATAAATGCTTTGAGTTTGAGTTTGACCCTTTCGGTGAAAACAAGCGTGATGTTATGCTTAGTATTATTGGTATCTGATATATTATTCAGCTTAGATAAGATTGCTTTCAACCAATTTAACTTTTCCTTTATACATGATGTTTGCAAGTTGTGCTAAAGTTATTTGTAGCCGATTGAGTAAACATTTATGGAAATCATATTTTCGTGAATTCTGATTGCGATGAAGGTCGTGTGTTCGATTTCCGCTCGGTACAAATATTTGTATAGCCTACAGTTGTTTGTTCCGAGTATATACAAAGAATTGTAATGGTAAATACGATTTTATTCATTTTATCAGATTTCATTAAATGGCAGATAACGTTTTTACACTAAAATATTATATACAAGTATATAAAAAAGGGAAGAGCTCATTGGGCATAAAAAAATGCTCCGCATCGATGTTGTTTATTCATTTTCATGTGATTAAGGATTCATATCTTTCTTTATAATAAAAATTAAAAGCTGTTCGTTGGTAAGCGCATCACTTAAGAACGACTAATAACAGAAAACTAATTGTGCGTTTTCTATGGGAATTTTATATTAGTTATTGAAATTTAGACAAGACAAATCGGTTAGCTCGTTTAAAATAAAACACACATCAGGTAATTATATACATTTTCTTACAATAAACGATCAGAAGAGTTAATATGTACACTACAATTTTGTTTTAAAAACTGAGGTTCGTGTCGAGGAAAAATATATTTTTCCGGGAATACATAATTTATTTTTATCAACCATCATCATCATCTGCCCAACTATATTGGGGTCGGTTTCCAGCCTAACCGGATGCAGCTGAATATCCTATCTATCCCACCGGTCCAGATCAGCCAGGTCATCTGGACCGGCCTATCTGACCTCCACAACCCAGTTACTGGGTAATACCATACCCCTTGATAAGACTGGTAGTGGTGGTTCTTTTTATCAACCAAAAGTCATAATTTACTAAAAAAAACAACTATAGGCCACATTTACTAAATAACAAAATAATTAAAATGAACTGCCCAATTAAGCCCTCCAAAAACAGATTATCCGCCATTTCTCACCCAGCCTGTAGAATCCGAAAAGATGTAGAACCAGGAAGTTAATAGTATGCGAGTAAGGCCCTGTAGACACGCAGAGGGTGTGTGAATGTTGCGGAAATGAAAATTAGTTCAAATAGTGACAGTCAGAATAGGCGAGGGCTGAGAAACGTCATGAGAAGTGAACTGACTGTAGGACTTGTAGCAAGATTATTATTTGAAATTTCTTGTTCTCCCAACCCACTGCGTCGCATCGCATCGCCCGCCCGCGCTATTACTTGGTTTTCACTTAACGTTCTTTCTGACTTTTTTTTCTTTTTTCGACTCCTAATGTAATTAATGTTAAACAGAATATTATTATAACCTTCCCCAAGAATCAGGCTATCAAATCCAAGTAGAATTTTTCAAATCCGACTGGTAGTTCCAGATAATTATTAGCCCGTTCAAACAAACAAACAAACAAAATCTTCAGCTTTATTATATTAAGTACAGTTAATGAAAAATACTCTAAAAGAAACCGAGATTCACTTCTTCTTCCCATTATTGTGTTTTTTTTTTGTACTGGACCATACAGACCTCGGAGCCTTCTCGTTATGGTGATATTTGAAGGTCAAAGATCCAACGTATTATAATGTTTTGAGCCACCCATAATAAATGTTTTGAATACATTAGATTGCGCACTACCGTAAACAGCGAATATTCTCACCAAAAATAAAAGTTGTTTTCGAGTAAACATTTTTGTACAAAATTACTCAGTTTGATGAATGCGTAGATGACGGCTTCGTGATGGGTCTTTTTATTGGACTACCCCAGAAGGAGGGTTGTTTTTCGAGTGTATACGTATGCATGGATGTATTTATATTTCTTTGGCACGCTCTGCAGCCTAAACGGCTTCATGGATTTTAACATAATGAGGTACTATAAGATTCTTTTGAATTTCAGTTACCATATGTGGGTATATAATTTTAATAAACCAATGCAATCGGAGGCAAAAAGGCGTTGGTCACATCCTAGATGCATCCGACTGTATTTATTTATTTATGGTACTTAAAGGATACTCGTTTTTCATCTATTCGTACCTTTTTTTCGTTTTTTTTCCATCTTTTTAGTACATTTTTTGCAGTCGGTTCTTTTTTGTAAATATTTTTATTTACAGCGTGTATTAGATTTGCAAATGGGCTGCTCAAAACTCACGTACCCTGACTGTGCATAGAGCAAAATAACGAATTTAATACACTTTCCACATTCATGTGACTTGAATAAAAAATAAGCAATATTAATCTCCAAAAAGTATAATCAGCGAGTCCATGACAAAGTTCAGAACGGAAACACTTGCATATGAAGCATGTAGCTGTAACATGAAACGTATCATACGCCAGAAGATAAAACAACTGCCGCGCTGTGTGCCGCTAGCAATTATTTATTTTGGGGGGTGTGGTACAACGGATAAGTGGTGGCGGTGTGAGAAATTAAGCTCCATTTACAAGGACCAAGTTCATTGCCTGTGGCATACCAGAAAATTGTAGGGCAATAAACTGCCACCATTTAAACAACACGTACAATTTATTGTTGCACGATATAAAGAAAGAAAAATTATTTATTCTGCACAAACAAAACGCACAGTACAACAAAAATAAGTCAAAAACACACATAAAAAGTAGCCAAAAGCCTCGCATCCAATACCCTAAAGATTTTGACAATCTTGTCCATTGGTTGATCTCAGGGACCAAAGACAATTTACAAAAAGTGAAAAGTGTTTACTAGTATAAAATCTCATTCTATATATATTAGTCTATGGTCTATGTGATGACAACAAAGTCGACAAACAAACAATGAAAACAAAAACAAAATGCCGATTGCCGAGTGGAAAAATAACTACTTTTGTAACAAACAAACTATTCTAATTATGAACAATTACAATAACCGTGCGTCACATCTGTGCAAGAACAGGTCTTTGCTCAGCAAAATGCTGTGACTTCGGACAAAACTATCGTCACAGCGCTGATTTTCAGCAGAAACCGTATAGGAACCAGATATGAGCAAGTTAGTTGCCGTTCAAAATAGGTGTAAACAGCACGTACACATGATTAGGGAAATCCTATACAATACGAAAAAGTAGCCGTGTGTACAAAAAACATTGCACGTGGAATAAAATCGCATTCAACTCTACAAGTACGAACGAACAAAACGAGTATACAAAAAAAATATTGAGAAGGCGTTCAATAAATTTTAATGAAATATTTGGCAGCGCAAATACGGTCAATACTTGAATCAATTGTACAAGGACGTGCAACTATGTATTAGGACGAGGCAAAACTCTCATGCAATAAACGCCTTGCAATAAAATTGCCTGGGTGTAAGTTGCATGCAATTTTGTTGAACGGCAAAATTTGCATTTGCACGCGTGTTAACACTTGCATGCAATTTTTCAATGGCAATAAAATTGAACGTGCTTTAGTTTCTGGAAACCAGAAACTTGGACCGTGTAAATGGGGCGTTAGAGATAGGAGTTGCCGACACCGCTTGCAGAATAAGCAAGCTGATGTGGTGGTAGTGGGCTGCCCATGTTTTCGAAGGTCCGATGGCCAGTGGAGCAGACAATTCCTTGATTGGAGAACGCGTATGCGTAGTGTGAGACGCCCGCCAGATGAAACGACGACTTTAAAAACGTTGAGACCGCCATAAAAAAAATTGTTGACAGAGTCGGCGCGAGCGAATTTCGTCCCGCATTCCGCTCGCTCGCTTGCTCAAAATCAAATTAAATTGTTTATTCTGTAAAAAGGATATCGGAATGATTTTTACGCGTCATATGAAACGACTGGAGTATACTTCTTGAAAGCTGCGCCAGGTACGTTGGGCAGAAAAACGTAACGCTTTTGAGCTGCGCTTGTATTAATTTCACTCCTCATAAAATTTCCATAACGTGGAGTCTTTTATGAAAATCAATTCTTAAGTAGTAAACTATAATAAGCTAGATAGAGTTAACATATTTACCTATCTAACTACCTCTGAGAAGAAATGGCGAAACAAACTCAGGGATCAAGGTCTCTTTTATAATCTAAACATTAAATATCAAGAATATGATTTTGTAACACGAAATTTTTGATATTTAATGTTCGGTTTAGTCAGAGCTTAAACCTAAAACGCCAACCGCTCTTAACTCACTACTATGCAAGGGTAGCGGAAAAAGGCAAGCGCTGAATTCGGGGTCATAAATAATATGACATCCTTATCTATGACAGGTATTGTTTACTTGCGCCTGACCTGATTTACACTTGTTAAAATGTAATAACACGGCCCGTTTGTTTGATGGCCGCTATCTACTTGACTATTAAGTGCTTAGAGCTGGTTTGAGTAATACTGATTTATTGTTCCCGTTTTGTCTTGACTTTAAAAGTGAATAACTTATATCGGACCTTACGTTCCTAACTTTTTCATTGCATGACTGTGTTTTTTTTTTTGCTAGACTTTATCGTGTCTGACCACTGGGCAAAGGCCTCCCGTTTTTCTTTCCATGCCTCTCTTTTTTGTGCGATCCCTGGCCATGTTGGCCCCGCAAGCCTGATGAGATTGTAACGCCACCACGGTCTACCTCGACGGCGATGTCCTCCCTCAGGCATTCAGTGAGTGTCGATCTTTGCCCATCACTCCGGGTGCATTCGTGTGATGTGGCCAGCCCACTCCCGATTAACTCTTGCTTTTTTTTTTCGCCAACATCCGCTACTTGTGTTATGGAGCGCATGGTGGTGTTTCGAACGCGATCGGTTCGCTTGACACCTATTATGCTGTGCTCAATTGCCCGTTGGCAAATCTTGAGTTTGGACTTCTGTTGTTCAGTAAGTTCCACGTTGTTCCACGATTGTAAAGTAACACCTATTCATTCGCCGACTGTACAGTTTACGCCTGCCAAATAATTTGTAACTAATTTGGACAAGTAACCTGACCTGAGTGACCTGAGTGTCTTGACCTGACCTACTTTGGTCAGTTGGTGCAGCATCATAGTAGCTGGCTTCTGGTCATGGGATTTTATAGCCTACATAATTTCCTTATTAGTGATCTTCTTCAGAAAGGTCAGGTGCGTAGTACTCGCAATCGGGGTGCATGTATGACCGGATGTATGAACATAAACGGTTCAAAAGGATTATATATATCATTTATATATTTTTCAGACAACAAGATCCAATTACAAAAAAGAAAAAAAAATACAAAAATACTTAATTCTAGATGTTAGTAAACAAATTAACTTATTTGCTATGTTAGTCAAAATCCACGCCCTCGCACCCCTAGTCGCCGCAGGAGACGCCCCGGGCGTCCGAAATCGCAGGCCGATTCCCGGCCACCGCAAGCGCGGGCTTGCGGACGGTGAGCGATGGGTAGCTCGCCGTCCGATAAGGACCAGGGGGTCTACTCCCTAAGCACGAAGTCCGTTGTGTCGGCCTTCGTTACGGGCGTTTCCTACTCCTTATCACCTTCGGACGGATGATTCGTTCCGGGCCCGAATGAAGAATGAATGACAACACGATTTGACAGTTGTCCCTACTCCCGATGCGTTTTTGCCCGTCCGAAAAGTTCAACTTGACACTTGTTTTCCACACTTTTTGCTGCAGTGGTTGGGGCCATTTTACAACATATATAATTAAAATTAAAATAAAATAAGTAATCCTTCCCGCCTAGTACGAACTCTGACTGACATTTCAAATCAAAAATCAAAATCAAAATCATTTATTTGCGCAAATAAGGTACAGATTGTTCTTAAAGATAAGTATATTGATCTCTTATTCTGCCATTAATTTCGGCGTGCAAATTTTACATAATTATTTACTATATAAAGAAAACTAATTAATTTAGATTGTGCATGCAATTAATAAATTTATTAAATTAAATTAATTCTAAATTGACTGTCAATCATGATACTACAATTATTCAGACTTACAACTTATAATCTAGGAACTCAAGTACACTATAAAAACATTTATCAATTAATATTTTTGTAAGAACACTCTTGAATTTAAAAAATGGGAGTGTCGTAATGGTACTTGGAATTTTATTAAACAATTTTATACACATAATATAAGTGTTGTTCGATGTGAGTGTGAGATTCGTCTTTGGTTTATATAACTTGTTGGTATTATGAGATCGAGGGGCATAGTAGCTTGTCGCTTGCTGAAAAAGACTCTTATGCTTGAAAACAAATAAACAGGATTCCAAGATATAAATGCACGGTAAAGTCAGTATCTTATATTTTCTAAAGTATGGGCGACAAGAATCTATTTGTTTCAGCCCAAATATAGCCCTTAAACACTTTTTTTGCATTACAAATGCTTGATCGATTTCGACACAGCGACCCCAAAGAATGATACCATACCGCAAAATGGAGGATATATAGCCGTGATATGCGGTAATTGCAGCGTTTCTAGATATCTCGCCACTAACACGCCTCAGAGGGTAGACAAAACTATTAATTTTACCGCAAACGTCATTTACATGGCTATTCCACGAGTAAAAGGTATCTAAAGATATTCCAAGAAATTTAACTGGATTAGTTTCTGTCAGGGCGTTTCCTTTATAGGCTACATTTAGGTTCAACGGTTTTGATCGGTAGGTATGAAATTGCATAAATTTTGTTTTACTAATACCTTTACCTTTTACCTTTAGATTATTAGCTTCTAGCCACTCTATGGACGTTTGGAGAGCCGTGTTTATTTCCTGTTCATAGGTATTTTTATCGTTACCTTTTAATATAATAGTGGTATCGTCCGCAAATAGTACACATTTATGATTCAAGATATTTACAAAATCATTAATGTAGAGCAAGAACAGTGGCGGACCTAAAATACTACCTTGAGGCACGCCGTACCTATTTAACAAAAACGAAGACTGAAATAACTCTCGCGTTTTGGATTGATCATTGTAGCTTGATACTTCCACTGTCTGTACTCGATCAGTTAGATATGACTTCAGCCAGTCGTAAGCTTTTCCTCTGACTCCATATCTGGAAACTTTTTCTAACAACCGTTCATGACTGACGTGATCAAAAGCCTTACTCATGTCCATAAAGAGAACTGAAACAGGAATTTTATGATCGATAGACTCGGTAATTGATTTTATTAATTGAAAGGCTGCTAAAGATGTGCTTCTATTCCTGCGAAAACCATTTTGTTCATCCTTTATAATTTGGTGTTTTTCAATGAAGCATGATAATTTATTACGAAATACTTTCTCAAAATTTTTATAAAATATAGGTATTAGAGCAACAGGCCTGTAATTGTCCATTTGCGTTTTATTTCCTTTTTTATATAGTGGTTTCACTACTGATCTCTTTAATTTTTGATTATTATTTGAACATTGTCGTCAAAAACAAAATAGGCAAAGGTATCAACAGGATAATGCCGGTTTTGGATCAAATTCCTGTTTCAGTTCTCTTTATGGACATGAGTAAGGCACTCATGTCCATAAAGAGAACTGAAACAGGAATTTTATGATCGATAGACTCGGTAATTGATTTTATTAATTGAAAGGCTGCTAAAGATGTGCTTCTATTCCTGCGAAAACCATTTTGTTCATCCTTTATAATTTGGTGTTTTTCAATGAAGCATGATAATTTATTACGAAATACTTTCTCAAATTTTTTATAAAATATAGGTATTAGAGCAACAGGCCTGTAATTGTCCATTTGCGTTTTATTTCCTTTTTTATATAGTGGTTTCACTACTGATCTCTTTAATTTTTGATTATTATTTGAACATTGTCGTCAAAAACAAAATAGGCAAAGGTATCAACAGGATAATGCCGGTTTTGGATCAAAAATGGCAAAAATAATTCAATTCTATATTTAGACATAATTAAAAGTATATAGTTAAAAATGCGGTCGTTTCTAACGAGAAAAATATTAATTTTTGATTATTTAAACCTGAAAACCACAAAATAAGTAAACCGGTAATCGACCGGTAAAATTGCGTAACTCTATAGTCATGCGTTATTCGTTCACGAAGATTGTCTATGATTCCGTTGGAAACTGATGAATCCGAAATCATTAGGGAGTAGGGTTCACTGCGACAACGAGCACTGCACAAAGAGACGTCAGCACCAATTGACGGGGTCCGAAAGGGCCAATGCCTGCCAGGGTTACGAGCCTGTCTGAAAGGGATATCGTGACCCTGGCACACAGGCATCTGAAGTAACACGGGTGGTTTTAGTCAGTAAAAGCCTGACACTCCCTCCCGCTCCACCCAGAGCAGGAGAAGTTATTTGATAATTTTCCACCCAAAAAAAAAAAAGTACTTAAATTCTAATACCGACAGCGTCTTGCTTATTAAATTTCTCATTATGGGGCTTTCGTCAGGCCCATCAGCAATAACTTTCAGGAGGCTGTTGCTACTGTCCCGTAATCTGGTGAGTAGATATGCACTCTTTTTCCGCACTACAGCTGAGAAGCTGTTTACTCCGGCTCGAGCAAACATTGCAGATGATTATGTAAGGATCGTACAAGGTGGCGTTTTCCAGTTTCTGCCTACCCCCATGGGAAGAAGGTGTGAATTTATAAATGTATGTGTGAGTATAATTATATCATTTTTTAAGCCACGTGCTACTCTTATATAAACTTTTTGCTTCGTCTACGTTCAGTTAAGATAAGCATAGTTTTTTTTATTATGAAAAGTTCAGCAAAACGGATACGTTTACAAAGAAGCACAATTGTTGTGCATTTCTGCTTAAAGTGGGTAAACAGTTGCAATTCCCGCGAGAATAACCATCTGATATATTAAATGTCACGGTTTCTTTATCTCCAGAACATTTTCAAAATAATGGACACTGAAAGTTTACAGTAGACAATTTCTGTAACAATGCAGGGTAAGTTTTAACCTTTTAATTTCAAGAAATTCGAAATAAAAAGGATTAACTCTTTGTGTGAGAGAAACATATTTCGCCTAGGATGGATATACATATAAGGACAGTCTCCCTTTGAGTTTCCTTGAAAATATTGATAGAATTGCACGTAAAATGTGGGTAGCTATTAGCTAAATTAATTTCTTAGTAAAACTTAGGCTCTTTTCTTCACATTAAGTCTTTGTTCATTAACTACTTTGCTGTATTATATCGTCACTCAATATGGCTAAGTTTTACTAACTAGCTGCGCCCCGCGGTTTCACCCGCGTAAGTCTCGTTCCCGTGGGAATATCGGGATAAAAAGTAGCATATATATTAATCCAGGGTGTCAGCTACCTCCATACAAAATTTTATCAAAATTGGTCCAGCCGTTTGAATGTGAAGAAGTAACAAACACACACTCACAAACTTTCGCCTTAGAATATTAGTGTGATAAATACTGACACAAACTCTCTATATTATATCTCACATCAAAATTCATAAGCAATTTACCACAGACACAGCCTAATATATCCAGTACAACAATTTACAAATACAGCCACAGCATATCAGTATTCAGTGCGAACAGACAGCTAAAGTAACGACCGTGTGAGAATGAATTGGCTTATTTATTTTATTAGCGTTCCATATTGGGATACGAAAACGAATTTCGCCAAGTCCCGTTTCGAATTCGGCCAAGACTAATTTTATTTTGTACATAGATATTCTGCACAGTCTTGTGTTTTGCCCAAAATAGGGAGATAATTTTGGGTGGCAACACAGAATTAAATCTATAAGATATCTTGGGTTGGGACTAATAATTAGGCGTAGGCAAGAAGCTTATAGATAAAAGTGGAGGCATTACTCTAAAACTTAAGTGAAGACGACTGTGGTCGGACTCTCTCTTTCTGAATACTAAATAGCGTTGGAAGGCCTCCTACAAGGTGGACCGATGACCTTGTGAAGGCTGCAGGAACCTGCTGGACGCGGGAAGCACAGAACCAGTCGAAGTAGCGGTGCTTGGGGGAGGCCTATGTCCAGCTGTGGACGTCTTTTGGCTGAGATGAAGAGGATGTTGATGATGACTTAGTAAGATCATTTGCCTCTTGTAAGCGCAAAAACGTGGCGCAGCGGATCCGGCTTAAGGAAGGATTTCAGAAAAGACTTATCCCCTAAAAAGTTAAGTAGGAAATGAAAGTTTGCATGGAAGTTTGTCATTTTTGCTGATGGAGAATCCCATTGGGTGCGTAGCTTGTATTGTGTATTAATTTTATCAATATATATTAATACATGAAGCGGAAGCTTTGTACCCCTTTTTACGAAAATTACACGGACGGAGGAGTATGAAATTTGGCTCAGTTAAAGTTTATATGGAGGAGGAGTGCAGAAAGCTAATATTTTTGTATAATATGCATTAGAAATAAATTTAATTCATAAAAAAAACATTACACACAGTACCATGAGTTTGACACACACACGAGCCTGTCCGAAAGGGTCGTGGCCCTGGCACACAGGCATATGAAAGAACACGGGTGGGTTTTGGTCAGTAAAAGTCTGACACTCCCTCCCGCTCCACCCAGAGCGGGAGAAGATATTTGATAATTTCCCACCCAAAAAAAAAAAATTAAAAAAAAAGGTAACCTCACACGTCTTTAGTGGCATAGTTAATGAATAATAATAACTTTATGTGCCATTCTGTGTTGAAGTGATAAGAAATTAACTACTGTTATACATACGTACTAGGTGCTAATAAAAGCATAGTTATTATGTATATGCTTTTATGTGCGTAGAGTAAATCAAGACTATCTGTAAGGGGGATGCGCTTAGGTAGCCCGCGAAATTCAAATTTTCTTAAGTTTTTTGCAATTTGCAGGTCTGTGTCAGTTTGTATGTTGATTAAAATAAGATTCGCGGCTGTCACAAATATGGCTTTACAGGATTATAATCATTAGAATCAGCAACACAACTAACTCTCTTCGTAGCGTTCTGTCGCTGAAAACCAGCGCTGGGGCTCTGTCTAGCATAGGGTCGCAGCATTATGCTGAGCGATGGCCGTTTTGCGTGAATGTGACGCATATTTTCCCTCAACTTGTTCTTTCGTGTTTGTGTTTTTATTTCTTTGCGTTATGTTTACCGCAAATAAACGTATTTTCTTTCTTTTTTTTTTTTAGAATCCTATTTTCATGAAATAGTCATTCAATAGTATTTTATGAACTTAGAGAGTTGTATTGCTGATTCTAATGATAATAATTCTGTAAAGTCATTTTTGTTACGGCTGCGAATCATATTCAGATCAACATACAACCTGTTCCTGACCAGGAAATTGCAAAAGACGTAAGTAAATTTGAATTTCGCGGGCTACCCTGACGTTTTCGCCTTAAGTCCTTCACAAACTCAAATCACCAATCAGTAGCCAGAATTTGGGAGCACTTAGTATTTCAATGGCAGTCCGTCCGATCACGACGCAACCGATCACAAACTACTTAGCTAGTTAGTAACGCGTTAGTAAATTGCGTCGTGCACGGACCGTCTTTGAAATACTAGTGTTGTAACATTCTGGCTGCTCTCGCGCACACTAGCAACAAAACAGTCTCATAGTCAAGTTGTCAAAATTGATTAAAAACCGAGAAAAACTTTTAAGTTCAGAATGCAGTTTATTGGACTCGCGTGCTTTTTGTACGCCACGGATAACCAGATACATGAGTATCAAACGAAGATGCTCGTCAGAGCATTTTTCATTCCACACTTGCATCAAAATGTACCATTAACATAAGACAAACTATTTTGATTCTTGTAACGCACTGTATTACTGGGCAAAATTTAGGACTTATTTTAACTTTAACGCAGTTAAAATAACTTCTTACTCCATCTATTTTTATTTAACAAATAACTCCTACAACTTAAAAAAGCCTTTATAAACCATTTCATTCCAATACTTTAAAAACTTAGTCCGCCAAACAAGAATGAAAAAACTTATAATTTACGAAAAAGCTCCAAAAGTATCCAGTACGAAATCTGGTTTTAATTGCTTCAAGCCGGTAATTTGGAGCGTCTAGACCGAATGAAACTCTATAATCGCCTTATCTTTTTGCAAAAAAGTGGACTTTTCGTATACAATGTTAGGAACTAAACGCCGCTTTTCGCCGGCAGAGGACGCCCTAGAAGTACTTACAGTGACCTTAATGGTGATGTTCTTCAGAAAGGTCAGGTGCGTAGTACTCGCAACCGGCGTGCGTGTAGGTTGTATGAACAGTTGTATGAACCTAAACGAAGCAAAAGGAGTATTTGACGATCGTAGCAGCTGGTTTTCTGTAGATTCTGCCTCACCCTATGGGAAGAAGGCGTGAGTTTATGTATGTGTGTATGTTAAAGTTGGGAAAAACCCAATAACACTTTGCTCGACCCAAGAATCGAAGGTAAGGAATGAAGGCTACATCATTCATGTTGAAAGTATACTTGTGAGAACGATGCAAAACGTCAAAAGCGCCCGTAATAAAAAACAAAAAAAAACAATTGAATTAAAATAAGCCATGGCAGCAAAGATATGACCAGTCCCTACTGACAGCGCCCGTTCACGAACATGACAGCAGTAACGCTTAACCACTAAATCAACGATACAGTTCAATTTTCAAAACGTACGAAATTACGATACGTTACTTTTCGCGTTCGTGTTAGGCCCACGATGTTCTTAGAAAAAGTGATTGTTTTCTAGACGGCGTTGTTTGATTCCTAAGAAATACTAAGTACGCTCTTCCAAAAGTGTTTTATGTTTGTGATGTCTATGTACCAGAGGCACCAGAGGTGCGTTGCTATCCCAGTGGCAAGGCTGAAATGTCTCAATTGGTAATACACACCAGGCCCAAATAGCCTTCAAACTGGAATATCATCATTATCAGCAAAGCCTTTTCCCAACTATTTTGGGCTCGGTTTCCAGTCTAAACAGACGCAGCTGAATACCAATATTGTACATGGAGTGACTGCCCATCTGACTCCACAAACGATATGGAATTCAATTCAATTCTATAAAATATCTTTACTCCAATCCATAATGTGTACAGTCGGTGACCAGCTTTACCTGACCCCTCTTACAAAGAAGAATAATGGAAGAGGGGTCAGTTAATTCTAGTCACCGACTGTACATACAGGTGGTGAATAATACTTATTAGAAACAAAAGAACCCTGTCCGAGGCAGGCCTCGGAAAACACATTAAGCCATTGGTCCCGGCTGCCATTCGTGGATCCTTGACAATCATTACGGGTCGTCAGAAGCCCGAAAGTTTGACAGCCAGTGATAAATGATAAATGATTTATTTCTGTAAGTAGGCTTGTACAAACACTTTTACACGTCAACCATATTAACAAAAAACTAGAAGAGGTCGGCGTTTCGTATCCGACTACTCTGAAAAGAAAGACCGAAACAAACTCAGAGGTCACAGTCTCTTTTAAAGTCCAGACATAATCTTGGTCAGATCATGTGAAGACCACGTAGATTGGTGCCTGAAATGATATTTTGACGAAAGAACCACACAGAGTGAGGGGACCTGTCCAGTCAGTGCACGCATTTGTCAGTAGTCGTGCAGCTCAACTAAGAACTTAAGGAGCTCAACGATTCAACGAACAATACCAAAGAAAGGACATTTGGGTAGGCCGCATAAAATTACTCAAAACTGTCAGACCCGCATTAAAAAATTTTTATTGAGAATAAAAAAAAAAAACAATGCACATAGTCCTCACATTCATAATAATTAAAATAATATAATACTTTATAAAGTATTAGCAGTTATTAGTAGTTATTAGTAGTAGTTATTTTCTCTCAATCAGAGCACCCGCCATCTTATCTCTTCACCACCTTTGGTTGACTGGTAGAGAATGCCTAAGGCATTATGTCCGCCTTTGTACATTATTGTGTGTGAGAAGTTTAAATAAATAAATAAAGTAAATATTCATGTCATAGTCTTACCTGGCGGTCCAGTGTCTTATTAGATAGGAAATAATTTACAATTTAGTAACAAGGAAAATTATTAAAGCACTCTTCCTCTCTCCTACTCGTTTAAAACATTGCTGTGCCCAAGGGTATGTAAAGATGGTCACCCATTCACGGACCAACCACGGCAAGCGTAGCGACACGAACGCAATAACAAAATAGTTATGGTCGTAGATTTCCGGGCAAGGCCCTTCACACAGAGTCCTTTTACTACAAGAATAAAAGACTGTAATCACCATATTAGGGGATTGTGGTACCTGCTAGGGTTGCGGGTTTGTCCAAAAGGGACACCGTGGCCCTGGCACACAGGCAACTGAAGGAACACGGGTGGGCTTTAGTCATTAAAAGGAGAAGTTATTTGATAATTTCCGACCCAAAACCAAATAAATAAATAGAGATAATATTTGGCAAAAATTTCATGACAACTGCCGCACGGGTAGGTACAGCTACACTTGCCGTGGTTGGTCCTTGGATCGGTGACCATCCATTTCATATCTAGACCCCTCCGTGCCTCGGAAAGCACGTTAAGCCGTTGCAGGTCCCGGCCGTCATTGGTAGATCTTTGACAGTCGTTACGGATAGACAGAAGTGCAAAGGTCTGACAACCATTCTTACCAAGGGGTATAACCATTAACTGGGTTGTAGAAGTCAGATAGGCAGACGCTCCATGTAAAATACTCGTAGCTGCATCCGGTTAGACTGGAAGTGGACCTCAACATAGTTCGGAAAAGGCTAGACAGATTGATTGCTATATCACAATAAGCAAGTGTGTTTATCATGCAATGCTCGGGCCTTCTCTGTATGTGAAAAGGCAGGAGGAATTGCCCTTAATTTAATATGTACATACCTACATGAGGGTGGTGTTTTAATCTGAATATATTGAGTTGAATTTCATATTTTATTTGCTTTTTATTAACATAACCAAACGCTGGAGGAAATTCAGGAAATTGTAAGCGCAATGAAGTGCTGGGGCATTCTGCATGAACATCTGAGGGGCAATTCTACTAATTTTAAGAACGTTCACAGTCTGATCTCAGTCTCAATCTGTCAAAAATACCTCTTATTTCCCTACATTTTGACAATTTTTTGACGTTTGTTTGTCGCCAAGATGAGATTGCGACTAGATTTTGAACGTTTTAAATTACGAGAATTGGCCTTCTGGTCTCAATATAATTTATTATAGCCACAGTTATCGTGTCAGTATCGACAATGTGTGGTAAGCTTTTGCGTGGATGTCGGAAATTATCGCACGGCAACATTTACTGGGATACAAAATGCCCTAACTCAGGTCATGGCCTATCTGTAGATATGCCTTTCATCCAAATCCGTTCCGCCGTTAAGTCGTGATAAGTTATTTCATGAATGTAATTATGGATATCGATAGGATGGATTTGTGTAAGTAAGTTCGCGTTGTAAACTAAGGCTATACGATAACCATGGTATCTGTTTTTAACGTTGTATGTTGCTTTTTTGTTATGACTTATCGTTTGTTATTGTGGGTTCTTTAATAAGTATAGATAACAGATGTGATTTTTCTCTGGTAAACGCTACAGCCAGAAATGGAATGAGTCACACTATCAGGGCATTGCTTGATCAAGGTTTTCAAGCTTCCTTTGTGACAGAAGCACAGTACTTAGGTCTTAAAAAGACTCCAGTAAGGGGACACATTTCAGGACTGGAAGGAAAAACTCTTACGTCCATTCATGATCCGAGCGTTCAAGTTTCAGTTAAAAAACCACATCTATCCGAGAGAGTACTCGCTCAGCGACGTTCGCTTCCCGAGCAGAACTCTCGCTAAGAGACTCACGCTTGGTTCATACGCATAACAGCGAGTAATCACTCGACGACGTCCCGCACTCGCTACTCGTTGCTCGCTAACTCGTTTTTAGTTGCTAGCTCGCTAATGTCTGTATATCTGTCTGGTACCCTTTCAGACCTAAATCACTGATCATTTCAGCCGAAAGACGTCCACTGCTGGACATAGGCCTCCACCAAAAGGAGTGGGAGGGGTTCCATTAAACGCCGCGCTTGGCAGACGGGTTGGCGATCGCATGCATAGAGAAAGCTGCTGCCCATTCTCTAGTAAGTCCCTTAGTCGACTTTTACGATACTCACGGGAAGAAATAGGATCGTGCTATTTATGGTTTTTACATTTTTAAAATAGGTAAGTAGCCTAGGATCTAGAGGATACTCTTACATCCTGGTTATACACGCAGATCCCGGGCAACAGCTAGCATTTATATTAAACCGTTATCCCTTTCCAGATCCGGGCTGTTGGGTTGGGTCAGTGCTCTGAGTGGAATACCTCATTGCAACAAAGACCAATTATTCATGATTTTGAGATAAAAGCCGTGTCACAGACTACCCACAAATTAATAATAAGGATCTCCAATGTAAGCAGTGTCGTATGAAAGCCATTACGACATAAAGTCTGTAACAAGACTCTTAACCCTTCTAATGCGCGGTCAAATTAATTTAACGGGTTCATTCCCTACCTTTTTATTACATGGTTGAAAGTGCACGATGTTTTGTTTCTTATTTTCTTTTGTGTTTTATTTTCGTGTTTCTGATATTAATATTATCCCTTTGTTGAAATACTTGCTGTTTATTGTGTGTTGAAAAATTGTGTAACAGCATCAGGGTCCCAAGTCTGCTTTTTTTATAAATTCAGTCATTCCAACACGATCCCATTGTCATGCCATTGTCATTTTGCTAAAAGTTCGTAATCTGGTAAATTCATAATGGTCGATCATTGGTCGGTCAATGTTCTCGTAATATAATTGTGTTATTATAATGGCATTGTCGTATTGCCATTATTATTAAACCCATTAGTAGAAATGTCATTCATTTGTCATTATGTACGAGATTACCAATATATGCAATTTCTTTCAATGTAGTGTCAGGGGTCGACCATTGGAAAGTCATAATGGCGCCATTATAATAGTAAATTACCAAACTTGTCATAATCAACAATTATGAAATCAATGATCGACCCTGGAATATACACAAAAATAAAAACAGAACCACGCAAACTTTATTAGTTTACTTTATTTTAATTTGCTATAATAGAGGCTATTATAGGATTACAACGTATTCTGTGGAATAATTTAAACTGGTTACGTACAGCACACATGCCTTTTCTCATGAAGGTTACATATAACGTTTTAAAAATTACAGCCCTGTGACAGACAGACAGATTATGATCCCGTTAACACCCGGTGGGTTCGAAACCCTAAAAATGACTGCCTTTAGTCAACGCTGCCACTACCTCAACTAACAGATTAATCCATACACAGTCCTAAGTTATTATTTTTTCATAACTAGAGCCAATCTTCTATCTATCTATATAATATAATCAATGTTTCTTTGTTTGTCATCTATGGACTCCGAAAGGGCTGGACCGATTTTGATAAAACTTTGGTGAGTTTTTCTGCATACGTAGGGTATGGTAGGGTAGGGGTGAGGTAGGGTAGGGTAGGTTGGGTAGATAGGGTAGGTAGGGTTGGTAGGGTAGGTAGGGTAAGGTAGATACTTAGTGTTCATCATCATCAACATCATCAGCCTATAGCAGTCCACTGCTGGACATAGGCCTCTCCAATTGCACGCCATTCAGCTCGATTCTCAGTAACTCTCATCCAGCTGCCACCAGCCACCCTGCGAAGATCGTCGCTCCACCTAGCCTGAGGGCGTGCTGCCTTACGTTTGCCGATTCGCGGTCTCCACTCAAGAACACGTCTACCCCAACGGTCATCGGTTCTACGGCTAATATGGCCGGCCCATTGCCACTTCAGCTTGCTTATTCTGTGGGCTATGTCGACAACTTAGTGATACCCGTGCGAAACCGGGCCCGTTAAAGCTAGGAGGATAATTATAAAACACAGCTCAGATAAAGTTAAAGTACCAAAACAGTTTTGTCCCATGCTAAATTTTCTCACCATTTCAAACTATATAGTAAAAAGCTTACGCTTAACTCATACCAGTAAATCCAATTTGTAACCACGATGAAAATATAAACAGCTATATTATTTTTTCGCCAAATAAAAATACTTTTGGCAAAAATATCCGTCTTTATCATTCCAAATTTCACAGTTCACTGGAGCAGAAATCATTTAGGTACAAATAGTCCAGCGATTGCTCTCGGAAACATGTTTTTAGACCAAAATGAAGGTAGATAGATTTTATTGTTACAGTTGATACCGGTTATGTAGTTTTTATTTATCGGATAGGTTATCGAATAAATCAGTTTCTTGAGTACAAGTACGTATTAGCTGCGTCAGGAAAAGTTTTCCGATTAGATTTACTATTATCATACGAGTACTTTTGTCACTTAACGTAATATTTTAATATTATCCTAGCCTAGCCTTTTTCTGACTATGTTGGCGTCGGCTTCCAATCTAACCAGATGCAGCTGAATACCAGTATTTTACATGGAGCGACTGCGTATCTCAAAGTCAAAGTCAAACCATTTATTTCAAATAGGCACATAAGAGGCACTTTTGAATGTCAAAATTTACAAAAAAATAGAATTGATTCTAGTTGCCCCTTCCAAAAGGTAGTTTCGTATGGAGAATAATGGGCAAGAAACTCCACCGGTACTCTTTTAAAAATGTTTTACAATATTCTCTTTGAGTACATTAATTACCTATATGATTATATGTGAAGACGATGCACCTAGAATAAAATTACTATACCATAATATAGGTAAAACGAATTAAAAACTAAGCAATGAAAAATAACTTAATTATTAGATAGATACATGGTGCTCACATATTTACAAACATCGTAAAAGTAAAAAAAAAAAAAATAAGTCAGTGTGTGAGTATAGGTTTCTTATCTGACTTCCACAACCCAGTTACTGGGTAAATACCCCTTGATAAGACTGGTTGTCAGACTTTTGGGCTTCTGACTACTCGTAACGACTGTCAAAGATCTACGAATGGCCGGGACCAACGGCTTAAAGTGCTTTCCAAATCACGGAAGGGTCTCTCTATATGTGATAGATGGTTACTCATCCACGGACCGACTGCGGCAAACGTTACTTAACTTTGCAGATCGACCCGAGTGCCTGTTATTTAGCCACTAGCCCCTCAAACCAATTCAGCAACCAATATAACCAGCATATAATGTGTTTTACAACTAATCTCAAAAGATGGACTATCAATAGCTACCTTTTGAAGTAAGGAATTGGATACGAAATGGGCTCCACAGGAAATTTTATTCGAAGTAATTTCCTTGGATTGTTGGGATCAGTAGTAAGTATTACGTAATAGTGATGGACGATGTTTTTTTTAAAATTGGTTTCGGCTTTTGATACCAGTTTTTTTATGGAGAAGTAAACAATTGTTACGCAATGGTTAGGTCATCGGATTGGTGAGCGAAGGATCGTGAATTCGATTCCTGCTACTTAGAAAATGTAACAATACACACAAGTTTTTAATAAGAAATCTATTCCCTCTACATCGTCAATTGTCCTTTCATTCCATCACTCACAAACAGTCTAAATCAGAACAAATTGTACGTTTTCACTCACAAAGCGGATAACAAAGTCTGTAACAGAATTGTACTTGCAATGTTAAAGAAAATAAGAGAACAAAAGGTTGAGATTGCAGACGTTGAAACAGTTTTCTGTGAGATGACCTAGGTTAACCAAGTTTACACAATAGATGCTCTTATTAGCCCATAAATCGGAAAATCTAAGTACCTAAGTAGTTAAAGGTAATTGTTTAAATATATATTTATTGTCGTATTACTTATTAGCCAAAACCAGTTATTTTATACAGAAATGACAAACCATGAACTAACATGATTGTAGAATATTTGGGCGTTATATTTTATATAAGAAAATTCGATTATCAAACATATTAGACTACACAAAATAATTATGCCAAAAGTTTTACTAATTTGGCCGAAACCAAAATTTTACCAAACTCAAAAAAGAGGCGGTCCTCTATATTGGACATTTACTGTGTATTTGTGGGCCTTATATTTTGTGTAAAAAAATATATTATATTACCCGATTATCATACATATATCAAGACTACGTAAAAAATATACCAAAAGATTTACCAATTTGGCCGAAACTAACCTGGTATCAGCCGATACCAATACCATCAAACAGTAGGCTCATCCAGCGATAACCCTGTATTAAAAGCACAAAAATCCTTTGAACTGAAACGGTGGTCCTATGTAAATACAGAGTTTCCTGTAGGTACCAAATTGTACGTACTAAGTTTACACAATATTTACTGTTTACAACCCATATCTCGGAAAACCCAAGTAAGTGGGCAAAGGTAAATGTTATAATAGATATTTAATGTATTTTTATCCAAAACCACTCAGCTAGATATTTTATACCGAAATACTAAATTATAAACGACCATAATTATAGTCTAGATACATTTTAACCGACTGCAAAAAGGAAGAGGTTATGCATTCAATGGGTTTTTGGTTTTGTAATTTAATATTTTATTCTCCTAGAAAACATGTTAACAATCTGAAAGATCAAGCTAACAAACTCTTCCTAAAACTTTTTCGTGTTGGCCGGTACCAAAAATTCCTGGTATCGGCCGATACCAATATCATCAAACATTATGATCAACCAGCGTTATCCCTGTATTAAAAGAGCAAAAATCCTTTGAACTGAATCGGTGGCCGTATGTAAATACAGTTTCCTGTAGGTACCTACCGCTTCGATTGCGAAAAAACGAAATTGGTTTTAAACGTAAAAACCCCTTTGTGGATAATAAAACTAGGTTTGTATTTGTTTGAAACCTTTTTTTTATGCTTGGACGATTTGAGTTTCGATTTTTTTGAAGTGGAATGGGGAAGATAGGTAGAATATGCACATAGGTTGGTAATTAAATGAGTAAAAATGCTTTTTTAGGCCAATGTGACTGGTACACAGCCGGTATATTCTGTAAAAATCTCACCGTGAAAACTCAGGTGATGTGAGCTGTCATTCCATTAATGCTAGGGATGGACACTATGTATTGATGCTCACTTTAAGCTCACTTCACCTAAGTTTTCACTGTGAAATATTTACATGTAAAAGGTGGGTGTTACAAAAATTATATTGAGGGTATCTCCGTGTCTTGCCACACAAGCGTTGTGCAGACGATGGAAAACCGTATCAGAAAACCTATGCAATAACGCAAACGTAGGACAAATATACTGCCGGGATTTCCATACAATTACAAATTATCCGAAGAAAAAATGTGCATCGTCTGCTCAGCTTATAAAAATCCTAACTAATATTATAAATGCGAAAGAGTTTGTTTGTTACGCTTTTACGCTAAAACGGCTGAATGTATTTGCTTAACGAATAAAATTTGGCAAATGGGTAAACCATGGCTTGGGTTACCACATATAGCTACTTTAAGTCGAGACATATGCGGGTGCAACCGCGGGGTGCAGCTAGTACTGGTGGTGGGGGTTTTTTTTTAAATAAAAATTATAGTACAGACGACAGCACATCAAGCTAATACAATCTGTCAAATTTCTTTAATAGATATATAATAGGTTGATTGGGAAAATTTGACAGTTTCGAGTAGCTTGATCTGCTGGAGGCTGTACATTACTGCAGCGGCCTGCAATTAGGGCATTGATGGACGAACGTGAAAATTTAGGCCGAGGCGAAGCCGTGGCACACATACGGGAGTCCACCAATGCCTGGTTGCGGCCAAGACTTGTATATGAAAAGTGCTTTTCTCAAATAATGCGCGGTCAATTCAAACAAAGTAAATTATTTATAAATTCCAGATTCAATGACGAACAACGACCATTTTTCACGCGCCAATGTGTTCATTTGTTTTTTTTTTTTCAATAAACAGCTTTCTATTTGCAAGCCAGTTCGAAATTTAAATAAAACCTTTGATAAGTTACAAAGGTCCTTGGTTTCCATGTTTCGGAGTCTGAGAGAGAGAAAGATCGTTCAATTTTAAATTTCACGACAGATATGAGTTTACTATGTAATTTATTTGGCCGCTAAACCACGACACATGGATTTTCATACAACTTTTGGTGGCCGCTGCTCGCATGTATTTGGCCAGTACAGCAATTTCAAGTTATCTCGAAGAAGGCTGTCAAAATAATGCTCGAATTTCCAAGCATGTTTGAGAAAGATCAAGTAAGTAAAGATATTTTCAACACATTTGCTCAAAAAATGCATTTTAAGAAGCCTGTATACATTTTTCGAAAGTTAAAAATTACGCACCATACGTGCGGAACGTGCGGTAAAATAGAGAGTACATTTTTTACCGCATACTCCGTTGCGTAGCGCCGTGCGTATCCTTTACAATTTTTTTAAGTTCCATAAAAAAATATAAGAATTCCACCAAGGAGTTTCACATTACGAGAATAAATAAGCTGAATGATCGAACCTCCTTGGAAGCACTTTTGCTCTGATAGTGAGACGAAAGATGTAGTACTAATTTTCACCACGCGCACGTGGTGCCATTTGCAAATTCACGCCATTTTCATATTAGAAACGTCAAAAGATTGTTGCGACTTTCCGAATGATAAACAAAATAACTGTAATATGAGTTCAAGCGAATAATCCGATATGGCTCATTCGCAAAATGTCTACTTCGCAAAATGTCTCCTGGTCGTAAAATGTCTACTTCGCAAAATGTCTCCTGGTCGTAAAATGTCTCTTTCGCAGAATGTCGCTTTCGCAGAATGTCTCTTTCGCAGAATGTCTCTTTCGCAAAATGTCGCGATTTTAACATAGGATAAAATTTTCGTAAAAATAGAAATATCACAGGGACAAAAATAATCTACTCCACCTGATATCTTGAATGAGGCGCAAATTGCAGAAAATGGTCTCTTGCCGCCAAAATCGTGAGAGCGCAATTTAATGATTTACAAATTCAAAATAAACAAAAAAATATTTTTTTTAAATAATAATAATAATAACTTAATTATTATTTAATAATATATATATATATTATTATCTATTTTTTTATTATTATTTATTTTTATTATTGGCTATATAATATTACTTAATTGTTTTTTTTATTTTATTTTTTAATAATTTTATTAGTTTTTTATCATGGAAGACTCGAAGTAATACTTAATCATTCTCTGTAAATGTTTTGATGGCTTGTTTCATTACCTATTGTACTGTTTTCTTGCAAATGTGTTGAATACCATTGTTTGACACACGTGCGGAATGATGATCTCATATGATCGGAAATATTTACAAAACTATGGGAGAAATAGGAAACCAAAACTACCAAGCTATCATCGCTTACTAAAAAGTACTTATAAACACGGTACCAACAAAACACGCTCCATCAGTAAACCATTATCAGGCAAAACAACAAATCCGCTAAGAGGGGTGAAATTTATGCAAACTCACCATACACCGACGCGAAGATAATATTCGTGTGTCCGCCCGGACGGACGGACGGACGGACAAAGCCTCATTTACATAATACCGCCTTTCCAAACGTTCGTAAAAGATACCTACGAGTAGGCACTTGGCAGCTCATTAGGGGATTTCAAGTATTCCAGCTTAATTCTGAGTGTATTAAGGGTTTTGTTGAGAAGTGATATGTTAAAGTGGAGATTGATATTCGTAAAGTTGAATAGGAAAGCTAGAATATTGGCTTCTTTCACTTAGAAACACGGTTTAACATAGCACACATAGCTTTTGATTAAGAAATAAAAATTATTTATTCTACACAAACAAGACACATTTCTATAAAAAAAATATACACACTGACTAAAACAAAGTAGCCCAAATTATACTCTTACATTATTATTATTTTAAGACTATTCGCTTTTAAAATATGTAAATATTATCCAGAAAGAAAAATAAGAAAAAAGTAGCCAAAAGCCTACACAACACACATTACCCTACATAACACACACACACTCACCCCCACATAACATTATGCTTGTATTCCCGGAAGGGACATTTCACCAGTTATGTTTAAAGCCTATCCAAAGTGAGCCTAATGCCATGCCATTAGGCATAAATCCAGATTATGGGCTGCTACTGACAATAAATTGTCTGATGATCCAGCGAAAAACCCTTTGCCAGACCTAAGAATCAAACCGATATCCCACGGTAAACAGTCGCAGCAACAACTTCTAAACCAACAAACGAAGCTCGACTTAAATCAAGAAATAAAATAAATCGTCAGCCTAGTACGACACATTGCCAGAATCTTCTGCTAAAAAAATAAGACAAAATACCACACTTAAAGAAAAGGGATCGCAAAAAAATATCCCATAATACATTTCTATATACAGGGTGGAATTTTGTAATGCCACCTGGACGGAAAGTACTCTTAATACTGCAGATAGAAAGTTTTACTCAAAGGAAACATTCCTTTATATTTGAATAGAAAGCAAACTGCATTCAAAGATTTTCGAAAATTCTCTTCTCCCACACCCGGGAATCGAACCGGCTAAAATCTGAAAAAATTATACCCTGTACTTTTATTGCATCGATCGTTAGGGTCAATTATAAGGATGAAATCTCTTTAACAAACATGATAAATTAAATGAAAGGAAAACCAGGAAATCTTAAATTAATTTAATTATTTACAAAAAATGGTAAACTAACTAATTAGTTGCTCGAAATGGGCTCCATTCTCTTGGATACACAAATTTATTCTTTTAACGAATTCATTTCTAGTAACCTTTAATAAAGTGTTGTGGTGAATATTATAAATCGTATTCTGAACTTCAACTCTCAACTCGTTGTCATTCGCATAAGATTTCATGTAAATTTGATTTTTTACATATCCCCACAAAAAAAAATCTAATGGGGTGAGATCTGGCGATCTCGCAGGCCATCTGATTGTGCCGTTTGTACCAATCCAGGTATTAAAATGGTTATTAATGTAGGCAGTAGTGATTCTGCTGTTATGTGCTGGAGCACCATCTTGCTGTAGAATTATTTGGTTTCGCTCTTCCTCGGGGAAACCATTTAACTCGTTTCTTAAGAGATCCAGTATTTCAATATACTTGACAGTGTTTAAATGACCTTCGAACACGAGGACTAACACTACATTATTTCTCATAATTCCGCACCAAACGTTGAAAGAAAATCTTACTTGATTGTTAGTTTCATGAACACGAACAGGATTCACTCGAGACCAATAATGGTTATTGCGGCGATTGTACATGCCATTATTGCTGAAGTTGGTTTCGTCAGACCATACAATGTTACTCAAAAAATTAGGGTTTCGGTCAATTTCTCCAAGCATGTTTTCACAAAATTGTAATCGTCTGTCACGATCCCCAATATGCAATTTTTGCACCAACCGACCTTCACGATAGCATTTATACTTATACTTTTTCAGCACTTTAAGTACGCGAGTGTGGGTTGTTCCTAATTCATCGGCAGCATCTCTACTTGAAGCCTTTGGAAATGATTCAAAGTATGTTAAAACATCTAGTTCGAAATCCGCCTTCGAACGAAAGCCGTCTCTTCTTGAAACCACCCGTATTCTTTAAATTTTCCACCATTCTTTTCAATACGAACCGAGTTGGTGCCTGTCGGTCATGATATCTCTCTCCATACCACCGCAGAGATAGATTCACGTTTTTGTTATTTAAAAAATAAGCTTCCATTAAATCAAACTGTTCTTGATAAGCCATTTTCACCGTGAGACAAAATGTGAAATGAGTTGTAAAAACAATCAAATGTGAATAACAACTAAGACAATCTAATTTTCAAATTTTAATCTAACGTTCCATATTTAAATTACCTCATACACGCAGCTACGAGTATGTCGCAAAGGAGTCTGCATTACAAAAGATGGATGTTAGTTAAAGAGCTTTAACTTGACTCATTGAATTTGTAACTTCAGATTTCCTGGTTTTCCTTTCATTTAATTTATCATGTTTATTAGAGAGATTTCATCCTTATAATTGACCCTAACGATCGATGCAATAAAAGTACAGGATATAAGTTTTTCAGATTTTAGCCGGTTCGATTCCCGGGTGTGGGAGAAGAGAATTTTTGAAAATCTTTGAATGCAGTTTGCTTTCTATTCAAAAAGAAAGGAATGTTTCCTTTGAGTAAAATTTTCTATCTGCAGTATTAAGAGTACTTTCCCTCCAGGTGGCATTACAAAATTCCACCCTGTATATTAAATTATCACAAATACTGCCTGTCTGCGAGCGTAGGCAATACAAAGCCTACCTAGTGATAAAACACCTAGAGATTAGGAAAAACGGCCTTCTGTAACCCGAAAAAAAACTGTAATCAAAAAAGAAATGTCTCTCTACCTTCGTCACGGGGCAAAAATATAGTACAAACTGGACATTTGGGGAATCGTCAGACAAATTCTTTGGTTCCCAAGCCGCATTGAATACCAATAGAATAATTCGACGGAGCCTTGTGTACCGTATTATTTCGTCGATCCTTCTGGGTTTGTGCAGACGAGCTGCTTTTTCTTCTTATTGACTTCAGTTTAAGATTTGTCACATCTTATCTCTAGCTTTCTGTGGGAGCGCTTTCGTGATAAGGAATGGAAGTATGTAACATAAAGTGACAGATTCAGCATGGAATAAGTGAGTACTTTTAAATAGCATGGAATTAGTAAGTACAGTCAGTCGTCAGCCCATCAGGTTATACCAAACTGACAAATTTCTCCAAATGATTTTAAACGTTAAAATGTTGAAGGTAACTTCAACATTTTAAGGTTCAAAATCAAATGAGATTTGATAGTTTGTGGAAACTTAATGTGCTGGCGATGGTATAATAGCATGGAATTAGTGTACTCATGGAATTAGTAAGTACTATACAGGGTGGCCCAAAAGTCGTGGATCAAACGCAACTAGAGGTTAGATGGGGTCATCAGCTGCAAAAAGTTGTTCTACGGGAGGTCCTTAAGGTCAACCCCTGCAGAGTTATAATTTATTTTGTGTTTTTATGAGAAAATTGACTTTTTTTAACTAATTCTTATTAAAATTCGAAAAAATCTACATCCTGTATCTTTTTTATAATTTTCACTAAATTGGTACTGATGAGTCCTTGCGTTAGACATGCTATTTATGGTTGTTTATTGGGTGTGTTGAATGGGAGTATTCAATATCCACAATCTACATTTTTACTCCAGAGTGAACCCCCATATCATAAGAAATGATCGATTCCAGCATCTGTTTGGTATTAACATGTGGGCTGGTATAATTGGCCAGCAGTTGGTGCTGCATGAAATTCCAGCAAGGCTGAATGGTGCTCAGTATTTAAATTTTTTGCAAAATAATTTTAACCATATTCTTAACGAAGCTGAAGTTCCAGAAGAAAGAATAGCAGAAATGTGGCTGCAACATGATGGCGCCCCGCCTCACTACGCCCGAGCAGTTAGAGATCATTTGAACGAGCGCTTCCCCAACCGGTGGATTGGTCGAGGCGGACATATTGCGTGGCCACCCCGGTCGCCCGATTTAAATCCATTAGATTTTTTTATTTGGGGCTATTTTAAAGAAATAGTTTACCAAGGAGAGAACAATAGCGAACAAGAACTACGACAAAAGCTCGAATTTGCTAGGGTACAAGTTACTAACAACAGAGGTGCATTCCGTAGGTTACGTAGGAATTTTATTAGACGGTGCAGATTATGTATTATGGTTAGAGGCAGGAACTTTGAGCATTTATTGTAAAATGTTTTGCTTAATATAACAATTATTTCACAATCGTTGTTTTGTTTTTTCGTCCTAGAAAGATATTAGAGCCACTCATGGCCATGTGTAATACCTTTTCAGAATTCCTATTAAATGCGCCAAAACTTGTAATACAGGGTCACTTTTCGGTAGAGTATTTGGTTTTCACATTGGGGTCCGAAGTAAATAAAAAGTTATGATTTGAGAAAAAACTTAATATTATCTTCAACACACCCAATATACAACCATAAATAGCATGTCTAATGCAAGGACTCATCAGTACCAATCTAGTGAAAATTATAAAAAAGATACAGGATGTAGATTTTTTCGCATTTTAATAAGAATTAGTTAAAAAAAGTCAAGTTTCTCATAAAAACACAAAATAAATTATAACTCTGCAGGGGTTGACCTTAAGGACCTCCCGTAGAACAACTTTTTGCAGCTGATGACCCCATCTAACCACTAGTTGCGTTTGATCCACGACTTTTGGGCCACCCTGTATAGATTGTTAGTAGAGTAGGTCGAATTTCGACCAGTGGGCGACCACTTATTATTCGAATAAATATTACAGTATTTAGCTTTTTAAAATTTTGAGGTTAATTTCTGCCGCTGCTCAGTTGCTTATTACCACGGTGAGATGTCAGATGTTACACATCATATGCGACTACTGTAAGACTCGCTCGTATTTTTTTTTTTAATTTTTGTTATTATCAAAAATACGATGGCCACTCATTTTCATTCAAAATACATCAAAAAGAATGCCAATTGAATTTAACAGTTATTAGACAAATCAAGTAATAAATATACTTTTTTTCATTAACAACACGCCTTGTGTCCCGAAGGGTTGGGCAGAGGTGTACCTATATTGCACCCTTATTTCACCGTAATAGGGGGCGAGCCTATAAATCCAGACATTTGACATTTGTTTGTATTAATCATTAATCCAAAGTAATTTTCATTTCATCGGAAGTTTTCTAAACGCAAAAATATTTTCCCGATTAATCATCGTTCAAACTTTAACACAGCTAATAACACTATTATTCTATACTTTTGTCTCATTTTCAAAAGTTTCAGCTGCAATTAATAGCAGGTACTGCGACTAGTTATTAAAATTACGATATATGAGAGAACTTTGTTTGTGCAACAGTTCCGATACCGTCCTGCAATATAAAGTAACTTCGGCAACACTGAATATTTAATTAAACTAGGGACAATTTGTGAATAAAATACTGCACATTTGAAACTTTAGTGGAAAATATTTTTCAATGAAATGAGTATTGAATACGGCACTGGAAATACTATTTTAATTTTAAATGAACAACGGAAACGGACTCGATTTTCCCAGTTTAAATAATAATGAGTACAAATCGAATTAATAAGTGTATAATAAATAATAGAGTTTAATTCTCGGAGTATATTGGTTTTGCAAACAATAAATTATTTTTCTCGGAATCGCATTTTTTTCACGTAGGAAAATAATATTATGTAATGAAGTGCGAAATAATAATTAAACAATTTTTTACTAAACGTATCTAAACCTAAACTTAATAAATATTTAATCTTTCAATCGTTATTACCTAAATAACCCATTTTTGTCTGCTGACATAAAATTTATTAGAAAAACACCGTGAGGAAAATTTTGAGTATGAATTTGGATGGCTATATGAGTAGGAGCAGACCAAAGAAACGAAGGTTCGACTTTGTGAAAGATGATATGAAGGGGGACTACCGAGATGAACTTCCCATTGCCTTCTATTATTTATCTACTCAAGTAGCTCGTCTACCCCAAACCCTAGTTGTCAAAAAAACAACTTTTGTCCATTCGCTATAATTATCGGTGATTTTTTGAGAATTCCAATAATTATATGGTGGCGGCATCTACAACGCCACATGCGCATTACGCATCAAAGACCTGACGACACACTAATCCTGCGTCGCGCAAGCAGAGTTTACCGCGCGACTGGCATCAACATTATTTTTAGTATATGCGAAACCTGAATATAGTTTGTTCAGAACAAGGAACTGAATCGATTTAAATCATTTTTACACCATGTTATATTTCGTCCCAAAAATATTTTAGTGTGATGGAAAATGTTAGAACCATTTAACTACTTACAATACAATCGCCGTACGGTTAGGTACCTACTGCCAAATTATTATCAATGAGCGCAAGACGACCCTGGAGGCGCGGGGGCGCCGTTAGCATGTTTTTGTACGGACAACCCGGTAACATAACAACCTTATAACTTTCTGATTTTTTGGAGTGTCTCGTTGCTCATTCAGGCGCGCAATACCAACTTTACTGACTAGCATTGGAGCGGGCTTGAACTGTTTTCGAAATTAACTGAGTTTTTACTTAGACCTAATACAAAAAAAAATAGGCAGTCAGTGGACTACCAACAGAAGTGAAAACTTAAAACTTTGGAATAACTTACATACTTAAGGGTATACCATGCGCGTCGCCGGAATGGCGCAAACTCAAAGCATTTTATATTTAAAATAAACCAATTACAGACACTTTTGAATTGTCAAGGGGTCGCCCGGTCGGTCGGTCAGAAAGATGAAACTAGTTGCCCATTTTAAAGCGTAGTAGGTACTTATGGAGAAGAGCGGGCAACAAACTTCACGGACACTCTTTCAAATTAACATATCCAATGGTTACAAAATATTGGTTACATCATTCATATTGAAATTATACGTAAGTGAGAACGATGCAAAACGTCAAAAGCGACCGTAAAAAAAAGATTAAAAATAAAACAGGACGAAAATTAAATTAAAATAAGCCATGGCAGCTAAGAAATGACCAGTCCCTACTGACGGCGCCCGTTCACGAACATGACGCATGGATTAACAACATGTCACATTAACATGTCGGTGACGCGAACCCGTAAGTTTTACCCCTACCAAAAATCGCTCAATGTGCCTAAAGAAGTTTTCAATTTAAAAAAGAAACTGTAATAGACAATCAGTTAATTGCGTATATTATTTTTATTATGAGCATGTTGTGTCCTACTGCAGGGCCCGGACTCCCGTATTTTCATTTTCTCTCTCTCTTTTGCTATTAGAGCCCAATTATTTAAGTAGGAATCCACACCATCACGCCATCATCTTATTTTGGGCCTACCACCTCGCCGGTTCCTGTTGTTCGAAACCCAATCTGTGGCTACTTTTGCCCAGTTGCCAACAAAAACTTTCCACTACTTCATTACGCCTAATCATTATCAATTAGGTATTTATTATTTATTTCTTTGCAAACATGGGTACATAGATATTGTCATAAAGTTAGTCTAATCTTGGACAACTATTTCATCACTTCCAGTAGTATCCTTCATGTCGCTCGTCTACCCAAATCCCAAGGGGTGTTAGAAATTCGCAGTATGTTCCCACAGTCCGCAATGAATACTAACAACTGCTTTCAAAGAATACTGATACAGATTAAACCGATGTCTGCACGTTTTGTATTGATATATCAGAGAAGGAAAGTTTGGGAACGTGTGTATACTCGTAGGCCTATCCTGCAATTATGGTGTGAACAATAACAATATTTGTATTAGTTATTTAGTATTTTTTTGCGAAGTTGCTTGAATATTTGCTTGTTAGAGTGTTGATTATACTCAAGGACTTTTTTGTAGCTAACAATGTTGTATGTAACTGTATCTTCTCTATCTCTAAATATTATCTAGCAAAGTTGCAATTCGTGTCTGTCTGTGTGATCGCGTTGTTCTTCTAAACTACGCAAAGGATTTTGATGCGGTTTTCACTATCATTAAGATTCAGAGAATTTATTCTGGATGTGTCCTCATCATCATCATCAGCCCATAGCAGTCTACTGCTGGACATAGGCCTCTCCAATTGCACGCCATTCAGCTCGATTCTCGGCAACTCTCATCCAGCTGCCACCAGCCACCCTGCGAAGATCGTCGCTCCACCTAGCCTGAGGGCGTCCTACATTACGTTTGCCAATTCGCGGTGTCCACTCAAGAACACGTCTACCCTAACGGTCATCGGTTCTACGGCTTTATCGCCGGCCCATTGCCACTTCAGCTTGCTATTTCTGTGACCTATTTCGACAACTTTGTTTATCTGCCAGAAGGAAGGTTTATGTGTTGATATAATACAATAATATGAAACTTCTAAAGAAATCTCCATGTTTTGTCAAATCGTAAAAACTATGCGAAACAGAAGGGCTACTAAATATAGTACAAGATAGATTCAATACCTGAGATGTTTCTGATGTGTTTTTATTTCAAGAATACTATCTATAAGGATAGTTCCTTTGAATAGGATTATGGTTTACAAGGCGCTAGGACCCTATTGGTGATGTTCTTCAGAAAGATCCTCCAGAAAGATCAGGTGCGTAGTGCTCGCAACCGGCGTGCGTGTATGACCAGATGTATCAACCTAAATGAAGAAAAAGGAGTATGTAAGGAGCGTAGCAGGTGGCTTCTATAGTTTCTACCTACCTCCATGGGAAGAAGGCGTGTGTTTATATATGTATGTATTATCAATAATGATGTGGTTAAAAAATTTGCTCTTAATAGTCTTATGCCCGTATTCACTAATATAAGGCTGCACCTAAATTAATTCCTAAACGCGCGCTGTTGGATTGTAAACTTTCCATGCTGAGCCGACGGTTGAAAATCCAACGATTTTGTGAAAATGGGCATTAAATCGGTAAGACGCAGTGAACCGCCTGGTGGTGGTTATCAATTATCTGTCCTTCTTTGTAAAAAAAACAGATTTGCATTACAGTGGGACTTCCGAGCTGAAATCTTTGAAATCAGATTGTGAAGCCGAACCCTACACGGAAAAAATCAAGCTTAAGCACAAAGAACCGATTTGGCTTGGCTAAAAATTATACGGCTACAAATAACCAAAACTTATTTAAAACGTCCTATAGAGAATAGAATAGAATAGAATACTCTTTATTATGTACACCATAAAAGCAAAAGCATAGAGCTTTGGTAATACCAAACAAGTAACTTACGTTAAACAAGTTCACTTGTTCAATTGTAGCAACAAACTTTGCAGGCCCCCTCCGAACCAAGTAGCTCGGTTGTAAAAACTAATACCCAACTACTGAAAAATCACGCTCTCAAAAGTATGAAACAAATTGTTATGTAAAAACTATTCAATATTTATCGTCCATTAAAAAAAACCGACTTCCAAAAAAAAAAAGTGAAAAAATAACTTTTTTAATATTATATTTAATTTAATTTCGGAAGTTGGTGTCTTTGGTTCTGTATTTTCATTTTGGCCACCGACTTCCGAAATTAAATTAAATATAATATTAAAAAAAGTTATTTTTCACTTTTTAGTGTTTTTTTAGGAAATTGGTTTTTTTTGTAATTTTTTTTTTTTTTTTTCACTTTTTATCTGTGGTACCTACCCCACATCAATTCGTATACCACTACTAGCTATGAAAACAACAGTGACAGGAAGTTCTATACAAGCTTTGACATCCCATCCATTGAAGTTAAGATAAACAAAAAATTACAAACTTTATAATTTACTTAGGTAAGCATTCGTGCCAAGTTTCAGGTTTATTAACTCTAGGAATAAGATTTTTCATGCATATAGATCCCCCCTTAAAGTCAAATTTCCAAAAACCCCTTCTTAGCGGATGCCTACGTCATAGAACTGTCTGTGTTCCAAATTTCAGCCCAATCTGTTCAGTGGTTTGAGCTATGTGTTGACAGACCAATCAGTCATGGGTTCCTTTTATATAAGGCTAGATATTATATTGAGAACCTCCTCCTTTTTTGAAGTCGGTTAAAAATCATTTATAGCCAGAATGCATCTCATGACAATACCAATAAGAACAAACACGGGTAGGATACATTGTTTTATTACGGAGTTCCAGTGCCTACCTTCCGGCTTCATCATCAGATCAGTTTGATGGTACCATTTTGATCAGAACTATTTATTTAAATTTTGCTACGCTTAACTATCTTAATCCAGATATCTTATCGCCACCCGTCAAATACTTATCATTGAGAAGTTACGGTGGCCATCTGTGGCCTTCTTCATCAGTTCCACTTCACCAAATTATACTTTCTGAAAGCAAATGATTGACTTGTTGATGAAAATATAAAAATCGCTATATGTATGCCTATAATATTTGAGGAGTTCCTTCAGTTATTCATTGATCCCAATATCAAAGCTTGATTTTGATAAAAATGGGACCAATCTGGAAGTGTATCCTTTCAAATAAAAAAGAAATTACTAAATCGGTTCATAAACGACGGAGTTCTGAGGTAATAAACATTAAAAAAAAATAAAAAAAAACATCAACACGACTTGAGAACCTCCTCCTTTTTGTGAAGTCGGTTAAAAAAACACCTGAAACGTAATATAATTTAATTACATATTCATAGTGATGTTCAGAGGATAGCTGTGACAGTATTCACTTTGTCCTAAAGCTTATGATCGCTTACTACTGTTAAAATGTATTGTTTTGTTTAGGGTAGGTGTCATACGACCAGGGCTATCCTCTCAACATCACTATGAATATGTATTTATAATGTTACGTCGCATAGATTATAACCAGCGGACGATCAAGACGCTTCGAACGATACTTCATTTGTCAAATAATGCTAAGTAACTTAGAAGTTATGAGGGAACAGATAAACATACATACTGCAGCGTTATTATTCGCTGATTAAATGCTTTTCGCTCATGAAGCGGTTCCATAATCGCCACGTTTGGCAGGCGGGTTGGTGATCGCAATATGGTGTTAAAATGCATAGAGAACCGGGAATCGGGAAGCCGCTTTTTTGCTTCGCCGTAGTCGCGTACAAAACGAGTCCACATACTTTTCAACTCTTTTTCTGAGCATGTCGAAAGTGGCAATCTTAATGGAGTCGGCTACGTGTTCTTGCTAACTCAATACAATATCACAAGTTGTGTATATTTATTTAGCAATTATGCATAGGTTGGGATTTGAAGTCGCCCTAAACCAACCTACGAACCGCATCAACAAAGATATTACATCAAAGGACGCAGTACTGCAAGAACTACTCTCTGAGGTAACCGTCCATTATTGTTCTTTCTTTTTTTCTCTTAGGTCTTGCGGCCACTGGCAGCACGACACGGCAGGGATCTTTCAACATCACTGCATGCCATGCCATGATCCTTAGGCGACGTCCTTTTTAAATTTAATTGAAATTTTGTTAGTTTATCTATTATTTTATATTCCTATTCATCGCATAAAAAGTCCCATGCCGTAGTAATTATATCTTAAGGGTAATCGCCTTTGACCTTGCCCATACAAATGCGCGTCGCGCTCACGCCGCGCTCGCCGCGCTGCGCGCCGTTCGGTTTCATAGGGAATATTTATTTTTAGTAACGAAAATATGAATATTTGAAAAAAATCACAGATAGAATTATAAATAAAAAAATGGTCTCATCATAGAAAAAAAAACATGAAAATATCCTAAGTAGTTTGAAAGTAATATCACTTTTTATGCTTTAGGTAAAAGATACTTCCTGAATTTATTTCATAAAGTATTTTACTACAATACTTAGATATTCACGTATAAAATTGATGTGTATGCATTCTAGTTTAACATACGTTTTTGCATAACTTACTTGCATTATATCAAGGCGTTACAACAGATTTAAAGGTCACTAAAATCATATATCTGCGCCTTAATAATATGCCCTTGACTTATAACGTTCGTGGAGGTTGTTTGGCAAAACTATGCAAACAAAAGCTCAAAAGTACCCTACATGCATGATTTTACTAAGGTGTATGTTTATAGGGTGTCATGTCGTACACACACGATTAGCCTATGACGGTATTCCTAAGGGTTTAACTCTATATCTACATATTTGGGGCAATTCAACCCAGGAGATAAACACACAATTGCACAACCCGACTTTGGCATTGGGCGTATTTTGTAATTACTACGACAACCATCATTTGATAAGATTGGAACTGAGTAATAGTTTAGGTGCAGGAAACCCTAACAGACTGATGTTTGTGTATGGTCATTTCATTGGTCTTCTAAATTTTGTAACTATGTTGGGCCTAAAATGTACTCAATACCTACCCAATTTATTTATTGTTTCCACATGTGAACTAAGGTGGTAGGTTTCACAAAAATGGACCCAGTCGGGCAAAATAAAGTAGTAGAGAGGCAGAGGGCTTTTATTTAAAACTCAAACTCAAACCCCCTTATTACAAAACAATATTTATATTTTGACATGGCTTAAACCATGGAGCCAGTTTTTGTAATAAGAACGTAACTGTGATTTAAATACCGTTCTTTATACAGAACTGAAAACTTAGTTCGGTACTAAGTTGTCAGTTTTGTATTAGAAACTTTACCAAAGACGGAATAAAGTTCGAAATTCAATAATGTCTCCATGGGTAAAACCTGGGTCTGAATATAAACCTTGTTTTGTAATAAGACGGAAAGCATTTATTTCAATTAAACCATTTACAGGCACTTTTGAATTTTCAAGAAGTCGGTCAGTTAGAAATATTAAGCTAGTTGCCCATTCCAAAGCGTAGTAGGTGCATATGGAGAAGAACGGGTAAGAAACTCCATCGACACTTTCAAATTATAATGTTACAAAAATATTGTTACATCTTTAATGTTGAATTTATAACAGTATAAATTGAAACACAACAAAAAAAAAACACTTATAAAATCAAATTAAATTACTTAGTTGATATAATATAAAATTTATTGTAATTCTTTTATTAAAAAAAATCATTTAAATATTCATTGATATTATAATAGCATTTAGATAATAGATATCGTTTTAATATATTTATTTTCCTTATTTTTTTGTTTTTCTTTAATTTTTATGGTAATAATATTACAATTATATGTTAATGATGACTAGTGCACTTGTTGACTGCATTTTTAGCTTAAACCTTGGTTAGTATCACCTATTTTTATATTTTGACTACATTTTATCACTTCGAATCACACTCGTGTGAAGGAATAAATTAAAAAGCTTCCTTTTTGTATTTAAATTGAGAATCATAAATTTATACCTTTACTTTACTTTTCGAATTTCGAAGTGATGTTTAAAGAATATCTCATACTAATTTCCACAACAGACTGAACAATAAATACAAAAACACTCCACAATAAAATAAACATGTAAAAGCACAATTCATGCTAATTATTAAGCCGGTGAAGTTGAAATAATCCACCATACTTTATGAAATTAACCTAGTGGGAACAATATTTCGATATAATTGGCGGCGGCCATACTGTAAACAGTTTATGGTTTTACGCCCGATACACACGGACGGGCGAAACGGCCAGTGAGGCAGTTAAATTGGTAGTTATGATCCCAAATGCAGATATGAGGATTTGTTTGGGATCTAATTTAATTTTTGCGAAGTAATCCTGTGAATTAAAATTTAATTAAAATATTTTTATTTCGGATATAGTGATACATTATAACACATCACAAACTTGGAAAATAAGTAAAAAAGTTATGTAACAGATTTAACAAAGGATCTCCGCAGCGGAGACGAGATCCTACCTGCTTGAGTCTTCAAGATTTCGTAGCGGCTGCCACGCATTCTGCTTCTCACAACAATGAAGTAGCTCATAATATACACACACACACACACACCCCCACTCACACACACACGCACGTGCATATACACACACAAACACACAGTTCTTGTATTGGACTTTTATTCCTTTATCAATTTGTTCTAAATTGTTTGTTAATAATTACCTACATTAGTAACAGTCTAACCAATACTTTTGTCCTATTTTTCGGGAAATTAGGGCTGATTGTCCTTAAGAGGCCGTGCACGAAATCGGCTGATTTTGATCAGTTTTGTTCATTGGTTGTGAGAAAGGGAAATAGAATTTAAACAAAATCATTTGTGATTTGAAATGTCGAGTTCTTTGTTTTGCATGTGGCGGAAAGGGATTTTTCAAATAGATTAAGTATTCATGGAAAATCACTAATATTCGCAACAAGTTTTCCGAAAAATGACGCGAGGCTGATCATCTTTTTACAAGACACTACATATAATTTGGAAAATTAAAAAATATAATTAACATTATTATATGGTCTACTTACATGTGGGGGAAGCACTTTTTTCAACTTCGATACAAAATATAGCAGTAAAATAATGTTGAAAAAAACTATATATTTTTTTAAACCCAGTGGTAATGTATTTTTTCCTATTATTTAGCAAACCATATCAAGAAATTTAAAAATCCCCCACATTGGCTTCAGAAATGCTTGAGATAAAATCAAAATTTTATTTTATGATTATACAATATCTTCAATAAGTAAATCAAAAGCGCAAAATACTATATTTTCAAGAGCACAAAAGTGATGAAACTAATGGATGCCGATGGTGCTGATGGACTGATGGATGGATGGATGGATGCTAGTGGTGCTGTGGCTGACACGAATGTTTTAGCACCACGAAAACTGTACTTGTACACAGTTACACAGACTTAATGTTTCAATTATTTCAAGCTTTCTCACAATTAGATAAGAAATTGACGGAGAATGGTTTTTTTTCGTGCACGGAGCCTTAATACTAAGTAACCTAGCTAGGACATCAGATCGTAAAATTGTATTGTTACCTACTCATTTCAGATGTAAAGTATTCCAAAGTTTTCATCCTACTTTGTATCAGACAGTAGGTAACAATTTTTATGAAAAAAAAAAAAAAAAACTATTAAATCAGGGATACCGTCCTTTTGTGAATGATGGCCTGAAAGCCATCAGTGCGAATGATTGGACTTATTACTTTACTAGCATTTCCCGCGGCTTCGCCCGCGTAGAGGTCGGAAACGGACTACCGGGATAAAAGTATTCTATGGCTTAGCCTAGATCATGGTCTCACGCGCCAAATTTCATCAAAATCCGTTCAGCCGTTTTAGCGTGGAAGCGTAACAAACAAAATAAAAATAATCACTATCGCATTTATAATATTGAGGTTTAAGATCATTTATTCTCATAAGAATTACACAATTCACTTACATGCAATGATGTATAAAACTTACATGAGAATATTGAAACTAAACACTTAAAAATAGCATAAAGTTGGGGGTACTCGTATTACAAAGTTAGACATCGGTTATATAAATGTTTCGAGGGTAGATTATAAATCATTGTGGTCAAAATGTTCGTTCGATACATGCAAACAAGTATCCGTGTAACACTCAATAGTAGGGAATGTGAATTTTTTACTATAAATTGTTTAAGTGGCTTTTTAAAAGTTGTTTTGGATTTAGATTCTTTGACGTCTCTCGGTAATTTATGAAATATTTTAGATTATTATTTTAGATGCCGTAGTTTGTGCGGGTTGGGTGTTTTAAAAAGTCTTGTTCACGTCTCAGTTTCATTTTGTGTTCTATAATATTTTTTTTGACGGTTATATTTGTGTGTATATTTTTATTTAGTATTTTTCGAATTAGTATGCATGTGTTATATATGTATGTTTGTGTTATATTCATTACTTTAATTTTTTTGTAAAGAGTTTCTGTTGAATACTACTCGTATAAATTAGAATAGTTAGGATTAGGTTAGCAGCGCTGAATTTTGTAATGACTCATCGTCCCTTATCCTAATTTGTTAGCAGTTAGCGCAGTTCGTCTTTTTCTTCCATACATCTCTATCAGCAGTCATCTTAGTGTTCACTTACTTCCTAGCCATATCATCTTTCACACAACCCATCCATCTTATCCTTGGTCTGCCACTTTTATTAAGGCCATTCACATGCTTAATTAAGAATTATCTTTTTACCTGCTTATCATTCCATCGCCATCGCATCGAATCACTATACCAAGAGAATCAGGTATCCTCCTCAAGTAGAACGAATGATTCGTCTAAAAGACTGAAACTGTCATTCTGGCTGTCCGTATGTCTGTGTTGTGATACATTTTTCACCGCTAAATTAATCACCGTTGATATTCTGACGGACATATTCCTTTGATTTCAGTCAATTAAAAACTTATCGCTCTTTAATGATGACTTCAATCTTACAATTCTACGAGTATTGCTACGAAAGTACTAATAAAAAGCGGCCAAGTGCGAGTCGGACTTGCATACAAAAAGGTTTCGTGCCACCTTTAGTAAAAAAAATACGCATTTCTTGTAATTACAAATTAAAGGGCGGTCCCCGTAGAATTTTTAACTTTATTTTATGTTTTATTTTTATAGCGGCTATTGTAGTACACACTACCTATTACGGTTCAAAAGATACAGCCCTGGGACAGACGGACAAACAGACAATGGAGCCTTAATAATATGTTCCCGTTGGCAGCCTAAAAAGTACGTGGGTGCAAGAGACAGACAACAATACATTTGAACGTAATAAAGTTGTATTACCTAGGTAATGAATCCGTCTTATTGCTCAGATTTATTTCATTACAAACACGTAAACTTTGCTTTTGTCGCTGATTTGCCAGGAAAATAAAATAAAATATGTTGAAACGTTGTGAAGAAGTATACTTAGGTAATTTATGGAAATAAACAAAAGAAATATATCGAGAAATAAAGACCCATTCACACGATGAAAGGTTCTTGCCTACAAAAAAAATTGCCAATAAAATTGAAGTAACAACCAACCATTGAAACAACCAAGCAACTAATAATTAATTCTCTTAATTAATTAAAAAAACCGGCCAACTGCGTGTCGGATCACGCCCAATGAAGGGTTCCGTTTGAAATTATCCCAAAAAAAAAAACTTAATATTGTAGTTGAAAAACTTGTTCTCCCATACATCGATATACGCCACGGTCAATTTCCCAACTGCAAATGTAAGTATGTAATGGCAAAAACATTTTTTTTATGTGATAAAACAACAAATTAACAATTTTCGGACTTTTTCCTTTACTCGTGTTATGAGACCTTGCTTCTTGCCAAATTTAATGATTCTAGGTCAAGGGGAAGTACCCTATAGGTTTTGATTTATTTAAGAGTGTCAAAATATTTCGCATAAATCGCTGTATTTTTTTTAGAGCACGAAGGGACCTTAGACATAAATATTTGATATTAATTTCAACTTGATAACTCCACGCGTTCCTGAGAAAAAGGGTCTTGACAGACTGACAGACAGACAGACGGACAACGAAGTGATCATAGAAGGGTTTCGTTTTCTCCTTTTGAGGTACGGAACCCTAAAAACGGATACACACATCTATAAGTGTTTATTATTCTAGCGTATGGCACTCGTGGGTTGCAGCTGAAAATCAGCGTCAGGTGGTACACACTGTGTAGTCAGTCATCTGTCATTATGCTGAGCTGAGGCCTTTTTAGCATTGTAATCATTGTTTTCTGTTTTTAATAGTTTTAAGGTGTTTTTAGGGTCCCGTACTAAAATGGTAAAAAGTAACCCTTATGGTGAGACTAAGCCAGACAACTTGAAAATTGGAATAGTTTTAGATGACGTTTACCTAACTATTTTGCAAACAAGAAAGAAATTAAAAAAAATATACCTTTTTTGCAACAGGGCTTGAAAATTCGAATGGAGTCTACTAGGGCATGTGGTATCATAAGAAAGAGCGCTGTTTAGTTTTTTTTTTTAGGCATCATAGTTTTCGACTTATGATGAAAAAAATAAAACCTTTCCCTTATCTCCGAAGTTTGCATAGAGAAAAATCCGAAATTATTCTATGTGATAGAAGTTTATGTAAAGATTACAGGAAAAATAATACGATGTCTCTAATTAGCACAGGTTTTCAGAAATCATCAACATCAATATACGTACGGAACGCTCGGTGCGCGAGTCCGACTCGCTCTTGATCGGTTTTTTTTTTTGCTCAATGCCAATAAACGCATTTTTCTTTATTTCTTTCTTTTCTTACAACTTTGATTATTGCGTCAACTCATGATATGCCACAGGAAATTATTTAAATCGCACAGTGTAAATCAACAGTCTTTTGATACGGATTGGCTTTGAAAGACTTACATTTAAGTTAAGTCGAATCCTGATGATTAGAAAGTTTATATTATGTTACCTAAGTGCATAATCATAATCCGCCTCGTGAAAAGCCAACTTTTGAGAAGCTTTTATGTAAACCGATGCACTCATAAATTCAAGAAAATTCCAGGTTTGCGTGTTATTACAATACGTAACACATACATAATCAGCATAAGATGTTCCCTCTGTTGGGACACAGGCGTCCTCACAGTGAGAGGGAGTGGGCCGTAATCCACCACGCGGGGCCCAGTGCAGGTTGGCGGATGTTTTGACATTTCTTCGTATTTTTAGTTCTAGGACATGCCGGTTTCCTAACGATGTTTTCCTTCAACGTTTAAGAGCAGTGTTGATGATTTTTTTTACACAAAATAAAGCGCCTGGCTAGGTTCGAACCCACAACCAAATACTAAATACAACTCGGTATAAGTCGGGGCCGTGTCATAATCTAAGTGCCTACATAGTTAGACCAGTATTTTCCTGGAGATATGTTTTAAAACCAACAACCAACCAAACAACCAACCAACAACCAACCCAACTTAAACAACAAACAACCTAACATTTTTTTTCTACATTTATATCTGTAATTTTGAGGCATTCCACTAAGAGCACTGATTTCAACAGCACTTGACCGAACCGCACCTGAGCACTTCCACTAACGGTGAGGAGCTAAGTAATAACTGCCATAAAGGTCGATCGACCAGGGTAAGTTACGCTTGCCGCGGTTGGTCCGTGGGTGGTCGAACATCTTTACACACCAAGACCCCGCCGTGCCTCGGAAAGCACGTTAAGCCGTTGATTCCGGCTGTTATTCGTGGATTTTTGACAGTTGTTACGGGTCGTCAGAAGCCTGTCAACCAGTTTTACCAAGGGGTATCGTACCCAGTTACTGGGTTGTGGAGGTCAGATAGGCAACCGCTCCATGTAAAATACTGGTAGTCAGCTGCATCCGGTTAGACTGGAAGCTGACCTCAACATAGTTGGGAAAAGGCTATAGGCAGATGATGATAATTATCTGTATTTAATATGGTGGATTCTTAAATTATTATGAGCATTGAAAGTAGTTTACTTACTCTACATTTAGCTGCCAAGAATCGAGAACACTAATTTGTGAAGACGCCTAAAGCAGTAGAATCTTTTTTTATTTAATTTTCTCTTCCAAATAACCTAATGACATAAAAAAATCTCCAACTTTAAACCACATTGACTGTTTAAAGATGCATTTTTACTTAAACTTAACTATTTCTAAGAAAATCTCAATTTCCTATAACCGGAATAGGAAGAGGAAGCTAGATAATTTAAATATTGAGTAGCAAGCGTCTCCAGACCGTTTGCTAAATCGAATGGCTGGGCATCCCATTGATTCGGTTGCATTGTGTTAGAGCCATGAATTCATGCTTCGGCTGTCCTTTTGCCGTAGAATATGTATGTTTCATTTGTCCCATTGGTTCCGACTAGAGGATGGGCAAGAACGTCCTTCTACGTGAAAATTTAACGTCAAATTTGCCTATGTATGTGACTATATTCCAACTGCTTGGGTCCAGAGCAGCATTCACAACTATTCGACAGTCTGTCTTGTCGAAAATGACTCATTTTCAATTCTTAAATCTAAACCGCGATCAACAGCTGTCATCATTGTGGTGGAATATCATTGACATATAAACCTATGGACCTGCTATCCTACAAAATTAGCGTGACTATACCTACAAAACTCAAGCATTTAAAATGGCTGCCTTTCGTAGGGTTATTACTGCGAGTGCGAGAGAGATAGCAAGCAACCGTTTCACAGCACATTGCCGAGTTTTGTACCACAAAACTTGGCGTTAAACATGGCGACCGGTCGCGCATAAACAGATTTTGACGTCACACAAAAGTCTTGCCAAATTTAGTCCTTGACAAACATTTAGATGTCTCTTTTAACCGACTTCCAAAAAGGAGGAGGTTATTTGTAAAAGTTGATGAGCATTTGACATTAGGCTATTGTAAATTAGATATCTACATTACAAACTGACCCACTAAAAAGTGAAAAATAAAAAACTTTTTACAAAAAAAAAACAACCGACTTCCAAAAGAAACACTACAAAGTGAAAAATAACTTTAACTTCGGAAGTCGGTGGCAAAAAACTAAAATACAGATCCAAAGACACCGACTTCCGAAGTTAAAGTTATTTTTCACTTTGTAGTGTTTCTTTTGGAAGTCGGTTGTTTTTTTTTTTTGTAAAAAGTTTTTTATTTTAAAGCTTTTAATTAGTTAGAAAGAAACAAAACGCTTTATAACATGACTGTGTCGATATGATAGATATTTGTATAACTATTCTTCATATAGTAGAATATGCCGTCTCCATAGTATTCCTATCTCAATGTGGAATATAGACACTGACAGCTGCTGACTGCTGTTTAGATTTGTGTTGATTGCCTTCAGTAATTGATGAAGTTCAATCCCTTAGTCCTATATTCCTAATTTCATTAAGATAGTAGACAAAAACGCTAATCAACAATATTATGGCGGCATTTACATCGCCACATCCGAAATACGCATTACACTGACGTCACACAAAATCCTGCATCGCGCAAGCAGAGTTTACCGCGCGACTAGCATTTATATACAACGTCCCAACATCAATCGTCGGGCAGATGCCCACCAGACACAACACCCGTCTGGTCGGAGGATCCTCCCTTTTCTATGGAGGATGAGTGAACTTTACACCCTGTTCCTCATGCCTCTATACTTGTGACCCCGTCGTGATTAATTTATGAAAATAGTGATGAAAAAACGAAGGCACTTTGCGAAGTGTACCTACATCTATTTCTGCGTCACGAGGAAGATAACGGCTGGCCTATTACAAATTCACGTGGGTATTATGATATTCTTATCAAAATACATTTTGAGCACGCATTATTTATTTATAGGTTGCGTAGGGAGACCGACGGTGTCTTCTCGATATAATAAAATCCCACATATATTGAACACACTTAGTTGCTTCAAATAATCGCCTCCTACCTGAATTTATTCCTTTCTCTAAAAAGGAAATATAAGTAACTAGCGACCTCGCTCGATTTTTACGATTCAATAAAACATTGTGATTTCTTTATTATATCATCATCATCCTTAGGTTATCCCAATTTATTTGTGGTCGGCGCAACATGTTCCTTTCTTCCATGTTTCTCTATTAGCCGTCAACTCGGTAGTCTCTCCCTTTCTAGCCATCATCTTTTACACAGTCCATCCATCGTTTCGTTGATCTTCACCTACTGGTATAGCCATCCTCATTCATACTCAAAGCTCTCCTGGTGACATTGCCCTCATTCCTCAGCATCACATGCCCATACCATGACAACCTATTTCCTCACAACTTTTCAGTCACCGGTGCCACTTTCAGACTTCCTCTTATATACTCATTTCTTATTCTACCCATTCGCGTAACACCACATATCCCTCTTAGCACATTTCTTTATTATATGTATGATAAATATTAATGTATAGGACACGTAAACCTTTCGAAATAAATTCTTTAAGTTATGGTTAAAAACGTATCAAAATACGTTGTTTAGTTCAGTAGTACAACGTGGTCATACAGACATAATATATATGAAAAGCAACTTTGATACATAGATGTGATTCATTCAAAAAGTAACTTTGATAGATTACATAGATGTGATTCATTCAAAAAGTAACTTTGATAGATTACATAGATGTGATTCATTCAAAAAGTAACTTTGATAGATTACATAGATGTGATTCATTCAAAAAGTAACTTTGATAGATTACATAGATGTGATTCATTCAAAAAGTAACTTTGATAGATTACATAGATGTGATTCATTCAAAAAGTAACTTTGATAGATTATTTTTCAGATTGCATTTGAAATTGTTATCATAAAATTATTAATGTCAAATGTCACCGTTTTATTTCCCGAAACGGGAGACGGGTCTTTCATTGTTTATGACTAAATGTGACTGATCCCCAAGTTACTGGGGGCGAGTCCCATTGTGTGAGCAAATTGCCATTTTTCGGACACAATCCCAAACTTCGAACTGCTACAGAAAACTCCGCAACTTTTCTGTCGACTTCATAATCTATTCAGCATTATGCCTGACTCTGTAATTGAGCCCAAGATCGAATCAAAAGCTAAAAGCTTACGGTAAAATAATCTAAAATTAACCTTTTCACTTTACCATTTTATTTACTTTATGATATTTACATCGTAAATAAACATCCGTAATAGAATTTATGATGCTTTTTATATCCATTACGAGCCATCTATTGAATTTGTGAACAGAACAGCCCCCTTGCGTAACACACTATCAGTACCAATGTGTTTCATTTTGACAGCTCAACAACATTCATTGCGTTATTTACGTTGTTGAGCAGACAAATTTTTCGAACATATGAAGCATTGGACTAACAATATACTGCAAAATCGTTCAGATTGTGATTGATAATCAATCTGCGTAGCCTTTTCCCAACTATGTTGGGGTCGGCTTCCAGTCTAACCGGATGCAGCTGAATACCAGTATTTTACATGGAGCGACTGCCTATCTGACCTCCACAACCCAGTAACTGGGAACTGGGTAACACGATACCCCTTGATAAGACTGGTTGTCAGACTTTTGGGCTTCTGATGACCCCTTTTTTTATTGGGAGGGAAATTATTAAATAACTTCTCCCGGTCTGGGCGTGTCAGACTTTTACTGACTAAAACCCACCCGTGTTCCTTCATTTGCCTGTGTGCCAGGGCCACGATATCCCTTTCGGACAGACTCGCAACCCTAGCAGGCATTAGCCCTAACGGATCCCGAACTGGCTGACATCTCTCTCCTGACATCGTCCTTATCGGACGGCGAGCTACCCATCACTCACCGTCCGCAAGCCCACGCCTACGGTGGCCTGCGACTCCTGACGCCCGGGGCGTCTCCCGCGGCGACTAGGGGCGTGAGGGCGCGAATTTTGCCTCTCCCTCACGCGTTCAGCTGCCTCCTTCTAACGACTGTCGAAGATCCACGAATGACAGCTGGGATCAACGGCTTAACGAGCTTTCCGTGGCACGGAGGAGTCTCGGTATGTAAAGATGTTCACCTATCCACGGACCGACCCCAGCAAGTGTAGCTTAACCTGATGGATTGACTCATGATGGGCTGTTATTACTTAACCACGAGCTCCTCTAGATTATGATTGAAAGTGTGTTACGCACTTAGGGTGCTGATCGGAGTGCAGAAGTTTCACTGTATACAAGCAAGCAGCTACACTTCACAATGCAATACTAGAAGTACCTACTGCACTGCATGTAATCACAGATTTAGATTACGCGGTGTCCGCAATTCCACGTCGATGCGCGTATTTTGCGTACGGGTGGGAAAATGGGTTATTCGATCCACCCCAGCTCCTCAAGGAAGGCCAGCAACGCCTTGGTGTTACAGCTGCATCCGGATAAACTTGAAACCGACCCCTAAATAGTTGTGTAAGGGCTAAGCAGACTGAATGAACTGTAGCGTTCACTTGTTTATTCAGAACCGAACGTTTACAATAGGGAATTCTAGGGACTGCTATTAAAAATATACATGGATTAATACTTATTTTTAAAGGTGTTACTATAAAAGATGATTTGTTAAAAAGTAAAAACGGTGGAAGAATGGAGAAGTTACACGCTTTTGAAACTATTTACTATCCTTGACACGCAAAACGATCATTGTACTGAACGGCGCGAAGTCACTATGGCGTTCCCGTGTTGTGACGTCAGCTCGCAGCAGTGCTGTCTATCTACAAAAGACTTTAAAACGCATACAATATAACTTCGGCATTTTTTTAGATATTGAAAAAATATTTTTTTACGGTGGCTTAATTTATAAGTATGTGGGTTCAAAAAATTTAAATAAAAAAAACAGTAAAATACCTTTTCTACCATTTTCTGTGCTTGCTCACAAACTTAACAACCCGTGTGTCCACAATGAAATTATAAGCGAAATATCCAGCGTTTTGTTTACTGCCTCACAAAAACATAAAATTTAAATCAAAGAAAAGCGTTATAGACAAATTAATATGCAAGTAACGTTTTTTAGCTTTTAACGATATTTATTGCAGACGGAATAAGGTGGATTAACGTTCTTCGTTTGTTTTTTTGTTTCTAATGTTTTATTCATTTATTGGCTCGTCGGGTTAATGGCGATTGCGATCTTAAATACTAGTCTTAATGTTGGAGTAGTAAAATGGTGAACGGCAGTTAATAGTAGATTGTTGCATCGAGCGCAAAGTGAGTTATTAATGCACGAGTGTTATGTTGCTGCCCGAGCGCAAAGTAAGATATTAATGCACGAGTGTTATGTTGTTGCCCGAGCGCAAAATGAATTATTAATGCACGAGTGTTATGTTGCTGCCCGAGCGCACAGTGAGTTATTAATGCACGAGTTTTATGTTGCTGCCCGAGCGCAAAGTGAGTTATTAATGCACGAGTGTTATTTTGCTGCCCGAACGCAAAATGAGTTATTAATGCACGAGTGTTATGTTGCTGCCCGAGCGCACAGTGAGTTATTAATGCACGAGTTTTATGTTGCTGCCCAAGCGCAAAGTGAGTTATTAATGCACGAGTGTTATGTTGCTGCCCGAACGCAAAGTGAGTTATTAATGCACGAGTATTATGTTGCTGCTCGAGCGCACAGTTAGTTATTAATGCACGAGTGTTATGTTGCTGCCTGAGCGCAAAGTGAGTTATTCATGCACGAGTGTTATGTTGCTGCCCGAGCGCACAGTGAGTTATTAATGCACGAGTGTTATGTTGCTGCCCGAGCGCAAAGTGAGTTATTAATGCACGAGTGTTATGTTGCTGCCCGAGCGCTAAGTGAGTTATTAATGCACGAGTGTTATGTTGCTGCCCGAGCGCAAAGTGAGTTATTAATGCACGAGTGTTATGTTGCTGCCCGAGCGCAAAGTGAGTTATCAAAGCACGAGTATTATGTTGCTGCCCGAGCGCACGCGAGGGCACTAAATTAACACGAGTGCATTAATTACTCACTTTAGCAAGGTGCGTAACCTACTTTTCTTTGAACTACCAATCTACCTACCGTGATAAAATATGCCTACTAAAAATAAAAACTCAAGTTAAAGAAAATTAAGTTTTTCACCAAGTCGGTTTTATTCAGTCGATTTTATTTTCAGCTATCTTTGATCTAATGCATACATTTTATATTAAACTTAATGGGAGACCTTAAACCTCTGTGGTAAAATGATATCTAAATAAATAATAAAAAACAGTGCATTAATGAAAAACTGTGCAACAATGAGATTTCATATTATAATATTTCTGCACCGTTTTGGTTCTAAGCATAAAATACGTCCTTTGTGATAGGTTTTGTGGTGTTTAATTATAACATTACCTCGTAGTTGAAAGCAATCCATGCCTTAATTTAATATTACTTGAGATTTAATGATTTAATTTTACATTTTGTGATTACCTCAACTCACACACTGACTTATTACTTTAAAATATTTAGGAAAACTTATACTTTTACGATGTTTGTAAATATATGAGCACTATGTATCAATCTCTTATCTAAATTATCTGTCATTGCTCCATTTTCATTTTTTTTTTACTTATTGTGGTATAGTAAGTTGTGGAAGTCAAGTAGGCAGTAGCTCCATGTAAAATACTGGTACTCAGCTGCATCCGGTTAGACTGGAAGCCGACCCCAACATATGTAGTTGGGGAAAGTCAGATGGAGACCTACATGAAAATTGAGTTAATATTTACTGCAAATGTAGGCCATCTTCACACGGCATTGATTAGCACGATATTTTACTGTATACTTTGGGATCACATGGAAATTTCATACTGCATTTGTTTTCAACCGTGTGAAGACTTGACAGTGGTTTGCTAACGTGTTATTCCTTATTTTTTTTGCTTCTAAGACATAGGCTTCTTGCCTAGTTAAGAAGCCAAACGTTCGACTTTTAACTGTGTCCCTGTTGTAAAATTTAATCTTAAGACTACATTGTACTATTTGGTTTTTGTACTAAATTTGTACTAAATCACATCATTTTTTATTATTATTTATAACTTTTTACCGTGGAATATCGTACAGTAAAACGCCCTGTGAATGGCCGCTTACGATTTGGTTTTCAGTATTCTCCACGGATATGGTCCTCGGTCACAAATTCAAATTAATCATTTCAAAAATGTAATAATGTAAAGCCAATAAACAAAAAAAACATTGAGCAAAACTGTTTTCAAAATTCACCCCCATTCGAGCAGAGGATGAAAAGGTTCAGAAGTGATTAGGTGTAACAGATCCCCTGGGATGGACACGCTCAACCATCCTGGACACGTTTCCCTACTGATAAATGTTATTTTAAACACGTTCCGCAGTATCCTTGTGATATCACGTGGTATTGTTCCGATTTGATATAAAAATGAGTCAAAAAATATCCTGTGGTGTGGCCATGGGCGATGCCATCATTTATGTATTTATTTTCTTTAATTAAAACCAATAAATAGAGCAGTGGTGGCCCAGTGAAAGCAGTGGTGGCCCAGTGCCCCGACTTACGAGTTGTAAGTCGTGGGTTCAAACCCAAGCAGGCGCTTTACTTTGTATAAATAATTTCATCACCACTGCTCCCGAAACGGTGAAGGCAAACATCGTGACGAAACCGGCATGTCCTAGAACCAAAAAATCGAAGACATGTGACATCTACCAACCCGCACTGGGCCCGCGTGGCGGATTACGCCACTCCCTCCACTCTTTCACTCCCTCTCGAAAAGAGGAGGCCTGCGTCCCATCAGTTGGAACATTATAGGCTGGTTATGAAAACCAATAACAAAAATTAAAGGTTTGTTCTTTGCACTTATTGTTTCATGAAATTATTGTATAAATATATACAATAATTTAATGAAAGAAATACATAAGTTTAATATGTTTTAAGTATGTATGTATTTATTGTATATATTTAAATGGTACACCACAGACTACTTGCTGTATTGTCTCTCCTTCCCCTTTAATCCATCCGAAGGTTTTCTTTAAAAGATCGCTTTTAACTATATGACCGCCGTTGTGGTACCCCATGTAAAATTTCTACATTTACGCCAGTGTAGTACCTCCGCCGCGAAACCATCACAGTGAAACCGCAGTAGTTCAATTCAACTGGCTCGCGTCATGTTTCGCTACTCGAATCGGATGCGACTAGCGGAATATGACGAGAACCAGTTGAATTGAACTACCGCGGTTTCGCTGCTATGGTTTCGCGGCGGAGATGTGCTACCGGCGTTATATCTGTAATTTTTATGGTGTATAATAAAGAGTATTCTTAGTAAAGAGGATTTTTTTTTTGTATTTATATACAGAGAGAGGATTTGTTTGTTTGTTTTTTGTGGTTTTTTTTTGCAGTTAATTAGGCATTTAATTTAGTACCTAGATTTGATTTAGTAAATAGATAGTTGCGTGTTATATTGTATATAATGATTTTAATGTATTTGTAATGAGATACTCTAAAGACCAAGATATGTACACACATAGTTTAAGCGTGTGTATTTTCTCTTATATGTGAAAAGAGAAAATATAAAATCATCAAGTTGAGGTAAAAAGTTAACAAAACTTTCATAAATCCTCCCAGTACTTCATCATCTGCCTCACCTTAGCCTAACTATGTTGGGGTTGGCTACCAGTCTAACCGGATGCAGCTGAATACTAGACAATAAAACAATCAAAATGTAGCTGTAGCTGCAATCTCAGCAGTGACAAACAATGTCAAAATCTTGTCAAAAATTTATGAAATTACAGGTATTTTTGACAGATTGAGACAGATTACAATGCGAACGATCTTAAAAATATAGGAATTGCCCCTCAAAAAAAAAAGGAAACGCGCGCAAAATCTAACCATACTGGCTTGAAAAAAAATATATTATGTACATAGGTACAAGAAACCAGATGTAGGTTGTTTCTTCACTACAAAACACAGTGAATTAATTCCCCACAAAGGCATAAAATAGAAAAAAAAATTAAACTGTCTCACAATAAAGCTTTCCTATTTATGCAACGTTTTTATATAAAAAGGACATCTTCTTTGCAATAAACTTACGTCCTTTGAAAATTGTATGGCGCTTGTCATTTGTATTTAACTTGGTAACTACTTGAGATTTTTTCTAAAGGGGTGATCATAGTACGCAGACACCAAAACCCGTAACAAATACACACATCAACACGGTCTAGGGATATTTCATACTCAATTAAATAACTCGAAAAGTACTGGCCGCATTGGAATCTTTTATACACCGATTTGTTTGTAATTTATCTCAGACTAATTCCAAATTCAAATCTTTGAAAATTCTTTTGTTTCGGTGGCATAAAAATGTCTTGATGTGTAGGAGAGGGAATTTTCATTTGTGCGAAATTTAGAAAACAATATGAATTTCGTTTAGTTACAGTTTTCTTTCATTTTTAAACGAAAGATAAAGTTAAAATTGAGGTATTGTAGCCATGCAACGCCAACATTTGACGAGGGCGGAGATGTTACGAGCTGTGGGAATGCTGGAAGCTGGGTCTGTTCAGCGTAATGTTGCTGAGGCCATAGGGACCCACCAAAATGTAATTTCAAGATTGTGGATACGCTATCGTGCCACATGTGAAGTAGCGGAGAGGCACCGGGGGCCAAGTCGCATCACTACCCCCAGACAAGACCGATTTTTGCAAATTACTGCGCGAGCTCAACCAAATGCAACGGTGACTCAATTGGTCCAAAGGCTGCGAGTGGAACACCAAGTGCTTGTGAGTGACCAAACTGTAAGAAGGCGACTGCATGAAAGCAATCTACGCTCTCGTAGACCACTCCGGGTCCCACCTTTACGGAAAGGCAATCGTGGACGACGATTAGAATGGGTTCGGAACCACGTGGACTGGGGCCGTGAGCAATGGTCCAATGTGCTGTTTACGGATGAATCCAGGTTCGGCTTCCATCCAGATTCACGAAGGACGCGTGTTTGGCGAGTTCCTGGATGATGGAGCCGTCTTCAGAACCCTCAGGAAGTTCACCCATACCAAGGAGGAACAATTATGGTTTGGGCAGGAATTCGTCTTGGAGGACGGACGGATCTCGTTTGGGTGCGGGGCAATATGACGGCAGAACGATACGTCCAACAGGTGCTGGGGCCCGTAATCTTGCCCCACAGAACACAAATGGGGCAAGATTTCCTGCTCATGCACGACAATGCCCGGGCACACACGGCGAGAACGGTAGCAGCTTGGTTACATACACACAATGTTAGGGCCTTAGACTGGCCTGCTCAATCGCCAGATCTAAATCCCATTGAGCATGCGTGGGATATGCTGCAAAGAAGAGCTCTGAAGGAAGTTCTTGAAAATCTGGCTACAGAAGATCAACTTTTTGCGCACCTCAGAAGGACATGGGACAATATTCCGCAGCAAGACATTGACAACCTTGTTCTGAGCATGCCGAATCGTTGCCGATGTGTTATGAACATCATGGGCGCTTTCTCAGACTACTAACTTCAAGTTTATAAACACAAATTAAATGAATTTTCTATTTTTTTCAGTTTTTATTCATAAATTAAAAGTTAATTCATATACGGTTTCCGTCTATGCTTCATTTATTTTCCATAAAATCTTGAAATTTTAATCGAAGTACTTTAACCATTATTAAAAAATGGTAGAATATTAAATAACGTATCTTTTAAATATATACATGTCATATAAATAATTAACACATTGATAGTAATTCGCTTTTTTAAAAATATCCCTAGACCGTGTTGATGTGTGTATAAGCCTGATATTGTGGTGATAGACCGACGAGAGCGCCGTACAATGATTGTTGATATCACTGTCCCTCACGGCGAGAAGCTCTTAAAAACTTAGAAAGATAGAAAAATCAAGAATCTTGATTAGCACACGAGGTTGTCGACATGTGGGACGTGGACTCTGCAATCATTGTACCGATAATTCATCGTTACGGTTAATGGCCTAATAGCGGAGAGCCTCGACCAACACCTCATGAGGCTCTCATTGCGCGGCTGGGCCAAGGGCTTGATTCAGAAAGCCGACAGTACTCCTCGACACACGGCACCCATAGTGAGGAGGTTCCTCTCTCTAGAGTCCTGACGACCACCGGCAGCTAGGAACTTGTTCTTGATGCCGATGGGGCTACAATTTTCTTTATATTTCTAAATGATTTTAATAAAAATATTTAAAATGTAATAAATTAAAATAAAAACATACGTATCCATAATAATTACAAACTTTTACGAACCTCTAGTTGGAAATTATCCTACGGGATCATCTACCGGGTTAGTTTCGTACTTATAGTAGGTATTAGATACTATGGATGTTGGCAATGCATATATTTTTTTAAATAAAAAGAGCATCATATAAGCAAATCGTAGTTCAACTCTTTAGCCAATGCACACACAGCCGTGAAAATGTAACAAAATCATGCCTGTTCGTATTTATATTCCATATTTCTAACACCAACATCATCATCATCATCATAATTTCAGCCGAAAGACGTCCACTGCTGGACATAGGCCTCCCACAAGCACCGCCTCTTCCACTTCCATATTTCTAACACCAATATATAATTCACTAATAACTCTTAAACTCGTCGTCGCGATTGACCATCGCGACGTAACTAGTGAAGTAACCATACGACTCGGTAATCGATTCTCACGATAAATGGATTCAAGTTAAATGTCAAAATGGGCCTATTATTTTTTGACAACTTTAATAACCCCGGAAGTCTAACATACACCCATCAATCGAGCCATCGAATTATAAAGTAGTAATTTTTTTAACCATCACCACGGAAATCGTATTAAGGCGCAGATATATAATTTAAGTGACGTTTAAATATGTTACTCTACGCCTTCAAATAATGCAAGTAAGTTATGCAAAAAATGTATGTTAAACTAGAACGCGTACACATAAATTCTATATGTGATTTTTTAAGTGCTGTAGTTAAATACTTTATGAAATAAATTCAAGAAGTAATGTCTACCCAAAGCATACAAAAAGATATTACTTTCAAACTTCTTAAAATATTTTCATTTGTTTTTTGTGTGAACAGACTATTTTATTATACAAAGTCAACTGCGATTACCCGGCCCTTAAAAGCGCGTATAATTACAATAGAAACGAGGATAGCTACAAATTAAAAACTGTGTCGCAACTATTAGGTTGGGGAAAAAGTCTTTTCGCATTATAGTATGTATAAACTTGTAATAAAATCTCTTTGGCTATACTATTTGTATCCGGCTGGTTTTGGTATCATTGAAAGTTTAAATTTTAAAGAACATAATTCCAAATTCAAATTAGGAAAATGTGTGATTTTCATTTGTTTTTCGTACTGTCAAGATGAGTGAATCTAATGAAGAAATTCGATACATTTTAAAATTTTACTACAAAAAAGGTAAAAACGCAACGCAAGCCGCGAAAAAAATTTGCGATGTTTATAAATTTGGTTTAAGCGTTTTCAATCCTGAAATTTTGATGTCAAAGATGCACGTCGCTCTGGTCGCCCTATTACGGATAAAATGGATGCCATTTTTGAAAAGAACTGGGAATTGACCACAAAACAGTTTTGGCACATTTGAAAAAACTGGGTACACAAAAAAGCTCGATATTTGGGTACCTCACGAGCTCACTGAAAGAAACCTAATGAACCTAGTGTTGCCCAAATTCAGTCTTGGTCTTGCAGTCTTGGTCTTGTTCTTGCGTTTTTGCAAGACCAAGACCAAGAACAAGACCGCGTATTTTTAGCAAGACCAAGACCAAGACTGACCGTGCAAGACTTGAGCAAGAACAAGACATAGCCTGCAAGACTCTTGCGTCTTGCAGCTAGGACTTAGCGCTATTTCACTGAGTAGTTAGGTGTAACAGTTCGGTGTATAGGTAGGTACGCTTAGGAATTCTATGAGACGCAAAAAACTGTATCAAAGAATATGAAAAACTGGACCTATGCGCATTACGACTAATACCATAAACATAGCGAATAAAAAAATATCTATTAAAATCAAACTGAGTGCATGCATAGTTATGTTTTAACCATCGGCACTTTGATAATGCGGCATCAAAGGTTTTGTACTTACTTCTCAAAGAAATTTGCCGCTTTTCGGAAGTACATGGTTATGATACACGCGCCGGCTTCTTTTGAAATCTAAAACAATCGTTGCCGCCACGCCGAAATCATAACATTTGTGACACTATTTGATTGCCGCCATAGGGCGTAGGTATACTCATGCAAAATAATTACGAATTTTTTTAAGAGTACCTACAGGTGTTCCAAAGAATAAATAAGTTTCAGAGTGCTTAGAATGAAAATGAATACATTATACTGATCACGCAAGTAGTATTATGATTAGGTTATAAATCAAAGCTTATAAATCATAAATGTTTATTAAGAAACAGTTACTTCCATGGAAAACGACATATAGGTCAGTTGATTTTTCGAATTTCTTATCAAATCTTCAGTTATTTATTAATCTGCTTGATCTTTACTATGGCTATGTTAATTCAAGCTCACAATGTTCCAATTCTAATACGTTTTTCTAAGATTTAAAGTAAACTTTAATAAATAGTAATAGACTAATAGGTAATTGCAAGACTTGCAAGACTCTTGCTGCAAGACCAAGACCAAGACCAAGACTGGGAGCGCAAGACCAAGACCAAGACCAAGACCAGGTGTATTGGCGCAAGACCAAGACCAAGACTGGCTAAGTCTCGTCTTGTTCTTGCATTTGGGCAACACTAAATGAACCGTGTACTCATTTGCGATTCTTTATTACGACGTAATGAAACCGAACCATTTTTTAAGAAGCTGATAACTGGTGATGAAAAGTGGATCACGTACGACAAGAACGTGCGAAAAAGGTCGTGGTCAAAGGCCGGTCAGGCTTCACAGACTGTCGCGAAACCCGGGTTAACTCGCAACAAGGTGATTCAATGCTGTCTGTGTGGTGGGATTGGAAGGGCATTATTCATTATGAGCTGTTACCACCAGGCAGGACCATCGATTCTGAACTCTACTGCGAACAACTGATGCAAGAAGTTGAGAGAAAGCGGCCGGAATTAATCAACAGAAGGGGTGTGGTTTTTCATCAACATAACGCTAGACCTCACACATCTTTAGCCACTCAGAAAAAATTAAGAGAGTTTGGCTGGGAGGTGTTAATGCATCCGCCGTATAGTCCTGACCTTGCAACTTCAGATTTCCACCTGTTTCGGTCTCTTCAGAATTCTTTAGGCAGTGTCGGGTTAACATCACGAGAGGACTGCCAAAATCACACTTGTCGCGGTATTTTGATCAGAAGTCCCAAAATTTCTATAGCAATGGGATCATGTCCCTACCTACAAGATGGCAAAAAGTTATTGAACAAAATGGTACCTACATACTTTAGTTAAATGTAAATAAACTATATTAAAAAATGTTTTGAATTTTCTTAAAAAATGCGAAGAAACTTTTTCCCCAACCTATTATTAACGCCCATCTAAATATAAGAAACACCATTCGCATCATTACGGAATACATTTCCTTGCTCTTGTGTCATTTTTATTATTGTATATTGTATATATATTTATATAGATAAGTGTATGCTTTATGTATGTATGTATTTATTGTATATGTAAATGGTACACCACTGACTACCTGCAGTATTGTTTCTCCTTCTCCCTTTAATCCATCCAAAGGTTGTCTGTAAAAGATCGCTTTTAGCAATAAGACCGCCCATTGTGTCACCCTATGTAAAATTTCAGCACTTATATCTGTAACTTTTATGGTGTACATAATAAAGAGTATTCTATTCTATTCTATTATTTCAGGTTTAGCTGTGACTTGGGTACTGTTTAGCTAACTTTGGTATTTAAATAAAAATCGTAAACAAAAAAAAGTAAATAAAAAAAAACAAAAACCTGACTGAATTACGTTAACGACAGCCGAAGTGTCGAAAAAAAACCGAAATGATTTTAATAACTTTTAATAGTCAGAAATAAATTACAATTAGTTAACCTACGAATATTCATTCCACGTCGAAGTAGGAAAAAAGTAGTCATTAAAATTAGGTTGCATTATCGATTGACGTCAATGCTGCATCGGCGATTAGTTGTTGTCAACCACTTTTGGTGTAACTGCAACGTCGGCGATCTTCCTTTAGTAGCGCTACGTAATTACTGCGTAAAAAGTGAACTTAAAAAAAGATGGTAACAAGATTTATATAAATGAATACTATAAACAATTTCATGCAGTCGGAGGCAATAGGTCGTTATTGTTACGAAGATGCCTCCGACTGCATGAGATTGTTTATAGTATCTATTAATTTATATAAATCTTGTTTCCATCTTTTTTTATGTTCGTTTTTTACGCAGTCGGGTTTATATTTACTTTTTTATGTTTACACTTTTTAGTTAGGATTATAAGACGATAAATTAGGTTATTTACTCAAATATCATCGGGTGATAACGGCCAAGTTACTCACTCCAAAAGTTTGGGATAGTTTTTTTTTATCATTTGTCATATAAATTAAATTTAAACATATAATTTGTTTATATTTTTGTAATCACCTTTTAAAACCCTTCATTTTGATACCCCACTAGATAGCCTTGGGAGATTTTTTTTTTTTCGAAAACACACGTTTTGGTGACAAAGATCCGCCATTTTGATTTAAAAAAAATATATATATATCCAGTGACACTCGCGCAATAAAGACGAATCTAACGACATATAATTCATCAAAATTGGGTCAGTAGTCACATAACCCTCCTTCTTTGGCTTCGCCGCAGTCGGGTAAAAAATAAAAGACATAATATGTATGTCGGCAGGTGTGGTGCAGTGTGAGTTACTCTACTTTGTACATACCTTTCTATTAACTAATAAACAAAGATACACAAAACATCAAGTCTGTAATCCCCGAAGGATTAGGTACATGTGTCCGATAGTAGACCTACATTTCACCAGTTATGTTTTAGGCACACGTAATACGGGGCGAGCCTATGGGGCGAGATGCTACTGAGAAATTCCAGAAGTAAAAACCCAGTAACAGATTGCCCGACCCGGGAACCGAATCCAGGAGGTCTACTCCGACAATAAATCCGAAGTACCGGCCGAATGTTCGTCCGTTTCCTGACTACGGCTGACTATGGCTGACTACGGTGAATAAAAAAACCGGTAAGACCGAGTCGGACTCGCGCACCGAGGGTTCCGTACGTATATATGATGTTGATGATTTCTGAAAAACTGTGCTATTTAGAGACATCGTTTTATTTTTTCTGTAATCTTTACATAAACTTCTATCACATAGAATAATTTCAGATTTTTCTCTATGCAAATTTCGGACATAAGGGGGGGGGGGGGGGCGAGGGCGGTATTTTTTTTTTAATTTTCGTCAAAAGTCGAAAACTAAGATGCCTAAAAAAATGTTTGTGAATGTGCAGACAGCGCTCTTTCATATGATACCCCACATGTAATAGACTCCATTCGAATTTTTAAGATCCCCTTTCAGGCCCTGTTGCAAAAAAGATATATCTTTTTTAATTTCTTTCTTGTGTTTGAAAAATAGTTGGGTAAACGCCATCTAAAACTATTCCAAATGTCAAGTTGATAGCATTAGTAGTTCTTGAGGTATCCAGCTATGACAGACAGACTTAGTCTCACCATAGGGGGTTCCTTTTTACCATTTTGGTACGTAACCCTAAAAACAACAGTCAAAGAGATAAGTCAAAGTCAAAAATGTGACTTGTGAGTCGGGTTAGGACTCAAAGTTAAAAAGGAAGTTAAGAAATGGCCGAACATTTCTCCGATTCTTCATATTATCGCTACGGAGTAGACCACCTTCACCTAATGCCCAGCAGTAGCGCATCCTAGAACTATGCCAACGAGGCGAAAAGAAATACAGTTATTTCTATAAACTTTTTCTATCTCAGTTCATTATGGTACACAGTAAAAGCAATCACTAAACAAATCGATTGGTAGCCTCAGAATTATCTCACAGATGACTACCGACAAACTACTAAAGATATCGATTATAACTCAATGGAGTCCTAGGCCTCTAAGGGCACGACACAAGTCTTCAAATAATTCAGAAGCCAACAAAATCATTCAGAAGTCATCAAACATAATCCAAAACCCAGAAGATTGGCTAAGTTAAGGGGCTGTGGTTTCGACTAGAATTGTCTGGCCCTTGACCTTCCTTGGTGTTATAAAAGGGGATTGAAATTGATTTTCAATTGTTTCCAGTCAATGGACCTTGGCAATTTTGGTCAAATAAAACATTCAATGAAGTGAGCGCTTGTTTACTCGTTAGACTAAAATTGTAGTAGGTATTGTTTTCTTTATAATAAACTGACACAGGTAAAAAAGTTGAGATTTGCAGCTCCCAATCTAGTCTACGTCTCAAATTCAACTTTATGTTCTGACATTTAAACTTGTATGGAAAGACGTGTATAAAACTAATTTTAATAACATTTCTCAAGGCGTGAACGCACAAATGAACAAAACATGGTAAACACGAACATCGAACACTTTGTTCGTCAAAAATGTTCGTGGTGATCGAATTAGGCTTATCTGTTTGTACAGTGTTCGGAGAAATTTTATGCAACATTTTTCGTACTGAACTCGAGGGATGAGCACGTGGTGGCGCGGTGTCTTCAGTTCTCAGTCACGTATCCAACAGTATACCACTTCCAACGGCGAATCCATGGCTGCTAAAGAGACCGGAGTGGCAGAGCTCGAACACAAGTCGAACTGTGTTCGTGTTGGCTTTGCTAATTTACGTCCGCACGTACGAACCAAATGTTATTACGAAACAAGGGGTATCGTGTTACCCAGTAACCGGGTTGTGTAATCAGCTGCATCTGGTTGGTTAGACTGGATGCCGACCCCAACATAGTTGGGAAAACGCTAGGCAGATGATGATGACGTACGAACCAAATGTTTCGTGTTCGATGTTTGTGTTCACCATGTTTTGTTCATTCGTGTGTACACGCCTTCATGTAATAGAGGGCGAACATACTAATCTAAACTTCGGGGTGAAAACAGTAGCGTTTGCACCCTCTAGTCCAAAAAGGCGCTTAGTGCTCAATCCTTTGTCTTTAAACTACAAATTTCCATCCCCGAATTTAAACTACAAAAAAAAGCGCGTCAACATTATGCAATCGTTGATCAGAACCCAACCCGGCTTATAAAGGGAACACGTTCAATCTTCCGTGATGTGTGAATAAACACAATGTCCGGACCTTCATCCTACTTTATAGAGCAAACAGTTGCCGCTTTACTATGATTTGTTTTGCTTCTCAAGATCCCTTTTTGAATTAGGGACGGGGGGAGTAAACAAGTTTGAGTAAGACTTTGAAGGTGACGTACGCAGTTTTTCCGGAGATACTTACACAGGTAGTATTTCACCTGCTTATGTACTTACATGTATATCCTTTTTAGAGCTGTTAAAAAAGTTATCTGTTAATGGTCTTGTGGGCTAAAATAGATAAGAACGGAGGTTTAAAACGTAGAGGAGACAATAGTAAACATAATTATGTTAAAAGCTTGGAGAAGATTTCAACAAATATGCCAACGATTCACTAGATGGAAAGTGATTACCAAAGGTTGGCTGATAGAAAATGTCTAATGTACAGTATCACACACATTATTTGTTTTTTCTAATTGACAAACTGCGTCAATTATGCTGTGTCTAGTCACTTCATACAACTGTGATTTGAATATACGGAAAATTTAAATTGGTAGTCAATTTGATACATAATTAATTTCCCTGATTTGGATACTGTGTTTAAAGTTAATACTAAAATAAATTACCGCTAGGTACCTGTAAAACCATATTAGATATCGTGGTAATTATTTAATTGAACAAAACGGTAACTGACATGACATACTTTTTAACCGACTTTCAAAAAGGAAAAGGTTATTTGTTCGTCTGTATGTTTTTAGGGTTCCGTACCCAAAGGGTAAAAAGGGAACACTATTACTAAGGCTCTGCCGTCTGTCTGTATGTCCGTCTGTCACCAGGCTGTATCTCATGAACCGTGATAGTTAGACAGTTGAAATTTTCACAGATGATGTATTTCTGTTACCGCTATAACAACAAATACTAAAAAACAGAATAACATAAATATTTAAGGGGGCTCCCATACAATAAACGTGATTTTCTTGCTCGTTTTTGCTCGATATTGATAACGGCAACAGGTAGACGCTTAAAATATTCACAGAATATTTAGTTATATATTCACTTTAAAAATAAATAATTAAATTAAAATAAAACAAATATTTAAGGGGGGCTCCCATACAACAAACGTGATTGTTTTTATAGATAATGGTACGGAACCTTTCCTGCGCGAGTCCGACTCGCACTTGGCCGGTTTTTTTATTTTTAGGTTTCCAAAAAGGAGGAGGTTATGTTCACCGATTTCTCCGTCAATTGTGAACTGATTTTGAAATTTTTTTTTTAGTTTGAAAGGGTATGCTCCCATGGTGATCCCATTGTCACCAAGTCAAAATCTGATCAGGGGATCCCATGGAAATCGAGGAAAATCCTCACAAGGCACACCTATAGGGATTTGGGTTTTTTTTTAAGTAACTGGTGTATTTGTTCTCGGAAAGCTTCATGTGGTGAAGTGAAACTGATGAAGATGACCACAGATGGCCACCGGAACTACTAAATAATAAGTATTTAACGGGTTGCGATTCGAGCAGGTACTTGAATATGGTTGCTAAGCAATTTAAGCTCGTCACAATGCATATGGTAAGTGGTAGTTTTCCTGGTTTTTACCAGGAGAACTCCTCAACAATTAACGGGCCTGCATCGGGAAAAGAAATATCTTATAAAAAGGTTATGAGCAGTTGACATTAGGCTATTGTAACTTAGACTAAAAAGTTAAAAATAAAAACGTTTTTACAAAAAAGAAACAACCGACCTCCAAAAGAACTCTCTAAAATGAAAAATAACTTTAATTTCGGAAGTCGGTGGCAAAAAACTAAAATACAGATCCAAGGACCCGAATACAAAGAACCCCGACTACCGAGGCCGAGGACTTCCGAATATAAAATTATTTTTCACTTTTTAGTATTTTTTTGGAAGTCGGTTGATTTTTACCCCAAAAAATTAAAAACCTTTTCCACTTTATTTCATCCTCACTTAATAATTCACACAATAATTCAAAAAGCCCACAAACATTGAGAAGAGCTTCATAACACACCGTAAAACATAATAATAATCCTTTTAAATACGACTAAAATACCTATCATAAATTGACAAAAGCCTTGAAAACGGAACATTTTGCGAGCATCCCTAATGAAATTGTTAATAATTACGAAACTAGCGTCGATAAATTAATATTTGCAGTGGATTGTGTTCATAAAGTACATTTAATACTATTGATTTAGTAATGTGTGTCGGAGTTCGGTGAATATTATAGCAGCAGGTGTAAATATAATGTTAGATACCGACATAGCTTGCAGAGTAAGCAAGCTGAAGTAGCAGTGGGCTAGCCATGCTTGTAAAACTGTAGGTTTCTAGCAGGGATCATTTTGGTTACCCATTAAAAGGGTTTTCGATAGGGTTTTTCTACGCTCTTAATCAAAAACCCATACCCCTTTTGAACGGCTTAAATTAAATTTTAGTTACTTGTTGAAAGGGTTTTCGATAAAATTCCATACGGTGTGGGTAACCCTTTTGAACGGCTTAGTTTAAGCCATTCAAAATTACCCACACCCGTTTTTGAGTAACTGCCTAAAAAAACCCTTCCATTGAAAGGGTTTTCAATTAGTTTTTCTAAAATGGTCCCTGGGTAGAATAGAGATAGAATTGGTCATGCTTCGCGTGCTGGGCGGATATCAAAATAACATAATATTATGATTTTTTCATGTCACTGGGTTTCAAGTAGGTATAGAACCCTTTGAATGGGTTATCATGTAACCCTTTCACTGGGTTTCAAGTATAAAACCCATTCAATGGGTTATCATGTAACCCTTTCACTGGGTTTCTAGTATAAAACCCATTCAATGGGTTACATCATGATAGAGGTAACCCATTGAATGGGTTACCCCTTCGAAAGGCTTAACTCTTAACCGGGGTTGTACGATCCCTGGTTTATAGACCATTTTGCTATTTTGTTAAGTACCTGGTACTTGTTGACAGGCCAACCCTGTCCTCCCATACCTATAAAGACTGTAATTTAAAACATTATACAAACCAATTATTTTTAAAAGAGTAACTGTGGAGTTTCTTGCCGGCTGTTCTCCATAGGAAGCGACCCGTTTCATAAATGCCCATATAGGTTTATGTGAAATAAAATATTTTGTGAAATATAATTTTTATATCAGCAAGCGTAGTGGGGGGGACACCCCAGCTGGATGGACCGTCATCCTTAAAAAGGTGGCTGGAATAGACTGGACGCGGGTAACGGAGGACAGGGTGTTTTGGCGCAGCCTATGTAAGGCATATATTCAACAGTTGGCTACGAAAGGCTGAGTTGATTGATGTATAATGTGGATTTACAAGAACACGTGCAGTCGTGGGATTGCCCACATTTAGTGATGGGGCCCGTAGCATTGCGGGCTATTACCAGAGTGCGGTGAATGAACAAGTATCTCCCTTGCTCTCGACTCATGGTGGGAGAAGGAACCGTGAGGTTTGAATCGGTAGGAGTCCAACATAACGCCTCTCTTCTCCTCAGACGGGGGGTAATCATGAGAATTTTCCTACAGCAAAAAAGGGTAATATTCTCGTAGGAAAAGGATATCCTTGGAACATCTTTTTCCGGGTGACTATGGGATAATGTAGAGACGCTAGAAGGCAGCGTCTTTGTAAATGCTAATACCATCTACGATCAACGATCTCTTTTCCAAGTTTGGTGATTATAGCACAAAATAGCCATCACCTATGTTGCTTAGCTGCAGCTTGGATATAAAAATAATGAAATAGAAACCTCTGGCGGACTAAAGGTGCGGGGGGTTGCCCCGGGCCCCGGTCCTGCGAGGTCCCCAAATCTCGCAAAGTACATTTATCAAATCCCTAACAAGGTCAAAATATGTTCAGTAAGAAACAGTTTGGAGTTGGAGGCCCCATACGTATGCAAAATATAAACATAAGGTGCCAAACTTTTCTGCATAAGTCGACAAAGAAACTCCTCTTTCGGTGAAAAATTTCCAAATAATCCTAACCGATAATTTCGGGGTGCAAAAAATTTCGAGCTCACCTCGCTGGCTCTTTCATACTGCATTCTTGTTTTTCGAGAATAGCATAATGAGAAGATGAACCTTCCTGAATAAAACTATCCTGCCAGTTGCAAGGCTACGGAGTGTAGGTAGCGTATAATTACGCACGTTAAACTTGATGTTTTTTATTTGTTTTTTGTAAAATGTTAATAGAAATACCTACATAAACTGAGGAGACCAATGGGGCCTCATTTTGTTTTGGATTTTGGGGCATCGCGGCCCCGGACAGGTTTAGTCCGCCACTGACATAAGCAGGCATGGAAAAGGTAAGTAGGTGTAGGTATTATAAAATGTTCAAAGTGGGAATATGTATAAATGGGCTCGTAATACAAAGATCGCAAAAAATCATAAACATATTGTTACTAAAATATTTTAATATGTAGTTCAATTACCTCTCTCTTCATTGACGAAAATGATACACTTGCATAATATAATACAACATCACGCCTGTAATCCCCGAAGGGTTAGGCAGAGGTGTACCTATAGTACACCCACATTTCGCCAGTTATGTTTAAGTGCCATGTAATAGGGGGCGAGCCTATTGCCATCAACCAAGAACAAATCCAATTAATGAGAAAATCCTATACTTGCGTTTATAAAATTTCAACGTTTTAGGGTTAAATTGCATACCAATTTAACTCCTTAATAAAGCCCTTTTTAAAACATACATACATTTAATTGACTGTAAAAACATTCGCCCTTATCTATCAATAAAAAATCAGCAAAAAGTAAATCTACTGAATATTTGCGTACCTTTTTAGTAATAGAATTATTTGAACCACTTGACTTATTGAACTTTTCCACCCAGTCAGCTTTGCAAATTGATGGAGCTTGATAAATGGTACCGAATGTATGATGTAGGCGTATGTAGAAATACATAAAATATATTGCTTCTGTATTTTTTATTCACAGGTACTTAGGTACATTACTGTACCTATTCACTATAAATTGTACCTTTATTTCGTTAGTAGGTAGTATATTAATTAGATAGATATCGATATCCTTCACTTCACTGTGGAGTTTTGCTAGCTAATGTAATTTGACCCTGAATATTGAAAAATTATGGGAACTCAAACATTATAAACGTATTTAGCACTTTTTATTCTTAAGAATCAATACGAGTACCTAGCTACTCGTATGTATACAGGTACAATCGTTTTAACCTAAGATTTCCTTTTAGTGAATTTCCCCACAAAAAGGCAACACTGTGTAAAAGAGGCTAATTTTGGAGTCCTACCCAGAAAAACTGGATGTACAGGGGTTCTTTTTGGACGTCTCTGGACGTAGACTTAAGATATAGCATAATGATACCAAACAGGTACCTATAGGTATAACACTTTTAGCCCGCCCATATATTAAGGTATATTTTAAGAGGAGGCTTTTTTGTTAATGTGCATGAATATTCTGAAACAGTCACACACACAAGCAAAATTAAACTTTAGTGTATGATTTATTGGATCTTTTTTTCCATGTTGAAGACAGTTACGTAATTGTAATATTTTCTCTAGATACATATTTTATTCGAAAATCATGTTTATTTTAAGGATAATTATAAAAAAACAAACTAGATTGTTTGGCTTTTATGTCTAAAATAAATATTCACAGCAAGAGAATATAGTTTATTATCCAGCCAGCAGATATTTTTCTCTAGATCAATTATTACTTTAGTTATAAACGAAATAAGAATTTAGACTTACCTAGGCTATTTAGTTTCGTGCTCGAACACGATCAAAGAGCGCACGCGATATTCAACTTTATTACTGATGTGTTAGCGTTTAGCACATAACGGAGTGGCGGGGAGCAAGGGGTGGAGCTTGCGTAGAAATTTGATTTAGACTGCCTGCTCTTAATGCGCCTTGACATGAATCAACGCCTTAGCAACAGACGCAGCAAAGAATGTAGCAAAGGACAGAGCTCCGAACATAAATCCGAAGTATCGTCCGAACGTTCGGTCGTTACTTTACTACGGCTAACTATCGCTGACTACGGCGAAAAAAAAAAGACAGTAGAAGAGATAAGCCAAAGTCAAAACTGTGACTTGAAGTCGGGTAAGGAGTTAGGACTCGCAGTCAAAAAAGGAAACTTTGGAAGTTATAAAACGGCCGAACATTCGACCGATACTTCGGTTAAGCGCTTGGGAGTAGAACCCCAAAATACACTTTTAGAAAGTCTCATCATCTGCCTAGCCTTTTCCGAACTATGTTGGGGTCGGCTTCCAGTCTAACCGGATGCAACTGAATACCAGTATTTCACATGGAGCGACTGCCTATCTCACTTCCACAACCCAGTTACTGGGTAACACGACACCCCTTGGTAAGACTGGTTGTCAGACTTTCGGGCTTTTGACTTTCGACCCGTAACAACTGTCAAAGATCTATAAATGACAGCTGGTACCGACGGCTTAACGAGCTATCCTTGCCGGTCTTGGTATGTAAAGATGGTCACCCATCTACGGACCAACCGCGGCAAGCGTAGCTTAACCTGATAGATCAACCCGTGCGCGTGCAAAAGCCCCAGTTTTAGAAAGTCTAAAGTTAAAATATAAAGGTCAGTTTTTATTAAAACTGAATAATTTTCGAGAGACCTTTCAGCGCGTAAGTAGTCCAAAATACACTTCTTGTAGCTTTGGATATAATTACTTACCCTATTTGCTACTGAGCATAATTTAATAATAAACAGGTACCTACCAAGGTTTCAATGAACATATTTTTAGATATCATTTAATGAATTATTTATAAAATTTTGACCGCAGCGATATTCTTGGATCCGACCCAACTGAGCGAGTCCTGAGGGTCTACTCCGAAAACGGCCGAATGTTCAGCCGGCTAACTATGGCTGACTACGGCGAAACAAAAAAAAAAACAATAGTCAAAGAGATAAGCCAAAGTCAAAAATGTGACTTGAAGTCGGGTAAGGACTCAAAGTCCAAAAAGGAAACTGTGGAAGTTATAAAACGATACTTCGGATTATCGCTTCGGAGTAGAACCCCTGTACTTAAAGGTTTTCGAAAGACTTGATTCACGAAGACCTGAAAAACTGCACTCATACGGGAAACAATTGAAATTAACTAACAAACTACAAATACTTTTACACGTCAATCATATTTTAAAAACTAGATGAGGTCGGCGTTTCCTATCTGACTACTCTGAGAAGAAAAACGAAAAAAACTCAGAGTTCACAGTCTCTTTTAAAGTCCAGACATAATCTTGTGAATATGTAGATTGGTGTCTGTAATGGTAATTTGATGAAAGAACCACAGAGATTGTGTGGACCGGTCCTATACACTACACTAAAAACTAAAGCCCTGATCATTTGACCATGTACCATTCCCTCACGTGGCTCAAGTGGCTTAACACACACAGGTAGTATACAATACACAATCGTCGACAATGGCCCTTAGTCTTCTGGTATTCAAGTAAATCATCATCTAGTTTATAACGTTGACGAAACCAAACCAATAATATTTTAAAAACTAGATGAGGCCGGTGTTTCCTATCCGACTACTATGAGAAGAAACATCAAAACAAACTCAGGTCAGCAGTCGCGTCGGGAGTCCCAAGCCGATTTCCGGCTACCGTAGGCGCGGGCCTGCGGACGGTGAGCGATGGGTAGCTCGCCGTCCGATAAGGACCAGGCCCGGGTCGACGGCGCGTTGTGTTCCACGCGCGCCTCAAAGAGATGTCAGCTCACCAACTGACGGGGTCCGTTAGGACCAATGCCTGCCAGGGTTGCGAGTTTATCCGAAAGGGATATCGTGGTCCTGGCACACAGGCAACGGAAGGAACACGGGTGGGTTTTAGTCAGTAAAAGTCTGACACGCCGTCCCGCTCCGCCCAGAGCGGGAGAAGTTATTTGATAATTTATCACCCAAAAAAAAAAAGAAAAAGAGGTCAGCAGTCCCTTTTAAAGTCCACACATAATCTTGGTCAGATCATTGTGAGGACCATGTAGTGTGTCCATCTCACATTTCCAACGATACTCTGTCATTAGTCGACGGTAAAGGTCACTGCCCACTATAATGAACCAACGCGGGCCGTAATATGAGCATCAGGCACGAACGAAGGCTCGTTTCAAACAATACAGCGTGTACTATGTATTTATCGTTGATGAAATGATCTGGTAGTTCTTAATTAATGTGTACAGTCAGGGAAATTATTACTACTAATTAATGTAAGTACTCGAAGCAAGCTCTGTCGCCCCTCGGCTTTGTTGACGTGCACTCTGACTCATTTGGCAAGTTGCACAGAATAATTACTGTAAGGAATGTTTACATTTTTATTTCCTTTTGTTTGTGTTTTGTTAAATATAATATATCGGTATCTGTATGTTTTATGTGTAAGGCTAATTTGCTTTAGACGAGTATTTTTAAAATCACAATATATCACGTAATTTTTAAAATTGTGCCTTTTGTTTTTACTACTTAATTTTTAATTTTATAGTATAGTGCTTGTGCCAATTATTACGTATATAAGGGACATGCGGTGCTAACCTTTATACAATTGTTACACTTACCTAAGATTTTAGTAAAGCATTATTTTATCTTTTTTTTTTTAATCAAATTCTATCCGGCAGTGTTATTGCCATTTCATAGAATCGTGAAAGAATGACAGTTGTGATTTGAATATACGGACAATTTGGTAGTCCGGTGTGTCGTGAGCGTTACTATACCTACCGATGTAATGGGTTAAGGCCTTAAATAGTATTTTACGCTACTGTTATTAACCTCTAAAGTTTTGACATTAATGTATGTAAAACTTTTTTTTATAACGACCCGGTGTCCGCAACTTCTCGTCCATGGGCGTATTTTGCGCGGCGTCCATGGGCGGAAAAAACTTATAACTAACATAAAACATAGCGAACTCACCCAAGTCTTCATTTGTTGTTTCAGTCCAGCCAACTTGACAGATCACGTTGTCCAGAAACACTGCCAAAAGCAGCGCGCGCCACGCCACTTTCGCGCCAATTCCACCCGCCATCTTGCGTTCAATGGCGGATTGTCATTTTGACGTATTTTTCTACATTGTCTTTTGTCACTCTATGGAGATTTGTACCTGAAATGATTTTTTTATATTATTTCTCGTGTTCTACATATTTTATTATTTTGAAGAAAGAAATGAAGAAAACACATTTATTAAGGACAGACTAAAAAGTGACTGTCACTCAGACTTTAGTGAATATCCCGGGATGAAAGGAATCTATGATCATTTTTGGATTGGTTCTGTAATTTAGTGCTGTCAAATTATAGGCATGAAGCGGAGTAGGTTCGCATTTAAAATAGTGTGGATAGGCAATCATTTACTAAACAAATTTTAACTCTGTTCAAAGAATCTAAATATTCCTGTAAACAAAATGTTTACAAACATAAATAATACTAATTATACTTATTTAATGAGAGTCAAACACAGCCGTAGCTTTTCTATTCATAGAGCTTTAAACATAAATTTAACGAAAAAAAAAAAAAGTTAGTAATAAACAGAAAGGGTTTAAACACTCAACAGTTAGGTTCAGAAAAACGAAATAAGAACTAATTCCAAACTTTTAGTATCTATAGAACAATTAAGCTAAAATATATAAAATCTTATAATAAACCAAACCACTGCTTTCATTAACTGAGTATTTAACTTCTAGTAAAAATCATGGACAAAAACAAATACCAAATGCACTGAATCAAGACAACTTAGCTAATTTGCAGCATAACAAAACAATAATAGGAGTTGATAGACTTAAATATTGTACCTTGAAGATCCAAAATCAATGTATGGCCTTAACCAGTTTAAGGTAAGGAGATAGCTTCTCTTTTAAATTAGAACGGTAATTTTTTTTTGGCAGTTTATCTGACACATTTATAATATCTCATCTAACATCGTACAGCCAAGGACTAAGTTAAAACTGTGTGCTTTAAATCAAAACACAGCTATGCTTTTCGCAGCTTTTACGCAGTTTGTTAAATTAATATAATTTCTCGCCGACTGATCGACACTTTTCTGGCTTCACTGGCAGCATTGCCATTCAATGTGGCAATGCTGCCAGTCTTCTGGGCACGTTTCCGGATGACAGCAATGCGGACTAGTACTTCGACGCCTAAGTGTCCTTTTGTTTTTTGTATTTATTAGTATATTAGTTGGTTAGACATTTAATTTGGTACCTAGTGAAATTAAACCGCGAAGTAACATTGCCGAGTTCTGATTTAAAGAGTTGAATTACACTGACATGACACAACTATCAACTTGAGAGTTTTTGTCCTCAGTTTTGAGCTCACAAGCACAAAACTCAGCAAACAAATACTACAACCTTGGTACCAAGTCATGAGCTTCTTCGTCATCAACGAATGATGATCCCATAATCACCCCTCATTCACACTCATGGGTGATTTAATCAAGCTTCAACCCTAGTTCAAAACCAACCTATGAACTTGAACGCCTAAATGTTAGTTAACATGCAGACGCACAACCTTACGTAAAGGTTAATATGGCCATAAAATTAAAAATAACGCGCCCTTGGCCGGCCGTGTTATAATAATTGTAGGCGAGGAACAAAAGGTAAATATTAAAATGCTTTGGCGTGATTTCTAGTGTTAGTTGGTTAGTGCTATGTTTTCTTTGTGGCTCCGCTCGGTAAAAGCTTGCAAGTTTTCGATTATTAGATTATTCTGAAGAAAGGCTTAGTGCATAGTTAAGCGATAATTTTTCGTGGGGTAGACGCAGACTGGCTAGCCAGAAGTCGTGAATTTGAACGTGCCGGTTGCTTATTAGAATCATCATCATTTTCAGCAGAAAGATGCTCTTGGTAATGGAGTTCCCCAAATGTCGCCACATGGACCGGTCCGGTGCTTCTCGCATCCAACGGCTTTCCGCGACCTCCACCAGGTCTTCGGATCACCTTGTGGGATTCTTATTTATTCGTGTGGAATTCCTCATGGATATTATAGTCAACCCTAGCGTGGACAGAGAAAGAAAGAAAATTCGTTTATTGGTATTACGACAAAAGAAGGAGAGAGAGAGGAGATGAGGAGGGAGAGGGAAGAGGTCTGTCAAGGCTGGTTAAAACTAAAAGGTGCGCCGTCTCGGACCTGTGTATGTTCGATCGACACTCGACAGACTATTGATGTGTGTAAACCCACTCCTATTACAAGATAAATGATTAATTAGCTTAGTTAGAGAAGTAAACAGGAAAACTACCAGTCACCCACACAGCTAGTATTTTTTGCCTTTTAGAATCTTCCCGTGACCCAAGTGCTGGCTTTTACCTTGGCCAGAGGCTAAGCATTGACATACATGGATTTATGTTCAAATTTTATTATCATTTATTTAATTATTGCTATAGGTTTAAAGATATTTATTTCTCATAAGAACTTATGAATAGTTCACTTAAAATGAGATACAAAGTTATTTCTTAATAATAATTACAATATTTGCCTCTGGGGCGATGGTGACGTTAAAGGGTACATACGTGTTTTTTGAGTTTACTCCTACATATGTTAATATTATTATTACACTTCTTTATGTCTTCCGGTAAATCATTGAACAGCTGTGCTCCCTCCACTAATACTGTTTTTCTGCCTTAATTAGTCCGTGCACGTGCACTCATTAGTTGGAATTTGTTATCAATTATTTTGCATGCTAGTTTTAGGGAATTGTTTTAGAAACTGTAAAAAATCCGACCATCTGTACTACAATTCTTGCAAATAAATTTCATCAATAAATTCATTTCATTACATTACATTACAACGTGGCAATGCCGCCAGTTTCTTGGGTACATTACCTGTCGACAGCGATGCGGATCAATTTTTCGACGCCATATTTTAGTTTGTGAATAGTTTTAGTTAAGATATAATTTTGTTATTTTTATTAATTAATTAGGTATAAGTTGTTATTCATGTACATATTATTTTAAACCAAATTAATTAATTCTATAAAAAAAATAGTAATTTATTATCATTCTCCTGCCGTTATCCCAATTTATTTGAGGTCTTCTCTATTAGTTGTCATCTCGGTAGTCACTGCCTTTCTAGCCATATTAAAAATATAATAAGTAATAACCGACGTAAATAATTACGATATTTTATGTTATGAATTGATTAGCTAACAGGCTGGTGGTAAATACATAAGTAGATCTCGAGAAATACTCTGAAAGACATACCCATTCCCAACCCAAATAAGTTGAAACATTACAAGAGCGCCACGAGGCACAGCTATTACGTACACTAACTCCTCCAAAATCAAATTAACTCAATTTTATAAATATAACAATGTTTTCATCGTAATATTTTCGAAAATATAATGTGTAATAACATCGTTGCCAGAACTAAATCACCCTTCTAACATGAAATCAAGATACGATCTTTTAAACCAGCCCTGACATGACCTAATGGTAAAACTAAGGGTGCAGGGTGCGTGTTCATTGAAGCGGAGAGAAGCTGACAAGTTCAGAACTAGGAAAATGTTTAAGCAATTGATTCCACTACATGAAAAATAAATAATAATTAAAAAGTGTTTATTCAGATAAATATTTTGTAAAGACTTTATTAATAACATAAATAATTTATTACCTCTGTCTACACAGCAGTTTGTTGGCAGACGTAGCTTTTTTGTTTGTTTTTCACAGATTAACATAATTTTTTTAATGACATTTTTTCACCTATATCTAGGTTAAAACTATCTTGCATTCTTTGTATCTATAAACATAACAAACAATTTTTATTTTTTACTTTTAAATATTCTCTATTTTCACAAAATATATCAAAGAAAAATTCGAGCGATTTTGAAAATTTGAGATTGTAATCTTCGTGAAACTGTGCTTTGGTAAATAGGAACGGCCAAACGACATAGATAACTCGCCACACCGCTTTCTAGCTCATCTCCGCTTAGTCGCTCTGTTCAATGTATGGCCAAACCGCAGTCTAATGGCGCATGGGAAATGGCGTTCGAAGCAAAGAAAATTAACAAAAAACCGGTCATGTGCATGTCGGACCACGCACAATGAAGGGTTCCGTAGTTAGGATGATTTTTTTTTCTTTCCGTAGTTAAAACAAACTTAACATTGTGGTTGAAAAACATGTTCTCCCATACATCGAAATACGCCACGGTCAATTTTCCAACTGAAAATTTAATCGCAAAAAATGTTTTGTTTATGTGATAAAACTACAAATTAACAATTTTTGGACTTTTTCCTTTACTTATGCTGTGAGACCTTGCTTCTGCCCAAATTTCATGATTCTAGGTGAGCGGGAAGTACCCTATAGGTTTAGATTTATGTGCGAGACATTCGCATTTTTTTTTTTTTTGGTAAAACTACAAATTTACAATTTTCGGACTTTTTCCTTTACTTGTGCTGTGAGACCTGACTTCTTCCCAAATTTCATGATTCTAGGTCAACGGGAAGTACCTACCCTATAGGTTTTAATTTATTTGCGAGTATCGAAATATGTCACAATAATGTCGCTTATATCGCCGTATTTTTTTATTGCGTTGACTTGGAAGCTTCATTTTTTTAGAGCTTCAAGAGACCATAGACTTACGTATTTTTTATTAATTTCAACTTGATAACTCTACGCTTTCCTGAGAAAAATGGTCTTGACAGACTGACAGACAGACAGACGGACAACAAAGTACGGAACCCTAAAAAAACATTTTCAAACAAAAAAATGCAATTTTAAATTTGCAATTCATAACATAAAGGACAAATCTAGCTAGGCACGTCTCCACACCAATGGAAAGGTAGCCTTATAACGTAATATAAAATAAGTTTTATTAGAAACTCAATCATCCAGGCGGCTTCAGTGAGTAACATAATTTTGTTCCTAATTGTGTTACTTGAATAAGTCAAGGTCAAAACTTAATCGAGTATGCGGTAGGTACATTAAATAGTTAACCATTCTAAAACGTTATTGACTTAGTTTGAAACTTTACAGACATGATGAATATTAATATCTTATCTTAATACGAGTAAAATAGTCCTCTTTACCGTATCCGGCGATAGGGACCCAGACTACTTTTTCTTTCGTGAGCTATCTGATAACTATAATCCGCGGGCAAGTGCTAGTCACCGCCTGAGGTGTGTAACCGGTGAGACTGGGGGAGTTTTACGACTTCCATGGGAACGAAGTCGCGGGCAGAAGCTAATCTATACACATAATAAATCTGTAGACGAGGCTTTTATATACATTGAAAATATTTCCAATAAAAACTGTTGGAGGGTTAATAATGAATAACCATCAGATGCCATTTTAAATATTTTTGGAATTTTTGTCTGTCTGTCTGTCTGTTTGTTTGTATGAGATTTAGATGTTCAGCAACACGTAAAAGTACAAAAATTCTTTATTATACTCAAACTAACTGCGCCCCGCGGTTTCACCCGCAAGTCTCGATCCAGTGGGAATATCGGGAAAAAAAGTATCATATATCCTAACACAGGTTATGTTCTACTCATGTGCCAAATTTCATTCAAATCCGATCAGTCGTTTTACCGTGAAAGCGGAACAAACATAAAATCAAATCTTCTCTCTTTATAAGTATAACTAGCTGCGCCCCGCGTTTTCACCCGCGTAAGTATCGATCCCGTGGGAATATCGGGACAAAAATTAGCCTATTTCTTAATCCAGGGTGTCAGCTACATCCATACAAAATTTTATCAAAATTGGTCCCGCCGTTTGAGCGTGAAGAAGTAACTAACATACACACACACACACACACACACTCACGAACTTTCGCCTTTATAATATTAATGTGATATTGTGTGTAGCTCGGAGTTATAGGTATTTATATTATTTGTTTTATATTATCACCAGCTTCTACCCGCGACTACTTCCGCGTGAAACATCTTGTTCCCCCAACCCACTGCGTCGCGTCGCATCGCCCGCCCGCGCTATTACTTAGTTTTCGCTTAGCGGTCTCTCTGACTTTTTTATTTTTGCTGGGCTCCCAAGGATCGGAGCATGATGTTAAATAACCTATAAACTTCCTCAAGAACTATGCTATCAAATGCAAAATGAAATGTTCAAATCCGACGGGTAGTTCGAGAGACAACCCCATGCAAACTTACAAACAAACAAATTTAACCTCTGTAAAATATTAGTATAGTCGTAGATAAGACGAGTATTTTATTAAATAAGTTAACTAATAAGGATTCAACAAGAATGACACTACCAAATAATACCCTTAAGGTAATGTCACAATGACTAAAGTTAAACATAACCTTATCATACGCTTCCCGAATCACACAGAAAGATAAGCCATCTAAATTAAACCCAGCAGTCACCTTCTTAGAAAATTACAAACGAACAAACATTCAAGTAATCAAAAACTAAGTTTGTCATGTCAGAAGTCAGGTACCAGAAGTTTAATTAATGGAACACAAATTGAAATAACTTTCCAGTTAGGCACCTACTGGTAAACAGATAATTTTAGTATCATAAAAAAGTCATTAAACGTCAAAATGAACCTGATATGAGAGATGGGATTCTGACTATTTTTATTTTTCTGTCTGGTCTGTCTTAATCAAAATAATTTTTTTCACGTAAAACTACATGGGCACTTATGAAACGTCAGAAGCTAGGTGCACGGTTCCGATTTGTCGTTTCCTATGGAGAAGAGCTGAGAAGAAACTCCACGGTTACTCTTTAAAAAAATATTTGGCTTTTACAATGTTTTCACATTACAGTGTTAATAGGTATGGGAGGAGATTGTAGGCCCGTCAACAAGTACCAGGTACTTAACAAAATAGAAAATGGTTTACAAATCTACAGTCTATTAAGCCTGCAACGTTCTGACATTCACCAAATATTTTAAAAAACCTTTATAAAATATTATTAAAATAATAAAAGTTAAAACCTTATTGGAATAAAAATGTATATAATATGTGTATATAATGTCAAATAAAGAAAAGATTGTGTCAAGGAAGTACCTATGTAAAAATTTTAATAAAAATATACATTGTCGATCATCGGTACAAGCTATACATATTGATCGTCGCATCGTTGAGCTCCTTAAGTTCTGAGTAGAGCTGCACGATTACTGACAAATGCGTGCACTGACTGGTCAGGTCCTCTCAATCTGTGTGGTTCTTTCCTCAAAAGACCATTTCAGACACCAATCTACATGGCCTTCACATGATCTGACCAAGATTATGTCTGGACTTTAAAAGAGACTGTGACCTCTGAGTTTGTTTCGGCCTTTCTTCTCAGAGTAGTCAGATAGGAAACGCCGACCTCATCTAGTTTTAAAAATATGACTGACGTGTAAAAGTGTTTGTACAAACCTACTTACAGAAATAAAAATCATTTATCATTTATCATTTATCATTTACGAAAATAAAATCACATCAAATCATCATAACATCACGCCTGTATTCCCCGAAAGGTTAGGCAGAGGTGCACCTATAGTGCGCCCACATATCGCCAATAATATTTAGGTCCCATGTAATAGGGGGCGAGCCTATTGCCATCAAACGGGCACAAATCCGGACTCCGGGGTGCTACTGAAAAATTCCAAATGGAAACACCCAATAACGCTATGCCCAATCTGAGAATCGAACCCACGATCTCGCTCAGCAGTAGCTCTTGCGACCACAAGACCAATGTGGCAGAAATTGTTTGTCTTGGTAAAAAGGTAAGCCAGTCATAAGGAGAAGAGAAGGATTGACTGCTCTAGTAAAGATGTTTAGATATCACTATTAAATTAGCTTTCTTCCCGTGGGTGTCGTAAAAGGCAACTACAGGTCTTACTAGAGAATGGGCAGCAGCGTTCTCTATGCATTTTAACAACTTACTGCGATCGCCAACCCGCCTGCCACGCGTGGCGATTATGGAAACCCCCCTTTTGGGGGAGGCCTATGTCCCGCAGTGGACGTCTTTCGGCTGAAATTATGAATGATGATGATGATTAAACTAGCTGTAATAAAGGCGGATGATGATCATAGTATCATATTCTTCAGTATTCGTAATTATAGGTTTTAATTCAGGAAGCCGACGCGACGCGACGGTCCATCTGTGAGACAATGATTGCATAGCAGCTCATCAATTAAAGCTCACTATTACAGATAGCATTACACTTAAGTTAACTTGGTACACTTGACTGTATTTACGATGCAGATGTGAGTGGAAACATTGGGAGGGGACGCCCTAGAAGGACAGAATTGTGAACTTATTGGTGACGTTCTTCAGAAAGGTTAAGTGTGAAATACTCGCAACTGGGGCGCGGCGGCGTGCGTGTATGACCAGAGGTATGAAAGCAAACTAAGCAAAATGTTTTTGTTAGGATCGTAGTAGACTGTGCTCAGTAGTTTCCGCCTACCCCCAAGGGAAGAAGGCGTGATTTTATGTATGTATGTTAACTTGCTGAGCAACTAATTCGACAAAACTAATGTTCAACATTGTCCAAATCTAGACAGGGTAACACGACTATCTATTTGTAAAAAAAAAACACATTTACAAAGCTCCAACTTTTTTTGCACCGACATGCACTATCAACCTCTGTAACTACAACAGAAAAGACCCACTAACAAATGAATCCATTATACACTGGCGTGCATAAAAACCGAACCACAAACAGCGAAGTGAGCTGTAAAAACAGTTGACCCGTTTTCATAGATTTTTGCGACGGCCCATTCATGGTCAGATTAACTGGGGTAACATACCCCGCAATGTATGTTAATGCCCCCTATCACTGTCGGACAGCGAAGTGTTATTTGCATTGTATCGAATACGCTGGGGGAATCTGGGGGAGTAAGGGTGTGGTGTCAGTGATAGCGGGGTAAAAGCGGATAAAACCGGGGATTTTTGGTGGAAGGGGAATAGAGAGGAGCTGTTGTATTTTTTGAAGTATTGAGTGTATTTTTTGTAATGAAAATAGAATATGGTGAATACGTGAGGAGGTGCGATTCGTTAAAATATAATATTCCAAATGAAAGTTTACCGCAAAATGATGATGTCTATGAATATTTCTTCGCTGAAACAGTACTGAATAATAGCAGACAGACGGGTAAAAACAACAAAATGGAACAAAACTAAATCTGTTGTTACATTTTCCAAAGAGAACTTTCCCAAATTCCAAGAAAAATAATTTTACGGCGAAATAGTTATTTTAATTTACATAAGATTACTAAGGTAATCCTATAGTTAGGTTAGGGATTTATTTTCTTTCTGTCTAACTATCATTATTACAAATTGGTTTTACTATAGAAATAACTTACACAACTCTGGGGCCATCCATAAATTACGTCACACGTTGAGAGGAAGGGGGTCGAAGAAGTGTGACATTGTGTGACAAGGGGTGGGAGGGGTCCTAAATTTTGTGACGTCACATTTCAAAATCTAATATATCTAAGTATATATATATATCCCGCTTTACGCGAGGGATACGTTCCGCAAAAACTCGCGTTAAGTGAAATTTGCGTATTCAGGTGGTTGCGTTTAATAATAGCCAAAAGTCAGTACAAAAAACAAATCAATACTTTAATTCTAAAAACACATTGTGCAGCGTTTCATTATGCATTTGTTTTACTGAAAAATGTATCTATTATCATATAAAAATATTAACGTAAGACAATTTCGGAACTGCTGTTTAAATTTAATAATTTCTAGATGTGAAATTGCAAAATATGTGACGTCACACTAGGGAGTCTCGCAAATGTGACCGGCTGTGACAAAAATCATGAAATTCGTATGACGTAATATATGGATGGCCCCTATGCACTCAATATTTTCCAACGGCACTGTTTATGGATCTGTCGTAAAATACAGATTGTGTCAGCAGGAACAGTTTCAGATTATAAGCTGCCGTAAAACATTTGATTGGAGCCCATAAACTCATAAACTGACGTTAACTTCAATACGTAAACATGTCAATACCTTTTTAACATCTTTCATCGTGATATTTAAAAAATATTCTAAAAATACTATCAAACCTAGATGGTCTCGATAATGTAGAAACCTGAAATTATGTAGGTACCTACTTGTAGTGAGGAACTGAATTTTTTTGTCAGTACACCCACATTTCGCCAGTTATGTTTAAGTCGCATGTAATAGGGCGAGCCTTTTGCCATCAACCGGGCACAAATCCAGACTCCAGCCTGCTGCCGAGAAATTCTTAATTGAAAATCCCAATAACACTTTGCCGGACCTGGGAATCGAACCCAGGACCTCATGCTCAGCAGTAGCGCTTGCGGCCACTAGACCAGCGACGCAGTCCGCCGGGAGTTTTGCTTTACTATAATGTCAAATTCATCATTCACTTGCCCTCATCCCATTTTATTAGAGACTGGCGCAATAACATGCCCCTATCTTCCATACTCCATTAGTCGTCATCTCGGTAGTCCCCCCTTTCAAGCCATACCATCTTTCACACAGTCCATCCATCATCTCTTTGGTTTTCCCCTACATATTCTTATATCCATCCAAATATAATACATATTCAAAACATTCCTCACTCCTCTGCATTACAGTTACAGTTGTAAGTAGTAACCCAGTGGCTGGAACCCGGACAGGCGCTTTACTTTGTGTACTTTATTTCATCACCACTGCTCTCAAAACGGTGAAGGAAAACATCGTGAAGAAACCGGCAGGTCCTAGAACCAAAAAATCGAAGACATGATGACAATCTACCAACCTGCACTGGGCCGACGTGGTGGATTACGGCCCACTCCCTTTCATCGAGAGGAGGCCTGTGTCCCAGCAGTGGGAAGATTATATTAAGGCTTAAGGCTGATTATGGTGCATTACATGTCCATGCCATGACAACCGATTTTCACACCACTTTTAGTCACCGACACGACTTTGTAATATGTAAGATTAAGAGCTGGTTATAACGCTATCGCCTTAGTGAATCATTTGTTAATTATTAGAGATGATCTCAGCTTGATTGAATTGTAGAAAAAGTACAAAGATACAATACAAACGTAATATCCAATAATGGATTGTGTAACTTGCCTAATACAAGTGTATCAAGATGTCATAAGGTTCAGTAAATCATCAAATCGTAGAACTGCTAATACCGTGGAGTTTCTTACCGGCTCCTCTCCACAGGAAACGACCAATTGGAACCGTGCATCTAGCTTCTTATGTATCATAAATGCCCATGTAGAGGTATAAGTGGAATAAAATAATATATTTTCTACTTACAGAAATAAATAATTTATCATAAAAATATAATGTGGTGTTAACGCTGGTAGCACATCTCCGCCGCGAAACCTTAGCAGCAAAACCGCAGTAGTTAAATTGTACTAGTTCGCATCGTGTTTCGCTACTCGCATCCGATTCGAGCAGCGGAACATGACTCGAACCAGTACAATTTAACTACTGCGGTTTCGCTGTGATGGTTTCGCGGCGGAGGTGTGCTACTGGCGTATATATTGTTAAGTCAAAGTCAAATTATTTATTTCAACAAAGGTACATAAACGGCACTTTTGCACGTCGAAACGTGTACGGTGGTACGTACTTCGTGTGCGACACTCGCGCCTGGCCGGATTTTTTTACTTCTTAGAGTATCATAACGCTCAACCAATCTTGAATAACAACTACTTTTACATATTCCTACGTCAAATAATTCATCCGCCCCGCTCCCCGCTCGCAGTCACACCACAGCCTTATCAGGCAATCCTTTATGAGTCCATTCGTCCGGGTTAGTTCCACTTTTGCATATATGCGGTTTTTCTTTCCATATTTATGATCATCACAAGTTTGTGTGTGATAGCGTTCATCTCGCTTTGTGTACGGTAATGCCTTTTAGGGTTCTGTAGTCAACAAGAAACCCTTATATGTTGTTTCGTCATGTTCGTTTATCTGTCTGTATGTCTGTCCCCGTCTTAGCTCAGAGACACACATGTATATCTCACATGTATGTTTTCAATAAGAATGATGTAACCAATACTTTGTATCAAATATTTTATTTTAAAAGAGTGTCCGTGGAGTTTCTTGCCCGTTCATCTCCATAGGAACCTACTATTTGAAATGGGCAACAGCTTCATATTTGTAACTGACCGATTTCTTGACAATTCAAAAGTGCATGTAAATGGTTTAATTGAAATAAATGCTTTGAGTTTGATTTTGAGACCTAAGGTACTAGAAAGCTTTAATTTTGCATGGGTACACCATGTTAATCACAATGTGACAAAATATAACCAGCATATTAATCACAAAGTCACAAAATAAAGACAGCCGACAAAGTGGTAAAATAAAATCTTAAAATATTTTTTTGCACGTAACGTGAGGATGATATTTTTCGATTCAGGGATCCGTTTGAGTAATATTAATATTAAAACGGATCCCTGAATAGAACACGGGAAACAAACAACAAAAATTTGAAAAAAAAAAAACTTAAATGGTAGAGTGCCAGCTAAATGGTTGTTTTTGGATATGTGAAAAAAAAACATGGTAGTATTAAAATTATACAATAACGAAATTAAAAGAAAAACTATCACAACTAAGTAGGCTTTTAATTAAAGAGTAATAGTCGACCAACTTACATTTGCAGTTGAAGAACTGACCGTGACCTATTATCGAAATATATCGATATATGGGGAAGAACGTGTTTTTCAACTACAATATTATGTTTGTTTTTTAGATAAATTCATCCCAACTACGGAACCCTTCATTGTGCGTGGTCCGACACGCTTTCCAGTTTTTTTAGTTTTCAGGTCAAAGTTTCGGTAGAATTGGCTTTTTGTGTAGTAAAAGGATGTTTCAGCTGTGAATAAGTGAATGTTCTATTTGGATGGGATGTCTGGGATAAGTAAGAGATGGCATGCATTTTCAACTTAAAAAAACGAAAACTATTTTAAGCACGTTGAGCAATTTTTGGTAGGGGAAAAACTTATAGGTTCGTGTCACCAACATGACGACATGCTATAGTAGCCGTAAGTGAAGTTAAATTGACCACGTGAAAAGTTTAATGTGTGAATACTGTGCGACTACTGTGTAATCCGTGTGGTGCCGGACGTAAAGAAAACGAAAGAAAAAATATTTAATCTGCACAAACAAAACGCACAGTACAACAAAATAAGTCAAAAAACACACATACAAAGTAGCAAAAAGCCTCGCATCCAATACCCTAAGCATTCTGACAATCTTGTCCATTACTTGATGTCAGGGACCAAAGACAATTTACAAAGTGTTCACTAACTAGTTTATAATCTCATTCTATATATATTAGTCTATGGTCTATAATAAAAGAATAGCACCACCCTATTTCTTCCCGTGGGTGTCGTAAAAGGCGACTAAGGGACTTACTAGGGAATGCCCCAAGCAGCGTTCTCTATGCATTTAACACCATATTGCGATCACCAACCCGCGCCAAGCGTGGCGATTATGGCAAATCTCCCCCAAAATGAAAAGCACTAAGAAAAAACGATAAACTGTCGAAGCAGCGGTGCTTGGGGGAGGCCTATGTCCAGCAGTGGACGTCTTTTGGCTGAAATGATACTGTGCATTGTTTAAATAGTGTTTTAGATAATTATTATCTTATTGAAGTGAAAACTTATTTAGGCGCGTTGAGCGATACGTTTTAACTACTGCAGGTAGTCCCTATGATTGTCTAAGTGATTTTTTTTGTAAGTATTCTGTCAGGTCAGAATTTTAGAATGCATCACTGCTTCTAATTAGGCGTGACAAGTGAGAAATACAAATCATTTGCATCGTTCTCATATGTATAATTTCAACATGAATGATGTAACCAATACTTTGTAAACAATATTGTAATTTAAAAGAGTATCCGTGGAGTTTCTTGTGCGTTCTTCTCCATAGGAACCTATTATCTTTGGAATGGGCAACTAGCTTCATCTTTCTGACTGACCGACCTCTTAACAATTCAAAAGTGCATGTAATTGGTTTATTTGAAATAAATGCTTTGGGTTTTGAGTTATTTTCTTAAATTTATGAGTTCAACAGTTTACAGAAAAGCTTTTTAAAAACTTGGCTTTACGAATAATTAAGGTAATGCAAAAACTAGGTGAGGAAACTCAAAAAATTCGAAGACATGTGACATCTACCAACCCGCACTGGGCCCGCTTGTTGGATTACGGCCCACTCCATCTCACAAGAGAGGAGGCCTGTGTCCCAGCAGTGGGATTATGTAGTAAGCAAGCGTGTTGATCAATGTTTCTACTTTCTCTGTAAGAGATAAATATATGCCACAAGCTTTTTCCCATAGCTTGGTCTGCTTAGAGGTCCGAAATTATCCCACGGAATCGTAGTGCTGGGATAAAAAGTCCTAACCCAGGTCATGGTATTTACCTGTGAGGCAAATTTCATGAAAATTCGTTCTGTCGTTAAGAGTCCATAATATTTTAGCGCCACCTTACTCTTTATCTCGCTCGCACCCTACTGATCGCGGTTACGCGAGCAAGCGAGACAGGGCGGCAGGGAGAAGACTCCAAGGCGCCGATAGTTAAGGTAATTTCTTTTTTCCGTGAAAATAATGGTAATTTAAAAAACACACATTAGACCTGCTTTATAGTTCAGTTAATATGCAAAGTTTAATTATATAATTTGAATGATTTTTTTAATACCAGTGGTTTATTGTTCGGTTTGGAGGTAACTTTGGAATCGAGAAAATTTTATGGAATCGTGGTTTCGTCAAACATAGTAAGTACATAACATTAATCCTCAGTTTTACCATATTTATTTCAAAATGAATGCTGCAGTATTTTCGACATAACGGAGAATCATGCTAAGCCATTTGAGGTAGTATAGGCTCTTATGGCGTGAAACGGTAACAGACAGGAAGAGTTACTTTTACTTCCTAACTAATATCATAAACTAGCTGCGCCCCGCGGCTTCACCCGCATAAGTCTCGATCCTGAAGGAATATCGGGATAGAAATTATTTTATGTCCTAATCCATGTCATGGTCTACTCATGTGCTCAATTTCATCCAAATATGTTCAGCCGTTTTAGCGTGAAAGCGTAACAAACAAACAAACTCACTCTCGCATTTATAATATTAGTTAGGATAATATAATATAATGAAATCATCACATCACACTAATATTATAAAGGCGAAAGTTTGTGAGTGAGTGTGTGTGTGTGTGTGTGTGTGTGTGTGTGTATGTTTGTTACTTCTACGCTCTAACGGCTGGACCAATTTTGATAAAATTTTGTATGGAGGTAGCTGACACCCTGGATAACCATATAGGTTACTTTTTATCCCGATATTCCCACGGGATCGAGACTTACGCGGGTGAAACCGCGGGGCGCAGCTAGTAGGTATTATAAAGGCGAATGTTTGTGAGTGTGTTTGTTACTTCTTCACGCTCAAACGGCTTGACCAATTTTGATAAAATTTTGTATAGAGATAGCCCACACAAGTCGCGGGGAAAAGCTGGTTTATACGAGTAATATTACTCTATGGTTAATTACAGGCATCTCATTTGTATGAAAACTTGAATATTTTTCGTTTTCATTCCTAGCTCAGTATATGGAAATACAAAAGTTATCTAAATTGCGTTTTCAGAAGCATTTGGGAGCGCCTGTTATTTGGCAGCACGCGGGGGCGGCACTAATAATGCATTTACTCGTATATGCTAGCCAAATGGAGTTGCACCGATCTTTTGGCTACTTTGTGCTACAAGATACGGCCTCTTGCTGCTGGCCATCTTTCTAAAATACGGGCTAACTAAGTACTTCTTTAAAAATCTTGACCAACCAATTCTTGCACTGATTGGACAGGTCCACTCAAAATTGTGTGGTTCTTTCCTCAAAAGACCATTTCAGACACAGATCTACATGGTCCTCACATGATCCGACCAAGATTATGTCTGGACTTTAAAAGAGACTTTGACCCCTGAGTTTGTTTCGCCATTTCTTCTCACGGGTAGTCAGATAGGAAATGTCGACTACATCTAGCTTATTTTTTACTTTTTAATATGACGTGTAAAAGTGATTCCGATATCCTATTTACAGAATAAACGATTTCATTTCATTTCATTTCATTTCATTTCATTTGACTGTACCTACCAGCGGGTACGGTCAGCAACAAACATCGTTTAGCACTGCTAATACACATTGTTTTACATAACATCAAGTTGACACAAAATTATTCGATAATATGCTTTTTAATATTCCAAATAATAGACAAAACTTAATGTTCTTTAAATACTTCTGTTCCGATATTAATTAGGTGAATACCACGTTCGTCTAGTGGTCGCAAGCGCCACTGCTAAGCATGAGTTCCTGGTCCTGGGTTCGATTCCCGGGTCGGGCAAAGTTTTATTGGGTTTTTCCATCTGGAATTTATCGGTAGCAGCCTGCAGTCTACTCCGAAGCGATAATCGGAAAGTATCGGCTGAATATTCAGCCGTTTCTTGACTTCCAAAGTTTCTTTATTATTACTTTGAATCCTTACCTGACTTCAAGTCAAGTTTTGACTTAGACTTATCTATTTGACCGTCGTCTTTTTTTATCTTTCGCCGTAGTCGGCCATAGTCAGCCGTAGTCAGGAAACGGCCGAATATTCGGCCGATACTTCAGATTTATCTTCGGAGTAGACCCCCTGGATTTGTGCCCGGTTGATGGCAATAGGCTTGGCTTTTGATACATGGGACTCAAATATAACTGAAGAAATGTGGGTTTAATATAGGTACCTACACCACTGCCTAACTCGAGAAATACAGGCGTGATGTTATTTATGTTTTGTTATGTACCCTTAGCATCAGCATCCGACTTAACCATTATTACAACGTAATTCTCAGAAACCTAGTTAATATTATATCCTACCGAATGGCAGCGGTTTACGTAGTTCTATAGAAACTCGGCATTTGAATTGAAACGTTTATATTCATATCTCTCTGAAGGAATGAGACAAAAGACGCAGTTGGTGATTGAATACGAATAGGAAGTTCAGGGAAAGTCTGATTACCAGTCTTATCATGGGTATCATGTTAGCCAGTAACTGGTTTGTGGAGGTCAGATAGGCAGTCGCTCCATGTTAAATACTGGTATTCTGCTGGTTAGACTGGAAGCCGAACCTAACATAGTTGGGAAATGGGTAGGCAGATTGACTGACTCAGTCAGTCAGGCAGTATCATCACAACGGTAATATTATCCCATTGTTTGTTTGGTTTGTTGGTATATTCGTGTATTAATTTGGTCTTATATTTATGTATAATTAGGTATATATATATATATATATAATATTTAAAGGTTTGGTGGTTTGGTGGTTTAGGTCTGTGCAGGACTGACGGCAAGAGGCCGAATGGGCTGACCCTGGTGCCTTGGAGGAACGGCAAATGCCTAATATGGGACGCAATTTGCGTCAGCCCTGCTGCCGCCAGTCACCTTGGTCGTACCGTCCTCTCACCGTCGGCAGCAGCGGCAGACGCCACAGAGCGAAAGAGGGTGAAATACGCACCGTTAGTGGAACGCTACCATTTTGTGCCCATTGCCGTTGAGACCATGGGTAGTTGGGGCACTGAGGCCAGGAAACTCACTAGGGAGATAGGGCACAAGCTCCGTTTAAAAACGGGTGACTCCCACGCCAGCTCGTTCTTGGTGCAAAGGTTAGCCATTGGCATCCAACGTGGCAATGCAGCAAGCGTAATGGGCACCTTTGCGCCGGGAACAGTTAGGGGCGGGTTGTTTGATTAAGTTTTTTGACGTGTTGTCTTATGTATGTGTGACTTATGCATTTAAATGTTGTGTTTTTAATAAATCAGTAAATAATAACATTTAATTAAATTAAAATAACTTTAAAGTTTTTAATAGGTATATGTATGTATATCCATATATTTAAATAAATATTTATTCCACAATTTTCGTTATGGCACCTACCACTGCTTGCCTCTCCATGACCCAAAGGTTGACTGGTAGAAAATGCGTATGGCACTAAGTTAGCTTACGCCAAGATAGCTTACGCTTTAGGTGCAACACCACTTTCTTTGCACCACCCTGTACATTTGTCCGCTTAAAGTATTAAATAAATAAACAATTAAAATTATCATTGCTGTCGGGTGACCGTTCTGTGGAATACTTTTAATTAGAGGTCCCCCGACTGCAATTATAATTTTATTTATCGGTTTAGTCAGCGAGTAAACGAGTGACCTTTCCCATTGTATATACAGATTAACTAATACAACTTGCTTTTTAGGGTTCCGTACCCAAAGGGTAAAACGGGAACTCTATTACTAAGGCCCGCCGTCTGTCTGTCTGTCTGTCTGTCTGTCTATCTGTCCGTCTGTCACCAGGCTGTATCTCATGAACCGTGATAGTTAGACACTTGAAATTTTCACAGGTGATGTATTTCTGTTGCCGCTATAACAACAAATACTAAAAACCAGAATAACATAAATATTTAAGGGGGCTCCCATACAACAAACGTGATTTTTTTGTCGTTTTTATAGATAATGGTACGGAACCCTTCGTGCGCGAGTCAGACTCGCATTTGGCCGGTTTTTATTACTTTTTAGTTCGTTTTTTGGCAGGTTAGTTGTGTTTTTCATTTTTAAATTATTTATTCTTTGTTTATACATTTTTATTAGTTTTTCTTGACTAGATTTTCCCTCCAATAATCTTGATATCAGCTGTGCATCTTTTACCTCGTCTACCTCTTTTTCTTTTGCCATCATGTGGTTGCCATTCCGTTATGATTTTCGTCCAATTTTTCCTGCTGTCCCTTGTCATGTGTCCTTTCCATCGCCGTTTCAACTGTCTTATGTCTTCCACCTTTGTTGCAGATGGTTCTTTTGCTCTTTTGAGTATTTAGCGTCACGCGCAACATACTTCTTTCAATTCCCCTTTGACACGTTCTCAGTTTCAGAAGATTTTTCTGAGTCAACGCCCAAATTTGGCCTCCATTCGTGAGATATGGCAAGAGGCACGTGTTGAACACTCTTTTCATGGTTATCATTGGACGTAAGAATGTATACGAGTAACGTATTTAACGCACCAGCATAAGCCTGTGAGTTTACATTGGGAGTACATCTTACTCTTAAGGTAACCTTTTCATTCCCCAATTGTACATATTACACAAAAGGGTACATGTGTACTTGTCTAAGTACTTGTCAACAATTCGCAATAAGAGTGTGTTTGCGCGCTAAACTACAGAACACTACGTAGTACATAAGTTAACGTGAAATACATGCAAATTGCTTGTTCCGGCGAATATACATACATGTATATGTGTGATATGTATAGTGTACAATGACGTGACCTTTTCTGTAGACTTCAGGATTGTTGCTTATAATGTTGGTCTGATGATTTAAGGCCTTTCAACGTCATTATTTGCAACTTTGTTATTTTATTTTCCTTAAAAAGCTGGTGAGGCTCAAAGATGTTGTAGTTTATAATGAGTTTATATCAAAATATACCTATTGGCGACATCTTTGTTATGGAATGTGTGCTTATGACTGTGAACGGCGCTGTCAGTTGGGACTGGTCATCTCCTACCTGCCACTGCTTATTTTAATTATTTTCGTTTTGAATTGTTTTTTTTTTTCTTTCTTTTTGCTGTACTATGGACGCGTTTTTTTTTATATCGTCCTCACATTTAGTTTTAAATTCAACATTCAAGATGTGGTCAACTAGCTTCATCTTTCTGACTGACCGACTCCTTGACTATTCAAAAGTGTAAATGGTTTTATTGAAATAAATGCTTTGAGTTTGAACATTTCGTGTCATTAAAATGTACAGGACGGTCTACTTACATGTGAAGGTAGAAAAATAAAGTTAGTCTGCACTGAACGTTTACTTTAAATTATAGTTTAAGGCGGATGCGCTAAGGTAGCCCGCGAAATACAAAGGAGACGTTCACGAAATGTATGGGGCTTGGTACTAAAATAATTGAAAATTTAAACAGCCTTCTGACCTATATAGGCTGAAAGAGGGTAATTATTTTGATGTCTTTGGGCATTTAATTTTTTTTACAGCCGCCCGTTTTTTTTAAAACAAGTGTTGAAAAATAAAATGTTCTACAAGCATTATTTATATTTTAGGGATGGCAGCCCTGTGGCAAATGACGTGACAATGACAACGTCAGTCAGCAGGACTCGGCTTGGCATTTACAGCGGATATTTAGTCCGAGTTTACAGCTTTGACTTTTTCGATACGTTTTGTTATTGCATTGTCATGATAATCAATATTTTTTGTCTTAATTTCATGGAGCTGCAGCTAAAATTATAATAAAATCTCAACGTATTTAATAGAAACGGAAACATTAGCCACATAAAATAATTATATTGCATAGAAATTAATAAATAAAGACTATGTGCGTTTTGTTTGTATTGAAACATTTTTCACATTTTCACAAAAACGGGCGCCTGAAAAAATCAGATTTAACTATAATCGAGTAGCATAATAAATAAGCTTTCTAATAAGGTACATCACATTAGCGTTAAAAATCGTCGGAATATTATACCAATTTTGACCTCTCCTTTTATTACGTTTTTTGCAATTTGCAAGTCAGTAACAGGTTATATGTAGATCTAAATATGATACGCGGCTGTAACAATTATGGATTTATAGAATTATTATCATTAGAATCGGCAATACAACTGCAAAAAGGTTAACGGCAGACTTGTATGGGAACTTCGTACCGCTAATAAAATTTCGTGTTTTGGGATATTTTTTGTTTTAATTGGTAGTTAATAAGATAGACAAGCCCTTTTTAAATTCTTAGATTTTTAGAAGTTGGGACGTAAAAGTTATAACGAGTTTTATTTTTTAAGGTTATGTACTAGTATATCAATGAAGATTGTTACTTAAAGGTACATAAACATTGTTTTGGTGATAAAGTAAATGTTCTAGATTGCTTGTCGCTATCTTTGTAGTGTTCTACTTACTATTAAGTAGGTAGATTGAGATGAGAATCGTACCTACTCAGTGAGGGGTGTATTAGGAGATATCTATGTCCAGCTGCATACTGCAACAGTTTGATAATGATAAAGTTAATTCACTAAATTGCTCAGATGCAGTCACAAACCACCATCCAAAACAACAGCAAAGAACTGAACCACAGAACTGACCTGAAAGACAGCAACAGTAATACAGATTTTCTTTACCTGTCAATAAATAATTGCCATATGAACAAAAATAATATTGATGACGAAAATCATTCCTATCATTAAATTGTTAAGTATTATGATTTTAGGTAACAATCACGCATTCTTAGGTATAATATATTAGTGTTTAATTATATTTAATGTTATATCTATTTCTAAATAATTAATCTATCATTTCGTTATTAGTGTTATTTTACATATGGCAACTTTAAAAAACTTAACTGCGTTTAGTTTACGATTTTATTACGTTTAATTATTAAAATCTTTTTATTGATATTATTCATTAATCCGAACTTCTAAAAATAGTACACTTACATGAAAATAAATGTCTTAGTTGCCTTAATAAGTAGTATAAATTCTATAACAAAACAACAACAAAAATATGCGGTACGAAATCTGCCGTTGGCCTTTAAGAATTGCAAAAAACTTAAGAAAATTTGAATTTCGCGGGCTATCTTAGCGCATCTCCCTTAAATAGGACAGAGAGGGATATATCTCCCATATTGAACAAACTGAGAACTTAAGGTAGGTCCGGAGCTGTAGCCCGTAAAATTAAAATTTTCTTACGTTTTTATCCACTTGTTAGTCCATGGATACAGCAGTTGCCAAAATAAAACTACTCTCTGCAGACCATCGTCACTACAGTTGCCGTTTTCATATTTGAGAGTACTTAGTTTTTCGTGCACGGACTATCGAGTGGTTAAAAGAGACTTTGACCTCTGAGTTAGTTGCAGTGGTTCTTCTCATAGTAGTTGGCTAAGAAATACCGACCTAATTTAGATATAATGATATATAGAAAATAAATTATTTGTATTATTTGTATCTGTATAGAGAAAATTTACAGTGTAATTTTCAACCAATTTACAAAATTAAAAACCGGTCAAGTGCATGTTGGACCACGCACAATGAAGGGTTCCGTTGTTGGGATGAATTTATCTAAAAAAAAAACTTAACATTGTAGTTAAAAAATATGTTTTCCTTACATTGATATACGTCACGGTCAATTCTACAACTGCAAATGTAAGTTGGTTGACTATTACTCGCTAACTTGTAAAGCTAAAACCTAACGCCTACTTACTTGTGATAGGTTTCCTTTTAATTTCGTTATACGTACTACTGTCATGATTTTTTTCACATACCCAAAAACAACCATTCAGCTGGCAGGGGGGGACACTTTGGGCACGCCACAATTGTGGCGATAAGTCCCCTCTTTGAGGAGTGGCCAGAGAGGCGCCACGGCATCCTCACCTTCCGCCTGACGCAGGTCCTCACCGGACACGGTTGTTTCGGGAGGTTCCTGTTCAGGATCAGGCGCGCGGGAGGAAACGCCCGGGTGTCACCACTGTGTGGATCGCCCGGAGGACACGGTGGAGGTATGCCCGGCTTGGGCGGAGCACCGCCGTGTCCTCACGGAGGCGATCGGCGGCGGCAATCTCTCGCGTCCAGCCCTGATTCAGGCCATGGTTCGGAGCGAGAGTGCATGGGAGGCCGTCACCTCCTTCTGCGAAGCAGTAATGCTCGCGAAGGAGGAGGCGGAACGCGTGAGGGAAAGGCAGGGCTCGCGCCCTCACGCCCCTAGTCGCCGCAGGAGACGCCCTGGGCGTCGGGAGTCACAAGCCGATTTCCGGCCACCGTAGGCGTGGGCCTGCGGACGGTGAGTGATGGGTAGCTAGCAGGCCCGGGTCGACAGCGCGTTGTGTTCCACGCGCGCCTCAAAGAGATGTCAGCACGAATTGACGAGGTCCATTAGGGCCACTGCCTGCCAGGGTTGCGACTTTGTCCGAAAGGGATATCGTGGCCCTGGCACACAGGCGAATGAAGGAGCACGGGTGGGTTTTAGTCAGTAAAAGTCTGACACACCCTCCCGCTCCGCCCAGAGCGGGAGAAGTTATTTGATAATTTCCCACCCAAAAAAAAAAGGGGGGGGGGGGGGCACACTTGACTCTAACAAAAATAAGTGTTTTAAAGCTTAATCTTACGCCAACGGATCCCTGAATCGAAAAATGGTTATCAGTATCACAGATCCACAATATTTTTGAACGACCTATCCAACGATCCCATACCAAGAGATAACGAGAGAAAAAAATATCATCCACACTTTACGTGGAAGGGGATTTTTTTACCTTTGTGTCGGCGTGATTAATATGTATATCCAATTATCCATGCCAAATTACAGCTTTCTAGTACTAAGAATCTCTGAGCTAAGCAGACAGACGAACATGGCGAAACTATAAAGGTTCCTGGTTTACTACAGAACCTTAAACAGCAATAACTACATCCCTGTTATTTCATAGCAAACCTACAAAGTATTTCGAACGACAATGATAATCTACATAGATGGTTATACGCGGTAATTTTATCCAATGGATGCACGCGAAAAACCGACCACACTTGATTGACGTCGAACAAAAGATTGACAGGCGCTTGCCACGCCACCGTCGCTGCCTGGCTCTATTCGGAATAGCTATAGTAACGTAGCAGTTGAAGCAGTGGTGGCCCAAACGTAACGGCCCCGACTTACGAGATACCAGGTCGTGGATTCGAACCAAGGCGCTTTACTATGTGTAAATAATTTCATCACCAACTACTCTCAAAACGGTGAAGAAAAACATATTGAGGAAACCGGCATGTCCTAGAACCAAAAATTCGAAGACAATATGTGACATCTACCAACCCGCACTGGGACCGTGTTGTGGATTACGGCCTACTCCCTATCAGCCCACTCCCTCTTGAAGAGAGGAGGCCTGTGACCCAGCATTGGGAAGATTATAAACTGATTATGAATATAGTAACATAGCTCATAAATTAACGCCTGTATTCCTTAAAGAATTAGGCAGAGCACACACTCACACACACTCACTTTTCGCCAGATATGTTTAAGGCGCTGACAAGAGGCAAATAATAAAAATAGGCTTGTCTTAAACAAAAAAAATGCCAAATCTATATAGTTTGTGGTAGCGTAAGGATATTATGTTATCGTTGAACATATTTCTCAGAAGTTGATTGTTACCAAAACACGTTTAGAAATAAAAATCTCGAAACAAATTAACGGTAAACTAACCCAAACCAAAATATCTGTACTAAATATCAACGTACGGTTGGTATTTAATTAATAACAAGAACGTCTTATTTGTATTTTTATTTTCGATTATTCAACTCGTTTTTGAGTAAATAGATTGCAATAAATTACAAGCGTTTTGACATCGCGTTTCTCTTTCTTTTGTATGCAGTCTGAGTGTGACCGCGGTTTAGCTGTTGTCAGCGTCTTAAGTCCCATGTAATAGGGGGCGAGCCTATTAATCGGCCATAAATCCAGACTTCGAGCTGCTGCTGAGAATGTCCTAATGGACAAATCCAATAACACTACGCAAAATTGGAAAACGACCCCAAGCAGAGGGCCTAGACAAGAAGCTGTTGCTTTCAAAGCGTTTCGTATTTCTACAATGACTTTCAACCGGATTGATACAACCTCCCTGTAGGGCTGTAGCTTATGTCAATCCGATACATATTTGACATTTCCATCACTGTTTTCGCTGGTTGAGTATCACTTTATATAAACCCTCTAGATCTCAGGATCAAAGGTCACTCTTGCGACCATTAAACCATAAAGATTGCAGCATATTACCATCAAGAAACGTCCATGATTTTGTAAGTAAGCAGGTAATAAGCTAGCAAACGGGTCAACGGCACACGTAATGGAAAATGTTCGTGAAGAACATAAAAAGCTCAAACTCAAAGTTAAATCGTTTATTTCAAATAGGCACATAAAAGGCACTTTTTAACGTCAAAAATTAACAAGAAAATTGAATTAATTCTACAGTAGTTTCGTATGGAGAAGAATGGGCAAGAAACTCCACCAATGTTTTACAATATTTTGTGCACATTAATTATATCATATAATATATCACGATGCATCTAAAATAAAATAACTATACCACAATAGGTAATTAATTATGTGATAGATACATGGTGCTCACATATTTACAAACATTGTAAAAGTAGACGATTTTCATTCTTTTGTGAAACACAGTTAAACAATAATTATATATTTTCAACAATAAATGTGGAAATTTCAGAAAGAATGCTACAGCGAGTGTATTCCACAATTAGGATTGGCGATCACTTGATCCCTTTTGTTTGCAAGTGGCACAGCAACCCGCATCCGATTGGCTCTCGACTCGAACAATCGTCTAATACACTTTATATTTTTTAGGGTTCCGTACACAAAGGGTGCTAACGGGACTCTAATTAAATATTACTAAGGCTCCGCTGTCCGTCCGTCTGTCAGTCTGTCACTGGCTGTATCTTTTAAACCGCTATAGGTAGACGTTTGAAATTTTACTGAGTGTATGTTACTGAGGCTGATAAAACAACAAATAATAGATACAAGAAATGCAAAATATGTAGTGTTAAATATTAAGATACCTATTTACAAAGCAGGAGTGAGTGGAATCGCCGTGAGGGGCGCCTTAGAAGAACATATAGATGACCCAATTGGTGATGGTCTTCAGAAAAGTCTGGTGCGTAGTATTCGCATCCAGCGTACGTGTATGACCATATGTATGAACGTATGCGAAGCAAAAGGAGTATGTAAGGAGCGTAGCAGGTGGCATTCTATAGTTTCAGCCTACCGCCATGGGAAGGCCTGAGTTTATGTATGTATATGTAAATATTGTACGGTGATACGGAACCGTTTGTATGCGAGTGTGACTCACACTTGGCCGTTTTTTCCTTCGTATACAAGATGGGTGGAATCAATTGTCTGTAGACGAATAAAACATTGATCTTAGGATGTATTTTATTGTGACTGAAATAATACAATTTGTTTTTTTATGTGCTTTATTGTTTGAAAATCAGCTGTGACCGAGACTTTCTCAGTTAAGTTTATTTTTCCTTTATTGATGACATAGTGTACTTATTTATTTGTCGGTGCATTCTGGACTTACAGCTCCGCTACTACAATACTGACAGCCTAATGTTTTTTCCACAGTGTTATCTCTCCTCATATACCTAAGAACATTTAGTATCTTCCGATGCGAGATAGAAAGTACCACTTATCTTTCTAACCTCTGTCCAAGTGGCAGTACTATAGAGTTATGAGGAACAGGGTGTAAAGTTCACTCATCGTCCATAGAAAAGGGAGGATCCTACGATCAGACGGGTGTCGTGTCTGGTGAACAACTGCCCCTCAAATGATGACGGGTCGTCGTATATATACCAGTCGCGCGGTAAACTCTGCTTGCGCGACGCAGGATTTGCGTGACGTCAGTGTGATGCGTAGTCCGCATGTGGCATTGTTGATGCTGCTACAGTACTTAGTAGGTAGTTCAGTCACCATCATTATCTGTCTAGCGTTTTCCCAACTAAATTAGGGCTGACTTTCATTATATCCGGATGCAGCTGAATACCAGCATTTTACTTGGAGCGACTGCCTATCTGACCTCCACAACCCATTTAATGGGTAACAGATAAATTTTTTTATTAAATACACTGAATAATTTTCACATTATGTTATGCATGTTATGATTTTTCTCTTTATGACCGTTAATTTTATAGGTTTGGCGTTAATTATAGCACCGATATTTAGTAATAGATGTATGTGATGTGAACGTTATAGGCTTAATAGACTGTAGATTTGTCGACCATTTTCTATTTTGTTAAATACCTGGTACTTGTTGACAGGCATACACTGTTCTCCCATACCTATCTGATAACATTGTTAAAGCCAATTATTTTTAAAAAGGTAAAGTTTATTTCCGGCTCTTCGCCATAGGAAAAGACCAATTGGAACCGTGCATCTAACTTCTGACGTTTCATATAATGCCCAGGTACATGTGAAATAGTAGATTGTTATACAAGGATCGAAAGGAATCAATTCGAGTAGGAATTGGCGACTTTCACCCGTGTTAAACACTCTACTTTTCATTTCGAATATAAGGAAAGTAAAAAAATATAGTTTTTCTTAAATATTTCATTTTTTCTTGTTTGCTCGCCACTTCATAAAATCATTGTATGTATTCAAATATCTTTCCTTTGAAATTTCTGGCAAAAGATTTTGGATTACTGTATTTGCCTCGTCTTTAACCGAATCGGGGTCAATATTTCAGAATTGCTTGAACTCATTTTTAATCAAATATTAGTCAATACTCAGATTTTGAATTTTGGTACAGCTTACACAGTTAGTATTCCGTCAAATTATAATAGTCTTTTTAAATTTTAAATATGGAATACACCGCTTCACCACCGCGGGCCGTCTCGTTTAATAGGTTTTATTTTTTTAATTCACACTGGCTGTTACACTCACAAGACCGCAAATTCATTCCCGCCCTAGGGAGGGAAACAATTACTATGAATCTTTCCCGCCCTAGGCTACTCAGATCAAACAAGCACTACTTTCCGAGTATGAGAAATGAAAACAAATATTTTGATAATGATTTTTGATTTCGGATGTTTTTCGGTCGATAGTAATAGTGATGACAAAAACAACAGATATTCAAAGAAAAAGAAAAATATTTTCTGAAACCTCTAAATATAAGTCAATCGTTCCGGTATTTTATTCTGCCTGGGTTTAAGTCTCATCTTGATAGGTACTACAAATCCAATTGAAGGAAAATCTATTGTTTTCTAATAATTTTATACAATTAACTAACGGTAAAGCGAATTTCTTGACAATTTATTAAGGTTACAACGTTTAAACGATTGAACCGATTTTGATCTATGGTGATCATGGTTGATGATGATGTATCTACCTCTCAGATCAAAATCGGTCTGCTATGACCAGTTCGCTGATAGACATACTTACAAAGGTTACTCCAATCATAATAATTGACTGAGCGAGCAAAGTGTCTCAGCATCATGTCCGGCAAAATTTGCTTTCGTCTGTCAGTTTGTTGCTACTCCTCTACAGGTCGTATTTTACAACCGATCTCGACGAAACTTGGTATACCAGGTTTTACAACTTTATAGATGTTTTTTTGTCGTCGGGGGGGACTTCCTCCAAAAAGGGGCAAAAAACTACTGGATAACGCTGCCTTATGACATCCGATTTCGACAGTTATTTTTTATTCGTATGGTAGTAACTTTAAGTTGTTGCCATAGCCATTGTTAACTACTAGTTAAAGGGCCGATTCCTATTTCCTAAAAGTGAGTATTTTACTGCATTTTCACCGCTAGGTAGGGATTGATGGAGCACCTTGGACCACCTTCTCATCACAAAACTAGGCTGCAGCATTACCTCTGCCAATTAATTATTTTTTCTAGCTGGCCTACAAATTTTTCGTCGGTGCTCCATGGACCATTTACTCATAATGTTTCTTTACCATGTTTTTGAAAAATAAAAACCATGGTAACTTTAATTGTTGCAAAAGTTTTTGCTTGCTATTTATACTGTTCGCAGAACTACTAGTTATAACACTTATGTTTTAATTTTTAGCTATGTAAGGGGTTCCCGAAATGATCAATTGCCATCAATTTGTATTGTATTAATATTACCGATCGCTTCAATTGCATTTTTTGGGCGATCAATTTGCGCATCTTTCTGTATCAATCATGTAAAAATTACTAAAAATTGACAATTGATCATTTCGTGACCCTTTAGGACCAAAATTATGAAAAACTAATAACTTTATATTTATTATCGTTGTATTTATCTCATATAATAATCATATTGAAGTAGGAAAGCTAATTAGTTAAGTTATACTTAAGGTTTCGATACAAATTAATAGAAAAATTATTATCATCTGACCAAGATTACGTCTGGACTTTAAAAGAGACTTTGACCTCTGAGTTTGTTTCGCCATTTCTTCTCAGGGGTAGTCAGATAGGAAATGTCGACTACATCTAGTTTATTTTTTAATATGACATGTAAAAGTGATTCCGATATCCTATTTACAGAATAAACGATTTCATTTCATTTCACGATTTCATTTCATTTCACGATTTCATTTCATTTCACGATTTTATTTCATTTCATTAGGTAGGTAACCGAAATTCGTAAGCAAAATAAATCTTCTAATAACTCGAGATTTCTTAAAAAATTGACCCAGCACTTAGAAAATTACATAATTGCTTATAAGTAAGTGGACTTAAAAGAAATATTTCCAAAGAGAAGTGGAAGCAGAGGTGGCTTCTACGAAACTCAATTAAGTACGGAAAAGCTTTAAAATCCGTGCCGACATTACCTTGAGTCGTAAAGAAATTAGAAAGTTTTATTAGGTAGGTATTTCGGATTCTTTTTAGTACTTTAATTGAATTGGTAATGTTTAAAAATACGGCTTCGACTTGAAAAACTTTTACATGACATGACAATAATATATGAAGAATTCTAAATTCAATTACTTTTTTTGAAATTAGAACTAAGTTTTAACGTCTTAAAAATCCTGAAACTACTTACACCAATATTATATCAGGCAGCAAACAACATCCCTTTGCCAAAACTAAAAACAAACTGAACACTTTCACAAAAATTCGCAATCACTAAAGTTCACACACGATCGGAAAATCGGGGAAAATTCGGGAGCAAAGCGCCCACCCCTGCCGACGACTCGTTCCGCACTGATATAAAATATACCAATCGCTTGCACCTTCATGCTGTACCGTAGTATTACCCGACCACTTTCAAAACCCCGTCCTTGACGTTTCCAACGAACTTTAGCGACAAACTTTTTGAATTAGTAGGATTATACACACATAGGTGTGTTTGAAAATGGAACTTTTCCGAGACTCGTTAGGTAGGAGAGTAAACACGCTTTGAAAAATTTCTCTAGCTTAGTACACACACATACGGATGGAAATTAGATTCTGTGATGGTTTCCATAATGTGGGGTATCATTAGAGTTGTGTCATTTACCGACACGACCGCAGATAGCGCCGCAAATCAGATGCAATGAGATCATTGTGGAGAATGTGGGAGATACAGGCTTTTTGATGTTATGTTATCGGCAGATATAGAAGTACCCTCATTAAGTTTATAATTAGTACCTACCTATATGGCTTTCGTTGGATGCTGCAATCATCACATGGACATTATCACCACACTTGGCAGATGTGTTTGTCTTTGATTATTTATAATTATGTCTAGATAGAGTGTCGCGCTGCAAAAGAACTAAACCAAAAAGAGGCCAACTTTGTTATGCTGGTGTGCTTGACAGCTACGTCTTACACTCGCGCCACGTCATTGTGTTATTCAAGTGTGCGTGCATTTTGCGGCCAAACGATGGACGCAATTTTTTTCGACGGGTTCACAGCTTTGACGGTCTATCTAGACGTATTAATATCTTTGGTGTTACTGATTATAGAATTGTATGTTCTTAATTGATAGAAGGTCGTTTCATGTATCGTTTTGTGAGGATTACTACACATTTTGGGGTTTTACAAGTAAAGGGAATTCTTGATAATGACTAGGGAAATGCCGATGCATTGTCGATCTAGAAACGAAGTTAAAGTCTTTGATTATTTATTTGTCTAGATAGTGTTGCGCTGCAAAAGAACTAAAACAAACAGGCCAACTTTGCTAGGCTGGTGTACGTGTCAGCTACGTCTTACACTAGCGCCACGTCATTGTGCTGTCATTGTGTTATTCTAGTGTGCGTACATTTTGCGGCCAACTGTTGGACGCAGTTTCTTTCGACGAGTTCACAGCTTTGATTATCTATGTAGACATATTTTATTATTATCTTTGGTTAAAGTTTCATATGATTTTATTTTAACAACATATCAAATCAGATTATAGAATCATTTTGATTGGTTATAACTTTATAAGGCTTCTACAAAAGTTGGTGGCAATTAATTAATGTTTTTAGAATTCAGTTTTTTTTATATTGTTGTACTTATGTTCCACTTAAACATTTTTTCATTCTTTATTTCTTCTCAGAACTACACAAGGAAAAAATGTGTTTGTGTGAGTGGTAAAAAAATATTAGCCATTCATTTAAGTGGTCGTATTGCTGGCAGAACATAGGTACCTACTAGTACATTTATGACGGTGCATTCTAAAAGATGTCACAATTAGCTGTCAAATATTTCGCTGTGCAAATCAAATATTTCAGTGTTAATATCGCAATTCATAATCAATATTTTAGTTCACTAAAGAGCGAGATTTCATAATTTTATTCAGTAAAAATAATAAACAATAATAATAAAAATAAAAATGCTTTATTGACATTATAAGGTGTTACATTTTAATTTGAAGCCCTGACTCTTGAGCTAGGCTGTACCTGTGTTACAGGAGTCAAAATTCAGTAATATTGACAAATTAATCAAAACAGCGACTTATTTGACAGCTGTTTGCGAGTTTGCCAACTTTCTGAATGCACCCTCTTGGATACTGTACTAAGGGGTCGGTAAGTGCTGGTGACCTTGTGCGACTGGGCGGTATGTTTCGCTAACCCCGCGCGGCCTTGTATAATTGCCAACAATATTTATTTTCTCCGTGTGGTGCCGGACGTAGAGAATAGCACCACCCCATTTCTTCCCGTGGGTGTCGTAAAAGGCGACTAAGGGACTTCCTAGAGAATGGGCAGCAGCGTTCTCTATGCATTTTAACACCATACTGCGATCGCCAATCTGCCTGCCAAGCGTGGCGATTATGGCAAACACCCCCCTTAGGGGGAGGCCTATGTCCTGCAGTGGACGTCTTTTGGGTGAAATTATGATTTATTTTTAGTAACGAAAATATGAATATTTGATAAAAATCATAGATATTATTATAGATAAGATAATAAATTGAAATAGTCCGTTCATACAACAAAAATCATTTGAAAGTAATATCGTTTTTAGGTTTTCGGTAGACATTAATTCCTGAATTTATTTAGAAGAAAGAAAGAAAATACGTTTATTTGCGGTAAACATGACGCAAAAAAGAACATTAACACAAAAATAAGAAAAGGTTGAGGGAAACATGCGTCACAACCACGCAAAACGGATCACTCAGCATTATGCTGCGACCATATACAAGACAGAGCCCCAGCGCTGGTTTTCAGCGACAGCCGGATTATTATTTCATCAAGTATTTTACTACAATACTTAAATTTTCACATAAAGAATTGATGTGTACGCGTTTTAGTTTAACATACATTTTTTGCATAACTTACTTGCATTATTTGAAGGCGTAATAACAGATTAGAAACTCACTATATAAAATCACATATTTGCGTCTTAAAGGCGACAGGCACCGACAAAGTCGAGTAACAGACAACAGCGTGTTATAATTACAAAAGTGACTGGAAAGAACGACATGACACCACACTCTTCTGAACTCAAATATAACAAATATGGCGTCCCACAAGGAAGTGTATTAGGCCCAATTTTATTCATTCTTTATATTAATTCTATTACTGACATAACTAATCATAAAAGTATATTATTTGCTGATGACATTTCCATTGTTGTTACATCGGATAGAAAGAATACTACAATTGACGATCATGAAACTGACATTAATAACACAATTGACATACTGATTGAATGGCTAAATAAAAATAATTTATCATTAAATCTTGCAAAGTCTGTATATATTCAAATTCACAGATCAAATAATTCTAAATATAATAATAATAAAATGAAGATAAATAAAATTAGTGAAGTAACGCAAACTAAGTTTCTAGGTGTTACTTTGGATCAAGATATGAATTGGAAATCCCATGTCGATATTGTCTCAAAACGAATAAATAAGTTTGTATTTGCGCTGAGAAAAATTAGGAACATAACAAACGTCCAAACGGCAATAATATCTTATCATGCATATGTTGAATCGGTGTTACGCTATGGATTGATTATGTGGGGCAATAGCACCGATCAAAATAGAGCATTTGTTGCTCAAAAAAAATGCATTCGAGCAATCTACGGGCTTCAATCCGACGATTCTTGTCGGCCGGTATTTCAGAAACTTGGTTTGTTACCGCTACCGTCTCTATATATCTATGAGATATGTATGTTTGTGTGGAAGCATAAGGAATTATTTAAAAAAGCAGATGATGTAGTTCCTCGAAACCGGCGCGATCCTCACAGGCTCGTACTGGATGTCATGCCAAGGCTAGCTAAATATAATAAAAGCTGTTTGTATATGTGTGTAGAAATATTTAATAAAATACCGAGCGACTTAAAAATTCTAAATACAAGATTATTTAAAAGTAAATTGTATGATTGGCTGTCCACAAATAGTTTTTATAGTGTAAAAGAATTTTTTGACAAAAAAAAAAAAAAAAAAAAAATTTAAATGACTGAAATTTTAAATGTATAAATTATAAATTTTAATGTATTATATAATTAAATGTACTAAATGTCATATAATAATTAATTAATTAATAATATAATGAAATGTATGCACGACAAATTTGTACGCTTATAATGTTAAGCAAAGACATGTATGCTCTGTATTTAATTTTTGTACCATCTTCTATACCATGTTTTTATGCAAATAAATTTTATTCTATTCTATTCTATTCTATTCTAAAGAAATTGTGCTACTAGTGTCGCGTCGCGCCCGCGATATCGCACTAGTCTGTATGAGCCTTTATACAGACCTTATACAACCACTACTCTTCAATTACTCTGCCTATCCGTTTCCCTACTTGTTGGGACAGCTTATACAATTTACAGTATCCTTTGAAATCCAATATTTGGAACAAATACCTATGTTTATATACGATATGATTTCCAAAGCATCCTCATCTCACTACGGGCCTCAATAATATTTACATTCTTTATAAATTTTATTTTAAAATGCTTGGAAAAGAAGTTCGTGAAAAATTCTGAGCGTATTCTTGTGGACTTGAGATTACTTTGAAATTTTAAATGGGTTAACGGATCGATATCTGAACTGTATCGTGGATTTTGTGGTTTAAGTTTTGCTCATGGGTAACTAGATCATATATCTATAAATAGTACTATTTCAAAGAGGTAAAATTTGTGAGTTTGTATGTAGAGGGGTAATCTTGGGAACTACTGAACCAATTTTTATTATTTTATGTTAAAGTAAGATATTTCTCACGGACGAAGGCGCGGGTAGAAGCTTGTACGATATTTGTTGCAATACATCTGTGTCATCTGAAGACTTAGGCATTGAAATATTGGTGCTGTGACATTGGAACTGGTTACTTTTGAATAGCTTTGTGGACGACGGCCCCTAGAAGGCAGTGTGTTTTTTCATGACAAGACTTTTCCCATTTCAGTTTTCAGCAATGTTACTGAATGTCTAGCTTGGTTTACACTAGATTACAGAAACTGACAGCTTTTTCTTTTTTTTTTGGGTGGGAAATTATCAAATAACCTCGCCCGCTCTGGGCGGAGCGGGAGGGTGTGTCAGACTTTTACTGACTAAAACCCACCCAAGTTCCTTTAGTTACTTGTGTGCCAAGGCCACTATATCCCTTTCGGACAAACTCGCAATCCTGGCAGGCTTTGGCCCTAACGGACTCCGTCAGTTCTTGCTGACATCTCTTTGAGGCGCGCGTGGAACACAACGTTTCGTCGACCCGGGCCCGGTCCTTATCGGACGGCATACAACTATCGCTCATCGTACGCAAGCCCGCGCCTACGGTGGCCGGGAATCGGTCTGCGACTCCCGACGCCCGGGGCGTCTCCAGCGGCGACTAGGGGCGTGAGGGCGCGAATTTTGCCTCTCCCTCACGCGTTCCGCCTCCTCCTTCGCGTGCATTGCTGCCTCGCAGAAGGAGGTGACGGTCTCCCATGAGTCCCATGCACTCTGGCTCCGAACCATGGCCTGAACCAGGGCCGGACGCGAGGGATCGCCGCCGCCGTTCGCCTCCGTGAGGATAAACTGACAGCTAATGTATTTATTTCGGGTTTGTCCGACTAGTTTCGACCGCGAACGGAGACTGTCACGAGCTCATCACGATTCGATTCACGAATTTAAATATATGTCGGAGCATCACCACTGATCCGGAAACGTCAAATAGAGTACTTGGGTGAGATCATTATAGGAAGTGGCAACACTGGCTTGAAACTATCGGTATTGGATTGACGGCTGTCAATTTTCAGTTGACATTTGATATTTTTGAAGTTTGTGAAAGTGTCGGAACGTACCTACTTTTGGTTGAGACACGCTTGCGAGAGATTCCCTATCCTTTAATGTTTCCATTTTGTTTCTAAATCTGATTCCATCCGCCTAGTTTCGTGATTTTTTTGTGATTATTAAACTGTAGCGCCTTAATAGACGCTTGTACTAAATGCCTTGAATTTTATTGCGCTTACCAATCCAACATGGCCAACCTCTCTAGGAGAACGAGACGCTTTCGTTATGTATATATATAAATACATACCAAAAAAGGAGGAGCAGTTTTGTTTACATGTACAATTCGATACTATTTACATTAAAAAAATCTTTCGCGTTCTAGTTACGTACCTACTAAAAATCTTATCACCCAAAACTATTGATCTTTTAGGCAAAGTTTTAGTAACATAATTATCTGAAAATTTTAATAACAGACTAACATAGTTGCATCACAAACCTACCTACCTGCACTTCAATTGAAAAGTATATACCATCAACGCACCGAACCAATAGAAAAACAACAACAATAGTTGACTAAATAAACAACTGAATATAATTTCAAAGTTATAATAAAGGGTCGTGCAGACGATTTATTTTCCTGCTGCGATATCGCGGGCGCAACACGCGTCGCGCTGTCTGTCGCTCCCGTGATATCGCGCCTATCTGCTCGAGCGTTTATGCGTTTCGAGAAACAGTATGGTGCCGAGCGATACCGCGGCAAAAAATTAATCGCTACTTTTTCAGGAAAAGGATAATTAAAATAAGTTTTTTATAAAATTTACTACCTATTCAAAATCTTATCACCCAAAATTCTCGAATCACATCACACTAATACACGCCCCACAATAAGCGGAACATAAAAAAGGGTATTTTTTTTAAATACCGTATGTTGTAAAATCTAGTATTTACTCTTCTTTTCTTATTTAAAATTACATCTTTTAAAATTAAAATGGGTTCATATTTAATATTAATTTTGCGAGAAAAATATTTTTTTGTGACAAAGGTGCTTTCTTGATTTATTAAGCTAACCAAGAAAAGTTGATAAAGCTAATTAAAAAAACATTTTTTTAATAAAAATAATACAAATATCGCGTGTTTCCTTCACGTGCTGTTATTAAAGTTTCCCCCGCCTAGACATGCTGAGAATGATTGTTATCTATTGTTTCCTGTGACAGTCTCCGCCATTCCTCAACTACGGTGATTTGCAGTTCACCCACATTGATAGGAACTGGGTTTCTGATTTTACTATTCGTTTCAGGAGGTCCTAGACGTCTTCTATCGGATCCATATCCGGTGACCTCGCCGGCCACCCCATATGCGTGATATTCACATTATTAAGATACGCTTGAGTTGAACGAGCAGTATGCGGCCGAGCATTATCCTGCACCAAAACAAAGTCGTCACCGATAAAGGGGTCAAACTGTACCACATTTTCTTCTAAAATGTCTCTTATATGACGAGCTGCAGTCAGACTTCCTTCATCGATCACCACCAGGTCCGTACGAGCTCCCAAACGTATCCCCCCCAAACCATTATCGATCCTCCACCATATGCCACTGTAGTTTTATTTGTCTGATTATATCGTTCTCCTTTGCATGTATATATTCTTTGCCTTCCGTCAATTTGATTTAAAATAATTCTGCATTCATCACTAAACAATATTTTACATTGGTCCGTGGTCCAAAGTCGATGTTCCAGAGCAAAAGTTCGTCTGTTTCTACGATGATGTATCTCAAATTTTGGAGCCTTGGGCACGTATGAACCAAAATCAACTTCTTGAATCTTCTTCGTACCGTTCGCTCACTTACTGTGACACCTCGAACTTCCTCAAGCTCATTTCTGGCTTGGACGGCCGTTAGACGTGGGTTCCTACGTAAGCGAAGCTGAATTAAACGATCATCCCTGCTCGAAGTTCGTCTTTTTCTGTCTTCTCACAAAAGCATTAGTCTCCCTGAATCGTTGGATACTGCGATAAATTGTTGAAACAGGTCGGTGAAGAATTCTTGAGATCACTCTGTAGGTTTGATCATTTCTCCTCATCTCAAGTGCCCTGGCAATCTCAGTTGCGCTCAAGTCGGGAATAATGAAGCTTTTGACTTTAAAAAGATTGAAAAGTTAAAAAAAAACAAATTTGAACCAAAACTATCATTTTATGATTAATAAGGGAAATTCGCTCGAAATTATGTAAGTACGAATAAAATAAAAACAAACGCATTTAAAGGTGACGTTCAATTGTTTTCTCAATTTGAAATAATTATTTCTAAAATAAAATGAATTAACAACCAGTACATACGTAGTATATTACACAAACCAGATTTTCGAAAAAAAAATATGTTCCGCTAAATTTGCCGGTGTGTGTATTATAAAGGCGAAATTTTGTGAGTGTGTGTGTTTGTTACTTCTTCACGCTCAAACGGCTTGATCAATTTACATACGTAGTATGTTACGCAAACCAGTTTTTCGAAAAAAAAATATGTTCCGCTAAATTTGCCGGTGTGTGTATTATAAAGGCGAAATTTTGTGAGTGTGTGTGTTTGTTACTTCTTCACGCTCAAACGGCTTGATCAATTTACATACGTAGTATGTTACGCAAACCAGTTTTTCGAAAAAAAAATATGTTCCGCTAAATTTGCCGGTGTGTGTATTATAAAGGCGAAATTTTGTGAGTGTGTGTGTTTGTTACTTCTTCACGCTCAAACGGCTAGATCAATTTTGATAACATTGTTGTATGGAGGTAGCTGACACCCTGGATTAACATATACTTTTTATCCCGATATTCTCACGGGATCGAGACTTATGCAGCTGAAGCCACGGGGCGCAGCTAGTTATTTTTATAAATCTTAAACTCTAAACAGACCAACATGATGCAACAATGATTTTTGATGTGTAACATTTTTCATCTCGCGTTTTCTGTGCGAGTGATTTCGTGAAAAGAGACGGAAGTGTGTAACAGGAAGAGACAGTTTGAGCATGGAATAAGTAAGTACTAAATAGATTGTAAGTAGAGGGGGTCCAATTTCGACCAGCAGGCTAAGCTTTCTATGTCTACTCTACTGTAGAATAGAATACAATTCTCGGTAGAAAACTGTCAACTACACGAAACGTTATTTTTGTCTACTCTTCCGTCGACAAAACGCTTCGCTACGGTTCTCGTGTTAAGCCTGCAGTTGGCGTAATGAATAATTATTCGAATAAATATTTCAGTACTTATTTAGCTTTTAAATTTTCAATTTAATTTCTGTCGCTCTCAGTTGCATAATACCAAAGTGAGATGTCAGATATTACGCATCATAGGCGACTATTGTAAGCCTCGCGTGTTTTTTTAAAAATTGTATAATTGGCCTCCCCTTGACCTTGATCTCGTCTAATGGAAAGCGATGGATGAGGTCTGCGATGGACTGACCGTTCCGAGACCCCCATATTCTTCGCAAATCACTTAAAAAGTTTATATAACCTACAAAACTATGAAATCAATAGAAAAATACCGTTTGTCTAAATAAACAACTGAATATCAATGTCAAAACTTTTATGCATTTCGAATTTCGAAACAAAAACAGTATGGCGGCGCGCGATACCGCGGCAAAAATTTTACCGCAACATTTTTCACGGGGAGGGGAATTAAAAGAAAATATAGTCTGTCAAACGCTTGTCACTCGATGTGCGCTTGTAGTCAGCGTATGGAAATTGACCTGGAATTTTAGCTATACTGGCGTTTTTTTTGAGCTAGTGGATTAACTGATATTTAAAACTTATCGGCAGTATTCTGAAAGTCTGACAACTAGTCTGAAGTAAGAACATCCGATACAGTCCACGTTATGGGGTTTTTGAGGCAAAAGCTTTGATTATTTATATGTCTAGATAGAGTATCGCGCTGCAAAAGAACTAAAACAAACAGGCCAATTTTGATAAGCTAGTCTGCGTGAAAGCTACGTCTTACACTCGCACCACAGTTCGCCAAATGTAACTAACATTAGTGTTTATATCAAATTTTTTTTTTTTATTTTAGACCAAGGGATCCATATAGTGTTGGTATGAACTTAGCATATGTTAGTAAACTCAATGACATAAAAATACAATAAATAAACAATACTTGGCTACATGAACATAGCACGCACATGGCCGCCAGCCAGGTCCATCAACCTTGTCTTATTTTCTTGTCTTGTCTTGTTGTCTTGTCTTGTTTTGTCTTGTTTAAGATGTGTATGTAATTCCATACACACTAACAAATTGGATTTAATGATCTGTAAAATTAATGATTTGATTGATAAGCGTGTTGGATGATGTTGGATCACATAATTATAACGATTATGATTTTTGTAAGTGACTTTTCTCATAACGTCAAGTTTTTAGATACGGGGATATTTTCGGTTACAATACAAACAAGTGCGAGTCGGACTCGCGGACGAAGGGTTCCGTACCATTATCTAAATATTTGTTTTATTTTAATTTAATTTAATGATTGATTTTTAAAGTGAATATATAACTAAATATTCTGTGAATATTTCAGGTGTCTACCTGTTACCGTTATAATATATATCAATATCGAGCAAAAACGAGCAAAATATCACGTTTGTTGTCAGTTGGGAGCCCCCTTAAATATTTATGTTATTCTGATTTTTAGTATTTGTTGCTATAGCGGGAACATAAATACATCATCTGTGAAAATTTCAACTGTCTAGCTATCACGGATCATGAGATACAGCCTGGTGACAGACGGACAGACAGCCAGACAGACAGACAGACGGCGGAGCCTTAGTAATAGGGTTCCCGTTTTACCCTTTGGGTACGGAACTCTAAAAATACCTTTGTTTTTATTCTATATATTTTGTTTAGAGAAATACTATGAAATATAAATTTATTTGTTGTGGCCGAGAAAATCATTATTGTGCATGCATTGATGTTGATCCCAACTACGACTGCCCTTCACTGTGCGTGGTCCGACGCGCTTCGCCGTTTTTTTTATAACTAGCTAAATGTATCACCAAAGTTAATTTGATACACACACTGTACACAGCATGTTTTCTACCTAATTTGCTAATGAAAACAATCGACCATCGCTAAAATACAAAAAAACCTCGTCGAAACCAAGTTTCGGTATTAATTTTGTACGTACCTTGCTTTTAAAATATTTATGTAGTTTATCTTGGTATAAAACCGAAGTAATCAAAAATACAACAATTCCAGGACATAGAATTAAAGCAGGACCACTCACCCCAATTAGAATACTGTGTTATAATCATAATGTAACATACAATTAATTTTATAGCACTGTGTGACCTGAATCCGCACTTGCCCGTGACTTAAATAGTCTATTTTTACACCTAAATAGTCTATTTTTAAACCGTGCGAAAATGAATCTACTTATTTCACAGAAGCTTATTTCTGGCTAAGGTAATGGATAGTCTGATTAACAGGCATTTAAGAAGGAACCTGAACCTGCATCGCGCGCAATTTGGCTTCCAACCTGGCCTTTCCACTGAGAGTGCTTGACTTTTACGCAATAAGACGCAAGCGCGTCACTGTTGGGCAGAGTACGCGGTACGCGGCAGCAGCAACGACATTCTGAAGATTGTTTCTGGTAAATATAAGTGTCCGATACACTCGCTCTGGGAAGCATCGTGGTCGGGGCGGTAAAATAGAATGTTTTATTTGTTATTTAAATTCTTTACTTACTAACATAGTTTATAAGCTCCTGTTGTTACTAACCATAATGGATCATGTTATCTGATTTATAAATAAATAATAATAATAACCACCAGGAATTTCTCAGTAGCAGCCCGGAGTCTGGATTTGTGCCCGGATGATGGCAATAGGCTCGCTCGCGGACTTAAAACATAACTGGCGAAACGTGGGTGTACTATATAGGTACACCTCTGCCTAACCCTTTGGGGATTACAGGCGTCATGTAATGTGTTTATGTGTGTAATAATAATAATTAACCAAGAGAAGATACATTTAAATGTTCTTTGACACTTAGAAATTCACAGCACATAAACAAAAGAGTGGTCACGTTAGCATTTCGCCTAAAACTGTTTCATGCTGTAGAAAAAGTGACTACGCAATTTCAGACGAAACCAGTTCACAATTTGTCGGTTTCCCACGGATAGATTATAAACTATTGAAAAAGAATGCGTTCAATTGTAAATGGTTTGTTGCAGTTCACAATTTTGCGACAGTTTATAATCCATCGGAAATAATACCGAAAGATTATAAACTAACGAAGTTCATAATTATAAATCAGCGAAAATAAGTCAAATTATTTTTACGATGATATGTTACAGGCGGACTTTGATCAACTCTCAAAAAAGTACGCACCATCAAGTTTATGGGCTACCAACTCAATGTTGAAATGCATAATCAATACTTATGACCATACTTTTTAAATTATATCTTTTCAATAAATTAAAAAGATGGCGGGTTTATGTCACACAAGTTATAAAATAGTATACGATACTCGTTACTTAATGGGGATGCGCTAAGATGAAATTCAAATTTTCTTACGTTTTTTGCAGTTTGCAGGTCCGTAACAGGTTGTATGTTGATCTAAATATGATTCGCGGCCGTAACAAATATGGCTTTACAGAATTATAATCATTAAAATCGGCAATACAACTAACTCTCTTAATATCAATATAATCTTAGGATAAAATAATACCGTTCATAACGTGCATTAATTCAGTTACACTTTGTATAAGGCACTTTGTCCACCCAGCCAATAATTCGTTCCAGCTATCTTCACTACTTCGTTTTATTCTTCTTGGATAATAATAACAGCTGCATGGTTTGATCTAAGGTTAAGCTACGCATGTCGCGGTTGGTTCGTGGATAGGTGACCATTCATTAGATATCGAACCCCTCTGCGCCTCAAAAAGCACGTTAAAACGGTCCCGGTTGTCATTCATAGATCTTTGACGGTCGTTACGAGTAGTCGGAAGCCTAAAAGATCTTATAAGAAAGAAAGAAAAGAGAGAAAAATAATATTATTTGTCACAGAAACACGTGCAAAATATATGAAACATAAACTGGTAAAACAAATAGTCGGCAGCTGCACGTCATGAATGTGACAAGAAGGCTTGCACTCAGCATGATGCTGTGCTATGGGGGACTCACAGCACAGCGCTGATTTTCAGTGGTCACCCAAAAAATACGTACGGAACCCAAGTCAGGTTTAATGAGTTGTACAAAATAGCTAACAAAATATAATAAAATAAAACAAACAGTACTTAGACTAGAATGCCTATACAACCAAATATACAAGAATAAATATGATTAAAAAACATAAAAATTAATTCATAAATAAAGTAGGTACCTTCCATAAAACCTTAGAATCCTTCACAGTTATACTTACCAGACCAGGAGACCTAATCAGCTTCTGGATGGGCTGGTGGGCTGGGTAGGTTGGTTGGGATAACCAACTACGGCCGCCCTGGCCCACCCACAATGGTCCACATGAAGGACTAAGTGCGGAAACCAAACTCTCTAATGTACGAGTAGAACATAAAAGCCTAAAAGTCTGACAACCAGTCTTAACTAGGGGTATCGTGTTAGTGTAAAATACTGGTATTCAGCTGCATCTGGTTAGACTGGAAGCCGACCCCAACTTAGTTGGGAAAAGGCTAGGCAGATTGTTTGAGAAATACGATTGTTGATTATGCTTTTAGTGGATTAAAAACGAATGCAGTGTTCTATATTCCGCAGAGTATTTCCGTAACACACATAAAATGACAATTGATCGCAATGGGTTTCATTTTGACAGTTCATCTGCTCAACAACGTAGAGGTTAACTACGATATTATGGCCTGCCCCTCCAAAATTCAAAACGTTTCCAAGTATTTGTACGCATGTGTGCGTAATGAGACGGCCGTCAAACAAAAACAAATCACGGATTTGTTGCTCGACTAATGGTGTCATTCACCGCTCATGAAAACGACGTGTGCGTTGTGTTGCGCGATCGGCTAGTTATGATTAATTGACCAACAAATCTGGTAATAAGTGAGATATTACGTGTATTTACAACTACATACAAACTCTTTCGTAAGGATGTGACTACACACATTGAAACAGTAATTTGGAGGGGCGAGCCATGTTATCGTAGTTTATCTCTAAATAACGCAATAGACGTGCCATTGCGTTATTTACGTTGTTGAGCAGACGATTTTTTCAAACCTTTATACTTTTGAAAACCAGACTAGGTTTTGGGGTAAGCTTGATAGTTTTGATGGCAATATCCTTCATAACTCTCGGATTTTGATTAAATGTTTGTTATGCAATTAGTGTGCTGGACCGTTATAGAGAGGACATAATAAGGAAAGAGAGGCAGTGTCATGATTTTTAATCAAATACCTCATGACTATTACATGATAAAAAAGATTATGCTTAAAAAATCTTTTTTTCATAAGCATAATCTTTACATGATAAATTGTTACAATAGTAAGTGAGACTAAGTATTTACTAGAGAATGGGCGGCAACGTTCTCTATGCATTTTAACATCATACTGCGATCGCCAACCCACCTGCCAAGCGTGGCGATTATGGCAACCTCCCTCCCTTAAATGTTGGGGGAGGCACACTGTTGGTACAGCACTGGACGTCTTTTGGCTGAAATTATGAATAGAGTACAAAAGCATCTGATAGTAGAACTAATAAACAAAGCATCACGCCTGTATTCCCCGAAGGATTAGGCAAAGGGTATACCTATTGGACACCCACATTTCACCAGTTATGTTTGAGTCCCATGCTATAGGGAGTGACCCTATTGCCATCAAGGGGCACTTATCCAGACTCCGGGCTGCTACTGAGAAATTCCAGATGGAAAAACCCCCTGGGAATCGAACCCAGGGTCCATGCTTAGCAGTAGTGCTTGCAACCGCTAGACCAACGTGGCCGTCTAGTAGAACTAATAAGTCAGTGTTATTATCATAAAATACATTGTCGCTATTTTGAGAGGGAGTCGTTAATTAAACACGGTTCTCACAAGTTTTAACAAATTGTTAAACTACTTCGCGTTCCGTTGCTTGTCGCTTGTGGGCTGGGCTGAACTTGAAATTGAGTTAAAAAAAAATCAAATCATTTATTTGCTTGAATATGGGTACATGAAGTAATACATATAAAAAAGTTCTTTAAACCATATACTACCTAAACAGGTGTGCAAATATCTATTAAGGGGGATGCGCTAAATTAGCCCGCGAAATTCAAATTTTCTTACGTTTTTTGCAATTAGCAGGTCAGTAACAGGTTGTATGTTGATCTAATTAGGATTCGCGGCCGCAACAAATATGGTTTTACAGGATTATAATCATTAAAATCAGCATTACAACTCTCCGAGTACAAAAAATCCTACTGAAACATTATTTCTGTAATAACCATTCAGTAGGATTTTTTGTAGAGAGTTAGTTGTATTGCCGATTTTAATGATTATAATCCTGTAAAGCCATTTTTGTTACGGCCGCGAATCATATTTAGATCAACATACAACCTGTTACTGATCTTCAAATTGCAAAAAACCTAATAAAATTTGAATTTCGCGGGCTACCTTAGCGCATCCTCCTTAAGTATAATAGAAATATTTCTTACATTATTGATTAATTGATTTAGTTATCAATAATTGATGGAGAGATGAGCTTGTCACATAACTTTACGCCGTATTCCCCGAACTGGTATAGCCAGAAGTGTAAAAAAAAGAAATAAAGAAAGAAAACATGGATTTATTTGTCACAGAAAGACCGTGCATAACTTGATACATCATCTGCATAGCCGTTTCCCAACTATGTTGGGGTCGGCTTCCAGTCTAACCGGATGCAGCTGAATACCAGTATTTTACATGGAGCGACTGCCTATCTGACCATTACACATTTAAGGGTATCATATTACCCAGTAACTAGATTGGGTTTGGTAAGACTGGTTTCAGAGCTTCGGGCTTCTGACGACCCGTAACGACTGTCAAAGATCCACGAATGACAGCCGGGACCAACGGCTTAACGTGCTTTCATCCACTAGCTTATTTAGGCAAATAGAAATGAATACCTACAAAAAACTTAAAACGTTAGCCTTGATTTATAATAAATCCACCTAAATAAGGAAAATATAAAGAGACGACATCAAACAGAAACATATTGGCTCCATATTTGTCATCAAGGTTACTGCTTACGGATCATATGGACCATGTCAACCCCATGGAAGTACATGCCAAGGAACTACTCATGCTTAAAGCACACAATATAGAGTTACTTACAGAAGGTCAGCTCCATAGAACGAGCGAAATCGTTCGCAAACATAGGCACGCTTGTCGCGACTGGCATTTGTTTGACATGACGATCCAAATCACCCAGATTATGTATCCGCTTCGGCAATCATCGACTATGTTCGGTAAAGTTCGTTGAAAATAATGCTATTAATTTATTGGCATAATAATATGGTTTTATAATTTATGTTTGAATGATAATCTATAATTTCTATGTTTTATCTACGAGTAACTAATATTTTCTCATTTAAATTGAGTTGCATGTTTGGTTTGTTTGAACTTTTTTTTTTGTATATTTATTGTTGTATATTCGAACGCAATGTGAATTGTTACTGAATTAAATAAATTGAATTGAATTGAATCGTATTACCGAACATAGTCGATGATTGCCGAAGCACGAGCCATGATGAAACCTAAAGAGAGTTGTTTTAACCATAGAAATATAAAAACTTACGTCTATGGTTATAGCCATGGAAGAGTTACCTACTTTGCATTACCAAAATATGAGTCGTAACCGCAACATATCTATAATTAGAGAATTATAATCATTAAAAATCATCAATACAACTCTCTGGCGTTTTTTCATTGGCTTCAAATGTCATGATTACTTTTCTTTTTTGTTTCTTTTTGGCTTTTCACGGTTTGTGCATTTAGCCAATGTCATGTAAAATTAGGTAACAATTACAAATTATGAAATGAACTCCATTCAATGCATGATATAGATGATAGATGATATCCTGCCCCGCTCTCCTTGAGTTTGAGTAAAGACGTGGCGCTTTACTGAAACGTCCCGCGGACTTCTTGAGAGAACTTAATGTGATGTTGCACTGTTTTGTTTCATTTGCCTACACTAATGCAGGTTCACGAACACTTAATGGTTAATAATCCACCAAGTTTACACATTAATATTCGACTAAAAACAAATTTTACAAAATTGCTAACATGACGCTTCACTTTCCCGCCAAGAAGTCTATGATTACTTAAAATAATCATAAATTAGAGCAATTTAAACTTGAAGAATAGCACAGAGAATATAATACTCTTTATTATGTACACCATAAAAATTACAGGTATAAAAAATACAGTATTCTAGAATTTCTTAACGGCAACATCTAGTACCTAATATTATCAATACATCTTTGATATAATCTTGACATAATCTGTACATAAAGCAACATATTATTGCTATGATGGTAATTTTAATTGATATTTAGTCATTGTTTCGTAATTATGACCATATATTTAATTTTATTCTTAACAAAATTGACATTTACTATTTATTATTTTTGTCCATATGTAATTGTTCAAACTTATCCAATAACTATTATTAGGTACTGAAATTTAAATATTTGTACGCCACTAAGGCCAAACATGACTGGTCATAAACTACAACGTATTTAATAACTTGCATGCTCTGTATGTGTACTCATGTTTCCACAAATAAAGAATCTTGAATCTTGAATGTTAAAATTGATGAGTTGAATTGTATGAAAATGTAACTTATTTGTATACGCCAGAGGTTGACCTGTTAAGTCTACAAAATGTTTAATAAATAAACTAAAGATTTGATTATTTTAAAAAATCTGTACCTAAACACATTTTTTCACGGTCGGGAATCATAGTTTAAACAACACAAAACCTGACATTTACCTGCAAATTACAATCAAACGTAAGAAAATTTGAATTTCGCTGGCTATACTGGCGCTTTCGCTTCTGTTTGAGATCTCCGCCTCTTTTTTGTTCGTTGTATGGAGCCGACCTTCTGTACCCACTTATTTTATGTTTATAGGACCTTACGGACGGCTGGCATGGAATTTTCAATAAAACATGCCCGTGATTGAAGGTTACGACTAGGGCAGGTATGTAGGTGTGTAGGTGCTTATACGGAGAAATAGTAGGCTTGGATGGATACTGGATACAAGTTTAATTTTATTTGAGGAATAATAAAATAACCTAAACCTACCTGTGTTAGACTGTGCACAGATCTAAGTCAAACACTATCTCTCTCCTTAAACATTTTTTTTAATGTGTAACATATGTTTCCTCTTGCTTTCTAAGGCTGTGATTTCGTGAAAAGGGACGGAAGTGTGTAACAAGAAGTGGCAGCTTGTGAATGGTATAAGTATTTTTTAATAGCATGGAATTAGTGTACTTAATGGAAGTAGTAGGTAAGTACTATACCAAGGTGAGATGTCCGATTTTACACAAAAATAAAAATTATATGCGACTCGTTTTTTTTGTTCTTTGCACTTGTTTCATGATTATTATTGAATATATTTATATAGATAAGTTTAATATGTTTTATGTATTTATTGTATACAGGGTGGAAGGGACATCTGTTACCATGAGTTCAGTACATCATTCTTGACCCCCCTTTTTTTTTTTTTTGTTGGGTGGGAAATTATCAAATAACTTCTCCCGCTATGGGTGGAGCGGGAGGGCGTGTCAGACTTTTACTGACTAAAACCCACCCGTGTTCCTTCCGTTGCCCGTGTTCCAGGGCCTCGATATCCCTTGACATCTCTTTGAGGCGCGTGTGGAACACAACGCGCCGTCGACCCGGGCCTGGTCCTTATCGGACGGCGAGCTACCCATCGCTCACCGTCCGCAGGCCCGCGCCTACGGTGGCCGGAAACCGGCTTGCGACTCCCGACGCCCGGGGCGTCTCCTGCGGCGACTAAGGGCGCGCGGGCGCGAACCTTGCCTCACCCTCACGCGTTCCGCCTCCTCCTTCGCTAGCATTACTGCTTCGCAGAAGGAGGTGACGGCCTCCCATGCACTCTCGCTCCGAACCATGGCCTGAACCAGGGCCGGACGCGAGAGATCGCCGCCGCCGATCGCCTCCGTGAGGACACGGCGGTGCTCCGCCCAAGCTGGGCAGACCTCCACCGTATGCTCCACCGTGTCCTCCGGGCGATCCACACAGTGGTGACACCCGGGCGTTTCCTCCCGCTTTATCCTGAACAGGAACCTCCCGAAACAACCGTGTCCGGTGAGGAACTGCGTCAGGCGGAAGGTGAGGACGCCGTGGCGCCTCTCTAGCCACTCCTCAAAGAGGGGACTTATCGCCACAATTGTGGCGTGCCCAATTCTTGACCCCCCTGCGTTCAAATTTCTCGTAACTTATTTTTTTTTAAATTCGCTGTTCCATACATTTTGACCGAGTAAGTATTTCACTTCTGTAGGAAACAGCTGTTTTTTTTTTTATAATACTGACGAGAAATTTCATCGCACGGGGGGCAAGTATGATGTACTGAATCCATGGTTACTACGCTTTGGAATGGGCCACTAGCTTCATCTCTCTGACAGACCGACCCCTTGACAATTCAAAAGTGCCTGTAATTGGTTTAATTGAAATAAATGCTTTGAGTTTGAGTTTCAGGTTTCACGTCGATGTCCCTGCCACCCTGTATATGTAAAGGTACACCACAGACTACCTGCAGTATTGTCTCTCCTTTGCCCTTAATCCATTCAAAGGTTGACATTAAAATTAAAAGGTCGCTTTTAGCGATAAGTCATAAGACCACCCTTTGTGTCACCTTTTATTTTTTTACATTTATATCTGTAATTTTTATTTCTATCTATCTCTGTCTTTTCTTCAGAGACAAATTTTGCTCGGCGTTAGGCTAGTCTTTAAAACGTCAGACGCTGCCGACAGCGTGCGGTGACGTCACAACAGACTGCCGACACGCCGCCTGCGCCGGTTGCCAAAACGTTCGTTGCCGCCGTCGCAGGCGGCGTGCGAGCGAGACCGCGCACGTGTATTTACGAACATAGCATTCGGCCGTCGACGGTGACAGACGGCTACACGACGTCGGCCGCGGGTGGCGTGGGGTCAGATAGACCGCAGCCTAAAAATTATAGTTAAAGAGGATGTTATTAAGAGGCACGCTCGCAACAAACCTGTAAAAAATTATACTGAAAAAAATCTGTTTCTGACACAAGACGAAATAACTGTTCCGTCTACGGAATACAAAAACCGGCCAAGTGCGAGTCGGACTCGCGCACGAATGGTTCCGTACCATCATCTATAAAAACGGCAAAAAAATCACGTTTGTTGTATGGGAGCTCCCCTTAAATAATAATTTTATTTTATTTAATTATTTATTTTTAAAGTGCATATATAACTAAATATTCTGTGAATATTTCAAGTGTCTACCTGTTGCCGTTATCAATATAGAGCAAAAACGAGCAAAAATATCACGTTTTTTGTATGGGAGCACCCTTAAATATTTATTTAATTCTGTTTTTTAGTATTTGTTGTTATAGCGGCAACAGAAATACATCATCTGTGAAAATTTCAAATTCATGAGATACAGCCTGGTGTCAGACGGACAGACAGACAGACAGACGGCGGAGCCTTAGTAATGGTTCCGTACCCAAAGGATAAAACGGGAACCCGATTAGGTTCCCGTTTTACCCTTTAGGTACGGATTCTTAAAAATGATGAGATTACTTGTGAACGAGTTAAACTGATTTTGGATTTTAATACGACGTGGACTTTTCTAGGGTAAACTAATTCAAGCAAAGCGTGTTAGGTCTGGGATCAATCAAGTTAGCCGCGGCGTGCCCGTGTTCATAACTAGTAGCTGACAGTTGACTTGCTGAATGGCTAGGGTTGCCATACGTCCCGTATATACGGGACTGTCACCCTATTTGTATGGCGTGTCCCGTATTGCTACTTGTCCCGTTTTTGTCCCGTTTTCTTCTAGATACAGAGCATTTAGATCAGAAGTCATGTCTGTTAAAGCTGAAGTGAATACGTATTTGTGATTCTCGCCCACAACGCAAATGTGGAGAAAATATTTTCCCTAATGACACCATGATCGGACGAAAGAAATAGGTTGTCAATAGAGAAGTTGATTGTTATTTGAAGCTATTTTGATCTTTCGTTATAATTTTAAAAATACATGTGCCCAATTTAAGATATCAAAAAAATAAAAAATAAATATGAAAGTAAAATCTACTTCAAAATACGATTGGGCAAATTAGATAAACATCTTCCTGGGTCTTCTTCTCAAGTATAGTTCATATAACTTGTTTGGACTATCAGTTAATACTGGTTATTTTATGATAATAAATTATCAGTATTATCAATTTATCACCCACGTAATTCAGATTGATATATTTTTTTTTAATTGTGCCGTTATATGTGCCAAAAATTATGGGAACCCTATGAATGACTAATCTTTTTATCATCCAAACGAGAGTAGGTACCTGTGGACCTAGTGACAATTTATTATTTACTAGCTGCACCCCGCGGTTTCACCCGCATAAGTCTCGATCCCATGAGAATATCGAGATAAAAAGTATCGTTTGTTCTAACCCAAGTCATGGGCTACCCATATCAAGTTGTATCCAAATCCGTTCAGCCGTTTAAGCGTGATAGCGTAACAAACAAACATACTTAAAATCTAATCTTTTCTCTTTGAACAAAGACAATGCTGTCATTGAAAGGGAACGGAGGGCTCTTTCTGTGCGTTCGAATATGATAGGCGCAGGTTTGCACGTTGTACTGCAGACGTAAAGGTGACACTATTTAAAGCATTCTGTACCACCTTTTTCTACACATGCAGCTTGTGGGATAAGTATTCGCGGGCGTCGTATGGAGCCCTTCGTGTCCAATTTAATAATGCGTTCAGAAAACTGATGGGGTTGCCATGGCGTTGCAGTGCGTCAGGGATGTTTGCAGCGGCGCGTGAAGATTGCTTTTACACAATAATGCGCAAGCGCGCAGCATCCATGGCTCGAGTCATGGCCAGCCCTAACAGGGTTCTGAAAATGATTGCTGACAGAGTGGACTGTCCGTATGTGTCCATGTGCCGTCGTATCGTGTTGTTTACTAACACTTAGTTTTAAGGACAATGTTATTAACCCTTTATGAGTCTTCGCTCAAAATAAAGATTTTGAATTTGAATTATATTAGTTTAGATCATTTATTTATTTATTCATTCAGTACATTTTTATACATCAGTTGGTGCAAACTTATCGAACTAAACGTAACGTGACTCCGAATGATTTAAGAATTGGAATTAATACTCGTTTCGCACAAAATATTGATTTAGTTTGAAGACTTTATTCATATCTACAGGATTAAATTAAATTAGCTAGCGAAACTGCGGAGTTTCGCTAGCTAATTTAACGGCTCATTTAATTTCACTGTTGTGGAGCCGTGATGGGTATCGATATTTAAACACGATAATACAAAAAAAAGCCGCGGGCTTGTGACCCGTCTGATAAGGACCAGGCCCAGGTCGACAGCGCGTTGTGTTCCACGCGCGCCTCAAAGAGATGTCAGCATGACGGGGTCCGTTAAGGCCAATGCCTGCCAGGGTTGCGAGTTTGTCCGATAGGTATATCGTGACCCTGGCACACAGGCAAATAAAGAAACACGGGCGGGTTTTAGTCAGTATAAGTCTAACACGCCCTCCCGCTCCGCCCAGAAGGGAGAAGTTATTTGATAATTCCCCACCCAAAACAAAAAAGTTACAACACTAACAGGGGTCGATGACCCTAAAAAAAAAATTTTCATTTTATTGATTTATTATTTTACCTTTTCCCAACTGTGTTGGGTCGACTTCCAGTCTAACCGGATGCAGCTGAATTTTACATAGAGCGACTGCCTATCTGACCTCCGCAACCCAGTTTCTGGGTAACACGATATCCCTTGAATGCGTTGTATGTCATGTGTCAGTTGATATTTTATAGGGTTCCGTACCCTAAGGGTAAAACGGGAACCCTATTGCTAAGGCTCCGCCGTCTGTCTGACTGTCTGTCCGTCTGTCACAAAGGCTGTATCTCATGAACCGTGATAGTTAGACAGTTGAAATTTTCACAGATGATGTATTTCTGTTGCCGCTATAGCAACAAATACTAAAAACCAGAATAACATAAATATTTAAGGGGGCTCCCATGCAACAAACGTGATTTTTTTGCCGTTTTTATAGATAATGGTACGGAACCCTTCGTGCGCGAGTCAGACTCGCACTTGGCCGGTTTTTTTGCAATTACGATGTTGGTCCCATACAGAAAATTGTTCATTTTGATGGTCTGTACCATACCTATAAATAATATTATGACACCTTTCTGATAATAATTATTATGCTGTACAAAGCCGAACTTTTTCTGAAACTCGAAGTGCCACATTTATGGCCGGATACTGTAACTCAGGAGACTTTTACGATTCGTAAGAAAACTAACATCTGACACACAGGATATACCACAGGTAGGTACATTTATGGCTTATTCCCTGTCCAATTGTTTCCCCACAGTTCTATTTCTGTTTTATCTATTTTCGTCGTATTTTTGTGTGTCACGTCTAAATACCCTAAGGAGAAAGGTGTTTTTTGGGTTGGGTTACCCTTATAACCCGTTCCGTGTGGTGCCGGACGTAATGAATAGCACCATGCTATTTCTTCCCGTGGGTGTCGTAAAAGGCGACTAAGGGACTTACTAGAGAATGAGCAGCAGCGTTCTTTATGCATTTTAACACCATACTGCGGTCGCCAACCCACCTGCCATGCGTGGCGATCATGGCAACCCCCCCCCCCCCCCCTTTGGGGGATACCTATGTTCAGCAATGGACGTCTTTTGGCTGGAATGATGATGACCCTTATAAAAGGAATGATTGCTTGGTATGTATATTTGTCTGTCAAAGGGCTGTTTCTCAGTAACGGTAAAAGGTAGGTCGTTGATCTATTAGTTTTAGTTTTCATCACATTTTTCTTGAAAAATATTACCTAATAAACGTTTTGCTTTTCAGGGCCAGAGACAGAAAACGAAAAGAACAAAAGACTCCTCAGTTGCTTAACGTTATTATCATTTCTATGTTTTTTTTTTCTTTACAGACTTTTATAATTACAATGGGTATAACAGTTCCATCGCACTTAGAAACACACACTGCTACGGGTTACATTTGGGTCAGCAACCTGAACTCTGACTCTTCGCATTTGGTTGAGACTCGCAGTATGATAAATGATTTTATTTCTGTAAGTAGAATTTTACAAATACTTTTACACGTCGATCATATGTTAAAAAATAAGTTAAGGTCAGCCTCGGTTTCCTATCTGACTACTCTGAGAAAAAAGGCAAAAAAAAACTGAGAGGTCACAGTACCTTTAAAGACCAGACATAATCTTGGCCAGATCATGTGAAGACCATATAAATTGGTGTCTGAAATAGTCTTTTGATGAAAGAACCACACAGATTGAGTGGCCCTGTACAGTCAGAGCACGTAATTGTCAGTAATCATACAGACTCAGAACTTAAGGAGCTCAACGACTCGACGAACAATACCAAAGAAAGGACATTTGGGCCGCATAAATCACTAAACTGCCAGAACAAGATTAAACCTAACTGAGAAAGAAAAAATTAAAATAAAATAACCCACATAGTCTTCACATTATGATTGGATTATCCTAGGTACGAACGGGTCATCAGCGGACTAATTTTGATCAGACTTAAAGGTACATTATCATCAACCATCATCACCACAGCTAATTATGTTGCGAGTTTGTCCGAAAGGGATATCTTGGCCCTGGCACACAGGCAAATGAAGGAACACGGGTGGGTTTTAGTCAGTAAAAGTCTGACACGCCTCCCGCTCCACCCAGAGCGGGAGAAGTTTTTTGATAATTTTTAAAAAGCTTCTAATGATGTCTCTGCCTCTTAGTCTTTGATCAAAACCGGTTTAATCGTTTAAAAAACGTTGAAAACTTAATAAAAAACAGTCAAGAAATTCGCTTCACCGTAAGTTAAGCTAATAAAAAAACAATGACCCACATAGTCTGTAGAATTTTATGGAATGTTCCTAAATCAAGTTGGTTCAACCTCAACCCCAAACAGATAATTTCTATCAGAATCATTTCGAACACAGATAAGTGATGTAAGTCTTCCACAACTCCATAGTTCACCATTTTCATGTTAACTGAATTCGTATTTCTGTATATTTTTAATTTGGAATCAAACACAGATATAATCCCGTGTTGAAATTCGGCAGCGGTTGCTTTACCTCGAAAATCGATTGATCTAACTATACGGAAGCCATTAAAGTTAACAAACCTTTTTAAACAAAAGAGATTTCTTAGACCAAAAAGTTTGTATTACACGAAACACTGACAGATCCCCACCACACGTTATCATGAATGGAAATAATCCAAGATAGCTTATTTATCTAAACTGGCAACACCGAGCTTTCTCTGTATAGAGACAGCAACATTTTGTTTATTTTCAGACAGTCAGTTTTATTGTTGACGCTACCGTAAATAGTGGTACCGTTTGCATAAAAAGGTTATCCGCGTCAGAAATTAAATATTAATTGCATTAATGGAATTTTGTGTTGCAAGTTTGAATATATACATTATTTAGAGTTAGATATATTTGTAACATTTCAGGAATAAGAAAGCAGACGGATCAGATACATTCGGCTTCTACTTGTAAAGCTGGATATGGATCTAAATTCAGTTGGAATAGAATTAGACGCGCTGTCGAGAATAGATTTTGCTCTGCGCTTAAATACACGTTGACTTACCGTCATCGAGCAATAGTAGAACAAATGAAAATGTTTCTGCGATTTTATATAAGTATCTGTCTTCCAATTACAGCCTGTAAAAAATGAGCCATACGTAAGCCATTTCCAATGACAGTATTGAATCATAAAGGCTCCCGTAGACAGCTCTGACGCGACAACGCGACGCGACACTAGTAGCACAATTTCTATGAAATCTAATAGAAAGTGTCGCGCTGCCTGTCGTGCCCGCCATATCGCGCCAGTCTACACGAGCCTTAAATCTTTATTTTTTCTTTGATGTACCTAATAGTGCCTCAACTAGAAACCAAATAGATTGCTTGTACTACCTATCTGTTAATTTCCGTAACAGGGCTGATTATTTAGTGTGTCAGTATTTTATCTCACGAAGCGACGCGCGTTACTTGTAGTAACCAAGTATACAATCACGCTGCGAATGTGTTAACAAATAAAAGTGATTTGATTTGATTTGAATGTGTGCGACAAGACGAGTAGTGTTGGCAAATAAGAAAGAAAGAAAAAGTAAAAAAGGCCGGTGCGACTTATCACACGACGCGACACCGGTAGAACTTATAAATGAATTTCTATGAAAATTTCATGGAAATTGTTCTACCGGTGTCGCGTCGAGCCTAAAAATACTATAATCTCCGTCCGATGAGAGAACGCGTCCCTGACACCTGTCAGCTGAGTACAAAAGAACAGGTACGTTTTTTACGAATTTAAACTTTCTATTCTATACTTGTTTTATTATGGCAAGCAAAGCCGATCTCGACTATTCTGCCAATATCTATAGTGAATTGGAAAAGCAAGTGTGCGTTGTTCTATATTTAAAGTAGAAGTTTGGGAGTGGCGCGAGGAGGCGAAACGCCGGGGCGTTACTCCGCTACCGCAAGAAATCACGAAACAGCGGACGGAGCTCACGCGGGATCTCATGGCGACATGAAGAGTGCGATTGTCGCAACCCAGCGCTGGCCAAGCCACAATTGTGGCGATAAGTCCCCTCTTTGAGGAGTAGCTAGAGAGGCACCATGGCGTCCTCACCTTCCGCCTGACGCAGGTCCTCACCGGACACGGTTGTTTCGGGAGGTTCCTGTTCAGGATAAAGCGGGAGGAAACGCCCGGGTGTCACCACTGTGTGGATCGCCCGGAGGACACGGTGGAGCATACGGTGGAATGTGGTGAGCGATGGGTAGCTCGTCGTCCGATAACGACCAGGCCTGGGTCGACGGCGCGTTGTGTTCCACGCGCGCCTCAAAGAGATGTCAGCACTAACTGACGGGGTCCGTTAGGGCCAATGCCTGCCGGGGTTGCGAGTTTGTCCGAGAGGGATATCGTGGCCCTGGCACACAGGTATCTGAAGGAATACGGGTGGGTTAAAAAAAAAGGGTGCCCTCCAACCCGTACTCGCAGAGAGAGAAGTCATGGACACTGAAATTTTAACTTTATTAGTTCGTAATCTTGTACAACTGACAGGTATCAGAAACGTATTCTCTCGGCGCGCGGCGGCCGGAATATACCACAGTTCACTCACAAGTTCACCATCACAACCAAGTCCAAGATAAGCGTACCCTGGACTTGGTTGCACCTTCACTTTCTTGCCGTTCGCGGTGACTAACAGTTGACAATACTCGTAGTGACTTGTACCTGACCACTTGAATGTTAAATAAATACACTAGGTACAGTTGCCAGCACATCACTAGGTTATATCAAACTGTCAAATTTCTCAAAATGATTTTAAACCTTAAAATGTTGAAGGTTAAATTTAAAATTTTATAAAATTTGAAAGTTTGTGGTTCCTTGATGTGCTGGCGACTGTACATTGTGGTCTAGAATTCTAGATCACTGATCATAATGTTCTCATATTTTTTGTCACATATTAACAAACTCATGATGATCAACTCATTATGTTTTATTTATTTATTTATTTCTGTAACAATTTTAACATTGTATCAAAATTTTACACAAAAGTATAACAATTAAAAATTAAAAGAATTACAATCAATCTGCCTGCTTTTTCCCAACTTATAGACGGCGCCCAGTCTAACCAGATGCAGCTGAATACCAGTATTTTACATGCAGCGACAGCCTATCTGACCCCCACAACCCAGTAACTAGGTAAAACGATACCCCTTGGTAAGACTGGTTGTCAGACTTTCGGGATTCTGACGACCCGTAACGACTGTCAAAGATCCACAAATGACAGCCTGGACCAACGGCTTAACGTGCTTTCCGAGGCACGGAGGGGTCTCGGTATCTAAAGATGGTTACCCATCCACGGACGAACCCCGGCAAGCGTAGCTTAACCTCATGGATCGATCTGTGTAGCTGTTATTATTTAACCACGAGCTCCCTCTCCTTAGAACATTACAAAATCAAAACAAACTAAATATCTCCGTTGTCCTTGTACCGAAAATTTAAATTAGAAGTAAACTCGAATCGAACTAAATTCGGGAATAGGAAATCCTTATTTATGAAGGTTAAACGTACTCCGGATGTTTTCGTAATTAGCCCCATAAACTTTTAAACGGTTATAATTTTCGCAGAGATCATTATTATCTTAGAAATGTTGTTTACGTTTTAGTAATGAATTGTTGTATTTAATTAAGTCGTAGACCATGCTTAGGTTGTTCCAACAAAGAGGCTAGCTTGGTATAAACAATGGTTTCATTGTACCGGTATTTCTTAAAGATTAAAACAATGTATAGTCAAGGAATAAACATTAATTTGACCTTTAGGTTGATTTTTGCTTGCACATTATTATTGATTTGTAACATATTTCCTCTCGTTTTCTGTGGGAGTGATTTCGTGAAAAGGGACGGAAATGTGTAACAGGAAGTGACAGCTTGAGCATGGAATAAGCAAGTACTTATCAATAACATGGAATTAATGTACTCATAGAATTAATAAGTATACTATATAGATTATAAGTAGAGGGGTCGAATTGATTGACGGCACGGTTGGCGCAGTGGTTAAGCAATTACTGCCGCGCTGCGTGTCGCGGGTTCGATTCCCGCACGGAACAAATATTTGTATGACCTACAAGTTGTTGTTCCGGGTCTGGCTGTTTGTGTATGTGAGTTTAAATGTTTGTAAACGCACCCACGATACAGGAGAAACTCCTAGTGTGGGGCAACGTTTTAAAAAAAAAAAAAAAAATTCGACCAGTGGCGACCACTAGTAATAAATAATTATTCAAATAAATATTTCAGTATTTATCTTTTATAAATTTTGATGTTAGTTTCTGTCGCTGCTCAGCTGCTTATTACCCAGGTGACTACTGTAAAGTCACGCTCGTTTTTTTTTTTTTTTGACTTTCTATTGTCCACAACTTGAATAAGAATGGCAGTTCAAAAATATGACATGCGCCCGTTATTACATGTGCAAACGGAATGTGTTTGTTTTATCAAGTCACAAAACCGTGCCAAAGCACTCACTCTAAGTCCGTCAACGAATCTAAGGGCCAGTTGAACCGTCAAAACAGATGACAAATTCAATTTTTCAACCTGGCAAAAACACATTGCGAGTAGGGACAACTGTCAAATCGTGTTCATTCATTCTCAGTTCGCGCTCCGAACTAATCTTATGTCCGTTGGTGATTCGGAGTAAGAAATGCCTGAAACTTCGGCCAAAACTATGGATTTAGTGCTTCGGGAGTAGACCCTCAGGAACGGGTCCCTAGTGTATATTTACAAGTTTGGTGATCGATCCTGGGAATTTCACGTTAAGACGCTGATAACAGTTCAACCGCAGTCACTGTCAGAATGCATACAAATGAAAAAGAAGCGCGTTGACACAACGCTTGTAATTGATTTGCAAAATATGAAGCAATTATCTATATACTCAAAAATGAGTTGAGTAATCGAAAATAAAAAACAACCAAGTTCTGCACAAAAATAAGACGGTCTTGTTTTTAATTAAATACCATCCGTTGATATTTAATACAGATATTTTGGATTGAAACTCAAAGTAAGGGGTTAGTTTACCGTTAATTTGTATCGAGATTTTATTTCTAAACGTGTTTTGGTTACAACCAAGTTCTGTCAAATATGTTCAAGCATAACATATATTTTTTTCCGCTACCACAAACTATATAGATTTGGCAATTTTTTTGTTTAAGACAAGCCTACTTTTATCATTTTCCTCTTGTCAGCGCCTTAAGCATCCGAGTTCGATCCTTTTGAACAGTAAGGCCCACATTGTATGTTTTGGAGATCGCGCTAAGTAAAGGAAAAAGAAAAAAAAAGAAAGAAAGAAAATTTGTAGGCTGGAGGCTCTTACGGACTAACGCGATATCGCGGGCGCGATAGGCAGCAACATAGAAATTGTGCTGCTAGGGTCGCACCGTTCTGTACGAGCCTTAATAACAGTTGCACGGATCGATCCATCAGTCATCATCAGCTTGCCGCGGTTGGTCCGTAGATGGGTGATCATCTTTACATAACGAGACTCCTCCGTGCCTCGGAAATCACGTTAAGCCATTGGTCCCAGCTGTCATTCGTGAATCATTGACAGTCGTCAGAAGCCCGAAAGTCTGAAACTTACCAAGGGGTATCGTAATACCCAGTTACTGGGTTGTGGAGGTCGGTTAGGCAGTCGCTCCATGTAAAATACTGGTATTCAGCTGTATCCGGTTAGACTGGAAGCCGACCCTAACATAGTTGGGAAAAAAGGCTAGGCATATTTATTGTATGTTTTGTAGTGTTTAAAATATTCTTTGGTTCATATGTATAATAAAGTATACATAAATAATCCTTATGCATTATAAGCATTGGACTAATAGCTTTGTCAAAGACCTTCTGCTCTCCCTGCCTATTTCTCTTTGAGTATGTGAGATTTCAGCTTATGTGCTGTTATCAGTAACAGATTATTGAGCAGCTAGACTAATTCCAGGCATGTTATTTTATTTTTAATTAGCTGTTGCCCGTGACTTCGTTTGCGATCCAGCACGAAACGTAGCCTATGTCTCCAGGTCATGGTCTACCTCAGTTCATCTCATGCAAATTTTTGCATGGCAAATGGTATAATGGCATCATCGTCATGACTTCTGGACATCCCCGAATCACCACCACTTCTACCGGTTCTGTGCTTCTCGCATCCAGCGGATTCCTGCGGCCTTCACAAGGTCAGCGGTCCTCCTTGTGGGAGGCCTTCCAACGCTACGTGAACTAAAAGTAGAATGTACTAGGACCGAAACATTATGTTAGCAACTCACCTGTCTGTTAAATTCTATTCGAACGATTGATGTTTTGCTGTCAGATTGAACCAGTAAATGGAAGTGCGGAAATAAGATCGCAATATTTTATTACAAATGTCGATAAGGTTTAAAGCATAAAATATGTATGATTTTGTTGACTTTCCGCAATAAAATCTACTGCGGTGACCTATAAAATATTTATTGTATTCATAATTCGTTTATGGCAACATATAAATGTTATTAATCGAATAAACCATAACGTTGAATAACATCCGAATTGGTGTTATTTTTTATAGATTGAGGTTATAAGCGGGAATTCAAAATGTCGACCGATTTATTGCATTTTTTTAAACCAAATAATACAGAGCTTTTTATTTTTTTATTGACTGTACGAACTGTGTGCCTTTTTGTGTGTATGATGTTGATTTTGCTTTCTTTTTGATCCAATTCCCTTGTTTTTTTTATATTTGTCTGAAAATATTACCATTGCTCTTTAATGTTAAATTAAATTTCCCAAAAAATAAAAATAATTCCGCCATTTAAAAATATAATCGTAATTAATTAAACCATATACTTTTTTCTGATATGTTCATTTTTTACTTGGAAAATTGTTTTTTTGAACCTTAAATGTATTTGTTCTGAAACAAAAAAAAATATTTAGCATTTATTTATTTAACTAAATAATTAAAATAAGAGGTGAGTGTTTGCTGAATTAAAAACTAAATTAATTAAACTACTTTTATAGAAATACAACGTAACTGTCTCGCTGCTGACCGTACACCAGTTGGGTGATATTGTTAGTGGGTGAAACATAAATATTTACGTCCTATTAATATACAACTGCCATATTGTTTCTTTAGGTCCGCGGTACCGTGATGTTTCCTTTAATTATACCTGTTTATAACGCTTCTTATTAACGAAAGTATTATCTGAGAATTGAGCCATATGTGGTTACAAAATGTAGATATTTTTTATTGGGAAATATTTAAATGGTCCTCTACTTAAAACTTATTGACTTTCTAATGATGGATACTTTTTTATATTAATGAATGAACCTCTAAAAACTTTAACACTTCTAATGATGCACACTTTTTTAAATAATTGAGCCTCTTTTTTACTATTTGGGCATTTCTCAGTTGGTCGCAATAAGCTTTTTTTTTTGTTTCCGGAGTGGATCATCCTCATGGATGTCCTCCGCCCTGGTGCGGGCGGAGGGGTCTGTCAGACTCTTACTGACTAAAAAACACCCTAGTGTTCCCTTACCCACAATTGCACCGGGGGCCTTCGGATCTAATGCGACTTCTGCGTGCCACCGCAAGCAGTAACTAAGCTACACCAACCAAACGGGTTACCTTTAGGTTGGACCTGTGACGAACCACGCGCGAGCCGCGGCTGCCGCCGTCGAGTGCTAGATGGTCGCATTTACTTGGCTATTTAGTATTTTTAGGACTCCAAAAATAGGAATTACTGGAGGTTTAATTAAATACATACTTTTTATTTGCCAGTTCGTCGTCTTTGCACTTGTCTTTTTGTTTTGTTAATTTTGTTTTTGTACAAACATAATCAGCCGTCCCATACATTTGGGTCGAGTAGATATTGAAGATCTGTTTAGGACCTGTTGAGACCTGTTGAGACCTGCTGAGACCATGCCCTGGAGAAGGACTGGAAAACTTGCCCTAGGTAGACATACTTACTCCTTCACAACTTCGAGAAGCGACCCTTCGATGTGGATTTGACTCGGAAAGACGTGCGAATTGTACATGACTTTCGTTTTGTCCAAATTCATGCCGAGGCCAACCCACCGAGAGGCTCTATTTAGGCTGTGCAGCATCTAGTCTAACTGTTGCCATTATGACGATGTCATCGGCAAAACGAAGGTGTGAGATGTACTCTCCGTTTACGTTGATACCCTGTCCAGTCCAGTCCAGCGTCTTAAAGACGTCCTCCAGCGCATTGGTGAACAGTTTCGGGGATATCACATCCCCCTGTCTCACCCCCTGAGTAGTTGGATGGGGCCGATAAGATAAAGTATATAATTATTATTATGAATTAAAAAAGTCACATTGGTACTTGCCCGGGTTTGCACTCAACCTTGTGCACGACAGGCGAGGCCTTAAAATAGGACTTATTGATCCCTAGCCTATATTTAAAAACAGTCTAAAACACACAATTTTCATCTCAAAATTCATTCTCTATTCCCAGCTTCCGAATATAAATAACTAAGTCGCTCGAAGATTCGAGGCACGTTCAAAAATTTATTGTTGCCGGTATAAGTTGCAAAGAACCATTCAGATAACGGACGAAAGCAAAAGTTCCTGCACAGTTCTGTTTGTAGGTACTTTTATAAAGCCTTCGCCGATTGTGTTGCCCTCTGGTAAATTGTTAGAGATCAGGAGCATTCGGGAGTGAGGAGGAATTTTGCTGGTGAAAATATTGTCGGTAGATTATTGTACCTACAGCAAAGCTATTCAATACTCAATTATTTATTGCATTCCATATGTATTACATAGCAAAACAAAGTAAAATACCAATATGGAACCTATCGGGCACAGACCACATAAAGATTCACAACCATTCTACAGGATTCCGAATCGAAAATTAAAGGAGAGGTCAAAATTGGTATAATATTCAGACGATTTTTAAACGCTAATGTGATGTACCTTATTAGAAAGCTTATTTATTATGCTACTCGATTATAGTTAAATCAGATTTTTTCAGGCGCCCGTTTTTCTGAAAAAGTAAAAAATGTTTCAATACAAACAAAACGCACGTAGTCTTTATTTCTATGCAATATAATTATTTTATGTGGCTAATGTTCCCGTTTATATTAAATACTTTGAGATTTTATTATAATTTTAGCTGCAGCTCCATGAAATTAAGACAAAAAATATTGATTATCATGACAATGCAATAACAAAACGTATCGAAAATGTCAAAGCTGTATTCTATTCTATTTTTGTTGTATGGCAAGCAAAGCCGGTGTCGACTATTCTGCCAATGTCTAAAGTGAGTTGAGAAACCAAGTGTGCATGAAAATAAAAATAAAACAATTATATGAAGAAAAAAAAAAAAAAAACTAATAAAACTCTTCGATTGATTGATACTGTTGAACAAAATGTAGATCTTGTTGGATTAGTACGGGACTGAAACAAACAAAAAATAAATAAATAAATAATATAAATGTTAAAACATAAAATATACGCATACCACAACCACATAAAAGTAATAGTTCATAACTTTATGTTATTGTGACGGATGAAGGTCATCAGCGCCACAAGCAGATCTTGAGAGGAATATGTTAGTAAGGAGGAAAAATTTGTCGGAAGAGGGATCTTAAATTTAGGGAGGCGACTATATAAATCTAAAGGTGGAATGTTGTTCGAGCACTCAAAGAAGATGTGGTCCAGAGTGCCCTCTTCCAACCCGCACTCGCAGAGAGAGGAGTCCCGAACACGGATTTTGCGCAAAAAAACGGGAGTACAACTAAAACCTAAACGAATTCGACAAAGAACGGATATAACGGTTCTGGAGACTTTTTTGTAACTGTGGAACCAAGGCTTTGTTTTTATGACTGGTTGTACTGCATAATAAAACTTCCCCTTTCTTCTTCCAGTGATATTCCATTGTTCCTGCCATGAAGATTGGAGCTTAACTTTTGGAAGGCTCAACAAGTCGTATCCCTGATGAGTATTGTGGGTGAGATCAGCTACTGCTGATGAGCAAGCATCTTTGGCCAAAGCATCAACGAACTCATTGCCCTTAATACCACAATGACTAGGTATCCAAACTAACTGAACCTCTCTTTGACTAATAAAACAGGATAATAAAGACTTTTTAATTTTTAAAACAAGGGAGCTGTGCAATTTACTTTTGAAAGGGTTTTGTATTAAGGCTTGCAAAGAGCTAAGAGAGTCTGTGAAAATTACGGCTTTGTCAATATTTTGGTGTGACTCTATGAAAAGACAAGCTTCCAATAAAGCCACACACTCGCCCGTGAACACAGAAGACTCCTTAGGGCATTTGTACTGTAGAATTATTCTGGAGCTTTGGTAATAAACCGCAGCGCCCGTGCAACTCGGATCATTAAATTTTTAAGCATCTGTAAAAAACCTCTGAAATCCAGTCCAACGTTCCCCCAACGCCGCATTGAAAGCCGAATCCGCTGAAGGGGACTTTTTGGAAATACCAATGTCAAAGAAAATTTTTGGAATGAAACATAAGACTTCATAGGGAAAGTTAAAAAGAGGTAATCTGGGATACTGTTCTATTGGACATTCTAAATTATTAATTTGACGAAATGCTTTTAGAATTAAGGGAATTTCTTTGTTTTTCCAGTAATTTGAGCTTCTGCATATGGCATCTAACTCATTCAACCTTGCTAAAAGAGGATGGGAAGATCTAGATGATAACCTAGCCACAAAACGGGAGCATAGATACTGCCGTCTCAGGGCCAGGGGAGGTTCAGCACACTCAACCTGCAGCGCGTTAACGGGAGAAGACTTCATACAACCAGAGATGATCCGAAGGCATTTTGACTGAACCCTATCCAGTCCAGCCAAATCACCCTTGTTGCAAGGAACTAAATGGAACGTACCATAGTCTAAAACACTCCTAATTAAGGCGTTATACACTAATTTCATAGTATAGGGGTGGGCACCCCACCAGACACCCGCGAGAGCTTTTAAAATAGAAACAACCCTTTCACATTTTTTAATTAATAAATTTATATGATGTTTACCATTTAATTTTGAATCTAAAAAGACGCCTAAAAACTTTACTTTATTAACTAATGGAATATTTTGACCTAAAATGTCGATTGAGATGTGCGGGATCAATCTTTTGCGAGAGAAAATTACTGCCGAACTTTTCGGTGCGGATAATGACAGACCATGGCTTAAAAGCCAATGGTTCAAAGAGTCCAAAGAGAGGCATAGAGATGACGCAGCGTCTACGATGGAGGAATCTGTAACATACAAGACTAAGTCGTCGGCGTATTGGAGGATGTGACAGTTATTATTTAGGCAGGAGCCAATGTCCACTGTATACAAATTATAAAGAAGGGGGCTCAGAACAAATCCTTGTGGTAGTCCCTTCCAAGTCTGCCTTTCATCGAAATCCTCGCCCTGGACTCTCAGAACCAAAGAACGAGACATAAGAAGTGCACAGATGCATTCGATCATCTTAACCGGGAGACTCAGCTGGTGCAGTTTCTGCCTGAGAACGGGAAGAAGAACGTTGTCGTATGCAGAGGAAATGTCTAGGAAGGCGGCAACAACGGATTCGTTTTTGGAAAACGCTAAGCGAATATCCGCAACTAAAACGCCAACACTATCCATTGTGCCGAGCCCTTTCCTGAAGCCAAATTGGTAGTTCGGCAGTAAATCCCTCGATTCGACTATCCATTCAAGTCGATTTTTAATCAGGTGTTCCAATAATTTGGCCAAGACTGAGGACAAAGCAATTGGTCTAAAGCCGTTCGGATCATCAACATGTTTGCCTGACTTCAATAGGGGAATAATGATCTGTAACTTCCACTGATCTGGAACCCAACCATTGCTATAACAAAAATTAATGATATTGAGGAAGTAGAGTTTAGCCTTGTCTCCAGAATGAATTATAAAAGAATATGGTACTCCGTCCATACCGGGGGCTGAGTCCCGGACATGCCTGAGCACCACATTCAGTTCCTCTAAAGTAAATGGCACGTCAAGTGGATCCTCTGAAATATTTTGCAGGGACATATTGAAACATTCAGAAGATAAAGGAACATAGGGTGGAGCAATTTTGTCAAAAAAGAATTCTGCTGTTTCCCTAGAAATTGGTGAAGAGATTGATGGGAAGCATCCACGTCTAAACCTATTGATGTTCCTCCAGACTAACGAGATTGGAGTAGAGGGAGATAAGGAGGTACAGAACTTAACCCAACCCGAACGTTTCTTCTTGCGAAGGTGGCGTTTGGCTCTGGCATTAAACCGCAAATATGTCAATAGATTTTCGGTGCTCATATCCGCATTGTAGCATTCCTCTGCCTCAACCCTATCCCTGATTGCCGAAGTACATTCTGGGTCCCACCACGGGGGCGAAGGTATTTTGCCTCGGGCACTGTTTTTCAATGGAAAGCAGGAATCCGCACTAGAAGTGATGGCTGTAACAAACCCCTCATAACAGCTCTTGGCATGGCAGTGACCAGAAGGATCTAATAAACTTGAATTTAAATTTGGAAGATTGTTAATTTTATCCTCCAATAATGATACAAATTTTGCCCAATCTGGTTTGGACAGGTTGTATTTCAAAAGTGGAGGAGAAGTTTTCTCTAAATAAGTCTTATTAACCAAAGATATGACAATAGGGTAATGGTCACTACCATGCGACAAGGTCGTACATTCCCAATGGGTCGAAGCTGCCAACTCAATTGAGCAGAAAGTTAGGTCAACACAGCTCTTTTGTTGACCGGGAAGAGATCTGCGTGTTGGGCAACCATCATTTAAGATGCACAGATCCAGATCGTCCAAAATCTCAACCAAAGCTACACCAAAGGCATCACAACGTTCAGACCCCCACCTATAATGATGGCAGTTAAAGTCACCCATGACCAGTATCGGTCCATGGACATTAGCAAAAATGTTTTTTAAAGCAATGAAAAAGTCATGGTGGGGATGAGCAATATAAATAGAAAACACTGTGATGCCCTCTACCCTTCCTGCGGCAATGCTCATATCACCCGTAAGTAGAGGTAAAGCAAAAGGCGAAAGTGAAACCCGATTGTTGACAAAGAGAGCCGACCCTCCATAGCCATCAGGTCTGTCACATCTGAGGATGTTAAAGTGTGGTATACGGAAGCTAAGACTTGGAATGAGCCAAGTCTCAGCTATGGAACAAGCCAATGGCTTGTATTTATTCAAAAGAAATATGAGGTCGTGCTTTTTATGCCACACGCTCCTCACATTCCACTGAAGGAAAACTTGGCGAGACGCCATTTCTGATATCTAAAAGTAGAGTAATAAGTTGGTTGGCAACGTTGGACGGTGATTGAGTATTAGAAGCAGAAGAAGAAATAAGAATAGGTAAGAGTTTAATCAGTAGGTCAATAATAGAAGAAGTACTATTATTGGAAGAGTCATTATTATAATTGAGAGCGCAGCCATTAGGCTGTGAAGATTGGGGAGAACTAGTTATTTGTTGATGTGCAGCTTTATCATATGATGGGGAAAGGGGGGCATGGGTCCTGGGCTTGAGAGTTACAGTTTTCCGATAGGACTGAGAAATTGGAGTCTTGGTGATATTTGCATAATTTCGGGAAGCTGTAGGAATAATTTTGCTAGCCTCAGCGTATGGAATACATTTTTCAGCCATAGTAGTCTTAATGGCCTTCTGTCTACCATGCTCGGGGCATGACTTACTATTAGCGAAGTGATTACCCGAACAAAGCGCACAGAATGCCTCAGCCTCAGAAAGATTGCAACCATCACCTGGGTGATCGTGGCCACACTTACTGCAGCGTGGTTTAGATCTGCAAATGGTTGATACATGTCCGAATCTGCAACAGTTGCGACATTGGATTGTAGGGAATATGTACTGTCCAACAGGAAGGGATGTATAGCAACAGTAAATCCTTTGGGGTAAGACTTGGCCATCAAAAGTGATGACACAAGTTTCAGTGGGTTTCCACTCATTAATATTGTCTTTCTGAATTTTACGGTTAATACGGCGGACTTTGAGTATTTGCCCACATCCCGCGGGCACAGACAAATATGTTATAGCCTCTTCTTCAGAAATGTCAGAGGGAACCCCAGTAACAACACCCATTCTAGTTATATTATATGTTGGAATTGAAGCAGAGTATCTATATTTGGACAATAACGGGTTAACTAAGAAAGAGTTAGCATCCTGAGGGGAAGCAAACTCTATGGACACACGGTTTCTGCCAACTCGATTAACACCACCACGAACAATGTTCGCAATGTTGTAACTTAGAAGGAACTTGCCAAAATTAACGGGGTGAAGGGTGGTGCCTGCGTTTGGTTGGGTCTCTATGCGGGAGACATGAACAACATATGGGGCCTTATCCATTACTGAGTACTTGATACGACCAATTTGACTTTTTTGCTGCTTGCTTGGAGGACTGGGTGACAGAATTACCTCGTCACTGGGACGTTTGCGTGAAGTTTGGGGTGATTGAGAAACATCCATCTCTGTAATGCTACAGACAACATCCGCAAATTGGGATAGTGGATTCGGAGATAAAGGCGTTGAGGCACCTGGGATGTCCGGGGGGTCAGGATCGGGGGGTTTGTTTACATCCATATTGGATAAAACGAGAATAAAATAAGACAGACACAATACAAACCTGGTTACGAACACAAGGACCACACACTTAAAGAAAAACAAGTCACAAAAGTATCAACAAACACTCAAAAATAGCAAAAAATTCTAAACACACGTGCTAGCCAAGAACACCGTGGCGAGAATCCTCGTCAAAGCTGTAAACTCGGACTAAATATCCGCTGTAAATGTCAAGCCAAGACCTGCTGACTGACGTTGTCATTGTCACGTCATTTGCCACAGGGCTGCCATCCCTAAAATATAAATAATGCTTGTAGAACATTTTATTTTTCAACACTTATTTTAAAAAAAAACGGGCGGCTGTAAAAAAAAATTAAATGCCCATAGTCGTCAAAATAATTACCTTCTTTCAGCCTATATAGGTCAGAAGGCAGTTTAAATTTTCAATTATTTTAGTACCTAGCCCCATACATTTCGTGAACGTCTCCTTTCCAACACATTTACTCAAAAATGCATTTACGAAGCCTGTGTACATTGTTCGAAAGTTAAAAATTACGCACCATACAACGGAATGTGCGGTAAAATAGGTACTCTCACCTAAGTACATGTTTTACCGCACCCTCCGTTGTATAGCACCGTGCGTATCCTTTACGTTTTTTTTTTAATTTCCATAAAAAAATATATAACAAGGAGTTTCAAATTACGAGAATAAATAAGCTGAATGATCGAACCTCCTTGGAAGCGCTTTTGCGAAGATAAGACGAAAGATTTAGTACTAATTTTCACCACGCACACGTGGTGTCATTTGCAAATTCGCGCCATTTTCATATTAGAAACGTCAAAGATTGTTGCGACTTCCGACTGATATTTATAAACAAAAAAGTAATAATATGAGTTCAAGCGAAGTATCCGATATTAATATGGAATCTACTCCACCTGATATCTTGAATGAGCCGCCCAAAATCGCGTGAGTGCTATTTAATGATTTACAATAATTTTATATCATGGAAGACTCGTAGAAATACTCAATCATTCTCTTAAAATGTTTTGATGGCTTGTTTCATTACCTATTTTACTGTTTTCTCGCAAATGTGTTGAAAAACGTTGTATGACACACCGGCGGAAATTGGTATTTACAAACTCGTGACTATGGTAAGCCCGAGACGTCTACTCGTTTGTAAAAACCACCTTACCGCACTAGTATCATAAATAACTATTTCGGTTACTTGATTTGCCAAGTCCCCGATTGCGAATAGCTGTCGGAAGAATAGCGGTCGTAAATTGTAAAAAAAACAGGTTTCGGATTTGTGAACAGGCGTTTGGAGGACTCCTTCGTTAACATGGATTGATGTTCGATTCGGTAAGGAAGCGTATCGAATGTTTTTGAATAGATAAGCAGTTTGTTGATGTAGTCGTATGCATTCGTGGAGGTGAGTGCAAGAGCAGTGGACGCCCAGTGTTAACGGCCACGACTTACGAGTTGTAGGTGGTGGATTCGACCCAGTCAGGCGCTTTACTTTGTGTAAATTATTTCATCACTACTGCTCTCAAAACGGTGACGGAAAACATCGTGAGGAAGCCCTAGAACCAAATGATGCCCTAAAAATTCCCCTCTCTGTGAGGGGATGTCACGTGTCGTCACACGTGACATCCCCCCACAGAGAGGAGGCCTGTGTCCCACCCGTGGGAATATTATAGGCTGATTATGCATTCGTTGAGGGGATGGTTTTAGTTTTTATAAAACACATCTTATGGTACATAAGACATTTATTTCTCAGAAACAGAATACAATTTATTCACTTAAAAAGTGAGAAACACTGGTTGGAAACCAATAAACGTTTCTTAGAACGAGTATCGAAACGCCGATGCTTGAGTTAAAAGTAGGTACAATATTGTTAGTCATTGACTTATCACTATGTCAATAAAATAAACTTTTCTAACAGACACCGAATTTAAGATGTTTTTAGGGTTCCATACCCAAAGGGTAAAACGGGAACCCTATTACTAAGGCTCCGCCGTCTGTCTGTCTGTCTGTCCGTCTGTCACCAGGCTGTATCTCATGATCGGTGATAGCTAGAGAGTTGAAATTTTCACATATGATGTATTTCTGTTGCCGCTATAGCAACAAATACTTAAAACCAGAATAACATAAATATTTAAGGGGGCTCCCATACAACAAACGTGATTTTTTTGCTCGTTTTTGCTCGATATTGATAACGGTAATAGGTAGACGCTTGAAATATTCACAGAATATTTAGTTATATATTCACTTTAAAAATCAATAATTAAATTAAAAGAAAACAAATATTTAGGGGGGGCTCCCATACAACAAGCGTGATTTTTTTTTGCCGTTTTTATAGATAATGGTACGGAACCCTTCGTGCACGAGTCCCACTCGCACTTGGCCGGTTTTTTTATTTTTACTAAATGAAGGTAATCTGCAAAAAAATATCGAGATCATCTTTCCCAAAGAAACCTTAGTCGAACGTAAACTTCGTTAACCCTTAATTACTCGCGCGGGGTCTGAAAGCCCCCGGTCGGTATTTAAGCATTCATATTTCTGAGATTTTTACGTCTACCGGCTTTTCCTTCCCGTTAGCTGCTTAAATATTATACTGACCTTTAATTATAATCAGAAGTTGATTTTTCTAGAATTCAATGTTTTATTAGTAATCAAAAATCGAAGTCTATCAGACCCCGCGCGACTGATAATGTATATATACATAACATAACATCACGCCTGTAAATCCCCGAAGGGTTAGGCAGAGGCGCACTTATAGTACACCCACATTTCGCCAGTTATGTTTAAGTCGCATGTTATAGGGGGCGAGCCTATAATTGCCATCATTGGGGCACAAATCCAGACTCCGGGCTGCTACTGAGAAATTCCTGGTGGAAAAACCCAATAAACACTTTGCCCGAACTGGGAATCGAACCCCAGACCTCGTGCTCGCCAGTAGCGTTTGCGACCACTGGACCAACGAGGCAGTCCAATGTATGTATATATATGTATATTGGCGCGAGTAAGTTAATTTGAATTTAATAAAAAAAAAAAAAAAAAAAAAAAATTATATTATATTATTATTTATTTTTTAATTTTTAACCCTATCAGGGTTATACGCTCCATGGCTAATTATCTAAATGGCTAATTAGCTACATAAAAATAATAATAAACTCAGTGTTGTCAACTAGTATTTTGTACGGTTTTCATTCTGATTAAAAGCATCCACACGCGAAAAAATGCCAAACGACTTCTCCGTCAATTGTGGACCGATTTTGAAAATTCATTTTTTATAGTAAATTTGTCGCCGGGGACTGATCGACACTTCGCGGGACCGGAGGGCTGGCTCGTTCTTTGCCCAGGATTAGCATTGCCATCCAATGTGCCAGTCTTCTGGACATGTTTCCGGATGACAGCGAAGTGGAGGAGTATGTATTTCGACGCCCAACTGTCCTTTTGTTCTTGTTCATGTGTCTTTAGTTAATTGTTTAATTTAAACTTAGTGTAATAAATAGTCGTATTCTAACTAATATTATAACTCCGTCGCTAGTCTAGTGGTCGCAAGCGCTACTGCTGAGCATGAGGTCCTGGGTTCGATTCCCAGGTCGGGCAAAGTGTTATTGGGATATTCCATTAAGAATTTCTCAGGAACAGCCCGGAGTCTGGATTTGTGCCCGGTTGATGGCAATAGGCTCGCCCCCTATTACATGGGGCTTAAACATAACTGGCGAAATGTGAGTGTACTATAGGTACACCTCTGCCTTACCCTTCGGGGATTACAGGCGTATTGTTATGTTTATGTTATTATAAACGCGAAAGTGGGTTTGTTTGTTTGTTACGCTTTTACGCTAAAACGGCTGAACAGAAGGGTCAACTATGACCTGGAATAAGACATAGCATACGTTTTTATCCCGGTATTCTCACAAAGAGAGCTATTCTCACACGAGATTTATGCGGCCGAAACCGCGGGGCGCTGGTAGTATAACTATAAAACCGACCTTTCCCAGCAATTACAATACATTAAAACCATTAAATCACCCGATCCGTTAACATCAATAATTCATTAACGTTACAGCGAATAATAACACGATCGACAACGCAAAATTATGTAAAATGGCCGCCAAGTGTTACAAATATATGTATTAAAACAATTAGGCGATGATTTTCAGTACATCGGTGCGCATTCACAGGGGGATGGTAAATGATCGATGGTCGAGATAACGGTACAGTTGGTGTGTGGTGCGGAGTATAAGCGAAAACGGAGCGAGTGCAAAATATATTTGTATGAATTTGTGTGATAAAGATTGAGTAGAGCTCAGGTATCTTTAACAATTGGTACAGGGGAGACCCCCTAAAGACCCCCTCCGAAAATAAATTCGAAGTATCGGCCGAATGTTCGGTCGTTTCCTGACTACGGATAACTATGGCTAAGGTAAAAAAACAAGTGCGAGTCTGACTCGCGCACGAAGGGTGTCGTACCATTATCTATAAAAACGGCAAAAAAATTACGTTTGTTTTATGAGAGCCCCCCTTAAATATTTGTTTTATTTCAATTTAATTATTTATTTTTAAAGTGAATATATAACTAAATATTCTGTGAATATTTCAAGCGTCTACCTGTTGCCGTTATCAATATCGAGCAAAAACGAGCAAGAAAATCACGTTTGTTGTATGGGAGCCCCCTTAAATATTTATTTTATTCTGTTTTATAGTACTTGTTGTTATAGCAACAACAGAAATACATCATCTGTGAAAATTTCAACTGTCTAACTATCACGGTTCATGAGTTACAGTCTGGTGACAGACGAACAGACAGACAGACAGACGGCGGAGCCTTAGTAATAGGGTTCCCGTTTTACCCTTTGGGTACCCTAAAAACGGTAGTCAAAGAGATAAGAAAAGCCAAAAATGTGACTTGAAGTCGAGTAAGGACTCAAAGTCAAAAAAGATAACTTTGGAAGTCAAGAAACGGCTGAACATTCGCCCGATACTTTGGATTATCGCTTCGGAGGCCCCTCTGTACGTGGCCTTTGATACAGTATACAGGGTGGATTTTTGAGATGGGGCAGTAAGGGCAGCTACCTTAACCGTTGCAGTTACAGGAAAACGGTCTTACGAGACTGTCCTTAACTTTTTGAGAAATTTTGATCTACATTCACAGATATCAAAAAAAATGTACAGTCGGCAGGAAAATGGGTAGTTTTCACAAAAACTTTTTTTATGCCAATCGATCCTGTTTCTTATAAGGATCAAAAACCTCTATTGGACCAACTGAGGTTTGAGTACTAGAAAAGTCAGAAATCGCAAAAAACTTTTCCCATACATTTCGTAGGAAATGAGACTCCAACTTAGTTTTTTATGATGGACCGCTACAATGAAGACTGGCCGAAATAAACAAAAAAAAAAAACTTTGAATTTCGAACGAATACGCGTCATAAAATTAAAAGCCCACTTTTTTTTAAAAAGATTAACCGTGGAGTTTCTTGCCGGCTCTTCTCCATAGGAAACGACCAATTGGAACCGTGCACCTAGCTTCTGAAGTTGCATAAGTGCCCATAGGTTTATGTGAAATATTTTTTTTTGATTTGTTTAATGTAAAAATATTTAAAAAAAAATCATATGTCAGTAAATATTTTTATTACTTTTATGAATGATTAGTAGTCATTGGATATATGAAGTGGGCCGCCGTTGTAAGACGATTAAAATGCCACGGTGTATATTATGGAGTTTTTGACACATACCGTACATGACAGAAAATACGCTCTGCTATACCGAACTTTTTCTGATAGTCTGTGTGCTATACTGTACCTACATAGTTTTAAAAATACAGCAGGCTCTACTTAACCCCCGGCGTCCACGCAATTTCACAAAATTTACAAACTCAAATCGATATATAATAAAAATTAATGGTTAAAAGTACGAGAACGGCTGGACCAGTACGGCATTTTTTTTTTTAATATTCTTTGACGTCCGACGAAAGTTCTTATGAACAGAAAAAATTGAAAAGTCGTCGTGAAAATTGGAAAAACTGAAAATGCATTTTCTATGTGAATTTTTGTATGAATTATTGAAAGTCAGTGGGGTCAGCTAGTCACCAATAAAAACTTACCACTCAAAACCAATCACAAACTGCAACCATTAAAATACTAGTGCTGTGACATTGAGCACCCTAATTACGTAACACAATTTGAATCACAATCCGTGACTTTTGAAGGATATTGCTAATCCATTGCGTCATAAGGTTGAAACATTCGTCTGCTCAACAACGTAAATAACGCAATGGACGTGGGTGACCTGTCAAAATGAAACCCATTGGGATCAATTGTCATTTTATTTTGTAACTGCCCCGCTGGTTTCTCATTGGGGATTCGAGTTTGGAACAGGTTACTTTCGAGAAGCATCTCGTGAACGATGGGCTGTATTAAAGCTGTTATTAACCTTCGGGAATTAATTGCAGACCATTAACCAATCTTAGTCGGGTTTACTGGCATCCAAAATACTGTTTTAGTCCCTGAGCCTCCGTCACAACAGCCACGTGGACGCAGGAAGCACAATATTCGTTTAAAAAAAATATATAACATAAATAAAATATTGGAACTGAGCCACCAAACTGTTGGAGCACTTTCAAATGGTTTTATATTTTAATATTAAATGAACAGCAAGCTTAAATATAAAGAGCAATATTTTGTTTTTTATTTAATTTGAGTCGACTGAGACAATTCAGTATCATTTGTGTGTCCATGGAGTTTCTTGCCCATTTTTCTCCATAGGCACCTACCAAGCTTTGGAATAGGTAACTTCATCTTTCTGACCTACCGACTCCTTGACAAATAAAAAGTGTCTAAAAATGGTTTAATTGAATTAAATATCTTGGTTTACGCAATATTAATTAATTAACAAATGATTTTTATTTCGCAATAAAGAATCCATAGAGTGTTACTAACATAATATTAAAACAACTTATTATCTAGTGTTACTACCTATAACCCTCCGCACAAACTGCTTTACAATTGGAAAGCTGACACTCTCCGCTACAGTTCTCAGGATGCTGTTGGGACTGCCTCTTGGTCTCCTCAGTAGTGAAGCTGTTTTCTTGCTGACAATCGCGTGAAACATTTCCGACGCGCTGCAGTAGCGAGGAAGTCTTAAGAACATCCTGATACCATTATTGTACTGGACGCGAAGGACATCCAGTGATCTTTTGTCGTAATTGACCCATAGATTAATCGTGTACAGACTCTGGCAGTAAGCCTTGAAAATTGTGATTTTTACTAGGTCTGTACACCGAGCAAATTTACGAGCCAACATGTTGCACCGGACAGCGAGTGCCCTGCGCTCCCTCTCTATATCTACATAGTCCTTAAGGTCGTCGGAAAGAAAGTGACTTAGGTTTTTAAAAGTAGATACCCTTTTCATTACTGACCCATTTATAAGTAGCTCGGGTCACCTATCCACGGCTTTTGCCGCCGACATTAAAGATCAAATTTACATTTCTTCTTATTATTCTACAACTACAACTCTCTGATTATTCTAAATATTCGGACTAAAACAGTTTTTGAATGTATGTAAGTTTTTATAAAGCTACGTCTAAATATTACGGCAAACGTCAGACAGTCGGCTGCGCTAGTCAAACGATGCAATTGGGACACGCTGTATATAAACAAAGCATTTCGCATCCATGTATGCATGGTATGGTGCTGTTCAATACTTTTACTAGAATTTTAAATACACAGGGTGGATAAAATAACTTGGACTTTCTTGCCCATTTTTCTCCATAGGCACCTACCAAGCTTTGGAATAGGCACCTTCATCTACTTTAAATATCGATCCCCATCATTTCGGCGGAGGCGAATCGATATTTAAATATGATAAAAACAAAAAATTAATTTATTGACGACTTTTTTGTGAAGTCATCGCCCGCAGTAAGCGTAAACACTTGTTCGATATCTAAATACGATGAATTAAAAGAAAACAGATTTTCACAACTCATACTTATTCAAATATCCACACTAGCAGCGCAGTCTAAACATTTATAAATTGTTGTGTTTTTGCTTCGATTTTTTTTTTTCGTATTTTGTAAACTTTATCCTTATACTAGCTGCACCCCGCTGCTTCATCCACATTAGGCTGCCTGTCCACCGGAGCGGAGCGAGGCTGCGAAACGGATAAATATTAACCAATAGGATTACAAATCCCTGTCCAATTGCAATCCTATTGGTTAATATTTCTCCGTTTCTAAGTCTCGATCCCGTAGGAATATCGGTATAAAAATAGATATACAAATGAGGATATCCTATGTCCTCCAGCTCATGGTCTACCCATGTGTCAAATTTCACTTAAATCCGTTCAGCCATTTTAGCGTAAAATCGTAAAGGCTCTTACAGACTCACGCGATATCGCGGGCGCGACGCGACATTACGAGGGCTGCACTAAAAGTATCGGGAATGGAATATTTCCACTGTTCCTGTCATATTAAAATCTTTTTAATTGAAAACTCCTTGGTTTTAAAAATCGAATACCATTTATTTATTTAAAAAAAGATTCTCGGTCTTGCCACAAGGTTTTGTCAAACTTGTTTAGTCGTTGAGAAAATGGAATTGACTCGAGAAAATTCAAGAGCGATGATTTATTATGACTTTCGAACTGGTTTAACACAAAAACAGTGTGTTGACCGGATGATTTCTGCATTTGGTGATGAAGCCCCATCCAAAACCACAATTTATCGCTGGTTTGCTGAATTTCAACGTGGACGTGTCAAGCTCAGTGATGATCCCCGTCAAGGTCGTCCAAAAACTGCAGTCACCCAAGAAAACGTTGATGCTGTGCGTAAGCTGATTGAGGAAGATCGACATGTGACATACCGCGAAATTCAGGCAACTTTAGACATTGGCATGAGTCAAATACAAATAATCTTGCATGAACAATTAGGTATAAAAAAGTTGTTTTCCCGATGGATACCGCATTCGCTCTGTGAAGAGCAAAAAGCGGCTCGCGTTACTTGGTGCGTCAGAACTCTCGAAAGATTCCACGCAGGATCCTCAAATGCTGTATACAACATTGTATCAGGTGACGAATCCTGGATATACGCGTACGAACCCGAAACAAAAAACCAGTCACGAGTTTGGGTGTTCGAAAATGAGTTAAAGCCAACAAAAATTGTTCGTTCACGGAGTGTTCAAAAAAAATGGTGGCCACGTTTGTCTCCAAAACCGGCCATGTTACGACTATTCCTCTTGAGGGACAAAGAACGGTTAATGCAGAATGGTATGCTAGCATTTGTTTGCCACAGGTCGTTTCTGAAGTCCGTAAAGAGAACTGCAACCGCCGCATCATCCTCCATCACGACAATGCGAGTTCTCACACCGCGCACAGAACAAAAGAGTTTTTAGAGCAAGAAAACATAGAATTATTAGACCATCCGCCGTACAGCCCCGACCTAAGCCCTAATGATTTCTATACTTTCCCTAAAATAAAGAATAAATTGCGTGGACAGAGATTTTCATCACCTGAAGAAGCTGTGGACGCCTACAAAACGGCCATTTTGGAGACCCCAACTTCCGAATGGAATGGTTGCTTCAATGATTGGTTCCATGTGTTCCAAAATGTGTCAAATTTCGCGGAGAGTACTTCGAAAAGCAATAAATACATTTTTAAATAGTAATGTTGTGTCACTTCCTTGATTCCCGAAATTTTCAGTGCCGCCCTCGTATTAGGACAATTTCTTTGTCGGTGCCTGTCGCGCCCACGATATCGCGTGAGTTTGTAAGAGCCTTTACAAATAAACAAACTCAATTTCGCATTTATAATATTAGTTAGGATTTCGACACAAATACTCGTATACATATATTTATTCGCCCCAAAGGGGTAAGAAGACATTTTGTAGAAAATACTAGTGTCAAAGTATAACTATTGTTCAACGAAAAAATACCACCTTTCCTGAACACTGAGTCAACTTGATTAAAATTAAAAAAGAACTATATACTGTGGAATGTATCGCCGTCCTTGTCACATACGTAGTGCGGTATATAGCCGACCTTGTCAGCAGGTTTTTGTACCGGGACTTAATTAAAGTCATTCGGTTGGTTTACAACGGCGGCAACATATTTTGTACTGCGGTTGTTATTGGTACATTAATTATGGCGGAAAATTTATTATTTAAAGGATTAACCTCAGGGGGTCACTCGTGAAGGTGTGTTTTTGTGGGAAATATCTGGTGTTACTTTGTTACTGTAAATGCCTGCTGTGAAATGGATGTAGGTTGAAATTGGGGTTTCCACAAAGTGGTTACAATACTGCCAGCCAACACTTCAGCGTGTGAGAGTACTCTAGATATGTTGCCTTGTCAAATTTTCAACATAAAATCGTTTCTGTACTCTCAATTATACATGGAATTCATATGGAAAGTTATAAAAATAACCGAAAAAAAAAAACTTAGCCGCTGATGATGAGATACTGTTTTAATAACATAACTTTAACTAAAAGTGGGTGGTGATTAATACATTTCAGATATTAAAATTCAAGCCGTGCGACTAAATGACTAAGTGAGCGACTAGAAATACAGAGAGTGTGCTGATATTGAATCATTTGGGTTAGGTTAGGTTAGAACAGTGACCATTAACGCGCGAAGGCGAGCGAGCGAAGCGAGCGTGCTGCAGCAGCGGCCGCCGAGCGCCAGATTTCCCTCTATTCTTGGTGAATCATTGGGGTTAGATGAGGTTGTGAATATGAAAATTAGGTCCACTGAACGTTATAAATATAAATAAAAGCTTCTCATTTTGTATTTTAAGTAACTCAAATGAATGTTTGGAAGTTGCTGTACTGTTGATTTCTCGTCACTCGCAGTCAGTCGCTCACTTAGTAATACTATAACGCAAATTCATTATTTTTGTCACTTAAAACTTTAATTTACAGTCACTCGTTTAAATACTACCCAATTCATATTAGCAGGGAAGTTTAAAAAACTAGAGACTTGACATTATAGGATTAATATATTTTTAGATAAATAATAAATATACCTTGATATATCTGACGGCGCAGCAAGTGGCATCGTCTATTTTTTTTGTTACGAAGTTACTGGAATCTCCGAAAAGGTCGGTTAAGAGTGACACTTGCTGGTGACAGTAACTCTAGCAGAGCGTCGCATCGATGGTTACGTGGCGGCTGTCTTCTGATGACATCCCGAAAGATGTGAACGGAGCCGCTGTCGTACCACGTCCATGATGAACTGCTATATTCCGGTACAATCCTGATGATATTGAAGCTGCTGAACCACTAATACGATGATCACTTCTGGATAAGGCTACTCTGCGCCGTTATATACAATATTAGTTTTAGTATATGCGAAACCCGAAACACGTGTCTAGTATTTTTATGTAAAGAACAAAATATCAAAACTGTATCATGAAAAATCACAAAGTTATAAGGTTGTTATGTTACTGGGTTGTCCGTAAAAAAACATGCTAACGGCGCCCCCGCGCCGGTCGTCTTGCGCTCATTGATAATAATTTGGCAGTAGGTACCTAACCTAACCTTTTTTTTTTGTTGCCGGGGTGGAAAATCCTCATGGATGTCCTCCGCCCTGGGGTGGGCGGAGGGGTCTGTCAGACTCTTACTGACTAAAAACCACCCCGGTGTTCCCTTCCCACACTTGCACCGGGGATCTTGGGAGCTAGTATTACTTCCGTGATCCCCGGCTAGTGCCGGCCCGTCTCTGCGGGCCACCTCAAGTCTGCGGGGGGGTGAGGTGTTAGACCCCCCCGCGACGTCTCAAAGGGGCGCGCGTGGAACACTACGCGCCGCCACCTCGGGTCCAGTGTGATAGGGGGTGGCGGACGTCCCCGAGTCCGCCGTCCCTGGACCCATTTAGGGGGGCCGGAAGAGGGCATTATCTGCCCTCTGCCGACGCCCGGTGCGCCTGCTGCGGGCCGGGTGAGCGGACGAGATCTCCCGCTCCCTTTCCGCAGCCTCCTTCTGCGACACGACTGTTTCGCAGAAGGATACCACCGCGTCCCAGGACTCCTCGCTGCCGGCCATCGACTCGACCACGGCCGGCAGCGACAGGTCACTGCCTACTCCTGAGATGAGGGCACGGCGAGGCTCCTCCCAAGTGGCACACTCTGCCAGCGTATGCCGCGCCGTGACCTCCCGGCAGTCGACGCAGTGGTGACACCGGGCGTCCGGCTCCCTGTTTATGCGACACAGGTACTTCCCGAAGCAACCATGCCCCGAGAGCACCTGCGTCACCCGAAACGACAGAGAGCCGTGCGTCCTCCCGAGCCAGGGCTCGAGTACCGGCCGGACCGCCTCGATGGTGGCGAGGCCGGCGGTAGGGCGTGAAAGCCTGTCCCGCCATTCCGCCACCAGGGCTGCGCGAAGCTGTGACCGACGCAACTCCACATGTCGCTGCATCGGCCACTCGCCCCGCGCCCTCGCTTCCTCGCGCCACCGATACAGTAACGCGAGTACTTTCGCCTCGAGGTCCCAGGGCGGGGATCCGGCCAGTACGCAAGACGCCTCGTAGGAGATCGTGCGATATCCCCTGATGACTCTGACGGCCATCGCTCTCTGCGGCTTCCGCAGGACTGCGATGCTTCCGGCCGTCAGGTCAGCCGCCCAGATCGGGGCCCCGTAAAGGGCCATCGATCGCACGATCCTCACGTAGAGCCGCCTACAGGCGGCGCTCGGGCCCCCCAGATTGGGAAGCAGCGTTGACAACGCCCCAGCCGCGCCCAACAACTTGGGCGCCAGCCGCCGGAAGTGGGGGCCAAAATCCCATCGCCTGTCGAGCACCAATCCTAGGTAATTCATGGTGGACTCGACAGCGATTTGAGCCCCCCTACCTAACCTAAGTAATTAAATGGTGATAACATTTTCCATCACACTTAAATATTTTTGGGACAAAATAATTATAACATGGTGTAAAAATGATTGAAATCGATTCAGTTCCTTATTCTGAACAAACTATACTCAGGTTTCGCATATACTAAAAATAATGTTGTATATCAAATATTGTAATTAAAAAATAACGTGTGCCTTGTCACAATGCACGTCACACACAATGGATTAACCGAAATCTTCTTCTATAAGTTTTCTTTCATCTTTCGGGTGACTTCTATTGATTTTTGTTATCAAACTCATAATTACTGTTCCAATGATATTAACAAAAATCTATGAATTTTCTTCCGTAATATTTATCGTCAACATGTTTCTGTCTGTGAGGCGAGCACTTTTTGATTTTCCATTTTTTTATGGATTGCGGGCAAAAATCTCTCCGATGACTTTCGGGTAAAGGCTCTTACACACTCACGCGATATCGCAGGCGGGACAGGCACTGACAAAGACAATTCCTTTGTCGGTGCATGTCGCGCCCGCGCTATCGCGTCTGTTTGTAAGAGCCTTAATACGATTCATTATCATCTTAATACATCGTTATTTCCTAGGTACGTATAAATCACAAAAGGAAAGAAAATTAGTCCGGGTTGTTGTCACCGTATACGGTGTAGGGGACTAGGAATATACCCCTGAATATACCTATATTATTATAAATTGGCTAGCTAAACTCCGCAGACGCCATATCGATATCTAAACACGATAAAATAGAAAGAGTTGATGTTTTTATTTGGGACGTCAACGACCTCTTTTAGTGTTGTTACTTGAAGTAGGATCAGAATGTTGGGCCACAAAAAGGATGAATGAAAGGCAATTGCAGGTAGCTGAGATGAGAATGCTAAGAGGACTGTGTGGTGTGACAAAAATGGATATAAGAAATGAGTACATAAGAGGAAGTCTGAAAGTGGCACCGGTGACTGAAAAGTTGTGCGGAAATCGGTTGTCATGGTATGGGCATGTGATGCGGAGGAATGAGGAAAATGTCGTGAGGAAAGTTTTGAGTATGCATGTCGATGGCTATAAGAGTAGGGGAAGGCCAAAGAAACGATGGATGGACTGTGTGAAAGATGTTATGGCTAGAAAAGGAGTGACTACCGAGATGACGACTAATAGAGAAGTATGGAAGAAAGGGACATGTTGCGTCGACCACAAATCAATTGGGATAGGGGCAGGAGAATGATGAATGACTTGAAGTAGCAGTTGAGAAAAACTGTTTTATTACGTTTAATCGTGTTTAGATATTCACGTCTGTGAAGTTAACACAAACAAAAAACTGATTTTTTAATTTGATATTTCAAGTGACTACGATTAAAAAATGGGGTCGATGCCCCCATAAAAAAACAACAAATTAATCTCTTTTTTGTTTTATCAAGTTTAGATATCCCATCGCGTCTGCGGAGTTTAGCTAGCTAATTTAATTTAATCCTGCATGTGGGTCATTATGATCCTTATTACAATTTATCTTATTTTTTAATTTCATCTCTTTTTTTAATTTTTTTGTCTTATTTTATATTTGTTTCTATAATTTTATCTGATTATCCGCCAGTGGCACGTAAGTCCATTAAATTTAATTCCCCATTAAAAGTAATGCTATCTTTATCTAACGGAACGTATCAGAAAGTGACAGCATTACTTTTAATGGGGAATTATAATTAATGGACCTACGTGCAACAGGCGGTATATCTAATTTTGTTAAATTGTATGTAAACCTTCTTTTATGTGTAATTACTAATATTGACCGATAACTTTTATGTGTGGTGCAAACTGTTAATATAAGTTGGTTATTATTAAACAAAAAAGAGGACTTCTTGGCGGGAAAGTGAAGCGTCATGTTAGCAGTTTTGTTTTATTTTCTAAAATATGTGTTTAGCTGAATATTAATGTGTAATAGTGGTGGATTATTAACCATTAAGTGTTCGTGAACCTACATTAGTGTAGGCAAATGAAACAAAACAGTGCAACATCACTTTCAGTTTTCTCAAGAAGTCTGCGCGAGATTTCAGTAAAGTGCCACGTCTTTACTAAACTCAAGGGGAGCGGGGCGGGATATCATCTATCATCTTTATCACGCATTGAATGGAGTTCATTTCATAATTTGTACTTGTTACCTAATTTTACATGACACTGGCTAAATGCACAAACAGTGCGAAGCCAAAAAGAAAAAAAAAAGTATTTGGGTTCGGCGCAACATGTCTTCTTCCACACTTCTTTATTAGAACTTTTATGTATAATTATAAAAACCAAATTGAAAACAAATTAAGATTGAACAAAATTGAAAATCTTATTAATCATGACTTAGGTAGTCATGATTAATAAGATTTTTCAAACCTTTTGACATTTAGATACTGCCTTTTCCCTAACTAAATTAATCTGTCTAGACCAACCACTTACCTTGAACAGTATTCTTCTAATAAGCTGAAATCTTTATAAATATTTAAAAAAAACCAGTCAAGTGCATGTCGGACCACGCGAACGGACCAGACGGATACGACAATGAAGGTTCCGTAGTTGGGACAAATCTATCCCAAGAACAAACTTAACATTGTAGTTGAAAAACATATTCCCCCATACATTACAACTGTACGCACAATATTGTGAGATTTACCATTCTATTTTAAGACCATAGACTTCTTATATTTTTATGGTTTTCCTGTAATCTATAAGTATAGCACTGTTTACTGTATTTTTTAATTTTAGGGTTAGTAGTTTCGGAGATAAGGGGAGAATGGTAAATTTTCATATTATATTTTCTTAAGCAATTAAAAAAAAAAACTTGACGCCCTAAGTAATCTCTTTCATTTGATACGTCACACGGTACAGTTCGCAAAACTTTTATTTAAATTGCCTTATTTGTCTCCTAAATGGGACCATAATCAAAAGTCATTTATTTACATAACACGTCCGAGTTTAAGTCACAGAAATTAATATGTGTAATTGTGTACCATAATCGGTCCATTAGATTCGGAGCAAATTGGATGTGACAGACAGACACAAGAGTGATCCTATAAGGGTTCCGTTTTTCATTCGGACATGCGGAACCCTGAAAATACTGTTTTCCACGCTCTACTTTGATGTTCTTAATATTTTATTAAGTATTTAATAATATTAATGAAACCCTGGCAAGGACTCATAACATCAATCAACAAAAAATTTATGAAATATTATAATATAAAATAAATCTACATTTTTAACATTATCTAGACTAGAGCTCATAATTTGTTCGACCGGGGAAGTAATACCAAGATTTCTATTACTAGGCAGATAATCACACTAATATTATAAGGCGAAAGTTTGTGAGTGTGTGTGTTTGTTACTTCTTCACGCTCAAACGGATGGACCAAATTTGATAAAATTTTGTATGGAGGTAGCTGACACCCTGGATACTTTTTATCCCGATATTCCCACGGGGAAGGAGGCGAGGAGCTTGTGGCTAAATGAGGAGCTTGTGGCTAAATAATAACTGCCGCACGGGTCGATCGATCAGGTTAAGCTACGCTTGCCGCGGTTGGTCTGTGGAGGGGTGACCATCTTTTCATACCAAGATTCCTCCGTGCCTCAGAAAGCACGATAAGCCGTTGGTCCCGGCTGTCATTTGTAGATCTTTGACAGTTGTTACGGGTCGTCAGAAGCCCAAAACTCTGACAACCAGTCTTACCAAGGGATATCGTGTTACCACTAACTGGGTTGTGGAGGTCAGATAGGCAGTCGCTCCATGTAAAGTACTGGTATTGAGCTGCATCCGGTTAGACTGGTAGGCGACCCCAACATAGTTGGGAAAAGGCTAGGCAGATGATGATTCCCACGGGATCGAGACTTACGCGGATGAAACCAAGGGGCGCAGCTAGTAAGAAATAAGGACGATCAGGTACGTACAAAGCAAAATCACAAAAGAACAAGTTATCCTCCAGTTATTTTTTTTGAATGTCATGAGGTTGAGAGGCCCTATTCTCAATCATGAGTATGCAGGTTCGAAACTTGATAAGCAACAATGTAACTTTTTATTATTATAAACCTACTTATCAAGTTTATCATTGTCTATGATAAACCACTGACTAACGGTGAAGGAAACATCGTTAAGAAAAATGGACTTAAAAAAAATCTGAAATCGCCAAACAAGCAATGAGCAAGACAGTGTCTTATTGACTGATCAATGCTCTTGTAGGTACTGTTAGGTTTCAATTTATCAAGACATTATTGTTGGTTATTGTACTGGCAACACTGAAAGGTTCGAAATGTAAAATGACGTGACAACAGGAGTCAGGGGGTCTACTCCGAAGCGTTAAACCAAAGTGTCGGCCGAATGTTCGGCCGTTTTATAACTTCCATGGTTTCCTTTTTTGACTTTGAATCCATACCCGAGTTAAAGTCACATTTTTGTCTTTGGCTTATCTCTTTGACTGTCGTTTTTTTTTTTTTCGCCGTAGTCAGCTATAGTTAGCTGTAGTCAAGCATATCCGAACATCCGACCAATACTTCGGTTTAACGCTTCGGAGTCGACCCCCTGGTTCGGGCGTTGGTGACGGTACGACGTACCGAGTGGCTGCGAACTAAAATATAGATTACATTATAATTGTGGGAGATCTTCAAAAAGCTAAGGTAACCTATTAGTTTTATTGTAAATATTAGAATACAGAAATATTAAAATAATATTAGAATAAGATCAGGAATGAAGTTAACCGGAAGAGAACCGGAGTTACCGATATAGCCTGCAGAGTAAGCAAGCTGAAGTGGCAGTGGGCTGGCCATGTTTGTCGAAGGACCGATGGCCGGTGGAGCAGACGAGTCCTGGTGTGGAGACCGCGTATCAGCAAGCGTAGTTTGGGATGCCCCCCAGCTAAATGGACCGATGACCTTAAAAAGCTGGCTGGGACAGACAGGATGCGGAAGGTGGAGGACAGGGTATTGTGGCGCAGCCTGGGAGAGGCCTATGTCCAGCAAAGGTTATAGGCTGAGTTGATTGTTAATTGATAAAAATACCAAATAAGTAGTGATATTATGTGGGGAATAGGAGATGTGATAGTATGTTGTAGAATATTTAGTTTGATGTTGACGAAGAAATATAAATTAATGACAACATAATCTTGGTGTTTCATATTATTTTCAATATCGTAGCCACAGTTTCTACCATTGTTTTAAACTTTAACGAGTATAATGTTTTAAAATGTGTGTATGTGGTGTTTGTATATGTTCTATTATGTATGAACGGAAGTAACTAACTCATGACTCAGCGGCAAATTATTTTGCTGAGTCGTCATTTTTGCCAACATCGTGACTTTTCATAGGTCAGTGTACTATGCTAATACAAAACAGATGATCATATTTTTCCTGAGTCCCGGAGTGGAGACCGCGTATGGGCAAGCGTAGTGTGGGACACCCCCCAGCTAGATGGACCGACGACCTTAAAAAGGTGGCTGGGACAAACTGGATGCAGAAGGCGGAGGACAGGGTGTTGTGGCGCAGCCTGGGAGAGGCCTATGTCCAGCAGAGGACTGCTATAGGCTGAGTTGATTGTTGATTGATAAAAATACCAAATAAGTAGTGATATTATGTGGGGAATAGGAGATGTGATAGTATGTTGTAGAATATTTAGTTTGATGTTGACGGAGAAATATAAATTAATGACAACATAATCTTGGTGTTTCATATTATTTTCAATATCGTAAGTAGGTATCGTATATGTATTAGCTTACAGTACGTTCTCTATATAAGAAACGGCCTTCGCCATGCAGTAGGACAATCTAATGTCTGATCTGACTGTCCAGGGTCCTCCGGGTGTGGAGGCGATTTTTATGTACGAATTTTATTTTATTTATAAATGAAAACAAATCGTGACACATTACATTTTATAGGAACAAAAGTAGGCGACATGGGTAACATTTTGAATTGTAACCAACAACATTAAACGATGCTGCTTTGTAAAAGTTTTGATTTATATATTATATTACCCAAGATTGTGAACACCGTTGGTTTGTAATATATCTAGCGAGCTTATAAACTATCGAAAAATTTTGTGAACTGTTACAATATAACGCATTCATTTTCGGTAGTTTATAATCTACCAATGTCAAATCGTCAAATTGTGAACGAACCTGCACTTATCGACAGGGTTCCTAATCTGTCAGATTTTATCAACCGTAAAATTGTGAACCGTCCCTGGTCTTGGCGGTAGCCGAATTGATTGCCGTAACTAAGCTAAGCTTAGATTAGAACTGTGACCCCGCACGCGAGCCGAGCGAGCGAAACTAGCGGTGACGCGGCAGCGGCCAGCGTGCACTTCTTCCAAGTCAGTCATAGTTAGTCTTGTTTGGCTATTGCATGCGCCGAACGAACCTTAAGCTAATACTAATATTAGCTTAAGGTTCGTTCGGCGCATGCAAGTTTGATACCAGTTCACAATTTGTCGGTTTTGCCATGGATAGATTGTTTATTGAAATAATTGATTTACATAAATATTTACAAATAAATATTTGCAAAATAGGGCCATAGACTAGAGGTTAAGGTAAATAATAAATTGGATTCTACCTGAACTAGGAATAAACCTGTATCACAGGTATCTCACTCAAGAGCTTATACATAAGTGTTATCTAAGATTCCAAAAAAATTTAGTTAATTTAATATTTTCTACTATAAATTATGGTTTTATTCAAATTTAGAAAAAATATATATATATATATATTATAATAGATTATAAACTACCGAAAAATAATGCATTAAATTGTAAATGGTTTGAAGCCGTTTAAATTTTTTCTCCATCATACGGTAACGTGTACATAGGTACCTACATAAAATATTTATATAAACGATAAAACAAAAATCTATCACCATTTTCCCTCCATTGGAATGGCGGTCCATAATGTCGGCGAAAGTATTCCAATCTCATGTAGATTCGCTAAACGCCGGCCATACACTACACGCTATTGGCCGGTCAGCTTGGCTGTTTCATTTCCTCTGTACTCATACAAACAAATGCCTGTTTTTGGGGAGCCAGTGCTAGTGGCTTAATAATAAAAAGAAAAGCGAACCGATTTGATTTTCTTTTTTTTTCTACCTTTGATCAGGAATAAACTAATACAGTATCACAAACAAAAACTCTTTGCTCAATTGGCCGCGATTCATATTGTATATTCGTATTCTTAATTTAAAAAAATATAACAGGTATTTTAAATTGGTATTACAGATGTTATTAATCAATGGTGATCGCTGATCATCAGGTCACCAGTTTTTTTGCCATCAAATAGCATAAAGAGGCATGAGGAACAGGGTATACAGTTCACTCATCTTCCATAGAAAAGGGAGGATCCTCCGACCAAACGGGTATTGTGTCTGATGGGCAACTGCTCGTCTATTGATGTCCAGATGTTGTATACACCGTGGCATTTTAATCGTCTTACAACGGCAGCCCACAGTTACCCAAATGCCCAAATGCCCAAATGTAATTTTTTTTTTTTTTCTTTCATGAAAAATTAGTAGTCATTGCAACGTCACGGTGTATATGCTCGTTGCGCGGTAAACTCTGCTTGCGCGATGCAGGATTTTACGTGACGTCAGTATGATGCGTAGTTCGGATGTGGCGATGTAAATAAGCAAGCACTTAGACCGATTCGATGTCCCGCACTGGGCCCACGTGGTGGATTACGGGCCACTCCCATTCACAGAGAGGAGGCCTATGTCCCAATAGTGGAAACATTATACGCAGCTCATACTCCTTCGAAGTCTAGCTGTCACTAGCACCCCACCTTCTCCCGAGGACCTTCAATTTCCTTTTTCCAGTCTATGATATTGAATTGGTTTTGGTTCAACCGTTGGATGTAATGGAACATTTATATCATGTGTGAAATTGTCCCACTTGTCCATAATGTACGAATAAATACTAAATTATTGTCATATTTCTATAGTATTACCTATCTGTTGATTTAATATTTTTTTATGCTATCGGTCGGTAACTGTATTTGGAAATGGTGACTCTTCTGATGTGCATTAGATTTTAAAAATAGACAGCCTGACTACACTCATTAAAACAGGTAATCAGCCTAGTTTGTCCGAAAGGGATATCATGGCCCTGGCACACGGGCAACAGAAGGAACACGGGTGGGTTTTAGTCAGTAAAAGTCTGACACGCCCTCCCGCTCCGCTCAGAGCGGGAGAAGTTATTTCATAATTTTCCACCCAAAAAAAAACGCCTTTAACGTTCCCACTGCTGGGACTCAGGCCTCCTCTTTGTGAGAGGCCCCGGGCCCCGGGGCTGGTTTGTGGATGTCACATAAGTCTTCGAAAATTAGGTTCTAGGTCATGCTGGTTTTTTTATGATTTTTCCTTTACTGTTTGTGTTTTAGAGCACTTTGAGTTTACACACACACACAACACAAACTGCGTGTGTTACACGAACACAAACTGCGAGTCGTGGCGGTCAGTGTGTAATGTGAACAGACATAATTATATACATTTATATAAATTAAATTAGCTAGCGAAACTCCTCAGACGTAATGGTATCGAAAAACCGTCCTACTTAACGTGTAAGGGAGACAAATTACACACAGCATACAGCCTTCTAGTACTAAGAGTCTCTGAGCTAAGTCGGGGGGACAGACAGACATGACGAAACTATAAGGGTTCCTTGTTGACTACGGAACCCTAAAATTAAAAACATTTGATGATTATTTTTCACGGTCAACGACTTCTGGTATTGTTGTGACTGGAAGTATGAGTTTTGAAAATCTGTTTTATTTTATTTTATCGTGTATACATCGATACCTTCCACGTCTGTGAAGTTTACATAAAACAAAAAATATATTCATTTGATGAGTATTTTTTGGGTCATCAACCGTAGTTGGTTATTTCTTGAAATATCAATTTAAAAAATCTGTTTTTTTTATTTATAGTTCACAGAAGTGATGGGTATCGATATCACAAAAGAAAACCGATTTTATCAACTCATACTACAAGTAACAACACTAAAAGCGGTCGCTGACCCCAAAAAAATCATAAAATCTTTATGAATTTTTTTCGTGTTTGAATATTCCAACCCTGTGTATAAACAGTTTATTTATTTTATAATAAAAAACACAATAACCAATTTCACACCCGAAAAAACAATAACTAACCAATAATAAAAGCCATGAGCAAAAACATGTCACATTAATATAAATCCTATAATGTGAGACATCAGTTGGTAATTCATTTTCAGAATCCTTAGTTTATCGAGTAAGGCTCAAATATCGCTATAAATCCAATACTCTTCTATCTATAGCCTTAGGGCTAGTTACTAAGGTAACAAACACGTGTTGGTTTTGCGCTAAAAATGGGGTATTATTTAAACGAGTGACTGTAAATTGAAGTTATAAGTGACAAAAATAATTAATTTACGTTGTAGTATTACTAAGTGAGCGACTGCGAGTGACGAGAAATCAACAGAACCACTTTGAAAAATACTATAATGAGCAGAGTACTATGAGCTCACACATTTTTTTTAAATTTCTTATAAAATAACTATTTGAAGAATCGCTCGGTGGCCGCTGTCGCGGCACGCTCGCTTCGCTCGCTCGCCTTCGCGCGTTAATGGTCACTGTTCTAACCTAACCTAACCCAAATGATTCAATAACAGTAGATGGTATCTAACTGATAGTCGCTCACTTAGTCATTTAGTCGCACGGCTAGAATTTTAATATCTGAAATGGATTAAACACAACCCACTTTAAGTAAGCTCGTTCTGGATGTTATTATTAATCAATATTCGTCGTTAGTTTAGTTAATGTTTCGCTTAACTCAAATTCATACCGCTCAAGTTATTAAAACAGTATCTCATCATCAGTCGCTAAGTTTTTTTTATTCGTTCGTTTTATAATTCCCTTAAAAATAATAAAAGAAAAAATACCTAAAGGTGCATCCAGACCGAAGTGGATCTGTATTTTTTTGTTTTTAATCATTACAAATACATTACAATCAGTCGGCCAGAAATTTCCTTAAAAAGGAGACGCGCACTCGGGCCCATAACCTGAGCGTTTCGGTTCAAAACTGTAGTTACCCATAAGATTACAGTATTTGCGCCGAAGTTACTTTTTGTGGAGCAACGTTTGCAAGTGTTAGTGGGCAACAACAGACAGGAAAAATTTATTTACTAAACTAACTAGAACTTACAGAAACTTACTTAATACTATCATGTTGCAAAATGTCGCTCTACAAAAAGTAGCTTCGGTGTTTGAAAACGTTGCTTTGCAAAATTTATAGGTATAGAATCCTTAAGTAATGATTATAGTTTGCTTAACCATTCAATATCTGACGTTTACACATCATCATCATCATCACCATAATTTCAGCCGAAAGACGTGCACTGCTGGACATAGGCCTCCCACAAAGGACCAGGCCCGGGTCGACGGAGCGTTGTGTTCCACGCGAACCTCAAAGAGATGTCAGCACCAACTGACGGGGTCATTTAGGGCCAATGCCTGCCAGGGTTGCCAGTTTTTCCGAAAGGGATATCGTGGCCCTGACAGACAACAGAAGGAACACGGGTGGGTTTTAGTCAGTAAAAGTCTGACACACCCTCCCGCTCCGCCTAGAGCAGGAGAAGTTAATTGATAATTTCCGAACCAAAAAAAAAAGGCCTCCCACAAAGGGAGGGTTTGCCATAATCGCCATGCTTTGCAGGCGGGTTGGCGATCGCAGTATGGTATTAAAATGCATAGAGAACGCTGCTTCCCATTCTCTAGTAAGTCCCTTAGGCGCACTTTTACGACACCCACGGGATAATATGGGGTGGTGCTATTCTTTACGTCCAGAACCACACGGACTGAGAACTTAAGGTCAGATCTGCAGCTGTAGCCCACGAAATTCAAATATTCTTACTTTTTTTGCAATTTGCAGGTCAGTGTCAGCTTGTATCGTGATCAAAATAAAATTCGCGACTATATCAGATAATTATTTATTTACAGTCGCCTTTAACGACACCCACGGCAAGAAACAGGGTGGTGCTATTCTTTATGTTCGGCACCAAACGGACGTTTACACGTATCTTAACTTTAAGCACCGTTTGTTTACATAAACGCTTAATAACTGTTCATCTTATTCTTCTCTTACCGACACAAATTGCTTAAAAAAGCTCTTGCTGTGGTCAATATTTAGGGTCATATTACGACACTCCGCTGACATGATGGTTATCGATACCTTAACACGATAAAACAAAAGAGAACTGATGATGAATGACTCAACACATATTTCAAGTAAACAGTGGTCGATGACGCCCAAAAAAGAAAAACATCAAATCATATTTTCCTCCATCCCCTCTTACAGAGAGGAGGCGTGTATCCCAGCAGTGGGAACATTATAAGCTGATTATGTCTGTAGACCATATGGTCTACTAATCCATATGGATTACAGATGTAAATGTAGAAATTTTACGTAGGGTGACACAATGGGCGGTCGTATCGCTAAGAGCGTTATTTTAAATACAATCTTTGGATGGATTAAGGGGGAAGGAGAGACAATACTGCAGGTAATTAGTTACGGCAATTTTTCTGCGATGCCTCTGCTATTGCAGATGCCCATAAGTGTCGGTAACTATGTACCATCAGGTGAACCGCCTCTTTGTTTGCACACCAAAAATATCAAAAAGACCTATTACGGATGCTTTCGACGTTCTGCATCGTTCTCACATGTTTATTTTGTAACCATATGTTAATCTATAAGAGTGTCCGAAGAGTTTCTTGTCCGTTCTTCTCTTTAGGTACCGACTACGCTTTGGAATGGGCAACTAGCTTCATCATTCTGACTAACCGACCTCTTGACAATTCAAAACTGCCTGTAATTGGTTTATTTGAAATAAATGCTTTGAGTTTGACTTTCCCCTGTCTAGCCGTCCTCTATTTTTTCACACTAAACAAAAAGTAGATAAAATTATTCAAATTTTTATACCTTTTACCTAGAACCAATTATAACCCCGACATTATTAGAAAAAAACATCTATTTTTCACCTACAAAGAAACTACTTACTTGCAAAATAATTACCATCCTACCGTAGCTTTTGTGGTGGTCTCATTCAAACCGGCATGGCGGCATTACAAAAGGAGTGTAAAACATTACGGGGACAATTTTATTGTGACTGTGAAGTTGACTTTGTACAACTCAATTTGTATAATTTGCGTCTGTATGTCCTAGCTGATGAGCTAAGCGAACGCTAATGTAATGCGACGTCGTTTCACCGGCCTACGTGGGCTGAGCGAAAAATAATGGAGTCTTGGAGTTGGCTGTTATTAATTTAGACATATGGGTAATTCAATTGCTACGTACGGTCGGTGCTCTGCATTACCAGACCCCTTTAATACAGAATAAGAGGAGAAAAGGGCTTGGGTTATGCAGAGCACTGATTGTACTACTTTTGCGATCATTATTTATTTAGACTAACCTCACAAATTGATCTGCAGCTGCACTACCTTTTCCTAACTATGTTGGGGTCAACTTCCAGACTAACCGGATGCAGCTAGCACCAGTGTGAATTTTACAAGGTATGACCCTCCACAACCTAGTTACTGGGTAACACGATACCCTTTGGTAAGACTGGTCGTCAGACTTTTGGGCTTCGGCTACCCAACTGTAACGACTACCTAAGATCTACTAATGACAGTCGGGACCAACGGCTTCACGTGCTTTCCAGGGGTCTTGATATGTAATAGATGGACGAACGAACCAACTGCGGCAAGCGTATCTTAACCTTGGATCGACCTGTGCAGCTGTTTTTTGAGGTAGGTACCTCAAAAAAAGATGGAGTAAGATGCACAAAAGATGCAGTTTGCAGTTTGCCGTATGGTGCTAGACGTAAAGAATAGCACCATCCTATTTCTTCCCGTGGGTGTCGTAAAAGGCGACTAAGGGACTTGCTAGAGAATGGGCAGCTGCGTTCTCTGTGCATTTTACCACCATACTGCGATCGCCAACCCACCTGCCAAGCGTGGCGATAATGACAACCCCCCCCCCCCCCCTTGGGGAGGCCTATATCCAGCAGTGGACGTCTTTCGGCTGAAATGATGATGATGAAGATCCAGAAAGAAAGCCAAACAAATGTTTAAAAAAAATTCAACATAATCACACAATTTCAGCGACCGTTAACGATCTGTGTAAGCAAACGCAATATTTGCCACAGGTATTCAAATGTGTTATTCACAGGAATATTCACAGCTGCGGCTTCCAACTGAGAACAATCTCACTTTGAAAACACGTACCTAGCTCCGAATATATTCAAGTCGCCAGTACTTTCTATTATTCCAAAACTGAAACAGAATTCTATGCTACATAATCCTTTGTATGATACCCCGATTTATTTTTGATTGTGAATTGGATATTTTAATCTATAGTCGTAAAGCTCAAAGCTCTTTGACAGTCGTTACGGGTCGTCAGAAGCCCGAAACTCTGATAACTAGTCTTACCAAGGGATATCATATTACCCAGTTACTGGGTAATACGAGTAACGGTAATACTAACCGGATGCAGCTGAATACCAGTATTTTACATGGAGCTACTGCCTATCTGGGTTGTGGAGGTCAGGCTAAAGGCTAGACAGATTGATTGATTTAGTCGCAAAGCTGGACATACATATGTGTACCTCTTTTTAGTATAAAGCTATTCAAAAGAAGTATGTGTCCAGCTTTCTTGTTCTTGACGGAATAGTAATAACCGAGGCGAGCCAGAACGAATGTAGGACATTTTGTAGCACCTGATTGTGAATGGTTTGCAAAAGAGAAGTCTGTGACAAATTGCTTTGTAGTTAATGCGTATACGTACAAAAGCTATGAGACGTCCTACGTTAGGTGTTTACGATCTATACCCTGTATCGCTTTAGCGTGGCAACAACGGTCATTGCCCTTTCCCTAATACCTCTCCGTAGGAACCCAAACAATAAACTATGTATGGTTTTTCGTTATTGGAACATGTTGAACATCACGATAGATATTGATTCAGGACGTTCAGAATTGCCTCCTCTTACCCATTCAAGTCAAGACGCTGCAGCTCCGTCCGGTTCCTATCCAGATACCGGCTGATGAACTTGATCCCGTTCCTGTTTTCCCGAGCCGAGCCACTCAAGACTATATTCTTTTTTTTTTTTTTGTATTGCTTTTAACTTGTGAGCCACGACTGGCCCTCTGGCCAATCGTAACGTTGCAAAACATCGACGCGCTACCTGTAACCACAGATTCAATACATGATTCTGAGCATGACATTTTTCGTAGGTTGTCAAGAGACAGTCCCAACAGTAGCCTGAGAACTGTAGTGGAGAGTTTCAGCTTTCCAATTGTAAATCAGTTCGTGCGGAGGGTTATAGGTACTAACACTAGATAATAAGTTGTTTTAATATTATGTTTTATTTATTTATTTATTTCTCTAACAATTCTAACATTGTATCGAAATGTTACACTAAATTATAACAATTAAAAATTAAAATAATTACATTACAATTGATTGTCGACCCCAACTATGTTGGAGTCGGCTTCCAGTCTAACCGGATGCAGCTGAATACCAGTATTTTACATGGAGCGACTGCCTATCTGACCTCCACAATCCAGTAACTGGGTAATACGATACCCCTTGGTAAGACTGGTTTCAGAGTTTCGGGCTTCTGACGACCCGTAACGACTGTCAAAGATCGTCGAATGACAGCCGGGACAAACGGCTTAACGTGCTTTCCGAGGCACGGAGGAGTCTCGGTATGTAAATACAGTGTTGAATTAAAAGAATTACAATATAAATCATTATTTAACTAGTATCATAAGATAATGTCTCATAAGACATAAAAAAAAACATAAAACAACTGTTAATAAAAGCTTTTAAGGTAGCAAACAATATGCTTTCAAAAATTAATTAAAAAAATAATTGTTGTTTCATAGAAAAGTGCAATACTATGCGATCAAAATGCATAGAACAGTTAATTATTATTTTTTAATAACCGACGTTAAATTGCTACTCTAGGGGATCTAGAATCGTGTGCTGAATTCATGGTTATAGTTTGCGCGTCGATGTCTCTGCCACCCTGTATATACTACTGCCGTGAATATTTAACAAAAATATTTAAATATTTAACAAAAATTTGCACTTTAAAGCTTAATATTTCGCAAAAGGATCTCCGAATCGATCGGTTTTCATAAACCTGCACTATATTTAAACGGCCTATCCAACGACACCATGTGATAGTTTTTTTTTTTTTTTTGGCATAATTAATATGTATACCCATGCCAAATTACAGGTTTCTAGTACTAAGAGTCTCTGAGGGGTTCCTTGTTGAATACGGAACCTTAAAACAATCATCATTGTCTTGCCCTTATCCCAATTTATTTGGGGTCGGTGCAGCATGGCCGATTTTTCCATACTTCTCTATTAGTAGTCATCTCAGTAATCACCCTCTTTCTAGCCATATCATCCTTGACACAGTCCATCCACCATTTTTTTTATCTACGCCTACTCTTATAGCCATCCACATTCTTACCCAAAATTTTCCTCATTCCTCCGTTATGGAAACTAGTCTCGTCAATAAAGTTCGTCGAGGGAGTCTTACAGTATTCGCATATGATGTGTAACATCTGACATCTCACCTTGGTAAAGCAACTGAGCAGCGACAGAAATTATCCTCAAAATTTAAAAAAACTAAAAATTTAAATATTTATTAATTGCTAGTGGTCGCCCACCGGTCGAAATTCGTACTACTAAATACTTACAATCTTAGTACTTAATAATTCTATGTGTAAACTAATCCCATGCTCAAGCTGCCACTTCCTGTTACACACTTCCATCCCTTTTCACGAAATCACTCGCACAGAAAGCAAGAGGGAAGATACTACACATCAAAAACCAAACATAGCTTCGCCGATCTTACCTCAGGTGGGACACAGACCTAAGGGTAATAATAGTAAGAAAAGGGGTGGAAAGGGGGACGATGTTGGAATTGCATCAGAAGTGCGGTCGTTCGTCACGACAGGACAAACTTCACCTACTACTTCGCAGAAAGCTACAGAAAATTTCCTGGGTGCGGCCGCTAAATGTGTTGATTGCCTGAATAAACTTGGAAGCAAAGATATAAATATGTCTATACACCGTGGCATTTTAATCGTCTTACAATGGCAGCCCACTACATGTATCCAATGACTACTAATCATTCATGAAAGAAAAAAAATATTTACGTATACGTTGCGTGAACACTGCACCGTGTGCAGTCAGCCTGGACACGAAAGAAACAGTTACCACTTGAGGGCAAAAGTCCATGACTTGTCGACTGAATTACATTTGACAAAAACAGAAATATATTGGTACCATTTCGGACACTGGCGGTGAACCGCTGTTCAACCTTATTACCAAGAGCATAAGGTTGAAAAATGGTTTACTGCCTGTGTCTGCGATGGCACATCAGAGAGGCACTTGACTTCTGCTCTACTAGTCGTGAATTTAATTCCCGCATGAAAAAAACGTAAATGCACAAACGTTCAAGTAGGTATGATATACAGGGTGGCAGGGACATCGACGTGCATCCTGTTACCATGGATTAAGTACATAATTCTTAACAACACTGTGTTAAAAAATTTCGTCGGTTATTTTTAAAAAAATTCGCTGTTCCATACATTTTGACCGAGTAGGCACTTCTGTAGGAAACAGCTGTTTTTTTTTTTTAATTACCGACGAAAAATTTTAACGCAGTGTTGTTAAGAATTATGTACTTAATCCATGGTAACAGGTTGCGCGTCGATGTCCCTGCCACCCTGTATAAAGAAAAATATGCAGTCATAAGGACTGCCAACAGAAGTGTAAACTTAAAACTTTGGAATAACGTATACATGAACACAGGCCGAGACGAGGAGGAGTTGCCGAGAATAGCAGTGGACTGCTATGGGCTGATGATGATGATGTACACAGGCCGTTGCGCGTCGCTAGTCTGGTGCAACACGTCCTATTAGCATGTCGGTGACGCGACCCCATAAGTTTTTCGACTACCAAAAATCGCCCAACGCGCCTAATGAAGTTTTCACTTTAATAAAAAAACTTGAAAAATTCTTCACCATCGCACCTAATGGCCACGCACAAAAATTAAAACTACATTTTGTATTCAAGGGCCCCTACATAAAGTTTTACAGTCTTCGTCAATTTAAATCAATTCCAAAGAAGTTAGTTCCGCTATAAAACGGGTTCCGTACGCAAACGAATTTAAATGGAGGAGCGGAACTCAACGGAAGTCGGTAAATATCAAGGACGGAATGTCAATCAATAATTTTGACGTTTGTTTTTGACATGTTGATAACAGGGTGAACTGGTTACAGAAGGTAAAGAACGTTAAAAGCTTCTGTTTAGTTCAACTACTCCCAAATTACGATATTTTTTTTTTACATACTTCCTTGACATAATCTGTTCTATATTTGACATTATATTCCTACAATTTAATTTTAACACGATTTATTGTAAATATTAGAATACAAAAATATTAAAATAATATTAGAATAAGATCAGGAATGAAGTTATCCGGAAGAGAACCGGAGTTGCCGACATAGCCTGCAGAGTAAGCAAGCTGAAGTGGCAGTGGGCTGGCCATGTTAGTCTAAGGACCGATGGCCGGTGAATCAGACGAGTCCTGGAGTGGAGACCGCGTATCGGCAAGTGTAATGTGGGACCCCAGCTAGATTGACCGACGACCTTAAAAGGTGGCTGGGACAGACTGAATCTAAAATACCTTTAGGTATTTATTTATTTTATATAAGGTAGCTTCACAGCTGACAGTAAGTATTACATAATTATTATTCTATACATTACGCCGTAATGACGTACACAGAAAATCGTAGAGTCTCACCAAGAGATATCGTGGTACCTAGTAACTGGGTTGTGGGGGTCAGATAGGCAGTCACACCATATAAAATACTAGTATTCAGCTGTACCCGGCTAGACTAGAAGCCGACCCCAACATAGTTGGGAAAAGGCAAACAGATTGATACTGACTATATTATACTTATGAAACTACTTATGACCAGGGACCATTTTGGTTACCCATTGAAAGGGTTTTCGATAGGGTTTTTCTAAGCGGTTAATCAAAAACCCATACGATATGGGTAACCCTTTAGAACGGCTTAAATTAAATTTTGTTTACCCCTTGAAAGGGTTTTTGATAAAAAAACCCATACGGTGTGGGTAACCCTTTTAAACGGCTTAGTTTAAGACATTCAAAATTACCCACACCGTATTGGTTTTTGATTAACTGCTTAGAAAACCCTATCGAAAACCCTTTCCATTCAAAGGGTTTTCGATAGGATTTTTCTAAAACGGTAACAAAAATGGCCCCTGGGTAGAATAGAGATAAAATTGGTCATGCTCCACGTGCTGGGCGGATATCGAAATAACACAATATTATGATTTTTTCATGTCACTGGGTTTCAAGTAGGTATAGAACCTATTGAATGGGCTATCATGTAACCCTTTCACTGGGTTTCATGTATAAAACCCATTCAATGGCTTATCATGTAACCCTTTCACTGGGTTTTTAGTATAAAACCCATTCAATGGGTTACATCATGATAAAGGTAACCCATTGAATGGGTTACCCCTTCAAAAGGCTTAACTCTTAACCGGGGATGTGCGGTCCCTGCTCATGACGAAATAGAAGATATTAATCAACTAAAACAACCCTGTACTGAAACCTTCATTATTCACTTTTAATACAGTACAGCTGTCAGCATAATTGAAAAGCAATTCGTAGCGAATGTAACAATTATGCGCATTGACCGGTAACTACACCGAGCGGAAATCTGAGTAGCGGCGAATAAATAGTACGTTAATTATCTCGCTTCGATAAAAATACACATTTGTGGAAATTGGGTGCGGAGGTAGTTATGGAAAATTTGCTCTAGGTACTCAAATAAACAAACCAAAAATATCTCAGCAGTCACCAAAACACGATGATTAAAAAAAAATCCAAACAACTAAAAAAAATTTCATCAGTGAGATAAAACAGGTTGAAAATATATACTGCGCCATGCGGTTGCACCAACATGAGGGTTGCAATTAATTCCCATTTTACTTTATTGATTCCCATTTTATATTATTGAACACTCTAATAAAATGAATGTGCTTCTTTTTGTGAACCTCAAATCATTCCTATTTTGGGGTCCTAAAAATAATAAAGACATAGTAACTGCGACCATCTTGGATATAGCGATCGCACGGCTTGCGCGCCGTTGGGATACAGTTCTTTTTTTTTTGTTAACGGGTTGGAAAATCCTCATGGATGTCCTCGGGGGGTCTGTCAGACTCTTCCTGACTAAAAACCACCCGTGTTCCCTTCCCACACTTGCGCCGGGGATCTTGGGCTCTGTTATTACTTCCGCAATCCCCGGCTAGGGCCGGCCCACCTATGCGGGCTACCTCAAGTTTGGGGGTGTTAGACCAGCCCCCCCCCCCCCCCCCGCGACGTCTGAAAGGGGCGTGCGTGGAACACTACGCGCCGGACCTGGACCTCGGGTCCAGTGTGATAGGGGGCGGCGGACGTCCCCGAGTCCGCCGTCCCTGGACCGATTTAGGGTAGGATACAGTTCTAACTTAACCCATTTGGTTGGAGTGCCCTAACTTAGTTACAGCGACCAATTCTGCTCGTGGGTCACAGTCGGTCATTATTTGTTGTTATAGCGGCTATAGTAAATATGATACTACACTCATGAACATTTCAAATGTCTACCTATTATGGTTCAAATGATACAGCCCTGTGACAGACGGATGGACAACGACACCTTTGTAATAGGGTTCCCTTTGGGTACCGAACCCTAAAAGGTGTGTATCATTAGAAGTTCAATAAGTTTTTAAAGAGTCAGTTAAATATTTCCTGTTTTCTAAAAAACGGGAAATATTTAAGAATATCTAACGTGAAAGAGTCTTCGAAATCGGATCATATACTTCAGAGAATACCTTTTACAAACGAACAAAAAATATACCTCTATAAAATATAAATTTTGTTTAATTTAGTACAGTAGTTACAGTAGTATAATACAGTTTATCGAATAGTTAGTTGTCATAATACAGTTTATCGAATAGTTAGTTGTAATAACACAGTTTATCGAATAGTTAGTTGTAATAATACAGTAGAAGGAATAATTAGTTAGTAGTATTTTGTGGTATTGTTAGTATTAATAAGTAATTTGTAAAACTAATACTACTAACCTATATACCTAAGCACTATTGTTACTAAAACCAAAATACTAACAAAATTATGGACCTTCTTAGTCTGAAATAAAGGTTTATTTAATTTAATTTAATAATACAGTTTATCGAATAGTTAGTTGTAATACCACAGTTTATCGCTTGTCTATTGAATAATAGAATTAATTCATAGTTTAGATTCAGATTGAACTGTGCAACTTATAAGTGTGTTACTGTATCTATAAATACCATTTATTTATTTAATTTATAAATAAAACCAACGTTCGTATACACTACAGAAATGACAGAAAATAAATAACTAACTAAATGTAACAAACAATTAAGGCTTGTCCAGACTGGTGCGATATCGCGGGCGCGACGCGACTCTAGTAGCAACATTTCTTTGTCGGTGCCTGTTACGCCCGCGACATCGCACCAGTCTGTACGAGCCTTTAAAGATAAATACAGCATTTCCTTGATTTTATTTCTGTAAGTAGGTTTGTACAAACACTTTTACACGTTAATCATTTTAAAAACTAGATGAGGTCAGCGTTTCCTATCTGACTACACTGAGAAGAAAGGCCGAAACAGACTCATAGGTCACAGTCTCTTTTAAAGTCCAGACATAGTCTTGGTCAAATAATGTGAAGATCATGTAGATTGGTGTCTGAAATGGTCTTTTGGCCTTTTTGAATGAACCTATCCAGTCAGTGCACGCATTTGTCTCGTGCAGCTCAACTGTACCACAACAATTCGACGAACATTACCAAATAAAGAACATTTGGGTAGGCCGCATAAACTACTCAAACTGATCAAGATTAAAACTAGCTGAGAAAGAAAAATCAAAAAACAATTACTCACATAGTCTTCACATTCACAATAATTAAAATAATAATACTAATAATTATTTTATTATTTATTTCTACATTTATATCTCTAATTTTTATGGTTCAATCAATCAACCAACTCAGCCTATCACAGTCCACTGCTGGACACAGGCCTCTCCCAGGCTGCGGCACAACACCCTGTCCTCCGCCTTCCGCATCCAGTCTGACCCAGCCACCTTCTTAAGGTTGTCGGACTTTTATGGTTTAGGTACATAATAAAGAGTATTCTATTCTATTCTATTTTACTATACTTTACAAAGTAAATATTCATGTCATTAAATTTATAAAAAACTTCAAAAACCGGCCAAGTGAGATTTGGACTCCCGCACGAAGGGTGCCGTACCATTATCTATAAAAACGGCAAAAAAATGACGTTTGTTGTATGGGAGCCCCCCTTAAATATTTGTTTTATTTTAATTATTTTTTTTTTCACACGGGCATATACTTTATTTATGGATACATTATAAACTCAAATAATTATTTACACTAACTAGGTACTAACTACAAAAAAAATACAACATAAAAAAATAAAAAAAAACACTTAAGCGTCGAAGTACTCGTCCGCATCGCTGTCATCCGGAAACGTGCCCAGAAGGCTGGCAGCATTACCACGTTGAATGGCAATGCTAATTCTTTGGGCAAAGAAACAGCCAGCCCTCTGGTCACGTGAAGTGTCAATCAGTCGGCGAGAAATTTCCTTTTAATTTAATTATTTATTTTTAAATTGAATATATAACTAAATATTCTGTGAATATTTCAAGCGTCTACCTGTGGCCGTTATCAATATCGAGCAAAAACGAGCAAAACGTTTGTTGTATGGGAGCCCCCTTAAATATTTATTTTATTCTGTTTTTTAGTATTTGTTGTCATATCGGCAACAGAAATACATCATCTGTGAAAATTTTAACTGTCTAACAATCACGGTTCATGAGATACAGCCTCGTGACAGACAGACAGACAGACGGCGGAGCCTTAGTAATAGGGTTCCCGTTTTACCCTTTGGGTACGGAACCCTAAAAATGAGCACGATTGATTTATTGTTATCATAACAACATAATCACATACAACATAATTAATCATTTATGCTGAAAGACGTCCACTGCTGGACATAGGCCTCCCCTAAAGGCCCGGGGTTTGCTATAATCGCCACGCTTGGCAGGCGGGTTGGCGATCGCAGTATGGTGCTAAAATGCATAGAGAACGCTGCTGCCCATTCTCTAGTAAGTCCCCTATTTGCTTTTTACGACACCCACGGGAAGAAATAGAATGGTGCTATTCTTTACGTCCGACACCACACGGCAACAATTAATAATATGAAATTAACGTTATTGGTGCAGCTAAGCTTTATTTCGGTACCGAAATACGTCGAATTTGCCTGACAGCGTCCCGTGGGTGCTATACAGAGCGATTATGAGATTATTTTAGGAGAACTGCGTTCACCTGTACTCCGTATATATGATTATTAGCATCCAGAATGGTCGTCGCCAAGGTCAGATATTCAATAGATCCATACAAATACATAAGCTCACGCCTTTTTCCCATGGGGTAGGCAGAAACTATACAGGGTGAAATTGAATTCATGGGCATTCTCTTAAGTGGTAATTTTAATTATCATTATGAACAACTTTTGCTAACATGGGACTAAACCTGAAATCGCGACAACAAACATTAACCTTTCCCTACATTTTGACGAGTTATGTGAACATAAATGTAGGGAACAGCAGATTTTTTTTTCGCGACTTCTCATTTGGTCCCTTGGTAAAAGTTTTTCATAATGATGAGTACAATGACCCCTTATGAGGATGCCCATGAATTTAATTTCACCCTGTAGAACGCCGTTTACATACTCCTTTAGCTTCGTTTACATTCATATCCTACACGCACACCGTGCGCCGGCGCCGGTGGCGAGTACTACGCACCTGACCTTTCTGAATAACATCCTAGCTAATCCTAACTTAAAAATACGAAAGCGAGTTTGTTTGTTTGTTACGCTTTCACGCTAAAACGGCTGAACGGATGTGGATGAAATTTGGCACATGGGTAGACCATGCCATTTTTATCCCGGTATTTTGTCCGACCTACACGCGGCGAAGCCGCGGGCCATAACACACGATCTATGGCTGCTGGCAAATTCAATGTACCCAGAGTTACTAATTACTATGGTGACAGAACCCTAAAAAAAAGAATACCATATTTTTGAACAGTCTGCCAGCTGACATAAGGAGTGAAATGAATAAAAATAGTTTTAAAAATATATCAAAAATACATTATTTAGAGATGTTAAAGTGCTACTTACCTATAAATAATAATTAGTTTTAAGTAAAAAGAGAGGCTCACCGACCCCATAGTCAAACCACTACTACGGATTGTGGGGCTTACTTTATAAGTTGTACTTACCTTGTAGAATAAAGATAAATAAATAATAATAAAAGCTAGTCACCAATAAATTCTTCTAGAGTATTCAGTAGAAATTCTGTGTTTTTTTTATTGCATCATTAATCTTATTACTTTTGGCCTCCCAAAGGTGTACTAACAATTTGCAACACAAAAAATGCTGCGGCATTGCATTTTTGGGTTGCAAATTGTTAGCACACCTTTGGGAGTTTTTTGATAAAACGAGGTAACAGACTATACAACACCCAACCAATCAGTCTGCCTAGCCTTTTCCCAACTATGTTAGGGTCGGCTTCCAGTCTAACCGGATGCAGCTGAATACCAGTATTTTACATGGAGCGACTGCCTATCTGACCACCACAACCAAGTAACTGGGTAACACGATACCCCTTAGTAAGACAGACTTTCGGGCTTCTGACGACCCGTAACGACTGTTATAGATCCACGAATGACATCTGGGACCAACGGCTTAACTTGCTTTCCGAGGCACGGAGGAGTCTTGGTATGTAAAGATGGTCACCCATCCACGCACCAACCCCAAGCAAGCGTAGCTGATAGATCGACCCGTGCAGCTGATATAACTTAGTCACGAGCTCCTCATACAACTACCAATACAGGGTCAAATTAAAAGGTATGGATATATATTATGATAAAACAAAAAAAATATGATTTGATGATATTTTTGTGAGGTCCACCCACCGTAAGAAGTGAAATATTAGTTTAATAAATCAAATTTATTTTTATAAACTTCGCAGAAATGTGGATATCGATGCCTAAACACGATAAAACAAAACGTAACTGATTTTCTTTTTTACCAGCGGTCGATGACCCCAAAAAAAATTTCACCAAAACGATTGTTTTTTGTTTGAGATCTCGATCTATCACGTCTGCGGAGTTCCCTAACTAATTTAAATTGACCCTGTAGACGCATTATCAATAACTTATTAAAATTAATAAAAGTACCTATCAGCTGAAAGATCCCATTATACTTCCATAACAAAACAGCTTGCATCGTCAACATCTAACAAATAAATCACGAAAAACTCAGAACCATATTTTACGACACACCTAACTCTCTACTTAACCAACTCAAGCCAATAATCTTCCTCTTATCGATACGTGCTACCCCATACTTACAACGTATACAAGTACAGGCAACATTACAATACCTGTTTTACATATAAATTGTTCGTCTACAACCTAAGGTAATTACAGTGCAAAGGTGCCTTCATAAATATTCTTTATTGCCCGGCAAATTTGTATAATAGCTGGACCCCACACACAAGAGTTGTTATGCTGTAAATGTGGGCATTTTACGTTGATACCTTGCCTCTGGGGTGTTTTATTGAAGTGCTCGGTAAATAGCCTTCTGAAATTAGCTGGTTGTTTTACGAAACTTTAGGTAAGGCGGATTGGAAAAGGCATTTAATTAATCGAACTTCTATTCCCACATTGCGCTCCTGAAAACATTAATGAACACTCTATAATGATTGCGCCTCTTTTTGTGAACCTCAAATAATTCCTATTTCAGGCCAAGTAGCTGCAACCAACTTGGTTGAAGCGAACGTCGCTTTTTTTTTTTTTCCCGGGTTGGAAAATCCTCATAGACGTCCTCCGCCCTGGAACGGGTGGAGGGGTCTGTCAGGATCTTACTGACTAAAAACCACCCCGGTGTTCCCTCCACACACTTGCACCGGGGATCTTGGGAGCTAGTATTACTTCTGTGATCCCCGGCTAGTGCCGGCCCGCCTCTGCGGGCCACCTCAAGTCTGCTGGGGGGGTGAGGTGTTAGACCCCTCCCGCGACGCCTGAAAGGGGCGCGCGTGGAACACTACGCGCCGCCATCTCGGATCCAGTGTGATAGGGGGCGGCGGACGTCCCCGAGTCCGCCGTCCCTGGACCCATTTAGGGGGGCCGGAAGAGGGCATTATATGCCCTCTGCCGACGCCCGGTGCGCCTGCTGCGGGCCGGGTGAGCGGACGAGACCTCCCGCTCCCTTTTCGCAGCCTCCCAGCCGGCAGCGACAGGTCACTGCCTACTCCTGAGATGAGGGCACGGCGTGGCTCCTCCCAAGCGGCACACTCTGCCAACGTATGCCGCGCCGTGTCCTCCCGGCAGTCAACGCAGTGGAACATCACATTTCCAACCTGACCTAACCCGTTTGTCGCCCTAATGTTAAAAAAGGCCAGAAAGTTCAAAAGACGCTCAAATAATTTAAAAAGTGCGCACCATTAAAACGCAAGTTTTTAGAGGTTCGTTAATTTAAAAAAGAGTCCATCATTATAGAAGGTCAATAAGTTTTTAGAGGTTCAATTAAATATTTCTCATTAGAAAATGGTTTCAGATTAAAGTTAGATGAATCTTATAAAGCTACAGGCTTATGAAAAGATTAAATTATTTGCTTTGAAGATTTCTGTTAATTTAATTCACCAAATTTTCTTGTCTGATTAATTTCAGTGAAGGTTGTATGATATCTGATTTTCCTGAAATATGTTGGGCTTAATAATTTCGTCGATGTTTCCGGTTGATCGTCATTAGATCCTGCACCTCAATTGAACTGAACACATTTTCAATCATAATCCAACGGATTTTGGAGAATTACTAATCCATTGCTTCATATGTTTGAAAATTAGCTAGAAAAGGGGCTTTTGGCTAATTAATATCAGCCGCATGGGACGATCGATCAGGTTAAGCTACGCTTGCCGCGGTTGGTCCGTGGATGGGTAACCATCTTTACATACCAAGACCCTTCCGTGCCTCGGAAAGCACGTTAAGCCGTTGGTCCCGGCTGTTATTCGTGGATCTTTGACAGTCGTTACGGGTCGCCAGAAGCCCAAAAGTTTGACAGCCAGTCTTACCAAGGGATATCGTGTTACCCAGTAACTGGGTTGTGGAGTTCAGATAGGCAGTCGCTCTATGTAAAATACTGGTATTCAGCTGCATCCGGTTAGACTGGTTGCCGACCCCAACATAGTTGGGAAAAGGCTAGGCAGATGGGTTTGAAAATTCGTCTGCTCGACAACGTAAATCACGCAATGAATATTGTCGTATTTCAACTGTCAGTGTGTTACGAAATTACCCTACCGTTTTCCAAAAGATTATGTTCTTTAGAAAGAGAGGTATATTGTTACAAATTACCAGTATTTTCCATCCACGTGTAGGTGGATGTTCCTTATATTAACATTATCTTGAATAGGTAAATAAGCAACCAAGGCTTCCAAACAGAGGTTATCCACATGCTTGAGGTTTTCTTGATCTTAAGACATTCAAAGAGGATTGGCCCACAATACCTCAAGACAGCGAGGAGTGGAAAGGAGAAAATTAGGCCTATGCCCTTCAGTGAGACTACATAGGCCAAAAACAAAATAGAATAAAAGAAAAGAAAGAAAGAAAAATGCGTTTATTGGCATTACAGCAAAAAATACACCTTATAACTATAAAAACATAAAACTATCATACAATAAAAAAAAATTACATTGTTATTATTTCCTTTATTTCATTAAATACATACAAATTACATTTTTAAATATTACAATATAAAAAAAAATTATATAAAAACTTTTAAAAACATGAAAATTAGTGGTTCTCCGGTATCGGGAGCAGGGTCCAAGCTACCGGTGGTTAGGGCTCCAGAGATATTATATTGTTAAAAGAGAGCGACTCGTACAGAACGAGGATAAAAATTGCCTGCAAAAAACGGCAACCTGTGGTGTCATGGTGGATGCCAAAGTTATGTTTTACTAGCTTCTGCCTGCGACTTCGTTCGCGTGAAGCTTCTTGTTTTAACACAAAACATATTCTACGGCACTCGGCAATATTGTAGCTTGCTATCAGTAAAATAATTTTCGTAATCGGATCAGTACTTCCAGAGATTATCTTTTACATACATTTATATAACCAGCCCATAATGTTCCCATGGCTGGGACACAGACCTCCTCTCTGTGAGAGGGAGTGGGCTGTAATCCACCACGCGGGCCCGGTGTCACAAGTCTTCATAGATTTAGTTAGACAAAAAATCGAACTAAATCTAAACTAAGTAGTAATATAGTTATATTAGATTTAAAATAGAAGTGAAGACTATCCAACAAATAATTGTTGCAGGATGCAATTAATATCTAGTTATCTAAGTGCCAGCACAAACTGTGCGTTATGTAGCTGCGTCTAAGCGCAACAACAAGACGCAGAGTTGTCGTTTGCATTTGCGTCTCATGGCTGCAATTAGACGCAGAGCTGTCGTTTGCATTCAGATGAAAACGACAACTCTTCAACCAAACCCTCAACTCTGCCTCTAGTCGCAGAGTTGTAGTTTGCATTTGCGTCTTGTCGTTACGACAGACATCGTGCAGAAAACGATATTTTTTTTGAGTATTCGTGAAAGACGGTCGTGGACTAACTAAACAACAGCTGCGTACAGTTACAGCGGCTATAACTGGCTATGGGTCATTTAATAAACACCTCTTTGTCATAGAAGTCACAGACAGTCCGCTGTGCAGGGCCTGCATGGAGGATGACGAGACAGCAGCTCATGTGCTGTTAAACTGCCCGGTGGTCGCCACATACAGGGCCAAAGTACTTCGCTAACCCAGGTAGGTATCCTACGTGAGATTGTCAGTAACACCAAAGCGTTGCTGGCCTTCCTTGAGGAGCTGGGGTGGATCGAATAACCGATTTTCCCACGCGTACGCAAAATACGCGCATCGTCGTGGAGTTGCGGACACCAGCCCGTATTACCTATTACCTAAGACGGTCGTGAGAATGAATATGGAGCGTCTTCTTGCACTTGTCTTGGTGCTTATCTAGCAAAGGCGAAGCGCATCCGACTGTGCACCGTGCGTATAGTTGGTACGACAAGTAGCGATAGCGAGCAACTCCCTAATCTGTCGTTGCAACTCTGCAACTCTACACCAAGCGTGCGGAGCTTTGATGAAAATTGTCGGCCGCCGCCAATCGTTGCGTCTAAACTGTCGCAGTCGCGTGACGTAGTGTGCACCATGTCTAAATTTCACCTCAAACAATCCCCTAATCATCCCCATACTCAAATAAAAACCGAAAAAGAGGAGCAAATCCGTCATAATTATTCAATAAAACAACACCACACCAGCCATAATTACCCTAAACACAAAAATACCCTGACTTTTACTCTACGAAGACACGAATACAGTAGAAGTTTGTAAGTAAACAAATGAAATAACTTCTATGTATAGACGCAATTGATTACAGAAAGCAATAAATATGTTAGAGGTTCGCACCTGGGCCTTGCGCTGGAGCGAAGAGAGCGAAGCGGAGCGAGCGGGGTAACGTAGCTTAGAAATAAAGCTTTGTGTAGAATAAAGAGCGTTTTGTGATGTCGATTCGATTGTATAGTAACACTAAGTTATTGTTGTAAGTTCAATTGCGAATGTCAATGACCTGAGTTCTATTGTTTTTTTTTTTGTTTGCGGAATAAGTTGACAAAAAAACAAAGGACAGTCTACTGACAAATAATATGATAGCCCGTAGATTTGCTCGGTGTTCGAGGGGCGTCAAAATAGCCCTATTTAGGGCATTTTGTACATCCTTCTATACTGGCAGTCTGTGGATGGATTACACGCAGAAGCAGTACAGCGCTCTACGCGTCCAATATAACAACGCGTTCAGGGTGCTCTTGAGGCTGCCTCGCTTCTGTAGCGCGTCGGAGATGTTTGCCGAGGCGCGTGTGGATTGTTTCCACATAATCATGCGTAAGCGGTGCACATCCCTCGTGTGTAGGGTGCGGGCCAGCCGCAACAGTGTCTTGAACGCTTTTGCTGAACGTTTTGACTGTCAGTACGTGAACACTGCTGCATGGTTCACGTACTGACTAATGTTAAGATTATTTTAATTTTGATTTTGTTTTTTTTTTAATTAATGTATAATTTTTTAATTTTTAATTTAATGTATTTATTTAATGGTATTAATAATTTTTAATTTACTTATTGTATTCCAGGCAGATTATTTACCACCTAAATCCCTTGGATTTGACAACGTGTTGCCAACCGTCATAAATATAAGCGTTGCTTTGCACATAACTCTTTGTCACAGCAACAATTTACCTCGTCTGGTCGACGTCCGTATGTCACTGCAAGGATCCAGTAGAATATCAGCGTCAGGTATATTTGCCTGACACGTGCTGAGCTGGACTCCCATTTGGTGCAACCTTGAGATGCACACCGCACCTTGTAAATTCTATTATTGATTTGAAGTATGTCTTCATAGCGCCACTATATTTCTTTAAGATGGTTCCGCAGCTGTAGCCCGTGAAATTCAAATGTTCTTACGTTTTTGCTATTTGCAGGTCAGTGTCAGGTCGTATCAAGATTATTATTATTGAGTATGGAATGTTCTTTTCATGAAATTGGGGAACAAAACTAACTTAAAGAGATGTATGATTCTTCTGATTATAATTCTGTAAATACATATCTTTTATAGTCGCGAATCATATTTTGATCAAGATACAACCTGAAACTGACCTGCAATTTGCAAAACACGTAAGAAAATTTGAATTTCGTGGGATACGGCTACGGATTCACCTTAAGTATGTTTTTCTTTTTTTGTATATTGGCACCTTGTTATATATACGAGTTTAATCCTGTAATTTGTTATCTATTATGTGCACTGAATAAATGTTATAATATCAAACTCAAACTCGAAGCATTTATTTCAAATAAACCAATTACAGGCACTTTTGAATTGTCAAGGGGTCGGTCAGTCATAATGATTTGCCCATTCCAAAGCTTATTGAGTACCTATGGCGAAGAACGAGAAAGAAACTCCACGAACACTCTTATAAAAAAACATATAGTTACATCATTCACGTTGAAATTATACATGTGAGGACGATGCAAAAGGTCAAAAGCGTCCGTAATTAAAAAAAAACAACATATCTATCAACCTTCAAAGAAGTTAATGGCACCTCTTCCAAATTGAGCAATGTCATTCCAGGTGGAAAAAAAATTGCGCAGCATAACATTCCTATTGTTTGCTGCTGCATAGAGACACCTGTAACACCAGTGTCGGCGAAACATGTCCTTTTTATTCCATACTTCTCTATTAGTTGTCATCTTTCACACAGTCCATCCATCGTTTCTTTGGTCTTCTTCTACTCGTATAGCCATCCACATGCATACTCAAAACTTTTCTGGGGTCATTTCCCTCATTCCTCCGCACCACAAAAATTTTTGGTCACCGGTGTGTCTTTCAGACTTCCTCTTATAATATACTCATTTCTTATTCTATCCATTCGGGTAACACCACACATACCTCTTAGCATTCTTATCTCAGCTGCATGCAATTGCCTTTCATTCATCCCTTTTGTGGCCCAACATTCCAGCTGCAATTTCTCTTGTGAAAAACACGTGCTTTTCTTTAGTAGCTGTTTAAGCTTAGTTATCTTTTTTTAAAGCACGTGTTTCTGTGACTATTGTTCTTTTTTCTGATAATTTTATCGCCACCTTTAAAACTAGCAACACGCAATGCTGCTACTCATCAGAAATAACTATGAGAGCTTCCCCTAAATAACCTTTTCACCTGGAGCTCTCCTCTACTTACTTACTAAGTTGAAAGTCCCATAATAATTTTAAAAGTACCCTTTTTAAAACTCCATAAAGTTTTACTCACACGAATCGTTTTTCCAATAAAACGCGTCATCAGAACAATTTCTTACCACTTGCTATGTAAATCGAAGTGCTCCACTTTTCAGAGTCCCGCATAAAACAGGAAAACGTACGGAACCCGCATGCAACTTGGAATGGGATTACAGTCAGCTGATTTATCTTATAGCCTGACTCAACAGAAAACGTAATGCTGGTTGTTTGTAATCACCATTTTGTAGAAAATGCATGGGAACACACATTGATAACACCAGCCTGTAATTGTCCAACTGCTGGGCAAGAGCCTGTTCTGATACACAGAAAGCACGAGCATTGATCATCATGCCAAGACGGGTTGGCGGTTACACATATTAACTACTAGCCCAGAGAAAAGTTTAGTAAAACGGTACCAGTGGTGACTGGTACCTTTTTACTAAACTTTTCTCTTAAAATTTATGGTATTTAGAAACATCATATAAAGTTATTTACTATTTATGAACGTGTACATAATTGAGCATTAATTAATAATCAATTAAAATCGCGAAATGCAATTTGTTCACCCAACTTTACAAAACTGCGTATATCTCGGAAACTAAATGCCGAGAACTGGACCCTTTTTGCTTAGACGCCCTTTCAACTGTTCCTATTTTTGTATCGTTTTGTTATTAGCCTGATGCATTGTGGAAGACGAACAATCTTACTTTGATTCAGAAAACCATAGCTCAATTGTCGATAGATTCGCATAATGGTTACAGTTGTAATGACAATCATGTCATTTGGTTGAACAGGGGTTTTATTTTTATTGTTATATTAATATTTTACATAGATTCTTTTATATTTTGTGAATGTGTGAACGTTGTAGGTTTAATAGACTGTAGATTTGTAGACCATTTTCTATTTTGTTAAGTACCTGGTACTTGTTGACAGCCCTACACTGACCTCCCATACCTATAAATATTAATTTGAAAACATTATAAAAGTCAATTATTTTTTTAAAGAGTGGATTTTCTTGCCGGATCTTCTCCATAGGAAACGATCAATTGTAAATATTAACTACGATAATATGGGCCGCCCCACCAAAATTCAAAATGTTTAAAAGTATTTGTACGCATGTGTGCGTAATGAGACGGCCGTCAAACAAAAACACATCACGGATTTGTTGCTTGACTAGTGGCGTCAATAATCGCTCATTATTATTAGTATGGCGCTGCACTGACGTACTCTATGAAAACGACACGTGCGTTGTCTTGCGCGATCGGCTAGTTATGATTAGTTGACCAACAAATCTGGTAATAAGTGAGATATTACGAATACTTACAACTACATACAAACTCTTTCGTAAGGATGTGACTATTACACACATTGAAACAGTAATTTGGAGGGGCAAGCCATGTTATCGTAAGTAGTTTATCTCTAACCGTGCACCTAGCTTCTGACGTTTCATAAGTGCCCATGTAGGTTTATGTGAAATAAAATATTTTGATTTTAAGGTAAGGTTTCCTATGACTGAGGTGGCCGCTACATAACGTCCGCAATTTACCGTCGAATGAAGTCACTGACACGTTATATACCTATATATTTAAGTAAGTTAATTGTGACGTGTTTTCCTAGAGAGCGTTTTTTGACACCGTAAAGTCAAATCCCGGTGCCATCATTTTGCGAGCGGCCATTACATGACAGCCGCCGCTGTCGTAGAAAACCTTAGCTTGAGACTCCGTACAAATAGTCGTAAAAAAAGATTACGTTACCACCATTACAGTCAGTTATCAAAATTTTAAAAGCGGCTATTTAAATGGAACCTGATAATTACCGGGTTGTAAGGTTCATGTCAAATAGACCTGTTGAAGAAGAAAGATACCTATTTAAAATACCTGCAAAATGACTTACTGAATAATAATGTTCCGATCAATCCTGAGATAGATGCTAATAAACAGCCTATTAAACCTAATGTTTTTCTACGACCAAAGGCAAAGGCAACCAAAATACCTGAAACTTTATCTGAAATACCGTAAACAGAATTACATAGGTACCACGCACCGGAACGCTTAAGGCGTGTCCACACCTAATCGGATATCGGCGCACGAATTCGCACCAACAGCTCATGTGTAAAGGAATTGTATGGGTGAGCTGAGCTTAAAGCCGACCCTGCACTACTACGAGGGATGTGCACGGAGAGATTTGCCATGTTAGCTGCGCGATTCATTTGTTTGCCGGAACACATCCGTGCGTAGCATGACCGTAATAAGTTTGTGCAATCTTCCTGTGCGAGTCCCAATGGGGTTAAAAAATTGAAAGCTCTTCATAGGTGGCAGCACAGTTGTCTGTCTAAAAACCGCCATTGTTTTGTTTGTTTACTTTTGTGTCGATCACAATCGAAAACTAGATAAATATTTATGCAACTAGGAGTGTACCACTATTAAAAGACGAGCGAATGACAGTTGAAGCTTCTACCACTGGTAAAAAAGCAGCTGTATTGGAAAAGTCAATAAATTATGAATGTTTTATAGTTTATAGGTTATTTTGTGTTTGTTGACTTTAAGTTCTTTTTCTGTTGAAGACTGGAGGCGTACGACAGAAATAACCTGATCAGAGTTGAAAACTAACTCGAGGATAATCTTCCTGACTGAAAAACTTCAGAGATGTTAATTCTAGCACTGATCTAAATATAATAAAAAACACACATACATCTTTACTATAAAGCAAAGCGCGGAAAAAAAGAAAATTAAATCATAGTTTCCTAATAATTTCATGACAAAAATATTTTTCGTTATTTTATTTTATTTCTTTAAAAGTGTACTGAAAAACGTCGTTTGATACATGTGGACATTTGTTATTGCAGTTCTCGGCTCAAAAACAACCTCGCCTACAGCTCGGTGTTAATTCCGCCTCGAATGCAATAACAAACATTCTCCACTTGTATCAAAATGTGCTATTGTAATTGTGTGTGTTGCATAGTCCAAATTCAACATGTTTTTATTCACTCAGCGACTAAAAGAGAGTTTCATTCGCTGTTATCGATGAATCAAATGCCCTTTTTGAGTGGCAATGTTAAAAAGTAATGCTTCAGGTTGTAGTGTTTTTTTTTAAAGTTCTTCATAGAGTGCGAAGCTATGTTCGCATGCGTTGCTTAGCCGTGAGCTGCTGTGGAGCGGCGCCTTAATACCGACTATAGGCTGCGTGTATATTCGCGAGCGATCAGTGTGTATTGCCTACAAATGTGGCTATTGTTACGTGATTACGAGGTAGGCAGGACTGTAAGCGTTGCAGGTAATCTGAGGTAGTTGAGCATTAAGAAGATTAGACTGTTCCGTTGGTCTAGTATTCATAAGCTTGGGTCGTGAAAGTGCTGTCCTAGATACGATTTTTCCGTAGTAACACTACCTAGATTATGTGCCCAGTTAAATAATAGTCCTCTTCACCGTATCCAGCGACAGTGACCCAGACTAATTTTCTTACCTTTCCTGAGCTCTCTGCTAACGAACAAAACCTTTGGTCCACCAACCCACCGTTTTGAGAGCAGTGGTGATGCAAAAATTTACACATAGTAAAGCGCCTGTCTGGGTTCGAATTTACGACCTACAACTCGTAAGTCACGGCCGATCCCACTGGGCCACCACTGCTCACATTCTGCATAGTTGTAGATGTAGATAAATTAAAGCTTTGGGCGAATTTTGCCCGGTTAATAGTAATAAATCATTTGAAATAAATAATTTGACTCACAACATGACACACAACTCACAAGACCACAACATTTTATATTTTATTTTACTTAATCGATATTTTTTTAATTATGAATTTTTTTTATAGCCGACTACCTACCTAACCAAATTTATTTCTATTTTTTAAATTCATTCCCGCCCTAGCTAGGGAAGAAATTACTATGAGTCTTTCCCGCCCGAGGGTGGGGAGCAGCGTCTTCCACCCGCACAACAAACACTACTTTCCGAGTATGAGAAATGAAAAGTTATTTTCTCCCTATTTCGGATCAACATGAGCGTTCTGACAAAATCCTCCTTTCCAATAACAACAATTTCAACGAGCATTCATCAAACAGTTTCTCAGAAACAAAGAAGGATTTTATTGTTTTCTGTAAAGCCATCCATAAGCCGATAACAATCCTGTCTCGGAACCCACGACTGAGAAAATCCTCTCAAAAACAAAATATTTATTTCTTACTAGCTGATCCAACCTAAGGATCCAACAGACATTGTCCTCATCCTCAACAAATAGTTCATACAAAAATTCCATGCCAAAAAAGATGTTCAGTTTTTCCCGAATTAGATTTTTTTTTCGAAAAACTTTTTAAAACAAAAAACAGCCAAATCGGTCCAACCGTTCTCAAGTAATGCGCTTACTAACGAAAAGCATTTCATTCAGCTGAAAGACGTCCACTGCTGGACATAGGCCTCCCCCAAAGAGCCAAAGGGGGTTTGCCATAACCGCCACGCTTCACAGGCGGGTTGTTGATCGCAGTATGGTGTTAAAATACTTAGAGAACGCTGCTGCCCATTCTCTAGTAAGTCCCTTAGTCGCTTTTTACGACACCCACGGGAAGAAATCGGATGGTGCTATTATTTACGTCCGGCACCACACGGCCATTTTTATTCATATTGGTTAAAATTAATGAAAATGTACGGCTGCTTATTCATAACTAGCGAATATTAACCCTTACTTGAGTAAGAGCGCTAATAAACTGAGACGTTACGGCGACGTCGCCAGGTCGCGACCTGAATGTATACTCTTTGGTGGGTAGCTCACCTGGCGTCTACTTGGTTACGCAGCCAACCTACCTCCCAATGTGGGAACTACCAATCAATCGTTTTAGAACAGTGTTATTCAAATGGATTACATACAAATCATTCTATGCTTTGAATGAGTACCTATCTAAACTTTAAAGATTCACACTGACATTAAACTATTATAATTTGACAAATGATTGACATTTCTATTCTTATTAAAATATTATCTAGGATTAATGTTCCAATTTTATTATCTTTTATTTAATTAATGTATTATTTCAATCATTTTGCATGCTAGTTTTTGCGAATTGGTTTAGAGACTGTTAAAAAACCCGACCATAAATAATATGTACTACTATATCATAATTCTTGCAAATAAATTTTAATTTCATTTCAAAATTTTGTTGGTGACGCGACCTAGCTGTGCCCCATGGCATCCCAGTGTGTTAGCGCTCATACATAAACCTCGTTTTTCAGCAAAAGTCAATTAGAATGTCAAAACAGCAGAACAAAAATAATTTCGAAACGATGAACTTTAGAAAGCACACAACAAAATCAAACATCGTTAATAAAACATAGCCCATCTCTACCTATTCAGACAAACAATACAAAACCTTCACCAACCAACGTAGCTAGTGATGTACAACGATAGGTCAGCCCGACTATCGATAGCTGCTCGACAAGGCATAAATAAACCATGAACAACCGTACACCTGCCAGAGTACACCGCTACGACAAATTGGATCACGGTTTTAATGTTTTTGCTGTCGTTTGAAATTGATAGCGCGGGGTATTGGTTGTTTTGACGTTGATTTTTAAAGTTTGGTTGGGTTTTTAAGGGACTTTAGTGGTGTGGCATGTTTTTAAGGTTTTTAATTTTTGTTCCTTTTGGAGTGAAATTTGAGAGCAATATTTTTACAAAATGTTGCATAGGAACGTAAGTAATGTAAGTAAATGTTTTCCTATCACTTTTAATGACAGTAAAATTTTGGTATACAAGACAAATTATAGTAAGTTTCAGAACAGTGTTCTTCCTCAGATTTCCATAACCAGATGTCCGAAACGCCATTTTAATTTTATTTTCTTGTAAGTAATACAAAAAAAAATACCTAGAGTAAACAATTAAGGGTCTATTTATAAACATTGCTTAAATTAAAAAATACCCTCGCTAAAAGTTTAAATGATGAGTGCTAAATTATCAATCAAAACAGCATACATCTAACGACAATATGCCCTGCAGGTGTACACCAATCGATCGGCTGATTACGGGCACATCAGGTAATCACCTACATTCGTCTATACACACAACTACGGTTGCACTTAGTTGAGAACGATAACATACCGGTTGAAGTAAATAGTGAGGCATGTACAGGAGAAAGATGTAGGAATGCAATAATAATTTATTCAATCAATTAAATAATAATGTTAACATTAAATAGGTATCATCTGTAGGTACACTGGACTTATGCTAGTTAAAAAAACATGTAGGTGTAGCAACCAGCACCCTTACTAAGTTATGAAATAACTAGTACTAAGGGCAGTGCAGCAAAGTAACTGCGACCAACTTGGATGTGCGCGGTTGGTCACAGTTCTAACCTTTATTTTTTTGTTGCTGAGATGGATAATCCTCATGGATGTCCTCCGCCCTGGGGCGGGCGGAGGGGTCTGTCAGACTCTTAGTGACTAAAAACCACCCCAGTGTTCACTTCCCACACTTGCACCGGGGATCTTGGGATCTGTTATTACTTCCGTGATCCCCGGCTAGTGGCGGCCCGCCCCTGCGGGCCACCTCAAGTCTGGGGGGGGGGGGGGGTGAAGTATTGGACCCCCCCCCCGCGACGTCTGAAAGGGGCGCAGTACGCGCCACCACCTCGCGTCCAGTGTGATAGGGAGCGGCGGACATCCCCAAGTCCGCCATCCCTAGACCCATTTAGGGGGGCCGGAAGAGGGCATGTCCTGCCCTCTGCCGACGCCCAGTGCGCCTCCTGCGGGCCGGGTAAGCGGACAAGATCTCCCGCTCCCTTTCCGCAACCTCCTTCTGCGAGATGACTGTTTCGCAGAAGGATACCGCCGCGTCCCAGGACTCCTCGCTGCCGGCCATCGACTCGACCACGGCCGGCAGCGACAGGTCACTGCCTACTCCGGAGATGAGGGCACGGCGTGGCTCCTCCCATGCGGCACACTCTGCCAGCGTATGCCGCGCCGTGTCCTCTCGGCAGCCGACGCAGTGGTGACACCGGGCGTCCGGCTCCCTGTTTATGCGACACAGGTACTTCCCGAAGCAACCATGCCCCGATTGGTCACAGCTCTAATCTAACCAGACCCATTTGGTCGGGGTACACTAGCTTATTTGCTGCGACCAACTGTGATCAAAGGCCAGAAAGTTAAAAAGAGGCCCATTTATCAAAAAAAAAGTGTGTACATTTTAATTGTAATAATTTAATTCTCTGTATTTTATTTATTTCTCTGTATTTTTCACTGTATTTTTTATAATTTGCTATTGTATGGATTAATTTCATCTGAAATATACTGATTAATAATAATAATTAGAAGGCCAATTTTTTTTGGAGGTTCGTTAATTTGAATAGCGTACATCATTAGAAGCTCAATAACTTTTTAGAGGAGCCGTTAATTATTTTCCTTTTCTAAACCTTCCAAAGCGAAGCCATTCATTCCCAAGACATCATTGGATGTCGATTCAAAATCAAAATATTTTAGTTCACATAAACCTACATGGGCACTTATGAAACGTCAGAAGCTAGGTGTACGTTCCAATTAGTCGCTTCCTATGGAGATGAGCCGACATGAAACTCCACGGTTATTCTTTAGAAAATATTAGGCTTTTACAATGTTTTCAAATTACAGTATTAGTACCTAACAAAATAGAAAATGGTTTACAAAGCTACAGTATATTATGCCAACAACGTTCTCACATTCACAAATTAAAAAAATAATCTATATAAAATACTAGCTTCTGCCCGCGGCTTCGCCCGCGTGGATGTCGGAAAAAATGTCACGAGAACGTACTACCGGGGATAGTTTAAAAAAACAAAAAAAACAAACTTTATAATTTACTTTCATGCCTAGTTTTAGGTTTCTTAACTCAAGGAATAAGATTTTTCATACAAACAAAATCCCCCCTTTTCACCCTTTAAAGGTCGAATTCCAAAAACCCCTTCTCATCAGATGCCTACGTCATAATTTAGAGTTAATCAAGCCACGCAGTAAAATCCTCCCTTGTCAAATTGACTACCCTTTTTCACCCCGTTAGGGGTCAGTTTCAGTGGCTAGAGAGGTGCCACGGCATCCTGTTATACCCACGGGTTCCTACTCTGGATAAAGCGGGAGGGAACGCCCGGGTGTCACCACTGTGTGGATCGCCCAGAGAACACCGGTGGAGGTCTGCCCGACTTGGGCGGAGCACCGCCATATCCTCACGGAGGCGACGCTGGTGGCGATCTCTCGTCGGTCCGGCCCTGGTTCAAGCCATGGTTCGTGGTTTAATGGGAGTCCGTCACCTCCTTCTGCGAAGCAGTATTGCTCGCGAAGGAGGAGGCGGCACGCGTGAGGGAGAGGCAAAATTCATGCCCTCACGCCCTTAGTCGCCGCGGGAGACGCCCCGGGCGTCGGGAGTCGCAGGCCGATGCTCGGCTACAGAAGGCGCGTGCTTGCGGACGGTGAGCGATGGGTAGTTCACAGTCCGATAAGGACCAGGCCCGGGACGACGGCGCGTTGCGTTACACGCGCGCCTCAAAGAGATGTCAGCACCAACTGATGGGGTCCGTTAAGGCCAATGCCTGCCAGGAATGCGAGTTTGTCCGAAAAGGATATCGTGGCCATGGCACCCAGGCAAATAAAGGAACACGGGTGGGTTTTAGTCAGTAAAAGTCTGACACGCCCTCGCGCTCCACCCAGAGCGGGAGAAGTTATTTGATAATTACCCACCACAAAAAAAGAGTTCAATTTTCGAAAAACTTTGATACATTTTATTCTAAATTTTTGTTTCTAAGTATAAATACTGAGGTTCGAGTTTATCGGACCGCACGTTGAAATTCTTCTATACAAACTTTGACATCCCCAAATCCCCTTTAAGGGGGTAGTTTGAAAAAACTAAAAATGACAAACTTTATAATTTACTTACGTAAATATACATGCCATGTTTTAGGTTTATTAACTCTTGGAATAAGATTTTTCATACAAACAAAATTCCCCTTTTTACCTCCTTACAAGGTCGAATTTCCAAAAACCGCTTCTTAGCGGATACTTACGTCATAACTATCGATGTACCAAATTTCAGCCCAATCCATTCAATGGTTTGGGCTGTGTGTTGATAGCCCAGTCAGTCCCACGACCTTATATTTAAATAAATATTGTGTATTTGTATAAGTTGGAGTAACATTTCGTTTTGTTTCATCGCAATCGCTTCATTCTATGAAAAGTTAGAAACGGTACACGTGCTTATATTATTTTTACTTGAATACAAAATTTAGCGAATGAACAACTTCAATACAAAACGTCATCCCTCTTTTCACCCCATTGTGGGTTGAAATAAAACAAAAAACAATGGTTTACGTTCTGTTAGTTTCCAACCTTAAGCCAAAATATTAGTTATTTTAACTTGAAAAATAATGAATTTCATCCCCCTTTTCACCCCTTAAGGGTTGAAATTCTAATAACACCGTTGAGTTAGCTTCCTACCATAAGCCTAGATAATAAATTTTGTGATTTTTACTTCGAAAATTAAGGACTTTCCATACACAACTTCATCCCCATTTTTAACCCTTCGGGGGTAAAATTATCAAAAAATAATTTATACGTGTCTCACACGTATAAATTATTTTCAATCATCAGCCTAAACACAAAATTTGAAGATCCTAACTTCAAAACTGACGGACTTTCATATAAATTTCCATCTCTTATTTTACCCCTTTAGGGGTGGAATTCCCAAAAATCCGTTCTTAGTGGATACTTACTATTCACAAAGAACACACCCTCCAAGATTCATGTCTCTAGGACCAGCTATTTAGGCTGTGTGTTAGTTTCCACCTTTTTTTTTTAAATATGATTGACGTGTAAAAGTGTTTGTACAAACTTACTTACAGAAAATAAATCATTTATCATTTAACCATAAGCCGAAATATTAGTGATTTTAACTTAAGAAATAAAAAAAACTAGAATTAAAAAGAAAATTTCATTCCCCTTTCACCCCTTAAGGGTTGAAATTCTAACAACACCATTGCATTAGCTTCCAACCATAACCCTAGATAATATATTTTGTGTTTTTTACTTCGAAAATTAAGGACTTTGATACACAACTTCATCCCCCTTTTTAACCCTTCGGGGGGTGGAATTATCAAAAACGCTGAGACACGTGTAAATTAATTTTCAATCGTCAGCCTATACACCAAATTTGAAGATCCTAACTTCAAAACTGACGAACTTTCATATAAACTTCCATCCCCTATTTCGCCCTCTTAGGGGAGGAATTTCGAAAACCCTTTCTTAGTGGATACCTACTCTTCACAAAGAACACACCCTCCAAACTTCATGTTTCTAGGATCAGCGGTTTAGGCTGTGCGTTGATATATCAGTCAGTCAGTCAGTCAGTCAGGACTTTGAATTTTATATATATAGATTACTAAAGTAATAAAAATAAAAACGTATTTAAACCAAATGACATGATTGCCATTACAACTGTTACAAATCAGAATTAATTTCCTGTCCACAAAAGCCACTAATAATATTTTAAATTAAAATTGTAGGATTCTAACCCCAAACACCCCTCCCCCAAACACACCAAACACCCCAAACCCAAACCCTGCCCCCCAAGCCTGCCAAGCCCTGTGTTTGTTCCTCAAACACTAAAATACAATCTGGAACATCAAAAAATTCTATTCATATACATCTCGCATCTTACACAAGTAGGTAACGGCCCATCGCATTAACGCTCGTATTTTCTTCCAACGTTTCCTTACGTCTGAAGTCAGAGATAAGTTGGTGATAACAAGTCGGTGCGGGATTATGCTCTCAACAGGCGATATCGTGTCGATAACCCTTCACTACAAAGCTAAGTCTTGGGGGTCCCTGAAAACGGGTGAGTCAGAGCCTTCGTCTCGATTCTTATTTGAGTACTTGCTCATCAAATGTTGTATTTATTTATTTTTTACGGTGGAATGCGGCCGATGAAAATAAAAAGTCTCTTTTTTTTAAGACGATACTCAAGTTTGTTCGTTGCAACATACGGCATATTTGCATGCGCTGGTAGCGTTGTTACTAGATTTGTTTTTTTAAGTTTACACAAAATAAACAGATTTTTAAGGGTGCTATCACAAAAAAATAACGTTTTTCATCAATTTCTTATCTAATTGTGAGAAAGCTTGTAATAATTAAAACATTAAGTCTGTGTAACTATAAAAGTACAGTTTTCGTAGTGATAAACCATTCGTGTCAGTCTCAGCACCTATTATTAGTTTCATCACTTTTGCGCTCGCGAAAATAGATTATTTCGCTGTTCATTTACTTAATGAAGATATTGTATAATCATAAAATTAAATTTTGATTTTATCACACGGATAGCTGAAACCCAGTGTGTAATTTTTAAATTTCTTGATATGGTTTGTTAAATAATAGGAAAAAAATATTACCGACAGTGTTTTAAAAAAAAATAGGTTTTTTCAACATTATTTTCTGAGACTATTTGTAACATTTTGATACTTCTTTTTGCTACCTTTTTGACTTGAACATGTTTGCTAATAGAAAATATTTTTAATAACATTTATGTTATTAGGTATATTGAAGAAAAATGTTCCTAAACTCAACACGATATCGTCAATTTTGTGTGAAGAGGCAACGGAAATTATTTTTTACAATATTATTAACTAACATTTTCGATTAAAAAATTGCTACCAATGGAGATGAAGGAGTAATCTATCTGTGCCAATAATTAGTTACATTTGGTTTAGTTAAATTTTGCCGCAAAATGTACCGAAAAACTGCAATTTTTGTCAGATTTTGTGATAGCGTCTTTAAATTGAAATTTGAAGTAACTACACTACCAACGAGAGCAGTGGCAAGGTGGTGGAGGTGATGGTAAGAGCAGTGGCCGCGACTTACGAGTTATAGTTCGTGGGTTCAAACCCCAAGCAGGAACTTTACTTTGTGTAAATTATTTCATCACCACTGCTCTCAGAACGGTGAAGGAAAACATCGTGAGAAACCCGTCCTGTCCTAGAACCAACAATTCGAAGACATGTGACATGTACCAACCCTCACTGGGCCCGCGTGGTGGATTACGGCCCACTCCCTCTTAGCGACAGGAGGCCTGTGTCCCAGCAGTGGGAACATTATAGGCTGATTATGCTGCACTAATGCCGTTGCCCTAAAAAAAAAATGCATTAATGTTTTTTTTTTATGTTTTATCATATTTAGATATCGATACCTTCACGTCTACGGAGTTTTGCTAAGTAATTTAATCTTTCCCAAAGTCAAAGTCAAATTATTTATTTCAAATAGGCACTTATAATGCACTTATGAACGTCAAAACGTCCCTGTATACCCTTCAGGGCCTGTGCACACCACGTTTTTTAAACGCACGTTTGACGCGCGTTTTAGAAACTAGCGTCGACGACCGCGACGGCGCGCTTTTATCCTACAGAGCAGTACAGGCTGCGGCTCACTCGCGTGCGTATCGCGTCTGTATCGCAACAAACGCGTGTCAACGGCGCGTTTAAAAAACGTGGTGTGTACAGGCCCTAAGGCTTCTACAGACTCGCGTCTGTACGAGCCTTTACTTTTAATCATCCAGAAAATTGACAACACGTGCACACTTGATATTGAATACATAGCATTGAATACTTCGCCTTTCTTCGATCACAAAGGAGGGAACTGAAAAATGTATTACGCGAAAAATTCTTTGTATTTTTCTTTACGTAATCACCAAGGAACATTGTATGGAACTTTGGTAACAAAAGATACAAAACATTCACGAATATTAATTAATTAAAAATTGATTGAAATCACTGGGTAACACATGTGTATCACTGAGTATTACCTATACATAGCTTGTATTTTAATAATAACTGCTTTTGCCCGCGGCTTCACCCGCGTGGAGGTCGGAAATTATCCAACGGAAATGTACTACCGGGATAAAATCCTGTGTTAATCCAGGTTAATAGCTATCTGTGTGCCAAATTTCACTCAAATCCGTTCAGCCGTTTTTCTGAAGTAGTAATAGCAGAGGAAAAGGTCATTGACTGCTGTGCCACCGTCAACCATAATTATTTTGTTACGTGTAATTTTGAATCTGTGATATATTTTACTTGTACCTATTCATTTAAAAGATATGTTGTGAGCTTCATATTTTAATCTAAATCAAAAAGATCTAAATACTTATGCTAAACAGTGCACAATTAAAATTAATAATAACATTCTACAAGACTAAATAAAATTCTAAATATTTATTTATTGTAATTTATAATATTGATAATGTAAATCGTGCAATATATAATTTTAAAATATATGCCTTGGAAGGTAGGTAGGCCTTTGGTGTGGGATGCAACGTGTGTCGACACCCTTGCGCCATCCCATCTTCCTAGCACGGTGAGCTGTGCTGGGGCGGCTGCTTCAGGTGCGGAAAACCTCAAACGGCGCAAATACTTTAATCTTACTGGGACTTATATGTTCGAGCCGTTTGGGGTTGAAACACTAGGGCCATGGGGTCCGAGTGCCCATTTAGTTTTTCGAGACATCGCCAAGCGGTTGGTCGACTCCTCACGTGACCAGAGGGCTGGCCTATTTTTCGGCCAAAGAATCAGCATTGCCATACAACGTGGCAATGCTGCCAGCCTTTTGGGCACTTTTCCCACTGAAAGCGATGCGGAAGAATTTTTTGATGCCCTATGATTTTTTCCCCCCCTTTGTTATATAGGTACTTACTTGTACATATTATTATTTTTATTTTAAGTTTGTTTAGTTTTTAAATTATGTAAATACTTATAAAAATTAAATTATTAAAAACAAAAAAAAAAGATATTCATATAACTTAAAACCAAATATATAAATACTTATATTAAAAATATAAATATTAGAAAAGCAAAAAATACTATTTTTATTTAATTTTTTTTTTTTTTTTAACAAAAAGCGCCTTCCCCTCTCTCCTATTAAAAATTAACTTTGCTGTGCCCGACAGGGTCCATAACCGATTCTATGTTTAACATACCAACTGTTATATTATATACACGTTATGGAATGCAAAGTATTGAGTATTGAGTAAGTTAAATTTCCAATTTAAATAAAATATTTTATTGGATAAGAATTAATTTAATACGGGTTAAAATGGCTTTGGAAATAACTATAAAATTTAGACATTATTAACAGCTATTCTGTGGAACTTGGAAAATGAGTCAGAGTGAACGTCAACAAGATCGCTGTGGCTGTTTAACAGTTTGCAGAGCCGAGGGACGACAGGTGATAATTATGTTGGTAGGTCCAATCTTTTTCATGGCCCCTTTGATGTATACAGGGTGTAAGAAGACCCGTCACGCATTCTGTACATGACATCAAAACAAATATCTTTGTGCAAAAAAAATTGCTTGGTGGGAAACGACTTTTTGGTGTGAAAATCGATTTCGATATCAATATTTACGGTAGTCCACATTGTAGCATACATAAAATATCTTGCTTACGGGTTTATGCAACGGTACAGAGATCTTTTAAGTTAAGGTGGATCTGCAGCAGTAGCCCGTGAATTTCAAATTTTGTTACCTACGTTTTTTGCAATTTGCAGGTCAATGTCAGGTTAGAAAAAAAAATATAAAAATATTTGTATGACCTATAAGTAGTTGAACAAATCTCTTATATGGATAAGTTTTTATTGACAAAAAACGTAAAAAATAATAATTTCGCGGGCTACCACTGCAGATCTAGCTTAAGTTATTACATCCAAAACTAGTTCTTGTAAGTCAAAGTTGAAACTTTGACCTTCAACAACTCCATAACCAGTAGGTTCCCGGGTCGGTGTTTCCGATCTAGTACAAAATATATCATAATAACGGGAAGAACGAGTGACTTCGTTAAGAGTATTTTTACACCCAGTATAACACAGAGTATTTAAAATGGAGTGCTGACTTGACTGCGAATGTTTGAAGTGCGTGGGAGATACAGAAACTTTTATTTTAAGAATGTTGTAATTTCTAAGAAACAAAATTTAATTACACGCTATCATAAAACATTACACAGGAATTAAAACCGCGCCTTTTTATCTAAAATAAAAGTTGAACAAAGGATCTTTTAATTTTTTAAATTCGGTAAAACTTTCAAATATCTGACTAAAGAAAATTGTATTTTTTCTTTTTATTTTCATGGAAAAACGTATAGTTTACAGGTAACACAACTCATGGTTAGTGCTGCAAATCAGATGAGTAACAGAATTACTGTTGCGATGACAAACGCAGGCTTTCGTCTTGCGTCGAGCACTGAGCACTTGTAGAAATACAAGGGGCTAAACTGACCCATTATATACGAGGTTGTTTTACTCCCAAGCTTTAGCGAGGGAGTAAATAGAAACTTATATATAATGTTATAATGGGTTTTTAGCGCCGTGAGTTACACTCTAGTTTTCACTACGATTGAATTGGACTCCAATAATCGACGGCAACGGATTGAAAATTATTTCTTATCCTTTCTCTTCCATCTGCAAATTAGGATCTCCATTCTTACTAGATGATGACATTGTCACTCTTGTAAAATAAATTACGGCACCAATTCAACTTGTACTTGGAGAAAAAAAAATATTTCGCGTCATTAAAATAAAATAAAATAAAAATCATTTATTTCAGAAAACAAAATTTATAGGGAAGGCAAGTTTGTTAGTAACAAGATTTTTTGCTTATAACTAATGTTAGTAAATAAATAAAAAGAAACTAGACACACCGTCTACCACCGCACAGTAGGCTCATCGGTCTCGCAACGCATGGAGTTCAGTGAACCTACTGAGCAAAACAGTATCGGTTCTCTCACCAATCATCCATGGCGCTATTCGGGCTCCCCAGTACTCGTCGCACCGCCGACCCGACTTTTTTTAGATTCTATTTTGTTTTTTTTTTCTTCTGTAGCCGCAACGCAATTTTCGCATTCTACCGAAGAGATCGCCGCTGTTAGTTCCATTTTAAAAATAAAATGTTTTTTTTTTTTTATGAAACAGTAATAAGTCGAGTCTGTGTATTCATGATTATTCTACTAATGAATAAAGAATTTTTCGTTTTTGTAGGCTCGTTGGTAACAAACAAAAAAAAACTTTTTCCCCTAGAGTAAAATATTTTATTATATCCCCCGCTCTGGTACGCTACAATAACGGACAATTTGAGCAAGAGGAGTGAAAAATACGTTTATTTGCGCTAAAAACATGACGCAAAGAAAAAACACATAAAGGAACAAGTTAGGGGAAAATATGTGTCACATCCACGTAAAACGGCCATCGCTCAGCATAATGCTGTGACCCTAGGCGAGACAGAGCCACAGCGCTCTCCATGCATCAGCTATTCCGTGGCCAGTAAGCATCGAGCCGCTATTACTTTTGAATTCCTCGTAGCTTACTATAATGACTCATATTCACAATAGCTCATTTTCAGCGATTCAGTCATTTCTTTAGGTATTTTTCAGCGTCCTTTCCGGTACTTGTAACAGATGTTGAATTCGCAAGTAGGTACATATCTAATACATACACGTCAAATAAAATGGGATATATTTAACTGATCCTCTGAAAACGTCAATGACCTTCTAATAATGGGTTTTTTTTTAAATTCATGAACGTCTAAAAACTTCTTGCGCTTCTAATGACGCACCCTTTTTTTAATAATTGAGGCACATTTGAACTTTCTGGCGTTTTCTCACAGTTAGACCCAAGTTGGCCGCATTTAGTATTTAGTATTTTAGGGATCCCAAAATAGGAATTATTTTAGGTTCCCAAAAAGATGCGCAATCATTATAATATTCGAGTATTTAATAATATTATTAGGAGCACAAAATGGAAAATTATTGGGGTATCGATTGAAAACTACATGGCAAATATTTATTTTTTATTAGGGACTTTTATAATCACAATGCGAATTACAGTCCCATCATACCCTTATTGTATAATAATAAAATACACGCTGCTATGGATTACAATCGGGTCATAAACCTGAACAGAGTCTTCGCATCGTTACCATTTGGTTGAGACAACATTTCATGGAATGTGCCGAAATCAAGTCGGTTCAACCTCAACACACATCATTTCTATCAGACTCATATCGAACACAGTCCATCAACAATTGTTGTTAGTTTAGGTAGGTACAAGTGACATCCCACTGCTGGTCAAAATATGAAGAAGTCAATCAGCTTTGTGTATTATACAGGGTGCAAGGACATCGACGCGCAACCAGCTACCACGGATTCTGTACAACATTCTGGACCCCCAAAAAAATTGCCGTTCCATGTCCATGCCGCGCTGTATTTTGGAGAGTTTTCTGGCAACACTGAGACGTCAGGTTAGGACCTGTCAAAAACTTCAAAGTGCCTATATTTTTTTCTACTGTCACTTTTAACCTAATCTTAATTTTGTTAACAATATGCGGATAATGTATTGGGCTGCAATATTGTTAACACTACTTTTTTTTTGACTTCGCACTTAATACTACTTATGAGCCTGTATTATTGTTGTTTGTAAACATTTTATATTGTAGCTGTTTATTGTAACATAATAAATAAAATAAAGCATTTATTTCAATTAAATCATTTACAGGCTCTTTTGAATTGTCAACGAGTCGGTCGGACAGAAAAATGAAGCTAGTTGTCCAATAAATTCCAAATCGAGATCGAGATCGTGATATGTACCATCGCGAAAGTTTCCGGTCGACCACTTTTCGCCCTTATGCCCATAGTAATAAGGTTGAAAAGTGGTCTACCGGGAACTTTCGCGGTGGTACATGGAGAAGAACGGGCTAGAAACTCCACGGACACTCTTTTAAATTATATTGTTACACAATATTAATTACATCATTAATGTCGAATTTATTGAACATGTGAGAACGATGTAAAAAAGACTTCATCATGTCTTGTCACAAACGTCATGGGCAAGCCCGTGCTCGGCGCGCTGCATAGTGTGCGTTTTAAATACAAGATTTAAATTTCATCTCATTCAGTTGAAGTATGTGGGAGGTATTTTATTATAAAATTTTCAATACTGTTCCTATCCTCTGAATTGCAAACATATATCATCCAACCCCCAATATGGAAATTAATAAAAAATATTACACCCATGGACAGGCCTATGTATAGGGTTGCCAACATTTGTTATGAACATAATTATATGAATGAGGGGTTATTGCTACCAGTAAAAAAAAATTCGGATGCTAACACTATACTGAATACTAATACTTAATTGAAACATAAAATAGATATTTTTTATAATGTACACCATATGATTTACTGAACCACATAGAAAGAATATAGGAAGATTTTAGCATCTTTAACAGCTTCATCTGCCTAGACTTTTCCCAACTACGGTGGGTCAGCTTTCAGTCTAACCGGATGCAGCTGAATACTAGTATTTTACATGGAGCAACTGCCTATCTGACCTCCACAACCCGGTTACTGGGTAACACGATAGCCCTTGGTAAGACAGGTTGAGTAATAATTGAGATCGAATTAAATTAAAACCTCCTCAAGAAAGCCCGAGGGGAATTCAAAATTTATTGAGGTTTCACGGGAATAAGATAGGCAGAACCCCTCTTTTGTTTAGTTCTACCACGTCCTTCAAGATTTTGAGTGTGTCACCAAGCATTTACTTTGGCAGTGGGGGTTTGGAACCTCAAGATTGAACAAGCATCTTCTGGGCTTGCTCGTTCCATCGTGGACGTCATCCATCGCTTGCCATCAGGCGAGATCCAAGTCAAGAGCAGACTGGGCACGCCACAATTGTGGCGATAAGTCCCCTCTTTCAAGAGTGGCTAGAGAGGCGCCACGATGTGCTCACCTTCCGCCTGACGCAGGTCTTCACCGGATGCGGTTGTTTCGGGAGGTTCCTGTTCAGGATAAAGCGGGATGAAACGCCCGGGTGTCACCACTGTGTGATCGCCCGGAAGACACGGTGGAGCATACGGTGGAGGTTTGCCCGGCTTGGGCGGAGCACCGCCGTGTCCTCACGGAGGCGATCGGTGGGGGCGATCTCTCGCGTCCGGCCCCGGTTCAGGCCCAATAGGCAATAAAAAAAAAGTGACGGAATTAAGATCCCTTAATGCCGCAAAGACTAGATTCGCCAACCATACCCGTCGAACATCCCATAATAAAAAATGGCTACCGAGATATCCCCATAAAATTGTATCAAATGCACACTCACAGGTAAAGTATTAGGCGGGACGCACACCTGCGGCACACAGCCGCTGCTTACGTCAGCAGCCATCCGCAATTTATGAAATCCATTGTATCCTCCGCCTTTTGTGACATTTCCATATGTGTGAGCTGAAAAATTAAAAGGAACTGATTCGTTTTCTGTGTTTGTTCGATATATTTTGAATACTTGGCTAATGTTCAATTTATATTAACTTACGGATATAAGTACATAGATGTTTACTTTTCACAGCTGTCTCCCTACATTCCTAAGATACGATTAAACACTTTAAAATGGTTACGCTAGACAATTTTATATAGATTATTTTTTAATTTATGAATGTGAGAACGTTGTAAGCTTAATAGACTGTAGCTTTGTAAATTTTTGCATTTTCTATTTTGTTAAGTACCTGGCACTTGTTGACGGGCCCATACCTATTAATAATTTATTTGAAAATATTTTATTATAAAAGCCCATTATTTTACTCATTACTCAATATATTTATTGCTTCCACATGTGAACTTAAGTGGTAGGTTTTACAGAATTATGATCATTGTGGACCCGTCGGGCACAGCAAAAGTAGGAGAGCGGATGAAGGCTTTTATTTGACTACTTGGTTGTTATAATTAACATTGTAATTATTATTTTTTAATTTATTTGTTATTGTTTTATAAATATATACATTTATTTATTTATTTAGTAACATTTGAAAAACCCTTTTCAAAAGAGTAACCATGGAGTTTATTGCCGGCTCCACTTCATAGAAAACGACCAATTGAAACGTGCACCTAGCTTGTGACGTTTCTGTGCCCATGTAGGTTTATCTGAAATAAAATATTTTGATTTTGAATCACCGACAAATTGAATGGCGCAATGTTTGTGTGCAAAATAATGAACCATCAAATTGTCTGCCCACAAATATTACACAGCTTTAATTTCCGTGCTCCCTCAAGAATACCTCGCAGTCCCATAAGACCACTCTGTCCACCGCAGAGAAGAACGGTTCTAAGTGCTAATTCCCCCTAGGCAAGGTTATGCAAGGTCGTGAATAGCTTCAGCGATCAAATCGATGAGCACTTTGAAATTTTGAGCAAATTGAAAGCAAAATTTCTTAAATACCTTCCTAAGTATTTTAGTTAAATTAAGCTAAGCTAAGTAACCCAGCAATATGTAGACGCGACTATTGTTTTATTTTTCTTTTTTACACTTGTCTTTAGCACTTTTAAACTTGAGTTAAATCGTCGACAATCAATCTTAGTTTAAGTATTTCTTTGTATTTTTAGCATGTAACTGTTTTTTGTCCCTAATAAATAAATAAATCATCAACATCATAATTTCAGCCAAAAGACGTCCACTGCTGGACATAGGCCTCCCCCTAAGGGGGAGTGTTTGCCATAATCGCCACGCTTGGCATGCGGGTTGGCGATCTCAGTATGATGTTAAAATGCATAGAGACTATAATAATGCTGCTGGCCATTCTTTAGTAAGTCCCTTAGTCGCCTTTTACGACACCCACGGGAAGAAATGGGGTGGTGCTATTCTTTACGTCCGGCACCACATGGAGCCGATCTATTAAATAAATAGATGTGTGTTTTGACATATTATAATAGTATTACCTTTATATCGTTGCATGTCATTATATCGTTATATTCATTATTCTATACTTTTAGATAAGTAATTTAAAACTAGAATAATAATTATTTTTTGTACCGCGACTTACAAATAAAATAGTCGTAGGTTCGAACCCTGACAGGTGCTTTACTTTGTGTAAATTATTTCATCACCACGGCTCTCATAACGGTGAAGGAAAACATCGTGAGGAAACGACATGTCCTAGAACCAAAAATCCAAAGACATGTTACATCTACCAACCCGCACTGGGCCCGCGTGGTGGGTTACGGCCCACTACCTCTCACAGAGAGGAGGGCTGTGTCCCAGCGAGCGGTCGGAACATTATAGGCTGATTAAGTATACACACTTTAGCATAGAACCTGTGTAGACAAATGTAGATGAACCGATAACACAAATAAATAAAATACGATTGTCTGTAGCATCCTTTCAGGACTACTTAGGTATTTAACAACCGTTTCATTTGACTCAATAATCGATCTGATTTCTGGCTTAAGAAACAATACGGTTAGGTGTTTAGGAAATTCTCAGTAGCGGCCAGGAATCTGGATTTATGTCCGGGTATTAGCATGGTAATAGGCTCGTCTCTTGTTGCATGGGACTTATACTAATGTGAGATTTCATTGACTATTTTATCAATTTGACGAACAACGATTTTGTCGTTAAAACTAATAATTATGACGTTGATCCTATTCATTCTAATATGTTTTTAATGGGGGTTATTTTCGGAACTACTGTTACGATTCCGAAAATTCTCACTAATGCGTGCCTGGTCATAGGATATATTTCAAGTTAAAACAAGAAACTTCACGCGAACGAAGTCACGGGCAGAAGCTATCTATACAAATAAATAAAATCGAAGTGTCTATTTGCAATGTCAAAATAACAGCTTTTTACTAAATGCCTACGAAAGTATATACGGTAATTATAACAAAAAAACAATATTTTAAATTTTTGTCTATGTCTATTTGTTCCGGCTAATTTCCGAAACGCCTGGACCGATTTTGACGGGACTTCAACTGGCAGATAGCTGATATTATAAGGAGTAACTTAGGCTACTTTTATATTAGAAAATGCCACACGGGCGAAGTCACGGGCAGAAACTATATTATAACATAAAACTGGTGAGATGTGTGTACTATAAACAGGGAATAAAAACAAGAGGTTATGATAAAAAAAATACCACCATCACATCCTGTCAATCCTCATGATCCACTGACGAATAATAATAACAGTTCTCAGCAAAACATGTTACGTGCTAACTGCTAATTGGAACAGGCTGTGGAACTGTTATAGCGAGCTGTTACGGGTTACCCCTCTCTATAGTGAGGCTTTGAGGGCCGTTCAGTCAGACCCGTTCAGGCCCATTCTGGATTGTTTGTGGTCGACGGTAAGGAGTGAGGAAAAAATTTACTAGGAAATGAGTAGGAAACTTTATTTTTCGTCTGTTGTGTATCCAAACGGTAGCGAGTGGGATGCTTTATTAATTTGATTTTGGAATAGTTGGAGAATTAGATATTTGTTTTTTTTTTTGGCATAACGAAGATGAGCCAAGAGTAAGACTGTTGTGTTTTTTTTACTTCACGTATAAGTATTTTAATTATTATACTTTTATCGATTTATATACTGAATTTTAGTTGCCCAACCATTCCCAAAATTTTTGGGGATACTTACTCGTAGTTGTTTGTTTTGAACGTGCCAAAACAAACAACAAGCAATCCCCGAAGGATTAGGCTGAGGTGTATCTATATAACACCCACATTTTCACCAGTATGACATGCAAAGTGATAAGAAAAGACATTGACAGACAAAGATCAGAGGGGCCTGCGACTGAGCCTCTCGAAGTTTTAAGAATGTTCGCATTCTAATCTCTCTCAATCTGTCAAAAATGCCTCTAATGCCTCTAATCATAGATTTATACCATAGCGACCCTTTTTTTTTTTGGTTGCGAAATTATCAAATAACTTCTCCCGCTTAGACATTGGCAGAATAGTCGACGTCGGCTTTGCTTGCCATAATTAAAAATAGAATAGAATTTCTCCCGCTCTGGGCGGAGCGGGAGGGCGTGTCAGACTTTTACTGACTAAAACCCACCCGTGTTCCTTCATTTGCCTGTGTGCCAGGGCCACGGTATCCCTTGCAGACAAACTCGCAACCCCGGCAGGCATTGACCGTAACGGACCCCGTCAATTCGTACTGACGTCTCTTTGAGGCGCGTGTGGAACACAACGCGCCGTCGCTCCGGGCCTGGTCCTTATCGGATGGCGAGCTACCCGTCGCTCACCGTCCACAGGCCCGCGCCTGCGGTGGCCGGAAATCGGCTTGTGACTCCCGACGCCCAGGGCGTTTCCTGCGGTGACTAGGGGCGTGAGGGCGCGAACCCTGCCTCTCCCTCACGCGAGCATTACTGCTTTACAGAAGGAGACTATAGCGACCCTAGCGATACGTTATGCTGAATTGCACTTTTGATGTTTTAACGGAGTGCTAGCGTGCGGCTCCCCAGTCGGTTACATGCCACCGCCTTGCCACGTCACCATTATCCTGTAATAAGTAACTAAGTATTTGTGGAACAATATTAAACAAATAGTATTTGTAGTACGAGTATTCTTTACATCTTTATTAAAATAACAGGCACAACAATACACACACATTATACACACACACACATTTACATTTCACATCCACACACACACACATCATTACACACAACACACACATCATTCACACACACATCGCACACACCGCTCACATCGTTTTATTTTCACATTTTTTTTTCATTTTTGTTTTTTACATTTATTTTACACTATATGTATACAACGTGCCGCTACAACGGCGACATTAATTTAACACACGGGTACAACTAGTGACCAGTAATCATAAAAAATATATTAAGATACTCGTAATATAATTCGGACATTGAAACATTTAAATTTTCAAATTAACTAAATAATAAAGCTCTCTCTTTCCTTCAATTTCACCTACTATTTACACGTTATTCGTTTCAATTTCATTGATGCGATGTTATGATCCGATCCCCGGCAAATGACCTCTGCGCGACAGTGCTTTAAGTACAGGTTGCTCCAATATGCTATTTTAGAAATTTGTTAGTAAATCAATAATTAATAACGTTTAATAAAATTAAAATAATTATATTTTATTAAATTAATGTCGCCACTAAAGCGGCACGCTGTTTACTAACTCTAATTTACTTACTTAATTGGCATTGATTATCGCTGAGATGATGTAGCTAGATTTAAAAGGTTTTTAATTACAGGAAATTGCCTTCAGATTTTCAAGAACTGGGAATGTTTATTTTCGGTACGTGTCCACTACTAAACTCCAAAACTTTATCTGGAGAAATCCAGAATCTCCCTTACATTCCGGAAAATTGAAAAAAGTGTACACTGTTGGATATGCGTCCGAGATCGTCGAAAATATAAAAAAACTGGCCAGGTGTGTGTCGGACCACGCACAATGAAGGGTTCCGTAGGTGGTATGAATTTATCCCAAAAACAAACATAACATTCTAGTTGAGCAACATGTTTTCCCATACATCAATATACGCCACGGTAAATTTTCCAACCACAAATGTAAGTTTGTAATCGCATTTTTTTTATGTGATAAAACTACAAATTAACTATGTTCGGATTTTTTACTTTGCTTGCACTATAAGACCTTGCTTCTTGCCAAATTTCATGGTTCTAAGTCAACGGGAAGTACCATAGAGGTTTTTATTTATTTGCGAGTATCAAAATATTTATTTATTTATATAAACTTCTCACACACAATAATGTACAAAGGCGGACTTAATGCCTTGGGCATTCTCTACCAGTCAACCAAAGGTGGTGAAGAGATAAAATGGCGGGTGCTCTGAAAAAAAAAGGCTAAAATAATAAAATCTAAAATATGTTGCGTAGATGGCCGTATTTTTGGGAGTTTGATTTTTAGAGCTCCAAGAGACCGTAGACTTACTTACTTTTTGATATAAATTTCAACTAGATCAAGATTTTTTTTGAGAAAATGGGTCTTGACCATAGATATAGGTAAGAAAGAAGGTCTTGACAGACTGACATACTGACAGACAGACGGACAATAAAGTGAACCTGTAAGGGTTCTACTTTTTTTTTGAAGTACGGAACTCTAAAAAAAACAGTTGAACCAAAACACCGACTACCGCTCCTAAAAAATGAACACTCAAAAATATTAACAACAAAACAATCTCTTTGCAACTAACAGATATAAGCTGTCAGCTCGTTTGTTAGCCTCCATCTCATAAATCATGGCTGGAACCAACACGGCGGAGATTAAGCGCCGGTCCAAGTTTTAATCTCTGGAAACGAGATTACGTGACTATGAAACAAGTTACAAATACTGATGGAGGCTTATTAAGACGTATTCGCCTTTCTTCAAATTTCCCTTAAGGCGCTGACAAGAGGCAAATGTTGCCAAATCTATATAGTTTGTGGTAGCGGAAAAAATATATTATTCTTGAACATATTTCTCAGAACTTGGTTGCTACCAAAACGCGTTTAGACAAAAAATCTCGATACAAATTAATGGTAAACTAACCCTTTAATTTGAGTTTTAATCCAAAATATCTGTGTTAAATATCAACGTACGGTTGGTATTTAGTTAATAACAAGAACGTCTTATTTGTATGCAGAACTTGGTCGTTTTTTATTTTCGTTTACTCAACTCAGTTTTGAGTAAATAGATAATTGCTTCATACTTTGCAATAAATTACAAGGGTTTTGTCATCGCGCTTCTCTTTCTTTTGTATGCAGTCTGACAGTTACCGCGGTTTAACGTCTTAAAGACCCGACGCCATTATTGCGGTAAAAAAGATACCGGTAAACAAGAAATGCGGCTTTTTCGTTTGGTTAAAAATGTTGAGTGAGTTTTTTTATTTTATTTAGAGTAGAAGGAATGTGAAAAGGGGCTCGTGGCTAAATAAAAACAGCGTATGGGGCAATCCAAAGTTAAGCTAAGCTTGGCTCCGTCCTCGGAAAGTACGTTAAGGCGCTGACAACAGGCAAATGATAAAAGTAGGCTTGTCTTAAACAAAAAAATGGCCAAATCTATACACCAGTGGCGAAAGCACTATACAACACGATTCCTGTCGGCTTCCCTTCGGAGGTTCGCATCAGCAACTCTACGGCTCTTTAGAATGATAGTATCAAATGTACTTGAGTTTATTTCTGTAAAAGACGTTTTTTTTTGTAGTGATAGCGTCTTTTTGGTTCTGATACTGGACGATAGATGGTTTTAAATTCAGTAAAGGAAAGATTTTTATTTTTAGATTTGTTAATTTTTGCTTTTTTGACACCTCGCCGCTGCTATACACCGTCGCATTTTAATCGTCTTACAACGGCAGCCCACTTCATATATCCAATGTCTACTAATCATTCATAACAGTAAAAAAAAAAATATTAACATTTGCACGTTAGGCCGTTGATTGCAGCTATCATGTGTCACCAGTCACCAAGGGGTATCGTGTTACCCAATTACTGGGTTGTGTAGGTCAGATAGGCAATCGCTCCATGTAAAACCGTATGTTTTTTTTATTAATAGTTTATTTATTTATAAGTATAAGAATTATGTGTTAAGTTATGTTGAAACTGTTTGTACTTCCTGTCACTTGTCCCTAAAGGTTCATTAGAAAACCAGCGTCAGACAGAAATAAAGAAAAGAAAGAAAAAGCATTTATTGCGACTAGCACAGATCACAAATCATCATCATTAGCATCTGTATCTACTGAAATGAACCTCCTTGGCGCAGCTGTGACACTATTGTTGGTAGAACATTATTTTAGTTTTTTTATTTGTATTTTGTGTTTCTTGAACTGTGTCCAAAGAAATGTTATTCTCTCTTTAAAATACTCGTATCCAGGTGCATCCAGCAAGACCGAAATCAGAACCCAACATAGTTGGGAAGGCTCGGCAGATTATGACGGTGTTAGGAGGAATGTGACCTTCTGTCAGAATAACATAAACTATACCTTATTTGTTCTAAACATCTCAAATCAAGTTTTTCTAACTGAACAGACAGCTGTACTGCTGGGGAGTTTGTTGCGCTACTTCTTCTTCCCAGCTAAAGCACTAGGAAGTGGTGAAGGAGGTGTTCTGGGGGACTGTCTTATGTAATTTTGATGTTCGAAAAGTGCTAATTCTCAGACTAGTTTGAATAAATGACTTTTGATTTTGATTTTTCAGAGGGTTTGGAAATGTACTAATAATGCTTTTTCAAAATCAACTTCTGAGCGTTACAAAATAGGTGTGAAAGTTTTCATACAGGAAAAGTAACAGCTTGGGAACCCGAAACTTTGACGGAGAGTAACATACAGGATATATCTAAACTAATAGAATAAAGTTGAAGAGTTTGTTTGTCTGTTCGTTTGAACGCGCCAATCTCTGGAACTACCAGTAGGATTTGAAAAATTCTTTTTGCATTTGATCGCCCAAGTTTTGAGGAAGGCTATGGATTATTTAACATCACAGTACGGCACTAAGTCAAGAAAACAAGTCAGAATGAACGTTAAGCTAAAATAAGTATTAGTGCGGGCGGGCGATGCGACGGGTTGGGTTGGGGGATAAGAAATTTAAAAAAAAAAGTTGCGGGCAGAAGCTAGTGGTATTATACGCGAATGATACGTCAAACAGTTAAAACATACTACTTAACTATCTTAAAGCATGTGCTTTATCAGTTTTGAAAACAATTCCCATGAAATTGAAACTTCACTAAGGTTGAAGCTATCTAATTGTCTCATATACAAATGGATTTTGTCGTTTTATGACGTGCAACTGAGATTCAACCTTAAGGTGATGTAGCAATTACTAGGTCCACTATTATCTATGATTACATATTATTGATGATGTTCTTCAGAAAGAAGAAAGAGAGAAAGCAACAAATTCAGTTTACTTGCAATAAACATGACGCAAAGAAGGAACACAAATCCAAAAAACCGAGCAAGTGCGTGTCGAACCACACACAATGAAGGGTTCCGTAGTTGGGATCAATTTATCCCAAGAACAAACTTAACAATATGGTGCGTATTTGAAGCTTTGTTTACTAACATAATTCTTAAGTATACTAACAAAACTATGGATCACTTGTGACTGAATTATAAATAAATTAAATTATAAATTGAATTGTAGTTGGAAAACAGGTTCCCTCATACTTCTCGTCTCATCCAACTGCAAATGTAAGTTTGTACGCACAATATTAAGAGATTTGCCATGTTATTTTAAGATCATAGACTTCTTATAGGTTTTCCTGTAATCTATATTAAAGAATTAACTTCTGTATTTCTTTCAAAATTTGTGGCTCAGTAGTTTTGAAGATAAGGGGGAAACGGTCAACTATCATCTATTTTCTTAAATAACATTGAGAGTATTTATTTTAAAATTATAAAAAATATTTAAGACCTTCAAAACAAGCCCTTTCATTTGATATGTCACACGGTACAGCATGCAAAACTTTATTTTTATTTTTCTAATTTGCCCCTGAAAAGTGACCCACACATTAAAAATTAATTTATTCACGTTACAGGTATTTGGGTCATAGAAATTGATATGTGTACCAAATTTCAACTTAATCGGTCTAGTATTTATTTTTATTATTTATTCGGAGCAAATTGGCTGTGGCAGACGCACAGACAGACACACGAGCGATCCTATATGAGTTCCGTTTTTTTTTTCCATTTTGGAGGTCCGGAACCCTAAAAAGAACAATTTGGGGGTAAATATGCGTCACATCCATGCATAACGGCCAGATAGGTCAAATACGTCGGTCGCAGGTTCGCAACCGGCGCACAGTGGGCTGGGATTACAAGGTTGGGTCTTAAGAGATCAAATGTATTTTTTTGGTATCTAGGCATAAATTTAAAACGTTTTTATTCTTTGACTTTTTTTAATTTAACGAGTACTTTCGGAGATATAGCCATATCAAATTTGTATGAAGAGTCATGTTATTTTAGTTAAGCAATTTATTCCAATTAAATTTAAATTGAAAATAATGTATACTAAACGGCCTGAAAACCTCAATACCTACTTAGTTCTTTAAAAAAAAAACAATGTTCGACCTTTTCCACCACCATAGGTAGGTATGACGTAATTTGTTTTGAGACTTATTTCCGGGAATCAAGGGATAAGAGTGCGCGAGCGCAACAACAAGTTATGACGTGTCGTAACGTGATTGGTGCAACGATAGGGTATCTACAGAATGTTCGGTTGCATTCAAACGTACTTCAGTGTTCTATTACCCACCATAATAGACGCACTACCCCCACACATTCATTACTTACTTATTTGTTATTTTGTATTTGTGAAAATGTTTGAAAATTTAGTGACAAACCTTGATCTTTTCGTTATTTTAAAAAACAGTGGCAGTATTAAAAATAATGACAGTTTGTGTAGTGAGATAAGGTCTAAATTTTTAGTCGAATTAAGTGATGATCACGAAAAGACCTTAAAGTTGTTTTGTGCAAAATTTTGTTATAATTTAAATAGAAGATGGGAAAACGCTTATCGTAAAGAAAATATATTCAGAACTAAAAATAGTGAATGGTTACAAGAAAACATAATATGGCCAGACTTTATTAAGTGTTTAATAGGCAGTAATAAACCTTTTTGTGAATTAGCGCCTAAACAGAAAAAAAGACGTGCAGAAAACTTTAATTTATCTTCGGACAAAATAAAATATGCATATTTTGAGCAGTTGAAAGCGGATGAGAATGAGGAGGTTGCTAAAATACTAGAACATTTACTAAAGAATCCCCAAGATGTAAAAAAAGTTAAAAAGTGCATATCTGTTAAAGAAACAAAACCTGTGTTTTCTCCGGATGAGGCTTTAGGGTTATTTTTATCACTTAAGCTGACCAAGTGGCAATACAATACTTTAAGAAAAAGTGTTAACGAAAAAGACAGTAATATATTTCCATCTTATTATCAAGTGCAACATGCGAAACAGAAATGCTATCCACCAAAAGATGCTATTACAGTGACAGAAACCTCAGCTAAAATAAAGTTACAAGCTCTATTGGATATAACGACAACAAGAATAATGACGTCACTCGTCATAGATAGTGGTTGTAAAGAATTTACACTAATCAGTAAGTGGGGATTTGACGGTGCTTCTAATCAAGCCAATTACAAACAAAAAATGCAAACAGACGATGAACAAGAAAGTCAACTTGACGATTCAAGCATATTTATGGGTAGTTTAGTGCCAATAAAATTAGTGTGCGGCGAACAAGTTATCTGGCAAAACGATTCACCAAATTCATCTTACTGGTGTCGTCCAATCTTTTTCGAATTTGTGAAAGAAAATAAAATAACGATATTGCGGGAAAAAAGTGCTATTAAGGAAGAGATTAAAAATTTAGTGAAAACAGAAGTTGGAGAAATAAAAATTTCACACTCTTTATTAATGACTATGATAGACGGAAAAGCAACATCAATTTTATGTGATACTTCATCTCAGAGATGCGACATTTGTAAAGCCACTCCAACAGAGATGAATAATTTGCCCTTAATTGCATCAAAACCGACTGATCCAGATCTCTGTAAATACGGATTGTCATCATTGCATACCTGGATACGAATGATGGAATGCATTCTGCATATAGCCTACAGATTAATGATACAGACATGGACAGTAAAGGGAGACAATGTCAAATGGGTGACATGGAAAGAAGAAAGAAAGACATACAAGACGCTTTTAAAAATAGAATGGGACGTCTGATTGATGTTGTTAAACAAGGGCACGGCTCCACGAATGACGGAAATACTGCTAGAAGATTTTTTGCAAATCCAAACATGACTGCTGAGATAACTGGTGTTAGTGAAGAATTAATAAGGCGATTTGCAATCATTTTAGAGGCAATTTCATCAGGTTACCACATTGACACAGCGAAATTTCACGAATATGCTCAAGTGACCATGCAACTGTATTTGGAATTATATAGCTGGTATTATATGCCTTCAAGTGTTCATAAAGTTCTTATGCATGGTGCAGCTATTATTGAAAGTTTTGGTCTAATACCAATTGGACAGCTATCTGTAGAAGCTGCTGAAGCTAGAAATAAAGACTTTCGTAGGTACCGCAATGCGCCGCCGCGTGCGCCGCGGTATCATTCCAGGAAATGCAGTAGAAAAACTACAAATGAAGACATTTTAAATAATTTATTGACCAGCTCTGATCCACTCATCTCAGCGAAACGTCACAAACTTCGCAGAAAACATAAAACTTTGTCAGTAGAAGCACAAAGTTTATTAGTAATTGAACAAGCAGAAATGATGGATGGTGACGAATACGAAAATTTTGCATTCGTTAATGTGGATACCCTTGGCAGTGATTAAATTAAAACAGTGCAGTGGCCAGTAGTGATTGTGATTTTTACTTATTTATTTTATTAGTCCTTAGTGGATTAGGCCTAAAGGGGAGACCACTACAAAAAAAAAACGCGGCTAGTTCTTAACCTCTATGGTGGTGTGGAATAGAGAACAAAATTTGAAGTTGCGACCAAATCGCAGAAAATCGCAACCCGAGAATAGGCGCTAAAATAGGACAAATATACGTACTATGCATACGTAGAGTCAATTCTTTGAGAAAATTTGAGAATTTCGAGATTTTCACATTTTTTTCTTTTGCTTCATACAAAAATTACTTTGGATATTTATAACTCCGAAAATACTAAGTTATCTGAACGACCCTCATAGAAATAATTACTTATACTCGTAACCGATAGATAAATCCAACACAATATTTAAAATTTCAGAAAAATAAACTTTTTTTTTTTAAATGCTAAGTCCTTTACCGGCCCGTTTCAGCCCACTGTGCGGCGCGGCGGCGTGCGTGTATGACCGAATCTAAACGAAGCAAATGAGTATGTAAGGATCGTTAGTAGCAAGTGGCTTTCTGTGGTTTCTGCCTACCCCCATGGGAAGAAGGCGTCAGTTTATGTAAGTATGTATTACCTATTGAAGTAAAAAAAAAAAGAAAAGTCAAATTATTTATTTCAAATAGGCACATAAGAGGCATTTTTGAACGTCAAAATTTACAAAAAATATAGAATTGATTCTAGTTGCCCCTTCCAAAAGGTAGTTTCGCATGGAGAAGAATGGGTAAGAAACTCCACCGTTATTCTTTTAAAAATGTTTTACAATATTTTGTTAGAGAACATTAATTATATGATTATATGTGAAGACGATGCACCTAGAATAAAATTACTATACCATAATAGGTAAAAAGAATTAAAAAATAAGCAATGAAATATAACTTAATTATGAGATAGATACTCGGTGCTCACATATTTACAAACATCGTAACAGTATGTTTTACTAAAAAAAAATAAGTCAGTGTGTGAGTATAGGTTATCACAGAATGTAAAATCAATATCATAAAAATAACAAATTTTACAGTAAAAATAGCAACCAGTTTGATTTTGTCTAGACCAGTGGTTCTCAAACTTTGTTGGAGACGGAACCCTTTTCGAAAACGAAATATTTGACGGAGCCCTAAAGTAATCAAAAATGGTTTTATGTGTATTCTTCATTAATAATCATATTACTTGACATTAAAATTTACATATTTTTTTAGTTTTGTTGAAATATTTAGATTGATACTATGTTACTCAGGTACCAGAGTAAAATAAAATATAGTAGGTAGACACTCCTTTAGTATTGTTTTTTTATTCTGACCAGTATTTTTGCGGAACCCCCACAGGGGTTCCGCGGAACACACTCTGAGTATGGCTGGTCTAGACTCTAGATTGTCCCATGGAGCTGGACCAGCATGTTTCCAAGCATTCCTGTCCTGGATATAATCCTCCAACTTGTAATATTAAGATATTGGTTCTTTCAACAGAATAAAGTCAATACTCAGATTATACTACTACTACTGTTCATCTACATTCTAACCGAGGCAAACACAACTTAACCTCTGGCTTGATTGATCCGCGCCCTTGTTACCAAGTTATTTGTAATATTTTTTTTATACTTAATTTACTTTCTCTAGGGAAAAAGTAACTGTGAACTGTGAAGGGGTCTTGAAAGGTCAAAGGCATTTTTTCATAAACTTTATTTACTAGAAAATCACACAGAATTTGTTTTGTTTTATCTGTGTAAGACTTGAAGTTCGAAAAAAGGTCATACAAGCAGTTATTAGGCCTGAGAGGCAATTCCTCTATTTTCTGCCTAGTCTCAATCCGTCAAAAAACCTCTATATCACCAAAATTTTAAGGGTTCCGTAACTCAAAAGGCAAAAACGTTGTCCGTCTGTCTGTCAGTCTGTCAAAACCCTTTTTCTCAGGAACGCTTGGAGATATCAAGTCGAAATTAATATCAAAAACCTGGGTCTACGGTCCCTTGGAGCTATAAAAAAATCAAGCTTCTAAGTCAACGCAATAAAAAAATACGGTGATCTATGTGACATATTTTGATACTCGCAAATAAATCAAAACCGGTTTGAAGGTACTTCCCGTTGACCTAGAATCATGAAATTTTGGCAAGAAGCAAGGTATCACGGCACAAGTAAAGGAAAAAGTCCGAAAATCGTTAATTTATAGTTTTATAACATAAATACATTTGTTTTGCGATTACAAACTTACATTTGCAGTTATATTCATTTATTTGTTCAGAATGTAGGTATTTACAATAAGGTGGTTACAATAACAAGAATCTGCCTCTGATTATAGATTTAGTAGCTTCTGCCCGTGAACTCAATCTCCTTTTTATTATATAATTGCATAGCACAGGTGTGAATACTATGTACAATAGAGCTACCATTTACCGGGTAATATGTCTTTCATTGACTTGAATATGCCCTGGCGGGTGAGAGTGTGTCATGCTCACTCAGATGTCTCGCTGATGGTGGCGTGTGTGTTGGATTATTTAGCTCCCTTCAAAATGGTTGAGCTGAATGGTGCTGATCCATGCGTCATGTTCGTGAACAGGCGCTGTCAGTTGGGACTGGTCATCTTAGCTGCCACAGCTTATTTTTAATTATTTTAGTTTTGAATTTTTTTTTTATCACGGACGCTTCTGACGTTTTGCATCATTCTCACGTGTATATTTTCAATAAGAATGATGTACGTTCCAATACTTTGTATCAAATATTTATTTTAAATGAGTGTCCATGGAGTTTCTTGCCCGTTCTTCTCCATAGGAACCTACTATTTGGAATGGGCAACTAGCTTCATATTCGTAACTGACCGACTTCTTGACAATTCAAAAGTGCCTGTAAATGGTTTAATTGAAATAAATGCTTTGAGTTTGAGTTTGACTTCGTCCGCGTGCTTGTACCCCCGACCCACTGCGTCGCATTGCATCGCCCGCCAGCGCTATTACTTCGTTTTCACTTAGCGGTCTTTCTGATTGTTTTCTTTTTGCTCGGCTCCTAAATGTCTTAGCGTGATGTTAAATAGCCGTCCTCAAGAATTGGGCTATCAAATGCAATTTTTTTTTTCAAATCCGACTGGTACCTAGTTCCCGAGATTACCCCTACAAACAAACAAATTTTATTACCGTATTTTTATATAGATAGGTAATTTTGACACTGCTAGCAATCTTCACATATAGCGATTTTTACTTTCATGTGTTAGTTCAAGCCGTGGTGAAAAGATTCGCCACGCAGTCACCTCGGATTTTTTATGGGGGTTCACTGCCAGAATACGGCACACGTAGATCTCGTGGAAACCTTTTTAATGTTGAAAAAAAGAAAAATTGTTTATTCTGCACAAACAAGACACACTTTTCAAAATAAAAAATAAAATTAAAATTGACAAAACACACACTCTAATACAAACTAGCCAATTACAATCGTATTTTAAGACTATGATGTAAATATTATCCAGAAATAAGAATAAGAAAAAAAAATGCTAAAAGCCTATTATAGTATTCAAAACCTTAAAAGTTTGACAATGTTGTCCATTGCTTGATGTCAGTGTCAGGGCTTCTCAAGGCACGCCAAAGACAATATAAATTACGAGTTGTGTACTTCTTCCCATATTACCCGAAGAGTTAGGTCTCTAGAGGTGCATCTATGTATAGTACACACAAATTTCACCGGTTATGTTTAACTTCCATGTCATAGGAGGCGAAACTATTGCCATCAACCAGGCACAAAGCCAGGCTCCGGGCTGTTACTGAGAAATTCCAGATGGAAAAACCTTTTTTTTAGAGTCGGTTGTATTGTTTTTTATTATTACTTTTTAGTGGGTTTGTTTGTAATTCATCCAAGTTACAATAATCTAATGTCAACTGCTCATCACCTTTTACGAAATATTGCTTTTCCCGATGCAGCCCATGCATAGGGAAAATTAATTGTTTAGGAGTTCGAGTGAAAACTGGAACTGATGGTGACTTCACCTATGCATTGTGACGAGCATAAATTGCTTAGCAACCATATTAAAGAGTGTCTAATCGAATCGCAACCGTGAAATACTTATTATTAAGTAGTTCCGGTGGCCATCTGTGGTCTTCATCATCCACTTCACCAAATGGTGCTTTCCGAGTGCAAATGCATGAGTTACTATAAAAAATACCGAAATCGCTATAGGTGTCCCTATAAAATTTTAGGATTTCCCTCGATATCCTGGGATCCCCTCATCAGATTTAGATAATTATTTGGCAGACCACTGTCTCTTAGAATACTGGCTGTCCTAGTCTAAAAGACAGGGTTATATACATTTTTTTACAGATTTAGCAACTGTAAATGAATTTTAATGTACATTGTAAATGTGTTTCTGTATTTTTTGTGAGTAAACCTTATATTATAGATTCTGACTTAATGACAATGGGACCACCTCGGGAGCAAACCCTTTCAAACTAAAAAATAAATTAAATCGATCCACAATTGACGGAGAAATCGGTGAACACACATAAACAACCCTTTTTTTTTTTTTGTTGGGTGGGAAATTATCAAATAACTTCTCCCGCTCTGGGTGGAGCGGAAGGGAGTCTGTGACTTTCACTGACTAAAACCCAGCCGTGTTCCTTCAGATGCCTGTGTGCCAGGGCCACGATATCCCTTTCGGACAGGCTCGTAACCCTGGCAGGACACATAAACAACCTGCAGTGCTATTCTGTAACCATCTCACCGTGAAAAAGATTTCAATAATATTTTTATGCTAATTCTATTGATCATTTTATATTCTTTCAAAGCTGGTATTTATGTGTCATAACATTACTATTTAAGGGTTATTTAAATAAAATAGCAAAACTGAAATTTTGTTAAACTCAATTTAATGTACAAAAACTAAATTGAGTTTCTGTTCAAAATCTCGATTATGATTGTAAATGTAATCTTTGGTCCATCCCTAGCATCAGGTGGGATGACACTGACAGTTCACTCCTCGCTCACTTCATCTAAGTTTCACGGTGAGATGGTTACAGAATAGCACTGCTGCTCCTTTTTAGAAGTCGGTTAAAAACTGCCCGTTGGTCTAGTGGTCGTTAGCGCTTGTTGAACTTATCATCAAAATTATATGAATGTTGATGATAAGTTAAACAACGGTAACAAAATAAAATGATGTTTTCGAACAAAAACTGTATCTGTTCGTAGCATTAAGGATTTTTCGAAGATCATCGGTTAGAAATATAGCAAAGTAAGCCCGTCTTATAATCCACCGATGGGTGTATAAGATACGGGATATATCTTAGGATTTGTGGCCCATAAATATTGTGGCCATACAACTGGGAAAATGAGGGAAAGTCCTGATTTTTTATGTGTAACATTCCTCCCGATTTCGTGAAAAGGGACGGAAGTGACTGCTTGAGAATGGAATAAGTAAGTACTTTATAATAGCATGGAATTAGTAAGTATTTTATAATAGCATGGAATTAGTGTACTCACGGAATTAGTAAGTACTATATACATAGATTGTAAGTAGAGGGGGTCGAATTTCGACCAGTGGGCAACCACTAGTAATCAATAATTATTCGAATAAATATTTCAGTATTTAGCTTTGCTTATTACCAAGGTGAGATTTTTTATTACGCATAAAAAAAACACAAAAGATGCATACGGTACTTTCGCTAACATTTCGGGTCGTTTTCGCTACATTGTTAAAGTCGCTGACCTTGGCTCCGTTTTCAAACTTATGTACCGACAGTATTCTAAACTCAATAAAGGAGTTTGAATGCCAAGTTTCTGGCTTATTGAGAGGCCACAAGAGCTGTTTCCTGTTGTACTAATGGATGGAACTTTGAACAGTAACTGCTAGTAAGATAAATACCTCAAAATGGTTAGAACTTCATAAAACATTAAATTAGTATGCAAAAACACTAACTAAAATGGCGATGCGAATTTGCTGCGTCTAATAACGTAAAACTGTTCTTATTAAACACAAAAACTCTTTAGACATCTATACAAATAAACAAAATTGAAGTGTCTTTTATGTCCAAAACAGCTTATTACTAATGCTGAGGCCACATTATCGCGATAAAGCTAACTACACTTCGCACGCTCTCTGTACAGCGAGTGGTCGAGCGGTGTGCGAGAGAGAGCGCGTGAAGAGTAGTTCGCTTTATCGTTGCATTAATGCATAAGTAAGTATACATGATTATTAAAACAAACAAAAAACAAAAGAACATTTTTGGCTGCCTGTCTGTATGTTCTGGCTAATCTCCGAAACGGCTGGACCGATTTTGACGGGACTTTCACAGGCAGTGAGTGATAGCTGATGTTATAAGGAGTAACTTAGGCTACATTTATTTTAGAAAAATCCACACGGGCGAAACCGCGGGCTACAACCAGTTTTAACTATTATTAATATTTTAACTTTGTTAGGTTAGTTGTTTACTTTATTATGCATACTGTGGTGTCCTGTAGGTGTAGGAGTACAGCTACGTAATACCTGATGTACATCTTTTGTTGGAAATCCTAAATAAATCAATAAAAACCAGCCAAGTGCGTGTCGGACCGCGCACAATTAAGGGTTCCATAGTTGGGATGAATTTATCCCAAGACCAAACTTAACATTATAGTTGAAAAACATGTTCCCCCATACATTCCTGACTCTTAAATACATAAATCTTTGAAATAATATAAAATGATCATTGATCAATGATCAAGTAGATAATACTTGGTCCATCCCTAGCATCAGGTGGGATGACACTGACAGTTCAGTTCACGCTCAGTTCACATAAGTTTTCACGGTGAGATGGTCACAGAATCGACATGCTGGTCATACACGCACGCCGGTTGTGAGTACTACGCACCTGACGTAATTATTATATCTTTGAATTTTTGGTTCTAGGACTTGCTGGTATCCACCACGTTATCTTTCGATGTTTTTAGAGCAGTGCTGATGAAAGAAATTGCAAAAATATCACACAATCAAATCATCCGTTTGTCATATTTCATAATCATTTCCCACAATCACAACATACCATGGCCACCCCAAACATTAATGTTGTCACCGGGCCCCCGGGACCGCGTATAGACGAGCCCTTACGTTTTATACGAACGTTATTTGGACCCTCAGAGCCGAATTGTGGTCCTTATGAAAAGATGTTATCTTGAGTTAGTCTTATGTTGAAAAGATGTTGTTGCGGTACGAATTCATGTTCGTGTCGAGTTTTTAACTGAGATCTAATAAGATGGGTGTCGATGATAGCTGTGGAGGTTGTTTTGGATCGGAAGGCTGTTTTTTGGTGGAAGAATTCGAAGCTAAATACTTGGGTGATAAAAAGACAAAGGCAATTTTACAACATTTGTTTTTGCACAATTTGCACAAGCTTGCAATTACACACACACATACATAAACTCACGCCTTCTTCCCATGGGGGTAGGCAGAAACTATAGACCGCCACCTGCTACGCTCCTTACATACTCCTTTTGCTTCGCCTACGTTCATACATCTGGTGGTGGGGGGTGGTCTGGCAATTAAATGAAAGAAAATTTTAAACACATACTAAAAGTACACTTTGTAAACAAGCACATTACATATTCGAGGATTATATCCAAGATGCTTGGAAACATGTTGGTCCAGCTCCATAGAGCACAATCTAGAATCTAGTAGAGACAAAATCAAACTGGTTGCTATTTTAATTGTATAATTTACTATTTTTGTGACCTTAACTCACATTCTGACTTATTATTTTAAAATGTTTAGGAAAAACTTTTACGATCTTTGTAAATATGTGAGCATCATCTATCACATAATTAAATTATCTGTCATTGCTTCATTTTTAATTCTCTTCACCTATTGTGGTATAGTATTTTTATTCTAGGTGCATCATCTAAAAAGAAAAAAAATAATAAAAGTAAGAAATAATTAATTATTCATACGAACATTCATTATATACCTAATTAATGTACTTAAACAAAATATTGTAAAACATTTTTAAAAGAGTAACGGTGGAGTTTCTTCCCCATTCTTTGGTTGGCGCAGTGGTTAAGCGATTGGCTGGTGCGCTGATGTCGCGTTGACTTGAATTGCCAATCTTAAGTGGCAGATGGCCGATGGGGCCGAAAGGTTCTGGACTGGCGACCGCGCACCATAAAGACGTAGCGTCGGAAGGCTTCCCACAAGGTCATCGGGACCTTGTGAAGGCAAGGAATCCGCTGGATGCGGGAAGCACAGAACCGGTCTAAGTGGCGGTGCTTGGGGGAGGCCTATGTCCAGCAGTGGACGTGTTTTGGCTGAAATTATGACGATGGTGAAGCTTGATGTAGCTGCTAAGTATATCTAGTCAATCCGTCTATACATAGCATTAAAAAAATCGCTTTTCATGCCTATCTTAGGACCGCCTAGTCCTTCCAAAGTACTCAATGGATTTTAATGTGGGATTCACCATCATTAAGGCCCGTATTAATAAACGTTACTCAGCCCAAGAGCTCGCACTTGATAACAGTCTTAAGGTCATGATCGTATTAATAAACATAATAATTGATGTACTCAAGTTACGGCTTGGGTTTACGTTATCAGCCGAGTGATGGGCTGATTAATAAACGAAAATCGACACTTAAGTATACAATAGGTTTGTGTACTCGAGATGCTTAAATCTGAGTGTAGGCAGTCCGTGACTTGAGGTCGTGATTAGTAGCGCGAAACATGGAGTTTGAAAATATTTTGGGTGAAAATAATTATTACGATGAATTAGAGTATAACGATATTTAACTTTTTGAGTTACCAAGTGAAGCTTTAAAAAAAACCACCCAAGTGCGTGTCGGACCACGCACAATGAAGGGTTCCGTAGTTGGGATGAATTTATCCCAAAAACAAACTTAAAACTGTAGTTGAAAAACATGTTCTCCTATAAAAATAAATTCGAGCTTTTATTTTACCACTTTGTCGGCGTGATTAATATGAGTCTTATGGAAAGACAGACAGACAGACATAGCGAAACTATAAGGTTCCTTATTGACTTCGGAACCCTAAAAATGATCCACATTTGTTCAAGAGTCACATTAATAAAAATACACTTTGGTGAAATACAGTAACAGAGGTCTTCCAATTTCCCTAGAAATATTTATAACGTGATACAGCGACTTATCAAGAACGAAATGTGATGAATATCATTCTAAACTTCGGTCAGTGTGATGTAATCGTTAATCAAGTACAGCTCCCTGAGGAGCTGATCTTGGTAACTGAGATACTGTTTTCATGTGTTTATTAATTAGTAATGATCTTGAGATGCATGTAATAATGTGGTATCAAATAATTACGCACTTGAGTACGTCGTTGGGGAACGTTTATTAATACAGGCCTTAGAGTTTAAGCAGGAAGCTTTGTATTGCGACTGTTGTTTGTAGATCTTTGACAGTTGTTACGGGTCCTCAGAAGCCCGAAAATTTGACAATCAGTCTTACCAAGAGGTATCGTGTTACCCAGTAACTGGGTTGTCGAGTTCAGACTGGTATTCAGCTGTATCCGGTTAAACTGAAAGCTGACTCCAACATAGTTGGGAAAAGGCTAGGCTGATGATTCCGGAAGGTTTATGTGTATAATATATTAATATTTGAAATTTCTCAGGAGCATCCTGGAGCTACGGATTTGTGCCCGGATAATAGGTAATAGGCTCCCCATATTACATGGGACTTTAACATAAATTGCGAAATGTGGGTACTATATAGATACACTTCTGCCCTTCGGGGAATACAGGCAATGTTTATGATGTTACATTAATATTTAACATAGATTATATAACTTATAATATTTATGGAATGTCAGGCAGATGTTTTCCTTTACCGTAGTGGGAACGGGTATTACTCGTAAGCGATCTGCACGTTCAGTACATTAAGGCGTTCCGGGTGCTGATGGGGCTGCCGCGCCACTGCAGCACCTCCACGATGTTCGCGGCGGCTGACACAGAATGCTTTGCGGCCATCATGCGCAAACGGTGTGCCTTCTATCATACGCCGCACGCCCAACACCACCCAGCGCGCGCTGGCGCATGGCGGTCCGGTGGGACTCTCCGATGCTGGCTCGCTGGATACGGCTGCACGCAGTCGTATAGTGATTTGTCACTAGATTGATATTATTATTAATATATATTATTTAATTCAATTATTGTTATATTTCAATCAATTGCAATTAATTATTACTAACACTAGTTTGTAAGCTCGCAGTTGTACCAACAAATATATGGATGTAATCATAAAATTAATCTGAAATAAATTATTTATTTATTAACGAATATTGGTAAATCCACGTTAGTAAGTACCTCCGTGATAATATCAGGTTTTGAACCCGTATCGTAATCTAATACTTAGAAGACGTCACGGTAACCGCTAAGGACCTCTAAGAAAATAGTTAGCTTTTCACATAATCTTCTTGAAATATCTGTTGTCTCTATTTATGTTCAATCCATAATCGTCAACCATTACTAATGCAGATATTTTAAGATTCTAAAACTTTTGATATATTTATAGATCGTCCCCAAAATATCACAATTCAATACTTTATAATAAATTATTCTAACCCTAAAATCACAAAGTTTTTATTTTTTTTAAGGCGTCTCTCCCTAGACAGTAGGGAGAATATTTCATTTTTAGGGTTCCGTACGCCCAATGACTAAGCCTACTTCTTCTGGTTAACAGATACCTTGTGATGGCCTTGTGATGAACAGACATACAGATTTTCGTCTGTCACAGGGCTATATCTTTTACCGCGTTTTTATTATAAGGCGAAACAGACTCCTGACCCAAGTTGGCCTGATCAAGGAAGCAAGGGAATCCTGCTCAGGTGGAAATTCATAGATGACTCCGACCTGGAGTGTAAATGTGGTGCAGTTCCTCAAACGAGGGGACACTGAATATCGTTATCTGCGCGTTACAGAAACTGATGGATACTACTGTAACCGCCAAACTCACAACCAAATTTTGGGATGATATATTTATTTCATTAACAATGTTATTCATTCTTCAATGGTTTTTCATTTCTCCTTTCGCAGGTCTGCTGGAAGAAATTTCTTAAGAAATAAGCAGTACCTTTGTACTAATATTATAATTATGTCGTATCTCTCTGTGTACATAAATAATAAAATAAATAAATAAATAAATGTTTACATTGTATCCAAATGTATTAATTAATATCTAAAACAACATGAAGACATAATATAACTAAAAAAATATAATATGTATTACGGATACATGAGTGAGGTCCTGTGTTCGACTCACTGTTTGGGCTAATTGTTATTGGGGTTTTCTATCTGGAATTTCTCAGTAACAGCCCGGAGTCTGGATTTGTGCCCGGTTGATGGCAATAGGCTCGCCCCCTATAACGTGGGAATTAAACATAACTGGCGAAATGTGGGTGTACTATAGATACACCTCTGCCTAACCCTTCGGGGAAACAAGGCGTGATGTTATGTTCATGTTTATGATAATAAAACGTTCCACATAATATGTAATATTTAATATGCTTATGGACTTCAAACATTGTTGCACAATGTATATTAACAACAAATATTAAAAAATAAATAAACTATAAGCCTTGTTCCGTGTGGTGCCGCACGTACAGAACAGCACCATCCTATTTGTTCCCGTAGGTGTCGTAAAAAGCGACTAAGGGACTTACTAGAGAATGGGCAGCAACGTTCTCTATGCATTTTAACACCATACTGCGATCGCCAACCCGCCTGCCAAGCGTGGCGATTATGGCAAACCCCCCCTAAATTGGGGGAAGCCTACGTCCAGCAGTGGACGTATATCGGCTGAAATTATGATGAATAATAACGGCCTTATTACAAAGACACGGTTTATCTTTAGACCCAGGTTTAAACCATCGAGCCATTTTTGAATTTCGAAGTCTATTCCGACAAGGTTAAAGTTCTAGTTACAAAAACTAACGCCAAACACTAGTCTAAGTTGTGAATTTTGTATTAAAAACTTTATCGTGCTCTGAATAAAGTTTATAAAACAATAAGGCACCCGAAATTTTGGGCTTGGATTCAGTTAAAACTCGTTTTGTAATAAGACGTTAAGGGCGAATTTCACCAATGAAACTGAACACGATCAGCACTTCTAAACTGAGTTCAAGAGCTGTCAGTGTCAATATTACAAAGAAAATAATGACACTGACAGCTCTTAAACGTGGTTTACGTGCTGATCGCGTTCAGTTTCATTGGTGAAATTGGTACTAAGAGTTTTGGTGGAGGGGCTCGTGACTAAATAATAACAGCCACACGGGTTGATTAAGGTTAAGCTACGCTTGCCAAAGTCGGTCCGTGGATGGATGACCATCGATGACATATCGAGATCCGTGACTCGGAAAGCACGTTAAACCGTTGGTCCCAACTGTCATTTGTAAATCTTTGACAGTTGTTACGGGTAGTCAGAAGCCCAATAGTCTGACAACCAGTCTTACCAAAGGATATGAACTGGAGTACCCAGTAACTAGGTTGTGGAAGTCAGATAAGTAGTCGCTCCATGTAAAATACTGGTATTCAGCTACATCAGGTTAGACTGGAAGCCGACCCCAACTTAGTTGGGAAAAGCCTAGGCAGATGATGAAGAGTTTTGGTGGTACTGAACCTTTAGTGCGCGAGTTCGACTCGCACTTTGCTAATTTACTTTTTCCAGCTCTGCCGATATCTCTATATCTCTGGGGCCGGTGATCGATAGCTATCGCTGAATATTTAAATATTTGTCAACGAAGACAAATTGTAGTCGAGCCGTAGAACCATCACATGACATTAGTGATGGGATAGGTATCGATAAAAATAATTTTGAGACCTGTATGAGATACAGGTTCAGAGGTTCAAAATGTTCTATTTTGTTACGTATCTGGTACTTGTTGTCATGCCTACACGCTGTCCTTCCCTTACCTATTAAAACTGTAATTTGAAAACATTGCACAACAAATTAAATGCCAATAATTGTTAAAAGAGTTCCTTGTTGGCTCTTCTCCATAGGAAACGACCAATTGGAACCGTGCAACTAGCTTCTGAGTTTCATAAGACATGTAAGTTTATGAGAGATAAAAAATAATAATTAGAATGTCTACAAAAAATATATCCTATATGGTTTTCGATTAGATTTAACCAGCAAAAAGCTCAAAACGGCCTACCATTCAGAAGAATTGAGGATTCTGCTACATTCAGTAATTACTCCAATCCAAAGAAACACTTGTTACTACGAATTTGTTCCGCAAAATGGAGTAGGTACTACTACTGTTTAAATTTTTCGTTTCAGACAGGACCACCTAAAAGAAAAAGCAAAATAATGTAGTTTTTACCTCCTAACTAAAGAAGTCGAATCGCATTGGATAGAGTAAGATGAAGAGCACTTATGATAAGGATGGGAGTTATTTATAACACAAAAAAGAAAAAGTTCTATTTTGATCCGGATGTACACAATTTCTTACGAAAAGCAGATGAAAAAATGGTTCCAGATGTGAAATAGAAGTACGTCAACGTAATTTATCGATATTTTCCTATTGCACATCACTAAACCCCAGCTACAGCCAATCCATTTGATCTGTTGTTCTCAATATGAGCGATTACAATTCCGATTGAACTGTATTTGTTTATTTAGTTGATTGTTTTATATTGAACCGATTGTTTTGTTGCTCGTTTAACGTAAGCCGCTTTCAACGAAACGGTTCGTAATCAGAACATAAATAACTACACAATGTTTCCTAAAGGTATAAGCAGATGTGTACTACTACATAGTACACATCTGCTCATATTTCACCAGTTATGTCTTTAGCTACGATAACCTAGAACAACGGTGGCCGCCACACAACGGCCGCTATGACGGCTGTAATGAAAATGATGGCTGCGGGGTTTGACTTTACGGTGTCAAAAACGCTCTCTCGGAAAACACACCAAAATATTTTCATAAATAAATCATAATAATATATATTCCTCTTCAACGTATCGCGACAGTGACCCAGACTATTTTTCTTTTCTTTAAAACGGGTGTAGATATAGGAAGGCTTTGGGCGACATTTGCGCTTCGTGTCTAGGTCTTCAAGACATTTTGTTTCAAAGCATTCAGTTGCTTTGTGGATTGAAATGCGTCACCTTTCTCGGTTTTGAGCAAGCTCTTGCCACCGATCAACGGGTATGCCACAGGTCGTAAAGTGACGTTTGAGGACAACTTTGTAGCGCAGGTATTGCCAGTCCTGTGCACGTTTTCCTAGGGTGAGCTCTGAGTAGAAAGCGGTTTTAGGTAGTCTACTAGTATCCATGCGCTGTACTTGACCACACCATCTTAGTTGGATCTTTGTCAAAAACTCCTCCATGCCCATCATAAATAACATTTCAGTGCCGTCATTCGCCGGTAAATTGCGGACGCTATGTGACGGCCACCGCTCTTCTAGAAAACCGAAAATGGAAGTTAAGTCCCAAGTCCCGGAGGCGCGCTTATTTCCATTAATCAGACACAAATCCTATCTCCCCAGATATATTTGAAAGAGGGTGAGTACGGATCGAGAATAAATGAGTTGCCTGTCAAATGCCTTCTCTACAAGGATGATCAAGTTCCACTTGGATCGCCAAAAGCAGATGCACTATATAAATATTAGCCTATGTCACTTCCACAATTAAGACGAATCTAACGACATTAGGTTCTGGCTTTGGAAAAATTTTACTCAATTACCTTAGCCATAGTTTTACCAATCAGAGCTATCATAACATAAGTTTTAAACAAATGATTAAAAGAATTACAGACACAAACCTAAATAATTATTCTACAATGGTTTTGTTATTAGGAAATAGTACTAGTATTACCAGAAAGGACATAGTGGATGGTGTGAACACCTTATTAAAGTTAAATGTAGGAAAGCTGATATTGTGTGCTTTTCCTTATTCTGACACCTTATCAGATGATGATAATAATTATATTTTTAGGTTGAATAATACTATTCATAGGCTGACATGTTGTCATAGTGACAAATTACTGTATTTTGACACTAATAAGTTTGTTAGTGGTGTTAAGTTGACTCAGAGAACTTTATCTCTGTCTGGGAAATGTAGACATAAGATTGCTATGTTGATAGCATATAATATTAATGAGGTTATAGCTAATATAACGAAATTTAGTATTAGTGACGAGTCTGTGTTGTCTAGTTATACTAACAACATAGAGATTAATTATGAGTCATCATGTTGTACGAAGGAGGATCCACCTATAATACCAACATCCTTGGAGGCCACTACCAGTCAGATAGGGTATTCTCTTCCTGGTGGAACTCATACAGGCATTCTAGACTCTTCAGTTGTAGTTGTGGAGGTCACTCCAGATAATTCTTTAAACTAGACTGTAAGACAACAGAAGTTACCCATTCAAATAACCAATTATTATTATTAGCGAATAATAAAAAGGTATCTTCTGGCCATTTAACTCATAAAAAAAAAACAAAGGGAGTGCAACATACTTTAAAATTATTTCATCAAAATATCCAAGGTTGCTCTTCCAAATTACTGGAAATAGAATTGTTTTTAGAAAATACCAAGTTTGATGTCATTTGTTTAACAGAACATTGGTTAAAAGATCATCAAGTGATGTCAATTAATTATGAAAATTATTGTGTAGTTAGCCATTTTAGCCGAAAACGTATGATACATGGCGGATCATTAATATTAATTAAAAATTCTATCAAATCGAAAGAACGGAAAGACATCATCGGACTGTCGGTTGAACACACCATTGAATTGTCCTGTGTTGAGCTTGATAAGCATGTTATAGTATGCGTATACAGACCTCCAAGTTACCAGAATCTATCTTTGTTTGATTCTGTACTGGAAGATGTGTTAAAAAAACTTAGTACTAATAGTAAGCCAATAATCATATGTGGCGATTTTAATATTAACTTATTAGAAAATAACTCGAACACTGTCAGATTATTAAGTCTTTTTAGGTCATTTGATTTGTCAAATGTTTTTATTGAACCAACCCGAGTGACAGCTTCTTCTGCCACTTGTATAGATAATATTTTTTGTAATTGTGATTACTTACACAAACAAATTGTAAATAAGTTGCCATCTGATCATAGTGGTCAAACAATAACATTTTGCTCCTATAATTATGCCTGTACAAAAAACTCAAATAAGGTTTAGGCCAATTACAAGTAAAAATTTAGAGAAATTAAATAATTCTTTGGCCAGTGCATTATGTGTTCAGAGATTTAATAATATTTGTGACCCAAATGAGTTCTACGCCGAGTTCTTTTCACTATTAAACACACAATTTAATGACAGTTTTCCACTAAAGACTAAAAGTATTTACACAAAGTTCGTATTTAGTGATTGGGCGACTCCAGGTATTCGTAAAAGCAGGGAAAATCTTTTTGAACTTTATGGCCTAAAGCAACATAAGAATAATACAAGCTTTCATCAATATGTTGCAAAATATTCTAAAACTTTTAAAAGTGTGTGCAAAATAGCTAAAGCTCTTTATATTAGCAATAAAATAAAATCAGCTGATGATAAAATAAAAACTACCTGGCAAATAATAAATAATGAAACAGGTAGGAAAAAACAGCGTAATACTGAATTAAATTTAGAAACTGCACATGGGCCCATCACTTCAGGGGTAGAAATAGCTCAGGAATTTGAAAACTTTTTTGCTAATATTTCCCTTAAAACTACTGAAACTTTAAATTCCTCACCCGCGCTCTCGGCTGCCTTACTTAGAAAGAATGTAAAAGTATGCCCTTTGGAATTTAGGTTCCAACATACAAACCCCCAGGCTGTTATAAAAACTTTTAAAGATCTTAAAATTAAATTAACAGAAGATCTCTGGGGCATGTCTGTAAAAGTCTGTAGATCTATAATCGAAACCATTGCGCCCTATTTAGCTTTTATATTTAACACCAGTGTGGATCAAGGAGTCTTTCTGGATCTCATGAAACACAGTAAAGTAGTTCCTTTGTTCAAATCCGGAGATAGTAAAGAACCCAATAATTATAGGCCTGTGTCAATTCTGCCAGTTCTCAGTAAGGTGTTTGAAAAGTTGATGCTCAATCAAATGTTACGTCACTTTAATAAAAAATCCATCTTTCATGAACAGCAGTACGGTTTCACTAAAGGGCGTTGTACCACTGACGCCGGTGTTACCCTAATAAAGAACATTTTTAACGCCTGGGAGGAAGCACAAGATGCCATTGGAATCTTTTGCGACCTCTCTAAAGCGTTCGATTGCGTGAACCATGAGACACTTTTGCTGAAACTAGAGCACTATGGGATTAGGAATGCAGCTCTTGATTTACTAAGATCATACCTAAAAGATAGAAAGGTTAAAGTTCAAATAAACGGCGTTAACTCATTAGCGTCTGAAATGGCAATGGGCGTCCCTCAAGGTTCGATATTGGGTCCATTCCTCTTTTTAGTTTACATTAATGATTTACCCCAATTACTTCAAAATCAACCGAAGATGGTGTTATTTGCTGATGACACATCATTGATCTTTAAAATAGATCGACGATCACAAAATCTTGACGAAGTGAATAACTCTATTCTTCAGGTCCAAGATTGGTTTACGGTAAATAATTTGGTACTAAATGAAAAAAAAACCAAATGTATTAGATTTAAATTACCTAATGTTAGAAGTAGCGAATGTGATATCATATTGAACGGAGAAAAACTGGAATTTATTAATCAAACGGTTTTCCTAGGAATCACTATAGACGAGAAACTGCAATGGGGACCACATATAACCTCTCTGGCGGGGCGGCTAAGCTCGGCCGCTTATGCTGTTAGAAAGATAAGACAGCTAACAGATATAGAAACCGCGCGTTTGGTTTATTTTAGTTACTTCCACAGCATTATGTCGTATGGCATTTTACTGTGGGGTCGGGCTGCTGACATTGAGTCCATCTTTATTTTGCAAAAGAGAGCTGTCAGAGCAATTTATAATCTCCGTCGCCGCGAATCTCTTAGGGAACTATTTAAAAGGATTAATATTATGACGGTACCTTGCCATTTCATTTATGAAAATATTATGTATGTAAGGAAAAATCTACATATTTTTAACAAGATAAGCGATAGACATAATTTTAATACTAGAAATAAAGATAAAATAGATCAACCATTTTTCAGATTATCTAAAGTAAATACATCTTTTATGGGGTACTGTGTTAAATGTTACAACAAAATACCTTGTGATATATTGAAATTAAATGAGAAAAAATTTAAAACACATATTAAAAGTACACTTTGTAAACAAGCATATTACAAGTTAGAGGATTATATCCAGGACAGGAATGCTTGGAAACATGCTGGTCCAGCTCCATAGGACAATCTAGAGTCTAGACAAAATCAAACTGGTTGCTATTTTTATGGTAAAATCTGTTATTTTTATGATATTGATTTTGCATTCTGTGATAACCTATACTCACACACTGACTTATTTTTTTTATTTTTTTAGAAAAACATACTTGTATGATGTTTGTAAATATGTGAACACCACGTATCTATCTAATAATTAAGTTATTTTTCATTGCTTAGTTTTTAATTCGTTTTACCTATTATGGTATAGTAATTTTATTCTAGGTGCATCGTCTTCACATATAATCATATAATTAATGTAATCAAACAAAATATTGTAAAACATTTTTAAAAGAGTACCGGTGGAGTTTCTTGCCCATTCTTCTCCATACGAAACTACCTTTTGGAAGGGGTAACTAGAATCAATTCTATTTTTTTTTGTAAATTTTGACGTTCAAAAGTGCCTCTTATGTGCCTATTTGAAATAAATGGTTTGACTTTGACTTTGACTTTGACACCTCATATTTTGAAATTCATCAAGCCATTTAGGCTGCGTGCCAATGAAATAGACACAGACATACTCTCGAAAAACATTACCATCCTTCTGGGGCAGTCCGGTAAATACACTCAAAGAATAAGATGACAAAACCAAGCATCAAGTTGATTGTCTAAGTTTCTAAAGTTGGAGGCGGTTGGAAAAAGCTGAATATAGCTTGCCTGTATTCGCCAAAGGGGTAGGCAGAGGTGGACTATTAGGTACACATAACACACTCACATTTCACCAGTTCATCAGATGCCTAGCCTTTTCCCAACTATTAAGTTAGCTTCCATTCTAACCTGACGCAGCTATAAATAAATAGTATTTATTTTAAAATTGTAAAAAAAAAAATATTTGAAACCCTCACTACAAGTGAGCAACACTTGATATTAACAGTAACATTTGATATGTCACACGGTACAGTTTGCAAAACTTTTTTTTTCTTTTCTATTCTGCCCCCAAAAGTGACCCTCATATTCAGAATTATTTATTTACGTTACACTTTCGTGTTTGGGTCACAGAAATTCATATGTGTACCAACTTTCAACTTTATCAGTCCAGTAGATTCTGAGCAAATCGGCTGTGACAGACAGACACACGACCCTTATGGGTTCCGTTTTTTTTCTTTTTGAAGTACGGAACCGTAAAAATGATAAAAATTTGGAAGCCTAAATACTCGTAGTATAGATTATACTAACTATAGATACTTAACTATAGATATAGGTCAAGAAACACGCTAAAATATTTCCTGAACTGAAATACACTCAAAGATCCGCCAACAAATAATGAGATGAGAGAATCAAGCATCAAGTTGATTGTCTAAGTTGCCCAAGTTGGAGTCGGTTATAAAGAAATTTGAAGAATAAACCTGACTAAGTATTATAATTAAGTTCTAACTCATCAATCACTGGCTCGCCATCTGTCAGGCGGAAACTGGAGTTGGAGGGTATTCATAGTCTGGCGAGGGAATAATAAATTGTGTTACATGTCTGTAAAAGAGAGACGAGTGTTATGTCATGTGTCTGTAGAGTATGCTTAGATGGTTTGGTCATTTTGAGAGGATGAGTGAAAGGCGACTAATAAAAGGTATTTATAAAACAGAGGTGAGTGGAAACGCCGGGAGGGGACGCCCTAGGAGGACATATCGTGACCAAATTGGTAATGTTCTTCAGAAAGGTCAGGTGCGTAGTACTCGCAATCGGCGTGCGAGTATGACCAGATGTATGAACGTAGGCGAAGCAAAAGGAGTATGTAAGGAGCGTAGCAGGTGGCGTTCTATAGTTTCTGCCTACCCCCATGGGAAGAAAGCGTGAGTTTATGTAAGTGTATGTCTATAAATTGTTGTGTGGATAATGAAAGGGAAATAATCTGGTTTTTCGTTATTACATTAACATTTAATTTGTCAAAATTAAAGACAGGATAATTTTTTACTATATAATTAACTATAGTATTTTTATCTCACGTAACGACCGCGCTTTATTTGAGGTTACCAAAGTGTACAAACACGCTGTGTAATTATTTGAGGTCCTTATTTTTCTTCTTAGAATATCAGAAATCATTAGCAACATAATAAAATCGTAGTGGAGTCAAAACTGTACATTGAATATTTATGAAAAAAGTTATTACTACGAGATCTGGGAACGATTCTTATGCCGAAAATATAGTAGTTAGAATTTTTATGTTTGTCTGAATGTATGTCACAAATAATACCGGATAGATTTTATTCAAATTTTACATAGATATCCCCTATAAGTCTGGTCTGTAGGCTATAAATTATCACGCCATTTGCTATGGGGGACGAGCAATATAACATTATGTTCGTATTCTTCTATAGTTTACATTACATTGTAAAAAGACGAGCCAAAAGGTTACAATATCGCCGGTAGTTACAGATATAACCTTTTAAATGATTATCATTACGCTATTGACCTTTATGGAGCTAAGCAGTCAATCATGACATATTTATGAACGGCTATTTCAGTTAACTTTCAACAAAGCCAGTAGCTTAGTGGTCCGACGACTGCTTTGCAAACCTGTGGTACGAGCACGACTTCCACGCGAACGAAGTCGCGGGCAGAAGCTAGTCAATGATAATATCTTAGCTCTTCTCATTCAGTTGACTTAAGTTGACGTATAGTAATGACGCAAGTAAAGAAAGAAAGAAAGAAAAATATTTTATTTGGGACACGCACAAGAAATAGTTGACAGAGTTTTTTTTTTGTGAAATGAAATGAAATTTATTTGCAAGAATTGTAGTACATTACAGATGCTCGGGTTTTTTAATTGAGTTTCTAAAACAATTCGCTAAAACTAGCATACAAAATAATTGATACAAATATAATTAAATCCATGATAACAAAATTGTAACATAAATCCTATATAATAGAAATGTCACACATTTGTCAAATTATAATAGTTAAATGTAAGTGTAGATCTTTAAAGTTTAGGTACGCATTCACAGAATAGAATGATTTTTCTATATTGAATAGCACTGTTTTAAACCGATTGATAACCATTGGAAAGCAACTTCTGTGATATAAGTGGCTTTTCATTGGAGGAATAATTAGCCTATCAGGATAACAGGGTGTTTGGTTTTGTATTTGTTTGTGTTTTGTTAGTTTTATAAAACTAACAACTTAGTACTCAAATATTCCGTAACCTCACCTCCACTATGAATACGGCCAGCCCAAACAGTTTACCTAGTAACTCATGAGAAACTTTTGTCGGCAGATGTATTCATCTAATTGATTATTCTTGCTGTGAAATTCAGGTAACTTTCATGTACATTGACTATTCAGGACTTCAGAGCTTCACGTACGGGCTCGTGGTGCCTTTTGTATGGAAAATATGGAAGTTTTAGCTTGTGCAACGTTGGTGCGTGCAGCTATTTAAATATGGAAGTTTTAGCTTGTGCAACGTTGGTGCGTGCAGCTATTTAAATATGGAAGTTTTAGCTTGTGCAACGTTGGTGCGTGCAGCTATTTAAATGGGGTAATATTCTTATTATAAAGCAAATAATATGCATGTAGTTCAAAACTCATTCATTATTTAAATATACATTGTATAATAGGGTGGTGCGGTTTGGAGATTTCTGTTTAGAAGCACTTAAATCTAAACTTGAAAACGTGTTTTGCTTTATGTTTCTTGTTTTAATAATATTTAATTAAATAATCAACAATTCTTTGGTTTTCAAAATTACAAGTCTATTGGGCCACCTCAAAATGTTCACTCAGGAAGCTGAAATTGTACAATAAATCTTCATAAGCTATTGGACCAAGAATTGGTAAAACGAGAAATAAAAAAAATTAAATTGCTCCACTCTATAGGACTCAAGAAACAAACTGCTATTTTTTTTTAATTACACGCCTAATTATAAAAAAAATACAAATATTAATATTATACAATTCATTATTTTATTGTACGTTTTTTGGTGGAACGGAAAGCAACTTGAAACCCGTCGTCTTCGAAAATGTCGGAAAGGACCTCAAAAGCTATGTGAATAAATATATTTTCTTAGAAAACTGTTTGAATTCTCACTGAGGTAAGTTAGTAAGTACGATTTCTGCTTGAATAAAGCACAAAAATAATTTAATTTATATGATTTGTGGCAAAAAGAGAGATTGAAATAAAACAGTATCGTGGTACATGACGTCACGTCATGGCCGCGACAATAACGCACGTTTGAACTGTGGTAGAAAATTGTTGGAGTTTAATAATTTTTTTGAGCAACAAACAGTAGTAATATTTGTCTTTCATACTTTTCTTAGGTTTATATTACTGTGTTTTATTGACTAAGAGAGAAAAAAAATACATGCATATTCCATAGTGACACAAAATTAGAAAAAATACTTCTGTTAATTATCTTATTGACCTTTCTTCGTAAGACTTAATTTGTAACTTAATATTGACATTTGATAAGCATTTATTATCAGGGTTATAAAAAATAACACTCAAAAATTAAAACAGTCCGCCGAATCGAAATATAGGTCTATGTTGTCCCTTTTTTTAAAAAAAACGTTGCCCCACACTAGGAATTTCTCCTGTATCGTGGGTGCGTTTACAAACATTTAAACTCACATACACAAACAGCCAGACCCGGAACAACTACTTGTAGGTCATACAAATATTTGTTCCGTGCGGGAATCGAACCCGCGACAGGCAGCGTGGCAGTAAACAAACAGTAAATTCCAAAGAGATACGACATAATTATAATTTTAGTACAAACGTACTGCTTATTTCTTAAGAGATTTCTTCCAGCAGACCTGCGAAAGGAGAAATGAAAAAGAAATGTAGACAATAGTGTGTGAGAACAACAAGAGGAAAATAAGAATATGGAAAGTCTGAAACTAAAATATCAAATATACTATACCCTATTTATATTATGTGGCCATCCAAACAAAAAGGGTAGGTGTTGAGTTAAGACTAGATTCGGTATCTAGAATAATCCATTGACAATAAGGATTTAAAAAATATTCAAAAACAGCTGGCACATCTTTTTTATCAGATATTTGACGTTGAAACTCTGAAACTTTGATTTGAGATTGAGAAATTTGATTTGAGAAAAAACTATTGAGAAAATATATAATTGAGCAAAAATAACCAATTAAAATCGCGAAATGCATTTTTTTCACACAACTTTACAAAACTGCGTATATCTCGGAAACTAAAAGCCGAGAACTGGGGGTCAACTCCGAAGCGCTAAACCGAAGTTTATCATAGTTTCCTTTTCTGACTTTGAGAGTCCTTACCCGACTTCAAGTCACAGTTTTGACTTTGGCTTATCTCTTCAACTGCCTTTTTTTTTTCGCCGTAGTCAGCGATAGTTAGCCGTAGTAAAGAGACGACCGAACATTCGGTCGATACTTCGGATCTATGTTCTGGACATTTTTACTTGGACGCTCAAATATACACACGTGTTACACGTACACACGTGCAAATGAATTACATAATTATACTTAAATAAACACATAAAGCATCTATAAACATATATTATACAACATTATTTTTAGTTTATGCGAAACCTGAATATAGTTTGTTCAGAATAAGGAACTGAATCGATTTCAATCATTTTACACCATGTTATATTTTGTCCCAAAAATATTTAAGTGTGATGGAAAATGTTATACCATTTAATTACTTACAATATTATCGCCGTACGGTTAGGTACCTACTGCCAAATTATTATCAATGAGCGCAAGACGACCCTGGAGGCGCGGGGGCGCCGCAGTGCTGTTTTTGTACGGACAATTGAAACTTAACAACCATATAACTTTGTGATTTTTCATGATAAGAGTGATGAAGAGTTTTTCATGAGAAGAGTTTTGAAATTTTGTACATAGATTCTTTACATAAAAATACTATACACGTATTTCGGGTTTCGCATATACTAAAACTAATATTGTATATAGAAATTGAAATTGAGAGGAAAGGTAATGCTCTTTTACTCGATATTTGAAGTTAGTTAACAGTTTTTAAATCACGAATGCTAGGCGGAAGTGAGTTCCACAATCTTACAGCATCATGGTTTATTAAAACATCAGTATTTAAGTCTAAGTATGTTTCTTCCTAATAGACAGAAAAGAAACCTGGCTCTATGCGTTTAAGCAATTTCAAATCATGACCTCAAATTCTTCTCACGAGGTTTTCCGGTATCATGAAACAGAGTTTTCTTGGTGAAATTGGAAAAGACATGTAACGTATTTCGTATTCTTCCAGTCCACTGCGACATTTGGCTTATAACTCCATTATAACTCAAACAGATATAATGTTCTTTATTACTCATTCACTCACCAAAATGAATGAACAAATAAAAAATTTAAATGACGCCATATTTCTTATGGAAACGAGTCGAGAAATGGAGACGGACGCGGTTTTACGGGGGTTGTAGTCCAGTGAGAGCTATGGTAGAATAAGCTAATTGGAAAACATAGTGCACTTGTAAAAAAGTATTAGGTTCCATTTGGGGCAGTCGGTTAAAAGGCTTGCTTTAAATACTGGAACATGAAAACACATTTATTTGTTTATTAAAAAGTAGGTACTAATCTTCAAGTATAATTTATTTGGTTTGTTTTATTTCTACCAACGTCGAAGAATAATTTGTTTCATTATACAAAATACGACCTCAACTACTCCTGCACCCAGTGACGGGAACAAGTGTCTCATATTTTCAGCAATTATTTTTGCCATAATTATAACTGTTAAAGTTAGGTGACTATTAGTTCCCTTATAATTGTAATGCAAACATAAAATAAAGAAAATACATTTATTTAGCACAGACTAAAAGGCACACAACACAATATTTAAGAAAACAAAAAAAAAGTTTTTAAAAAATTAAGAAATTTGCAGGAAACTGTGCCTCATTGCTGCGCCAAAAAGGCCCAGTACAAAGAATAACACAAAGAAAGATTACAAATACACACCTGTCGTGATTTTGAAAGTTACAAACTTGTTAGTTCCTTCGGACTGAGAAAGCTTTAAAATATAGCACTCGGACCAAGTCTGCTTGCAGTGTGCTATCGCCCTTAATTTAATACAGCGAATTTAATTAATAAATTAGCAACGACCATTGTATTTCACCTCCAAGATAAGAAAAGATAGGTCAAATAAAAACACCGCAGTGGGCTATAGAAAACAATCTATCTGTATTTTGGGAGACGTAAAATGTTATTGTTAGTTTTACAATTACTTTACATTATACTTATTTTTTAGTGTTTCATTAAGAGTACATAATACCTCAGCACCACCTCACTCTTTATCTCGCTCACTCACTGCTGCAGCAAGCGAAACAGGGTGGCAGCGAGAATGCTCCAAGGCGCCGATAGTTTAACCAATTTCTTTTTACGGTGAAAATAATGGTAGTTTCAAAATAATCAAAAACCTATCATCTGCTTATATCCAGTTCATATATTATGCAAATTTTCATGATGTCATTAAAAGTATTTTTTGAATACTTGCGGGGTATTGTTCAGTTCGGGGTTAATTTTCTTTTTTTTGTGTGGGAAGTTATTGTTCCCGTGTTCCTTCATTTGCCTGTGTGCCAGGGCCACGACATCCCTTTCGGACAAACTCGCAACACTGGCAGGCATTGGCCCTAATGGACCCCGTCAATTCTTGCTGACATCTCTTTAAGGCGCGCGTGGAACACAACGCGCCGTCGACCCGGGCCTGGTCCTTATCGGACGGCGAGCTACCCATCACTAACCGTCCGCAGGCCCGCGCCTACGGAAATCGGCTTGTGACTCCTGACGCCCAGGGCGTCTCCTGCGGTGACTAGGGGCGTGAGGGCGGGAACCCTGCCTCTCCCTCACGCGTTTCGCCTCCTCCTTCGTGAGCATTACTGCTTCGCAGAAGGAGATGACTAAGTATTTTTTTTCGTCGTGTTTTCGTTAAACATAGTCATCATCTGCCTAGCTTTTTCTAAACTATGTTGGGGTCGGTTTCCAGTCTCACCGGCTGCAGCTGAATACCAGTATTTTAAATAGACCAACTGCCTATCTGACCTCTTACAGCCCAGTTACTGGATAATACGATACCCCTTGGTACGACTGGTTGTCAGACTTTTGGGCTCCTGACGACCCGTAACGACTGTCAAAGATCCTCGAATGACAGCCGGGACCAACGGCTTATAACGTGCTTTCAGAGACACGGAGGGTTTTCGTGAAACATAGTAAGAACTTAACATTAATCCCCAACTTCATCATATCTTCATTTCAAAATTAATGCTGCAGTTTTTTCGCTATAACGGACGATCATGATAAGCAATTTGAGGTATTGTAGACTCATTATAATACCGAAAGTTCTTCTTGACCACAAAGTAATTATACTCAATATTTATTTACATTCCACAGTGTGAATTTACGTGGAAATTTAGAATGAATAATAAATAATTGACTTGATCCCTGTCGGGCACAGCAAAGTAGGAGAAAGGAAGAGGGCTTTAATTTGATAGTTTTTAGGGTTCCGTAGTCAACAAGGAACCCTTATAGATTCGCCATGTCCGTCTCTTCCCAGCTTAGCTCAGAGACTCTTAGTACTAGAAAGCTGTAATTTGGCATGTGTATAGATATTAATCACGTCGACAAAGTCGTAAAAGAAAACCTAGAACAAAAAATTTTTTAGGACGAAAAGATTTCCTTGCACGTAAAGTGGGGATGATATTTTTTTTTCTCGTCTATCCCATAGTATGATGTATCATTGGATAGGCCGTTCAAAAATATTGTGGGTATGTGATAACCATTTTTCAATTCAGGGATTCGTTTGCGTAATATTAAGCTTTAAAGTGATATTTTTTGTTAGGGTAAGTGTCTCCCCCCCCCCCTTCTGCCAGCAAAATTTTTGGTTTTGGATATGTGAAAAAATTCATGCCAGTAATATATATAACGAATTTAAAAGAAAAACTATCACAACTAAGTAGGCTTTACAAGTGAACAATGTTAAGTTTGTTTTTGGGATACATACGGAACCCTTCATTGTGCGTGGCCCGATATGCACTTGGCCAGTTTTTTTTGTGTAATTATTTTATAAAACACACGTAATTTAAAATTTGTAACTTATATATTTCTTCCCGTGGGTCCGTAAAAGGCGACTAAGGGACTTACTAGAGAATGGGCAGCAACCTTCTCTATGCATTTTAACACCATACTGCGATCGCCAACCCGCCTGCCAAGCGTGGCGATTATGGCAAACCCCCCACTTTTTGGGGGAGGCCTATGTCTAGCAGTGGACGTCATTCGACTGAAATGATGAACTATGATATTATTAAATACCTATGTCACCGTATGATTATGAACATCGTTAGTTTATATGTTTTGCATGCGACGAACGCACTTTGCCCTAATACTAAATAACCAAGTTACTGCGCCTAACTTGGAAGAAGCGCTCTCTCAGGTCGCGCGTGGTTGGTCACAGTTTTAACCTTACCTAACCCATTTGCCCTGGCTTAGTTACTGCGACCAATTCGGATACCGCCAAGACCTACCAATCAGGGACGATTCATAATTTTGTGAATCTGACTTTGACTTGAATGCGGTTTTGTTGGATAAGCTCGACAGACTACTCAACAATGGTATCCGGTTCATATTTAATCTAAGAAAATATGACCATGTCTCCAGTTATAGGACTGAGCTCAAATGGATGTCCATTCGCCAGAGAAGAAGTTTGCGCACTTTGACTACACTTTTCTCCCATCTCAACTCTCCCAGCCCTCCTTCTTATCTTATGTCTCACTTCCAGTATCTATGTTCTTCACACGCTAAGAATCTGCGTTCTTCCAACAATCTTCTTCTACTCTGTCCTTCTCATACTTCTGACTTTGTTCATTCTTCCTTTCATATTCAGGCCATTCTTCTCTGGAATGCGCTTCCTCTTGATGTCAGGACGGCCACCAGTCGGTATGCATTTAAGCGGAAATTGCAGAGCTATTTACAAAACAAATAGCGTAGCGTCATCTTAATTACTTATTTTCCTTGAATTTGTATGTATATTTATATATATATATATATACGAGTATATAATGTAGGTATACAGGGTGGAATTTTGTAATGCCACCTGGAGGGAAAGTACTCTTAATACTGCAGATAGAAAATTTTACTCAAAGGAAACATTCCTTTATTTTTGAATAGAAAGCAAACTGCATTCAAAGATTTTCGAAAATTCTCTTCTCCCACACCCGGGAATCGAACCGGCTAAAATCTGAAAAAATTATACCCTGTACTTTTATTGCATCGATCGTTAGGGTCAATTATAAGGATGAAATCTCTCTAACAAACATGATAAATTAAATGAAAGGAAAACCAGGAAATCTGAAGTTACAAATTCAATGAGTCAAGTTAAAGCTCTTTAACTAACATCCATCTTTTGTAATGCAGACTCCTTTGCGACATACTCGTAGCTGCGTGTATGAGGTAATTTAAATATGGAATGTTAGATTAAAATTTGAAAATTAGATTGTCATAGTTGTTATTCACATTTGATTGTTTTTACAACTCATTTCACATTTTGTCTCACGGTGAAAATGGCTTATCAAGAACAGTTTGATTTAATGGAAGCTTATTTTTTAAATAACAAAAACGTGAATCTAGCTCTGCGGTGGTATGGAGAGAGATATCAAGACCGACAGGCACCAACTCGGTTCGTATTGAAAAGAATGGTAGAAAATTTAAAGAATACGGGTGGTTTCAAGAAGAGACGGCAAACTATTCAGCAAAACTATTTCGATTTTGAACTAGATGTTTTAACATACTTTGAATCATTTCCAAAGGCATCAAGTAGAGATGCTGCCGATGAATTAGGAACAACCCACACTCGCGTACTTAAAGTGCCGAAAGTATAAGTATATTATGCTATCGTGAAGGTCGGTTGGTGCAAAAATTGCATATTCTGGATCGCAACAGACGATTACAATTTTGTGAAAACATGCTTGGAGAAATTGACCGAAACCCTAATTTTTTGAGTATCATTGTATGGTCTGACGAAACCAACTTCAGCAATAATGGCATGTACAATCGCCGCAATAACCATTATTGGTCTCGAGTGAATCCTGTTCGTGTTCATGAAACTAACAATCAAGTAAGATTTTCTTTCAACGTTTGGTGCGGAATTATGAGAAATAATGTAGTGTTAGTCCACGTGTACGAAGGTCATTTAAACACTGTCAAGTATATTGAAATACTGGATCTCTTAAGAAACGAGTTAAATGGTTTCCCCGAGCAAGAGCGAAACCAAATAGTTCTACAGCAAGATGGTGCTCCAGCACATAACAGCAGAATCACTACTGCCTACATTAATAACCATTTTAATACCTGGATTGGTACAAACGGCACAATCAGATGGCCTGCGAGATCGCCAGATCTCACCGCATTAGATTTTTTTTTGTGGGGATATGTAAAAAATCAAATTTACATGAAATTTTTTGCGAATGACAACGAGTTGAGAGTTGAAATTCAGAATACGATTTATAATATTCACCACAACACTTTATTAAAGATTACTAGAAATGAATTCGTTAAAAGAATAAATTTGTGTATCCAAGAGAATGGAGCCCATTTCGAGTAACTAATTAGTTAGTTTACCATTTTTTGTAAATAATTAAATAAATTTAAGATTTCCTGGTTTTCCTTTCATTTAATTTATCATGTTTGTTAGAGAGATTTCATCCTTATAATTGACCCTAACGATCGATGCAATAAAAGTACAGGGTATAATTTTTTCAGATTTTAGCCGGTTCGATTCCCGGGTGTGGGAGAAGAGAATATTCGAAAATCTTTTAATGCGGTTTGCTTTCTATTCAAAAATAAAGGAATGTTTCCTTTGAGTAAAACTTTCTATCTGCAGTATTAAGAGTACTTTCCCTCCAGGGGGCCGATCACGCTAATTTACCAAAACTAAACCACAACCAAAAACGTTACGTTAGACACATTTCGTATCGCGCTAATCATTTCAACGGAAACGATTTAGCTTTACTTTGGAAGTTACGTTGGAGGAACGATCGATCGAACAATACTCTCACAAAAAATAGCGCGATACCGTTTCTCACATCAGCTAAACCAAAACCAAAAACGTTCTGTTCGAACGGTAATTACGTTGAGAAATAGCGCGATCGGCCTCCAGGTGGCATTACAAAATTCCACCCTGTATAAATATTAGAGTAAATAATTATGTATGTATGTGTATTATAAGTTTATAACCTATTTATGTACTTGTGCACCCGTTTTATTTATAATTAATTATGTTATAATTTAATATTTTTTAATATTATTATTTTCTCTCAATCAGAGCACCCGCAATCTTATCTCTTCACCACCCTTGGTTGACTGGTAGAGAATGCCTAAGGCATTAAGTCCGCCTTTGTACCTAATTGTGTGCGAGAAGTTTAAATAAATAAATAAGTGCAGGATGATTCACAATTTGACGATTTGAGATTGATACATTATAATTACAAACTACCGAAAATTAATGCTTTGTATTAACAGTTCACAACTATTCGATAGCTTATAATCTCGCTAGATAAATAATAAACTAACGGTGCTCACTATGTTACGATGAAATAATATTTTCTTTTTGTTTTTTGTTTACTTTTCATCAACTATTGTAGCTAACAATTGTTTTGATGTCAAAGCCTGCCCCTTTGTATTTATTACGACGAATGTGATTGCATCAATCTAATCAAATCATGTGCGTTCAACTTTTTTCTAATCAACTATCGTGTATAATATAATGTATAGCGTTAAATAATAAATTATTTTAGTTCTGTAAATAGGTTTGTAACAAACAATTTTACACGTCAAAAATAAATTATCGTTTAAAACAAGATAAGTTGTTTCTGATCTGACTACTCTGAGAAGAAAGACCAAAACAAACTCAGAGGTCACAGTCTCTTATAAAGTCCAGACATAATCTTGGTCAGATCATGTGAAGACCATGTAGATAAGTGTCCGAAATGGTCTTTTGAGGAAAGAACCACACATATTCAAGTTGACCTGACCAGTCAATGCACGCATTTGTCATTAAACAATCGCTCAACTCAGAACTTAAGGAGCTCGACGATGGTTACTAAAATGCACGTAAAAAAATAAACTCCATAAATTACCTCACTTTACCTCAAGTACTTTTAACCCGGTAGAAATAACTCACAAACAAATCACATTATTTTTTTAATTTTCGCGAAACAAAAGGAATCCATATTTTTGTTTGACACGGCCCAACCCTCTCGCAGCGACGGTCGACGAGGCCGACGATTGTTTCCTTAGAACCCCATAATAATAATATTTTTCGTCCTTTCTAAAAAATTCAAAATTATACGAGCTTTATGGAGGGCATTCGTCAGGATTTTAAAATGAGGACTTAGAAGCTTCGTCATTTTCGCTTAAGTGTTTATTATTAATATGGTTCGTTTACTTGGTGAATTTTTTTCGTCTTTGTTGTGTTTTATTACGTTGTTTGCTTTGTTTGTGACGCTTTTTTAGTTAGCTAGAATATTATTATAATATTATACAAACTTATGACACCCCTCTTTTTCGTCGGGGTTTAAAAACTATAGCAGTCGTAGTGAAAACGTTAACAGAGAAACCTTTAAGGCTCCGTGCACGAAAAAAACCCTTTTTCGTCTATTTGTTATCTAATTGTGAGAAAGCTTAAAATAATTGAAACATTAAGTCTGTGTAACTATAGGAGTACAGTTTTCGTGGTGCTAAACCATTTGTGTCAGTCACAGCACCTGTTAATATGTAGTTTCATTACCTTTGTGCTGTCGAAAATATAGTATATTGTGCCTTAGATTTACTTAATGAAGACATTGTATATTCATAAAATAAAATTTTGATTCTATCTCCAGGATAGCTGAAGCCAGTGTGTGATTTTTAAATTTCTTGATATGGTTTGCTAAATAATAGGAAAAAATACATTAAGGACTTGGTTTAAAAAAAAATATAGGTTTTGTCAACATTATTTTTCTGCTATACCTACTTTGTATAGAAGTTGAAAAAAAGTGCCTCCCCACATGCAAGTAGACCATATAATAATGTAGATTATCTTTTTTAATTTTCAAAATCAAAAGTAGTGTCTTGTAAAAAGATGATCAAACGTCAGTCTCGCGTCATTTTTCGGAAAACTTGTTGCGAATATTAGTGATTTTCCATGAATACTTAATCTATTTGAAAAATCCCTTTCCGCCACATGCAAAACAAAGAACTCTACATTTCAAATCACAAATAATTATGCTTAAATTCTTTTCCCTTTCTCACAACCAATGAACAAAATTGATAAAAATCAGCTGATTTCGTGCACGGCCCCTTAAGGGATATCAATCTGATTTAAAACTCCCCAAAAATAAATTATTTTAGATCGAGACCAAAGCCGTATCGAGGATTTACAGCGAATTAGCATTTATCTTCTCCGAGCCTATAAAAATAAAACAAAACGGCTATCAACGCTCAGATTGACACAAATTTTAAAAGAGCTTGAAACAGCAATTTCTCTCCGAAAATCGCTGCCATTAAAATACAATTACCTCGCTACATTACTAAGAAGGTGCTTGAAGAACTCGACTTAAAACGGTTTCGGGGTCAAGTGCGAACTTTTTTTTAATAAAACAAGAAAATTTGAATAGCCGAACGCCATCTGGCAAAGGCAACTTGTTTAAACTCCCCCACACCAGGGGGAGGGTTAAAACTTGGGATTTTTTTCGCAAGAAATTATGATCTTATAGGTTAAGTTGTGATATTGTAATGAGAATTGGAATGAGATGGCGAGAGTTGGAAAGAGAAAGAGCACGTAAGCTGGTGCAGTTATTCCTAAAATATGGCTGTGAAAAATTCTAGCTCCTAAATTCAAATCTTTATGGACAATTTATAAGATTTATAGACAGTCAAAATCAACACGTAAGCTGGTGCAGTTATTCCTTAAATGTGGCTGTGAAAAATTGTAGCTTCTGTAGCGTCGAAAACAACTTGAAAAAAGTTATCTGTGACTTCTACGAAATCATTTATTTATATATATGGGTCACGTGGTAATTAATGAAACTGTGGTAACATGGAACTGTGTGAATGGGAATGTGGGTGTACTATAGGAACAGCTCTCCCAAACGCTTCGGGGATACCCGATGTCACATTTCAACAAGTCATTAGCACTTTAAAGCTTAATATTACACAAACGAATCCCTGAAACGAAAAATAGTTTTCACTCACCCGCAATATTTTTGAACGGCCTATCCAACGATATATGAGAAAAAAAAATCATCCCCACTTTACATGCAAAGGAGGTGCTACCCAAAAAAAAATTTTTTAAGATGTTTTTATCACTTTGTCGTCGTGATTAATATATTAACCCATGCCAAATTACAGCTTTCTAGTACTAAGGGTCTCTGAGCTAAGCTGGGACAGACAGACGGACATGGCGAAATTATAAGGGTTCCTTGTTGACTACGGAACCCTAAAAAGAATAGAAAGAGGTGTTGTGTTACTAAAAACCAACCTATTACGAAGATTTCCTTAGTTCTATTTAACGAAAGAGATGAAAATATAACGTAGCAAAACAATCATTAAAAATAATAGACCACACAGACTACTTTTTTAACATGGCTGTCATTCATGGATCTTTGACAGTAGTTACAGGTCGTCAGAAGCCCGTAACCCATTACCCAGATACCCAGTTACTGGGTTGTGGAGGTCAGATAGGCAGTCGCTCCATGTAAAATACTGGTATTCAGCTGCATCCGCTTAGGACTGGAAGCCGAACCCAACATAGTTGGGACAGGGGTTGGCAGGACCACACGGACCACTTTTTCACGTTTGTCGTATTTCATACTTCTAGATGCACAGCACTTTTGGAGCTGTGGTAGCCCATTTGTAATGGCCCCGACATACGAGTGGGTTAGCAAAGGCAGGCTTTTTACTTTGTGTATATAATTTCACCACTACTGCTCTCAAAACAATGAAGTAAAATGAAAAAGGAATGACAAAGGAAAAAACATCGTGAGGAAACTACTCGTAGAACCAAAAAATCTAAAACATGTGCCATCTACCAACCCGCACTGGGCCCGCGTGGTGGATAACAGCTCACTCCCTCTCGAAGAGAGGAGGCCTGAGTCCCAGCAGTGGGAACATTATATGCTGATTATGCATACTTTTAGATATTGATTCAAAAGTAAAAATCAGCATATAATTATGATTTCTGTTTGTTTACCTTTTCGTCTGACTCCTGCCGACTAAAATCCCACTGTTGCTTCTAGTTCATACCATGAGTCAGGGGCCCGGGAGATACTTGTACATTAGCCGCACCCCCAACAGTCCGCCATGCCTAGCGGGCTTATAACAGCCAGTGCGGCCGATCTCACGACCGCACATCCTTCCATTAAGGCACGCTTAAAATAATGCGTGCCACCTCTTTGAGTCTGACTGCTACAGCGACGCCACAGCCCCAATTTCGCCGCCCGCAGGCCCCTCCTTATAGTGGCCGGAAATCGTTAAGCGCCCTTCAACGCCCGGCTGCTCTTATGGTGCGGGTGGAATGAGAGGTATGCTCTCTCTCCCTCTCCGCTGCCTCCTTTGCATGCATCACCTCCTCGCAAAAAGAGGCGACACCATCCCACGCGTTTTCCTTCCGACCATGGACTAAACCACTACCGGAGGCGAGAGATCACCCGCACCAAGTGTCGTGGGCACAGCGCTGTTGGGCCGAAGCTGAGCACTCCTCCAGCGTATGTTGCGCATTGTCCTTGAGGCAGTCCACACAGTGATGACAAGCGGGCGCCTGCTCCCGACCTATTAATAAAAATGAGTACCAACTTAATTATGTCTATTTTCTCTTTGAGCTTTCATTGCAGCATTGGAAAGACTTAATTTAAGAGTACCTATTGAAGATCTACTTTATTAGATTACTTTATCATATCAAATTAGTTCTGCAAAAAAGGTAAGTTCGCCATTACAAAAGTATATTAAAACAATCGAAATCGGGCTTCAAATATTAGTAGTTAAAACTACGAAACTTGGATCGAAGGACCGAAATTTCTAAAATCTCCGGTCCAAGATTATTCCTTATCAAGTGACGTAGGTATCATTACGGGCGATCCGAACAGGGATTAACAGTGGGGCCCGCGAAAATAATTAACAATTCCAGCGACAGTTTAGCTATAAACGTTTAAGCTGGAGTCCGCGGGGCCCTCCGAATGGTACCGCTCGCGGAGCCTATTATGTTGTAGGGGAATCGGACACAGGGACGGCAAAATTAGAACTTGAAATTAGAATCTCACGTTCTTAGCCATCAACGTCAAAATTGATCCCAGAAATGACCAGTGAAACTATAAGGTTTATATCATGTGATCATTGTGACCAGCGGTGCTATTCTGTAACCATCTCACCGTGAAAACTTAGGTGAAGTGAGCGTGGAGTGAACTGTCAGTGAGGGATTGACACTATTAACAACTCACTTCAAGCTCACTTCACCTACGTTTACACGGTGAGATTTTTTCAGAATAGATCAGCTGATCGAGCTTAATGCCAGGAATTGAACAAAATGGCCAGCACCAATTTCCTAAAAAAACAATCTTTTACCAAAGTTCACGCCTATTATTGCCTGGAGACTTTTATTTAGGTACGTTCTGTTTAGGTTTTTTTTTTTTTTTTTCGTTTTTTTTTTTCTGTTGAGTATAATTTTCGACGATTATTATTTCTTTTATTTTATTTTGGTCGGTACAGTGCCGTGTGCTAGCTAACATAATAGTATGGCATATAATTGAATTTAATGTTTAGTGTTGCGTAATGCAAATTATTTTACATTTTATTGTATAGATTCATGTTTTCTAACTGAACAGACAGCTGAGCTGCTGGGGAGTTTGTTGCGCTACTTCTTCTTCCTCCTTCCTTCTTCATGAAGTGGTAAAGGTGGTTTTTTGGAAGAGGTGGAAGGGGGTTTTTGGGGGACTGTCTTATGTAATTTTTGATGTTCGAAAAGTGCTGATTCTCAGCCTAGTTTGAATACCTAAATGACTTTTGATTTTGATTCATTTTTCTGACTAACGAATTCTAAGATGCTTTTAGGAAACCCTACAATATTCACCTGAAGTTGATGTAGATTTCCATGAATGGGATCCCCAGGGACGTTTTGTGGTCGTATTTACATTAAAAAAACCGGCCAAGTGCATGTCGGACCACGCACAATGAAGGGTTTCGTAGTTGGGATGAAAATGTTCTCCCCTACATTCCAACTACAAATGTAAGTTTGTACAAAATATTAAGAGATTTACTGTTATTTTAAGACCATAGACTTATTATAGATTTTCGTATAGGTAATGTATAAGTATAAACTATTTTCTATTTTTTTTTTTTCAAAAACATCTCCGTAGTTCGGGAGAATGGTAAGTTTTCATCTATTTTCTTAAATAACTTTAAAACTATTTATTTATATATACATACAACCTTATTTTTAGTATATGCCAAACCTGAATATAGTTTGTTCAGCATAAGCAACTGAATCGATTTCAATCATTTTTACACCATGTTATATTTTGTCCCAAAAATGTTTAAGTGAGATGGAAAATGTTATCACCATTTAATTACTTACAATACAATCGCCGTACAGTTAGGTACCTACTGCCAAATTATTACCAATGAGCGCAAGACGACCCTGGAGGGGGTGCCGCGCCGCTGTTTTTGTACGGACAACCCGGTAACATAACAACCTTATAACATTGTGATTTTTCATGATACAGTTTTGAAATTTTGTACATAGATTCTTTACATAAAAATACTAGACACGTGTTTCGGGTTTCGCATATACTAAAACTAAAATTGTATATATTGGATCACAGTAAATGTGTCACACGGTACAATTTCTAAACCTTTTTTTCCAAATTTACTCATTTGTCCCCCAAAAATGACCCCCATATTCAAAATTAATTTATTTACGTTTTACGTCCGTGTTTGGGTCACAGAAATTCATATATTCAACTTAATCGGTCCAGTACATTCGAAGCAAATCGGCTTTGACAGACGTACATCAGTCAGACAGACAGACAGAGGAGTGATCCTATAAGGGTTCCGTTTTTACCTTTTGAGGTACTGAACCCTAAAAAGCAGTGCTTTCTTATTATATGAAGTTGTATTCATACGGCTCCATTGTTCCATTTCCTGTTTTTATAAATACCCAACCCCATTATCCAAACACTTCTAAGAAAAACCTCTTTTTAATTTACCTTAAGAGTCTTACCCAGTGTACGTCGCACCCACTTATTGCCTCGCCGTAACGTCGTATGGCCCTAGAACGGCCACTTACGCCGTAAGAGGCATTTACGTGTGCGTCCCACCTTACGGGGCTTTCACTGTTAATAATTAAATTCACTTTGCTGTGAAAAAATCCTAGTTCTTATGTTTTTCTACAATTAGTAGAGGAAAATACGGTGGTGTCGTGGAATAAATCTTTAACGTAATTGTTGTTGAAATGTCAGACCAAGATGTATTTCAGATGTAGGATTCATTTTGGACTACTTCATTTGTGAAGTATCAATCTCCGGTTTCATAGAAATATATGGACTAGCTTCTGCCCGCGACTTCGTTCGCATGGATGTCGTACTCGTACCACAGGTTTGCAAAGCAATCGTCGGACCACTAAGCTATTGGCTTTGTTTAAAGTTGACTAAAATAGCCGTTCATAAACATGTCATGTCTGTACCTACCGGCAATATTGTAACCTTTTGGCTCGTCTTTTTACAATTTGCTGTAAACCATAGAAGAATACAAATATAATGCAATATTGCTCATCCCCCATAGTAAATAGCGAAATAACATATTATAGCCTACCGGCTGACCAGACTTTTATGGAATATTATATATTATGCAAGTCTAGAACAGGCTCTATTCGGTAGAATTTTCAAAATCAAAGATTTCTTTGCAAACTAAGTGTACATTTTGATGTTATTTTATACTGTAGGTACTTACAACTTAGCGGCCTTTTCCAGGCATCGCAAATTTGAGGGTTATTTAACATTACAAATTAAAATAACTATGCTATTGACGCGATTTTACTTTAATAATTTCAATAATTTAGTATTACTCATTCAAATAATAATATAAGTAAATAAGAATAAAATAGGATAATATATATATATAGATAAGTTATGCTTTGTGTATGTATGTATTTATTGTACATGTAAATAGTACACCACTGACTACCTGCAGTATTGTCTCTCCTTCTCTTTTTAATCCATCCAAAGGTCGTCTGTAAAAGATCGCTTTTAGCGATAAGACCGCCCATTGTGTCACCCTATGTAAAATTTCAACATTTATATCTGTAACTTTTATGGTGTACATAATAAAATACATAATCTATTCTATTCTATAAATACATTTCTATTATTCAATATTAATATAAATACATTTTTTATTAATTCGATCGTCTTATTATTTTTTTAGAATAAGAAAACATGTAGGTAGTGGTGTAAGTGTGTGGAATGTATTTGTACGAGAATGCGTGTGTAGTAGTTATTGATTATATTTTTGGTGTAAAAATTCTTCAATTGAATAGTAACATTTTTTTTAAATGTAGGTTTTGCGTGAATTCTGTTTTATGAGGTATTTCTTTCCGACTCGCAAGACAAAAATTGTGATAGCCCGGCTAATATGCTTGATATAAATATAATGTATACCTTATAGCACTCAGGAATAATGTACCTTTCTACCAGTGAAAAGAATTTTAGAATCTGATCATTAGTTCCGGAGATTACCCCCTACAAACAAACAAACAAATTGTACCTCTTGATAATATTAGTACAGATTGGAATCTAATATACGGGATGGACAAGGTATAGAGAACAGGCAGGTGATCCTTTAATAATATATTTTTTTATTTCGGACTTCACGTACAAGTACACACAATCCATACCTAACAGTTAGTAACAATGACTTAAAAACTATGTTAGTAAACTAAAACAACTAAAGATGACGTTGCCCAACACACGTTGGCACGTGCCTCCGTACCCAGTACCTTATATAAGGACTCCACTTTGTCTAATAATGTTTTAAGAATGATGTTGTTTCTAATAATGTTTTAAGAAAGCTTCCCCGCAACCTACCCATTATTAAAACTGTTATCTTCCTCATAATGTCATGAAAATCATCAACATTGGCTTCCGCGAATATCTGCGAAGCGCTGCAGACGCCGGGAAACTCAACAACATTAATGAAACTTCTTCATAATGTACCTATGGTAAACTAGCTTTGGTCCGTGACGTCCATCTACATATAATTCAACTATACTATAAAACATATCCTACGGCACTCGGCAATAGTGCAGCTTTCTATCAGTCAAATATTTTTTGTAATCGGATCAGTACTTCCACAGATAAATATTTTTATCACATCTATTCAAAAAGAGCTAGTTTATTCTTCGTAAACAGGAACTAAAATAGCTCTTTAATCCCTAGGGACTAAAAGTGATTTGAATTTGGAATGTAATCACACTAATATTATAAAAGCGAAAGTTTGTGAGTGTGTGTATGTTTGTTACTTCTTCACGCTCAAACGGCTGGATCAATTGTGATAAAATTTTGTATGAAGGTAGCTGACACCCTGGATTGAGACATAGGCTACTTTTTATCCCGATATTCCTACGGGATCAAGACTTACGCGGGTGAAACCGCGGGGCGCAGCTAGTTAATAATAAATAAATAATGTTTATTCAAAGAAAACTTAGACATAAATTACAAAATATTTTAACAGGCTAATTTAGCTCAGTATAGGTGGTATGCTCATCTATAGCCGAACTAGGCAGAGCCTGTATTTCGGCTATCAGCGCCAAACCCCTCGAGTATTACACCTAAATAATAGCCGTGTATGAAATGTGGATATTTTTAGTAAAATTTCAAATCACCAAAGAGATCAATCACGAACATTGTATAACATGAACAAGAAACAGGCTTTATGATTAAGAAAACCGCGCGCGGAGCAAATACAAAAAAGTTATGTACTATTCTTATTCATTAGTTGCACTTACTTATTTTCTCATAGAGGGTGATAAAAAGTATAGTGTCCACCTCTGGAGCAACACTCTTTTAAGCTCGAGTGACGTACTTTGAATCCCTCGTCTTTAAAATAGTTTGTTTGCTCCCTCGGCAAACAATCTACTATTAAAATATTATTTTAGATATTAAATTGTTGTTTTTATTATTTTTTAGCATGTTATTAGACAAAAACCTCCGCTACTGAGCAAAGATTAAGTTTTAACGTATAAATCAGAACACAAAACTTAAATTATTTTATGTGCTCACAAAAATTGTTTTCACACATCAATAAATGGCTACCTAAACTTAATGAAAACCTACGCTCTTTAATACGAAACAGAATTTTTAGGTTCACAAAGCGTAAGTTAGGAGGGTAGAAAATTAAAAATTCAGGTTCGCACACCCCGAACCGGGGTATTTTATACACGCATCATAAACCTAATGTTATTTATTGTGGCAATAAACGGGGAAAAGTGAAAATAACGAGTACACCATCCCTCACCCCCTTTTAGCCCCTCAATCGGCACCCTCACCATTTCTTGATAACCCTCAGTTTTGAAGGAAAATCAAAGTTTGTTAGTAAAGCCTCGTTTGGACGGTGACGCAATGTCGCCTACTGATTTTTTTCAGCATAAAGTTTATTTTTAGAGAAAAGTATTGAGTTAAATAATTGATTAAAAGAAAATATTGAGTTACCAAACATAAGATCGTGGGAAGAATTTTCTGCGGTTAAGTAATCTCAATTTTAGCCTTCCTTGAAGATCAAAAAGTTTCTTTCAAATATTAGAAAAATAAAGCATGATGCTAAAAATGCTTTTAGAGTATGACTCTATTCCAAAATTAGGGGCATTTTTTTCACCCTTTGACCCAAACACAAAAGAATATATTCAAACGCAATTTTTAGATTAAAATCCAAGATTTCTCCATCAAGATTCTGAGAACGACCCACAGGATCATTTCCGCTTTTAAATGCAGTTCCCGCGTTTAATAACGTGGCAGTTTCTTAATAACATTTGAGCACCCGAAGGACCCCAAAGTCAAATATTGGATAAACTCCCGAATTGTCTTTAATACTTTTTATAATTAGACAATTTTACGCATCTGGGACCTTAAGTTCACCTACTTCGGGACTTCTACTTAATTATAAGAGACAATTAAGAGACGTTTACAAGAATATTTCAGGACCAAAGTCTTGGAAAACTGGTCCTTCCAGTCTAGGCAATTAGGACCAGAAAACTGCATGAAAATTTGGCCAAGAACGTAATCGTCGTATTAAATAATTTAGACCTTAATAGCTTTCGCTTTTGTAAAATGATTCCCCAGTTTTTGGGGATTCAAATTGAAGATAGAGCTACTTATTACAAACAGTTTTATTGTACGAACTGTTGGGTTTATAAAAGTATGAATATTACCTGTGCACCGTGTGGACAATATATGGTAATAAAGAATAGCACCACCCTATTTCTTCCCGTGGATGTCGTAAAAGGCGACTAAGGGACTTACTAGAGAATGGACAGCAGCGTTCTCTATACATTTTCACACCATTCTGCGATCGCCAACCTGCCTGTCAAGCGTGGCGATTATGGCAACCCCCCCCCCTTTGGGGGAGACCCATGTCCAGCAGTGGACGTCTTTCGGCTGAAATGATGATGAATATTACCTACATAATTTTACTGTCGCGAATTTGTAGATGGCTTGGATTAACCCTGATCCCAATTTATTTGTGGTCGGCGCAACATGTATATTCTTCCATACTTCTCTATTCGGAAAAAAACGTAACGGCTATTTACAACCGAGCGACTTGGTTCGGAGGGAGCCTGCAAAGTTTGTTGCTAGAATTGAACAAGTCATCTTGGTTAACGTAAGTTACTTGTTTAGTATTAACAAAGCTGTATAGGACGTTTTAAATAAGTCTTTGATATTTGTAGCCGTATAATTTTCAGCCAAGCCAAATCGACTTTTTCCGTGTAGGTATTGCTTACCACCTCGGTAGTCACTCCCTTTGTAGCCATATCATCTTGCACACAGTCCATCCACCATCCACAATCCATCGCTTCATTGGTCTTCCATTACTCGTATAGCCATCCACATTCATACTCAAAATTGACGATATTGAACCTAACACAGTCATCCTATTAAATAGTTCGTGACATCGATCATCAACACCACCCTAATCCCCAAGCAAAGTCGCGGACAAAACCAAGCAACCTCATAAACGGAACGCTTGCAGTTTCAAGTTACTCGTTCACCTGAGATAATCCTTTAATCGCCTTAAAACGACAGCCAAAGGAAGGAATCGTCGATTTGTACCTCTTTTTAACTCTTTATACACTTAAATCTGCATGAAAGCTTCTCAGAACTCCTCGATTTATTAAATTTTAAAATGTTTTACTTAGAAAAGAGGGGACGCAGCGTGGGAGAGGCTTGTGTGTTCAGCTTTGGACTGCAATAAGTTGCGTTGGTTGATTGAGTTACAAAAGGATGAATATTCTCGTGCTCAAATTGATGTGAAAGGCAAAATATGATATTGATTTTAGGCCGTCAACATCCACTTCTTCGAATAGACCGTAATGATGAACGATCAAAGATTAATGAAATACCAATTTGCCATTATCACAAAACTAATAACTTTGGTATTCAAAACAAAAAGTTTAGGAAAGGTAACTCGCCATCTGTACCTACGGGACCAATGCGTTGTCGGTCTTCGAGACAATGAAAAATTATACTTGAAGGCTTGTTTGTAATCACTGACACACTCAAAACACGATTAGGTATAGCAAAGTTCATAAATATGGAGTTAGCCAGAAATTCTTACACAGTTTAGATAAAAACATTAATTTAGTAAACCCTAAATCGACTTATCAAACACATATCTTCTATCGACCACAAACATTAACATTTAAGTCTTGCATATCAGTAACATCAGCAGCCCAAAAGGTGGCTAAAAATTAAATGTTATCAGTTAGCCACCCCCCCTCGCTAAGGGTCGTAAAGCCACCTTTATTACCAACTTTTACAATTTCAATGTGGAACCACTTTCGACAGTTCCGTACGGGTCACGGCAGCTAGAAATTTAGGATTGCAGAGTTATAAGCATTAGGGTAAAGATTTGATGTTATTTGAAGTTTCGTTTGAAAGTTTTCCGCCTTCCCTGGCTACGGTTTCACGCGTCTTATTTTGGTTTTAAATGGCTTAAATCCTGTGGACTAGTTACGTAACACACCAACAATATTGCAATATATTTTATTTTGACAATTCGCAATTCGACAACATTATATTGCGTTATTTACGTCGTCGAGGAGATACATGTTCAAACATATTTATGATGCATAGGCACTATGATGGATGACTCATCGTTTCGACTCGCTACGTAACTCCGCTTGGGTGCACCTTGTGTTGCTCCGTATCGGTGTCACTGCGGTGAAGCTGTCGACAATCTCAGACACCATGGACTGTCCTGCTGCAGGAGCGCATTTCGCATAGCACGGCACGCCAGCTGCAACCAAACGGCTTGGTACGTAACGATGGGAGGAGACCAGATGGCATGACGTTGTTGCCTTTGAAGGTGGGTAGGCCTCTAGGGTGAGACGCAACATGTGTCGACACTCCTGCGCCATCTCATGTTCTTCATGTCTATGCTGGTGCCGCCACTGCTGCGGCTGCAACCCTGAAGTGATGCAAATACTGTAACCTAATGGCCTGGGTAATTACAATTTTGAGCCGTTTGAGGTCGAAACGCTCGGGTCATGTGGCCCAAGTGTGCGTCTCCTTTTTAAGGGAATTTCTTGCCGACTGATCGACACTTCACGGTACCAGAGGACTGGCTCGTTCTTTGGCCAAAGAATTAGCATTGCCATTCAATGTGGCAATGCTGCCAGTCTTCTGGGCACGTTTCTGGATGACAACGATGCGGACGAGTACTTCGACGCCTAAGTGTCATTTTCTTTTTGTATTTATTTGTATAATTAGTTAGTTAGTCATATAATTTAGTTGCTAGTGTAAATAGTTAGTTGTATTAAATATTTTACAAGAAACAGATTAATAATGAATATAAATATTTTTAGTAGTGAAGCAATGTATTAATTTATGTTCTTCAAATTCCTGCGGATTTTGAAAGAAAGTGTGTGACGCAATTCTCAACTTGGCTTGATATAGGACGTTTTAGTCAATTGCGCATTGAAATAGCCTTCTTGAGTAGCGATACTAACGCGTTCATGCATCCTAGGCAGAGATCTCCTTACTGAGATAGGTACTCCGCCCCAACCAAAGGTACCACTCTAAACCATTCGTGCCTATATTAAATGCAGAAAGAGAAAACTGGCACTGTCTCGTACTATTATTTTTCTTCTCTCGGGCAGGAATCAAACTCGCGATGGCCAGTCTTGCTTAACCCTGCGTCCTACCAAAAGCGCCTGTCGCGCGAATACGCGATCGTTTACCTGCACAATGACGTACATACGTGATTACTCCAATGGGTCATTGGTAAGGACACGGCCTACCTGAGATTATTTGATTTAGCTGCCCGTGTAAAGGCTTTGCTGTTTCCTGTTAAAGATAGTTTTCATTACACAAGTCATAATTATTCAGAAACCACCGAGGGCGTAAATCCTCGGCCCACAGCGACACCCAAGAATCGTTCGTTTTAGAAGCCGATGAAGTAAACAAAACTTTTAAAGCAAGCTATTTACGTTACTTGATTGATGTTGTGTGTTTTACGAGTTCTGAAATCGACGGGAAATTGCCATTTATATTCACACTCAGTATATTTTTATTAGTGACCTTTAAAATGGGGATGATTGAGATCACACCTACGGAAATTCGTTCTAACTTATTACTTGGTTATCTACTTGTTTGTTCTTCGTTAACTTATCGTTGGCAATTTTATGAAGGCTGCTCGGCGATGGATACGTGGGTATTGCTTACTTTTCTTATTAATTTAAGAACTAACAAACTGCCAATCATTGACAACTTACAACGCCACCTGTTTTTATAAGCCTTTCATAATTTATATGTCTATAAAGAGTGTCGCGCTGCAAAAGAACTAAAACAAACAGGCCAACTTTGCTAGGCTGGTGTACGTGTCAGCTACGTCTTACACTCGCGCCACGTCATTGTGCTGTCATTGTGTTATTCTAGTGTGTGTGCATTTTGTGGCCAACAGTTGGACGCAAGTTATTTTGACGAGTTCACTGCTTTGACTGTCTATCTAGACATATTTATATCTTTGGCCTTAGCATTGCTGTCGACCTTTGAAACATTGTTGAAAAATGCTTCACGAGCCTGTGTTAATTTATTAAGTATATTAGAAATACACTATATAACAATAATAAGTAAATAAATAATACTTAACGGTAATACCTTGTAGCAGCTTAGACGGTTTGGTCATCTTGAGAGGATGAATGAAAGGCGACTAACAAAAGGTATTTACAAAGCAGATGTGAATGGCGAGAGGAGCGCCCTAAGAGGACATTATAGTGATCTTATTGGTGATGTTCTTCAGAAAGGTCAGGTGCGTAATACTCGCAACCGGCGTGCGTGTACAAGTAGATGTGCGAACGTAAACGAAGCAAAAGAAGTATGTAAGGATCGGAGCAGGTGGCGTTCTGTAGTTTCTGCCTACCGCAATTAGAAAAGGCGTGAGTTTATATAAGTATGTATCTTGTAGTACACGCAGCATAATACGTAATACGCAGTACAATTTTAGCGCCGTTGCTTATGCGTGTACACTAATGCGACACGAAACGTATAATCCTATAAAATTTGAAAACCTTTTAAGGTGATTACCGTCAATTTTAACAGTGCCCTAAGCACTTAACAGCTTTTAAACTCAACGACAGTTTTCGAATAACGAACTTAACGACGCCATCTTGATTAAGGTCAGGTGTCAAAATGGCGCACTGTTAAGTAATTAGTAGCGACATCTGTCGAATTACTTTGTAAACATTAAAGTCTGTAAAGCTTACAGTGCAAAAGATTTAAGCCTCAGTGCTAAGAACACAAACGAACTATGTATTTCTTGGCAGTGCGGTGTAATACTATTTTGTAAGTTGATTTTTTAGACATAGTAATGCAAATGTAACTGCCAAATAATATAATAGGTAAGTATACCAACCAATTACGAATCAATTTAATAACTACTTAAACATACTCTTTTTATTAAAAATAAAATCATTGAGTGAATAAAGTCAGAAAGCTTTTTATACCGTTAAAGATTATATTGAGGACAAAAAGGCTTGGGATTGAGCTGCTCCAATTTTTACTTATTGAAGTGGTTTATTTTTATTGTTTGATGTTTTTTTTGCTAACTTTTATTATTTTATATACGTAACGTAATATATACGTAATGACATGATTATTTACTTGTAAAGTATTATATTATTTTTATTATTAAGAATGTGAAGACGATGTGGGTTATTGCTCTTTTATTTTTATTTTCACTTTGTCTTTTATACTCAGTTAGTGTTAATCATGGTCTGGCAGTTTGAGTCATTTAAGCGGCCTACCCAAATGTCCTTTCTTTGGTATTGATCGTCGCATCGTTGAGCTCCTTAAGTTCTGAGTAGAGCTGCACGATTACTGACAAATGCGTGCACTGACTGGTCAGGTCCACTCAATCTGTGTGGTTCTTTCCTCAAAATACCATTTCAGACACCAATCTACATGGCCTTCACATGATCTGACCAAGATTATGTCTGGACTTTAAAAGAGACTGTGACCTCTGAGTTTGTTTCGGCCTTTCTTCTCAGAGTAGTCAGATAGGAAACGCCGACCTCATCTAGTTTTAAAAATATGACTGACGTGTAAAAGTGTTTGTACAAACCTACTTACAGAAATAAAAATCATTTATCATTTATCATTTATTGAGAAATAAACCAAGGGGTCTACTCCGAACATAAATCCGAAGTATCGGCCGAATGTTTGGTCGTTTCTTTACTACGGCTAACTATCGCTAACTACGGCGAAAAGAAAAAAAAGACAGTTGAAGAGATAAGCCAAAGTCAAAACTGTGACTTGAAGTCGGGTAATGACTCAAAGTCAAAAAAGGAAACTTCGGATGTTATAAAACGGCCGAACATTCGGCCGATACTTCGGTTTAGCGCTTCGGAGTAGACCCGCTGGTTTCAAATTCGTGATTCCTTTTATTTGTTCTGTGCTTTTTACAATCAGATTCGAAATCAGAAAACCCAACACCTCGTTACCGTTAAGTTCCGTTCAGAAACAATAACACTTAAACTAATTCCATAAATAATTACAGTGTAGCCAGTAACGTACCAGCAACGATCTGTGATTGTAGATTAAATCAACTGTAACACGCATGCTATTGTATAATGCATACCATCCTCATTTGTATAATGACCTGTCGAACTTAGAACATCATCGATTCGATATCAAAGCATTTAAAAGCTATTCCGGGATCATTATCTTTGAAACAGTACGAGTATCAGATAAAGAAATTGTTCTGATTGGAATTGGCTTTAATAGTATTTTTAACATAACATAACAACACGTCTGTAATCCCCGGATGGTGGCAGAGGTGACTTGTAGTACGGGTCCCACATTTCGCCAGTTATATTTAAGTCCCATGTAATAGGGGGCGAGCCTATTGCCATCAACCGGACACAAATCAAAACCTGCTACTGAGACATTCCTGATGGAAAACCGCAATTACACTTTATTCGATCAGGGAATCAAACCAAAGACTTCACGCTTAAGCAGTAGTGCTTACGACAACTACACAAAAGAGGCAGTCGATAGTATTTTTAGCTGTAGGTATATATAAAAAAAACCGGCCAAGTGCGTGTCAGACTACGCACAGTTAAGGGTTCCGTAGTTGTGATGAATTTATTCCAAAAACAAACTTAATATTGTAGTTGAAAAACATGTTCTCCCATACATCGATATACGCCACGGTCAATTTTCCAACTGCAAATGAAAGTTATGTGATAAAACAACAAATTAACTATTTTCGGACTTTTCCTTTACTTGTGCTGAGAGACCTTGCTTCTTGCTTAATTTCATGATCTAGATCATGGGGTTTTGATATATTTGCGAGTATCAAAATATGTCACATAAATCGCCGTTTTTTTTTTTGTTGCGTTGACTTAGAGGCTCGATTTTTTTAGAGCTCCAAGGGACCGTAGACCTACGTATTTTATATTAGTTTCAACTTGACACCAACACGCGTTCCTGAGAAAAAGGGTCTTGACAGACTGACAGACACAGACGGACAACGAACTGATCCTATAAGGTTCCGTTTTTTCCTTTTGAGGTACGGAACCCTAAAAATAATTGTCTAAATTGGTTTTCGAAATCCAGAGGCTATAATGAATCGCCATAAAATTAAGTTAAAACGCCTACATGGACCACGGATGACCAGAGGAATACAGATGGCAATGCAATGTAGGGAGCGCGCGTTCCGTAAACTTAAAAGGGGTCGTACTGATAAGGACATTATTCAAGGCTTCAAGGAATTGACGCAATCAGATGATACGCAATGCTTAACGCCGCCACATTTTGGATACTAAAGTTCTTCCTCTCCTGGCGATATTTGGAAATTTCTTGGAACTCTTGATATCGGCAAATTGCGACATTTAGATCTTCCTAATTCAATTGACTTAAAGGCGATCTCAACCGGCATTTCTCCACTGTGTCTACCATGGATCGTCTAACCAAGCAACAAACGCTGTTCTCTCCATCAAATCAAAAGCGATAGGATTTATGACAACATCACCCGTGGTATGATTATTATTATTCTGGATCATCTCCTACCCGCCATTACCTCCATTATAATTTTTCCATAAACACTGACGCGTTTCACGCGTTTCTGTGACGAAAAGCCTGCTTGTCCACTACCTAAGGTTTCCAATCCCTCTCTTCCTACCGGCTTCCGCCCAAACTTTGGTGTCTTCCAATCCTGCCTTTATGTTGCCAGTCACTTCAAAGAGGGCGGAAACAGTGCTGTGCCCAGGCCTGAACCCAGATTGAAGAGGGCTATTGAGTGAGTTGCGATGTATACAGTTGGAGCATTGTTTCAAAAAGGCTCTTCGAAACTTATTAGTCGCAAAAATATATTAAGTATACAGTCAATGAGTACTTAGAAGATGTATTTTATTTTTTTTGACTTTATTTTTATTACAACTTTAATCCATTTAGGCCAGGGTTCCGTACTTTGTTAGGTTTGATTTCCACAAATTTTAGATAAACACTGAGACAGGACAGTATATACGAGACAGCAGTATTCGTTAGATTGAACTTGCATTTGTTTCAAACGCTCAGATCAAAGCGGCGCAATGATATATGTGCTATTCCACACAAAACTAAGCTCTATTCAAAAAGCTTTTTAGGAATGGGTCCTAAATTATACAATAAGCTGCCCATTGCAATAAAAGATGTTGGCAGCATACAGAATTTCAAAAAGGCTCTTCGAAACTTATTAGTCGCAAAAATATATTAAGTATACAGTCAATGAGTACTTAGAAGATATATTTTAATTTTTTTGACTTTATTTTTATTACAACTTTAATCCATTTACATGTAATTAATTGAAATTGACGTAATAATATAATTGGAAATTGACATATTAATATATATTTATAAATTGACATAATAATACAATTAGTAATTTTAATATTTTAGAATTATAATTAGAATATTTGTACGCCGCTGCCGGCAAGACATAGCGATCATTTTTAGAAACATTGACATCTGTACCTTTATATTTTTTTCACCTACAAATAAAATGATTTGATTTGATGTTATGCTTTTAAAAATTAGTTAATATAAAATTATATCAACTGTTTATTATATTAACTGATCATTATATCAAATAAAATTATAGATTTATTTGTTATATCTTGTAAAATTTAGAATTTTTATAATTATATCAAATATTATTTACTCATAATAAATTATATAAAAATAAAGGTAAGTGACTTATAATGCAGGTAAACCCTCGAAATAATTATTTTGTTGACAATTAGTAGGTATAATAATCTACACTGTGGTGACTCACACACTCATCACATTATCGTTGAGCCGAACAAATGTGTATCTAAAGTATATACAAGTACTAACTACATAGATATATGTATATATTATATATCTTAAACACAAATATTACACAACAAATACACCCGAATAATCTAATCTACACTCTAGGTAAAAGTACATTACAAAACTATGACTTTCTATTTGACACAAGGATCTCTAAAACTTTATGGTTTTATCATTTCGGAGATACATTTCATTCCGGTGGACTGTAATTGGTATAACAGTCCACCGAATGCACTGAGATGATAAAATAGAGGTTAGTTCTACATTTAACTCCGAAATAAAATTATTAAAAAAATATGAACATTACTCAAACAAAACAGTACTTACGGCGAATTTAATACACAATTTTGAAACAAATTAAACGAATCTAGCACGAGTTATAACAGCCACCGAAATGAAACTATTTTTGTCCCCATATTACTGAAATGATAAACTTACTTTTTTGGCGGGAACCGCAAGATATTGGAACCGGTGCGTTCGCGCCGAGAGCTTGAGCCGGAATGATCCGAAGTGAGGAAAGGTGAGAGGGGCGTAACAATGCAATGTTGACATGGCTATTCTACTAAAACTTACTGTCCTCTGAAATGATAACTTTTTTCTAGACAAAAGTTGACTACCTGTCAAAGCCATGAGAAAGAAGATAAACAAACAAAAATAGTTTTATTTGATCGAATATATTATAATTGAATGATAACAAAATCGATTTAAATCAATATTACGAATATATTTGCCGGGGAAGGTATTTTATGAGCGGAATTGGGTTCAGGACAGGCCACCGTGATGATAAAATAACACTTTGTAATTTTTTTTTTGGTATATTAGAGGGCAGAAATCTATGGTTTTTTTTTTGTCAAGGTAGAGAAGTACTTACGTTGTTGAGAAAAAATATATAAAATTAAAAATCAGCACATTGCACTACCGTTCTCAGGTTTGCCGTGTATTTTTTTTGCTTGGGCAATTCACCCAGAAATCTACGTTCATCCCACAATCGTCTTCTACAATGTCCTACTCTTCCTTCTTCGTTCAGTCTTTCCCACTGTGGAATACGCTCCCCAAGGAAATCAGGATGGCAACTAACTGATTATCCTGTTCGTGAGCGCATTCGCAAGAAACTGGCAGTATCATCAGAACAAAACAGTCATATTTTCCAATTGTTTGTCTTTATTATTTTAGTATATTCATGTATTTATGTGTATTTATTTGTGCTAATATTTATATATAATTAGGTATACATATATTTATGGTTTTTATTGGTATATGTATATCTTTAAATCTCGCTATTGCACCTATGACTGTTTGTCTGTGCATCAGCCAAAGGCTGACTGGTAGAACATGCCTAATGGCATTAAATCCGGCTCTGTTCATTTGTGTGCTTAAAAGTATTCAATAAATAAATAATCATAATCGCTATGCTGAGTAAACGGCTCAGTGAAGAAAGAAAGAAGAAAGAAAATACGTTTTTTTGCGGTAAACATAACGCAAAGAAATAAAAACACAAACACGAAAGAACATGTTTAGGGAAAATATGCGTCACATTCACGCAAAACGGCCATCGCTCAGCATAATGCTGCGACCCTATGCGAGACAGAGCCCCAGCGCTGGTTAAGGCAGGTAATTGGTTTTGGTTTGGGTGGTGGTAGGTAATTGCAGTTTGTCATTTAATGATGGCTCAGTGGATAAGGCCTCGCCTCTTTTGGGCTAGTACCAATGCGACTTTTCAAATTTATATGTACTCAGTTTATCTTGGACATTACTGACATCGTTGAAGGAAAAAATCGTAAGGAAACCTGAACTTATAGTTAATAAAGTCTGAAATCACCAACCCGTCTTGAGCAAGCGTTTTGATAAATGCTCGTGCCTTCTCTGTATCAGAAGAGGACATTGGCCTGCAGTGGGTAATAATAGCCTGGTACTATTATTTAATTAAACAAGCCCCCCCCCCCCCCTCTCCTTAACAATGATCGCCTTTTACGATAACCAGAGTCCACTTTTAAAAGTATGGTTCAAACATAATTTACTTATTATCTTTTAATCCACACTCTTTTGGCTCGTAAACAATATAAATTAACAGTTTTATCCAAGTTTCATGAAAATAATAGGCATAACTTTTAGGCTAACAACATAAACTTGTTACGTTGCCATAGCAACTGAATACACAACAAAACAGTTGATAGACGACACCGTTTCTTTACTATTTTATTTGTTTTGTGGCACAATGTCGAAGACCAAAACGGGAGCCGTTTGGGAAGATAGGGAAGTAATGTTTGACCTACCCTTTGCGTAAGTAAGTTTTATTACTTTAGCTAAGCTGCAGGCTTAGCATCTAAAAATGCGTAGATAGGTTACCTACTCAACATTCGATCTTCAAAAACGGCGCAATGTCGCAGTATTAGATGACACGTGGAAGTAGAACGGCATGTCGTAATTATCGGGAGCAAAAAAGAGACAAGACGAAGAAAATGTGGCTAATTAGCCATAGGTACCTTTCCTACATACTTTTCCCAACTATGTTGGGGTCGGCTTCCAGTCTAACCGGATGCAGCAGAATACCAGTATTTTATATGGAGCGACTGCCTACCTGGCCTCTCCATCTACGAACCGACCGCAGCAAGCCGTGTGACTGTTATCATTCAGACACAAGCATCTGTATTGATGTCATGTTTTAAAAATTAAACAATGTGGGCAAAGAAATAATCATAAACATCATTGTATAAAAACCGTTTAGAATTTTTTTATTCTGATTAAATAATAATGACTACAAGAAAAAGCCGCTTCTCTTGTAGGCATAATTACTTCTTCTATTGCTTCTAATGCCTCGGTCCTAATCTTGAAACGAGAAAATACTTATCTAAATAGAGGCATTTTCCTTGACAAAAATTTCTTACAGGTGTTTCATGTTATTTTGGTAAAATCTGACAACCAGTCTTACCTCTTGGGGTATCGTGTTACTCAGTATCTGGGTTGTGGAGGTCAGAAAGGCAGTCGCTCCATGGAAAATACTGGTATTCAGCTGCATCCGGTTAGACTGGAAGGCGATCCCAAATTAGTTGGAAGAAGCCTAGGTAGATTGACTGTTTCATGTTATTCAAGGTATCTAAGACTACGGTCTGGCGAGAAGATATTTGATAGAATCGAACCGATAGAAGACACGAAAGGCAACAGTGGAACTAAGGGTCGTATGGTCGTCACTAATTTGAGGATCATATGGCATTCGCTGGCTTCACCTAGGATTAATTTGTGTAAGTTTCAGAAAGATGCAAGAAGTTGCGCTGTGCTCAACAGAACGACGGTAGATCTGATGAGGAGTGGTTTCCAAAAACTTCTAAAGGGGTTTACAATTAAGTTATATACCCAGGGTACCACTTCGACCTTGAGCTGGCCTAGCGTATTTCGAAGTCTCCAACAGAATAAGAGGCCAGCTTCTGTAGTGCTATTCTATGAATATCTCACCGTGAAAACTTAGGTGAAGTGAGCGTGGAGTGAACTGTCACTGAGGGATTGACAACTCACTTCAAGCTCACTTCACCTACGTTTGCACGGTGAGATTTTTTTAGAATAGATCGGCTGGCTTTTTTTTTTAGTTTAATTACCACAAACCTGCGGTCTACTGTACCTAATCAGTCCTTATCATGTCCCTGCGATTTTACCCGCAGTTCTTCTTCTTTCAAAGACGAAGAAGAAGGTACTCTACAAAGCACTATCTTCTCTGTGACTGGTAATATGGTAGGTACTCCTCTGGAGGACCAGGACCACTTGTTCAGCGCTTAAAGCAAAGGAGCTCTCATCAAGAAGAAAATATAAGAAGATAGATGGCAGAACGGAAATGGCCTTTGTTTGCCCAGCTGTGGGACATTACGGGCTTCATAAATAGATAGTTGGAAATTAATCGATACTAGTATGTCGTCGTATAATTCAGAATGCGAAACGTATTGTTACAGCGATTGGCCTCAACTGTATCCTATCCACAAACACCAAGGTAGTGAACTCTGGTCTCCGAGGCACTACTCAAGCCCTCAACGTGTTGGCAGCCTACAAAGCCAATAAATATGAGTTTATCTTCACCAATCTGTCTCCAAACTGTGTCAGGCATTATACTTCCGTTGCTGGAGTGCACAAGTAAGTCAAATAGAATAGAATACTAACTATGTTCGAATCAAGGTGGTTTCCCTGAAAAAAGAAATGGTCCCTCTCAAACTATATAATTATCGTCAAAGGTGACTAAGATTGTAGAGAGCAGCAGACAATAAACCTAGAGGCAGGAAAAAAGAATAATATTCTATTTGGGACACGCACAGGAAATACAAAAATAAAAAAGAACATTAAAACTAACAAAATCATGAAAACAATAAAAAAGAACATAAAAACTATCAAAGTAGTGAAAACAAAAAGAAGACCAGGGCGAAGCCAAAAAGGCTCTAATCTAAGCATGATGCTGCGATATTTGAAAAAAAAACAAATACCGCAGCGGTTATAGGGCCCGCTAGTAGGTAGTATTCAATCTGGCTAGCCTTTTCCCAACTATGCTGGAGTCGGCTTCCAGTCTAATCGGTTGCAGCTAAATACCAATATTTTACATGGAGCGACTGCCTATCTGACCTCCACAACCCAGGTACTGGGTAATACGATACCCCCGGTATGACTGGTTGTCAGACTGTCAAAGATCCACGAATAACAGGCGGGACATGGAGGAGTCGCGGTTTATAAAGGTGGTCACCCATCCACGGACCAACTCCAGCAAGCGTAGCTTAACCTGATGGATTGACCCGTGTGGCTGTTATTACTTAGCCGCGAGCTCCTCCTGTGGTTCAATTAGTATCATTGTCTATACACCCTACCACCACCAACTACCACCACCACCTGACCACTTAAAACGCTATAACTAGTCAGGAGAAAAGTTCAGGCACCCTTTGCTTGTTTCAGAGCCTATGTAGCCTCCAGAATGTACAGGGACCTAAAACTAAGAGGTGCTATAATACACAATAAACAGTTGCGGATGTTGCCGCTTGAGAAGGTAATATTATTTTTTCTCTTGATTTAAATATCACACCCAGTGCATGCCGTGCCCAAAAAACTATGCAAGAATCGAAGGATGTATCATTTTCACTAGAACGGGTCCTAATTATCACTAACATCGTGTTATAAGCTTCGTTACCTACCTTTCTTAAATTTCTAATAATTCCGGTCTTGTCCTGAACTCCTGATCTTTTTACTTTTACGTATTAGTTCTCAACCGAGCGTACTACATGCATAGCTTGATATTCTACAGATATGCTTAAACGAGCACAGTATCTGGAACCTGTCGAGTGACTCTGGCAACCTGGGCACCCTGGTGGTCACAAACGTTAGGATCGTCTGGATCGCAGATATCAATGACGCCTTCAACGTGTCCATGCCTTATATTACGATTGAAAGCGTGAGTTGTTTCTAAGGAATAATTGTGTTTCTATAGTTAACCATTTAAGTACACACATAAACAGAGTGGCGATTTAGTCACCTGCAACCGTCATCGCGTCAAGGGGGTGATTCTACCTGTCATACTAAACAACTTTCGCTATGAAACAAGAAGAAAAGAACAGAAAAATACAAACAGAGGTGATGCTTATTTCTAAAGAAATCTCTTCCAGCATACCTGCGATAGGAACGCAGATAAAGAGATGTAGACACTGTTTAAGAAGAGAAAATAAAATACATAAAATCAAAAACACAACACACACAACAACATAACATTTTAGTTTCAGAAAGAAAGCCATCATCGTTTAAGACTTGTATTTCGACGACGCCATCATCGTTCCTTTCCATTTTATCCAATGTCTTACTTAGATCTGTTTGGACCAAAGGACCAATCACCTTGACAATGTAAAAAAATCGGTTCTTCTTGGACGAAGGACCATTTTTTTTTACATTTCGTTGGGATTTGTAAAGATTGGCTAGTTAGTTTCGCTAGCATCCGGATTATAGACGATTTTAAAAAAATCTAAAAAAAAACTGGGCAATCAATATTATTCTCTCACATTCATTGTTATTGTTACGTAAATGTTTTTACATGATTCCAGATTTTAATAAAAGACTCAAAGTTCGGAGAAGCCCTAGTGTTTGTAGTTCGCAGAACATCTGGAGGTTATGTGTTAGGGTTCAGAGCTGACCCTCGTGAAAGACTACTTCCTTTACTGACAGAACTGCAAGCTCTGCACCAAGCTTACACTGAGAAACCTATATTTGGCATTGAGCTCACTTGGAATAACGAGGTAGGTTTCTATACAAATTATTTTGTGAGCTAGCAATTCCTTAGCACTCCTTGGAATGTTAACAGTCGTTTTTGATAAAAGCATAATTTAATGTTCCTCTTCAAAAGTTTTGCGATCTCAATGCTCACAGCGTAGTTTGACCTTTACCTTGACTTTTTGGAAAGTCTATGTATGTTGTAATATCTTGACCCTAGGCGCTGTTAATCCGCTTCAAATAATACTTTTCTCGTTTACAGAATGCAAGACCCGCAGCAGACGATATAGAAGAACTGGAAGAAATTGGAGAGCCAAGAGGCGAGATGGGACCAAACCTGTATTTAGCATCACAACTGGCCCAAAATAAAGGAGAAGGAGAAAGTCCACCAGTTTATAGCCCATATTTAGGACTGGCCATAGAACCATTGAAAGAAGGATTCACTTTAAAAAGTCTGTTTGAAGTTCAAACTACTTCATAGTGCACTGACAGCAATGATTACGAGAAATAATTATGTTAATTAGAAAATTGATTGGTTAGTTTAATTAAAAGCCTGCTACTTGTCGTTTTATTTTTATTTTATTTCTTCATGTCTATCATTTCTACTTGTCGTTTTATTTTTATTTTATTTCTTCATGTCGTCAAAGTCCTACATAATTTTTGGCCCCGAACTAAACAAAAAAAATCGTTCACTAGCCAACAAAAACTGATGGAGCTAATAAACAGCTCAAAAAGCTTTTAACTAAAACGTATAAAAGAAACAATGATGTCTTTTTGACAGCTTGGCTTATTTTGTGTGACAGTGACACTGGCAATTTGAAGTTGACGTTTTACAAACTTGTTGTGACTTGATTTGTGAACTTTCGTGTTGAGTGAGTCTTTTATTTCACAATTTCCTCAACTTAATCAAAATTTTACGAGTTTTACTTACAAAATAACGCACATGCATTGCAATGCATTCATAGTTCTATGAAATGATTAGATGTGTTACTGACAAGAATTGTGTTTCATTTCAATTCGAAGTTTATTTTAATTGTTTACTTTGTACGTTCACTAAGTTTTGATAACTAAATTGCCAAAAATGAACAAAGAAAATAATAGAGGTGCAGCAGGCTTGGTGAGTGTTTTCAATTTTAATTGTTTACTCCAAGAAGTCTTTATATGTGGCGCCAAAATAAGTTAAAAAATAATTTAAGATTGTGTGTCAATAACGTCAAATCCTCTCGTTAGAGAGTAGTATATTCCTTGGTAAAATCTAAACTGGACATGTGAACAAAATGTATGTTAAAAATAGTCATATTTCCTTTGATGATTCTGTACCAACGACGACGTCCGACGTCTGTTTTAACAAAGTAGAGTTACTGATAAAGAAGCTTAAATCAACACTTATACCTTTAAGAGGTTTCATTCTACAACTAATTTGGAGAAACTTGTTATTAGCAGTGGACTTGAACTATAGAGAGTACTAAACTATCCCAACTTCATTCCTCTTAGCTGGAGTCACCGGTTCACAATTATTTATACCATGCGACTTTCGTGGCTTTTTATGTACCATAAGCACCCTGTGTTATTACTATGCTGAATACTGAACAGCCATGATAACAAATAAACTAACCCATCTATAAAGTTTCTCATCATCCTACAAAATGCTTATAAACTGCATTAAAAAAAAATACCTTTAAAATCCTTATACTCTGCATAATTCACATCACATGACCATAATATGAATTCATATTATATTGTATTAGCTACACCCTTCAATTCCAGCGCCGCTCAGCAATAGCAGAAAGGATCCGTCTCAGAGAAGAATGGTCTGCGTTAAAGGAAGTCGACACAGCCACAACTGCAAGACGAACAGACAAAGTACTTCAAAAGAAACCTACAAACGCTAGGAATACTCCTAGTGTTTCCAGTAAGAAGCTAACAAAAACTATCAGCCAGAAAAAGGTATTGTATTTAGGTGATATCAACTTTAGTCACTAACATAACATACTTAAGTTTATTGTTGTTTACAGTTTCGCTTGGTCCACTCAAATCTGTGTGGTTTTTTCCTCAAAAAAACATTTCAGACAGATCTGCATGGTTCTCATATAGCCTGACCAAGATTATGTCTGGACAAAATAGACTGTGACCTCTAAGTTTGTTTCAGTCATTCTTCTCAGAGTAGTCAGATAGGAAACACTGAACTCATCTAGTTTTTAAACATATGTTAATTTTGATGTGTTAAATGTTTTTTTAAACCAATTTACAGAAATAAGTATAATTACCAAAACTACCATCCATTACTTCCATTGTTTTCCATTACTTGGAAAATTACATATCCAAACACTTATGTGAACTAAGTTTATTTGGTGTATCTTGGTTTAAAAAACAAAATACTAAAAAAACTACCCTAAAACATCAAACAACAACAATCAACATCAATCTTTGACCGAAGCTGTCAAATTTAAAATCAAATACTCTGGCATCATTATTATTGTAGAAATACCCACATTTTTTCTTGTAACTTTTTATTTTCTGTAGCAAAATAGAAACCTACTTGCTTAGAAATCAGAAAATGGTAAATATAAATTTTATAATAATTATCTAACAATAAAATGGTGAAAGAAGCCAAAATATGTACTGGATTTGCTAATTTAAATAATAATTAGCAGTGATAAGAGTACAGAAAATACTTAAATTATTTTCTTAGAATTTCAGAAACAAATTCATTTGTGAACAGTTGTTGAAGAATCCCTAAATCTGTGTTTTGGAACAGGCAACAACTGTCTTGCAATTTTTTTTACATCTTGAAAGCCTGTAACTAAGGTAATTTAAATAATTGCTTTGACATTTTCAGGAGAACCCAAAAACGATGCAAGCAGCGTGTGACTCCCTCCGTGGGGTGGTTGCGATGGTGGATGTGGGAGTGGAGACCAAGGCTCTGCCCCTGAGGTGCGCGCTGGCAGCGTTGGGAGCTACTGTTGTTATTGACTGGAGCCCCCTTGTCACGCATTTAGTGTGGACTGACAGTTAGTAGATTTTTCTAATACTGTATGCAGTGGTTCTTTACTGGTTCAAAAAGTAAACTTCAATTTGACTTTTGAAGAGGTTTTTTGTGCTTACATACTTATTTGGTGACAAATCTGTGATCAATAGTTAAGTGTTTTTCTTAAAGCTGAGAATTGAACATCTTTTCACAGAAACCTGCAAAGCAAGATCACACATTGCAGGAAATTATTCTATTGATACTAATTTCCACAATTTAGAAATAAATCTGAAGACTTATGTGTTTGCGAAAAACTGTTTCAGTATTCTTCAAGGAATAGAATAGAATAGAATAGAATATTTATTTGCTCAGAATGTAGGTATTTACAATAAGGTGGTTACAATAATATTAAAGAATCCTTGTACATTCTACCATTTTGGCATGCAAACATTGATGCAGTTCATCAACAAACATACAAGCTTTAACACAACTAAAATTTATCAGCAAGAAAATCCGAAGTGTGCTGGATAGCCATTACTTTGATAAGGGTAATTAAAAATAGGTTAAAGCAAAATATTTCCTTTGGCCGGCTGTCGATAGCCAGCTGACCGCTGTTGGCGGGCAAATTCTAATGCGTGGGCCACTTCGTGACCCGCGGGCCTGATGTTGAGCCACCTTGGTCCAGAGGAAACGAAGTGAAATAAAATGAGTTCCAGGGCCGAATTTAAAGGTGTGGAGGCCCTGGGGCAACCAAGGAGTGGAGGCCCCGAATTGTTTTTGGAACATACGAAAATAAATAAACAATTTAGAAAGTTACCTTACCAAACTTTTTTGATGTATCTTTCCTCTCGCTTTCTGTGGGAGTGATCTCGTGAAAAGGGAGGGAAGTGTGTAACAGGAGTGGAATAAGTCAGTACTTTTTAATAGCATGTAATTAGTAAGTACTTTTTAATAGCATGTAATTAGTAAGTAAGTATAATTATTAGTGTACTCATGGAATTAGTAAGTACTATATAGATTGTAAGTAGAGGGGGTCGAATTTAGACCAGTGGGCGACCACTAGTAATGAATAATTATTCGAATAAATATTTCAGTACTTATATATTTCTAGGTAGCTATAGCTATTTAGAATAGCTTTTTTATATTTTGAGGTTAGTTTCTGTCACTGCTCAGTTGCTTATTACCAATGAAGTGAAGCTATAGATAAAAGTGGAGGCAACACTCTAAATACCTAAGTAAAGACGACTGTGGGCCGACTCTCTATTTCTAAATACATACTTAAGATAAAGAAAACACGTATCACTGTCTCGTTCTTATGTATGTACGAGTATTCAGAATGAGAGAGGCGGTCCACAGTCGTCCACTTTTATATATCAGCTTCTTGGATGTTACACATCATATGCGACTACTGTAAGGCTCGCTCGTTTTTATTTCCTTTGGTGGACACAAAGGAAGTATTTTATTCTTATAAAAAAACAAAAACCAATTGTGGAGGCCCAGGGCTAGAGCCCCTGTTGCCCTGACCTAAATCCGGCCCTGTGAGTTCCTACCATATTATTATACCGAGCAAAAAAACGCCGACAAAAAACATGTTTCTAGTATGTGGACCTCCTTTAATTATTAACTTTATATAATTTTTATTATTTGTTGTTATAGCGGCAATAGAAATACACAATCTGTGAACATTTCTGTCTACCTATTACGGTTCATGAGCACAGCCCGCTGACAGACAGGCAGACAGACGGACGGACAGCGGAGGCTTATTAATAGGGTTCCGTTTGGCACCCTTCGGGTATTGAACCCTAAAAAGGATATGCAAATCACTTTAAAACGTCAAATAAAAAGAAAACCGGCCAAATGCGTTTCGGACCATGCACAATGAAGGGGTCCGTAGTTGAGGTGAATTTATTCCAAGAACAAACGAAACATTGTTTCTTGAAAACCATTTTCTCCCATACATCGATATACAGGGTGGCCCAAAAGTCGTGTGTAATACCTTTTCAGAATCCCTATTAAATGCGCCAAAACTTGTAATACAGGGTCACTTTTCGGTAGAGTATTTTGTTTTCACAGTGGGGTCCGAAGTAAATAAAAAGTTATGATTTGAGAAAAAAAAAATCGTAAAACTTAATATTATCTTCAACTTACCCAATAAACAACCATAAATAGCATGTCTAACGCAAGGACTCATCAGTACCAATCTAGTGAAAATTATAAAAAAGATACAGGATGTAGATTTTTTCGCATTTTAATAAGAATTAGTTAAAAAAAGTCAAGTTTCTCATAAAAACACAAAATAAATTATAACTCTGCAGGGGTTGACCTTAAGGACCTCCCGTAGAACAACTTTTTGCAGCTGATGACCCCATCTAACCACTAGTTGCGTTTGATCCACGACCTTTGGGCCACCCTGTATAATACATCACGGTCAATTCTGCAACTGCAAATGTAAGTTTGTTATGGCAAAAATATGTTTTTTTATGTGATAAAACTACAAATCAACGATTTTCAGACATTTTCTTTACTTGTGATGTGAGACCTTGCTTCTTGCCGAATTTCATGATTGTAGGTCAACGGGAAGTACCCTATAGGTTTTGATTTACCTATTTGCGAGCATCTAAATATGTCGCATAATGACCGTATTTTTTTATTGCGTTGACTTAGAAGCTTGATTTTTTTAAAGCTCCAAGTGGCCGTAGACCTACATATTTGATATTAATTTCAACTTGATACCTCCATCTGCTCTTGACAGATGGACGGATAACGAAGTGAACGGAACCCTTAAAATAAGCTAGATGGAGTGGCCATTAATCTTTATCTGACTACCCATGAGAAAAAATGGCGAATCAAACTCAAGGGTCAGTCTCTTTTAAAATCCAAACATAATCTTAGTCAGATTATGTGAGGACCATGTAGAATTATTGATTGTGTCTGAAATGGTCTTTTGAGGAAAGAACCCCACAGATTTGGTCCAGTCAGTGCACGCATTTGTCAGTAATCGTGTAGCTCACCTCAGAACTTGAGAAGCTCAACGGCTCGAAGAACAATACCAAAGAAAGGACATTTGGGTAGACCGCATAAAGTACTCAACTGCCAACCCATCATTAAAAAAAACTGAAAAAGAAATTAAGAAAAACGACACCCTTTTAATGGCCCGAAGGATAAAACTGGAACCTTATTACTAAGGCTCTGCCGTCTGTCTGTCTGTCACCAGGCTGTATCTCATGAACCGTAATAGTTAGACAGGTGAATTTTTTACAGATGATGTATTTCTATTGCCGCTATAACAACAAATACTAAAAAACAGAATAAAATAAATATTTAAGGGGGCTCCCATACAACAAACGTCATTTTTTTGCTCGTTTTTACTCGATATTGATAACGGCAACAGGTAGACGCTTGAAATATTCACAGAATATTTAGTTCTATATTCACTTTAAAAATAAATAATTAAATTAAAATAAAACAAATATATAAGGGGGGCTCCCATACATACAAAAAACGGATTTTTTTGCCGTTTTTATAGATAATGGTACGGAACCCTTCGTGCGCGAGTCCGACTCGCACTTGGCCGGTTTTTTTCTTATGTATGTGGGTTGTAACACGGCCTATGGCGACGTTTGCATTCCAGTTCATTTCTGGTTGGTTGTACAATAAATGTTATGCCACTTCTTCCTAGACAAAACACTAGGAAGAAGTTACTATAGCTTACCCCCAAAATGGCCCACCCTATTTGAGGACTCCCATAGAGGGGGCTCCCATACAACAAACGTGATTTTTTTGCTCGTTATTGCTCGATATTGATAACGGCAACAGGTAAACGCTTGAAATATTCACAGAATATTTATTTATGTATTCACTTTAAAAATAAAAAGTTAAATTAAGATAAAACAAATATTTAAGAGGGTCTCCCATACAACAAACGTGATTTGTTTGCCGTTTTTAGGGTTGCGTACCCAAAGGGTATAACGGGAACCCTATTACTAAGGGTCCGCCGTCTGTCTGTCCGTCTGTCACCAGGCTGTATCTCCGTCTGTCACCAGGCTGTATCTCATGAACCGTGATAGTTAGACAGTTGAAATTTTCATAGATGATGTACTCCTGTTGCCGCTGTAGCAATTTTATAGATAATGGTACGGAACCCTTCGTGCGCGAGTCTGACTCACACTTGGCCGGTTTTTTTCTTCCTTTTTTTAACCTCGTTCAAGGTAATTAAGAGGCCTAAGTCCAATACTGCAGGCTCAGCTAGAAAAAATAGAATATCAAAAAGCTTAAATGCCATGTGGTTCTAAAAACCTGCCCAAACTTTGTCCAATCATAACTGTCAAACTTTTATTGTTTAAATACGAGGCTTTTGGCTACGTTGTATGTGTCTATTTTATGTTTTTTTTTTGTAATGTGCTGAATGTACAATTTTTCTTCTTTTATGTAGAGAACAAAAATTTTTCCTTTCACATATTCTCCTTACTCCATAATTATTAAGCCACTCCTCACCAGGTGGCTGTCGCGCCACTCGTGCGAAGGCCCGCGCGCTGGCCTGCAAGCTAGTGTCCCCGCTGTGGGTGGAGGCCTGCGCCGCCTCCAACACCAAGCTCAACGAGAGAACGTTCCCGGCTGCTTCGCGCCAGTCAGATCTGCCTTCACCGAGGACATTGAGACAGTTACTTGTAAATATATATTATTTCTTTCTGGAGAGGGAGAGAAGGGCCAAAGAAAAAATGTTTTAATGGAAAACATTAATTGGTTATGCTTACCTAACGTGCGTATCTTGTAGATTTTTGCGGTAAATGCGTTTCACGTGATTCTATTAGTTCGTATGATGTTAAAGTTTTTTACCGAATCTAAACTTAGATATAATAGTAGATTCTTAGGTAGGGCTAAACCATAGATATAAATAAATAAATAAATAAATAAAAATAGTTTATTAGTAAAACAAGTATAGGTATAAACAAATTTTATGATTGGATCCTCCTTTTAGGCAGATAGTGCCTGTATTAGGAGAGTCCGCTCTTCCATAGCAAAACGTGTTATATAAAAGCAAAACGTATAATTTTTATGCTAAAACTACATAAATTAAATTAACATTAACTTAAATTAGGTAAATCAAACGTGTGTGTATGAGTGGGTGTAAGTATGTGTGTGAGTGAGATATGTAAGTGAAAGTGTAGCCTGTAGGTGTGAGTGAGTACGTGAGTGTGTGCATGTTTCAAGGTTTCAGAAGTGTTTCGGTTTCATTGTAGGTAAGCGCTTGTATCCATTCCATTATTTTATTTTTACTGTCATAATAGTTTTTTGGGTAAATGTAGATGTATTTATTGATTTTATTATATAGCGCAGCAGATCGTTTATTAAATTGCATACTGGCAAGTAAAGTCCTTGCCCTAGGGATATTTAATATCATGTCTTTCCTTCTTTTTGTTAGTAAGCTAGGATCATAGGAAAGAGACTTATGTTTTTTTAATATAATTTGCGTAATGTAAAGTTTCCTGACCGAGAGCAAGTTACTAAGTCGAAATAGGTCTTCAGTAGGGTATCTCTTTTTTTTTAAATACATGCACTTGATAAGAGCGCGTTGTGCCCTTTCCACCGCTAGAAATTTTGTTTTGGCTGCACCACCCCAGACAGGTATACAATAAGAAAGTACTGACTGGACTAGCGCAACATAAATCCTTTTTAGGAAATCTTTTTCATGGCCTAAATGATTTTCGGCAGTCTTGGGAACGACGTATCTAAGAGTCCTGAACATCCAGCTTAATTTCCTGACTCTATTGGCAACCTGCTCAATATGTGGGTACCACGATAACCTCTGGTCCACGATAACACCTAGGTACTTAATATGAGGTACTTTGTTGATTGGTGAGCAGCCACAACTATTGCGATTATCTGTATTGCAAGTATGAATTTTAACATTAAAATCCTCCCCTGGTTGTGTACGTTGGCAGACACTAAAGCAAATGTAATTTGTTTTTGTGATGTTTAATGTAAGCAAATTAATTGTTAGCCACTTTGCGATTTTAGCCAAGCCTGTCTCAGTACGAAGTTTAACATTCTGCCATGTATCACCAGTGAAGACTACAACAGTATCTATCTATAATAAAGTATAAATATAATAAAATCGTAGCGAAGTCAAAGTTGTACAATGAATATTTTAAAAAAAAGTAATTGCTATGAGGTCTGGGACGGTTTCCGAAAAAGACTTGACTCTTTTTTCAGCGCGCCATTTCATAAAAATATCGTAAGATTTCAAGTAACGCACGGCCATTACCCATCACGTTTGCGGAGTTTCGCTAGCTAATATAATTTGACCCTGTATAACAAAAGTAAGGAAAAAGGAAAATTCTTCCCTTAAAGGAGTTAATAAGGGATCAAAATTTGTATGGAAGCTCATCATTTTTGCCGATGGGATAATTATTCCATCAGGTACAAGGTTTGTAAAATCCTAACTTAATATTTAAATACGAAAGTGAGTTTGTTTGTTACGCTTTCAAGCTAAAACGGCTGAACTGATTTGGATGAAATTTTGCACATAGGTAAACCATGATCTAAGTTAGGACATAGGGTAAATTTTATCCCGGTAGTAAGTACCTCCACGCGGAAGAAGGCGCGGGCAAAAGCTAGTAATAAATCATTCGTCCTATGTTATCCTACTGTAGGAGGAAGGCCTCTCTTTCTATTTCCATATGCAGTATTATTTCATTTTCTATGATCAGAGCTATCTGGGCGAATAGACGAGATTTTCCGGGGTCGTCAATTTTGCCCTGTTGCCTTTTTTTTTTAGGGTGGTAATTTATCAAATAACTTCTCCCACTCTGGGTGGAGCGGGAGGGAGTGTCAGAGACCCAGTTACGACGATTTTTTATCGCCCACTGGATTTTTAACTGCACCGCAAGAGTAACGTTGCACGTGTATGGAATAGATATTAATATGTTATAAATTATTTCTTAAACTGTTAATTAACTACACTACCGAATTGGAACACTGTAATGGCAGCGTATGTATGTAATAAATAAATAAACTCTCGGTGATAAGCCGAGCATTGAGAATCAAACAGAGTACGCACGGCTACACATCAAGCTATACATTTTCAGTATACGCTCATCTTTCATTGTACACAATGAAAATCCTACACAATTCGAGATCAACTTATACTGGAAATGCTTATACTTGATGTGTAGTCAGATGACAAAAAATCGCCCATGGGTACGAGGGCTTATATGTAAAAATATAATAGTTTTTATTCTTCTATAATTACAGAAAAGAGCAGAAATGGAGAACGTGCCACTGATAGACTTACTATCAGATAGTAAAGAAGACGACAAGGATGGCCACCCCCGCCTGAGGATATCTTCTGAGACCGATAACACTACTGACACGTCCCGGGATACTAGTGGTTGGTATTGCCATCAAAGGGACAAGCTTAATGTTCGTTTAAAAACCTCAGCGTGATTTTATGTTGTTAGCTAGGTATTGTACCTACATAAAGTTAAAAAAAAAATCCATGAGTACACAAATTCCATACTATTATAAAGTACTTACTTATTCCATGCTCAAGCTGCCACTTTCTGTTACACACTTCTGTCCCTTCTTACGAAATCACTCCCACAGAAGTGGGAGGAAAGATTTTGTACAAACGCCCGCAGGTCAAGCTACCCGAAACTGTCAAACTTTCCCAATCAACTTTGAACCCTACGCTTTAACGATCAAAAAGTTGAAGATCTTTTAAATAAATTTGACAGATTGTAGTAGCTTGATGTGCTGGCGTGTGTACGTCAATAAAAATAAACTACATCACGCATACGTTTATTAGGGGGCCTAAAATGGACGCTTTGGCAGAATCATAATATGATAATATTAAAATTCGTAAAATGGTCACAAACTGACAATTCATAATATAATCTGTGTACAATTCATCTGTTTGACAGTTTTGTATGGAGATTCGTAAAATGGTCCACAAATTATGAATTGCTATAATGAAGTCTAATGTCAAATAGCACCTGTCAAACAGATGAATTGCAGGATAAGAATTGTACGCAGATCATTTATGAATTGTCAGTTTGTGACCATTTTACGAATTTTAATATGATTCATAATATTATCAGAATTATGATTCTGCCAAAGCGTCCATTTTAGGCCCCGAGAACTTTACAAGGGGTTTAATTTGTTGCTTTTCTCTCCCAGACTCCCGCGTGAACACAGCCCCTCGCCGCGCTATGGCCGCGCCCGCCAGCCGCGAGCCGCCCAAGTCGCGGCGGAAGCTGTTCACACACAAGGAAGCCGAGGATATTGGCAGCTCTGGTGAATCTGGTATGTAACATGTACCCTATTTATTTATATTGTCTAGTTGTTTTTGGGACGCATAGGGTTGTATGCAGCTGAGATGAGAATGCTAAAGCCATGTACTTACGAACAAAACATGGTTTACGAATACGGATTCAAACACGAATATCGAACACGGAACGTTTGGTTCGTATGTGTGGAGTAAATTAGCAAAGCCAACATGAACACAGTTCGACGTTTGTTCGCGCTCAGCCACCCCGGTCTCTTTAGTAGCCATGGATTATGGCTTTAAGTAAGCGGGCACGCCCTTTATGCCTGGAGGCTTTTATTTAGGTACGTTCTGTTTACGTTTTTAGAAAAAAAATAATATTTCTGCTTGAGTATAGTTTTCGATGTTTTTTTTATTTTTTATACCAACTATAAAAATCTGTGGCGTGTGCTAGCTAACATATGGAAAGTAATTTTATTTAATATTTTTGTTACGTAATGCTTATTATTATACATTCTATTGTATAGAATTAAGGTTTTCTAACTGAACAGACAGCTGTTCTGCTGGACAGTTTGTTGCGCCATTTCTTCCCAGCTAAATCACTAGGAAGTGGTGAAGAGTGGGCGTTTTAGGGGACTGTCTTATGTAATTTTGACGTTGGGAAAGTGCTGATTCCGAGCCTAGTTTGTATAAATGACTTTTGATTTTGATTAATTTTGGAAGTGGTCGACAGTGAAGTACATAGGCATTTTTTTTTTGTTTCCAAAGGAGTCTCCTAGGTTTTATTTCGCATGCAACCATATTTGTAGTTTGTACGCCTCTTGGCATAACATAGCAACCTATGAACTTTTATTTAATAAAATAGTTTTTTATGACTTAATATGTATGTGTGTCTATGCATGTGTGTGTGTGTGTGTGTGTGAGTGGATAGCCGCGACTTCCGAGTAGTAGGTCGTAGGTTCGAACCCATACAGGCGCTTTACTTTGTGTAAATTATTTCATCACCACTGCTCTTAAAACGATGAAGGAAAATATCGTGAGAAAACCGGTATGTCCTAGAACCAAAAATTTGAAAACAATTGACATCTACCAACCCGCACTGGGCCCGCGTGGTGGATTACGGCCCACTGTCTCTCACAGAGAGGAGGGCTGTGTCCTAGCAGTGACATAGGCTGATTATGCTATGTATCCTCACTACTAACCTGGGCGCCTTGAAAATCCCATCTCAACGAGTAAAAACCCCTTCAATCATTATATTCCAGATGGGGAAACAACTATAAACAAGTTTCATCAAAGCAAACTAACTCAACGAGACCGAAGAGACTTGGCGCGGGCTGAGCGAATGGCCAAGAAACTGTTAGCAGCATGCAACACGCAACGTAACAACAATGTTGCAGTTCAGGCATCACAGAGTCATTTCAAACCGAAAATTGTAAGTAAATTTACCTTTTATTTTAGTTAGCCTGTGAAGTAATTGCGTAACACACAATTGCAATGTGTTTCATTTTGACAGTTCAACAACATTCATTGCGTTATTTTCATTGTTGAGCGGACAAATTTTTCGAACATATGAAGCAATGGATTAGCAATATACTTCAAAATAATTCAGATTATAATTGATAGTGTGTTACGGGATTAGGGTGCAGCGCTGTCCCACTGCTGGGCAATGCCTCCTCCAAATATTTCCAGGTATCCTTTTCCAGAGCCACCTCGAACCAGGGGGTCTACTCCGAAGATAAACAATGCGTAGAAATATCTAGGCACACATTATCAGAGAAGAAAATCTATAGATCCACTTATCGTCTAAACTCATGTGGTGTTCCCCAGGGCAGTATTTTAGGTCCCTTTTTGTTCTTATTGTATATCAATGATTTGCCCAACGTAACCCCACACTCTTGCATTCTGTACGCTGACGATACTACTCTTAGCATTAAACTCACCGATGGTAATATCATCAATTACGTAAAAGAAATTAGCGACACATTAAACAAAATAATTGAATGGCTTAAAGACAACAATTTACATGTAAATATAAGTAAAACGAAACTAATATAATTCCAAGCTTATAATAGCACACGTCACCAATTGGAAATAAAATATGCAGATAATGCTGTAGAAGAGGTTGAAAGTGCGACTTTCTTGGGTATAACATTGGATAAATATTGTAACTGGAAAGTGCATATAGAAAAACTATGCGCTAAGGTACAAAGATTTGTTTTTGCTTTAAATAGAATAACTCGCGTGGCTGGTATCAGCGCAGCACTTAATGCGTATCATGGTTACGTAGCATCAATTCTTCGATACGGCATAATTATATGGGGAAATTCTGTTGATACTATTAAAGCGTTCCGAGCCCAAAAAAAATGTATTCGTTCAATGACTAAAGCACAACCATTACAAAGCTGTGTCCCAATCTTTAAAAAGCTCAAAATACTACCACTCCCATCTTTATTTATATTTGAACTGTGTATCTTTGTACGTAAAAACACAGCTTTATTTCAAGTATATAATGATGTTTTTGTAAGAAAAAGCAGAAATACTTATAAAATTTGTGCACCTCAACAAAGAATTCAACTATTTTCTAATAATGTTTACTGCATGGCAATTAAAATATATAATAAATTACCCAATGCATTTAAGATTCTTAACTTTATGACATTTAAAAAGAAATTATTTAACTTCCTATTACAAAAGTGTTACTACTCAACGACTGAGTTTTTAAATGAAAGATTTGATTCTAAATTTAAATTAGATGACTACTGACATTTGTGCGAATTGAATAGAATTTTATTATTTATTTGACATTGTATATCTTTTTTATTATTTTTATTATTGTATTTCATTCTTGACATTATGATTACTAATAACTCCTGAGCGTGCATGTAACGGTAATTATTTTTTCCCTTTTTCTTGACATTTGTTTATTTGTTAATGTTTAATTTTGACATTGTCTTCTAATCCTTATCATTTAAATTATTTTCAATATTTGTACGCTGGAAACAGCAGAATATTATGGACATCATATTATAATTTGTAACACCTTGTAAAACAATATTCTGACAAATAAATTATTATTTATTTATTTATTTTATTTAAATCTGAAGTATCGGCCGAATGTTCCACTGACTACGTCGAAAGAAAAAAAAAAGACAGACAAAGAGATAAGTCAAAGTCAAAAATGTGACTTGAATTCGGATAAGGACTCAAAGTCAAAAAAGGAAACTGGAAGTCAAGAAATGGCCGTATAAACGGCCGATACTTCGGATTAAGAGCGGCCAACCCGACATACTTTTCATACAAACGCTCGTACGTGATTATAGCGTTGGAACACATCTGTCTTTGAAATTTATAACTAATAGGTATCTTCTGAAGCAGGGCCGAATCGCTAGTGTCTAAAAAAAGCAAATTTGCACTTGATCAAGAAAAACAAAATGCCAGCGTATTATTTTTAGCTATATTTAACAATTTTAATTATATTAATGTTTCAGGTCCTAACCGGCATGTCACGCCCCGAACGCCAAGCAATAACAAAATCAATCCAAAAACTGAACGGCTTCATGCAAAAGGACGTAAACAAACGAACGACACACGTCCTCTTAGGCTCCTGTCGCAGCAACACAAGTTGCAGTAACCATCCCTCGAACATCACCGGCGTCGCAACCCACTGTGACTTGAGTAAGACCAGTTGCTGGAGTGATGCAACGGACAAGAGAGCGAGAACGTGTAACGCGTTGCAGGGCGCGGCTCGCGGTTGCAGGGTGTTACATGCGAGGTGGGCTGTTGAGTCGGCTGCGGCTGGAAAATGGTTGCACCATAATGGTTACGAAGTTGAGCATTTGAGGAAGATTTGTCAGGTTAGTCATTTTTTATTTTATTCCATTTAAACCCACAAAATCCTTCATAATCATCATAACCATAATCAATTATTTGTCAGAATATGGTACATTTTGTCTTAAGATTAGTCAATGGTATCATCACATTCTACCAATTGTGGCGTGCAAATATTAGGTGCATATACAATTATTAGGTTAGTATTAAAATTACAATTTGAGGTGTGTCAGTTAAAAATAATATCTTAAACACGCCCAATTTATTTAGGATGTCAAAGTATAATTTTAATGTCAAAGTTTCTTAGGTTTTTGCAATTTGCAGGTCCACAAGAACTTTTTCATCCTTTTAAATAAGAGAGATGCGTTAATGATTCTAATGATAATAATTCTGTAAATACATATTTGTTATGGTCGCGAATCATATTTTGATCAAGATACTACCTGCAAATTACAAAAAACGTAAGATTATTTGAATTTCGCGGGCTACCACTGCAGATCCACCTTATGAAATGTATCTCTGATAAACCATGTTTTAATCTATGACACAGAAGTTATGCTTCGATGGCTATTATTGCAAACAGGAATATTTTATGTTTCATGCTTTTTACTTTGTCACATCATCTTATTCAAGAGATGGCGCTAGTTGTATGAAATTCGCCGAAACCATTAATTCTTCCAGTGTTTGCATTATTATTTTTCGAAATCTTAGGACACGTCATTTGTTGAAATAAAACATAATATTCCTATATTTTTCACAGTCGTTACGGGTAGATATAAGCCCGAAAGTCTGACAACCAGCCTTAATCTTTTCATACTTTTTGATTTGTTACTTCAACTATTCAAGAGATGGCGCTAGTAGTGTGACAATCTAAGGTGCTCCATAGCATTTCTGTCGCTATTAGTATTAGATTTCCTGTGACATCACCTTAGCTCACAAATATTAGGACCCCCATTACAATAAACCATATTCCTTACAAATCAGTTTATTCTCCTTACAGAAAGCGCGCGTTGAACGCACAGCCCTTGGCCGCCTACACTCCGAGTACGCTTACGACGTATTCTACGGAATGCGAGTCCATTTAAAACCAAACGCCGACCAAAGAGAAGCAGCATTACAACTACTAACATTATGCGGCGCCGCAGTTAATAACAACACCATAAATAACCAAAATATTGGTCCGTTTGTACGGCCAACACAAATTCTTGGTCCTTTTATACGAGCAACTCAAAACATTGGTCCCAATAACCAGCAAATAGTGAGTAATGATCAATATGATGTTATCATCGGATCGGGAGTAGGTGAAGTGAATTCTAAATGGGTGTTTGATAGCGTAGCGGCTGCGCGGATGAGGACGACGAGAAGGTATGCCAATATGAATCGGTTTAGCCAAGACAGTAGTGATGTTGTTTTTTTGTCATAGGTGATGAAATTCGTGATTCTTCTTAGTAATAATGCTTGGAAACATGCTGGTCCTGCTCCATAGGACAATCTAGAGTCTAGACAAAATCAAAATGGTTGTTAATTTAATTGTATAATTATTTATTATTTTTATGAAACTTACAACTTTTAATTCGACGCTGTTACCATTAGGCCACCACTCCTCCATTCATAATTTCAGCCAAACGACGTCCACTGCTGGACATAGACCTCCCCAAAAGGGGGTTTTGCCATAATCGCCACGCTTGGCAGGCGGGTTGGCGATCGCAGTATGGTGTTAAAATGCATAGAGAACGCTGCTGGCCATTCTCTAGTAAGTCCCTTAGTCGCCTTTTACGACACCCACGGGAAGAAATGGTGTGGTGCTATTCGTTACGTCCGGCACCACACAGAGCCCCTGCTCCATTACTTGTTCTAATTTTATGAAATTCGTTTACTTTTACAATGTTTGTAAATATGTGAGCATCATGTATCTATCACATAATTAATTTATTTGCCATCGCTTCATTTTTTATTATTTATACCTATTGTAGATGCATCGTCTTCACAAATTATATGTATAATGAATGTGTACAAAATATTGTAAAACATTTTAATGGTAGAGTTTCTTGCCCATTCATCTCCATACGAAACTACGTTTTGGAAGGGGCAACTAGATTCAATTTTTTTGTAAATTTTGGCGTTCAAAAGTGCCTTCTATGTGCGTATTTAAAATAAAGGAGAGGTCAAAAGTGGTATAATATTCCGAAGATTTTTTATAAATGCTACTCGATATATCGCACACCTAGATAAAGAGTAGCACAACTCAAAATACCTCTTTTTTCAGGAACAGCAAAAAACGTTTTACTCGTTTTCTATTTGACCGATTTAAATGATTGTTGGATGAGGTTGTATATTATTTTACTAAGATATTAATTTGATCAATTACTTACCTTCAAATACACGAATACATTTTTAATTATTTTTTTTCGTGTTATATTAGTAATCGTGACTAAATCATTGTTCAATATTTTTATCAACTCAAATTGATTTCATATTAGTGATTTTTTTTAAATTAATCCTGTCTTAATGTGAATATATTTTTTTAAAATCTTTACATAAAGAGTAGTGTATCTAAATTATTATTTGTATAATTATTATAATAATGAAGTAAAACATTATATTTAATTAAGACACATCTTTATTTTGTATTAAGGTAACAAACAAATAAAGATAATCAAAAACACATCACTTGTTCGGAAAATAGAATGAACACCTTACATTATTCTAATTTGAGATCCATTAAACTTTGAACAGGTTAGTAAAACGTTTAACAAAGTAGACATTTTTCTTATAATTTAGGTATTAAGTTCTCTTTAATCAGTACTAGACCATTAAGTCTATAAACTACAGGAAAAGTAGTATATTTTTTTATAAATAGCACAGTCTTTGGAAGATATTTTAAGAATGACTTAGTTACAAAAACACGTACTTATTACTCAACATAACAGGCATGAGAAATGTGGGTACTAGGTACCAACAATTATCTGTTTTCACTTAACTTAAATAACCAAAAAAAACTACAACAAAAAGGTAACATTAATAAAGGCATCTAAAACACTTAACTATTCTATTATTATCAGTCTCATCGAGAGGATTAAACTTATTAGTTAAATCAGACTTTTATTTTCAACCTTTACCTAATATCTATTATAGGCATCTAAAACTATAATAGTATTGTTACAGGCTCACCGACAGAATTGTAAACTGTTTTACTTAATTAAATCAGACTTTTTAGTATTATCTATAGTTATCAAAAAACATAAAAACATAAGTATTCAGATTTTCTTCCAAACAATACCGACATACACCTATGTATGTAGGTATTGTTTGGAAGAAATTTCTTCGCGTAATTTTTATTCTATAAATCTAGTGCATTTTTGTAATAAGAATTGACGTAACTCTGTGGAATAATATTCTTATCAATTAGTTCCGTAATGTCCCGCTTTTTATTGGCACCCAATGGTATTTTTTGCAAATACGCTTGTGTCAAAGTTGGAGAAAATTGGTGATCTTGTGTGCGTCTTTGATTTCTTACAAACGCTTTTTTAAAAACTGTCTCTTCATAAGAAGTTTTATAAAAAAATGACATTGGTTGTTGCTTTTCAACGCGAAGTTGTTTGATATCGTGCCATTTTATTTGTTCTCTGTCAACATTAACAGTGAAATTGTTTCCCCATTCTTCTTGAAGGGCTTTCAGATCATAGAACTTGTCATGTGTAAGTTCTTCCACATGATAAGGTTTCCCAGTCTTTTTAGCTGTTCTTATTAAAGTCGCGTATTGTTGTGGACAGTATATCGGGCCTGATTTAGTGTATCGTTTAACTTGTTTTTCGATAACGCTATGCACATTATCGCCTTCATTTTGCGAATGACCACGAATCAAAAATTTATTAGTAATTGAGTTTACTCTCATGGTTGCAACAGCAAATGCGTAGGCAGACAGCAGATATTTATTTTTTTGCTGACCACAGCAGTTGTCACTATAAAATATAAGGTCCAGTTCGGTACCCGATGTACTTTTCTCAACAACCATTTGTATATATTGCAGTACACAGGATCCAATTTCCACAGCACCACGTTTGCCTTCGATTTCGTCCCAAAACAAGCATATTACATCTTTTGCATACAAGTCACTAATCGTGAAATTTAGGCAATTAATTCTAGATTTATAAAAAAACAAGGATACTTGCCCTTTTGGCAATTGCATCACGGCTTGGAGATCGTAAACTGCAACAACTACATCTGTCCTTTTCTTGTCAGCTTCCTTTTCTGATCTGGACAACACTTTCTCTTTCAAATGTTGGTCATAAGCCTCACGCAGTTTTTGTTGTTCTTCTCCGATAGCATTTTTGAATGTTTCACAAAGATCACACGCATCTTTTTTGGGGATGTGAAACGAAATATTAAACTGTGTATTAAAAATACGATTAAAAGTTGATGACGAAGCAAATGGTAAACATTCATTTTCGCGTAGATCTTTATAATCTCGGTATAGATCCGCAAGTGATCTTTCGCTTGGAATGAATTCTCTCGTTGTTTGTGCTCGAAGGTAATGAGATTCTATTCTGGGGATAGACTTAATGAAAGTGACGACACTTTCTTTTATTTCATTATCTATGGTGGAATGCTGTCCGTGCTTACCCCTCCGGTCATCTTCTATGAAACCGCCCTCCTGTCGTTTTGAAAGAGCTGTCCTAATGCATTGGTCGCTTATGTTTAGTGTAGCTTTAAAAAAAGTCTTGCAGACTCTAATACGAGTGTCTTCAACTTCAAAAATAAATGCAGAATTTAGTGCCCTAAAATTTTGGGTACTGCTGTATCTATATTTAGGCTTAATCTCTTGTGTGTGCCTTACAATGAACTCTCTTTGCCGTTGAAGTTCGCCTAGTCCCCAAAATTTGTCGAACAAAGATTTGCGTAATACTTCACTTATTTTAGATTTGCATTTCAATTTGCAGTTATCGTGGCATGGAGGCTTAACCGCTCTTTCAGGGACTCTCTTATTAGTTGAACTTACATAAGCCTTTCCGGTATTTCGACGAGATTTCTTAAGATTTGTGAGCCAACCAGCTGGTTTTCTTGTTCTTTTCCTACCCCTTTGAAGGCTGTCAGGATCAACAGACTGGTCTATGATCGGTTGAGAAGTAGAAGCTTCAACAGGTGGATTTTCGTTTAAAAGATTGGGAGAATCCGGCATGGCAGACGGCACAGAGTTACTACCTATTTCTGTATTACTGCTGCTTGAAGAGCTGCTGGAACTACTAGAGGATGAGCTAGAACTAGAGGAGGAGCTGGAGGAACGAGATCTTTTTCTTGTCTTTTTTTTACCTCTTTGTAGGCTTTCAGGATCAGCAGACTGGTCTATGATCGGTTGAGAGGTGGATGGTTCAGTAACCGGATTGTCGTTTAAAAGATTGGCAGAATCCGGCATGGTAGATGGCACGGAGTTGCAGAGTTGAGTTGGTGGTGTAGTCTTGTTGGGACTATTAGAACTGGAAGACGAGGTAGTACTGGAGGATCGATACCTCTTTCTTGGAACGACGAGTGATGGACGGTAGCTCTCTTTGGGAGGTGGGTTGAAGGGCGGATCCGCATCTGAATCGTCTAAATCGCTACATTCGCTGTTAACCGGAGAAATATAGTACGATGGTTTCACCTGGGTGCTGGCTGATGGTGGTGCTAACGTTGCTGGATTCTTTTGTGACTCCATGGTGCCATTTTCAGAGATTTCTTCCATCACCATGGTGGTATTTGAAGGTGTTGTGGAATTCTCTTGGAGTTGTTTCTCCACATGACTGCGTTCAGGCTCATTTGAACTGGTCTCCATCACCTTCTGTAGAAGTAAAAGGCCACGGCCCCTCATCATCTGTAGCAAAAAAATACGAAGTTAATAAAATTCACGAATACCAAATTAACTCAAAAAAGTTTATATATTGCAGTATTTTATTAAAGAATTAAAATTTATTAAATCAGTTTCAAAAATACAAAGGCAACTCTAAATATTCCTATAACAAAATAAACAATAGCATTTATTGTTTTAGAATAAGAGCGAATTTAAATTTAACCAGCAATAACAGACCAACTCAAATAGTTCCAAATAATTTCACCAACACTAAACTATTATTAGTTAGTAAAACAAAAATTACTTACATTCGTCAACAATACTGGTATAAGTGGAAATAGTTTGAAGAACACCCAAGAAACAAGACCGATTCAATCACGAATACAAAATCAACTCAAAATAATTCACGCTTTATTACTGCGGTTTGCCACGAATACAAAACTAAGTCGAAATAATTTAGTCTTTGTGCGAGTTGACAGCATATTCCCCTGCGGCTGACATGTCGTAACTGGTGATGCGTTACTGTTGTTGGTGGGGGGTGACCGTGGAGCTACTCAGAAAGACTGACTTACAGCGCCATCTAGTTTTTTAGGAATGAAGTTTGTACACAGGTGTCTTTGGAGTTTATGTAGTTTTCGGCGCTGATTCCGATAATTGCAATAACTCAATTTTGGATTATTTTGAGTTGTGCTACCCTTCATCTAGGTGTGCGATATATTTAAATTATATTATATTGGATTATAGTTAAATCTGATTTTTTAAGGCGCCCGTTTTTGTGATAAAGAGAAAAGTGTTTCAATACAAACAAAACGCACATAGTCTTTATTTATTCATTTCTATGCAATATAATTATTTTAAATGTGGCCCAAGTTTTCAAACCTTTTATTTTTCAACACTTGTTTTAAAAAAAACGGGCGGCTGTAAAATAAAATTAAGTGCCCAAAGGTCAGAAGGCTATTTAAATTTTCAATTATTTTTGTACCAAGTCCCATACGTTTCGTGAACGTCTCCTTTGACTTAGACTTAGGGCCCACGAGAGATTTTCTCGGAAATTTTTGTCAGAATGTATTATACATACATATACATCTGACAAAAATCGCCGTAACGCTGGCCATAACGCGCTTTATGTCTTGCGCCTGGTTCCTGAAACCAAAATCAACACAAAAATTAGCTAACAAATTGTCAAGCGCTCGTAAACTGCTGGAATTGGTTGAAAAAAATATCAACAACAAATAAATATGATTAGCACACAAAACGGGATATTTAAGTACGTTTTTTATTTGTTTTGAGATTCTGATATTTCGTGATTGTTCATGGATATTTTCATTGAATCGCGCGTTGCAATATTGTCGACTCAGATGGTATATCTCGACTATCATCTGCTGAATAAAGGTCTTTATTATGTTTTTGAATATCATGTGAAACGCTACTGGTAGCGACATGCAAGAGCGTGTGTATGACGAAGAGTAAGAATAATCCTGAAGAATATTGTTACCTGTATGAAATGTGTGATTGTAAGACGCAATTCCACCAAAATCTTTTCAAATTATTTTGTTTACAAACATTTTGTGCAGAACTCCAACATTTCACTCTTGCAGATCCGTTTCCACCGGCAAAGCTGAATGTAATTTTTGTAAGCGTAGCAGTACGTACGTGTGTAGTACGTCTACCATGAGTTGCTATCGAATAAATTACTCGCTAGCGTTAAACTCGCCAGCGTATCAAATAGATGTCGATAATGCTTGCACCATGCGTTTTACGGAGTCATACGCAGATGCTAAAGTAAGCTCGATAGATCGTGTCGTCTAGCTAACTTCACTCAGTGGCGTAGCTAGGTAACCAAAGGCCCTGGGGCAAAAAATAAACTAGGGCCCCGAACTAGGGTTCCGAATTCGACGTACCCTAGATTTGTCGTAATCCAGATTCATCGCACTCCAGATTCGTCGTACTTTTGGTGGTATGAGGAACAGGGTGTAAAGTTCACTCATCCACCATAGAAAAAGGAGGATCCTCCGACCAGACGGGTGTTGTGTCTGGTGGGCAACTGCCCGACGGTTGATGTCGGGACGTTGTATATATGCTAGTTGCGCGGTAAAATCTGCTTGCGCGATGCAGGATTTGCGTGACGTCAGTGTGACGCGTAGTTCGCATGTGGCGATGTTGATGCCGCTACATACCTAATAGTCGCGCGCTTGTAATATCACTAGTAGCGTTTTATAGTCACACCGTTGAAGCGCGCCGCGTTTCTCATAGGTCCGCCTTCCGTCAAGCACGTGCTGTTGAAACGCGCTGTTTGCCGGTGTGACTGTAAAACCAGCCTAAGAGGCTAAGAATACAGGGAAGTTCCCCGCAAGTTTCAAACCTTTAGATATTCGAGACTTGTTGGGAATTTCCCTATATTTTTTCAAATAAGTTGCCATTATTAAAGTCGCGTTCCTGGAATCTGGTTTATTTATATTCCGAATGTGGGAGAAATGTTCACTAGTTCAATGTATAGTTTGTAAGTCAGAGTCCGAGGGGCCCCCTGAGCTTGGGGGCCCCGGGGCACTGCCCCGTCTAGCCCTCCGGTAGCTACGCCACTGACTTCACTCCTTATGTTTTGTTTCTTTCTTTCTCAATAATAAGAAGAGAGAACGGCTCTTAAGATATACGAAATAATCCGACTAATTATGAAGGTTGTCGGTTCATGGACTACTTATCGCATTTAGTAGTTGTTGATTTTTATTCCATAAAATATGTCATGTCGTCGATTTTTAATTTTGTTGACGTTGTGTGGTCCGCGGCGTTTTTGACTTAAATTTAAATTTGTTTACAAAAATAGAATAATAATGCAATGAGGACCACTGGGTCACAATTTAGTATAATAATAGGAGAAATGAAAAAAAAACTTGTTTCAGTTCTAAATTTCTAATGACTGATTCAAAATATTTGAAATTCTCACTCTTTGTGTTGACTTCAAATCCGTAACATTATTCAATAATAAGCACAAATAAACAAATGCTTCTCTAGAGAGTCTATAAAGTTGGCCACTAACACATTTCATGCTAAATAAGCTCTTCCCGACATTATTTTGACTTTAATCGACTCAAAAACGTGTATAATTTTAATGTAAACAAATGTTTCACACCTCAAAATGCTAGTGACTTACGTGACTACTATCGCAAGCGTATTTTTCGCTAGCGTCTGTCGAACAAGATGGTGCCGTTGTATGGTGTCAGTTGAAAAACGTTAGTGACTATCGAATTGATTACGTTAGGTTTCTTACGGTCTATCGAAATCTATAGCGCTCATCCGAGAGTAAGACGTCCTAGTAACATAAGGTCCAGTTGAAAACCAGCGTCAGACACTAGTTGTCTGGCATTAATCGCTGAACTCGGCCTATTTGGCGCAGCCGTGAAGCACTCAATACTATTTTAAGCATTTTGTTTTTTGCGTGAATATAGTGTGCCCTAACCTGGGTCAAATAAATTTATTTTCTTTCTTTCTTTTCTTTCTCATGGTACGAAGTTTAATTCTTGATGTGACCGCAAGGGGCGCTGTACAATATTTCATAAATACCAGTTACGGAGACGCTAGCGAGTTTTGGCTGTGTAAACTCATGGTAGACGTACAGCATATTTGTAAATGTTTACCTGAGTGAGTCCACTGAAAGAAGCATTTGTGCCGTACACTGTGCAGTACAGTGTCACACAGTGCCGCACACTGGTGGAATAGCTCCTTAACTGTTTCACACACTTTTCATGCTTCTCGGCGCTCGACAAAAATTATGACAACATTATTTTGTTCGTCAAATTATATGGTTTAATACGTATATCTAAACTAGAGATCCGCCTCTACCTTTTACCGACTTGACAATACATCGTGATTTCCTTGTTGTCAATGTTATTGTTTTATATTAATGTATCTGGAACTTCTCAGTAGCAGCCCGGAGTCTGGACTTATGCCTGTGATGGCAATAGGCTCGCCCCTACTACATGGGACCTCTGCCTAACCCTATTGTACCTTCCTGAATAAATTCTCTAACTAAACGACAGTGAAAATATTTTGCATAGTTTCGCGACTTTATAATATTATGTAAGTATAGATGTAAGTTTCTACTTTAAATAAATTAAATTAAACTAATCGATGTATTTTTGTAAAAATATTGTAAAATTAACATTAGCATAAGTCTGGAATGTTGTGCTAAAATATTTTATAGGTATATTTTTTTTTACATTTGTTTGATAATAAATCATGTTTTCTAAATTAATTACTTGGTTTTACTTTCATATTTTCACAATACCGTCCTCTTCTGTTATAGTTTTTGACCCATGAGCACACAAATTTACATAGTAGGCAAACTTCTATGTACCCGTTAAGAGGAGGCTCCCTATTTATATGTTAATTTGCATGAATATTCTAAAACAGTCACACATACAAGCAAAATTAAACTTTAGTATATGATTTATTGGATGTTTTTCTTTCCATGTTGAAGACAGTTACATAATTGTAATATTTTCTCTCAATAAGTTTATTATACGAATATCATGTCTTTGTTTTTAAGGATAATTCTAAAAAACAAACAATATTGTTTAGGTTTTATGTCTAAAATAAATATTCACAGCAAGAAAATAATTATAGATTATTATCCCGACACAAAATATTTTTTCTCTAGATCAATTATTACTTTAGGGTCAGCTCACACCGAGACGCGACGTGACGTGACGATACTGGAAGAGGCCAGTGATTTCGCGCTGCGCCGCGTGCCGCCGCGAGACGCATCGCAACGTCGCGAGGCGCATAGTAAAATCGTTGGCAACACGACGCTTCGCTGCGCAGCGAGACGCCGCGTGGCGCAGCGGAACGTGTCTACATTCGCCACATGCTCCCGCCTCGCCCCGCGTCCACCCGCAGTCTACCATTTGCAAGCGCATGAGAACGACGTACGGGTGCGCCTCGGGGTGTCGCGCGGCTTCGTGAGGCGCAGCGCCACTCTTGCACGCCGCGCGTACCGGCAATTCACCGCTGCGTCGCTCTACGCCGCGAGGCATCACGAGGCGTTTCAAACAATGAAAACAAAAACAAAATGCCGATTGCAGTGGTAAAATAACTGTATACCACACGCAATAATAGGCACACGGTGACATGAGACCGATGCCTCCGGTATTGCAGAAAGCCATAGGCAGTGGTGACTACGTACAAAGCTAGACTGCCTGGTTATTTGCCACCCTATGTCATAACACATAATTGGGTAAACCATTAAAATTAATTCACTCCTGGCCCGGTTTACCACCTCCTGGCAGGTTATTCAAATTATGTTCCATTTTAATTGTATCCGGTACATAGTGCTTATCTGGACACTAAGAAAAAAAAGCTTCTAAAAACAAATAATCCCATAGACAATCAATCACAACGTCAATAAAGTAGGTATGTAGAGAGTGAATGAAAAGCAATTCATTCGCGTTCCTCACAAGTCATGAAAGTCAAATGCGTACTAAGAAATGGCGTTAACAATGTAATCACGAACAGACTAGCAACACCTTGTAGTGCATGATACGCAATTTAAAACACACGTGCTATTGAGGATTTTAGATAAATACGTTTGTCACGGGACCTTCATTTGAAAGAGGTGTTTTGGGTGCGCGGAACAAGACCTTTCGGACTCCGGATGTCCTGGCTCAGTGTACCTTACATTCAAGGATTGAAATTGATACTTCACCATCATCTTCATCCACAGCCCACTGCTGGGCATAGGCCTCTATTAAATTTGTTTGTGCAAATCCCCTCGCTCCTTTTTTTTTTTTTTTGTTGCCGAGGTGGAAAATCCTCATGGATGCCCTCCGCCCTGGGGTAGGCGGAGGGGTCTGTCAGACTCTTACTGACTAAAAACCACCCCGGTGTTCCCTTCCCACACTTGCACCGGGGATCTTGGGAGCTAGTATTACTTCCGTGATCCCCGGCTAGTGCCGGCCCGCCTCGCGTGTTAGACCCCCCCCCCCGCGACTTCTGAAAGGGGCGCGCGTGGAACACTACGCGCCGCCACCTCGGGTCCAGTGTGATAGGGGGCGGCGGACGTCCCCGAGTCCGCCGTCCCTGGACCCATTTAGGAGGGCTGAAAGAGGGCATTATCTGCCCTCTGCCGACGCCCGGTGCGCCTGCTGCGGGCCGGGTGAGCGGACGAGATCTCCCGCTCCCTTTCCGCAGCTTCCTTCTGCGACACGACTGTTTCGCAGAAGGACACCACCGCGTCCCAGGACTCCTCGCTGCTGGCCATCGACTCGACCACGGCCGGCAGCGACAGGTCATTGCCTACTCCTGAGATGAGGGCACGGCGTGGCTCCTCCCAAGCGGCACACTGCCAACGTATGCCGCGCCGTGTCCTCCCGGCAGTCGACGCAGTGGTGACACCGGGCGTCCGGCTCCCTGTTTATGCGACAAAGTTACTTCCCGAAGCAACCATGCCCCGAGAGCACCTGCGTCACCCGAAACGACAGGGAACCGTGCCTCCTCCCGAGCCAGGGCTAGAGTACCGGCCGGACCGCCTCGATGGTGGCGAGGCGCCGAGGGCGTGAAAACCTGTCCCGCTATTCCGCCACCAGGGCTGCGCGAAGCTGTGACTGACGCAACTCCACATGTCGCTGCATCAGCCACTCGCCCCGCGCCCTCGCTTCCTCGCGCCACCCCACCGAAACGGTGACGCGAGTTCTTTTGCCTCGAGGTCCCAGGGCGGGGATCCGGCCAGTACGCAAGCCGCCTCGTAGGAGATCGTGCGATATCCCCTGATGACTCTGACGGCCATCGCTCTCTGCGGTTTTCGCAGGACTGCGATGCTTCCGGCCGTCAGGTCAGCCGCCCACATCGGGGCCCCATAAAGGGCCATCGATCGCACGATCCCCACGTAGAGCCGCCTACAGGCGGCGCTCGGGCCCCCCAAATTGAGAAGCAGCGTTGACAACGCCCCAGCCGTACCCAACAACTTGGGCGCCAGCCGCCGGAAGTGGGGGCCAAAGTCCCACCGGCTGTCGAGCACCAATCCAAGGTACTTCATGGTGGACTCGACAGTGATTTGAGCCCCCCCGACCACGATGTGTGATCCCGGTGGCGGTGCCCGCCGGGGGGAATGAAAGATCAAGGCCTCCGACTTGATGAGGGCAACCTCCAGGCCTAGGCGACGTATGCGGCTCACCACCTGTGAGACCGCAGCCATCGCCAGCAACGCTGCTTCCCTGTACGAGCTCCCCCGGGCCGTGACCAGTGTGTCGTCCGCATAACACGTCAGGTCCACGCCCGGCTGGAGCTCGCCCCGCAGCACCCAGTCGTACCCGATGTTCCACAGGAGCGGTCCCACGACCGAGCCCTGTGGAACACCGCACGACATGCGGCGCTGGTTTCCGCCATCACGTCCCGTGTAGGTGACACACCTCTCCGCCAAATAAGCCCCGACGATGCGGCGGAGGTAGGAAGGCACCCGATGGTAACGCAGTGCCTCCCGAGTACAGCTCCAGGGCAGGGTGTTGAAGGCGTTGGAGATGTCCAAGGACACCGCCAACATCACCCCGCCCCGGGATACCGCTTCCTCCGCCAGGACTCTCACCCGCGATATCGCGTGGTTGGTGGAGCGCCTGTGCCGAAAGCCGAACTGGCTCTCGGCCAGGTTAGGCCCCTCTCCGCACAAGTGGCCGACGAGGCGGGCAGCGATTATCTGCTCAAACATCTTACCCACCTCGTCTAGCTACACTATGGGCCTATACCCTGACGGTGAGTCCGCAGGGCGCCCCGCCTTCCTGAGCAGGACCAGACGACCAGATTTCCACAAAGTGGGAAACTGGCCCTGCTCAAGGCACGCAGTGTAGAGTCCTCTCAAGTGGGGCTCTAGCTCCTTCAGAGCGAGGGCTAGCGCTTGGCCGTGGATCCCGTCGGGCCCCGGAGCCACGTTCTTGGCCCGGAGCCGCGTCACGGCTGCCCCCATCTCTGTTTGTGTCACCTCTGGGACGCTGATGGTATTCTCTTCTTCCGCAGACTCTGCGGCTGTGGGCAAAGCCATCGGCGGCGGAGTATGCTCCGCTCTTGCCGGGAAGAGGGCTGCGACTACTTCCTCCAGCAGCTCAGGTTGGAGACTCTCCGTGAGTGGAGGCGCTGCGGCTCGAAGTTTCCCTCGAACCGCACGATAAAGGCGCCCCCACGGTTCTCCGTCTTTAGTCTCCAACAACTCCTCCCTGGCTCGCGTCCTCGCTTCGCCGATGGCCAGCCACAGGGCCTGCTTCGCCGCGCGGTACACCTCATACAGCGCGGCTTCTTCGTCAGGGACCCGACGACGTCTTCTCCGGTATCAGGTGTACCCGGCGTCTGACCGCTACGCACTCGACACGTAATTGTGCGATCTCGGTAGACCACCAGTACACCTGGCGCCTTGCTGGATATGAGTGGACGCGGGGCATGGACGCGTCGCAGATTTGCGTCATCGCCCCGCGGGACCACAGCGCCTCCTCTTCGACGTCGACGGGTCCGTTCGTTGCCGACTCCCGGATCCAGGCCTGAACAATAGCGGCCTCCTCGAGAAGCTCCCTGTCGATGCGCTTACGCACCCAGTGCGGACCGTCCCTTCGTGGGGCCGATGGACTACGGCCGCCGGTGGTCTGGGTGGAGACGTCGAATCGGATGTATCGGTGATCCGACAACGTCTCCACCTCCACGGCGACACGCCAGTCGCGGATACGGCTCGCGACAGCAGGGCTAGCGAACGAGACGTCCACTACAGACCCGCCCCGCTGCCGCACGCACGTGTGAACCGAGCCCCGATTCAGGACGACCAGGCCAGTCGTGACCGCCCACTCCTCTAGCGCCTCACCCCTAGCATCGGTCACCGGAGATCCCCACGCCGCTGACTTGGCGTTGAGATCACCGAGCAATAGCACCGGGTGAGGGTGGAGTCGGCCTACGACGGCACCTAACTCGACAAGGAAGTTCTCTAAGTCGGCGAGACTCTTGTTGGGCGAGAAATACGCCCCAACCGTTCCAATGCCGTCCGCGAGGGCGGCTACCCAGCCGTGTCCTCGGGACGGGTTGACGAGAGCCCCGCCAATGATGGCCACCAAACCGTCCAGGTCACCCACCCAGTTATCCCTGGGAAAAATCCCCTCGCTCCTGTGTCAACTTCATCCCAGTTTTATCCCCGGTAGTTACATGGACTGATATACCTACCTATTATAGATTTCGTATATGAAGTTATGAACCTATTTACATTTATCCGGATTCCGGGATATATCCGGACCATCAGTTCCGGAGCATTATACATTTGACGAACCTACGGAAACGTTGAGCCCGGAGTACGGATGGCCTGCATGTCCCGGTAATGTTCTATATCAGTAATTTATATGGTGTACATAATAATGAGTATTTTGTCTATGTGTGGATAGAACATCGAAGAGATGAGCGCCTTCCTTTTTTTTTTTGTTTCCGTGGTTGATAATCCTCATGGATGTCCTCTGCCCTGGGGCGGTCGGAGGGGTCTGGCAGACTTTTATTTGCTAAAAACCACCCAGGTGTTCCGTTCCGACACTTGCACCGGGATCATGGGATCAAGTGTGACTTCCGCGATCCCCGGAAGAGATGAGTGCCTAGGGCAACATAGGCACTCAGATGCTTGAACCCTTGCTAACTGGGTACTAAGTTTGCTATAGGTTCGACCTAATCAGCATAATAGATTGCTTAACGCAGTTTGTTGTTGAACAAAATGCTTTGATTTGATTATTTGAATCATCATTTCAGCGGAAAGACGTCCACTGCTGGACATAGGCCTCCCCAAAAGGAAGGCGGGGTTGACATAGTCGCCACTATTTGAATAGCTACCGTACTTAAGAGAAGGCTTTTTGCTAAAAGTTCGTAATCTGGTAAATTCATAATGGTCGATCATTGGTCGGTCAATGTTCTCGTAATATAATTGTGTTATTATAATGACATTGTCGTATTGCCATTATTATAAAACCCATTAGTAGAAATGTCATTCATTTGTCATTATGTACGAGATTACCAATATATGCAATTTCTTTCAATGTAGTGTCACCTACCCTACGCCAGGACCAGCGTGTCGTCAGCGTAGCAGACTACGCTGACGCCGCTAGGGAGGTCGGCACGCAGCACCCAATCGTAGCCGATGTCCCACAGATGCGGCCCCACGACCGATCCCTGTGGGACACCGCACGACATCTCTCGCCGGTTCCACTTTCCGTGGTGACCGGAGTAGATGACGGCCCTGTCCGTCATACATATTTCCATACTTTGGATTCATTCCTCAATACCTACCCATTTATATTTAGCTCTATTTGTTCCTACTGAATTAGGATTAAAGTAAGTAATTATTGTAAGCAAAACAGAAAGTAACTTGTTGTCAATGCCAACATAAAACAAAAAACATAATTACGTCATTCATTTCAGGAAATACCCTCATTTAAAAAAAACACGTTTATGTAGTAAACAAATGTTTTAGTACCTGATCTTGGCGAATTTTACACGTTTTACGTTAATATATTCCTCTGGTCTAAAATAATCGACATATAGTTAGTTATTCAGATCATTCTTCACACACTTTAAAGGCAATCACGGGATAAAGTGGAACATCAAAAGCATCGGAAATTGTTAAGTATTGTTTTTTTAGAATATTATTCCGCAAGCTTAAAAGAATTAATAAATACATAGTAATTTAAATGTTAATTTTTAATTTATACTGTAAAACCCGCAATCCTGAACATTACCCGTAAACAGAGGGCAGAAACTGGACATGTCCCATCCAAATCCGTTCAGCAATTTTTGCACCAATCCAAACGGACAAAAATCTTCTTTACTTTTTTATTATTATAGATTTTCGTCAATTACAAAAAGTTAAAACCCCCCCAGCCCCCTTTAGTGAATGTGTGGCGGCATCTACATCGCGACATGCGAACTACGCATCACAATGACGTCACGCAAAATCCTGCATCGCGCAAGCAGTTTACCGCGCGACTAAGTACAACGTGCCGACAAAAATCGCTGTACAGTTGCCCACCAGACCCGGTCTGGTCGGAGGATCCTCCCTTTTCTGTAGAGGATGAGTGAACTTTACACCCTGTTCCTCATATCTCTATAGATGATTGCGTAATAATTTAACTTGACTGGGTTTGTTTACAATTTTATACTTTTGGAACGGACTCTATAATGTACTTCCAACTACTTCCCCTAACAAACAGTTTCACAAGGGGCATACTAATTACTATCATAAACACAATAGCAACTTGTAAATAATGAATCACTTCGACAGCCACTGATGCATCACTAACAGCTTTGTTGGTACGATTCATTGATAAGGCAACCAACAGACTCCCATTCTTTAGGACGATCTTATTCATGTATTGTTTTAAGTACCTACACATGCATAACATCACCCCTGTATTCCCCAAAAGGTTGGGCAGAGTTAGGCTACAGTACACCCATATTTCGCCAGTTGTGTTTAAGTTCCATGTAATGCGTGGCGACCCTATTGCCATCAACCGGGCACAAATCCAGACTTCGGGCTGCTAATAAGATATTCCTAATAAAAAAACCCAATAAAACTTTGCCTAACTTGGGAATCGAACCCAGAAACAGCGCTCAGCAGTCGCGGATTCAGTACCTACATGGAACTGGACCCCTTTTTTTTTGAGGTGGGAAATTTCAAACAACTTCTCCCTCCCGCTCTGGGCGCAGCGGGAGGGCGTGTCAGAGTCAGACTTTTACTGACTAAAACACACCCGTTGAAATTTTTCGTCAGCTAAAAAAAAACTGGTGTTGGCAACAAAAGTGCAATACGTACGCGGTCAAAATGTATGTAAAAGCAATTTTTTTTATTTGTAATATCTTTCCTCTCGCTTTTGGGAGTGATTTCGTGAAAAGGGACGGAAGTGTGTAACAGGAACATATAAAATGTACTCTGTGACAAGTGACGGCTTGAGCATGGAGTAAGTACCTACTTTTTAAAAGCATAGAATAAAATTAGTAAGTACTTTATAGTACCCATGGAATTAGTAAGTACTTACTATATTTTAAGTAGAGGGGTCCAATTTAAATCAGTGGGCGACCACTAGTAATGAATATTTATTCGATAATTATGCATTTAGTTTTTTTAAATTTTGAGGTTAATTTCTGTAGCTTATTACCAAGGTGAGATGTCAGATTTTACACATCTTTTGCGACTACTGTAAGGCTCGTTTTTTTTTAATAACCTTTGAAATAAATCAATACCAGAAGGGATGAATGAGGGTTCAATGAGATGGCAGGTCCAGAATCATGTACTGAATCCATGGTATATAATAAGTGCATGTTTATGATCACAACAATAACTTAGGCGAAACGTATCCATTTAAAAAAAAAAACCTGTACCTATCGTTACTTGTCCCCTCATTTATCAACGTTGCTTTAAAGTCAAGTAGGTACCTAATGATTAGCGTCTGCTGTAACGGCCTCGACTTATGGTGGAGTTATGATCGTGGGTTCGAACCCAAGCAGGCACTTTACTTTGTGTAAATTATTTCATCACCACTCTGCTCTCAAAACGGTGAAGAAACACAATTCTTCTACAGTATTGCTGAACAACGATCTTTCGGCGCGTGGCCAAAATCGGAACTAACGCCGCCATCTTGTTTTCTGAAATAACGTTCACCAAGTGGAAGCACTGCCGATCTATTCTGAAAAAATCTCACCGTGTAAACGTAGGTGAAGCGAGTTGTTAATGTCAATGCCTTACTGAGAGTTCACTCCACGCTGACTTCACCTAAGTTTTCACGGTGAGATGGTTACAGGATAGCACTGTAGGTCCGGTATATTTTCTTTAGTCGTGACTGGATGATGAATGTCATCGTGGCGCCAACTGGTGGCGTGAATTTTCATAAAACCCTCATAGAACAAAATGTTTACCAACAGCGCCACCCTGTTAACGTCATTCAAGTGCCCAGTTCCTTGTAGCACTGTACTAGCCAATACCTTCTCTACGACAGAAAAAAAATTTGTGAACCTAATTTTACACTGCCCAAATAGAACCCAGGACCACAAACCAGCGTCAGGGTAGCCCGAAACATTCAAATTTTCTTAAGTTTTTTGCAATTTGCAGGTCAGTATCAGGGCCTCAAGTCTGCTATTACAATAGTGTCAGAATGGTCGATCATTGATTTCATAATTGTTGATTTTGACAAGTTTGGTAATCTACTATTATAATGGCGTCATTATGACTTTCCAATGGTCGGCCACTGACATCTACATTGAAAGAAATTGCAAAGAAAATGATCGACCATTATGAATTTACCAGATTACGAACTTTTAGCAAAATGACAATGGCATGACAATGGGATCGTGTTGGAATGACTGAATTTATAAAAATAGCAGACTTGGGCCCCAGGTTGTATGTTATGCTAACTAAGATCTGATCCGTATCAAATATTTATTTATAGAATTAAAACCATAAAAATCATGAATACAACTCTCTAAGTTCATATTACCCTATTGATGACTATTTCATGAAATCATGACATTTGAGGCCAATTCTAACTGGAGTTGTATTGCCGATTCTAATGATTATATTTCTGTAAAGCCTTATTTGTTATGATCGCGAATCATAACATTTTAACCAACATACAACCTGACACTGTCCTGCAACCTGCAAATTGCAGAAACGTAAGAAAATTGAATTTCGCGGGATATCTTAGCGCACCCCCCTAGTAAACTAAAGGAACTAAATAAAACAAGGAAGGAAAAAGAAAACAAAATTGATTATAAATTCATTCAACGATTTAATTTACAAATAATAGGAAAACATTACGCAACTTATAAACATTATCATAAACATTTGTAGGCCTCTAAATATAGAACAATAGAACTATTCATGATATTACAATGAATTTTATATGCGGTGATATCAAACTAGTTACTACAATGACATTCTCTTAAGCTTTTCGGCTTTAACCTTTATTATTACATTGTTTAAAATAAAAGTTAAAATATAGTAGCTATGCAAACGAGTTATTTACTGGGACAATTTGAAGCAGTGGTAAAGAATTTAGCTAAAAAATAATAATCTCTGATTGTCTAGTAAATTTGACTAGAAAACAAATACTTATCATTATTTTCGTAAACGGCACATCACTATTATATAAAAATCGAGGAAATCTATTTTTTTATTACCTAGGGTATGGGGGATGCGCTAAAGTAGCCCGCGAAATTAAAATTTTCTTGAGTTTTTTGCAATTTGCAGGTCAGTAACAGCACCCTTATTGCGTAACACAGTTTGAATCCGAATCGGAATGATTTTGAAGTATATTGCTAATCCATTGCTTCATATCTTAGAAAAAAGTTGTCTGCTCAACAACGTAAAAAACGCAATGAATGTTGTTGAACTGTCAAATTGAAACCGATTCCTACTGATAGTGTGTTACGCAATTAGCCCACAGGTTGTATGTTGATCTAAATATGATTCGTGGACGTAACAAATATGGCTTTACAGAATTATTATCATTAGAATCAGCAATACAAATAACTCTCTTCGTACTCGTAGAATCCTATTGATTACTCAATACTCGATATGTTTATTTATGTATGTCTTTATTGGTAATAAAGACATACATTCGTTTTGGAGCATTGTGGGCCCTGTCGGGCATAACAACATAAAAATTAGGAGGAGGGCTATTATAGATATTTGTTAACAATTTTAATATTAATCTACTCTTTCGTTTTGTGTAGGTAGGTAGGCTGATAACTAATTGTGTACATATAATTTTTACCACTCATTGGATTAAATCTAAATTTTAAACATTAATATTTATTTAAATTATAAATATATTATTATTATCATTGGTAATTATAAATAAATTATTATTGCGTTTTTTTTTTTTCATATTATTGTTTATTTATTAAGAAAAACGCCGGGACGTACGAAAAAATATTTTTATTTTTCTAAGAAATTACAAATTATTTCTGAACTATGTCTTATTGTGTTTGTTTTGGAAACAGCATAAACAAAACGATTTATATATCGAAATATCTCATACGATATTATAACCTTCAAACAATTTTTGCATTTGAAACGATTTCATGAACAGAATTCAAAAATATGTCAGTGACGTAAAATAATTGACACTGACAGGTCTATGGAAGTAGATTATCTATGGAATATATGTTCAAAGTTCGTAAATATCGTGAAAATACATAAATAATAATAATAAAGTATTTACACATACAAATACTTTTGAAAATCTAAAAAAAGTTCCCTGAACCACATGTGTTTCATGAACGTGCAGAAGCAAAAATGTCTCCCTACGCTCATGAACCGTATGTGTTTCAGGTAAGTAAAGCCTACATCAGTTTAAAAAAAAATATATATATATTACTAGGGCTACCCTATGACTATAAAAAAACAAATAATTAAGAAAATCCTATTGGACTTGTCGGTCAATTTTGCATTTTGGTACTGGGACAGGGAACGTGTTAAATTGATTATATTAAACATATTTTATTTATTATTTACTAGCTGCGCCCCGCGGTTTCACCCGCGTAATTCTCGATCCCATGGGAATATCGGGAAAGATAGCCTATGTCTTAATCCAGGGTGTCAGCTAAAAGTCTGACACTCCCTCCCGCTCCACCCAGAGCGAGAGAAGTTAGTCCGCGAATCATATTGAGATCAACATATAAACCTGTCACTGAAATTTGAATTTACAACCAGTCTTACGAAGGGGTGTGTTACCCTGTAACTGGGTTGTGAAGACCAGATAGGCAGTCGCTCCATGTAAAATATTCAGCTGCATCAGGTTAGACTGGAAGACATCCCCAACATATTTGGGAAAAGGCAGATTTTTATTGAGATATTTTACAATTATTGTAAAAAATTATGAATTTGAAGAGAAACTTAGCTTAATTTTATCGTCGGAAAAAATGTTTTAAAAACACAAAAAAAAAAACTTGTTCGCTGCTGTGACCCCTGCGTAAACAAATCGGTACAACTTCTAAACTAAACGACCTATCACGATGAAACAAACTCAGTAATGACTGGAAATAATAGGTAGTCTTCATAAAATATAGATGTGGCACAAACTTTTGAAAGAGTTTGGCATAAGGGTTTAATACACAAGCTAAGACGTATGTTGCCCAATGATTTTGCCGATATCTTCTCGCCCTCAATTGAGAACTACCGTGATTTTATACATAAAACTGATATTTTTTATCAATTTTTACAATAATTGTAAACTATCTATATAAGCTACAATAATTATAAAAGCTACCCTTTTTATTACTTTAAATAATTCTCCATCGTATCAGCTTTCTAAAATTAAAAATACCACGTCTATAAGTCAATCACAACGTTTCCTATCAACTGTTAATTAAAGAAAGTCCTCGGCTACGTACTTTAATTAAGCAGGAAGTGACCTTTTTTTTTAATATATTTTACGTCAATAAAACTAAGCTTAGTTTCCCTCATTTCGGTAGGTGCACATTATGAAGACTCACACTGTATACTTTCATAATATTATGCATTTAGTATAAAGCTGTTATTTTGATATTCCAACATACACTTCAATTTTAATTATTTGTATTATCTTCAAGCTTGTTTACATTATTTCAATATTTACAGTCAGCCACAAAAGTCGATTAATACTGCTACATTTACACATCTTGACACAAAATTGTTTGATACATTATTATTTTTTCTTTTAATAGCTAATAGTTAATAATCCTTTCCAGATTTAATTATGTTCATAATTAAATAAAATATTTAGCTCAATAATTAAGATTTTAAAAACTGAAGCGTTAAGCGTTAAGGGCCTGTGAACACCACGTTATTTAAACGCGCCGTTGACGCGCGTTTGCAGCGATACAGACGCGATACGCACGCAAGTCAGACTCAGCCTATAGCGTGTACTGCTCTGTAGGATAAAAGCGCACCCTCGACGCACATTTCTAAAATGCGCGTCAACGGCGCGTTTAAAAAACGTGGTGTACACAAGCCCTTAGTCGCGGTAAACACATTGCAAAAATACACTTTAGGAAATAAAAATGCTCAGTAAAAAATAAACAGAAATTGTATAACATTTATTATTACATCAGAAAACACATTACAATCTTTCTATCCTTGTGGCAATTTATAAAACCAATACATGCATTACATTCACATTTTATGCCTACAGCTTGCTAGATGATTCACATTGTACACACAAGAACAAAACAAAAACATTCTTGAGTTAACTTATGTAATTGAGCGCACGGCAAAGCTTTGTCCTGCAAGGCTGCAATAGATAAAATAAACTGTTAGGCTGCATCTTTATTAGTTGTTATTGACAGCTAACGTGCTTACGAAATTCAATTTTTTTTACGTAGTTTTTGCAATAATGTTGTATGTCATGTATTTCCAAAATTATAATTACCTTTATGAATTGTCAAATAACTTAAGTAAAAAAAAAAAAATCTATTTCGCGGGCTACCCTGGTTTCATTTTTTCATAACGTGCTTTGTAAAGCACGTTAGCTGTCATAAACAACATCAAGCCTGCTCCTAGCTCAGATTCCTAGATACCCATCTAGCAACGGTGAAATATATTCAGCCAGTTATGCTTTTGAGGAGAATCATTCCATGTACAGACGCCAGCAGGTCAAGCTATCATTTTTCCAATCAACCTTGAACCTTACGCTGTAGGGATAAAGTTGAAATTGAATTAAATAAAATTTGACAGATTGTAGTCGCTTGATGTGCTGGAGTCTGTACAATGCTACCCCGTCTTTTGCTGCTTGAATAACATTGAAAATGGGTTAAAGTTGGTAAATGTTCTTGAAATTGTATTGACATAACAAGATGGCGGTGTTAGTTCCGATTTTGGCCACGTGCCAAAAGATCCTTGATAGGGTTACCATATCTCAGGATTTGTCCTGAGATCCCAGGATCTTTAGGCTCCCGACAGGATTGAGGACTGATTTAAGTAATCATTCGATTATGATTTTTCAATTTTTTTTTAGAAGTTATAATAAAATCAACATAAACAAATACATAGACGTATTATTATCTTTGGATAGTATCACAACACAAATTAACGTAATTAACATCAACATAGAAAAAAGCGCGGGAAACTTAACTTGGTGGACGTGTCCTTTTTTGTTAAAATTGAAAATATTTAATTAATTATAATATAGGATCAGTAGTGGTTGTTTTAGTGTTTTTTATTCCTTCACTTGTAATTTAATTGTAGTTTTGTACATTTTCTTCTGTAGGGTAAGTTTTTTATTATTATTTCTTAAAGCGGGAAAATGAAAGACCCGCCTGACCCGGGGGACTTTGTTCCCCCGGCAGGCAATTTTGTAACTATCCAATCCAACGAATCAGGCATGGAAACCGATGGGTCGTCGTCGGCTCGTCACTTAAAAAGAAGCCGCATGCAAGTGTGCAAACACTGCAACAAACGCCGTCGTATCAGAAAAAACCAGGGTTCCGAGTCTTCGGGTTGTAGTTGCATGGAGTCTACACCTCTCTCTCTAACTCCATCGGAGCCTAAATGCTCTGAAATAATTGTATCTAACGATATTCCTGATGTTCCAGCTCCGCCTTCAGTTATTCCCACTCAGATTGGTCGAAAAACGTATGACAAAACTGACAGCTCGCCGTACGTTGTTCATGTGCAAAAAATATTACTATCACCAGATGATGGAACGTCATTGCACCCAATTACATTTGGCAAGTTCTTAAAACACAACGCCTTCCTAAATATTATTAACGGTAGCGTCAAAAAAATCGGGCGCAATAAAATATCTCTTTGCTTTTCCAATTTCCTGGACGCAAATTCTTTTATTTCACATAATAGCCTTGTAACATATAATTATAAAGCTTTTATACCTACTTTTAATGTTACTAGAATGGGTTTAGTACGTGGTGTTCCTGCGGAATGGTCTCCAGAGGAAGTTATTGATAATATAACTGTACCAATTGGTTGCGGTCCAATTTTAAAAGTCAGACGCCTCAATTTTAAAACTGTTGTTGATGGTACAACCATTTGGAAACCATCCCAGTCAATAGTTATTACTTTTGATGGGCAGATTCTGCCTAAAAGAATTTTTATGTGCTATAATGCATTACCTGTAGATTTGTATATTTTCCCTACTGTACAGTGTTTCAATTGCTGTCGTTTTGGTCACACAAAAATTCAGTGCAGGTCCAAACCTCGTTGTTATAAATGTGGCCAAGGCCATACTGGGGACAGTTGTGAAAGAGAACATGAAAGTGCATCTTGCTGCCTTTGCTCCGGTTTTCACTATGCTACTAATAAATCTTGCCCAGAAATGTCTAGACAAAAATTAATTAAAACATACATGGCACAAAGTTCAGTATCTTATGCTGAAGCGGCAAAAATGTATCCCCCAGTTACTAAATCGTATGCCGATACACTTTTGTCTTCTCCTTCCAAAAACTTTGCAGATACTCCATCTTTCCCTTCTTCTAATAGAATGCCTGTTTCAAGTAGCTATAAAAAAACTGTCTTCCTTAAACCACGCTCGCCTCCCAAATCTGTACAAGGATATAATAAAGAGGCTCACAATGCCATTATTAAAGATTACGACATTCCTCAACCAGCAAATGGTTGTGCTCTTTCTAATCATAACAATGGACAAATTGATGCCAGTTTTTCCATAAACGATTTTCTTTCTGCATTACACAATCTTCTGTCTCAGTTCAACATTTCACCGTCCAACGTTGCCCCATCTTTCAATGTATCACAATCCATCCTTAATGGACAACACATCCAAAATAATCCAGTGGAACTGCCGCAGTCTAGTAAACAAAAAGAGTGATGTTATACATCTTTTAAACAAATATGAGCCATTTGCCTTTGCTTTAGCAGAGACTTGGCTCAAACCTAATCATATTTTTAAAATGAATGGTTATTTAACCATTAGAGAGGATAGATCTGATGGGTATGGTGGAGTAGCTATACTTATCAAGAATTCTATCCCTTTCTCTACCATTACATTACCTCCTCATAGTGAGGAAATTTCAATTGTAGCTATTAAAGTGCATCATACTTGTCTTGTTTCTATTTACATTCCTCACCCTTCTTTTTCTGTTCTTCAAGAGATGAATAATCTCGTTTCTTTTCTTCCAAAGCCATTATTAATACTGGGGGATTTTAATTGCCATCACCAATCATGGGGTTGTTCAACTTCGAACTGTTATGGTGATGAGTTAATAGATATAATAGACTTACACAACTTATGTATTTTAAATTCTGGAGCTGCCACACGTCGTTCAGATCCCAATCAGAACCAAAGCGCAATTGACCTTTCTATCTGTTCTCCAAACTTAGCCTCTTCATTAACTTGGCATACTTTAACCTCTACTTATGGTAGTGACCATTTTCCAATAGTTATTTCTTATCCTCTTTCCAAACCAAATGCACAATTAAGGAAATCAAACTTAAAATATAAACTGCCTAATAGAAATAATACTGACTGGGGCAAATTTAGGAACATTGTTGACAGTAAGCTTAGCTCCTTGCCCGTAATTTCTGGTGGCAATGAAAATAGTTGTGCTGAAGCTTTAGCACACATATTAATTGCAGCGGCTGATGAAGTTTTTCCTGTAAAAAATAACAATATTAGTACAATTCCCTCGCCTCCGTGGTGGGACTCTGAGTGCACTGAATTGATTAAAAAACGTAAAGAGGCTGAATATAATTATAACGTTGATATGTCTGATACGAATTTTGATATCATTACTAAGTTAAATAATGAAACTTATAAACTTTTTAAAAAGAAAAAATTTGAATCTTGGCGTATTTTTTGCTTATCAATTTCACCGAATACTCACCCTACGATTGTCTGGCGCAACATTCGTAGATTTAGGTCCATATATAACAACCCTTCTCCTATTCCTGATTCTTTAGCCAGTGATTTTTTTGATATATTAGCTCCGCCTTGGGTTCCTGAGGCTAAGGCTATTTGTACTAACCATAACCTGTCTCTCGTTTCCAATATCCGAGACACTCATACGACGCTAGATCTTGCATTCACTCTCACTGAATTAAAGGTTGTTATCCATAAAACTAATGATTCTGCACCAGGCATTGATGGCATCCCGTATTCCTTTTTTGCTAATTTAAATGATGAAGTCCTCAGTTATTATTTAGTACTTATTAATTCTATTTTTTATACAGGAAACATCCCTGTTGAATGGAAACGTCAAATGGTGTTGCCATTCCTTAAACCAAATAAACCTCCTTCTGATGCTTCTTCATACCGTCCCATAGTTTTGTCTTCAATTATGATGAAATTAGCGGAACACTTAATTAAAAATCGACTAGAATGGTATGTTGAAAGTAAGGGTCTCTTGGCAGAATCACAATATGGCTTTAGAAAAGGTAAAAGTACAACTGACTGTTTAAGTATATTAACATACGATATTCGGTTATCCTTCTCTAATAACCAATCCACCGTTGCAGTTTTCCTTGATATTAATGCAGCTTATGATAATGTTGTATTATCGGTTTTACAAAATAAATTAGAAGCCTTACAAGTTCCATTGAATTTGTTGAATTTCATTATTAATATCTTGACTGAACGCTCTGTTAACATGTTAATAGGAGACCATGAGGTATCTCATCTTGTATGGAGGGGTCTCCCACAGGGTTCTGTGCTCAGTCCCCTTCTATACAATATCTACACTTATGATTTAGAGTTATCCTTAACTAGTCATGTTAAGGTTCTTCAATATGCCGATGATTTATTATTATATTCTTCAAGTCCATCTGTTGAGCAAGCTAGCTCTGCCATCAATTCTGCTTTATCTATTTTGGCGTCATGGTTACATCTAAACGGTTTGGATTTATCCACGTCTAAAAGCGCGGCTGTTTTATTCACCCGGAAGAGAAATATTCCCATAGTAAATCTCCTTTATAAGGAAATACCTATCCCTGTTAAAGATAAATTCAGATATCTAGGTATAATACTTGACTGTAAATTAAGTAGTGTCCCTCATTGTGAATATATTGTTAACAAATGTGAAAAACACCTAAACATGCTTAGATGCCTCTCTGGTGTGTGGTGGGGTGCACATCCCTTTTCTTTGAAACTCATTTACAACGCAATCATCAGAAGCACTCTGGATTATGGATTGTTCGTTCTAGAGCCAGGTAATGTCATGGCTTTTAAAAAATTGGATCGCATCCAGTCTAAAGCATTACGCATTATTTCAGGTGCAATGAAGTCTAGTCCCATTAATGCACTCCAAGTTGAATGCGGGGATGCTCCTTTATATCTTAGAAGACAATTCCTATCTGACAAATATTTGTTCCGGATTCTTCAATTCTCAACTCATCCTCTCATTCCTAAACTGGACACATTAGTGTTGCAGATTGAATCATCAGATTACTGGTCCCATAGACGCGAACCTTGTTTAGTTGTAAGTTATAAAAAATTCCTTTCACTTTCTTCTCCTATTCACCGTTCCAATAAACTTCCCATATTTAGCAATAGTTATGAGAGTTTACAATTCAGTCCCATTATAAAATATAACTGTGTAAGTAAATCAGATCCCGATTGCCATTTAAGTTTTAATCATTTTCTGGCTGAACACGTAGAGTACCACCATATTTATACGGATGCTGCCAAGCCTTCTACGACGGGTTGTGTTGGAATAGGTACTTACCATTCTCAATACAACATCGAACAAAAAATAAAACTGCCTCCGGAGACTTCTGTTTTTACCGGGGAGTGTTTCGGCATTTTTAAAGCCATAGAATATATCCGAATTTTAAAGCTCAAAAAATCTATAATTTTTACTGATTCTCAAAGTGCTCTTCTAGCCATCAATAAATCAGCTTTCGAACACAAATCGCAGTTACCTATCATTTATTTAATAAGAGAATTTGCGTTCAGGACCATTTCTGAGGGTAATACACTACAATTTGTATGGATTCCGGCCCATGCTGGAATCCATGGCAATGAAGCGGCTGATAAACTTGCCGGTGATGCGGTGCAGTGTGGGGACTTAGTTCCTTATACAAATTTTAGTTATGACCTCGTATCGTTACCAAAGACTTTTCTTCGGGAAACCTGGAAGGTGGCTTGGGATATCGGAAGCAAATCGAAGGGACGTTATTTTTCGCATATTCAACCCGACGTTCCAGAAAAACCGTGGTTTGGCAGGGCCAAGTTTGGCAAGATGGAGACCTCCATTCTAATACGGATGAGACTGGGTCATGTTTGTTCTCCAGCTCATCTTGCCAAACTTCATATCATCGACGATCCCATATGCTTGTGTGGCACAGATGTAGGCGACTTAGATCACATTTTTTTCTCCTGTCCCTTATATGACCGTTCTTCCTTTCTTAGTAACCTCTTATCCCTCCATACTCCTTTTCCTACCTCAATACTTTCTTTACTTTGTACAAATAGCTCTCTTGTTTATAAATGTATAGTTTCATTCATTACTCTAAATAATATTAAGTTGTAATTTATTTTTTATTTTTTTATAGTGTAATTAACGTAATACTGATCCTATCCCGTCTATCCTAAATCCCGTAAAAAATTATATTTATATTAATTTTGTTTCCCTACCTTTTTATAAAACTAAAACGTGACATTGGCTAAATGCACAAACCGTGCGAAGCCAGAAGAAAAAGAAAAAAAAAAAAACATCAACATATTTCAAAGTTACAAGTAAAAGTTAAAAAATAAGCTCAGGATTTATAAGTGTATCATAATGCCTATCTGGACATACCGAATACAGCTGTGGGGCACGGCAGCATTCCAACATTGACATCCTCCAAAGGTTCCAATCAAAAATGCTTAGGATTATAACTAATGCACCATAATACATGACTAATGATAGCTTACATCAGGACTTAAATATACCAAAGGTGAAAGAACAAATTACGCAAGCAGTCAGTGCCTACAGGAATAGGATTACTACGCATCATAATAAACTGGCATCAAACTTAATGAAAACCAAGACATTCAAGAGGCTTAAAAGACAAACCCCACAAGACCTGATACTATGACAACTGACACACCATAAAACGGATTGATGTGGTGGGACCACTGGGCGCATACCAAGCATGACTAAGAAAAGCATATCACAAACGATGCTGAATGTCAGTAAATGGACAGATCGCATCATAACATATCTAAAAAAGCGTTTCGAGCCCGAAAGGCCCGAGTACGCTTCTCCTTTTTACCCGACTGAGTGACGCAAAGGAGGGTAATGTGTTTATTAAGGAAATTTCTAGCCTGATCAACACTTCACGTAGACAGAGGGGCTGGCTCGTTCTTTGCCATTCAACGTGGCAATGATGCCAGTCTTCTGGACACGATTTTGGATGACGGCGATGCGGACAAGTACTTTGACGCCCGACAAGATCCAAAAATTATGATCGAAAAGGAGAAATTTACGTTGTGGTGATAGAGTCGAAAATTACAAGTAAACTTTTTTGTGGTGTGTGCAAGCCTACATTCCGCATAGGTTTTTGAAATGATTTAGGAACCAGGTAGTTTTACTCTGTATCACTCGATGTGATACAGAGTGATACAGATATGAGTGATTATTTTGTCTGAAAGAATATTCCATGAAAAATATAATTGTAAAAAAATATGCGAAATAGCCGTGTAAAAATAAAGTTTTTTTTCTTTTTTAAACGGTTTCCTCATTTTCAAAAATTATTATAACTCGAAAAGAATGTAGAACCGCGGATGGGGTATAATAAATACATGGGGTATTTTCGGATACCCCTGGGCATGAGGATGAGGAATCTATTTTTTTTATGACGTCACTATTTGTAGGGTGTGTAATGTATGGCATAATAACAGATAGTATAATATTACTTGAAATAACGTTCATATGATATAATATTCATAATATTATAATAACAAATAAGTAACCTAATTTCATGTGATCTAATGTTATATTTCATAAAACCTTATTTTGCTCTATAACATTTAGTATAATGTTAATTCCATATAATTTTCAATTTGTCTATTGCTCTTTTATATGTATAACGTCTAAAATTCTAAATGATTCACCAACAATAGAGGAGATCTGGCGCTCGGCGGCCTCAGCCGCGACACGCTCGCTTCGCTTGCTCGCCTTCGCGCGTTAGTGGTCACTGTTCTAACCTAACCTAACCCAAATGATTCAATAAAACGTTACTTATAGATTTAGCATATTATATGTAGTAACTGAATATTATACTAATTGAATATTAATACAAATGTGCATTAAAAAAAATTAAAATTGAATTGATTGTTTTTTTTTTATTGAACTGTAATTAACATTAACACAAACCATATAAAATTAGGTATAATGAAATTATATCAATAATTCATTATATCAATTCATCGTTATATTAAAAAAACAGTATATTAAATTAAATTAGGTCATAAATGATCATTAGAACTTTTGTTATTATTTCAAACGTTACACACCCTTATTTGGACCAGCCTGTATATGGTATAACCTGTGGTATAACCCTACTTGTATATCTATAGGTATAACGGAGAGCCTTTTCCTTCTATCAAACGGGGACAAATACAAACTCCGGGCTGCTATTCAAATTTCCTAATGAAAAACCCGAATATCAATGTCCGACCTGTGGCTGGGAATCTCACCAATAACCATTTTCCGTGACATTTAAAACCCGTACAGTCGGCTCTAAAAGTAAGTTATAATTTTGCTATTCAATAAAATTAGAAGACCAAAATTGACCTTTCTCCGAATTGTGACGTTTTAAATGTCAATGTTAACAGTGAGTGTTATATTTTTATTTGGATAATTGAATTGTGGTTATATTATTTAAATAATTTTCTTTACTTAATTTGAATAAGTTAAAATTTTTGCTTATACCTACTTATCTACCTAAATATTTGTATGCCATTGTATAAGGCAAGCATGACTACCTATTTATTTATTTTTTTATTATTTATTTTAACAACTTGCATGCTGATTTTTTCTGTGTATACTCATGTTTGAACAAATAAAAATTATCTTATCAATATTTAATTATATAGAACACAAATGTACAGAGGCAATATTTTCTTTTTTAGGGTTCCGTAGTCAACAAGGAACCCAAGTTTCGCCATGTCTGTCTGTCCCCAGCTTAGCTCAGAGACTCTTGGTACCTACTAGAATGATCTTGCATTGTATAGGATTTCCGTACAGTGCGAGATCAGCGTAAACTGGAAATGTATAGCTTGATGTGTAGCCGTGTGTACATATTAATCACACCGTATCGCTGAAAAAGGGGTAAAATAAAATCCTAAAAAAAAGGTACCTCCCTTGCACGAAAAGTGGGGATGTTATTTTTGTCTCGTCTATCCCATGGTGTGGGGTATCGTTGGATAGGCCGTTCAAAAATATTGCGGGTGTGTGCAAACCATTTTTCGATTCAGGGATCCGTTTGCGTAATATTAAGCTTTAAAGTGCTAATTTTTGAAATGTCTCGGAGCCCTGCCAGCTGGGCAGGCTTCACGAATTAACGAGTAATAGTCGACCAACTAACGTTTGCAGTTGGAATGAAGTAACGTATTTATTGTATTGTCATAATGTAACCGGTTTTATTTAATTACGAGTGAATTATGCAATTAGGATGCTGGACCAGGGGGCCGATCGCGCTATTTCTCAACGTAATTACCGTTCGAACAGAACGTTTTTGGTTTTGGTTTAGCTGATGTAAGAAACGGTATCGCGCTATTTTTTGTGAGAGTATTGTTCGATCGATCGTCCCTCCAACGTAACTTCCAAAGTAAAGCTAAATCGTTTCCGTTGAAATGATTAGCGCGATACGAAATGTGTCTAACGTAACGTTTTTGGTTGTGGTATTAACGTTCAAAATTAGCGCGATCAGCAGGAAAAGTAGGAAGAGATGTTTTTATTAAGGACCAGATATTTACTTACAGATATGTTTACGGCATTAAGATATTGTCCGTAGTCGCCACGGGCACGCGGGTTGGTGACCGCAGAGCATTGCTCTCGTGTCGCTGACGCTAAGGCCATAGTTTTACTAAACTGTGCTGAGGCTGAATGTGCGACTCTGACCAGGGTGTTAGGACGTAGCGAGGTAGTCTGTGGTCCATTCCATACTAGTATGAGAGCATCTTGGGTGATTACCCTTTACAACTCTGGCTAGTATAATATATTTTTAAAGGTTTACAAGCCATATCCTTGCTTACCATCATTGTCGTAGAGGTGTACTAAAGGATTTATTTTATTATAAAAATACTGCACTTATTCGAAATTTAATCTAAGTTTGGTCCAGTTTTAACCGTTACTCATACGAAACCGGCTAAGTACGTGTGGGATCACGTACAATGAAGTGTTCCGTAGTTGAGGCGAACTTATCCCAAAAACAAACTTAACATTGTAGTTAAAAAACATGTTCTCCCATACATCGAGATACGTCACGGTCAATTCTCCAACTGCAAATGTAAGTTGGTCGACTATTACTTGTTAACTTGTAAAGCCTACTTAGCTGTGATAGTTTTCCTTTTAATTTCGTTATATTTAATAGTATTGCCATTGTTTTCACATATCCAAAAACAACCATTTAGCTGGCAGAGGGAGGGGGGGGGGGGGGGGGGGGCACTTGACTCCAACAAAAATTAGCACTTTAAAGCTTAATATTACGCAAACGGATCCCTGATCGAAAAACACAGACCCTGAATATTTTTGAACGGCCAACGATACCGCACATCATGGAGAAAACGAGAAAAAAAATATCATCCCCACTTTATGTGTACCTAAGGGAGGTACCCTAAAAAATGTTTTTTTCAATATTTTATTCTCTCCAGTATTCCAATGCTTGCTCAAGGATGTATATCCGGTACGGCTCTATTAATCCTTCCGTATCCCAAGGGCACGTCTTCCCTACCGGTATCGCGTCCCCCGGTCTACTCTTTGATAAGCACTGGACTCTGTAGGCCCATGAAACATGAGGCTCCAGGGCCTCGGCCTAGTGTGAATCTTTGCGTTCATTGGAGTAGTCGAGTCTAGTTTAACCACGATGGGACGGTGCATTTCATTCATTCATTACAACTTTGTCGGCGTGATCAATATAAATGCCAAATTACAGGTAAAAAAGCAGTGACTAGGTATTATTCGGCAAACTTCTATACCAATGTTTTGGAGATAATGAGGCACTCTCATTTCCGGACCAAACAGCGAAGGCGGCTGAACAAATAATAATTTGTCGCAAAGTAATAAGTCCATCCGTCACACACATCAGGTTTTTACAAAGATGTCAAAAACCAGAATTGAAACGCAAGATGAGGCCCCGAATCTTACAAAAGGCACCCTTACCTGCTGTTGCCTTTGTATTCAACGGCCATCTGCGCCTACGGGTGTCCGGTGAAACAGAAAAGGCCATTTGGAGACAGCTGCAATATCCCGCACAAAAAAACCGAAATAAAAAAATATTCACGGGCAGGTATTGTGCTAAATTTCAAAAGTAGACCATACAAAACTGGCTACATTCGTAAATAAAATGTGCAAATTAAAATTCTGGCGCTCCAATTTGCAAATGGTGTATGCTTGTTGTCCTGTAGGGTTTTTAGTTCAGAGAGCTAGCTTTGACAAATGAGCTGACCATAGCTATAGTGTCAGCAGAAAACTTTGAACATCTGCCAATAAACCACACTGGATTTACAAAAACGAATTAAGTAGGTACCACCATTACATTGCATTCACTCACAGTTATAAAATGTAATTATTTAGATAAAAAACATATCTACACGTAGAAAAAATAGCAAATTAAAGTTCGTAAAGATTATTATTAATAATCTCTATCAACTCCTAATAATTAATAATTCATTTAAAGATAGGGCAAAAATACATGAGAATGATGATGATACCTATAGGCCAAAAATATCCTACCCTGTAGAATTTGTTTATTGACGTAAAGTTAAATGAATGAAGAAATAATAATAGAAAAAAAAAACTAAACACTTCCTTTTGACGCTAACTGTACTCTAGACCAAAACACAGAATACACAAACGATCTCGGAACCAACCAAAAAAAGTTGGTATCAATTTATTATTATTACATAAATAAACACGTGGAACGGTTACACACATGTAGTAGGTAAGTTCGTTAGGGTAGGGGACGGCAACCTTGACATAAAACCACCAGACCGTTGTGTGCTACACTTTAATTTAATAACAAACGCGCATGAATTATCATAAACGTATCCATCTTGGCTGTATAAATAACGGATTATCTTGTAGTTGATACAGAATTACAGATTATACAAAAAAAAGTAAACAATTAAGAATAAGGATAGGAACTGTTTAGTCGATATTTCGGAACGGTTATTTTTTTGGGAACGTTTTTTAGTAATGCATTTGCTATTTTTTAAAGTTCCTTGTAGAATTAGCCTTCAAAAGCTTATAGTTGTAGTAGTATTAACGGTAAATGAATTAACAATTTTATCATGAAAAGACTTTTTCGTTGACTTCGTTTTTCTTTGCTCTCGTTGTTTTTTATGTCATCTAAAAAATTCTAAAACGGATTACGATTAAATCAAATCAAATCATGTATTGCAGTTTATTATATATAAATACTGTAGCTGTTGCTCTACAAGTAACGTAAATACTCAAGTAAAATTTAGCGCCAGTTACTTTCGTGAACAACATAAAACCCATTGATAATTACATTATACACATCTACAACGATTCTGTTAAACTGGAAGTTCTGAGAGTGAGCTTTCTTAGAAGCATGACAATCATATAGAAATGTTTTTGCAACCATTTTCTGTTTGGCTATCAGGAACTTAATATCTGTAGTTCGTTGTTCAAAATATGGTCAACTAGCTGTTGCTTGCGACTTAGTCAGTGATCCAGGGTGAAAAGTAGCCTATGTCGTTACCCAGTTCACAGACAAACAAACATAAACACTTTCAAATTTATAATATTAGTTAGGATGGATATTATTTGCATCTTGCTAGATGCAGTCATAGTTGCAATAAAAGGAATAGCAATTACTGCTTCTTAGTTAATAATTGTTAGAAAATCGATTAGTACGCGTTAATTTACAGAGAACTTGTATCTCACGCTACCCAGCCATTTGATTTGACCACAGTAAGAATGTCTTTGAAAATAAAAATACACAATTTAACCCGCTAGGAACAGCTAAATTTAGTGTGAGGAAATACACCAGGTTTTACAAGGATCATAAATTCTACAGAGAAATCCCTAGGTAAGTTGTCATAAATCATTGATGCCTAGACGCGCAATTTAAGCCAATTGGCCGCGAAGTTCCAATTTTCTTAAGTTTTTTGCAATTTGCGGGTCAGTATCAGGTTGTATACATATAATTACATAAATATGATTCGAGCGAGGCCGTATCAAATATTTCTATAAAGAATTATAATCTTAAAAACCATCAAGGGTAATATGAACTTAAAAGAGTTGTACTCTTAAGTTCATATTACCCTATTGAATGACATTTCATTAAATCATGACATTTGAGGTCAATTATAACTTAAGGAGTTGTATTGCTGTTTCTAATTATTATAATTCTGTAAAGCCATATTTGTTACGGTCGCGAATCACATTTTAACATACAACATGACACAGACCTGTAAAAAAAATCGCAGACTTCCTTAGCGCAACCCCCCTAGACAAACAATTTCGTAGACAGCTTAGTCGAGTATTTAAGTATTTTTTAATAAATATATCTAACTTATCGGTTACATACTTTTTTAGGCTTATACATCAACATAACCAAACATTCTACAGTGCGAGGTGAATAAGTAACACGAACAACTTTTTAAAGTTACGTTTCAGCTCTTGATTAATCGAGGTTCATAAACACTATTCAGTGTTGAATCCCTGCTGAAATGTAACTCCTAGTTTACTTCTACATTTCTTTGCCAAAATGGGCCTTATTTTGTCATGGCGCAAAGGCAAGATTTTCAAAAATTCGATTAAAAAAAAAAAGTACTATTATTGATCGAATAAATTATAAACTACATTATGAGACTAGTACAACATTTTCAAAGTTAAATACAACTCGGAGAACAGCTATAATGATATCAAAGAACACGGACATAGGAACACAGAACGTTTCCCTAGGCACGGTCATTTTACAAGCACCGTTAAAAGATGCGGAATACAGATAAAGCTTGCGACTAGTAATGGAGTTAGGAGTCAGTGTGGCATTGGCAAATCATTAACATATTATGCAGTAGTTTAGTAATTGGCTTACAGGTTTAGAGTTAACGTAACTGTAAAGCAATCTAGTAAGTTTAAAGGCTCGTGTTTACTGTGGAAGATATTTCCACTTATAGAACGTATAACAAGTTAATCAAAAGAGATACCAAATCGTGTTCAAAGGTACAGAAAAATGTTTTCCGAACTTTTGGCCTTCAGAGAAGTTGGCAAATGTGCTATCGTGGGCCCGAATAGGTGTAACGAATTTAAGCTGTAAGTATGTTGTAATACGTGGTATTTTAGCTGTTAGTGTCGCACTTTTGGGTTAGAGGAAATGCAAGTCTAGATTTAACGCAGTTCGGAAAACCGTATCGTCCGTGACCGGACGTTGTCATCATGGACAATACGAACTGTTTGAAATTGTATTTATGCTGCCGTGTGTGTAAGTGATACACCGCCAAAACAGGGAAAAAAATGTATTTAATTAAATACAAGAGTGTAGAAAAACTACCACTAATATGACCTAAACCCACGAAAGCAAAGTTATTGTTAGTTAAACCCGACCAAGGTATGTAGGTACCGCAATTCGTGAATGCCCCATGACAGCTGTTGCAATTTAAATCATAACGGTTGCACGGTTTCTCAACTTGCTTAGTGAATCATCTTTCCGCTTGATTCACGGCGTCGAGTTCATACGATAATACCATGCCAAGTAGAGAGTATCTAGGTATGTAGCGATAAGCTTAATGGCGCTTAGTTTGCATAAAAATACCGACCGGTGTGACATCTGCTCCAAATAAAAAACTAATCAGTTAATTGACAGATGCTCCAAATTATATAAAAAGCAATAAAAATACCGCCAAAGCGATGAACTTGAAAAGTTATAAAGGTGTTTCACAATCAATGAAGATTTATAATTTAAAAATAGAAGGTTAAAGATACAAGCGTACCACTTTATACGAACCTACTTTTACACACATGAGCCGAAAACGTGTAGGCACCTACCGCCATCAGACATAACTGTCGACGCAAAGCCATCATTTACCGTAGGCTCTACACGATTTTGACAGATAACCACCTAACGTAAGTCTATTTGACCTGTAACCGATTTTGAAACAGTATTTTATATCGTACCGGCAATAACGTTACTAAAGTGTTGAACATCACTAGTGAAGGAATAAAAGGAACGCTTTTGCCAATGTTTCGGGGAAAAGGTTCGTTCATGTCGAATGAACATTTTGGTTGTGTCAACTGAAAAATAATGGGAAAAGTAATGGCAACATTGTATAAAGAAGACTCTGATCTCAACTCAACTCTGATAGCAAAATTGAGACTAGTCGGGGTCAAAATCAAAGCCAGCGGTCAAGTTCATTGTCAAATTAAGTGCCAGTCAACAAAAGCATCCCGTCAATCTCATAACAAAGAAGCATTGACACTGAAAAAGCCGGCGAATGGTAAACAGTTAGGCCAATTATGCATGTGCCTACCAATTAAAATAGTTAGGTGCTAAACAGACAGAATGACTATGCAAATTTTATTGAATAAAACATGAATGAAGAAATCAGCTGTTCCTAAATTGACCGTCGTAGCCTAGTTTGTGCCAATCTCCGTAAAATGTCCTTCGATTTGGCGGTCTGCTACAAAATACATAAGCTTAGTTAACATAGCACATTACGATTTACGACGAAACCGGTCTGCCTGCATCGACCGGTGTCTACACTATATCAATTCAGTCACCTCGGAACGAATAACTTTCATACAATATGACTTACCACAAGCTCAGAAACTTTCTACGATCCGAAATATGTAGGTACCTTTTCGGTCGTACTCATAGAATACGGAAGTATAGACAATTATGGCAATTAATCAGTTTTCTTACAATAAAACCAGACGATCCATTATGAAATACTTCGTCGCGAATAAAATTCGATCTTAGTGCTGACCTAGTGTTCACAAAAGTTAAGTCATTAAGTTACAGATGCAATTTTTCCATGTGTGGGTACTTGCATCCCTTGATATACCTGATCGAGTATCCACCACGTGTCGAACGGCTTCCAAGTTCCAGTCCACGGCGCGGTGACCACAGGCAGGCCGGGATTGGTGCAATTTGATACAAGTCACAACGTTTACACCGAATCGCGACCTAAGCGTGGCCACCGCAGTGAACGACCGACCGGCCGGCTAACGGGACTGCGCGCCGCGGATGCTGAGTGCCTGAATAGCGGTCTTCGACGGACGGGCCCGCTTGGATAGGCCGGGACTGGTGCAATATCGCACACAAACCGAATATAGCGCCAGTCACCGCCCAGCCACACGGGCCTCCCGGACAAAGGATGCCGCGGCCGCTCCTGCGCCGCGCCCGGCCCGCGTCCTTCGACGGTTCGTCGCCTCCGTGCGCACGCGCTCGTCCAAATACGTGAATGAATACTTCATTTATAACTTGAAAGTTTGAAGTCACGCACTCGAGTCAAACGGAATGTTACGCGCGTATTTAACAAGAGAAATGTCGCGGACGTGTACTCGTCGCGGCGATCGGCGACCGAATGGCGCGCGGTGCGGGGAGCGACGCGCGCGCAGCTGTCGCGCCGTCTTCCCCCCCGCCCACCGCCGCACCCTGCGCCGGCCCTTTATCGTTCTGGGAAGTGGTTCCTGAACTTCCCGACAATGTTGTCAGCGTAAAAATTTCACACGGCGTATGGGGAAAACGTTTCTACTAATTCTTGAGATTTGAAAGTTGTGATCCTTGACATGTTCCGCGCTTGCAACGTGTCGGCGGCCGCAATGACGCATAGCCAAGCTTTTCGCGTGGTTCGATTCAAAGTTCATGTGGTCAGATTGTCGACTTACTGTTTGTTTTTAACAAATATACTTACGTCTAAGAACAAAAACAATCAACAGCTCACCAGACACACCTTTTCTCATGATAATATTGTCAAGAATTATATCTTCAAAGCGTTTCCGGCATTCAAATAATTAATTTATCGATTTCATCCTAAAAATCATCTCATTTATTCAGATCAAGCCGAAATCGTAGCCTTGAGTGTTTAAATGAAGCTTAATTACCATAAACGGTACAATACATATTAATTTAAGACCACAATCGTTTGAGAAGCCGGTACCTATATTTATTATGTTTCAACTGATTTACATTCGACGTTACCCAAATTACGTACTCGTATAAGTTATTTTTAGAGTCTTGCAACCCCGAGGTTCGACATTCAAACCGTTCATCCCGCGCTACCTGCGAGCCAATACCATAGATTACGTAGCAAACAGAGAGGAACATAAAAAAAAATATGCTCACAGAGATGAACCACGCAAGAACCACGTGGTGAATGATAAAAATAATGGCCCATGTGATAAAATGACGTAATTTTTTCGGTCATTGATTAGCCGTGGTGTGTTGATGATTCGGTTTATTTGGTTATTTTTTATGAATGAACTTGTGACATAATTTACGTAAATTATGTAAAGGTACCTAGGTTAGGATATAAGGTAGTTTTGTTCACCTTTTCTATAGTTAATCATGGTGATGCTGGCTGGTAGGTATACAATAAAATGTGACTCTTTAACCCATGATAGGTAGGTAAAATATCTTCAATCATTTTATTAGGTAAGTAGGTACTTATTTGTAACTTCACAAGTTTTCACCCCTTTCATTGAGCTTTTGATTGATCAAAAGCTCAATAACAATAACATAAAGTACCTAGGTAAGTTTAAATAATAATGCCCAGATAATGCACTAAAAACTTCAATTAAAATGAGTGAGCTAGGCCTAAGCTTTGTAAATAATGTGAGAATCGAACTAACGACCGTGCAGTCAAACAGGCGGACATTCCACCGTTGCGTCATAAAGGCTTGTACAGACTCCCGCGATATCGCGTGCGCGACAGGCAGCGACAAAGAAATTGTGCTACTAGTGTCGAGTCGTCGCGCCCGCGATATTGCACCAGTCTGTACGACCCTTTTATATAGGTACCATTGGATTGGTATCAGGCAGGGTAATCCACGTGCCAGTATGTACCTACGCTTATTATTATGTGGCATTTGTTAATTTGTTATTACGTTAATCACGACAGGCTACTTTTTATTCTGATATTCTCACGGGATCGAGATTTACGCGGGTTAAACCGCGTGGCGCAGCTAGTGATACATAAAGACATCTTCTTTGTTAAATAGCATGGCCTTTTTAGGCGTCGAGAATGAACCAGAATGCATTTTTGAAAAAATAACAATAATTGTTTCTCAAAAGCCGAATTATTGCAATTTATTGTTGTCTTGGTAATATCAAGTTACCTATTTACGGAGAAAACCTTTGGGGGAAGGCACTAGAAACAAAATAATTTCCCTATAAATACACCATAACAATTGGAAGACACTGTCTTACATTGAATTCAATATTATCACAATAACTTGAAAGTAAAAAAAGATGTGAATTAAAAACCTGTTTACATACCGAGGGCGGCACTGAAAATTTCGGGAATCAAGGAAGTGACACAACATTACTATTTAAAAATGTATTTATTGCTTTTCGAAGTATTCTCCGCGAAATTTGACACATTTTTCCATACGATGGAACCAATCATTGAAGCAACCATTCCATTCGGAAGTTGGGGTCTCCAAAATGGCCGTTTTGTAGGCGTCCACAGCTTCTTCAGGTGATGAAAATCTCTGTCCACGCAATTTATTCTTTATTTTAGGGAAAGTATAGAAATCATTAGGGCTTAGGTCGGGACTGTACGGCGGATGGTCTAATAATTCTATGTTTTCTTGCTCTTAAAACTCTTTTGTTCTGTGCGCGGTGTGAGAACTCGCATTGTCGTGATGGAGGATGATGCGCCGTTGCAGTTCTCTTTACGGAGTTCAGAAACGACCTGTGGCAAACAAATGCTAGCATACCATTCTGCATTAACCGTTCTTTGTCCCTCAAGAGGAATAGTCGTAACATGGCCGGTTTTGGAGACAAACGTGGCCACCATTTTTTTTGCAACACTCCGTGAACGAACAATTTTTGTTGGCTTTAACTCATTTTCGAACACCCAAACTCGTGACTGGTTTTTTGTTTCGGGTTCGTACGCGTATATCCAGGATTCGTCACCTGATACAATGTTGTATACAGCATTTGAGGATCCTGCGTGGAATCTTTCGAGAGTTCTGACGCACCAAGTAACGCGAGCCGCTTTATGCTCTTCACAGAGCGAATGCGGTATCCATCGGGAAAACAACTTTTTTACACCTAATTGTTCATGCAAGATTATTTGTATTTGACTCATGCCAATGTCTAAAGTTGCCTGAATTTCGCGGTATGTCACATGTCGATCTTCCTCAATCAGCTTACGCACAGCATCAACGTTTTCTTGGGTGACTGCAGTTTTTGGACGACCTTAACGGGGATCATCACTGAGCTTGAAACGTCCACGTTAAAATTCAGCAAACCAGCGATAAATTGTGCTTTTGGATGGGGCTTCATCACCAAATGCAGAAATCATCCGGTCAACACACTGTTTTTGTGTTAAACCAGTTCGAAAGTCATAATAAATCATCGCTCTTGAATTTTCTCGAGTCAATTCCATTTTCTCAACGACTAAACAAGTTTGACAAAACCTAGTGACAAGACCGAGAATCTTTTTTTAAATAAATAAATGGTATTCGATTTTTAAAACCATGGAGTTTTCAATTAAAAAGATTTTAATATGACAGGAACAGTGGAAATATTCCATTCCCGATACTTTTAGTGCAGCCCTCGTACCTACATATGCTTAATATTATTCCATTTGAAAACATCACCTCCTACCTACTTTATAAAAACACGAAACTGTTATTAAATGGACAAGTATTTATTTACTTTTAAATCATGACAATACTACTAAAAGCACGCCATACTAGGTAGGTACCTATTATTAAAAAAACAAGTTTTGTCAACTTTCTCTAGTGTATGGATTTTTAAACAGAAAATGAATTTTAAAGTTAAACAGCTTCATGATTTTCCGGAAAGAAATAGGTAGGTACCTAATTTATCATTACCTTCAATCAACGCACTAATGCACCATGTCGATAGCTAGGTAGGTACAGTAAGAACCTTAGTATCTACCTTTTTAATCATCTTATCTAAAGATTACCAGATAAACTTTGCTAAAGAGCTCAATAGCCTGGCTTCAGATAAAATGGTATTGATACTTTTGAAGCTCTCACAGTCATCGTCCACAAAGGTCTTAAAAGTCTTAAAACCATAATTCACGCTTCATTGCCGCGTCCGTAAACAATAGCGTCATAGAAGCAGGCAGTAATCTTACAATGGAAATTTTTGTCTATTGCCGAGCAGATTACCTTTAGAATATCTACCTGAATTTACTGAAAAGTACCTAACTTTATTGTTAAAATAGGTACCACCATGGTACCGCCGCCGCCGCGCCGCGCCGCGCGCCGTACCGTATTAGTTTTGTAATCCCCATCCTTTTAGAACACTAGTATTCCTTTTCTGCAATAAAAAAAAGAACAAATATTTTTGCTACGATGCGAATTTTGTTCCATTTTAAAACAAAAGGAAGTAGCTTATGTTTTGCAAAAGGTTAAATGCTGTTCCCGGAAAGAACAATAAACCTTATTTTGTAAGCAATAAGGTTGGTGTATTATTTGTTTGTCGGTAAATAAAGTTGTTAAAAGCTATGGCCTCGCCTCGAACTGTTTCTGAGAAAACATAAAAATGTACGTTTTGGCCGATCGAAATTTTTGTGAAGAACCTACTGAGGCTATTGTTGCCAGCCTCAATGGAGGAGCTAACAGTTTCAAACGATTATAAACGGTGATTTAATTAGTTAATTTGAGAATTGATTGTGAACGAGTTTACCGAGAAAGAAAAAGTCTGTGTGGCGCTTGAGTTTTATTGAAGTGGCGTGGCGACGTAACTACATCATTGACCTACATGTAAGTTAGAACTACTTAGCGTACATGCCAAGTACTTATATTCTACTTGTATTGTACTAACTTACAGTCTATACAAATTACTTTGAGCACACTCTGGGAGCCAATTCTCTGTTCAAAATTACCATGCCGAAAACCTTTGATTATTTTTATGTAAGTAAATAGAGTCAACAGGCCAACTTTGTTATGCTGGTGTGCGTGACAGCTACGTCTTACACTCGCGTCACGTGTTAAAGTGTGAGTGCATTTCGCGGCCAACAGTTGGACGCAATTTTCTTCGACGAGTTCACAGCTTTGACTGTCTATCTAGACCACGGAGCACAACATTCGTGCTCCGTGTTCTAGACATTCGTGCTTTTGGAATAAAAGGATTGCATCGCTCTAACATACATTTCGAGAAAACAGCAAAATACTTCTAAATGGGTTTCACTTGGAAAAGTTAAACCCATTACACAACCTTTTCTGTAGGCTAGTTTAAAAATTATGCAACAGATGGCACTGGGTGTTTGAAATAAATAAAATTTGGAGCAACCTTTTTGCATCATATTATAAATTATGCTCAAATTCTTAGATGGAACCATTTTATTCCAAATGCAAATGCACGATATTAATATATCTTTGCTTAAAACCTCGTTGGTGCAGTGATAATCGTAAGCGCGACGTCTGACTATAGCTGACCCTGTGCTCCTGAGTTTGATCCCCGAGTTGGGCAGAATGTTGTCGGATGTTTCACATTACAAATTTCTCAGTAGCCCAGAATCTAGATTTGCGCTCCAGGTGGTATACCTAGGCAACTGAAGGAACTGAGGGTTTTAGTCAGTAAAAGTCTGACACGCCCTGCCGCTCCGCCCAGAGCGGGAGAAGTTATTTGATAGTTATAAAGTTTAGTTTAACAGAGTTAGTTTTTGACGTTCATAATTGCCATATATGTGCCTATTTGAAATAAATAATTTGACTTTGACTTTGATAATTTCCCAATAAAAAAAAGGTGTTTAAATAACCTATAACATAGAAATATAAAAAACAGACCTATACAATGGCTAAATGCTTGCCCCCTATTAAATAAATGGAATAAATTAACAACACAGGTAGACAAGTACAGCTCGAAGGCGGCTCTGGAATACGCTACCTAATCGCTGTGCAGTACCCCACCCCCCACCCCCCCTGACACGTGTTTTGTTACTGCGCAGCGATTCGCCTCATGTTCCGATCCGCCATAAAGTTTGAATCGGGCTGTAGGTACTGGCGAAATAGTCAATATTTCTGCTTCCCCTTCGTGTAATACAGGCATGATGTTGTTTCTCATCGCAAATAATAACCCTTATTTACTTCCAAAATGAACATCAAGTCTTTTATTCAAATTTGACTGAGAATTTGAATCTGGGGGCTTGTGATTAAGTATTAAACTATTAACGACGACGCTTGCCATGGTTGGTCCGTCCATTTAAATTAGATATAACTTTGTGTCTTACCCATAGATAATATATTTCCATGGTCTTACCCATTATTTTATTTTTTACATGTGTTTAAACTTAGTTTTAATAAATAAATAAATACCTGTGTTATTTCAGGTAGTCTTATTAATTACAATTTCTCCGCGATGCTCAGCTCGCATTCTTTCCCCTGTCATGCGTAGGCGCAAGTCGGGTGGCCGTCAGAAGCGTCACATCAGCGCGATGCGAGTCTAAACATCCTGTACCTTCACGCTATCGACCCGATAGTGAAGGATAGTGTCAGCACATTGCTAGGTTAGATCCAGTTATAGTATTGTAGGTCAGTAGATCTAAGTGTAAGTATTAACTAAACATAACATCACGAGGAGTACCTACTTAAGGCGCTGACAAGAGGCAAATGATAAAAGTAGGCTTGTCTTAAATAAAAAAATTGCCAAATCTATATACGAGTAGTTTGCGGTAGCGGAAAAATATATGATAATTTTGAACTTCTCAGAACGGTGGTCTCGGTACGATGGTTGTTACGAAAACACGTTTAGAAAAAAAAAACTCGATACAAATTAACGGTAAACTAACCCTTTACTTTGAGTTTCAATCGAAAATATCTGTATTAAAAAAAAATTAAAAAATAAAAGATAAAATATCTGTATTAAAAAATATCAACATACGGTTGGTATTTAATTAATAACAAGAACGTCTTATTTGTATGCAGAACTTGGTTGTTTTTTATTTTCGATTACTCAACTCATTTTTGAGAGTAAATAGATATTTCTTCATATTTTGCAAGAAGTTACAAGCGTTGTGTCATCGCGCTTCTCTTTCTTTTGTATGCAGTCTGACAGTGACCGCGGTTTACCTGTCATCAGCGTCTTAAGTAGTAAATCCACAAGTGTAAGTATACTTCTCTGCTAAAGCATTAGGAAGTGGTCAAGAGCGGGGCCCGGTTTAGGACGTCGGCGTCGTCTTAAGTAATTTTGACTGCAAAAACTACAGTTTCTCAGCCTCCTCATCTGTCTAATATTTTCTCAACTATGTTGCGGTGGGCTTCCAGTCTAACCGGATGCAGCTTTAGATCAGTATTTTACATGGAGCAACTGCCTTCTGACCTCCACAACCCAGTTACTGGGTAATACCGAGTAACAAGCTACCCCTTGGTAAGACTGGTTGTCAGACTTTTGGGCTTCTGACGACATGTAACTATTGTCAAAGACCCACCAATGACAGCCGGGACCAACGGCTTAACGTGCTTTCCGAGGCACGGAGGGGTCTTGGTATGTAAAGATGATTACCCAGCCACGAACCAACCGCGGCAAGCGTAGCTTAACCTGATAGATCGACCCCAGAGTCTGTTATTACTTAGCCACGACCCCAAGCATTAACTTAACGACAATACTACTTATTAACTTGTGTTTTTTTTGTATGCATGCACGTGGTCCTGTGACCAATGTGACGCATATTTTCCCTCAACTTGTTCTTTCGTGTTTGTGTTTTTATTTCATTGCGTTATGTTTACCGCAAATAAACGTATTTTCTTTCTATTGGCCGCGACTTACGAGTTGTAGGTCGTAGGTTCGAACCAAGGTAGGCACTTTACTTTGTGTAAATTATTGCATCACTACAGGGGCCCAAGTCTGCTATTTTTATAAATTTAGTCATTCCAACACGATCCCATTGTCATGCCATTGTCATTTTGCTAAAAGTTCGTAATCTGGTAAATTCATAATGGTCGGTCATTGGTCGGTCAATGTTCTCGTAATATAATTGTGTTATAAAACCCATTAGTAGAAATGTCATTCATTTGTCATTATGTACGAGATTATCAATATATGCAATTTCTTTCAATGTAGTGTCAGTGGCCGACCATTGGAAAGTCATAATGACGCCATTATAATAGTAGATTACCAAACTTGTCAAAATCAACAATTACGAAATCAATGATCGACCATTCGGACACTATTGTAATAGCAGACTTGAGGCCCTGCTTTCAAAACGGTGCAGGAAAACATCGTGAGGAAACATCACGTCACACCCTAGAACCAACAATTCGAAAACATGTAACATCTACCAACCCGCACTGGGCCCGCGTGGTGGATTTATAGCCCACGCCCTCTCACAGAGAGGAGGCCTGTGTCCCAGCATTGGGAACATGAGATATGGCTGATTATGAGCTTTTTGGCAGATCTTTCCAGGAGTAGGAAACTTTAAACTGTCTTTCAATTGAGGGGCAATTCCCGTTTATAGTAACTAGTTTTTAGGTTTAAAGAATCTTTATTCTCAATTAAAACATACACAAATGTCACTTACTTGAGAACAATAAATTAATGTTAACAATTTAAAAAGGTTTGACTTCACCTCTATGTACAGTTTCACAAACACGACCCACCCAACGCATTCATTTCTGTGAGGGTGTTTTACTTGCTGTTAAATACTGACCGAGCTGAATTTTGAATGCATTGAGTGAGTGTACATTTCTAATACTTGATGGTAATTTATTATATAGTTGCACTCCTTCGAAAGTAACCATTTTTTTGCCATAATTGGTTCTAGTTTTAGGTAGCACTATTAGGCTCGCTCGTCGTGAGCTTCGTTGGCTGACTTGTCGATATTGAGTTAGTATAATGTTTGTGTGTATTTTTTTGTTAAGCACTTTATTAATGAATATACATGTATTATAGATATAGAGTTGCTTGATGTTCATTAATTTTGTGTCACTATAGATTTTTTTTTGAAGTTGATGTTAAATAGGGATAGTTAAAAAGCATTTTTATTAATTTATTTTGCGATCGTTGAAGTTCTGACAGTTTTGTTTTCGTAGCACTGCCCCAGAGTTCAATCAGATATAGTAGGTGCGGCTTTACTAGTGAGTTATAGATGGTGTATCTTAGAATTCGCGGAATACATCGAACTATGTTGCGCAATTTTTTACCAGCGGCTTCTCCCGCGTGCATGTCATGTGTGAAATTATACCACGGGAACGTACTAAACGGATAAAATGTATCATACGTCATAACCCAGGTCATGTATTAGTTAGGATAGAACGTTTGCATTCTAATCTCAAATTTTCATAATTTTTTAACAAGTTTTTGAACGATGAATAGGTATTATGTCTAGATCATTATAGGATATACACGCTTCGCAAGTGAGCCTTCAAAATATGGCTAATTAGCTACATTTTCTTCGTCTTGTCTCTTTTTCGCTCTCTATAATTACGACATGCCGTCCTACTTCCACGTGTCATCTAATAGTGCGACATTGTGCCGTTTTTGGTGAGTAGGTAACACGTCTATTTTACTTAAAATATCATTGGTCCACATAGTGTCGCGTTGCAAAAGAACTAAAACAAACAGACCAACTTTGTTAAGCTGGTGTGCCTGACAGCTTCGTCTTACACTCGCGCCATATCATTGTGTTATTCTAATGTGCGTGCATTTTGCGGCCAATCGTTGGACGCAATTTTTTTCGACGACTTCACTGTTTTGGCTGTCTATCTAGACATATTTATATATATTTGTTTTTGACATTGATTGTCGCTTAGAAGGGAATTGCGGCTATATTTTGACGGCTTTTAATAATCGGAACTGGCCTTCAGAGTACGCATAAATTCATCTCGAACTTATCTACAAACTTTATTAAAACAAAAACTAAACGCCGAAGAATCTAAACGCAATCACACACGGACAAAAAGTGCATAGCTTCACAAAAGGTGCGTAAAGCTGCCACGCGACTCGTGCGCACAACAGCTGCGTTTGCATCTGCGCCTGCGCACCGCCCCGCTCCCCGCGAGCACACACCCCCGTACACACCTGGCTAGACCTGAGCTGGACAGACGGACAGACAGAGGCATCTTCCCCAGGGTTTTTTAGGTCAGAAATTGTCACATAATTATGGCTGTTGAACAACCCTTTTTAAGAAAAGAGGGTAGTTTTGTAGGAATAATGGTTTTTGTTGTATGGGAGACAGGTGTGTGTGATTGCCGTTCTTAGAAAGTTTTCTTAGTTTTTTTTTGTTTTTAGGGAGGTGTAGGGGTGTAATAGGATTCTCTAGTCACATCTAACGTGGCATAAGAAACTACGATGTCAGGTATTTTCTACTGATTAGATGGAGACGACGCAACGCCAATAATTTAAACGTTGTATGTATATTTAATGAGCTCGAAGGAGATCGTTAATACCAGGTTAAGCTACGCTTGCCGGGGTTGGTCCGTGGATGGGTGACCACCTTTACATACATAGACTCCTCCGTGCCTCGGAAAGCACGTTAAACCGTTGACAGTTGTTACGGGTCGTCAGAAGCTGGGAAGTTTGGCAACCAGTCTTACCAAGGGGTATCGTATTACCCAGTAGCTGGGTTGTGGAGGTCAGATAGGCAGTCGCTCCATGTAAAGTACTGGTATTCAGCTGCATCCAGTTAGACTGGAAGCTCACCCCAACATAGTTGGGAATAGGCTTGGCAGGTTGATTGTTGTATATCTAATGACGTTCCTAGTCTGCAATCTGCATACAGAAATTTAATCACCAAGCGTTATTTCTTCTGACACTTTTTATTTTGTTTTTATTAAGTATGTATCTATGTATTAGTCATCTATTAGTATATACCTACACAAAAACAACAAAAACCATATTTATTTTTATTTTTTATTAACAAATTGTTTGTATAATTATATAAAATCAAATCTAATCATTTATTTGCATAATACATGTTAAAAAACCTTTTTACAAAAAAAAACAACCGACTTCCAAAAAAAACACTACAAAGTGAAAAATAACTTTAATTTCGGAAGTCGGTGTCTTTGGATCTGTATTTTAGTTTTTTTGCCACCGACTTCCGAAATTAAAGTTATTTTTCACTTTGTAGGTAGTGTTTTTTTTTGGAAGTCGGTTGTTTTTTTTTGTAAAAAGTTTTTTATTTTTCACTTTTTAGTGGGTCAGTTTGTAATATCTATGCTCATCACCTTTTACAAAATATTGCATTTCCCGATGCAGGGGCGTTAATTGTTGAGGAGTTCTCCTGGTAAGAACCAGGAGAACTGATGGTGACTTCACCATAATAATATGCATTTTGACGAGCATAAATTGCTTAGCAACCATATTAAAGTGCCTAATCGCAACGGTGAAATACTTATTATTAAGTAGTTCCGGTGGCCATCTGTGGTCTTCATCATCAGTCATTCATCTTCAGTTCCACTTCATCAAATGGTGCTTTTTCACGAGTTATAAAAAATACTCAAATCGCTATAGGTATGTCTATAAAATTTGAGGATTTCGCTCGATTTCCATGAGATCCCCTCATCAGATTCTGATTTGGTGGCAATGGGACCACCTCGGGAGCATACCCTTCCATAGAAAAAAAAAGAATTTTCAAAATCTGTCCACAATTGACGGAGTAATCGGTGAAGGGGGTGAACATACATAAAAAAAAACATACAGCCGAACATATAACCTCCTTTTTGGAAGTCGGTTAAAAATGGTGTTACAGGTATAAAAGGTACATTGTATTATAACCTAATGAGGTGTGCAAATTAATATATTAGGAACTCATCGCAACATTGAATATAAAGAATACATTTTAAATTGAGTTACTTAAAAAAATAGAGTGTCAAAATAAAATAAAAAATACACAAGTCAAATCAAAATTTAAATAATCATTACATTTGTGGTGCCATTTCAGAATAAAATCAGTCATCTTTCATTTAAACAATTATTAATTGAATAATAACATTTTGCAACTAGGAATTCGTGCAAACCTAATTTGAATTGGTCCATTTTGTGTAGGTCTATGATACTTTTAGGCAACTCATTGTATATTATATTTTGGGTGCCATGCCTAGAATGTTTTTATTAAACAACTTCTCTTTCTGTTTTCTTTTTTATATATTTTTGATTTTCGAGTTAGCTATCCCGTATGTTGCACCGACCATATGTTTTGTCTCTGCATTACCCTAAGGTTGACTGGTAGAAAATGCCTCAGGCATTAAGTCCGCCTTTGTACAGTATTTTTAGGGTTCCGTACCTACCTCAAAAGGAAAAACGGAACCCTTATTTATAGGATCACTTAGTTGTCCGTCTGTCTGTCTGTCAAGACCCTTATTCTCAGGAACGCGTGAAGGGATCAAGTTGAAATTAATATCAAATACGTAGTTCTACGGTCTAAGTCAACGCAATAAAAAAATACGGCGATTTATGCGACATATTTTCATACTCGCAAATAAATCAAAACCTAAGTTAGGGTACTTCCCGTTAACCGAGAATCATGAAATTTGGCAAGAAGCAAGGTACACACGGCGACACATCAAGCTATACATTTCCAGTTTACGCTGATCTCGCACTGAACGGAAATCCTATACAATGCGAGATCGGCTTATAATGGAAATGTATAGCTTGATGTGTAGCCGTGTGTACAAGGGACAAGGAAAGGAAAAAGTCCGAAAATCGTTAATTTGTAGTTTTTGCAAATAAAAAACATTTTTTGCGAATACAAACTTACATTTCCAGTTGGAAAATTGACCGTGGCGTATATCGATGTGGGGGAACATGTTTTTCAACTACAATGTTAAGTTTGTTTTTGGGATAAATTCATCCCAAGTACGGAACCCTTCATTGCGCGTGGACACGCACTTGGCCGGTTTTTTTTACTTGTGCATTAAGTTTTGATAAAAAAATACTTAATCAAAAATATATCCAATAGTTGTCAGTTGGTTTATAGGCAAAAGCAATCATATACTATCACTACTATTCACGTAGTTCGATGTTAAGATTTATTTGATAGTTTTAAAATATTCCTCTGCACTCAAATCAAAATCAAAAGTCATTTATTCAAACTAGCCTGAGAATCAGCACTCAGCACTTTTCGAACGTCAAAATTACATATGACAGTCCCCCAGAACGCCTGCTCTTCACTGGTATTGCTAGTACTTAGTAGTACATATTTTCATTTATTGTCGTCTTGTCTTCACATTGTATAATTACTATTTTCTAGTAAGTAGTTATCTTAATAAAAATATACTGTGCTCGTCCGACAACTACTAATATATATTTTCAAATTATAGGCGAGGACGCTGGCACCCTAAAAATAAGTTAAATCTTACTCTGGGTGCCAGAGTTCATCGAAAACACTCTTTTAGTTGTTACGCTGCATAGTTTTTAGTTAAGTATAATATGTTTTTTTTTGTTTTTACTGTTCACGGTACCTACCTACCCATGCTTTGTGTTCTTTAATCATCCCTCCTGGGGTGCGAGTCTATTGGTTACTGAGAATTCCTAATGGAAAAACCCAACGACAGTTTGCCCGTCCCGACCATTCCTCAGTGGCGTTTGCAATTATTAAACCAAGCAATGAGGCTATTCCATTAAAGTGAATCCGCAGCTGTATCGCGCGAAATTCAAAATTTCTTACGTTTTTAGCAATGTGCAGAATTGCAGATTAGTGTCAGCTTGTATCTTGATCAAAATAATATGATTCGCGACTATAACAGATGTGTATAAATTACAGAATTATAATTTATAACTAAATACACACAAAGACATTCAAAGTACAAATCATTTACAAATACAGTAGCATTGCATGCATCTAAATTATAGGTAAGCACAGCATTTAATTAAGACCTCATTATACAATGATAATTAACCAAAAGATGGATAGCAATATAATTATAACTAATATAAATAATGGTTATACTTAAAATTAACTTGAATTAAATTAAATAAGATTGGATTAAATTAAATTGAAATAAATAACAAAATAAAACATAATTAAAAAACACACACAATAAAAGAAAATAAACATTATTGAGCAACAATTTTAAACTTACCGATACTGCCTGAAAATATGTCGAAGTCAAAATCGTGAAAAATGTCGTTACACTTTCTGAGAATATAGGAAAGATAAATATACTCCCCAGAATCATTAATACATCTCTCTAAGTTAGATTTGTTCCCCAATGTCATGATTTCATGAAAAAGTCATTCAATTGAACAAATCTAACTTCTCTATCAGCAGCCCTGAGTCTGGATTAGTGCGCGGTTGATGGCAATAGGCTCGCCCCTCATTACGCTGGCGAAATGAGGGTGTGGGACAGCGTTGCCAGATTTTTTTTCTGGTGAACCGGGATTTTGAAACGGTTTGAGCAAAAAAGCGGGATTCTGTCGTCAAAAGCGGGACATAATAATTTAAAACGTAAATTCAGTTATTTAAAAACATACATAACTGATTATAAAATTTACGTGTATATTTTCTGTTTAAACTCAAATAAAATGATAAAGTAGTAAACTACTTGTCATTTTATTTAGTTTCAAATTAATTAAACAAAAGAAAATAATGAAAATACGTTACTTTACTATACCTACTAATAATTAACTGTCGGGTTTGTTTGGTCTTCAGAGGAATATAAATAAGTAGGTAATACATTACTTACGCATTACTTATTTATTTTTCTATCCCCAAAAAGCGGGACTGAGCCTGTCCCGCGCGGGACATTTAATTTTGGGCAAAAAATCGGGACGTCCCGCCAATATCGGTACGTCTGGCAACCCTGGTGCGGAATAAGTACACTTCTGCCTAACCCTTCAGGAAATACAGGCGTTATGTTATAGAATATTAATAAAAGACACCGTTCAGTATATAAAGAAAAGGATACTAAAATTATTGAAACTGAAACTGAAATCCTTAGAAAATCCATAAACTTATTAAGACGCATGCTCCGCCACTCCGATAAGTGCTTATTTCGTTTTTATTTAGACATCTAAAATAATAATTGATCTAAACTAAAGAAAAAATATCTAGTGGCTGAATAATAAACTATATTTTATTGCAGTGAATATTTATTTTAGACATAAAAGCCAAACAATCTGGTTTGTTTTTATAATAATTAAGTATCCTTAAAAAAAGACATGATTTTCGAATAAAAAATGTATCGAGAGAAAATATTACAATTAGGTACGTAACTGTCTTCAACATGGAAAGAAAAAGATCCAATAAATCATATATATACTAAAGTTTAATTTTGCTTGCATGTGTGACTGTTTCAGAATATACATGCAAATTAACATAAAAATTCCTTATTTTTATGTATTTATATAAATTAAGTATCCTTAAAAAAAGACATGATTTTCGAATAAAAAATGTATCGAGAGAAAATATTACAATTACGTACGTAACTGTCTTCAACATGAAAAGAAAAAGAACCAATAAATCATAATATACTAAAGTTTCATTTTGCTTGTTGTTGTGTTATTGTTGTTCAGAATATTCATGCATATTAACATAAAAATAGGAAGCCTCCTCTTAATGTAGCCTTCTTTTAGTGTCCCCATACTAACATTAAGCTAGGGAGTATTAATGTCAGTGGTACGCATTTATAGGGTTTCCTACACTATCATGGGTACTGTTTGTCGCCTTAGCTATTTATATTTGCAGGACGTCATAAAAGTTGATGGAAGGTAGATAAGGGTTTATTGCGCATGCGACGCGACGAGCCAGTGACCTCTGCCGGACTTAATAAGAGTAAACTTGCATTAATAATAAGAATATGCATTAATCTGAAGTAAATTAACAGAACCTGGTGAAATGTGGGTGTACTATAGGTACCTACAGCTCTGCCCAACCCTTTGAGGAAACAAGGCGTGATAGTGTTATGTTAAATTATTGTTCCATTTGATAGTATCTAAACCTACATACATAAAACTAAATAAAAAAACCGGCCAAGTGCGTGTCGGGCCACGCACAATGAAGGGTTCCGGAGTTGGGATGAATTTATCCCAAAAACAAACTTTACATTGTAGTTGAAAAACATGCTCAATACATCGATTGAGGGCACTAGGTAAGCACGTACGTAAAGGTGTTTCAGCCATGGTGATTCAGCTTTGAAAGTTTAAACAGTCTCAGACCGTCAGATTGTCTAACAAAACTGTTTTTTTTTTCTTTATGCGAACTACTAATAAAACTTTTAAGTTTTTCACGAAATTTGGCAGAAAGTTAGTCTGAAATTAAAAGTTGTAGAAGACAAGTATGTAGGTACATACTTGTCTTGACTCTTGACATGAGGAAAGTTTATATAGACACCGTGGCATTTTAATCGTCTTACAACGGCAGCCCACTTAATGTATCCAATCACTACTAATCATTCATGAAAGTAAAAAAAATATTTATTAATATTTGAATTAAAAAAAAAACTATTTTCATTGTTACGAGCGCGATGCGAGTAGAGCATACAATCCCGAGCATGTTTTTCAATCCCGGGCTTACGGGATTTTTGAAGCCTTTTCCCGGGATCCCGGGCTCATCCCGGGATTAGACTATGTGGTTTCTAATTGGGCTAAAATAAAAAAAAACACGAGTAATTCAAAAAAAATGTCTTTAATGTCTTTGCACAACACAAATCAGAATAAAAATAAGAAAAGAAAAAACACAAACCAAAAAATACTATACTTTTGCAAGAAATTAAAAAACAGCACAAAATAACTATTTAGAATTTCGAAAATATAATCGTAGAAATATCAAAGCATCCAATGTTTGACTTCCGAGCCTGCTTCGTAGTTTATTGCCAACATAAGCAGCAGCTGAAAACGCTCGTTCAGCTTCTACGCTGGTTGGAGGAATAGACAATAGATACTTATATGCTGTTTCTAAGTGATATCCACGAACACCTCCATTTTCGAACAGGCTCATTTCACGTCTAATACTATTTGCCAACCCCAATTCATTTTGTACTTGTACTTCAGGATCTGGGGATTTCATACTCTTGTTAATTTCCAGCTGTAACTTTTCCTTTAATGTCAATTGGGGTTGGGAGGTTTCTGACCTTAGCTCATCATCTGTTTGTGATCCTGACCTTGCTTCTTCTTCCGTGTAATCTCGACTATTAAGTCTTTTAACAATACTCTTTATTTGCTTCCTCACTAAAGCCTGTCTCGGAACTGGAAATAAGTCGTGCCATTCCAAATCCGATAATAACTGATTTTCAACATCCATTCGTGGATTTTGTAAATAATTTAACACGCCAGTTAAATCATCACTTCGTCGTTGCTTTATACGTTCCACTAAGGATGTTTTAATTTTTTTGGCAAGTGCTGAGTTTTTGCTAGACAGTTGCTTTATAAGAAATTTCAAAGCGGCATCAGCTGTGCCTAAATTGGCATCTCGCGGACAGATTGCTTCTACTGTCAATTTAATTGGGGTCAGCACATCAACAATTTTATTTACCAATTCAAAATCAACATCTTCTAAACGAATTGGATGATTGAGATCTATAAGAGCTTTTTGAATGCATGCTTTTAAAAGATAAAATCGCTCCAGCATTGTTAAAAGACTATTCCACCTGGTTTTACAGTCCAAAAGAAGTGACCACACCAGTTTAATTTTCACATATTTTTGAAGTACTGTTTCATTTTTCAATGGAGATCTTTTGAAATACACTACAACTTTGCGGATTTTCTTTATCAGCTCATTAATATTTTCATATTGTGTTAACTCTGGTACGTGTTCTGGCGCAAGATCATTTTGTGATATTACGATTAAACCTGATTCTGGACAGTCTAAGTCTTCTAAATGGTGTTCATCATCGCTGTCGTCCATATAATCAACAGTCACAGCTGGTTCATTTATAGTATCATCTGAGATAGGGCTATCTTGCAAATTATTATGTTTTTCATAAAGCACATCACAGACCGCCAAATTGATACCATGTGCGAGACACAGTTGTTGTTCAGTGCAAATAAGCCGCCCCACCTTTATCATAAAATTCGGTCCATCGGTTACAATAGCCACGATGTCAGTTTCTAGGGAAATGTCAAATTTACTTAGACGCTCTTGCAATATACGAAGACAATTTTCAGCTGTCATACTATCGTAAATAGGAACAAGTCCTAAGTTCCAAAATTTTTTATATGAATGAACGTTGACCGCCATGTATCGTTTATTGGAAGTTGAAGTCCACTCGTCGAAAGAAATACTAAATCTTTCACCTGCACTTTTCAAATGTTTTAATTCTGCAGTTACTTGCTTTCTGATTTTTTCACTGTAATTCATAACACGTTTTCGAACAGTGACGGCTGACTTTGGTAAATCCGTGTATTTTGCTAAGAGCAATTTTCTCAAATCATCTGAGGTTATGAATACACTGAATGGAAATCCATCTAATGCAATCATTCTTGCCAAAATATCATCCAGGCTATCGGCGGCACTTTTAGTAAAATAATTATCTAACTTTCGCTTGGCTGGCGGCGGTGCTATGTTCAGATTTTCAGAATCTTGACTTGTTGAAGCTGATATAACCTTGATGTTATGTTTTGATAACAAATGTGTATGTAATCCCTTAGTTGATCCACCCAAAGTCTTGAGGATGGCTGGGCATCGCTTACATTTAGCACTATTCCCGTCCTTCTCAACTAAATAATAACTCCACACTGACGTCGTATCACTGTCTTTTTTATGTCTAACAAAGTCTCCCGCCATTTGAAATACTTAATTTCAGATAATTGACTTTTAAATTTTAATGACGTAGCCTACGTAACCCGTCGTCACTGACGTAGCCTACGTAACCCGTCACTGACAGAACAATAAATGAAAAAAATAAAACCTGATTTGCATATTTATACTTTCGTACAGGGAATCCCCGACCGACGGGAAATACCCGCAACAATATTATGATATGAGATGATCGGGTGATTCCCCTGTTGGTTCGTTGGGGAAGTACCTTAAAGAGTATTGTATTAAAGTATTCCGAGTGGGGAAGTCCCTTCTAAGTTCTACGACAAACATATTATTAGGACTGTACCTGTGTAGTAAATAGTGGGTACCTACGTATTGTACGAGTTGCTTTTTGTCGTAATGTATTAAAATAATCTAGGCAAGGTTATTTTCAAGGCGCAACGGACTACGGAATACAAACTAGACTTGTTTGTGGCAATCCCGAAAATCCCGAGGTTAGCCAAGTACAGTCCCGGGATTTTCGGGGCCAGAAAACGGTCGGGATCCCGGGATTGTATTCTCTACTCAAGACCCATAAATATGGGTAATTGATTGACAGCAAATAGTTAATATACCTACTCCATATATTTTACATGATTACGGTCTGCAGCTCTACAGCATTTATGATCAGTGATGTTTATGATGCCTGTTGGTCCCAGTCAAGACTCCAGACAATAAGTAAGTCAAGATGGACGGTGTCTTGAGCTAAGTATCTCAAGACGGTATCTTGAGCTAAGTATCTCAAGACCCATAAATATGGGTAATCTCAAGACGGTGTCTTGAGCTAAGTATCTCAAGACGGTGTCTTGAGCTAAGTATCTCAAGACGGTGTCTTGAGCTAAGTATCTCAAGTCGGTGTCTTGAGCTAAGTATCTCAAGATGGTGTCTTGAGCTAACTATCTCAAGACGGTGTCTTGAGCTAAGACCTCCCAACCCCAATTGACATTAAAGGATTACAGCTGGAAATTAACAAGAGTATGAAATCCCCAGATCCTGAAGTACAAGTACAAAATGAATTGGGGTTGGCAAATAGTATTAGACGTGAAATGAGCCTGTTCGAAAATGGAGGAGTTCGTGGATATCATTGTACATATATAATATAATTACCTACAGTACACAGTATATTACTTTTGTATTGACAGCAATAATAATAATGCAATGGCCTGTTGGTCCCAGTCAAGACTCCTGACAATAAGTAAGTCCAGTAAGTCTTCAATAAGTTATTATCTAATCTCTCTAAGTTGCCTAGTGACCTTCTAATGTCACAGTTTTACCCATTACACGTACACAGTACGGGTGATTGGGACATCAATGCTTCACAAGCTAAGTGCTATCTCAAGATACTAGGCATAAAATAATAAATGGTATCTTGAGTTAAGTATCTCAAGATGGTGTCTTGAGCTAAGTATCTCAAGACGGTGTCTTGAGCTAAGTATCTCAAGATGGTGTCTTGAGCTAAGTACCTCAAGACGGTGTCTTGAGCTAAGTATCTCAAGACGGTGTCTTGAGCTAAGTATCTCAAGACGGTGTCTTGAGCTAAGTATCTCAAGACGGTGTCTTGAGCTAAGTATCTCAAGACGGTGTCTTGAGCTAAGTATCTCAAGATGGTGTCTTGAGCTAAGTATCTCAAGACCCATAAATATGGGTAATTGATTGACAGCAAATAGTTAATATCGGCACCTACTCCATATATTTTACATGATTACGGTCTGGAGCTCTACAGCATTTATGATCAGTGATGTTTATAATGCAATGGCCTGTTGGTCCCAGTCAAGACTCCAGACAATAAGTAAGTCCAGTAAGTCTTCAATAAGTTATTATCTAATCTCTCTAAGTTGCCTAATGGCCTTCTAATGTCACAGTTTTACCCATTACCTTTGTACGGGTGATTGGCACATCAATGCTTCACAAGCATTATCTCAAGATACTAGGCATAAAATAATAAATGGTATCTTGAGTTAAGTATCTCAAGATGGTGTCTTGAGCTAAGTATCTCAAGATGGTGTCTTGAGCTAAGTATCTCAAGACGGTGTCTTGAGCTAAGTATCTCAAGACGGTGTCTTGAGCTAAGTATCTCAAGACGGTGTCTTGAGCTAACTATCTCAAGACGGTGTCTTGAGCTAAGTATCTCAAGACCCATAAATATGGGTAATTGATTAACAGCAAATAGTTAATATCGGCACCTACTCCATATATTTAACATGATTATGGTCTGGAGCTCTACAGCATTTACGATCAGTGATGTTTATAATGCAATGACCCCAGTTAAGACTCCAGACAATAAGTAAGTCCAGTAAGTCTTGAATAAGTTATTATCTAATCTCTCTAAGTTGCCTAGTGACCTTCTAATGTCACATCAATGCTTCACAAGCATTATCTCAAGATACTAGGCATAAAATAATAAATGGTATCTTGAGTTAAGTATCTCAAGATGGCGTCTTGAGCTAAGTATCTCAAGATGGTGTCTTGAGCTAAGTATCTCAAGACGGTGTCTTGAGCTAAGTATCTCAAGACGGTGTCTTGAGCTAAGTATCTCAAGACGGTGTCTTGAGCTAAGTATCTCAAGACGGTGTCTTGAGCTAAGTATCTCAAGATGGTGTCTTGAGCTAAGTATCTCAAGATGGTATCTTGAGCTAAGTATCTGAAGACCCATAAATATGGGTAATTGCTAACTTAAAGTTTAAACTTTAAGGGGGATTTGATAAGGCTTTTCAAACTCAATATTAGTAATAATAGCAGAGCAACAATAATTTCATCAATTATCCTCAAAGATTAACTTGAAGCCCATCTCCCATGCTCTTTGAAAGACTGGTGATTTTCATTTATTACACAAAATTAAAACTCTAAAAGCAGGCTTAGCATGATGCTTTCTATTTCTACTCTATTGTAGAATAGAAATCGCTTGTCTATCTTTCTTCGTAGAAAACTGTCAGCTGTCTACACAGAAGCGTAATTTTTATCTACTTTAAAACACTTCTCTACGGTTCTCATGCTAAGCCTATGGAACCAGGAATGGTTGGTTAAGTTTCTTTTAGTACTAACCTAATAAGCAATGTGGAGATATAAATAAGCAGTTTTTATACATGTATAAGATTTTGCAATATCAGGTGGCGATGACAAAGATAGGGTCAAAGTAGGTCTAGCAAAGTCTCCCGCCATTTGAAATACTTAATTTCAGACTTTTAAATTTTAATGACGTAGCCTACGTAACCCGTCGTCACTGACGTAGCCTACGTAACCCGTCACTGACAACAATAAATGAAAAAAATAAAACCTGATTTGCATATTTTTACTTTCGTACAGGGAATCCCCGACCGACGGGAAATACCCCCAACAATATTATGATATGAGATGATCGGGTGATTCCCCTGTTGGTTCGTTGGGGAATTACCTTAAGAGTATTGTATTAAAGTATTCCGAGTGGGGAAGTCCCTTCTAAGTTCTACGACAAACATATTATTAGGACTGTACCTGTGTAGTAAATAGTGGGTACCTACGTATTGTACGAGTTGCTTTTTGTCGTAATGTATTAAAATAATCTAGGCAAGGTTATTTTCAAGGCGCAACGGACTACGGAATACAAACTAGACTTGTTTGTGGCAATCCCGAAAATCCCGAGATTAGCCAAGTAAAGTCCCGGGATTTTCAGGGCCAGAAAACGGTCGGGATCCCGGGATCCTGACCGATTGTATTCTCTAGGTGCGAGCCATGCGTTCTAAGGGCGGGTCGCGGGCGCGGAATGGAGCGCAAGGCTCGCACCGCGCTCATAACAGGGTGTATCAAACTACATCATGCGTCATAATTAATAAAATAAAATAAAAAATGACTAAATGTTAATAATTATTTTCATGAATTTAGAATTAGTAGTCATTGGATACATGAAGTGGGCTGCCGTTAAATGATAAAATGATAAATGATTTTTATTTCTGTAAGTAGGTTTGTACAAACACTTTTACACGTCAATCATATTTTTAAAACTAGATGAGGTCGGCGTTTCCTATTTGACTACTCTGAGAAGAAAGGCCAAAACAAACTCAGAGGTCGCAGTCTCTTTTAAAGTCCAGACATACATAATCTTGGTTAGATCGTTGTAAGACGATTCAAATGCCACGGTGTATAGAAAGAAAGAAGGAAAATACATTTATTTAGCACAGACTAAAAAGGCACACAACACAACATTTATTATACCTACTACAAGTAAAAAAAAAGAATAAAAAAGAAAACAAATAAAAGATATAAAAAATAAAGATTTGCTCTAAAGTGTGACTCACGGCTGCGCTAAATAGGCTCAGTTCAGCAAAAATGCCAGACATCGAGTGCCTGACGCTGGTTTACAACTGGACCTGAATCAGGTATCAATCAAATCAGGCAGTGTTTATCAGGCCACTCCAGCAATCGGAAATACAACAACACTGTTGAGCGAGTCTTGAGTTAAATCCAATGTGACTGGAAATGCTTTAGCAATCAGGTGTATGGATGGATGTGTGCCCTTTTTTTTTCGGACAGGCTCGTAACCCTGGCAGGCATTAGCCCTTTCGGACCCCGTCAATAATGTGGAAGGCCGGTCAAAGCTATTTGTAGATGGCGTGACCATAGCTAGGTCTCCGACCTATACTACATTTTGACATTTCTCCATTTCGTGTTCATTCAATAGTTCATTCATGACTTTGGTTTTACCTATTTCGTTATTTTCAGTGATTTTAATAGTTAAATCAATATACAGGGTCAAATTGAATTAGCTAGCGAAACTCCGCAGACGTGATGGGTATCGATATCTAAACACAAAAAAATAATAATGAAAAAGTTTTTTTTTGGAGCAATGACCCCTGGTAGTATTGTTACTGGAAGTAAGAGTTGAGAAAATTTGTTTATTTTTATTTTTTTTGTAGTTATTTATATCGCGTCTTTTAAGTTTACACAAAAATACTTAACTGATTTTTTAAACTGATATTTCAAGTGACTATAATACTAATAGGGATGACGCTCGCAAAAAAAAATCTTTAAGTTAATTTATTTTTTGTTTTATCATGTTTCGATATCGATACCGATAATGTGTGCGGAGTTTCGCTAACTAATTTAATTTAACCATGTATATTCGACATGGAAAGTGTCAGAATTTAAAACATTCATTATTTCTTACTTATTACCTCGTAATCACTTTGTTTACGAACCTCAAACTCTGTTTAATTACAATTTTTTCTCTACAAATAGCTATAGCCACAATTTTCAAATTACTAGTCTTTCGGAAAATTATGGACTCAAATAATAATAAATAAAAAAAGCAAATAATAATGGAGCATTTAGGAACACAACCATGAATAATTTTCGCAAAAATAAAATAAAAACACCTCTCGTCTTGTAAAACAAGCTAATAATAGCTTGTTTTGGGAACTAGCTACGAGAGTGCCATTTGATGTTTGATATATTTTCCTCAATATTTTTTTTGCTAACAACCAAAGGCCCTTCTAACTTATTAATCTTAAGAGCTGTTCTCGAACTCTTCAGGTGACGTAAACATTTCTTTCTCAGCTTAATGACGTTCCAAGTGCACACTTTTAAGTGCACTCATATGGTACCTTGTGGCACTTCACGTACCTGGGTACGTAAATGTTTCAATAAACAAATTGAATAGCGAAACTTATTTATGGTCAAAAACAGAGGGGCGATTCCCGTATTTTTTAGAACGTCCGCATTCTAATCTCAGTCTCGATCTGAGAAAAAACCTTTACAACCTTTGACGCCTTCACATTTCTGACATTGATTGTGGCTGAGAAGAGATTGAAAGTTGACTGTGAACGTGGAGAGTCCCCTGCGAGACGACCAAACACTTATGTGTAATAAATTCGTGAAGTTTATCTCCGCGTGATAGGTATACGTTTATTCAAAACAAAAACGTTTGTTTAAATTGTTTACATGTCGGTCATGATTTAAAACAATGCAAATCCAACTTTGTTTGTCGTTCATGTCATAAACGACATCATACATTACTTCATTTCGAACAAATTCTCACAGTTTATCAGTTATTGAAGTAAGGAGTATTGATAATTCCGTTTCACTTCCTGTGAACGAAACGACAGAGACAGCGGCCTCTCGCGAGCGCGGCGAGACGGGAGGTTGCCTATTTGAAATAAATAATTTGACTTTGACTTTGACTTTGAGAAACGAAACCCTTATAGGATCACTTCGTTGTCTGTCTGTCTGTCAAGGCCCATTTTCTCAGGAACGGGTGGAGGTAACAAGTTTAAATTCATATCAAATACGTACGTCTATGGTCCCTTGGAGCTCTAAAAAAATCAAGCTTCTAAGTCAACGCAATAAAAAAATACGGCTATTAATGCGACATAGAGGACAATTCTGTTACCTCATGTACCAACATTATACCTACCTAAGTGTACAAATAAATAAATTTGAATTTGAATAATTTTGATACACGCAAATAAATCAACCCCTATAGGGTAGGTACTTCCCGTTGACCTAGAATCATGACATTTGGCAAGAAGCAAGATCTCACAGCACAAGTAAAGGAAAAAGCACGAAAATCGTTCATTTGTAGTTTTATTAGATACAAAAAATCTTTTTTTTGCGATTACGAACTTACATTTGCAGTTGGAGAATTGACCGTGACGTATATCGATGTAAGGGGGAACATGTTTTTCAACTACAATGTTAAGTTTGTTATTGGATAAATTCATACCAACTACAGAACCCTTCATTGTGAGTGGCCGGTTTTTTTAAGTACTACAATTGTCCATCTGCCGATCTCTTTTGAAAAATCTCACCGTGAAATATTCTAAGGTGAAGTGAAGCTGTCAGTCCGCATGATGCTAGCATTTACTTAAACCTGTGGACTTGCCATAGATACAAAATTAGCGTGACTAATATGGAGTCATTTTAATAGGTAACATTTGACGTCTGTCAGTTTAGTAAAAGCAAATCGTAAAATTACTCGTATCGGTCATTATTACAATAAATATGTAATCGTAATTGAAAACATTGTGCAGTTCTAACAAAACGAAAAAATATATTATTTTATGCTCGCCGTTACCAGGTTTACAAGGTTACGTTGTTGAATTTTGATGAATTTTCAAATGTCACCTAATAAAATGACTCCATATTACGTTCAAAAATCGAGCACGTAAAATGGCCGCCTTTCGTAGGGTTGTTAGTGTTGTTACTGCGAGTGCGAGCGTGAAAGCAAGCAACCGTTTGACAGCACATCATAGAGTTTTGTACCACAAAACTTGGCAATAGACATGGCGACCTGTCACGCATTTAAAACATGGTTTTGACGTCACACAAAAGTATTGCCAAATTCAGTCCTTAACAAACATTTACATGTCTCTCTTTTCGTAGGTAGCTCTTGATTAGTTACTCGTAGAAAGACAGAAAACGCTTTATGACATGTCTGTGTCGATATGATAGATATTTGATTAACTATTCATCATATACTTAAGAATTGCCAAGCTTAAGTGGCAGTGGGCAGGGCACATTCCTCGCAGAACTGATGGCCGATGGGGCGAAAGGTTCTGGAGTGGCGATCGCGTACCGGAAGACGAGCGTTGGAAGGCCTCCTATTACGTGGACCGATGACCTTGTGAAGGCTGCAGGTATTCGCTGGATGCGGGAAGCACAGAACCGGTCGAAGTGGCGGTGCTTGCGGGAGGCCTATGTCCAGCAGTGGACGTCTTTCGGCTGAAATGATGATGATGATATACTATATATTAGAATATGCCATCTCCATAGTATTCGTACCTCAATGGATGCTAAGGATTGACATGACACTGTTGACAACTTCTTTTACCTACTTTTTCACTTTATTCACGTATTCAACTTTATTTCCATACTATTAAGTTCAGGTCAGGTGCGCAGTACTCGCAACCGGCGTGCGTGTATGACCAGATGTATGAACGTAGGCGAAGCAAAAGGAGTATGTAAGGAGCGTAGCAGGTGGCATTCTATAGTTTCTGCCTACCCCCATGGGAAGAAGGCGTGAGTTTATGTATGTATGTATGTGTGTATTAAGTTATATTTTTATTCGTCGCCTAAAAATACCATGCCATGCCGTGCCGCCACTATGGGCGCCGGGCCTAATAAGACTGCAGAGGCCTATTTCGAAAGCTCTGATGGTTTGGTCATGTTGAGTGGATGAAAGAACAAAAGGTATTAACAAAGCAGAGGTGAATGGAAACGCCGGGAGGTGACGCCCTAGGAGGACATAATAGTAACCTAACTGGTGATGTTCTTCAGAAAGGTCAGGTGCGTAGTAAAAGGAGTATGTAAGGAGCGTAGCAGGTGGCGTTCTATAGTTTCTGCCTACCCCCATGGGTAGAAGGCGTGCGTTTATGTATACAAATGAATCGATCGCGTACCCAAGCAGGCCGCTGCAAACATAATCTGTGGAAGATTCAATTCTCCTGCATTGCACTCGCATTGAATTTTGGGTGAAGACTGTGTCCCATCTGCAGTGTTCCAAATTGTCCGTTTATCTGCACCCCTTTTTTTTGGGTGGGAAATTATCAAATAACTTCTCCCGCTCTGGGCGGAGCGGGGGCGTGTCAGACTTTTACTGACTAAACCCACCCGTGTTCCTTCAGTCGCCTGTGTGCCAGGGCCACGATATCCCTTTCGGACAAACTCGCAACCCTGGCAGGATGTGCGTAGCATTAGCATCTTTCCTCTTTCTGTGGGAGTGATTTCGTGAAAATGGACGGAAGTCTGTAACAGGAAGTGACAGCTTGAGCATGGAATAAGTAAGTAGTTTTACCTGCACCCCTAACGATCTGAACAACGCCCCTGCAGCCGCAATAAATGTGGCCACCTTCTGGAAACGAAAAGAAGAAGAATTAATAGAATGCAACTTGATTACTTGAAAGAAACATAAGTCTACTCCAACTGACCGCGCTTTCATGTCATCATCTGCCTAGACTTTTCCCAACTATGTTGGGGTCGGCTTGCAGTCTAACCGGATGCAGCTGAATATCAGTATTTTACATGAAGCGACTGCCTATCTAACCTCGACAGCCCAGTTACTACCAAGAGGTATTGTTTTATACCCCTTGGTAGCAGTTCCGGCTGTTATTTGTAGATTCTTAGTATTCTCGGCTGTTAAAGCCCGAAACCAGTCTTACTCCTTAGTAAGACTGGTTGTCAGACTTTCGGGCTTCTGACGACCCGTAAAAACTGTCAAAGATCTACAAATTACAGCCAGCACCAATGGTTTAACCTACTTTCCGAGGCACGGGGGGGTCTTGGTGTGTAACGATGGTCACCCATCCACGGACCAACCGCGGCAAACTAGCTTAATCTGATCGATCGACCCATGCGGCTGTTTCTACTTAGCTACGAGCCCAAAAATTCATGGCATTCATGGTGTATATATAACGAAATTAAAAGGAAAACTATCACAGCTAAGTAGGCTTTACATATTAACGAGTAATCATTGATATATATAAAATATATCAATGCGAGTAATACACTACGAGTACACCACACGCGGTATACTTACATTTTCAGTTGGAATGTATGGGAGAACATGTTTTTCAACTAAAATGTTAAGTTTGTTTTTGGGATAAATTCGTCCCAAATTATTTTCTACAGTCTGTAGCGTCCTAGCGTCCCTCTGTCGGGTAACAGCTTAACCTAACCTTTTCTACACACTTCTGTCCTCTGCCATTGTAGGCCAATCCTTTAGGAGTCCGATAGAAGTCGAGTTCATCACTCCAATAAAACTTTTTTAGGTTAGACTAGCTGCAGCTACCCGCGGCTTTGCCAGCGTGGACCCTAATTCTTTTTCTAAGAATAAAAGCCTACTCCTTATAACATTAGCTATCTGCCAGTGAAAATCCCGTCTAAATCGGTCCAGCCGGTTCGAAGATTAGCCGGAACAAACAGACAGACACACAACACTTTTTAAAATTTGTTTTTTTGTTATACGTACCGTATAAACTTTCGTATGCATTAAAAAGCTGTTATTTTGACCTTACAGACACTTCAATTTTATTTATGTGTATGTGTAGATTTAAAAAAATACCCAGGTAAGAAAGTACCTACGATCAACACATTACCTACCCATCAATGTATCACAGTGTGCCGCACACATGCGCGAGCGCATGCTGCCCGTGCGCCCTGCAGCTGCCGAGCCAGCTGTCTGCCAACCTGTCGCTACTCGCTGATGATGCCACGACTGATTTTACTGTAATATTTATATCGCCGATTTATTTTATTTACTTTTAGATTTTATTTGAATGATTATGAATGACTTTTATGACTACTAAGTAGTCCTAAAAGCAATGCAATGTAAGTTTGTGTGCAATGCAACATGTTCTTCCATTTACAAGTTTTTCAACTACAATGTTAAGTTTGTCTGTGGGATAAAAAACATGGTAGTTGTCATATTCATTGTACGGAACCCTGACCACGCGAGTTCAACTCGCACTTGTCCGGTTTTTTAATATTTGTTAGGATTATGAATGACAAGCTGGCCCGATGGGATATCTCATCGGCAACTTCCATACAAATCATGGGTCACACCCGTCTGGCAACGCTCCCGTTTGACAACGCTACATACAGGGTTTTTGGAAGCTAGGTGAAAAGCTTTAAGAGGGCTCTTCCCGGTCCATCTATTGTCAACGCGAGCATGGTTGAAAAGTTTGTTGTTTCGTTCAGCGTACTGCGCAAGTGAGAACAACTAACAAGCAAGTGAGAACGTGATAACATTGAACGAAAAATAGTGTGCGGAATTTTTATAAAACTTGTTCCAGGAAATACGTGTTTTTGCGTAAGCCTTTCAAGTTTGTGAAATAAATTTATGTCATTTAGAATCTCCATTACATGTGCAAGTAAACCTTGCACATGTAATGGAGATTCTAAACGATGTTTTCTTTACTTTTTTATGAGTACATTATGAACTGCCAAAGTTGAGGTAAAATTTGTGCAAAAATGCAGATTTTTGCAGGCTTATACTGAATTCGTTTATCCAAATTTAATTTTTTGCTTGCATAGAAACCTATATATAGTGCACAAGATACCTATTCGTTCAAATGTTTAAAGAAAGATGTGTTAAAAAGCCATAATCACGTACGAGCGTTTGTATGAAAAGTATGACGGGTTAGTCGCTGTTAAGGGGGTGAAGTTGACATAATTTGGAGCATTTTAAGCATGTTTTTAAAAAGGTTTGAATGATTGAAGCTATTTTATTTTTCAAATTTTAAAAGTATTCTACGATTTCAAAAGTGTCTAGTATTTTTTACAATAACACAGATGCTTGGGACTTGGTTTATTAGATTAGATGCAAATCAGATTAACGACGAAAAATAACATATCAGCTTTAGGTGAAATTTAATTGAAAAATTTAATTAAAAAATTAGTTAATTGCCAACAGTGCCCACTGTTGGCAATTAACTAAACAATAGCAGATAAAAAAAACGTAGTTCGTCTAAGACATGTATGGCTCAAAATGCTCTAAGTGGAGCCAGCTATCAACCCCTTAAGGCTATGCACCCAGCTTCGTAACACCCTGTATACTTACCTATAGCGATGTATCGCGTGCACCAGGTACAGTCAATATGTTAAGTCTAATTTTTAAGGAATGTAAATATTTGTTTGAATGAAATAAGTTTTTTTTTTGTAGTGTATTTCGTTATGTAGGTAAATAATATAACTAGTAGTTATTTAAACTGAGCAAAGCGAAATCAACATCATACGTTACTACAATATATTAGGTTGGGGAAAAAGTCTTTTCGCATTATAGTATGTATGAACTTGTAATAAAATCTCTTTGGCTAGACTATTTGTATCTGGCTGGTTTTGGTATCATTTAAATTTTAAATAATTCCAAATTCAAATTAGGAAAATGTGTGATTTTCATTTGTTTTTCGTACTGTCAAGATGAGTGAATCTAATGAAGAAATTCGATACATTTTAAAATTTTACTACAAAAAAAGTAAAAATACAACGCAAGCCGCGAAAAAAATTTGCGATGTTTATGGACCTAGTGCAGTGTCTGTGAGAGTAGCACAAAGTGATTCTTTATTACGACGTAATGAAACCGAACCATTTTTGAAGAAGCTGATAACTGGTGATGAAAAGTGGATCACGTACGACAAGAACGTGCGAAAAAGGTCGTGGTCAAAGGCCGGTCAGGCTTCACAGACTGTGGCGAAACCCGGGTTAACTCGCAACAAGGTGATTCAATGCTGTCTGTGTGGTGGGATTGGAAGGGCATTATTCATTATGAGCTGTTACCACCAGGCAGGACCATCGATTCTGAACTCTACTGCGAACAACTGATGAGATTAAAGCAAGAAGTTGAGAGAAAGCGGCCGGAATTAATCAACAGAAGGGGTGTGGTTTTTCATCATGATAACGCTAGACCTCGCACATCTTTAGCCACTCAGCAAAAATTAAGAGAGTTTGGCTGGGAGGTGTTAATGCATCCGCCGTATAGTCCTGACCTTCAGGTTTCCACCTGTTTCGGTCTCTTCAGAATTCTTTAGGCAGTGTCAGGTTAACATCACGAGAGGACTGCCAAAACCACTTGTCGCAAAATGTTTTGAATTTTCTTAAAAAATGCGAAGACACTTTTTCCCCAATAGAATATTTTTGTTAATTAATTACAAATGTGTCTATCTTTTTGTGACTATAAAAACAAACAATGAAGTAAATAAAATAAAAAGTTGAAAATATAATATTAGAACTGATTATGGAAAAATCAGGAAATGCAATACAATAATTTGGTACACTAAATATTAATTCTAAACGTGGGATTTAAAAAAAAAAAAAAACAAAAAATCAACAGAGTAATAGGTAAATGAAGTAGAAGTTATTTCAACTATACATAGCAAAATCAACAAAATATATAATACAATTTGGAACTAAATATAATATAACAATCACTAACGATAAGCCCTACTCTGAACCATCTTGTACTTTTGCTGTTCTTTCGTTAGAAATATTTACCTGTGATTCTTAAAAATATTGTCATTTAGATAGGTTACTTGTATTCTAACTTTCTAAGCAATAAATTCGGCACACTAGAACTTTTTACTCTGATTGTACAGACGCCAGCATATCAAGCTACAACAGTCAAATTTCTATAATAGATTTTCAACTTTATCGCTACAGCTTACGGTTCAAGGTTGATTGGGAGAATTTGACAGTTTCGGGTAGCTTGACCTGCTGGCGTCTGTACTTTAACGTGTATGTAATATCTAGAAACATAACCAATGTATATTGGGGCGCGACCCCCTCGCTCTTGTTTCATGTTTATTATTGTATTTAGTACCTATATTTTGTTTTTATATAAATAAGTGTATGCTTTATGTAAGTATTGTATACATGTAAATGGTACACCACTGACTACCTGCATTATTGTCTCTCCTCCTCCCTTTAATCCATCCAAAGGTTACACACATACATACATAATCTGCCTATAATGTTCCCACTGCTGGGACACAGGCCTTTTCTTTCTGTGAGAGAGAATGGGCCGTAATCCACCACGCGGGTCCAGTGCGGGTTGGTGGATGTCACATGTCTTCGAATTTTTAGTTCTAGGACAGTGGTTCTCAAACTTTTATGGAGACGGAACCCTTTTCGAAAACGAAATATTTGACGGAGCCCTAAAGTAATCAAAAATGGTTTTATGTGTATTCTTCATTAATAATCATATTACTTGACATTAAAATTTACATATTTTTTTACTTTTGTTGAAATATTTAGATTGATATTATGTTACTCAGGTACCAGAGTAAAATAAAATATAGTAGGTAGACACTCCTTTAGTATTGTTTTTTTATTCTGACCAGTATTTTTGCGGAACCCCCACAGAGGCTTTGCGGAACCCTAGGGTTCCGCGGAACACACTTTGAGTATGGCTGTTCTAGGACATGCCGGTTTCCTCACGATGTTTTCCTTCGCCGAAAAAAGGTTTATCCAAAGGTTGTCTGTGAAAAATTGCTTTTAGCGATATAAGAACGTCCATTGTGTCACCCTATGTAAACAACATTTATATCTGTAACTTTTATGGTAATACCTACATAATAAAGAGTATTCTATTTTTTTTCATAATGATGAGTACAATGACCCCCTAAGAGGCTGTGCGTTAATTCCGGGACATGTTTCGAAATCCAGATGCGACGCGACACTAGTAGCACAATTTTATTGCTATGAAAACTTTATGGAAAGTGTCGCACTGCCTGTCGCGCACGCGGTATCGCGCCAGTCTGCACGAGCCTTTAGGCTGTGCGTTGTCTGTAATTGAATTAATGTATTTAAGATTTTTATTAAATAGAGTATTATGAGTGGTTTTATTTTTACTGTTAAATGCGGTGGGAATGTGGGATACAGGTTTTATAGATGGACCGGTTTTATGAGACCGACAGCTCGCTCGTTTTTTTTCATTTCAATATCGATTAATGAAATATAAAAGTCGAGCGAGTCTTACAGTAGTCGCAAAATGTGTAACATCTGACATCTCACCTTGGTAATAAGCAACTGAGCAGCGACAGAAATTAACATCAAAACTTTATAAAAGCAAAATACTAAAAAGAGCACTGTTAAGAACTGTTCCGTGTGGTGCTGGACGTAAAGAATAACATCATTCTATTTCTTCCCGTGGGTGTCGTAAAAGGCGACTAAGGGACTTACTAGAGAATGGGCAGCAGCGTTCTCTATGCATTTTCACACCATTCTGCATGCCATCGCAAACCCGCCTGCCAAGCGTGGCGATTATGGCAACCTCCCCTTTATGTCCAGCAGTGGACGACGAGTATTCAAATTATTCATTACTAGTGGTCACCCACTGGTTAAAATTCGACCCTCTACTTACAATATTGTATATAGTACTTACTAATTCCATGAGTAGGTATACTAATGCCATGCTATTACAAATTATACTTACTAATCCCATGCTATTAAAAAGTACTTACTTATTCCATGTTCAAGCTCACTTCCTGTTACAGACTTCCGTCCCTTTTCACGAAATCACTCACACAGAAAGAGGAAAGTTGATAATGCTACGCATATCCTGCCAGGGTTGCGAGTTTGTCTGAAAGGGGTATCGTGGACCTGGCACATAGGCAACGGAAGGAACACAGGTGGGTTTTAGTCAGTAAAAGTTGAATCTGACACGCCCAGAGCGGGAGAAGTTATTCGATAATTTCCAAAAAAAAAAACAAATTAAGCACATACGACATTCTTTGGCTCTGTATGAGAAAAGGCTTTACTGTTTGCTCTGCAGTGAAATAATAACAACATCACACCCGTACACCCTAAAGAGGCCGGTAGAGATGTATCAATATGAGGTCATGTCTGATTTTACTCTAACATTTAAATTGGCCTCATAATTTAGACATTGGAATTGTAGATGTTACTTAAATGTTCATTCTGAGTGCGTTTTACTGAAGTATTATTATGAGTAGTCGGTACGGGTAGAAAGGATCGTGCTGACTGGCGCGATATCGCCAGCGCGACAGGCAGCGCGATACGTTCCATGAAGTTTTCATGGAAATCGTGCTATTAGTGTCGCGTCGCGCCTGTCTGCGGGAGCCTTCAAGGTTTAAGCTGGCTTCCCACGGAGCGTCTTATTGCGGACGGACGCGGACCAGCCCGCACCGAACGCACGAAGCACCATGGAAAGAGTATCGTCCGTCAGTCCGTGGTAGCGCGACACGATTTGAGACTAGTCAGTAACTTCAAAGGTGCGGTGCGAGCTCTCTTTACGAGTTCTCTTCCACCTTGCATTTTGAAATGACAATGGCTTCGGATCTAGAGAAAATACGTTTATTTACGATAAACATAAAGCGTGGAAAAAAATTAACAAATACGAAGGAACAAGTTGGGGGAAAAAATGCGTTACATCCACGCAATATGGCCGACACCTAGCATATTGCTGCGACCCTATGCGAGACAGCCCCAGCGCTGGTAGGCGCCGGGCGCTGGGGGTGGTGAATGGAAAAAAAAACAAGTTTGATTTAAACCATGATTTTTATTAAGAAAATCATTTGATTTAAATCAATCAGCCCTGTTGTTAAGTACTTGGTACTTGTTGACGGGCCTGCACTGTAACTTGAAAACATTTTAAAAGCCCATTATTTTTTAAAAGAGTAAAACCGTGAAGTTTCTTGCCGGCTCTTCTCCATAGGAAAGGACCAATTGGAACCGTGCACCTAGCTTCTGACGTTTCATAAGTGCCCATGTAGGTATAAGTGAAATAAAATATTTTGATTTTGATCTCAAGACCCACACAGACTGACACACATCGTTTGAAGAACCTTGGTGTGCGGTGCGTGGCTGTCCATGTTCGTCGGCCGTGCGGACTGGTCCCGCTCCCGCGTCCGTCCGGGCGTCCGCAATTCACGCACCGTGGGAAGCCGCCTTTCAGTTGTTTAGGTTCAAAAGGCTACTAATGAATGATAATTCAATTTATTATGTCAACTATGGAAATTAAATATACTTTACTAATAAACAAGCTAACACTAAAATATATTATGTGCAATTGCTAGGGATGGGCCGAAATTCGTTTCAGATTCGGTTTAACCGAACTTTCAAATGCCGAACATACGATGCAATTTTTTTTTTTAATAACTCGGCTGTTTTGACTATAATAATAAAACTAAACCAATAAAATAAAATTATAAGCATGTATTAATTCTGTAAGTAGTGGTTATATAAGGTGTATGTTCATACACGAAATCTCTTAAGGGGTCATTATGAACAACTTTTACTATGGGAACAAACCTGAAATAGCTGAAAAAAATATATAGGTATATATAATCATAATCATATGCATAACTCGTGACTCGATCGATCAATCGAGTCGACCGGTTGAATCTCTTTTTAGGGTTCCGTACCCAAAGTGTAAAACGGGAACCCTATTACTAAGGCTCCGCTGTCTGTCTGTCTCTCTGTCCGTCGACGATGACGAAGACGTATCATGTCATCGTCTATCGAATACAGACATTTCTCCAATAGGAACGCTTTGAGTCTTAAATTAATGAGCTCTTGTAAATGATAGTTTTTAAGTCCATGAGTACACTAATTCCATGCTATTAAAAAGTATCTACATATTCCATGCTCAAGCTGTCACTTTCTGTTACACACTTCCGTCCCTTTTCACGAAATCAGTCCCACAGAAAGCAAGAGAAAACATGTTGCACACCAAAAACTAATTCAACATAATGTTTTTAAGACAGTTGTGAAACCAATAAAAAATTTGCACAATTGATTTAATAACCAAAATGTAATTAAAAATGTATAGTAGGTATTTATTATTTATTATTATATATATATATATTATATAGGTACCTACTGCTCCTAAGTTGCGAGCTAATCAAGTTTGGACAAGTATGTTAAAATTTTCAAAAAAACTAGGTACTTTTTAAAGCTGAAGAAACTAATAATACCTAACTGGTTTATTGGAAAATAACCAAAAATCTAACCACTTTCTTAAAATTATTGATTTTTAAAAGCTGTTTATGAAGTCATTAAACCAAAACGCATTTATAATAATCGCATATTAATTGACAAAAATAAACAATATTTCTAAAAGGTTTTTCCTGTAGTTATTTGGAATATCGACAGATTATCATAAATAATGATAAACTTCATTTTAAATTGCATCATTTATTTTATTCAATGACCTTTTTCTATCATGCTGAAATAAATTAATGATAACAATAATGTTATTCTGAATCTACTAAAAAATTACCTACTGTTAAATACATATAATCAATCTGGGTTTCATAGTGTTACTGCCTACTTATTACTGTTAAACCAACCATGTTTACATACAAGTGGATTATCTATTTCTAAGTTAATGTTATTTAAAAATTCAAATTTAAATGTTTATTGCATGTGTGTTAGTATGTCGGGTACCACAATCTAACAATTCTAACACAATATGAAAAGTAGCTTTGTTGAAAATTAATTGTAAGTAAGTACGTCATACATCACAATTTGAAAATAGGATATATTCAGTTATCATTAGAAAAGTAAAATCAATTTAAATAAATAATATCACAATTTAGTGATTTATTATGTCATAACAAATTGTACCATTAAAAAAATAAATTAAATTATACCATTACCTATTCAGTTAATTTGAAGTACTTCCCTACTTAAATATATAACATAACAATAATTGGCATCATTCAAAATTCAATAAAATTAAGAAATAAATGATAATAATAATGTCACACATTAAAATAATATTAAAAATTCAAATCAAATGGAACAAAAGTCAAACAAAAATGATTAAAATAAATGTCTAAAAATAGTGACAGTCATCCCATTTTGATGTCATCATTAAAAAAAAAACATTCAATGTTTAATAGCATTTTATCGACCAGGTAGTTTTCTGAGCCGTTTACTAAATATTTTATAATTTTGTTTCATTTTTATGTTGTTAGGTATTTTATTATATATTTTAGGACTTGTGCCGTGTAATTTTAGCCTAGATTTTGGTACTACGAGCGTGTTTTCAAATCGTAAAAGCAGTGCATATCAGCGAGGTTGGTCTGTAATTTTATTTGGTACTGCTTACCCTATAAATATGTTCACGTTTTGGAAAATCAATAACATTTTGTATATATCACGTATTCTAAGATCATCTGTATCCCCCGAAGGGATAGGCAGAGGTGTACCTATGCACTAGAACTTTTAAAATCAGCTGCAGTAAAATGACACTTCATAATGTCATTTCGTCAATAACTTCAAACATTATTAACGAAATGTCCGACTATAGTACCTTACCGTACCACATTTCGCTTGCTATTACTGTCAAATTCCAGATGGTAAACCCCAATAAAATTTTACTCGACCCGGAAATCGAACCCAGGAGTACCAGGACCACACAAGCTCAGCAGTGGCGCTTGCGACCACTAGACCAATGAGGTAGCCGGGGCGAATGGAAAATGTCACGCGCAAGCAGCCAATAATTTATAATCTTTATTCTGTGATACGCCATTTCAAAGTTTAAAGATGGCCAACTCATCCATGGATTTAGGTTATTGACAAACTTCTACCAAAAAGCTTATTTCTTTTCACCCAATAAATGTCAATCTAGGCGTCAAAAAGTCGGAGCGAGAGTGCATGGGAGGCCGTCACCTCCTTCTGCGAAGCAGTTATGCTAGCGAAGGAGGAGGCGGAACGCGTGAGGGTGAGACAAGGTTCGCGCCCTCATGCCCCTAGTCGCCGCAGGAGACGCCCCGGGCGTCGGGAGTCGCAAGCCGATTTCCGGCCACCGTAGGCGCGGGCCTGCGGACGGTGAGCGATGGGTAGCTCGCCGTCCGATAAGGACCAGGCCCGGGTCGACGGCGCGTTGTGTTCCACGCGCGCCTCAAAGAGATGTCAGCACAAACTGACGGGGTCCGTTAGGACCAATGCCTGCCGGGGTTGCGAGTTTGTCCGAAAGGGATATCGTGGCCCTGGCACACAGGCAACGGAAGGAACACGGGTGGGTTTTAGTCAGTAAAAGTCTGACACGCCCTCCCGCTCCGCCCAGAGCGGGAGAAGTTATTTGATGATTTCCCACCCAAAAAAAAAAAAAAAGGCGTCAAAAAGTGACTCAGGGATCCAGGTTTTTGATTAATGATATCGGACGCTACAGAACCTGCCAGCGATAACTTAAAGCTATTATTTACAATTTTTATAAATTCAGTCATTCCAACACGATCCCCTTGTCATGCCATTGTCATTTTGCTAAAAGTTCGTAATCTGGTAAATTCATAATGGTTGATCATTTTCTTTGCAATTTCTTTCAATGTAGTGTCAGGGGCCGACCATTGGAAAGTCATAATGACGCCATTATAATAGTAGATTACCAAACTTGTCAAAATCAACAATTATGAAATCAATGATCGACCATTCTGACACTATTGTAATAGCAGACCCAGTGGCCCAGGGGCCCAAGTCTGCTATTTTTATAAATTCAGTCATTCCAACACGATCCCATTGTCATGCCATTGTCATTTTGCTAAAAGTTCGTAATCTGGTAAATTCATAATGGTCGATCATTGGTCGGTCAATATTCTCGTAATATAATTGTGTTATTATAATGGCATTGTCGTATTGCCATTATTATAAAACCCATTAGTAGAAATGTCATTCATTTGTCATTATGTACGAGATTACCAATATAAGCAATTTCTTTCAATGTAGTGTCAGTGGCCGACCATTGGAAAGTCATAATGACGCCATTATAATAGTAGATTACCAAAGTTGTCAAAATCAAAAATTATGAAATCAATGATCGACCATTCTGACACTATTGCAATAGCAGACTTGAGGCCCAGGCTGTGTGCAACATCTGCCTTGTAATCAGTAATGACAGATTGTAAGCGCATCGCTGATCTCGTAGTGACTTAAATATTGTATGTGTGAGTAGATAATCGATACTTCCATACAATCCATGCTTCCATACTAATATTATAAACTAGCAGCGCCCCGCGGTTTCACCCGCATAAGTTTCGATCCCGTGGGAATATCGGGATAAAAACTACTTCCTATCTGTTAAAGGCTCTTACAAACACACGCGATATCGCGGGCGCGACATGCACCGACAAAGGAATTGTCTTTGTCGGTGCCTGTCGCGCCCGCGATATCGCGTGAGTGTGTAAGAGCCTTAATCCTGGTTATAAACTATATCTGTGTGCCATATTTCATATAAATCAGTTCAGTAGTTTTTGCGTGAAAGCGTAACAAACATCCATCCATCCTCACAATCTTTCGCATTTATTATTACTAGCTGCGTCCCGCGGTTTCACCCGCGTAAGTCTCGATCCCGTGGGAATATCGGGAAAAAAATAGCCTATAATCCAGGGTGTCAGCTACCTCCATACAAAATTTTATCAAAATTGGTTCAGCCGTTTGAGCGTGAAGAAGTAACAAGCACACATAATACATGCATGCATGTTTAGTTTAATTTTGTAAATTTTGATGTTCAAAAGTGCCTTATAACTTAGTGCCTATTTGAAATTAATCATTTTGACTTATGTACTTAATTGAAAGTAAATAAATAAATCTACATAAACAATTATATCTATTATTATGGCACACCTGCTGAGCGAGGGATCCTTGGGTTCGATTCATGGGTCGCGCAAAATGCTACCGGGTTTCTCCATTACGAAACTCTCTAGGCACGCCCTCTTTCATATGGGACATACACGATTCTGGCGAAATTTAAGTTTATTATTTACTTAAAGGCTTCTACAGACTGGTGCGATATTGCGGGCGCGACAACGGTCGCGCTGCCTGTCGCGCCCGCGATATCGCACCTGTTTGTTTATTTTTTATCGCACCACCTTAATGCCATAGGTTTTTCTTCAAGTCAAGCTTTGGGTGACGCAGAGACAAACGTCGGTGCAATAACTTAAAATTTGGGAATAAATGGGGTTATCGCATTATCAGAGCAAAAGCCTCAACAAATAATATATGTGCTTCATGGCTGAAATTAAATCGTTTATGAAATCTCCCCCTTTATTTTTATAGGTAAGTATTTATGTTACTTGTTAGGGATTTGCCGAACGTGGTTTGAAACAAATACGAACTTCGGCCGAACATTCGGTAAAAATACAATGTTCGGCCGAACATTCGGTAAAAATAAAAAGTTCGGCCGTACAACGGTTATTTTCACTAGGAAATGTATAGATAACGGAGAATCCTCGGTGTTTTGGCACTATAACCTGCCCTTAGTAAATTTTAAATACCAGTTAGACCTTCTTTAGATAATAAGTCAAGATCCTCACAAGCTTATTTTAAATGACTCACCAAGACTGGCAAATACCTATAATAAAAACTGTTTAGCCATGTGTGTTCGTTTATATTATTAAATTCCATGTGATTTAAAAACTTTAGATCTTAGATTGTTTCAAAAAAATCTACTGAAATTGTTAAACACCAATATTTTTTACAGTATGAAAGAACTTACTTGCGGGAAACATTTTGTAATGTAACCTGTAATAATTGCATGTTATATTATAAGCAAAACATGTACTATATGCTCTATATTGTCTTTTTAAAACAACTTTATACACCATTTATAATAAGTATAAGCAAATAAATATTATTTCTATGTCTATTAAAGGTAATAAATAAGATTTCATATGACACTTTTGGCTGATGGTGATAATAATAAATAAATAAAATAAGTTTATTGACACATTGACATAAGTTTATTGACACATTGACACAAAATACCCTTTTAAACAATTCCAACACATTTCACAACTTACATTTGATTTTGGGAAAAGGCTGCACAAATAGTGAAAACCCCAAAAAAATGATGAAATAAGATTTCATTTAACACTTTTATAAACATTAAAAATTGTTTTAGGGCGATAAAAATTTCAATTTTTAAATGTCAAAATTCTGATAATGAAGACAACCAAGAAACCATGTCATTTTTAAATAATATAAGGTGTATCTATTCATACTGTCAAAGCGCCATTTGTATAATCCTCAAATATAACTTAGCTGACGATTGAAAAATCGGCCTTATAGTTTATGGTGGTAATTTACAAAGGTAGGCTTGACCTGCCCCCACCGAGTGTGTCTCCACGTTGTCGTCGTGGTGGGGCTTGCGGGTCTCAATGATCTTGGGGGCTTTGCCGGTAGAGCCACTCATGCCGGAAGGCCTCAAGTGAGAGACCTGACTAAGAGAGACATGGGGCGGAGTCAATGTCATCTGACTTCCGCGAGGGGCGCGCCGTCTGAGGACTTCAACAGTTGTTGGTGTTCTGGACGGCGCGCGTTTCTCTCCTCATCGTTGGAGAGTGGGAAGAGTGGTTCACCTCTAGTACGTGTCTGCTCATCAGACATGACTGAGGTGAAGGAGTGGTCTGGGGACCCCACCCCATAAAAAAGGCAAAGCTGTGTTCAGCAAAAATATGGAAGCGAGTCATAAAAACAAACTACCCCAGGAGGGTACCTGCTGCTCCGCAGTAGGAGAATCCCTCACCGAGCAGAGCTCGGTCAGTCCCTCGTATTCTGGGGGGGACAATGAACGCCCAATATCCAATTCGGATTTTTACCCGTCCTTCGGGGACGCATTGAGCCAGGGTGGCTCACCTACCGGTGTTGAGGAGTCGCTGGGTTCTATTCCCAGTACGTCCTCGGCACCGAAACAAAACGCACAAAGAGTGCCAAAGGCGCGAGCACAATTTGTGCGCCCGGCTACTCCGGTTGCCGTAGAGGAAGGGAGTGATGCAGGGTCGGAGTCCGACGATGCATCTGGCGCGAAGGGCTCTTTTAAGAGCCCGGAGCTCGTGGAGGTGGGGGCTGCAAAGTTCCTCAAAAAGAAGCGCTCCAAGCCAGGGGACGGCCAGGGGTCGTCCTCTGATGGGGGGCTGAACTCGGGCCGGAGGAAAATTGGCCGGCGGGGCGGGGTCCAAGGACGGGGTGGGGGCAGAGGGCTCACCACCCAGGATGCCAGCCAGCGAGCCAGCGAGCCCAGGCGAGCTAGCCCAGCCGAGCCGGCCCAGGGAGCCGAGAGGCTGCCAATGGAGGGGCCCTCTGACACCTCAGGTGGTGAGCCGGACGCCGCTGGCGGCTCCAAGGCGGAGCGAGTCGCCAGCAGCTTTGAGCAGGTCGTGGTAGCAGCGATCAGGGGTGTGGCCTTGAAGAGGATACAAGCCTCCAAAGACAAGGTCGTACCCGCTGCTACGGCCTCCATTATGGCGGCAGCGAGGGCCCTTCAGGCCGGGCTTACGTCGGACGAAATGTCCGAGATGCGGGCGGAGGTCGGCCGCCTGACAGCCGCTATGGAGCTTCTCCGAAAGGAGAACGAGGAGCTCCGAGCGGACCTGGCCCGGCTTCGAAAAGCTGGCCCTCCGGAGGTGCCGCATGGAGCGGTGCAGCAAGGGCAGGGTGTGCCCTTGCCGGCGGAGGACCGGGTTTTGTCCCTGGTGCGGCAAGAGCTGGCTGCCTTCAACAGCCGGTTCTCCGTACTTGAGGGCATTGTCTTGCGCCCCCCGCTAGCGGCGAGCAGACCGGCCACCTTTGCGGCCACCGTGGCTGCCGCGGCCAAGCCTGCGGCCAAGCCTGCGGCCAAACCTGCGGCCAAGCCTGCAGCCAAGCCCACGCCTCTGGCCAAATCGGCCAGATTGGCGCAGCCTAAGCCCAAGAAGGACGGGACGGCTGCACAGGTGGCGGTGACTCAGAAGGCAAGGGCCCCAGCCACTGCGGCAGGACGGTCGCCCCCCCCCCAGCCTTCTAATTCCTCTCCGGCCGACGCCGAATGGCAAGTAGCCGGGGAGAAAAAGAAGGCGGCTAAGGCCAAAAAGGCGGCCAATAAAAAGGAGAGGCGGCAACGGCGCAAGAAGCGAAGCGCCGCGGCTAGGCTCCGCGCCCCAAAGTCCGCAGCTGTAGTGATCACACTACAGCCGGAAGCGGAGAAGAAGGGCGTGACCTACCGTGAGGTGCTCGCTAAGGCGTGGGCGGCAGTGAACCTGGAGGAGATCGGCGTCGCCGATGGCTTCCGAATGAAGGTCACTGCGACGGGGGCCCGGATGCTGGAGATCCCCGGGGCGGCCAGCGGCCCTACCGCTGACGCCCTTGCCGAAAGGCTCAGGGCGTCCTTAAACGCGGAAGAGGCCCGGGTGTCCAGGCCTACTAAGTGCGCTGACATGCGCATTTTGGGCCTGGATGACTGCGTGACGGCGGAAGAAGTTGTGGCCGCCGTGGCTAGGACTGGAGGGTGCTCTGCCGAGCAGGTGAGGGCGGGCACCATCCGTCCTGATAACACGGGTATGCAAACCGTTACGGTGAGCTGCCCCGTGTCGGCGGCCCAAAAGATAGCCGGGGAGGGCCGAAGGCTCCGGGTGGGCTGGGTATCCGCGCAGGTTAAACTGCTGGAACCCAGACCTCTGAGGTGCTTCCGCTGCCGGGTGGGTAACCACGTGGGAGCATGTTGCACCTCGGAGGTGGACCGCAGCGATCACTGTTTCCGCTGTGGTCAGCCCGGTCACAAGGCCGGTTCTTGTAATGCCACGCCGCACTGTTTTGCTTGTGCGGCGGCTGGCAAGCCGGCCGATCACCGGGCTGGGGGCAAGGCCTGCGCTCCCCCCCCCAAACCCAGGGGCAGAGGCAAGCCCTCCGCCACCGCCGTCACCGCCGCAGCCGCCACTATCGCCGCCGCCGTTGCCGCCACCACCGTCGTCGCTGCCGCCGCTACCACCGCGGCAGGGCCTTCACAGGGGGCCCAGGAGGGGGCTGAAATGGAGTGCCAATAAATGGCCCCATTACGTCTCCTCCAGGCGAACATCAACCACTGCGCCGCCGCTCAGGATCTCTTGCTCCAGAGCATGGCGCAGTGGACGATTAACATCGCCGTGGTCGCTGAGCCGTACTTTGTCCCGCCCAGGGACGACTGGGTGGAGGACCTGAGCGGCTCAGTGACCATTATTTCATCGGCCGCCGCCGGTACCCCGTCCCTTGAGGCCGTCAAGAGGGGAGGGGGTTGCGTGGCAGCACGGTTCGGGGAGATTGTCGTGGTGGGAGTATACTTCTCCCCGAACCGAACTCTCGCCGAGTTCCACAACTCCCTTGGGGAGTTAAGAATCGTCGTCGTCGGGTACCATCCCCTCCCAGTGATCGTCCTCGGGGACTTCAATGCCAAGAACGTGGCTTGGGGTTCCCGGTATACGGACACACGGGGCAGGATGGTGGAGGACTGGGCTCTGGAGACAGGCCTGGTCGTCCTAAACCGGGGTTCTGTCCCCACGTGTGTGCGGATGCGGGGTGAATCAGTGGTGGACATCTCGTTCGCCAGCCCCGCTCTGTCACCGCGTGTCATCGACTGGCGCGTCATGAAGGGGGTGGAGACCTATTCCGATCACCGGTACATCCGGTTTGACGTCTCCGCCCAGACCTCGGGCGCGCCGGTCCGACAGACCCCGAGTGGTCCGCGGTGGGCGCTGAAGCAGCTGGACCGGGAGCTTCTCCTGGAAGCCACGATCGTGCAGGCCTGGGTGTCATCACCGGACAGGCCTGCCGACATCAATGACGAGGCGGAGTGGTTCCGGGAGGCCATGTCCGAAATATGTGACGTGGCAATGCCCCGGGTCCAGCCCGGACGTGCCCGGCGCCAGGTGTACTGGTGGTCGCGTGAGCTGACCGCTTTACGCGAGGCGTGCGTTGCTGCGCGCCACCGGTACTCCAGGCACCGCAGGCTCCGTGTCCGCCCTCCGGATACGGAAGCCATTCAGGCGGAGCTATACGAGGGGTACAGAGCAGCGAAGACTGCCCTCCGAGCAGAGATCCAGCGGGCCAGAGGACTGGCCCGCGAGGAGACGCTGGAGACTCTCAACAGAGACCCGTGGGGACGCCCCTACAAATGGGTGCGAGATAAACTCCGCCCATGGGCTCCCCCGCTGACGCAGAGTCTCCGGCCCCAGCTCGTGGAGGACGCGGTGAGCGCTCTGTTCCCTTCGTGAGGGGAACATACTCCCCCGCCCATGGCTCCGCCTCCTGCGGTGCCAGATGCGGACCACACCGACGACGACGATGCTCCAGAGGTGACCGAGGTAGATCTGAGAGTAGGCTACTCTGAGAGTAGGTACGTAGGCTGAATGCCAAGAATACCGCCCCAGGACCCGATGGCTTGCCTGGAAAAGCCTGGGTTCTGGCTTTAGAGGCTCTCGGGCCTCGACTAAGGGGGCTCCTAAGCGCATGCTTGGAGAGGGGCCAGTTTCCACTTCGTTGGAAGACGGGGAAACTGGTCCTCATAAAGAAACCAGGGCGCCCGGCGGACTCTCCGTCCGCTTACCGGCCCATCGTGCTGCTCGACGAGGTGGGCAAGCTCTTTGAAAGAGTAATTGCAGACCGCCTTGTCGGGCGGCTGATGCGGGTGGGGCCGGATTTGGCGGAGAGCCAGTTTGGTTTCCGTAAGGGGCGCTCTACGGTGGATGCCATCATGCGCGTTCGAGCCCTCACGACGGGGGATGCTATTGCCCGGGGTGGGGTCGTCTTGGCGGTGTCTCTTGACATCGCCAATGCCTTCAATACCCTGCCCTGGAGTTGCATTAGGGAGGCACTTCGGTATCACCGGATGCCGACCTACCTCTGTCGTGTGGTCGAGGCCTATTTGACGGACAGGGCCGTCATCTACCCCGGTCACCACGGAGAGTGGAACCGGCGAGAGATGTCGTGCGGTGTCCCACAGGGATCGGTCCTGGGGCCGCATCTGTGGGACATCGGGTACGACTGGGTGCTGCGCGCCGACCTCCCTAGTGGCGTCAGCGTAGTCTGCTACGCTGACGACACGCTAGTCCTGGCACAAGGGAGTTCGCATCAGGCGGCGGCCGAACTGGCGGCACGTGGGGTTGCGACAATCGTCGATAGGATCCGGCAATTGGGACTCGAGGTGGCATTGCACAAGTCCGAGGCCATGTGTTTTTATGGTCCTCGGAACGCGCCACTGTCGGGTTCCCAGATAACGGCGGGAGGGGTTTACATCGGCGTCGAGTCGACGATGAAGTACCTGGGACTCGTCCTCGATAGCCGGTGGAACTTCGTGGAGCATTTTCGACGTTTGGCTCCCAGACTGGAGCGGGCCGGGGCTGCTTTGAAGCGGCTCCTGCCCAATCTAGGGGGTCCAAACGCCTCCTGCCGGAGGCTCTACGCGGGGATCGTGCGGTCCATGGCCCTTTACGGGGCACCGGTGTGGGCGCGTTCTCTGAGGCTGCGACCAGCGCAGCGGTTGAACGCGTCCCAAAGGGTCATGGCCATCAGGATGGTACGGGGATACCGCACGGTCTCCCGTGAGGCGGCGAGCCTCCTTGCCGGATTGCCGCCATGGGATCTGGAGGCGAAAGTCCTCGCGCACATTTGGGTGTGGCGCGAAGAGGCGAAACTCCGGGGCATAACTCCGCTGCCGCAAGAAATTGCGGCACAGCGGACGGAGCTCCGGAGGGATCTCATGGCGACATGGAGAGTGCGATTGTCGCAACCCAGCGCTGGGCACGCCACAATTGTGGCGATAAGTCCCCTCTTTGAGGAGTGGCTGGAGAGGCGCCACGGCGTCCTCACCTTCCGCCTGACGCAGGTCCTCACCGGACATGGATGTTTCGGGAGGTTCCTGTTTAGGATTAGGCGGGAGGAAACGCCCGGGTGTCACCACTGTGTGGATCGCCCGGAGGACACGGTGGAGCATACGGTGGAGGTCTGCCCAGCTTGGGCGGAGCACCGCCGTGTCCTCACGGAGGCGATCGGCGGCGGCGATCTCTCGCGTCCGGGCCTGGTTCAGGCCATGGTTCGGAGCGAGAGTGCATGGGAGGCCGTCACCTCCTTCTGCGAAGCAGTTATGCTAGCGAAGGAGGAGGCGGAACGCGTGAGGGTGAGACAAGGTTCACGCCCTCATGCCCCTAGTCGCCGCAGGAGACGCCCCAGGCGTCGGGAGTCGCTAGCCGATTTCCGGCCACCGTAGGCGCGGGCCTGCGGACGGTGAGCGATGGGTAGCTCGCCGTCCGATAAGGACCAGGCCCGGGTCGACGGCGCGTTGTGTTCCACGCGCGCCTCAAAGAGATGTCAGCACAAACTGACGGGGTCCGTTAGGACCAATGCCTGCCGGGGTTGCGAGTTTGTCCGAAAGGGATATCGTGGCCCTGGCACACAGGCAACGGAAGGAACACGGGTGGGTTTTAGTCAGTAAAAGTCTGACACGCCCTCCCGCTCCGCCCAGAGCGGGAGAAGTTATTTGATGATTTCCCACCCAAAAAAAAAAAAAAAAAAGGCTTGACCTGCAAATTGCAAAAAACTTAGGAAAATTTGAAATTTGCGGGCTACCTTAGCGCATCCCCCTTAAACCGGCATTGACAGGGTTAAAAACTATGACCTAATCATAACTTTCTCACTGTATCCAAATACCATAGCGTTTGGAATTTTTTCCTCATTTCCCAGCAGTAGTGTTGACTGCCAGTGATATAAGCTCGCACGTGGGTTGGTCGGGTAACGGTCGGCCCGAATACGACCGGTCTTAGCCGACCCGCGCCGAAGCACAGGCGAAGAGGTGAGCTTCGTTCGGATAACTTCGTAGCATAGTTTTGGAGTCGGCAGAGTGTTCGGATTTTGAATGTTTGAGACATTTTTGATTGGCGATTAAATTGTTTTTGGAATCAAGTTAGAAGTCATTTTAGGGAAGAATGTCAAAAGTGCTCAAAAGAAGAACGGCAGAGTTCGTACCGCATACTTTTTTTGTTTTGCTATAGAATTTATACCACTTATTAAAGCAAGTAACACATTTATTTTCATGAAAGTGAACTTTTTAGAACTTCGGATTAATTAATAATATCAATGAAAAGATTTTAATAATTAAACGTAATAAAATCGTAAACTAGACGCAGTTATGTTTTTAGAAGTTGCCTTATGTAAAATAACATAAATATCGAAATGATAATTAATTATTTAGAAATAGAATAACATTAAATATAATTAAACACTTATATATTATACCTACGAATGCGTACCTAATTGTTACATCAAATCATAATAGTTAACGATATAATGATAGGAATGATTTTCGTCATCAATATTATTTTTGTTCATACGGAAATTATTTATTGACAGGTACAGAAAATGCGTCTGAGCAATTTAGCGAATTATCTGGCCGTTTTTACGTTGAGTTGAGTATCTGCTCCTCCGTACTCTATCTCTTGATAGTACTTTCGTGGAAAGGACGCTTTATACTCAAAACCCAATCAGAATTTAATCATTATCAAACTGTTGCAGTCCGCTGCTGGACATATTATAGACAATTATTTCCTAATGCACCCCTCACTGAGTAGGTACGATTCTCATCTAAATTTTCCTACTTAATGGTAAGTTAAACCCTACAAAGATAGCGACAAGCAATCTAGAACATTTACTTTATCACCAAAACAATGTTTATGTACCTTTAAGTAACAATCTACATTGGTACACTAGTACATAACCTTAAAAAATAAAACTCGTTATAACTTTTACGTCCCAACTTCTAAAAATCTGAGAATTTAAAAAGGGCTTGTCTATCTTAATAACTACCAATTAAAACAAGAAATATTCCAAAACACGAAATTTTATTAGCGGTACGAGGTTTGAAATCGAACCTTTCCTTGTATTCAACGTCAGTTAAAAAGAATACCTGGGGGTCTACTCCGAAGCGTTAAACCGAAGTATCGGCTGAATGTTCGGCCGTTGCTTAACTACGGCTAACTACGGCTGACTACGGCGAAAGAAAAAAAAAACGACAGTCAAAGAAATAAGCCAAAGTCAAAAAAAGTCGGGTATGGATTTAAAGTCAAAAATGGAAACTAGGGAAGTTATAAAAAAGCCGAACATTCGGCCGATACTTCGGTTTAACGCTTCGGAGTAGACCCCCAGCTGTCTTCCGCCAGCGATGTAAGTGTTATGAAGGAAATAGCTTATTTAATAGCTTTTAATGTAGGGCAAGCTCCCAAGCTGTTGTTTGACTTTAATTATTATTATATGATAAACTTTTACCGCCCGACGTTCGTGAATGTAACGATTCGTAGATTATTTATAACAAGCAGGTAGCTGTTTTTAAAATGACTTTTATGATTTAAGTGGATATAATTGCTTTACGATTCTGAAGCTATGAACTTATGGAACACTAGCTGTTGCCCGTGAACTGTTTTGCAATCCAGGATAAAAAAGTAGCCTATGTCCTTCTCCAGGTTCCAGGCTACCTACCTGTCAAATTTCATCGAAATCCGTTCAGCCGTTTTAGCGTGAAAGCGTAACAAACAAACAAAATAAACACACTTTCGCATTTATAATATTACTAGCTGCACCCCGCGGTTTCAACCGCGTAAGTCTCGATCCCGTGGGAATATCGGGATAAAAAGTAGCTTCTATGTTAATCCAGGGTTTTAGTTTTTGTTACAGTTGTAATGGCAATGTTGTCATTTGGTTTAAATATGTAGGTTTTTATTTTTATTATTTTAGTAATATTTTATATAGATTCTTTTTACTTTGTGAATTTGAGAACGTTGTAGGCCTAATAGACTGTAGCTTTGTAAACCATCTTCTATTTTGTTAAGTACTTGGTACTTGTTGACGGGCCTACAATCTCCTCCCATACCTATTAACACTGTAACTTGAAAACATTGTAAATGCCCACATTTTTTAAAAGAGTAACCGTGAAGTTTCTTGCCGGGTCTTCTCCATAGGAAACGACCAATTGGAACCGTGCACCTAGCTTCTGACGTTTCATAAGTGCCCATGTAGGTTTATGTGAAATAAAATATTTTGATTTTTGAGGGTGTCCAGCTACCTCCAAACAAAATTTTATCAAAATTGGTCTAGCCGTTTGAGCGTGAAGAAGTAACAAACACACACACACACTCACAAACTTTCGCCTTTATAATATTTGTGTGAAGTTAGGATGGCGGGTGATGTTGCCTTGTAATGTTGATGTTTTATAATTTTTAGTTTATTCACCCTTAATAGAATAACCCACGAATAATCTAATAACACTTTGCCTGATCTGAAGATTGAACCCAGGAGCCCATGCTTAGCAGTTGTGCTTCCGGCCGGTAGACCAACGAGCAACGAGGCAGCCAATAGGGTATTTGAATGCTATCAAAAATATATATGAACTAGCTGCGCCCCGCAGTTTCACCCGCGTAAGTCTCGATCCCGTAGAAATATCGGGATAAAAAGTAGCCTATATGTTAATCCAGGGTGTCAGCTAACTCCATACTAAACTATATCAAAATTGGTCCAGCCGTTAGAGCGTGAAGAAGTAACAAACATATATACACACACTCACAAACTGTCACCTTTATAATATTAGTGTGATTAATGCTTATTTTTATAGGTGTTACTAAAAAAGATGATTTGTGAAAAAATGCAAAAGTTACACGCTTTTGAAATTATTTATTTATTCCTTGACACGCAAAACGATCATTGTACTGAATGGCGCGAAGTTACTATGGCGTTCCTGTGTTGTAAGTTCTACTTGTGACGTCAGATCGCAGCAGTGCAGTGCTTTTTTTTTGGGCGGGAAGTTGTCAAATAATAACTTCTCGCTCTGGGCGAAGCGGACTTTTACTGACTAAAACCCACCCGTGTTCCTTCAGATGCCTGTGTGCCAGGGCCACGATGTCCCTTTCGGACAAACTCCCAACCCTGGCAGGAGCAGTGCAGTGCTGTCTACAATAGACTTTAAAACGCATATACAATTTAGCCATTTTTTGAGATATTCAAAAGAAAATTTTTACTGTGGCTTATTTTTTTGTTGGTTTCAAAAAATCTAAATAAAAAAAGACAGTCAAGTAGGTACCCTATTTTAGTCATACGTATTTTCAAATAGCACCGATAAACCCGACATGTTTTCATGAGCGAGGGTGGTTGAATGGTTCTTTCGTTTTTCAGACTACTTTTATAGTAAACTATATTTATAGTACGTGTCAAACTTGATGGCGGCTCTGAAGTGCGCAACTCACTGCGCAGTACCCCACCCCTCACCCCCGCTGACACGTGAATTCGTTACTGCGCAGAGACTTGCCTCATGTTCCGAGCCGCCATAAAGTTTGAATCGGGCTGTACCAGTTGTCCGCGACGAGTGCGACTTGCTTCTTTTATACTCTGTGTATGTGAGAACGTTAGGGGGGGGGGGGGGGGTCGTGTAGGTTAAGAGGAGGCTCCCTATTTTTATGTTAATTTGCATGAATATTCTGAAACAGTCACATATACAAGCAAAATTAAACTTTAGTACCTATATGATTTATTGGATCTTTTTCTTTCGATGAAGACAGTTACGTAATTGTAATATTTTCTCTCAATAAATATTTTATTCGAAAATCTTGTCTTTTTCTTAAAAAAGCTCAGCGTGAGGCAGTACCTCCACACTCCTGCAATGGCGGCGTGACTCAAGACCATATACCCTCTTCTTTGCTCACTCCCAGACATCACCTAGCTTCCATAGCCTTTAACTTATGTCAGAACATTTCCTCTCCTAAACAGAATTACGTCCTCCTGTACCTGATCATCCTAAGACGCTATAGCCCCGTCCTCGTTCCTGTCCTGCTACCGGCTGCTGATCCTGTTTCCCGTTCCTGTCTCCGAACATCCCAAGCAGCTAAAAACCTGAAGACTGGAACTCCTTCTGTATAACTTTGTATTTTTAATTTTTACTTGTGACCTACGACTGGCCCTCCGGCCAATCGTAACGTTATCAAATATTATGATTTAATTCCGACTTCGTCCTCGTGTTTTAACATAGGATAACACGAGAATAGGCAGGTGATCATTTAGGGGCATGCGCTAAGGTAGCCCCTCATTAGAATCAGCAATACAACTAACTCTCTCTCTCTTCGTAGAATCCTATTGAATGACTATTTCATGAAATTTGAATAGTCTTAGGATTCTATGAACTTTGACGGCAGTCGGCTATTAAAATTTAAAATACATTTATTACAGGTACCACGTAACCCATATTAGAAAACATCTTTAAATTATTCAATAATAAACACAAAATCACACATAAATACAAATGAAGGTACAAATACATCAACAGACAAATTAGATAAATAACACACAAATTATTCAACAATAAACACAAAAAAATCAGCAGTGGACGTCTTTTGGCTGAAATGATGAAACACAAAATCACACATAAGTAAATACAAACGAATAAATACAAAATATATACCTACATTAACACACAAATTAGATAAATCACACACAAATTAGATAAATCAATTAGAATATTAGAGTGTAGCTTTCAATCAGTGAAAGATTGCGAGCTACGCTTAGATATTTGTAATCGTATCAGTACATCAGAGATTAAGTACCTTTTCCAAACATATTATAAACTAGCTGCTGCCCGTGACATCGCGCGCGTGTTTTTTTCTAAAATAAAAGTAGCCTAAGTTTCTCCTTATAACATCAGCTATCAGTGACAGTCCCATACAAATCGGTCCAGCAGTTTTGGAGATTAGCTGGAACAAACAGACAGACATAAAATTTTTAAAAATTGTTTTTTTTTTTGTTATACCTACTTGTCGGTACCGTAGGTATATTATTATACTTTCATAATAAGCATTTACTAAAAACTTGTTACTTTGACATGAAAAACTAACACTTCACTTTTATACAGGGTCAAATTAAATTAGCTAGCGAAACTATGCAGGCGTGATTAGTATTGATAAAATAAAAATTATAAAGATATTATAATTTTTTGGGGGGTCAACGACCGCTGATAGTGTTGTAACTTAAAGTATAAGGTAACAAGATCTGTTGTCTTTTGTTTTATCGTGTTTACATATCGATACTCATCACGTGTGAGAAGATTACACACGAAAAAAAAACTGACCAGTTATTTCAAGTGACTACACTAATTGCAGTCGATGACTCCACAAAAAAATCATCATATTAATTTATTTTTTGTTTTATCATGCTTAGATATCGATACCCATCACATTTGCGGAGTTTCGCTAGCAAAGGCTAAGCAGATGATGATAAGAAACAGAAACAACGTTTTTAGGGTCCCGTAGTCAACAATGGAACACTTATAGTTTCACCATGTCCGTCTGTCCCCGGCTTAGCTCAGAGACTTCTAGTACTAGAAAGCTGTAATTTAGCATGGGTACACATATTAATCACACCAACAAAGTGGTAAAATAAAATCTTGAAAAAGTCTTTTTTAGGGTACGTACTCGGATCCCTTACACGTAAGTACCTAAAGTGGGGATGGTATTTTTTTTCTCGTCTATTCCATGTTGTGAGGTATCGTTGGATAGGCCGTTCTAAAATATTGGGGGTCTGTGTAGATCATTTTTCGATTCAGGGATCAGTTTGCGTAATATTATCCAATTTTTTCTGAATCACCCTGCCAGCTAAATGGTTGTTTTTGGATGAAAAAAATCATGGCAGTAGTACGTATAACGAAATTAAAAGAAAAACTATCAGAGCTACTATAAGGTTTACAAGTTATCGAGTAATAGCCGACCAACTTACATTTACAGTTGGAGAATTGACCGTGACGTACCTTACCGTATCTATATCGATTTAGGGAAGAACATGTTTTTAGGGTTCCGTACCCAAAGGGTAAAACGGGAACCCTATTACTAAGGCTCCACCGTCTGTCTGTCTGTCTGTCCGTCTGTCACCAAGCTGTATCTCATCAACCGTGATAGTTAGACAGTTGAAATTTTCACAGATGATCTATTTCTGTTGCCGCTATAACAACAAATAGTAAAAAAACAGAATAAAATAAATATTTAAGGGGCTCCCATACAACAAACGTGATTTTTTTGCTCGTTTTTGCTTGATATTGATAACGGCAACAGGTAGACGCTTGAAATATTCACAGAGTATTTAGTTATATATTCATTTTAAGAATAAATAATTAAATTAAAATAAAACAAATATTTAATCCCCACAAAAAACGGCAAAAAAATCACGTTTGTTGTATGGGAATACAACAAACGTGATTTTTTTGCCGTTTTTATAGATAATGGTACGGAACCCTTCGTGCGCGACTCCGACTCGCAATTGGCCGGTTTATTGTTATAATATTAGTTTAGACTTTCTCTGAAAGGATGCCTGAAATATAAGGCTATAAGGCTCAATTTCCCCCTTATTAAATAAATAATAACCCATTACCATTCTTGATAAAAAAATAAACTTATAATGAAAATAACTTAGCTTATCTCTTTGAGAAAATCGCCCAGTTCCAAGGAATGTAACTGTCCACCCCGTTAGAGTTAGGAAGGCATGAAGATATTAAAGTAAATAAGTCGTTTAAGTCGTATCAAAGTCCACTTAGCTTATATTACTAAGGCATGTGAAAATTAATGTGATGGGTGCTTTAATTTGCAACTTTATTCCGAGGATAACAAGATTGGTTTTAATGTTTTTGTGTCAATAAAAAAATAACAACATTGGATGTTTGCAGAACATAATTAAGAGTCTACAATACCGAAAATAGCTAAGCATGATCCTCCGTTTATAACGAAAATACTGCAGCATTCATTTTGAAATAAATTTATGGTAAAGTTGAGGATGTACTATGTTTGAAAAAATTACAAAATTACCTCCAAACCGAGCCATAAACCTAGCGGTTTAGTTCAGATAAAGCAGATGATATGTTTTTTTATTACCTACAATTATTTTTACCATAAAAGGAAATTACCTAAACTATCGGCGCCTTGAAGCCTTATGGACTCCTAATAAATTATGTACCTAGATTGCAAGAAAACTACGCTTTTTACTAAGCTTTTTACCCGGGCGAGGCCGCGGGCAAAAGCTAGTGTTTTCTTGCCCGCGGCTTCGCCCGCGTGGAGGTCGGAAATGATCCAACCGAAATGTACTACCGGGATAAATTTATCCTGTGTGTTAATCCAGGTTATTAACTATGTTTGTGCCAAATTTCACCCAAATCCATTCAGCCGTTTTTGTGTTGTAGTAATTAATAGCACAGGAAAAGGTCATTGACTGCCGCGCCACCGTCAACCATAATTATTTTGTTACGCGTAATTTTGAATCTGTGATATCTTTTAAAGTACCTAAGTATTAATTTAAATGATGTGATGTAAATGCATATTTTAATTAAATGCCCAATTTAAATAACATAATTTTATTGGATAAGGATATACCTACTTAATACCGGTTAAAATAGTTACAGAAATAACAAAGAAATTTTTATCATATTTGAAAGATAAAAAAAGGTTACTGTGGGTCATCCTTAGAAGAATAGACATACCTAAATACTGTCGCGGACTTTTTTGTTGAAATTTTAAGATGTACAATCCTGTAGAACATAAATTGTATGTATCTCGTACGGCTCACGCCAATAAAGCTCACAGTCGGGATGATTTATTCCGACATCTTCAACAATATTCGTCATAGTTCAGCCAATTTACACAAAACCTTAATGAATTTACACTTAAACCCTCCTCATGAATCACTCCGTCCATTGGTGAAAACCGTTTGAAAATCCGTTCAGTAGTTTTTCAGTTTATCGCATTCAGACAGACAGACGCGGCGGGGGACTTTGTTTTATAACATGAAGGATAATAAGTAACTTATCCGATAAAAACAATGATGATAAAAAGTACCTTTTGACATTTTCTCCATATTTGCTGATAATGGGTTTTCCCATCTGGAATTTCTCAGTAAATCATTGCAGCCGGGAGTCTGGATTTGTGCCCGGTTGATGGCAATAGGCTTTCCCCCTGTAAGCCCCTGTTACATGAGACTTAAACATAACTGGCGAAATGTGGGTGTACTATAGGTCTGCGTAGCCCTTCGGGGAACAGGCGTGATGTTATGTGTTGCTGACTCATCCATAACAGAAAAGTTGGAACCTACGACTCAACCCCACAATAGCCGTTTCATTTTGAAATCGAATTTATAGACCCCTTTCCCTTCTCACAGTTTTTCAAGTACCTCTTAACCCTCAAACCGCTGATTACCGATTAGTTAAACCCCATTAATAATAATAATAAGTCACTTTGTTCCATTTCAGTTAGACTCCGGTGTTCAATGGTTTCTGTGTACCTACTAGTGAGTGAGGTCAAGTATCACAAAGTTTGATGACAGCCGACAGTGACAGTGCGCAGGTGAACGCAGTGGGTTAAGTTCGCGTAGTCTTTGCATTTTTAAGTGTTTTTCGGGCGAGTTTACCAAATTCATAGTTTGGTGTCAAAAGCAAAGCCTCTCTCGTTGTTGTGCCCACAGAACATTGGTTGTACCTGCGAGATGCTGCGATCAACTAGGCGTCCAGCAACTAGTCAATTGAATTGAGAGCAAACACGGTTTCTCTCAAACTGTGTCTCGATGGAAGTGTGAGTACGGTATCGGTTTAAAAGACTTTAACGACTTAGATTACTACAACACGTAACTATTCTTAAATAAACCTCATCATTATCAACATTTTATCCGAAAGGCGTCTACTGCTGGACATAGGCCTCCCCCAAAGGCGGGGGGGAGGGTTGCCATAACCGCCACTCGTGGCAGACGGGTTGGTGATCGCAGTATGGTGTTTAATGTTTATGCATAGAGAACGCTGCTGCCCATTCTCTAGTAAGTCCCTTAGTCGCCTTTTACGACACCCACGGGAAGAAATAGAATGGTGCTATTATTTACGTCCGGCACCACACGATACCGAAATTACCCTAGGCTGATCAAATTTTAGTTTTTCCTATGTTACTAATCGTGCTTACCCGGATATAAAAATGTTTGTTAAGTCTATTCAAACTCATTGTTGACTGCTGTGATCGGCTAGGGCTGACGCCTGATTGAAATAAGAACAGTCAATCAAATCTCAAAAGATTTGATATCAAGGTAGGAGTTTGGTAAAGACATGTGGTTGATAAATCTATTAGAATCGACATAGTTGGGAAAAGGCTATGCAGACTATGATAAGTCTATCAGAAACCGGATGCTACTGACTCGGCATGGTAATTGCGTATCACACAAAATGACAACTGATCACAATTTCTGTAATTTTGACAGTTCAGCGTTCAGCCATGTTCTATGCGTTATTTACGTTGTGGAACAAACAAATTTTTCAAACCTATGAAACATTCGATTAGGAATATCTTTCAAAAACCTCGGATTGCGATCGAAATTGTGTTACCGATCAGGGTGCTGGCCTGTGCTCGGGTGTGAGGTACTTACCTAACCAGTTTTACTACTGAACCTTCTGCAGTAAACTTGCACAGCGGGGCATTCCAATTAAAGTGTTATTCAAACGTAGCTGTAAACAGACAAACGCCGAATGTAAACAAGCTCGCGCCGCGTCACCGCTTGCCCTATCTTAACATTATACCTATTGCATAGGTCCTTATTGGAATTTGTACACCTTGGGGCTATGAGAGTCACTCTTTGTTTTTTATTTTGTTTATTTATCAATAAGTATATTATTACGTGATGCGAAAACTTTGTACCCGTTTTTACGGAACTTACGCGGACGGAGGAGTATGAAATTTGACACTGTTAAAGTTTATATGGAGAAGGAGTGCAGAAAGCTAATAATATTTTCATATAATATGCATTAGAAATAAATTAAAACAATAAACACACTACCATGCGTTTAACACACACATACACAAAATTCCAGGATCGCATGAATCATGAATTGAAGATAGATAGGTGACAGAAGTGACAGCTTGAGCATGGAATAAGTAAGTACTTACTTTTTAATGGCATGGAATTAGTAAGTACTATATAGATTGTAAGTAGAGGGGTCTATTTTCGACCAGTGGTTCCAGTGGGCGGCCACTAATTTGAATAAACCGTTATGTTATGAATTTTTGTTATTATTCTATATTATGAAGAGATAAAACTTGTGAGTTTATTTATAGGGGGAAAGATTCAGAACTACTGATCCGAGTCTGAATTTTTTTTGACTAATACCATACCAATAAATTATATATTATTAATAGCTATAAACTAATAGCTACCATAGATTTTTTTTTTCCTTTTGTTCCTTTTGGAACAGGCTAGAGTCTGAGACCATGCTGGCTAGTCATTAGTTAGATCGTATAGTATTTTTTTGTAAATTCATCAGTTTATTTTTTGATCGGTTTATTGGTTGTTTATTGGTTATTTATTGGTTGATCCAGTTAAAGTCATTAGTTTGATATTTATCCATAAGTAAGTAAATCCAAGTTAAGTCATAAGTCTCTTATTTTTCCTAAGTAAAGTAAATCCGTGTTAAGTCATCAGTGTTTTATATTTGTTTGCACTATAATCCATGTTTATGATATTTTATTCTACAAAATCTTAGGTAAAACCCAAAAAGGCAATCATTTTTATGTTATTTTGTAAGAGAGCCATGTGTCAAGTCCTTATATTTTTTTTGCTACCATAGATTTATGGAATTATGTTTTTTTTTTAATATTTCTATGGTAGCTACAGTATTGTCGAGTTACATAAGATATAATAAAATTATTTTATGTTAAAACAAGAAATTTCCACGGGAACGAAGTCGCGACCAGAAGCTAGTGTGTAAATAATTAACTGCCTAATTTTATTGGTCTAGTGGTCGCAAAGCAACTGCTGAGCGTTGGTCCGATTCCCGGTCTGAGCACAGAGTTTTATTGGGTTTTACCATTAGGTACTCGGGTAACCTACCCTAGCAGCCCGGAGTCAGGTTTAGTGCCCGGTTGCTGACAATAGAGTTTCCCCTATGCAAAAGTACCTACATATAGCCGAACAAAGAACATAATATAACCTACTAATTTTTGGAAATTGGTAAAAAAAAACATACCCGCCGAACATTTATAACCTCCTCCTTTTTGGAAGTCGGTTAAAAAGTTAAATTAGAGTTCTGGTACATTTTTTCCTGAACCGCTATTTTTTTTATTTAGTTTTTTAAAAACTTTGATTAATTGCGCCAACACAATAATATGTTTCATTTTGTTGGATAGCGTATTAAAATATTTTAAAAGGTACCTATTATAGTTAATTTATGAAAAAAAAAACAGATGTTAATTTTTTTTGCTTGTATACAATTCAAACATTTCGTAATTTAATTTTTAACGAAATTTCCGTGGGCGAAAATGTTTAATTTGCTAACCTACTTGTAATATATATAATATAAATCTTTATTCTCAGACCAAGGTCCATAATACCTAACAACCAACAAAATTCAGAGGGTTGATGTTAATGGCAAGAGATCTGCAGGATCTGCGGTCACTATGGGAGTTCCGCAGGGTTCAATTCTAGGTCCTTTCTTGTTTTTAATTTATATAAATGACTTACCTTATCACATAAGGGATAATCACAAGATTGTATTATTCGCAGATGATACTTCCCTCATTTTTAAAATCAAACGTCAGCTAGTCAATTTTGAACATGTTAACGATGCACTCTCTAAGGTTGTCCATTGGTTTAATGTAAATAATCTTCTCCTGAACGAAAAAAAGACTAAGCTCATTAAATTTTCAATGCCAAATGTCAGGCAGCTAACTACCAATGTTCAACTTAATGGAATAGTCCAGTTGGACCCTGTTGAGTCGACAGTTTTTCTTGGGATAACTATTGACGGTAAATTACAATGAACGTAGAAAAATTGTCAGCAAGCCTTAGTTCGGCCGCCTATGCTGTTAAAAAAATTCGACAGATAACTGACGTAGATACTGCCAGAATTGTTTATTTTAGTTATTTTCATAGTCTTATGTCATATGGGATTCTTCTCTGGGGAACCTGTGCGGACATTAATACTATCTTTGTTTTACAGAAAAGGGCTGTTCGAGCCATTTACAATCTAGGTCCAAGAGATCCACTTCGTGAAAAATTTAAAGAAATAGATATTCTGACTGTAGCCTCTCAATATATATTTGAAAATCTATTGTATGTACACAAAAATATATCAAATTTTAAGAAAATGTCCGATATTCATTGTTTAAATACCAGGAATAAACACAATCTTGCTGTACATCGCACTCGCCTCCACAGAGTAGGCAACTCGTTCATGGGTCAATGTATACGCTTTTACAACAAACTTCCTACTGACATTCGAAACTTACCCATTAAACGATTTAAAAGCTGTATTAAAACCAAACTTTGTAAAAAAGGGTACTATAAAATTTCTGATTATTTAGAAGACAAAAAAGCTTGGGATTGAGCTGCTCGCTCTGCAAGCCTTGTGATCAAACTGGAAAACTTGACATTTAATGTTATTATGCATGATTTTATATAAATATTGACATTGCAGAATATTATATACAATATTACATTAATGTTTACTTTGAAAAGTATTATATTTACTGCTTTAATTTATTGTGAATGTGAGCACTATGTGGGTCTTTTTTTTTCTTTAAATATTTTCCTATTTTATGCTTTTTCTCAGTTTTAATGGTGGTCTGGCATTTTGGGCACTTTATGAGGCCTACCCAAATGTACTTTCTTTGGTATTGTTCGTCGAGTCGTTGAGCTCCTTAAGTCTTGAGTCGAGCTGCACGATTACGACAAATGCTTGCACTGATTGGACAGGTCCACTCAAAATTGTGTGGTTCTTTCCTCAAAAGACCATTTCAGACACAGATCTACATGGTCCTCACATGATCTGACCAAGATTATGTCTGGACTTTAAAAGAGACTTTGACCCCTGAGTTTGTTTCGCCATTTCTTCTCAGGGGTAGTCAGATAGGAAATGTCGACTACATCTAGCTTATTTTTTACTTTTTAATATGACGTGTAAAAGTGATTCCGATATCCTATTTACAGAATAAACGATTTCATTTCTTTTCATTTCATTTCATTTCTAGTCCGTAATACCTCATCTCTTTGACAAATACTCCATACAAACATATCTGTTATTATTTTTTCTACCAAGTAAAGTTGAAATAACCATGTTTTCTTTAAAAAAAAAGTAAGTACACATTTTAACATACTCCCTCCTACCCGACACGTTAAAAAAAAACCGTTGTTTTAAATTAATGTAAAGTTAGCTTAAAATTCGGCGTAAATTCCCCAGAGTAACCGTGCACGTAGCTTCTGACGTTTTAAAGGTTTTGTTTCTGATTTTGAGGTGAAATGTGGGGCATACAATGATATATCAAAAATATGAACGATTAAAAAAAGTGTATCTTCTTGTTCGCGTACAATCGTAAGTAGTATTTTCAGTGTTTCCTGTTTTGATGCTTAGATAGAAAATAAAACAGCTGTCGTAGCCACGGGATATTTATTAACAGGAAACATAAATTGGTTAACTTTATACCTATTTTGAAAAAATTAACTCTCTTTTTTACGATTATGTAGTAGAACGATTAGCATTCCTTAATTCTATTATATTCTAAAAGCTGTTACATTAAAAAAAGGGGGGGGGTTCAAGAAAATAAAGCAACACAAATGTGCATAAAATGACATAAGTATTCATGAAAACATAATATTTGGCTTGGCGAGCATACACCTGTGCATCCACTAATAGCTGTAGTCCAGTCGTAACCTCGACCAACCATGTGCGAACATTCAAGTCCATGCTTTTCAGGGCTGTAATTATAAGATTTGCGAGGCAGGATTCTGTGACTTCAACAGTTGCAATGTAGGTACGAGGTACTCGATAACTCGAGGAACATCTCCTTAGTTTTATGGTGTTTAACATCTTTTGAATCAACATAATTATCGCAAGCACAGCGAGACTTGCTCCAGACGCGCGGCAAATTCAAAATAAATATATAATAAATTTATACCTACTTATCGCTTATCTTTATTTCAATAAAATATTAATGTAATATTTTGAATGTTTCGGTGGGTGTTTGAACCCCCAAAACTCTGGCTACGCCCGTGCAATGAAGTCAGGCTACAAACGTTGCTGACTGGGCAATTTTACGGCAAGAATTTTTGTAACTCGTGACAAGACATGAGATTTGCGTCCATTAATGTTATTCGCATACATAAATTAGAGTATTTTATTACCTATGTTTACCAGTATGCTGATACAGGGTTATCAGTGTCACCGATCTTAACTCGTCGCGTTATTTCGGTTACCATAGACAAAACTGTAACCGATTGACGTAGATCTAACTGTTACATACGTCAGTAATTTGAATAAAGAAATTAGGCCTAATCTAAAAACTGAATCAAAAATCGTTTGGTAGACGTTCTCTCATAAAAACGCTAATTTTAATTCGTTATTACCGGATTAAATGTTCTTTTTTAAGATATTTTTTATTAGATAACACTTTTATGTGTAAAATAATATCTAATGACGGACTTTAATATTATTAGATACTTTATTACATTAGTGGCCAGGGCCCCAAGTCTGCTATTTTTATAAATTCAGTCATTCCAACACGATCCCATTATCATGCCATTGTCATTTTGCTAAAAGTTCGTAATCTGGTAAATTCATAATGGTCGATCATTTTCTTTGCAATTTCTTTCAATGTAGATGTCAGTGGCCGACCATTGGAAAGTCATAATGACGCCATTATAATAGTAGATTACCAAACTTGTCAAAATCAACAATTATGAAATCAATGATCGACCATTCTGACACTATTGTAATAGCAGACTTGAGGCCCTGGCCTATAGTAAGCCACTAACCACTATGTTTCCACAATAGTCGATGGATGTGTAAGGGTACTTCGGTAGTGGCTTAGCTTTTTTACAAATTGAAAAAAATAGGTAAGAAATATATATCTATACTTATCTATATTATATCTACCTATAATAAAATCGTAGCGAAGTCAAAATTGTACATTGAATATTTTTGAAAAAAGTTATTGATGCGACGAGGTCCTTTTGTTTTTTTTTGGGTGGGAAATTATCAAATAACTTCTCCCGCTCTGGGTGGAGCGGGAAGGAGTATCAGACTTTTACTGACTAAAACCCACCCGTGTTCCTTCAGATGCCTGTGTGCCAGGGCCACGATACCCCTTTCGGACAGGCTCGTAACCCTGGCAGGCATTGGCCCTTTCGGACCCCGTCAATTGGTGCTGACGTCTCTTTGAGGCGCGCGTGGAACACAACGCGCCGTCGACCCGGGCTTGGTTCTTATCGGACGGCGAGCTACCCATCGCTCACCGTCCGCAAGCCTGCGCCTACGGTGGCCGGGAATCAGCCTGCGATTCCCGACGCCCGGGGCGTGTCCTGCGGCGACTCGGGGCGCGAGGGCGTTGATTTTGCCTTTCCCTCACGCGTTCCGCCTCCTCCTTTGAGAGCATTACTGTTTCGCAGAAGGAGGTGACGGCCTCCCATGCACTCTCACTCCGAACCATGGCCTAAACCAGGGCCGGACGCGAGAGATTGCCGCCGCCGATCGCTGCCGTGGGGACACGGTGGTGCTCCGCCCAAAGAGGGGACTTATCGCCGCACTCTCCATGTCGCCATGAGGTCCCGCCGGAGCTCCGTCCGCTGTGCCGCCATTTCTTGCGGTAGCGGAGTTATGCCCCGGAGTTTCGCCTCTTCGCGGCACACCCAAATGTGCGCGGCCTGCTCCAGTCTGGGAGCCAAACGTCGGAAGTTCTCGACAAAGTTCCACCGGCTGTCGAGGAGGAGTCCCAGGTACTTCATCGTCGACTCGACGCCGATGTGAACCTCTGAGAATCCGACAGTGGCGCGTTCCGAGGACCATAAAAACACATGGCCTCGGACTTGTGCAATGCCACCTCGAGTCCCAATTGCCGGATCCTATCGACGATTGTCGCAACCCCACGTGCCGCCAGTTCGGCCGCCGCCTGATGCGAACTCCCTTGTGCCAGGACTAGCGTGTCGTCAGCGTAGCAGACTACGCTGACGCCACTAGGGAGGTCGGCGCGCAGCACCCAGTCGTACCCGATGTCCCATAGATGCGGCCCCAGGACCGATCCCTGTGGGACACCGCACGACATCTCTCGCCGGTTCCACTCTCCTTGGTGACCGGGGTAGATGACGGCCCTGTCCGTCAGATATGCCTCGACTACGCGACAGAGGTAGGTCGGCATCTGGTGATATTGAAGTGCCTCCCTGATGCAACTCCAGGGCAGGGTATTGAAGGCATTATACGACGAGGTCTGGGATCGATTCCAAGTCAGTTTGTCTGTTTATCTATATCTACTCTCTCTGTATAGATTCTGATAAAATTTTGCATTGATATATTTCCTATAAGTCTGGTCAAATTGGTAGGTATATTACCTATTATCACGCTATTTGCTGTGGGGGATGAGCAATATTGCATTATGTTTGTATTCCTCTATGAATGCATGATCCAGCATCACGCAAATTCTACCGGATAGATTCTGTTCAAATTTTGCATAGATATTCCCTTTAAGTCTGGGTCAGTCAGTAGGATAAATATTATCACGCTATTTGCTATGAGGGATGAGCAATATTGCGTTAAGTTTGTATTCCTCTATAGCTTACGGCAAATTGTAAAAAGACGAGTCAAACGGTTAGAACTTTGCATATAGTTACAGATTTAATCATCACGCTATATCTTTATGGGACTAAGCTGTCAATCATCATGACATAATATACAGAGTGGATTATGATGGGGCGGTAAACCCTACCTTCACCAATGTCATCATTCTCCTGCCTTTATCCCAATTGATTTGTGGTCGGCGCAACTTGTCCCTTTCTTCCATACTTCTCTGAAATGAAATGAAATGAAATCGTTTATTCTGTAAATAGGATATCGGAATCACTTTTACACGTCATATTAAAAAGTAAAAAATAAGCTAGATGTAGTCGACATTTCCTATCTGACTACCCGTGAGAAGAAATGGCGAAACAAACTCAGGGGTCAAAGTCTCTTTTAAAGTCCAGACATAATCTTGGTCAGATCATGTGAGGACCATGTAGATCTGTGTCTGAAATGGTCTTTTGAGGAAAGAACCACACAATTTTGAGTGGACCTGTCCAATCAGTGCAAGCATTTGTCGTAATCGTGCTGCTCGACTCAAGACTTAAGGAGCTCAACGACTCGACGAACAATACCAAAGAAAGTACATTTGGGTAGGCCTCATAAAGTGCTCAAAATGCCAGACCACTGTGGCGGACGGACTCCCGTCGCCAGTACAACACTAGCGCAAGCAACAGACATCCTTACGTGAACCGGTCCAGGCGTCAGCGGGTGGATCCGCGGCGCGCGGGGACAGAGGCGAAGAACCTGCAGTCAGTCGACGATCGCCCGCGCCAGTGCGCAGCCAACCTTCCCAAAGCACACCCGCGTCGCTTTACGCTCGGCTCACGCCCACGCATTTTTCTGTTTTCATGTGTTTAAATTCTTACTTCTCGGCTTTCTAACTTGTCTAAATTATTGCATTATATTTCCATGCTATCTGTCATCATTCTGAGCTTGCATTCGCGCTTACATAGTAATAAACGAAGTGTGTGAAGCTACTGTGTTCATATTGAAGACACTACCCCGTAGCTTAGCGCCCATATTGGTGACCCGCCTGTGTGTTATAAGGACACGATCTCGAGCGCCGATAGCAAGATGCCGATAGATGGGAATACGATGCCGGGGTCCGGAGCGCAGCCGGAGGGCGACAACACTTGCGACGCGTCCATTTCCGGTTATGTCGACCGCGTGGCCGTACGGTTGCCGCCGTTTTGGGCTGAAGACCCGGACGTATGGTTCGCCCAAGTGGAGGCACAATTTTCTGTGTCTGGTATTAAGGATGATGCAACAAAATTCAACCACGTTGTTGCCCAACTTGATCAAAGGTATGTAAAGGAAGTGAAAGACCTCATAAAGAACCCGCCGCGCACAGAGAAATATGTAAAATTAAAGCAAGAGCTAACGAAACGCCTATCAATTTCTAGAGAATACCAAATAAGCCAGCTTCTATCCCACGAGGAATTAGGTGACCGTAAGCCTTCACAGTTTTTACGTCACCTCAAAACCCTAGCCGACGGGGGGATTTCGGATGAATTTTTGCGCAACATGTGGTCGAGCCGTCTCCCGCAGCACGTGCAAGCCATCATTATGTCTCAGGCTTCTGCTAGCCTTGATGACGTGGCAGAGCTGGCGGACAAGATTTGCGAGGTATCCCCATCGTCAAACCAGGTGGCCAGCACCTCATTTAATGTCGACAGTTTATTGCAGCGCATGGACCAGTTGATAACGTCACGCATCCAGTCAGAGCTGTCACGGCAAATTTCTCAGCTTACCGTGAATCGTGGCCGTAACCGTGGACGCTCATCCAGCCGTTCTTCAGGACGATCGAGGAGCAGAGGTCAGAGCCAAAACCGGACACCAGGTATGTGCTGGTACCATAATATTTTTGGTGACAAGGCACGTAAGTGTACATCTCCGTGTAACTTCAAGTCGGGAAACTCCCACGGCAGTCAGTAGAAGCGGCCGAAGACTGTCGGGCTACCAGCCGCCTATTCGTCACAGACAGGAAAACCAAGGTGCAATACTTAATTGATACCGGTTCCGACCTCTGTGTACTGCCACGTCGGTTTCTACGTCAAGCTAGAAATCCAACCGACTACAGTCTCACAGCAGCAAACGGCACCATTATTCATACATACGGCACTTTGAATTTACACCTGGATCTGGGGCTGCGGCGAGATTTTACTTGGAATTTTGTGGTAGCGAACGTGGACAAGCCTATCCTTGGTGCCGACTTTATCTCACATTATGGCCTTCTTGTTGATTGCAGAAACAGTCGGTTACTAGACAGCCTGACCACATTGTCATCAGCAGGGTCGCTCAGAAAATGCCACGTGTCAAGCATCAAGGTGATTTCCGGTAACAGTGAGTACCATAAGCTATTGGCTCAGTATCCAGCTTTAACAAAGCCATCCGGTGTTTATCGAGAGATCAAACACTCAACTGTACATTATATCCGAACCACGCCAGGCCAACCAGTTTTCTGCAGACCACGACGACTTGCACCAGATCGTTTGAAGATAGCCAAGGAACAGTTTGACGACATGGTTCGCGATGGCACAGCTCGCCCTTCAGATTCACCTTGGGCGTCTGCACTGCACCTGGCACCCAAAAAGGATGGTTGGAGACCATGCGGAGACTACCGTGCCCTCAATGCACGCACGATTCCAGATAGGTATCCCGTCAGGCATATTGAGGACTATTCCCACAGGCTAGCAGGATGCAAATTGTACTCCAAAATTGACCTGGTGAAGGCATACAACCAGATACCGGTCTTTCCAGAGGACATTCCAAAAACTGCGATTACAACACCGTTCGGAATGTTCGAATTTCCATCGATGTCATTCGGATTACGCAATGCAGCACAGACTTTCCAGAGATTCCTTGACGAAGTGCTTCGGGGCCTGGATTACTGTTATTCATACATCGATGACATTCTAATATTTTCCAGAAGCGAGGGAGAGCACCTGGACCATCTTCAGCAGGTTTTTGAGCGACTACACAAACATGGGTTACTCATCAACGAGGGCAAGTGCAGTTTTGGCCAAAAAGAGGTAACATTTCTTGGTTACACCATTACCGAAGATGGCACGCGTCCCATGGATGACAAGGTGCAGGTCATACAGGACTACCCACCACCAAAAACCGTCAATGGCTTACGCAGATTTTTAGGAATGTTGAATTTTTACAGACGTTTCATCCCTCACGCTGCTGAAGATCAAGCTTCTCTACACGACATGCTCGCTGGACCAAAAGTGAAAGGCTCACAACCACTCACCTGGACAACAGAGACTCTTCAAGCTTTTGACACCTGTAAGGCTAGTATGGTCAAATGTACTCTTCTGTCTCATCCAGTTCATAACGCACCACTTGCTCTCGTCACTGACGCCTCATCAACTACGGTAGCATCAGTTCTCCAACAGCTGGTAGATGAAGAGTGGCAGCCACTTGCTTTCTATTCCAAAAAGATGAATAAGGCTCAACAAAAGTACAGTGCTTATGACCGGGAGCTATTAGCAATTTATGAAAGCGTGAAACACTTCCGCCACATGGTCGAAGGTAGGCATTTTGTGATTTATACTGACCATAAACCTATCACGTTTGCTTTTGATCAGAAGGATCGTCACTGCTCGCCGAGACAGTTCAATCACTTGGATTACATCTCGCAGTTCACAACGGACATCAGATACATCCCTGGTAAGGACAACGTCCCAGCCGACACTCTCTCGAGGATCGAAGCCATTTCAACTCCTCCCGACACAGCTACATTGGCACACAAACAGCGGGATGACGCAGAATTACAGGAACTCATTTCCTCGAGTGCCTCTTCCCTGAAAATAGAGAAAGTCCCTGTGCCAGGTACCAGTTACACACTCTATTGTGATGTCTCTCTGTCGAGGCCTCGTCCTTATGTTCCTAAGGAGTTGCGTCGGCAGGTCTTCAACTCTCTTCACTCCATGAGCCACCCTGGAACCAAATCCAGCATCAAACTCATCACAGAAAGGTTCGTCTGGCCCTCCGTGCGCAAGGATTGTCGTACCTGGGTCAGAGCCTGCGAAGCATGCCAAAGAAGTAAGGTACAACGTCACACTTCTTCCCCTTTGAGCAACTTCCAACTTCCAGGGGAACGATTTAGCCACGTCCATATAGACTTGATTGGCCCACTCCCTTCATCAGATGACTACAAATACTGTCTCACAGCCATAGATCGATATACCCGCTGGCCAGAAGTATTCCCACTCAAGGACATAACAGCAGAATCAGTAGCAAAAGGTTTTTGTGACACTTGGATCTCACGTTTTGGTTGCCCACAGATTTTAACAACAGACCGAGGCCGCCAGTTTACCTCCCACCTTTTCAAGGCTTTATCAGATCTTTGCGGAGTCCAGCAACGCCACACAACTGCCTACCATCCTGCCGCGAATGGCATGGTTGAAAGGCTACACCGCACCCTGAAGGCAGCGATCATGGCGCATGGCGAGAAGAGATGGACGGACATTCTCCCCGTGGTCCTTCTCGGCATCAGAACAGCGTGGAAAGAAGATCTTAAATGCTCAGCAGCTGAGATGGTATATGGTGAGCCATTGAGGATCCCTGGTGAGTTCATTCACTCAACTAAATCTCAGAAAGTTTTACAATCAGATTTCGTTTCACAACTAAAAGCCCACATGTCTGAGCTCAGACCTCAACCTGCTTCTAGACATTCAAATAAATCTGTCTTCATTCATGAAGACCTACAAAAATGTACACACATTTTTCTCCGAAAAGATGCTTTGCGTGGTGCACTACAAGCACCATATACGGGACCACACAAAGTTAATTCAAGAACAGATAAGACCATCACTGTAGAATTAAATAGAGGACCAGTGACCGTCTCAATTGATAGATGCAAACCAGCTTACATCCAAGCCAATAGCGATTTTGTCATTCCCGACAACCCCGTTCCTCCTCCTTCTCATTCTAATCAAAGTCCTTTTCCAAAAACCACTCGTTCAGGACGCATAGTCAGGTTTCCTGATTTCTATTCCGCAGGACATTAAGTCTCCAAAGGGGGTGATGTGGCGGACGGACTCCCGTCGCCAGTACAACACTAGCGCAAGCAACAGACATCCTTACGTGAACCGGTCCAGGCGTCAGCGGGTGGATCCGCGGCGCGCGGGGACAGAGGCGAAGAACCTGCAGTCAGTCGACGATCGCCCGCGCCAGTGCGCAGCCAACCTTCCCAAAGCACACCCGCGTCGCTTTACGCTCGGCTCACGCCCACGCATTTTTCTGTTTTCATGTGTTTAAATTCTTACTTCTCGGCTTTCTAACTTGTCTAAATTATTGCATTATATTTCCATGCTATCTGTCATCATTCTGAGCTTGCATTCGCGCTTACATAGTAATAAACGAAGTGTGTGAAGCTACTGTGTTCATATTGAAGACACTACCCCGTAGCTTAGCGCCCATACCACCATTAAAACTGAGAAAAAGCATAAAATAATAGGAAAATATTTAAAGAAAAAAAAAAGACCCACATAGTGCTCACATTCACAATAAATTAAATCAGTAAATGTAATACTTTTCAAAGTAAACATTAATGTAATATTGTATATAATATTCTGCAATGTCAATATTTATATAAAATCATGCATAATAACATTAAATGTCAAGTTTTCCAGTTTGATCACAAGGCTTGCAGAGCGAGCAGCTCAATCCCAAGCTTTTTTGTCTTCTAAATAATCAGAAATTTTATAGTACCCTTTTTTACAAAGTTTGGTTTTAATACAGCTTTTAAATCGTTTAATGGGTAAGTTTCGAATGTCAGTAGGAAGTTTGTTGTAAAAGCGTATACATTGACCCATGAACGAGTTGCCTACTCTGTGGAGGCGAGTGCGATGTACAGCAAGATCGTGTTTATTCCTGGTATTTAAACAATGAATATCGGACATTTCTCTCCAGGACTCTATTAGTCGTCATCTCGGTAGTCACTCCCTTTCTAGCCATATCATCTTTCACACAGTCCATCCATCGTTTCTTTGATCTTCCCCTACTCTTATAGCCATCGACATGCATACTCAAAACTTTCCTCACGTCATTTTCTTCATTCCTCCGCATCACATGCCCATACCATGACAACCGATTTCCGCACAACTTTTCAGTCACCGGTGCCACTTTCAGACTTCCTCTTATGTACTCATTTCTTACTCTATCCATTCATGTCACTCCACACATTCCTCTTAGCATTCTCATCTCAGCTACATGCAATTGCCTTTCATTCATCACTTTTGTGGCCAAATATTCTGATCCATACAAGGCAGCAGGTCTAACCATTGTTTTATATATCTTCCCCTTAAGTTTAAGAGGAATGCGGTAGTCGCAGATTGTTGCCGTGACCTCCCGCCATTTCATCCATCCAGTGTTAATTCTATGCTTAACCGTCCGATTACTTCGCCATCGCTTTGCACGAGTGAACCGCGAGATACCGAAAGTCGGAGCAGCGCGCCATTAAGCTCTATGGCTCCAGGACTGGAAAGACCGCCGAAATCGCAGAACATGTCTTGGTTCTGCTGATTTTCAAGCCAACATTCTCCAGCTTCTGTAGCCATTTCTCCAATCTGCTCTGGATCTCAGGTCCATCTTCACCGAAAAGAACAATGTCATCGCCAAACAGCATGTCAGAGCGTCCATAATCAACAGGAAGAAGTAAGGACTTAAAGCCGACCCTTGGTGCAAGCCTACAGCCACACTGAATTTGTTGGTATTGCCAGCAGCCGACCGGACGTAGGTACAAGATTTACTGTACATAGCACGAATTAACTCCACATACTTCTCGGGCAAACCTTTCTCTTTCAAGGCCCACCACAACACATCCCGAGGTACCCTATCATACGCTTTCTCCAGATCAATGAACACCATGTGCAAGTTCTTGTGTGCACGTCTGTACTTCTCGCACAATTGGAGGAGTGCAAAAGTGGCGTCCATTGTTCCTCGACCTGGCATAAACCCAAACTGGTTCGGGGTGATCTCGCTGTCCTCTCGCAGTCTTTTCTCTATTACTTACTCCCATACCTTAACCAATGTAGCTACACAAAATCGGTCACAGAAAACTATGCTTAACTTTTTGAGAAAGTTTCATTTGCATACACAGATTTTGAAAAAAATGTACAGTTACCCAGAAATGGGTAATTTTAACAAGGCAATTTTTGATGCTAATAGATCCTGTTTCTTATGAGAATCAACAAACTCTATTAGACCAACTGAGGTTTGAGTACTAGAAGAGTCGGAAATCGAAAAAAACCTTTTCCCATACATTTCGTGGGAAATGAGACTACAACTTACTTTTTAAGGTTCCGAACCTAGAAAGAAAAAAAACGGAATCCTTATAAGATCACTTCGTTGTCCGTCCGTCCATCTGTCAGTCTGTCAGTCAATACCCTTTTTCTCAGGAAAGCGTGGAGGTATCAAGTTAAAATGTATACCAAATACCTACGTAAGTCTACGGTCGCTTGGAGTTCTAAAAACTCAAGCTTCTAAGTTAACGCAATAAAAAATACGGCCATCATATGCGACATTATTTTGATACTCGCAAATTTAAAATCAAAACCTTACTACTACTTCCCGTTGACCGAGAATCATAAAATTTGACAAGAAGCAAAGTCTCACAGCACAAGTAAAGGTAAAAGACAGAAAATCGTTAGTTTGTAGTGTTATCACTACATCGTCATTTCAGCCGAAGACATCCACTGTTGGACATAGGCCTCCCCAAGCACCGCTACTACGACCGGTTGTGTGCTTCCCGAATTCTAAAGAAAATAAAAGATTCCGGCGGCCTTCACAAGGTCATCGGTCCACCTTGTGGAAGCCCTTCCAACGCTCCGTCTCTCGGTACACGGTCGCCATTCCAGAACCTTTCGGCCCCATCGGCTTTAATAATCAGTAGATTATGCAGAACAGTAATATTAACAGTAACAGCAGCATTCTTAAGATTATTCCCGACGAATGCATCAGTCAGTGTATCAGTTTTTTGGCATTTAGTATAAACAGGAACGCAGGCGTTCATTAATTCACTAAAACCAAAAACTTCACAAGCCATGGAAAATTGCTACTGAAGACGGCGGACTCGACCGCAGCCTGCACTAACTGCTTCTCACACGGACGTTCGTCGCTTGCTCCCACGTCACCAGTCCTGGGGCCCAAGTCTGCTATTTTTATAAATTCAGATTGATTGATTTATTAAATTTCTACTATTGGGTTTTATAATAATGGCAATACGAGAATGCCATTATAATAACACAATTATATTACGAGAACATTGACCGACCAATGATCGACCATTATGAATTTACCAGATTACGAACTTTTAGCAAAATGACAATAGCATGACAATGGGATCGTGTTGGAATGACTGAATTTATAAAAATAGCAGACTTGGGCCCCTGAGCTTCTGTATATTTTGACTGCAGAGACCATTAGGTACTACTAACGTAGTTAGTAGTAGTAGAGTAAAGGGAAGTTTTATAAAGAAATGTGTAAATAAAGTGTATGGTCAAATTTTTAAATTTTTATGTTCAAATGTGGTGTTAGGCGGGAGGTCATACGTCCCCGATACTGTTTAATATTTATATTAACAACTTGCTTGTTGAGCTCAGCAGCTCGCATGTCGGATGCCGTATGGACGGAGTTACTTTAAATAACCTAAGCTACGCAGAAATTATGGTGCTGCTGACTGCTGAGCCTCACAATCGGTGGAATAAGGAAATTGGTCGCTATTTGTGAAGGTTACGCCGAGCAGCATGGGCTAAAATATAATCCGACAAAGAGTGAGCTGTTGGTATTTAGAGGAAGAAATAAAAGTCCCTCAAATATCCCTCCCGTATAACTGAATGGTTCACTGTTGCATAGGGTAACACAATTTAAATATTTGGGGCATATTGTTACGGAGGATCTCAAAGATGACTCAGATATGGAAAGGGAGCGCAGGGCGATGGCGGTGAGGGGTTCAAACATGTTGGCTCGCCGGTTTGGTGGTTGTTCAGTACCGGTGGCGTTTTGTCAAACATTTTACACCAGCAGCCTGTGGGCTAATCATACCCAAAAAACTGACAACACCCTGCGCATTCAATACAACAATGCCTTCAGGATGCTGTTGAGGCTTCCTCCTTACTGTAGTGCATCACAGATGTTCGCTGATGCGCACACGGATGATTATTTCGCGATCATGCGCAAGAAAATGGCGTCAATAATACGCAGAGGGAGCAGCAATAGCATTCTGAAGGTTTTTTCTGATAGGTTAGAAGGGCCTACAATGGATAGGTTTATCAAGCTACATGTCAGACATGGGGCTTGATTAATCTTCCTGGCTTTGCTTTGTTTTTTGACGTTTAAACGTTTTTTTAAAGTAGGGTTTATGAATAATGGGGATAATGTTTTAATATTGTATTGTATTGTGTGCGTAATTTGTTACTACTAACATAGTTTTTAAGTTTCTTGTAAACTAACACGCTACGGGCCTACGATGCGTGCTAATAAAAGTTTATTTTATTTTATTATTATTTAAATACTTGCGATTGTGACAAAGAAGTTGATGCCTAAAAAGGCTCGACTGGCTGTTCACAACGGTGTGCTTCGGGCCTAGCTACGCTTAGTCGCATAATTATGAAAGAAGGAATGTTGGGTTTGGCAAAAGAAGCATGAAAATAGAATATTCGTGACCATGGATATAAGAAAGTCTATGGGCGAGACTATGAATGATAGGCTAAAAAATAGTGTGATAAGGCAACGTTGCGTGTAAAAAGAAGATGTAGTGACAAAAATTGAAAAGAATAAGTGTATGCTTCGATGGTTTGGTCATTGAGAGGATGATGGTATTAACAAGGCAGATGTGAGTGGAAACGCTGGGAGGGGACGTCCTAGGAGGACATATAGTGACCTAATTGGTGATGTTCTTCAGAAAGGTCAGGTGCGTAGTATTCACAACCGGCGTGAGTATGTGACCAGATGTATGAAAAAACCGGCCAAGTGCGAGTCGAACTCGCGCACGAAGGGTTCCGTACCATCATCTATAAATACGGCAAAAACATCACGTGTGTTGTATGGGAGCCCCCCTTAAATATTTGTTTTATTTTAATTTAATTATTTATTTTTAAAGTGAATATATATCTAAATATTCTGTGAATATTTCAAGCGTCTACCTATTTCCGTTATCAATATCGGGCAAAAACGAGCAAAAAAATCACGTTTGTTGTATGGTAGCCCCCTTAAATATTTATTTTATTCTGTTTTTTAGTATTTTTTGTTATAGCGGCAACAGAAATACATCATCTGTGAAAATTTCAACTGTCTAACTATCACGATTCATGAGATACAGCCTGGTGACAGACAGACGGCGGAGCCTTAGTAATATTCTCTTAGTAATTTCGCCAGTTATGCGTAGCTTCCATGTAATAGGGGCGAGCCTTTTGCCATTAGCCGGGCACAAATCCAGACTTTGGACTGTTACTGAGAAATTCCAGATGGAAAACCCAATAACACTTTGCCTGACCCGGGAATCGGACCCAGGACCTCATGCTCAACAGCAGAGCTTGCGACCACTAGACCAATGCGGCAGTTTTTTTTATAAAAATGTGGCTGTTATTTTAGTACATTGTGGTGTCTTACCTTCCGATTTCCACGCGAGCGAAGTCGCGGGCAGAAGCTAGTAAAATAATAAATACTTACCTAGGTACGCTTAGATTAATCCTTTCATAATTTTCAGGTCATTAATTTCCATTGATGTAGAGGTCCCTTTAACAATTAAATTACCACGTTTGGCATTAGCAACACATTGGTAATATAACTTTGTTTTCGTTCAGGCAATCAAATAAAACTTAGAAAAAACTGGACAGTCATTTTATGTCTGTCCAGTCAGTTTATTTCTCTCAAAATAACTGTTCCATTCTTGTTCCATTGCTAGAATCTCTATTAAATAAATCCTAATAGATGATTCACACATAAATATACGTTATCAGTGTAGGTATCACATAGATTTATGTGTGAAAACATAATATACCTACCTAAATTTATTTAATTCATTAACTGTTCACGAAATCCAACATGGTGGTCGCTGACTTTTAATAAAGTTCCAATTTCAAATACCTGTCAGATTAGGTTGTAAACTTTTTAGTGGTTTAATATCGTGACGTTTTGCATATCTTAAAAGAGTTATCGGTGATTTTCGGTTTGTTTAGCTGTTTATTGGATAGGTTACAAGAACTAACTAGGTCATTATTATACGCTCATATTAAAAATTTACTACTCATATTTTTCTATCATTTTCTTTTTAGCTCACATTCTTTGTGTCAAGCAATTCACCTTATAAAATCAATCGCCAATAAATAAAATCTATTAGAACAGTTCGCCACAATCTGAACCAGTTTGTTTCATTGCTGTAGTAAACATGTTTCTATTCTAACAAAACGGCAAACAACGGGTTAACGTCCATCCGTTAAATTTCCCTTGCCAAGATGTGCGGCTAATTAAAAGTTAAAACAGTCAATTATCAGTATCAAATAAACGGCTACAGAATATTTACATATTTTTAACATTCTTTAAAGGTATTTATTTTTGCATAAAAACCTGTCAAAACTTTCGATAAAAACCTAATATTTATGTCACCGTAAGATTGTGAGCACCGTTAGTTTATAATATATTATGTTACGGACCAAGTAATAAATAGGGGCATTTTTCATAATGCCCGCGCATTATGAATAATGACAAGCTACTTAGGGCGAAATAATTAATTATAATTTGAACTTCCTTATTTATCACATTACCTCGTCATTATAAATATTGCCGTGTGGTCTTTGGGCAATCTGATAATACACAGGTATTTTGCACGGGGCGCGAGATGCGTCGGACGTCATCACACTAAAATTATATTGTTATTTGTGATGTGTTTGTGTGTGTGCGTGTGTGTGTTTGTAACTTCTTCACGCACAAACGGCTGGACCAATATTGATACAATTTTGTATGGAGGTAGCTGACACCCTGGATGCTGGATAATATAGGCTACGTTTTATTCCGATATTCCCACGGGATCGAGACTTACGCGGGTGAAACCGCGGAGCGCGGCTAGTATTCTATAAATAGAAAAGTCGAGTTACGACATGTTTGACTCTGTTATGGTTATAAAAAAAAATCTAGTAACCTAATAGGCTTTCTGGCAAATATATATGACTCTGTCACGCGCCTGCGCGCGACTGCATGGACAATACTAACTCATCATTAATAATTGTGTTTACATTCCCATTGATTTTAAATATTGATTCTACGTTTGAAATAAAAATAACCAGGTTTTAATTGTGCTGCCCCATAGGTGACTAGCATTATAAAAAATGTCCCGTCGATTTGATTATTTAATTGTTGTGCCCTCTCATATTGGGCATATTTCAAACTGCCCATGCCCGGGCGTTTTTTATAATGTCCTAATAATCACTTGGTCCGTAACATTACATAGCGAAATTATAAACTATCTAAAAATTGTGTTCATAATCATTGAATACGGTGACGTAAACAAAATATAACTTTTTTTTATTAGTAGGTATTAGTATGCAAATTAATAACCCTTCTTTCCATTTCGAACGGTGAATGAGTATGAATTTAGGTAAGTGAATGAATGAGAGGAATGAACAATAAATTTTGCACGCGTTTAAAACATATAATAATTTTGCATAATTTTTAGATTCCCTTGTAAAATCCTTAAATATCCAAAAAAGAAAGTGTTGCTGAGTATTTTGGACGCTTTTCAATCCACTTTTAATATTCGAAATAAGAATAAATAGGTAGTACACTATTTAGAGAAGTGTTCAACACCGGATTTCCGCTTAGGCCCTCCCTCCCCCACTCAGCCAGCTGCCCCGTAGCTGCCTATAGGTAGCTTGCCTGCCTGACGGTGGATGCTAAAATTTGTCGAGCTTCTTCTGCTTAGGTCGACATAAGAACTCCTATTTCGGTTTTAATCTGTCAGGGGGCCTAAAATGGACACTTTGGCCAAATCATATATGAATAATATATGATCTGCGTACAATTCATACATCCCACAATTCATCTGTTTGACAGCTGCCATTTGACATTAGACATTTTTCAATAGAGCAATTCATAATTTGTGAACCATTTTACGAAACTCCATCAATACTGTCAAACAGATGAATTGTGGGATATGAATTGTACGCAGATCATAATTATTATGATTCTGCCAAAGCGTCCATTTTAGGCCCTCTGACGAAATCTAACCTTTCCGAGGCGGGATGCTAAAGTTTTTCGAGTTGGCGTCGGTGTCAGAAATAACAGTAAATAAGATGCAATACATCTTATTTACTGTTATTTCTTTAACTTTCTTGCAAGTAACTCCTATTACAGTATTAATGTACCTAAGGATAGTCCGAGGCCTTAAAAGTTTCGTGCTGGCTTTGCTTGCTCTTCCATCCTTACCGTTCAATCACTGCCGTAAGGCTACATGTTTATGTACAAAATCAACATAGGTTTTTAGAACATAGATTGTTTGAAGAAAGTAAGTTGGTTCAAGTAGGTACCTAACTTGATTGATATGGAATACGAGGAACTTCTTTCTATAATCTGAGACGAGGAAAATAACGTTTAGAAACGTCGATTTTTATTTTTGACGACTGTTGACGTAATTATGGTGACGTACATAACATAGACTGCATTATTTCCGTTTCCTTTTATGTAGAGTAATTGAAGTCGGTAAAAAATGATTTGATAATTTTCCAAAATGGCTTCGGGATCCGGGGAGTTCAAATGACAAGTGCCTTGGTGCCCTGGACATCTAAGTCCGGGCCTGGAAGTGTTGCAAACTTACAGGAACAAAAACATAAATGGTGATAATTTGACATTCGGTAGGTAGGTACCTAATCACTATCAGTAGGAATCGGTTTCAATTTGACAGTTCAACAAAATTCATTGCGGTATTTACATAGTTGAGCAGACAAATTTTTCTAACATGAAGCAATATACTTCAAAATCATTCCGATTCCGATTCAAACTGTGTTACGCAATTAGGGTATCTACTGTTTTGGTCAGTTTTCGACAGCGACCTGCGATAGGTTTTGTGTCTCAAGAGGTCAAGATTGCAACAAATGTGTGTCCAGCTTGGCATACTCTAGTATACCTACCTAATACCTGTCGCCTGATATTCTACATAATTCTACTGGATCATCATACGATGGTCAATGGACGAGAGCAAATGGTGGAAATATTCTAGGTTACGTGCGTGCGTCATTGTGAAATTAATGAAAACAGTTCATTCACATCATAAAAATACATATTCAATAAGAAATTAAGGGTAGCTAATGACTACATGATTGTGCAAAAAAAACGTGTTTTATTTTATTTATAATTAGTAGGAACCCACTCAACCGACTGCCCACCTAATAATAAACACCTATCTTTAATGTTGTACCTACTGTAGCGAAATAACACACCGTTTTTTTTTTTGGGTGGGAAATTATCAAATAATTTCTCCCGCTCTAGGCGGAGCGGGAGGGCGTGTCAGACTTTTACTGACTAAAACCTACCCGTGTTCCTTCCGATGCCTGTTTGCCAGGGCCACGATATCCCTTTCGGACAAACTCGCAACCCTGGCAGGTTTTCCTGAATGATTAGTACTTAGTCATTAGATACATGAAGTGGGCTGCCGTTGTAAGACGATTAAAATGCCACGGTGTTTAGACAGCGCCGCCACCGGAGGGACGTCAGAACAGGTTAAATTGGGTAGGCTATTTAAATATAGCCGGTACCCTGGACCAAGAAAAAACTTGGGCTTATGATTCAACCATTAAAAAAACAGGACAAAAACACCCAAAACACCGACACTATTACAACACTATATATATAATATTACGACACTTTTAACATGGATAAATTGCTTCAAATCAGAAAAAACATGCTGATTGCCTAAGTCCTTCGACTCAACCGAAAAACTAAGTTTTTTGACAACCTTGTTTGGAAGCAATGGCAAAAATTTTAATTTAAAACTATCAAATTTAAAAAATGAATCGAAAAACAAAGACAGATTTTTTATGAGGTTCGTGCGTAAAAAGTTTTTATGCAGGAATTGTACTGCACTACCTACCTACTAAATAGAAATAAATGCAATGTGCATTCATCTGTGCTCTGACGATTTTTTAGTTTGTCAGCTGCCAATTCTTAGCTAAACACGAAATAATAACGTGAACATTCATTTTAAAAGAAGCAAAACCGTGTAATGTACTTTCCCAAGTCCAAAAACATTTGGTAAGTTTTCAAACTCGTATTACAAATTCTATCTTTGGAATTTCGAACTGTATTGTCAAATTGTCTGATGGTCCCCGGAAACATTACACAAAGGCCAATTTTTTTCACAACCAGTTCTGAGAAAGGGCAGGTACCGAGTATTGGGTACCAAACTACTTATTGTACTTGCTTAGGTAAAAATTATTAACAATCCACCTTGGTTCTCTCCACGTTCTTATTTCTAAGGAATTTTATGATTTACGTTAAGTTTACATCAATAGGAACGCGGTCAGACAATGGCGGAGACGGGAGAAAGTTCGTAGGTTCGTACCGATATGTTTAAAATTGAGTTTGGAACAACGCGGTCTATGTTTGTAAAAATTTGAATACGGAATGGTATTTTTTTGAGCATTGAGACTATTCAGTGTATTTTGCAGTGTTTTTTTTGCGTCATTCGAAATTAAATTCGTAAATTGGCCACCCCTAGGTCTATTCTTTTATTCCTTTTAGGAATTTTTCCTATACTCTATTCCAAAGTTCTTTTTTTAATCCTGTCAGATAGTAATTTGACAATTCAAATCTATGTTGTTGTTTTTTTTTATATTTGGAGTTTGACATTTGTAGCTGTCAAATGGGATTAAAAAACGACTATAGAAAGATGGCTCTGTTTGAATATTCGAAAACTAGCTATGCTAGCTAATGATAAATTAACTATGTGATCTCGTGGTGATAAGATCTGTGACCGCATCATAGCATCTGTAATTATGTCTAACTCAAAAAGCCCACAACAGATCAGGGGCCCAATTCTGTAACTTTGAGTTAAGCAACACGCCATTGACACTCTATCGACACACTACAGACATTCTTTTGCCACTGTTGCAAATTTGGCATTCTGCAAAAACTTCAATGGCGTTTCAGTGGTGTCCATAGAGGAAAGTAATATATTGGGTGGTGTCTCAGTAGTGTGTCGGTAGTAAGTCGATAGTGTGGCGTATAATAGTTTTAGTGTTGCTATCAAAAATCTACCATGAGGTAAACCAAACCTACTACTTTTTCAAATCCAATTGGCGTGTTGCTTAACTCAAAGTTACAGAATTGGGCCCAAATGTCCACTATTCTATTGAGACACTACTGACACACTATTGACAAGTTGGTTATTTTACAGAATTGGGCCCCTGGATAAATGGCGTTTGTTGAACTTATCTCATAGATCAATATAGTGAATTTGTTTTTTTCCACAATCATGCCTGGCTTTTATCAAAAAAGCCAAGCCAGCCAGTTTTTTTTTGTCTTTTGTTTTGTGATCGAATTTACTCAACTGTTAGCTATTAGCGTAAAGGAGACTGTTCCTCATTGGCCCATATTCCCGCGCCTCGTCATATTGTATTATTAACTTTTCTTCTATCGCATCGCTATAAAAGAAAACATAGTTCACAATCAAAAATCTTCCATAAATCCATAAACTCGTGACTACATAATTAACAACTAGCTAGCGGCTCGCCCGCGCCCTGCTTCGCACAGTTTTATGACTTGAAGAAACATCGACATTCCTCTAATATACTCGTATCTACCTATGTAAGTTCAATATTTATCATCGTCATCAACATTTCAGCCGAAAGACGTCCACTGCTGGACATAGGCCTCCCCCAATCACCGCTACTGAGACCGTTTCTGTGCTTCCAGCGTCCAGCGAATTTCTACAGCCTTCACAAGGTCATGATCGGTCCACCTTGTAGGAGGCCTTCAAAACGCTACGTATTCCGGTACGAGGTCGCCACTCCAGAACCTTTCGGCCCCATCAGCCACCTGTTCTGCGAGCAATGTGCCCTGCCCACTGCCACTTAAGTTCGGTAATTCTTCGGGCTTTGTCGGTTACCCTGCGGATCTCTTCATTTCTGATTCGATCACGTAGGGAAACTCCAAGCATTGCCCTTTGGGTGACTTTTAGCCTTCTGATAAGGCCCATAGTGAGCGACCACGTTTCAGTGCCATAGGTCATCACTGGCAACACGCACTGGTCAAAGACTTTCGTCTGAGACACTGCGGTATGTGAGACGAGAAGATATTGCGCAGGCTGCCCAGCCGAGTCGTATTCGACGACTGACCTCTTTCCCTATTATTAATGTATTATAAATATTACACTTATTTATGTGTATTATTTTAAGGTGTGTTTTTTTTTAAGGTTGATACCTTCTGGAATAAATTCTCTAAAAATTGTTGGAAACCGCATCAAAACCAGTCGAATTTAATTTAGGTATAATTTATTATGTTTACTATAGACATAGATAAAATAATGGCCTATTGGTGAGAACTCAGCCACGCCACATAGAACCTTTTTTTGGCGAAAATATTTCCGCCAGATCGGTTACCCGTTATTGATCAGTTATTAAAAGATGCGTGGGCGCATTGTGACGTCAAAGATGATGACAAGAAAAACAAGTTCCGGAACAAGTCCGATTGTAGTTTTTTTTTAAATATATCAGTGTGTATATCATTTTAATAGAAACGTGTCTTAGGTCTGTGAAGAATATACCTATTGGTGATGCTGATGCTGGACAAATTGTTAGGTAATCTCATATTTCAAATTAAAGAAAAGGGGTGAGTTGGGTAGGTAGGTTACGTGATAGTACTGTCCGATTCAAACATTATGGAGATTCGGATCATGAGTCGAGGCGCTGCGCTTCATGATGTGTCAGCGGGGATGAGGGGTATAATAGGGTACGGCGCGGGCGGGGCCGTACGAGTAGCGCACTTCAGAGCCGCCATTAAAGGAGATGTCCGCTTTTTGTATGGGCGTTGGTTTTTTATTCCGAGAAAAATCTAACCAGCGTCAAACTACATCTAAATAAAAACAACAAAAATATGGAATTTGTAACCACTGAAATAATATTTAATGTTAGTACATATATTTTATTTGTTGATGGCCACCCAAATAAATCTAAAATCTAACCCCTTTAAGTTCTAAAAGGTTAGACTAAACATTTTTGACTGGAAATATCCCATTTCAACATAATTATTCCTTATTGTTTACATTGTCATAATCATCCACCAAATATATAAAGATAGTAATGACAGTGCTATGTAGCACTGTCATTACTATCAATTTTGACAAGTTTTCTATTTGTTTAGGGTGTGTTCTCTTTAATATACTAGTTAGTTAGAAACGTTTGTTCGTTTTAGGAGTAAATTCACATTAAAATAAAAAAAACGATTTTTCTCAAAAATGGAGGCTTTTAAAAATGTATGTTATAGTTAGAACCACTAGCTTTTGGGTTTTCTATCCAAATATATTTAACTGATCCTGGTTAGAATTATTGAATAAAACCATTTTCGGACATGTCCTTTGACGCGTAGGTACCTATTTATGACGCTATTATTGGGGTAAGGAGTAACAACCTCGTGTTCCAAGTTGATGAAGTTACCTACTGCCGGGCATAGGTATGTGTCTACTGCCTAGCCTCCCCAAGGATGGCTAAAAATCGATCCATGCTAATTTTGTTAGCTTTTCGTATCAATTATCTATTTTAGCCTCCTGGCAAACAGGAAGCTGAGCCCTTCTTGTTGATCTCGTTCTATATACAAAATAATTATATATATACAAATTAATATTTAAAACAAACACACACACACACTCATTATCACAGATAATTTTTCTGATCTGTGCTCAAAAAACATACATACACACACTTGCACTCCTCATACACCGAGAGCTGCTAAATTAATGTTTTATTTTATTTTTATTTGTTCTATATACTCTCTATTTATTTATTACCCTCATAATTGAAACACATTAAAGGGAAGAGTGAGGCAGCTCCGACACTAAGCGAACTAGAAATAAATATTTTTGTATAGTACCAGTAACCAAAAGCTTACTTTTTGGATACCATCGAATCATGGAAAACAACGAATCCCAATCAAGCATCAAGCATATTTTTACAACCACCTCTGCACCTGGCCTGCTACTGAGCACTTTGTCTTGCAGTTTTAAGCTCGAAATATTGAACGGTAGACCTTTACCTTGAATGCCAAGCTTGCAACCCCTTTAGTATAACGCTACAATACATAATTTTTGCTCTCTAAAGACTCCCAGTTCCGGCCCCAGTAGTCTGCCTTGAAAACCTTGGGAGAATATTGGCTCATATAAGCCTGATATAACTGGCCAAAATGGTTATACAATAGTGGCTTTTATCGTTTAAAAAGGGTCATTTTGATATTAAAACTTATGGTAATGATTTAATACAGGAAACTTCGAAGATTTTTGTGTACTTACATATATGAGAAAATAATAAGACATCTGCAATCCGAGTAAGCTCGGTCGATTTTAAAAGGGGGATCTTGTTAACATTTTTTGCGAGCGAGGGTATCGCCGGAGCTTTTATTCTATATCAGTGATTGTCGCATTCATGTTGGGATAAGTGAACCTTTGTGTGCCCGAGGGTTGCGAGCTTAGACAGCTTTTTAAGTTTTTGTTCGGGATTTGTCTTGAATTTTGTAATTTGAATATTTTTTAGATATGTTTGTTAAGTTGGGTGTTTTTGGTTGCGAAATTAACTGAGATATATGCATGGCCTGTATTTATTCCCGTTTATTTGAAAAAAAAAATATGAGGAATCATATCCTTATGCCGCTAAAAACTTTCATTGATATACGGGCTCGCATAATTATGTCATGTGTGCGTACACATTGAGGAGCCATGTCTCATATTTAAACGCGGGTACTACCAATATTTAGTAGTTTTGCCGATTTTGTAGGCCTGATCTTGGAATTTGTCGTAAAACCCTTAAAAAGTTATAGGATGTTTAAGTTGAACTCGAAAAAAAGCCAACGGATATTTTTTTAAATTTGGTAGTATTTAGTAATGTTTATGCGTAATCTACAAAATGGGTTTTGTACGTCTGAATTTGAGATCTAAATGCTTTGATTTTTCATAAAAAATTCTTATCTTGGGTGATTTTGATAGCGATCCCTTTTATTTTTATTTATGTCTGAGCTATTCTGCAAGTCCAATGAAGTTGTGAACTGAACTTCAAATTGTTTTCAAAAGTACCGCACAGCTTAAAAACATTCAGTGTACGACTAAACGCCGACAGACACTACGCCGACAAGACTTTACTTCGACGGGACTCTTCGCCGACAGGACTCTTCGCCGACAGGACTCTTCGCCGACAGGACACTTCGCCGACAGGACTCTTCGCCGACAGGGCTCATCAGCGACAGCGGGTTAGGTTAGGTTAGAACAGTAACCATTAACAAGCGAAGGCGAGCGAGCGAAGCGAGCGGGCCGCGGCAGCGGCCGCCGAGCGCCAGATCCCCTCTATTGTTGGTAAATTCAGTTACCAAAACTAAAACTCGATGCCAGTTTAAATTAAAACAAAACTAACAACTGATTGTTAAGCTGAGTATACGACTGATTATTGGAGATAAGTTGCGTCGCTGATGAGCCCTGTCGGCGAAGAGTCCTGTTGGGAAAGTGTCCTGTCGGCGAAGAGTCCCGTCGAAGTAAAGTCTTGTCGGTGTTCAGTCTGTCAGCGTTGTGTCTGTCGGCGTTTAGTCGTACACTCAAAAACATTCGTGCTTAACGATCCCAAATTTTTTTTGTTCTTTTTATTCTCCCAAAAATCCAAGATTAATTCGACATTAATTCGCAATAAATCGTGGCAGCCCTTACAGCAAGTACTTATTATGTAGGTACCCTCTGCGAGACCCAAAGACTCCTGCGCAGGTGTGCGAGTGCGAACCATTGATGTGATCTGTCGGCTTTTCTACGTCGCGTCGCTTCCTATGCTACAGCTGCGGAACCCAAGACCAGTTTAAATTCACTGTACTTACAAGTATTATTTAAGTGAGGATGGGTTAGTAGGTATTAATATTTAAATTGTTTTTTATTGAATATCTTTGGGTTGTTTGAGTTTCCGTGTGCTGTGTAATCTATCAGTGTTTGGTTCAAATTACCTTTTTTTTAAGATTTTTGCATAAATGACCGTATTTTTTATTGCGTTGACTAAACAGCTTGGTTTTTTAGAGTTCCAAAGGGCCCGTAGACCTGCTTATTTGAAATTAATTTAAACTTGATAACTTACCTCCACGCGTTCCTTAGAAAAACGAAGTGATCTGGGTTCTGTTTTTTCCTTTTGTGGTACGGAACTCTAAAAATAAATATTACAAATGAACCGACACTACTAAGTACAAGTACCTACGTCTGAGTTAGCTCCTTTTGTTAATTGATCTTAGTCTCTAATCTCATGCTAGTACTTTATACTAGGAGCAATTTCGGAATTTTCAGAGTAGGTACCTAAAACTTAGGTTAGGTACCTACTCCTGCTGCTGCTCGACTTACGAGTTGGTCATTGTAGGTCGTGGATTCGAACCAGACAGGCACCTTACTTTATGTAAGTAAATTATTTCATCATCAGCACCACTGCTATCAAAACGGTGAAGGAAAACATACATCTTCGTGAGGAAACCGGCATGGCCTAGAACGAGAAATTCGAAGACATGTGATATCTACCAACCCGCACTGGGCCCGCTGGTGGATTACGGCCCACTGCCTCTCACAGAGAGAGGCCTGTGTTCCAGCTGTGGGAACATTTTAACTAGGCTGATTACGCTGCGAAAGTGACCTCAATTAAGCAATGAGTGGGCATCGAACTCGCTACACTTAAATTTACTTTGGTTGGTATATTATTGAGCTTTCAACATTCAGCACAGCTCACCTCACAGCAGGCTGTAGTATTTATTGATGGAAATCTCGTTCCAACAAACATAAAACTTGTATTATCAAATGCCATTGTTCAGTTAGTTACTAAACTATTGGCAGGTAAGCCTAAGGAATTGTAGATAGATAAAAAACTTCAGAAATTAAAATTATAAAAATTAAAATCAAATAAATAACTTCTTCCGCTTTGGGCGGAGCGGAGTGTCAGACTTTTACTGACTAAAACCCACCCGTGTTCCTACAGATGCCTGTGTGCCAGGGCCACGATATCCCTTTCGGACAAACTCGCAACCCTGGCAGAAATGTAATAGCCATGATGTTGTCATCTCGAGCCTATAATTTTCAGACCTAAAAGAAGTTCTGTGGCAATGATTTGTGTGTAACATAAAATGACAGCTTCAGCATGGAATAAGTAAGTACTTTTTAATAGCATGTAATTAGTAAGTACTTTATAATAGCATGGAATTAGGGTACTCACGGAATTAGTAAGTACTATAGTAATATAGATTGTAAGTAGAGGCGAAGTAGAGGGGGTCTAATTTCGACCAGTGGTGGGCGACCACTAGTAATAATAATTAATCGAAAATATCTTAGTATTTAGCGTTTTTTTTTTGGGGTTTTTTTTTTGTCGCTGCTCAGTTGCTTATTACCAGGGGGCCAAGTCTGCTATTTTCAATGATTGGTCATTATGACGACCATACCAAGGCAACGCCATGACCATTGTGCCAATAGTTTTTAACCTCCTAAATTCATAATGGCCTGACAGTGGTCCATAGGGAAGTCAAAATAATAGGAGCTTGTCAGTACGAGATTACCAAATACAGACAATTTTTCCAATGGAGTATCAGTGACACGTCATTGGAAAATCATAAAGACGCCTTTCAATTAGATTAGCAACACTGTCAAACTCTACAATTACGGTGCCAATGATCGGCCATTCGGACACAACTGCGTTAGCAGACTTGGCCCCTAGGTGAGATGTCAGATGTTACAATACTTCGTAGGCGACTACTATTCGCTCGTTTTTTTTCTGTCGTTTAATAAATCAATGTAAGTAACAGAGCTGGAGGCGCTGGAGCTGTGGTGGCCCAGGGGTAATGGCCACGACTTACGACGGTAGGGAAACCCAGGCAGGCGATTTACTATGTGTAAATAATTTCATCACCATGACTCTCAAAACGGTGAAGGAAAATATGAGAGGAAATCGGCATGTCCTAGAACCATAAAATCAAAGATATTGTGACATCTTACCAACCCGCACTGGGCCCGCGTGGTAGATTAAAGCCCACTCCCTCTCGAAGAGAGGAGGCCTGTGTCCCAGCAGTGGGAACATTATAGATTATTTAATTAAGATAACTAGGTAGATAGGTACTAAGGAACTTGACCAGTACCTACCCAGTCTAAAACATGCTGCGATAACCAATAGATTCCAACATCCTTATTTATTGCTATACCTAGGTACTTACCTATCAAAAACCACAAGATTTTTCAAGTGTTCGAAGTAGGTAGGGTACAGCGTGATTCAAACTTTTTGGCGGCTCGGAATATGAGGAGAGTCGCTGCGCAGTAACGATTTCATATGTCAGGGGTGGGTTACTGCGCAGGGAGTAGGGCACTTCAAAGCCGCCATTAAGGCGCTGACATTAAGAGGCAAATGATAAAAGTAGGCTTGTCTTAACAAAAAATTTGCCAAATCGATATAATTACCTATATACTAAAAAATGAGTTGAGTAATCGAAAATAAAAAACAACCAAGTTCTGCATACAAATAAGACGTTCTTGTTATCAATTAAATACCAACCGTACGTTGATATTTAATACAGATATTTTGGATTGAAACTCAAAGTAAAGGGTTAGTTTACCGTTAATTTGTATCGAGATTTTTTTTTAAACGTGTTTTGGTTTCAAGTTCTGTGTCCAAGTGTGTGTTCAACCAAGTTCTGAGAAATATGTTCAAGAATAACATATATTTTTTCCGCTACCACAAACTATATAGATTTGACAATTTTTATCATTTGCCTCTTGTCAGCGCCTTAAGTTTGACGCGTACAACATTAATATTTTCATTATAATTATGGTTTTACCATAATTCCAAGATAATGTAGTCTAGATAGACGATGCGTTTTTGGATGGTAGGTACTATGAAAATAATACGTAGGCACTATGTAACTAATCGGTACCTATCTTCTTAGGCATAGCATAGCCCGCCCGCACTGCGAAATCTCACCGTGCGATTATTATTCACGCGGAGAACGTTTCAGCGCGAATTTTAAATCGCCAGTGCGTGTAGATAGATAATTATTCGATGCGCTAAGGTAGCCCAAGAAATTCAAATTTTATTACATTTTTTGCAATTTGCAGGTCAGTAACAGGTTGTATGTTGATCTAAATATGATTCGCGGCCGTAACAAATATGGCTTTACAGAATTATAATAGGTAATTAGAATCAGCAATACAACCCTTTAAGTTAGGATGGAAGAAGAAAAAAATAAAGACAAACCGAAATAAATGGTCTTAAATTTATTTCTCTATGTCGAAAAAGCCGCCACGTGCATTTTTTTTTTGTAAAATGTTTTATTTTCATTTAGTAACGGGTTGTAGTTTTTAAAGGCTCGTACAGACTGGTGCGACAACGCGGGCGCGACGCGACACTAGTAGCACAATTTCTATGTCGGTGCATGTAGCGCCCGCGATATCGCGTGAGTCTGTAAAAGTCTTAAAGGTGCGATTATGATACCTACCATAAAAATTTCGAGCTATTTTTTATCGCAGTACCTACGGGCTCGATGGTCGTAGCAGTTAGCCCGTACTTACCTTAACCTACGTAGAATGTCGACCTATATATTTTTAGAAGTCACTTTAGCATAACTGCATGATCCTATAATTCATAATCCTATAAAAAAGACTCTGTACCTACTTGTAATTTAATTTTAAATTAACAACAAAGGGTCCGCCAACTGTAACATCTTATTTCACTCTATTTAAACTCAAAGCTTGCTATGTACGGCATGTACCTAATAATAATATAACCGTTAGCACGAAACACGTGTACAGACTTTTTGGCATCACCTGACGTGACCTTGGAGAGTCGGACCACGCTGTCCTTGGATCAAGAGGGGCTAAACAAAACGAACGCTGGGACAATGCCACGGCCGTTAAACAAGTCCTCGATGAATGCTCCGGAAGGTTGCCTCCCCTTGCTTTTATTTGTCTATGGAAATAAAAAACAACCGTGACATTATGCAATCAATTTGAAAAATTACCGAACGATTTTGCATTTTGGCGTGTAATTCATTGATTTTATGGATGTAAACATGAACAAGCCTTTTAAAATTATGAATGGGAGGGAATTGACAATTTGACATTCTTGTATAACTTACTATCTTGTTTTTCGCTTTTCTTTAGGGCCTTATCATACTAGCGGATTGCGAGCGTCCTCAAAGCGCAGCGGGCGCGCAACGAATAGGTTACGGGCGCGCAACGAACACGCCGCGCATGCGCAGCGAATTTGTTGCGGACGCGCAACAAGATCGCCGCGAATAGTAGCGTGGACGCCATTTGTACTTGCTACAAACACCCGACGAAAACGTTACGTATTTGCCACGCATCCGCGACGTCCTCGCTGTGCAGCCGCGCCGTGTTCGCGACGCATTCGCTGCGCGCCCGCCCCGCCCCGCAGCCGTTCGCAAACCGCTAGTATGATAAGGCTCTTAGAGGCTGGCGGTTATTATATCCTAGACAAATTTTAAAAGCTTTTTTATTAAGTACCCGGTAGGATAATTTAAGCTAGTCAATGGTAACTCAAAGAAACGCGGTTTTATCGCCGAGGGGTTAAGAGGGTATACGATGGACCTACGGCATTTCATACAAACTTTTAAGCCCTTGTTTTTCGAAATGACTGAACCGATTTTAATGAAACTTCATACGCATAAGCAGGATGCAAAGGTCTAAAAAGTTAGTTAAGAACATTTTCGAAAAATAGTGGTACAGCCAAATTAGACCGATTTCGAATTTAAATTTTCCATAGAAACAGAGATTTCCAGTTATCAGTTTTTAAATAAGAAATTTCGAAAATGTTCATAACTAACTTTTTAGACCTTTGTATCCTGCGTATGCGTATGAAGTTTCATTAAAATCGGTTCAGTCATTTCGAAAAACAAGGGCTTGGAAGTTTGTATGAAATGACATACCTACGTCGTAATACGCTCTTAACCAAAGGAATGACTTCCAAAATACTAAGTATTTAAAACATTTTTTTTTAAACAACACAAGACAAGTGTATTAATTTGCAAATAGGTCTAAGCCAAGAAGTGCTTTTTTAAATAAGAAATAAGGTTCATAATGTCCTACAATTCTACAGTAAAAAAATGTCTGCATGTGCGTATGACCATGTTCTTACATCACAAACTTGTTTGATTCCCCTCTGAATCGAACCTCTTTTGTATGAACACCACGCCTCCCCCATTCTCTGAACATTGTTCTCCGTACGGGGAACGTTAGGTAAGTACCTAAGCAGGTATTTTAGAATTTCGTTTATTCAAATTCATACGAGGACTGACCTAAAAGCCTATGTGATTATAGAAATGCGAGAACCCTAATTAATTAATCATTTATTTGAGCACACAAATCATTATCCTAATATTTGTGTATGACAAAATTAATGGTTACAGAAAAGTGTTGGAAACCACTACGTTGGTAGAAACAAAAACATACATAAAACATCACGCCTTGTTTCCCCGAAGGGTTGGGTAGAGGTGTACCTATTACAGTATACCCACATTTCGCCGGTCCCATGTAATAGGGGGCGAGCCTATTGCCATCAACCGGGCACAAATCCAGACACCGGGCTGCTACTGAGAAATTCCAGATAGATAAACCCAATAACACTTTGCCCGACCTGGGTATCGAACCCAGGACCTCATGCTCAGCAGTGGCGCTTGCGACCACTAGTCCAATGGGGCAGGCAGATATGAAACAAACCATCTTACATTGATCTTCTTCTTCTTCATGATTGAGATTCTTCTTGTAAGTACGTGGTCCAAATGAAAAATATTTCTTAGCCATCATAAGTACATTTAAACGATTATTAATGTAATTTATATTTATTTTTGAAGTAAAACTTTTTGACGTGAATGCGTGACGAGACCGTTACGGAAGCGAGCGAACGGAAGTTGAGAGAGTTAGTGAAGATAGAAAGAGAGAGTTACGTTTCTTATATTACTGATTAGTATTACTATTTGTAACTTTTACTTCAGTCGTGTGGTACCACACTCGTTTTTTTTATTTCTTTTGGTTACTAAATGAATTCAATAATTACACTCCTTTTGGGCAGTCGTGTAATAATGCCTGTTTTCACTAACAGTAGGCGACATCTAAATGTAATGCCTAAAAGTTAGTTTGTCTATATTTTTACACTTTCGCCTAGGCGCTAGCGCCTGTTAGAAAAAGATAGGCAATCTAACTTATTTGTCCCCTATGATGGTCCGTACTTTCGATTATTATTCAATTCTTTTAGTACTTAAACAGAATCTGCTATAACACGAACGAAGGAATAAAATGAATAAAGACAACATTATACATACCTACATTAATTACGTACCTATCTTGGTACGGTTGTTCACGTAGGTATGATCGATGAGTAATACCTACTTTTCATTCTGAAAGCATATGAATGAAGGGCGACGTTAGATGTCTAAAAATATGGGGTAACAGATACTGATACGAGCAATATAAACCACTAGCTGCGCCCCGCGGTTTCACCCACGTAACTCTCGACCCCGTGGGAATATCGGGATATAAAGTAGCCTATGTCTTAATTCAGGGTGTCAGCTACCTCCATACAAAATTTTATCAAAATTGGTCAAGCCGTTTGAACGTTAAGAAGTAACACACACACACACACACTCACAAACTATCGCCTTTATAATATTAGTGTGATCACGCCTGTAATCTCCGAAGGATAAGCAGAGGTGTACCTATAGTACACCCACATATCGCCAGCCAGCCAATGAGGTGGTAAATAAAGCTTTTCATAAAAAAAACCTGGACATTTTTCAACTCTGTATTGGTGAAGTCGGCCCCCGAGTGATTGACTTTGCACGCTCTGATGCAAAACGGTCTAGAAGGCCTGCATAAGAGATAATCGCTTTCAAAGTGTTTCGTAATTCAACAAAGACTTTCAACACGATTGATTGGATCTTTTGAAGCCTACATGGTACCCATCTGTGGTAAATGTTTGTGAAATGATCACAGAGATTATATTGACTAAACAAGATGGCGGCATTAGTTCCGATTTTGACCACGTGCCAAAATATCCTTGTAGCGTTTAAAGGGGATGCGCTAAGGTAGCCTGCGAAATTCAAATATTATTACGTTTTTTGCAATTTGCAGGTCAGTAACAGGTTGTATGTTGATCTAAATATGATTCGCGGCCGTAACAAATATGGCTTTACAGGATTATAAATTTATAATCATTAGAATCGGCAATACAACTAACTCTCTTCAAAAAATCCTACTGAATGTTTATTTCAGAAATAATCTTTGAGTAGGATTTTTTTAACTCAGAGAGTTGTATCGCTGATGCAGATGACAGCAGCTCGTCTTCCACCCATGATGTCCTACTCAATTGTTGAACATCTCCTTGAATGCAAGTAAAACCTGCAAACAATTTTTCTTTCTTTCAATTTGCACACTCTCGAAAACATGTTTCCAATGCAAGCAAGTTGTACCCAAATGTGACGTCATACTTGCATGCAAGACTTACCCCAATGGAATCGCGGCTTTAGGACTATTCCTGGATGCAGCGCTCGGCCGCTAAAGTATAACGCTTACCTACGCGCTACGCTCATCAACCAATAGCATCACCGCATCAGATTTTTGGTGTTCCCCTTATTTTTGTAAATGAAAAATAAAAAGAACGTAAAAACACTGCTTCCCCATAAGCGCGACTGTTGAGCGTGGGTTTGATTCTCAGGTCGGGCAGTGTTATAGGATTTTTTTCAATGGAGATTTCTCAGCAGCAGCCCGGAGTGTGTGTGCTCGGTTTATGGGAATAGGCTCGCTCTTTATCAGATATTTAGGACCTCAGCCCAATAAAAAAGTATTTTATTGGTCTGAACTTAAGAAAATCTGTCGAAATGTGGATGTAATTCAAGTGCACCTCTGCCTAACCCTTCGTGGATCACAGATGTGATGATGTAGTATTTCGATATATTTTCGACTGGACATTTATTACGAAATTTATTTCATATTCCAAACCTACCTATACGTACTGATTTCATAAAACAAGCATTATAAAGCTGGAATTATTCAAGTCTTGAATAAGTAACGGAATTGGGGTCTACCAAGGTCTTTAGTTGTGCCATTTATAAATGTGGGGAATGGTCACAAAAGAACTGTAGTTGTACGCAAAAAAAATACTGTAGATGCTAATAAATGAAAAAGGGTGTTTATCAATTGGAAGCTGTTTTATTTCTTAAACACGTGTACATTTTATTTTTAATACTGGGTCGGTTATATTATTTTTTTAGAGAAGTCAGTTGACAGCGCGGTTTTCTTATTATATTGTTACCTACGCTATTGGCCCTACAGGATAATGCAGAGTTTACACTTATTATTAATTACCTACGACTTCTTGGCACTCTTTCTATGCATTTCATCATAATTAATCATTTCTCCGATTCTTAAAAGAACACTCTAGAAGTCTAGATGAACTTATCTTTTAATTCAGTTTTCTTTGGGACTACACTTTGTAATAGGTACTTCTTTTTTAGCTTTCTTGCTAGAAGGAATACTTTAGGCAAATGCGCCAAGGTATCCCGGATAATTCAAATTTTCTAAGTTTTTTTGCATTTTGCAGGTCAGTAACAGATTGTATGTTAATCAAAATATGATTTGTGACCGTAACAAATGTGTTTATAATTATAATAATTAAAATCTTAATATCTCTAAATTCAAATTACCCTATTGAATGACTATTCATGCTTTTGGAATAAAAAGGTTGCATTGCTCCAACATACATTTCGAGAAAACCGCAAAAAACGGGTTGTACGTTGTTGTTGTAAATGGGTTTCACTTGGAACCTTCACTGTAGGTTAGTTAAAAAATTATGCAACAGATGGCATTTTATTTATTTCAAACACCTAGGTGTTTGAAATAAATAAAATTTGGAGCAAATAGAACCTTTTTGCATTATAATATAAATTATGCTAATTGTTATATCGAACCATTTTATTCCAAATGCACGTAATAGTAAAATCATGACATTTGAGCCCAATTCTAACTAGATTATTGATGATTCTAATACTGCAAATACCTATTTGATATTGTCGCGAATATTTTTTATGAAAAAAAAAATTGAACTTTGTGGGATACCTTACCGGATCCCCTTTAGTCTCACAGGGCGTCAAAATACCATGTAGTATCTATTTAGATTGGTGAATAGTAAATGCGATGTCCGTGACTACCGCAGGACCACGAACGCCAATCACTTCTATATTCGCTATCACACCTGTGCAGCACCGTACTGCAGGATACGGCACGAGACATTTACTATGTGCTGCACTGTACCAACGTTTACAAAAATTAGATAGGTACAGCTTTGCCGGTGGAAACGGATCTGCAGCTTAGTACGTGCACAATGTTTGTGCTGAACACAATTTTGGTGGAATCGCGCCTTTAGCCTTACGACTAAAACTATGGGCGCACTTGTTTCTAGTTCCTGAATCTATTTTATATTAGCCAACTACGTTAAAAACTTCATGTTAAGATAACTTTCGAAGTTTTAAGTTTCTAATACTTACCTAATTTTATAGTGTGGAATAAACTAGTTGTTAATTTAATTCAGACAACTCATGATACTGACAAAATACAGGTTTAGAAAAGTTGTCTAGGAAAAATGGTACTAAATCAAAGGGTAAAAAAACCTTTAAAATATCTTGAGAGATCGTAACAATGAATAATTAATTTCTGTATCACACGCAGTTTAGGAACGAATGAAATCACAAAAGTTACTCGCTCTCTCGCTGACAATAAAACACAAACTTGGTTTCCACCATTTATTTGAATTTTACTAAAAAAATTGAATAAAAAATATGGTATTTCATCAACATGTTATTTAGAAATGAATAATATACAGTTGTAGAAAACATTGTCCCGTACTGTCGCCCTAATGTTAACAATATTATTTATTATGGTAGTCGTGGTAGGTGCGACGGCCGCGTCTGTCGCTTGGAGCGCCGCCCCGTGCGTCGGATGTGTCGGTCGGTCGGGCAGTCGGTGTCGGACGTGGGTGCGCGTGCGCGGGCTGTGATTATGCTTCAATGGTGGGACGGCGCGTTGTGTTGTCAGTCTCACTCGCTGCTCTTAATCTAATCTTCTTCTTCGCCGCTCTCAGACTCTGGAATGAGATACCAAGTTTATTATCATCGGCGCATTAGAAATAGGTACAATCATGAGAAATGTGCTAACAATAATTGATTTTAAATAAACAGTTAAACCTGCCTATTCACGTTAGGGGTTGTGATTGGTAGAGCACAAAATAGCGAAAACTCCTGTTTGCATAAACCTTCAATATTTTGATCAAAAACTACGATACAGCACATTACGTTGTCACAGGACATGATCCATCGTCATGCAAAAGCAAAAAGTTTTCATGATCATGGATCGTCACTATTCAGAAATGTCGATTATATTTATTTATTTGCATAGAATGTAGGTAAATACAATTAGGTGTTACAATATTTTCGAACCCTTAGACATTCTGCCTCATGGCATGCAAAAAATATTTATTAACTTATACTAACAATTATTCTATTTACTTATAGGTGGGTTTGAAAAATGGTAATAGTACAAAAATATCAGATAAATTAACTAGCCTAACATTGTGCATTGGAGCATTTACACTCAGCATTGGGAGGATACAGGTAGAAGTAGACAACATCAGCGAACCAGCATGGATCTTTCAGCTCAATAACATAATCCTATATATCCCAATTCATTTCTCATGCGTTGTTCCACATCTATTTTTCAACTTAATATTAAAATAATAAGAGTCATATTTTTTTACCTTCCTCGGCGCTCTGTAACCACTCGACGAACTTCTTCATCTGGTCGAGGAACATCATCTTTCCCTTGCTGGAGTTAGATTCGCGGTACCACTTGAGGATCACCTCCTCAGACAGCACGTTGGTCTTGTACAGCATCACCACCAGCTTGCTGAACGCGCGCATGAAATTCATGTTCTCGTAACAATACTCTTGCACCTATGGGGAACAGAAAATATTGATCAATGTGTGACAAAATTTGATCTTTAGTAGAGGCATACGGCAGTTTCATACAGCATTTAAATATAACCGTATGAACCATGAGATGCCTGTGATCGTAACATTTTACTGCAAGCCCAGGTACACACGGGCGGTTTCTGTTTCTAGGAGTTGAGAATCTAACAGAGAGCATCAGCACTTTGAAAAAGTGCTGAGTTGGATTTTCAACTCACGCCGCTAAGCCGAGCGTTGAAAACCCTGTGCTCGGCAAGAAATGTCGCGTTAAAAACAATGCCCATGCGAACGTAAGATTATAGTACAGTATCATGATATATGTCAAAATAATCTCCAAAAACCACTAGTTAAATCTGTGATTACCTGCTTATTTACAAAACCTAGTCAGCTCAAAGCAATTAATTGTAGTTTGTAGCTGACATGATCCAATTTGTAAGGATTCATTATCAGGAGAGTATTTTCTGATAGAACTGAACCTTTTCATGTAATGGGGTGGAAAAAATGCCTGTGAACATACCACACGCTAAACGGTGTGTGGGGCTCGTAGCAATTTCATCACGTCTAAATCCATTTATATGTGACCATGAGAAGTGCTATGCGCACGGCTTTCGTACAAACTAGGTTAAAAACATTCAAAAATAATTAGTATTTAACAAACATACCTTAGTAAGTAGCGCCTGCTCAGCCTTTGCGGACTGCGCAAACGCAGCCAACAGTGGCGTGTAGTGGCGCAAATGTTTGGCCGCCTGCTCCGCCAACAGCTCTTCTTTCTTGTTCCATTCACCACGCGACATCACACACTGCCATATCTGTCACCAACATTCGACAAACATGAGTATGTTGAACCTTATTAGTATTGGAGAAAGCTAAGTTTTGTGTTGGATCAGACTGCCATATCGACAAGGCACAAAAAGATGACGTGTCAAGCTAAGGACGGACCGAAAGACTCAGTCTGAACTGGCTCGAAACGATTTCTAATTGTACTCCGACTCGTCATCGAGTATCATCATTAGAAATAGATTTTTTTTACAATAGAATGGTATACTATAAAAAAATATATATTTGTAATTTGTATGGTGTTATGTACACTATACAAATTACAGATATAAATGTAGGATAGCACGGGCGATTTTTCCCGCATCGATTTTTGTTCGCACACTGAAGTTTCAACGCTATGCTTAGCGCTAATAGTTGAAAATCCAATAGTCCCCGCGAAATCAAATCCCGCCGCAATATCTTTACGTCCGTGCTTACGTTACATAACATCGAAACTGCATAGAAACGTTTTCTTTGACTCATCATTATTTTGATGTTTTAGGCCTTTATATCTCAAATGGAAGTTGCACAGTGGCTCGATTTAGGAATCCGGGAGTGTATTATCGTTGAAAGTATTGTCTAACAACCTTTACATTTCCTACTTTTGTTATTTTTGCCTATCTCAGTCACAACATGGCGCTCGGTACTCACAATGGCGACAACTTCATGCTCTGGAATGGCGTGCTTCACGGCCATGTCGCGTAGTTCCTGAATGAGATCCCTGATCGGCTTATCCTCCGCCAGCTCGTCGAGAAGCGCCTGCGTCAGCTCGCGACGTGCCTCCTGCACACGGACATAGATATGTTAATATAAAGTACAAGAAGGAAAAGGATCAAGCTTCCTTAAAAGTTATAGTGAGGTCACGAAATCAACATCATCATCATGAAAATTAACCCTTATATAAAAACTATTGATTTATAAAGAAAAATTTCTTAAAAACAGCATAATGTTTTTAACTATGGGGATACTACAATACTCCACACATTTAATATTGCTATGATTCTTTTTCTTCCTTTGGGACCTTCGCTTCACACGTCTTTGTTTAGCGGTGCACAGAATGCACCTTCTTTCCAATTTTCATTGATATTGTGCTAATAGGCTCGGAGTAATATAGCTGTGTCACTTCTGGACAGACTTCTCACACTCACATCCAACAACAGCTCTATTATACATCATGTGCAAAAATTGTACAAAAAAAAACAGAGTACAACAAAAACACTTTTATATTGATAAATGGTTTTATAGTGTACTTGATTATAAGATCTGAATTGTAGTACAATGTTATTTATGAATTAATTAAGTTTGTGTACCAAATAATTGATTGCAATTTTATTTTTGACATTGATCTTCACGAAATTATGAAGGGTTCAGTTTTTGCCATTAGGCTACGGAATCTTAAAATTTTTGATAAGACTCGTACCTGCGAGGCTTGGGCGCGATGCAGCCGCAGCAACTCGCTGAGTCCCCTGGAAGCGAACGACGTAGCCAACACGTCCTCACTGCGACGGTTCAGCGGCAGGAACTCCAGCAGTCTGAGGAAAAAACACTGTGTTAAAACAATCTCACATTACTCAAGGTCCAGGAATTATTAAGCGCTCAAAAAAAATTGCCCCCAATAATATAAATCTAGATGCCCTGACAATAGACACCAAAAACATTACACACATACATTAGTTTGAATGTATGAAAAGCAAGCAAACGTCATCCGGCTACTGCATTAACGATTGGGGCAGGAACAGGTTTATATCACTAGACTTGGCAAACGGTTTGCTGATCGCAGTATTCTTAAATTTAATTTCCTAGAAAACACCACCCAGGGAAGAGGCGAAATATCTCTTATATGTTAGTAATAATATATAGTCCTCTTCACCGAATCCGGCGACAACGACCCAGACTAATTTTCTCTCCTATAAATATACAAATAAATAAAATTGAAGCTGTTTGTAATGTCAAAATAACAGCCTTTTACTTAATGCATATTAAATGAAAGTATATACAGTACTTTAAAAAAAAAACAACTAATTATTTTTGTCCATTTCTGTCTGTTCCGGCTAATCTCCGAAACGGCTGGACTTATTTATTTTGACTAGACTTTCACTAGCAATTAGCTGATGTTATAAAGAGTAACTTAGGCTTACTTCTATTTTAGAAAAAGGCACGCGGGCGAAGCCGCAGGCAGCAGCTAGTCTATACTAATATAATACAGCTGAGTTTGTTTGAACGCTCTAATCTCTGGAACTACCAGTCTGATTTGAAAAATATTGCATTTGATAGCCCAATTCTTGAGGAAGGTTCAGTGGCGTAGCTGGGGGCCCGCCCCGGGTGCCACCTGAGTGGGGGACACACAACCGTGAAAAAAAAAATGTCAATATACTAACACGTTTTTCAACGATAAACCACTTAGGCTAGAAGCCATTGTTTGTAACCAAGTTATCCAAACTATATAATTTAAATAACGAAAAAAAGGGAAGGAAAGAATCACGGCAGTAGTCGACCAACTTACATTTGCAATTGGAATGTATGGGAGGTTTTTCTTCAACTACAATGTTAAGTTTGTTCTTGGGATAATATCCCAACCACGGAACCCTTGAATAGAATAGAATACTCTTTATTATGTACACCATAAAAGTTACAGATATAAATGTTGAAATTTTACATAGGGTGACACAATGGGCGGTCTTATCGCTAAAAGCGATCTTTTATAGACAACCTTTGGATGGATTAAAAAGAGAAGGAGAGACAATACTGCAGGTAGTCAGTGGTGTACTATTTACATGTAAAATACATACATACACAAAGCATAGACTTATCTATATAAATATATATATACAATAATAAACAATGTGTGTGGTTCGGCACGCACTTGGCCGGTTATTTTTCTTGGGTGACACAATTATGCGCACCGGGTGTCACCCATGCTAACTACGCCACTGGGAAGCTTATAGGCTATTTAACATCACGCTACAACACTTAGGAGCCGAGCAACAAGAAATAAGTCAGAAAGAACGTTAAGCGAAAACGAACTAATAGCGCGGGCAGGCGATAATTTCACGCGGACAGAGTCGCGGGCAGAAGTTAGTGCATGTTTAAATTAAAGTAGTAATGTAGCGGCATTAATGACTGTGTCGCAATGGTACGACAAGCCAGTACAATGACGCATTGCTATACCCTAAACCTGTAAAAGCCGAATTCTACAGAGAATTCGTCAGGATGTGTTAGGGAATTCATTGAACATAATAATTAGCCTAATTGTAATTTTGTTTTAAAATTCCATCATAACAACCACTAAACAAACAAAATGATGTAAGAATGTAATACTGTGGGACTACCAATTTGACACGACCATGTATACCCACCCCAAAAGGCTAGTTTCTTCCACAAGTTCATCAGATTCAACAGGACAACACAGGTCAACTTTTTTTATTCATCAATTTGAGATGGCAATCTAACATATAGTTCATCTGATGTGATTACAGCCGCCTATAGACTCATAACCCTTGACATGTTTTTAGACTCCGAAAGCTATATGTGAAAACAAGAACAATATATACTTTGTTTTTTGTCTCGCAGTGTATCCCGTATTTGTCAGTCTGATTACTAAAGCTTATTTACTTTTATAAAACATAACATCACGCCTGTTTTCCCGGGTTAGGCAGAGGTGTACCCACATTTCGTAATAGGGGGTCATAGTCATTTATTCAGAAACAAGTAACTTGTATCTGAATTTACACAATTACAGTATATACACTAAAATAAATTACTTTTGAATTTCATAAACAATTTAAAAATAATAAATTTAAATTTCTGCAATAGTACTTCGAGATTTCAACTAAACAATATGGCCAATACCTTGCAATTAAAAATAATAACAATACAATAATAAATTAAAGATAAATTAGCAATGATTGGTAGAATTAATTAAAAATAATAATATTAAATTTATAGTCACACTAATATTATAGGCGAAAGTTTGTGAGTGTGTGTGTGTATGTTTGGTACTTCTGCACGCTCAAACGGCTAGACCAATTTTGACAAAATTTTGTATGGAGGTAGCCGACACCCTGGATTAAGACAGGCTACTTTTTATCCCGATTTTCCCACGGGATCGAGACTTACACGGGTGAAACCGCGGGGCGCAGCTAGTTAAATCAATAAATCCGAAAGAACAAAATCCAACAAAATTTAAGGGTTGTTTAAGGGGTGAGCCTATTGCAATCAACAGCTTTTCGCAACTGTATCGTTTCAACACACCTGCCTTCAAGTTGCCCTCTCTTGAGTGCGGTGACGAGGGTATTGACGCCGCGCTCTGCCTTCACAGTAGCGAACACCTCCAGCACAAACTCCAGAGCGAGGTTGTCTTTTAGCAAATGCTCGTTCACCAACACCAGCAGGACCGAGGGCGGGACGCAACCGTTGCCTATGGAGATAACATGGGGTTTAGACATTATGGAAATATTTTTTTAACAAAAAAAGAAAACAAATGGTGTCAAAATACAATGTGAAATAACACAAATTCCAACATTGGAGTTTTCATCGCTATGTTACATAGAATTTACTTTGAACTGTGGTTGTTACTAAAGAAGTAAAACTATGGGGTTTTTTCATAAACTCATATCCTTTCAAATTCTATCTGCAGAAAAGTTTGTCTAAATGTCATCTTCAAGCACTATTCTTGCTAATAAATTGTTATCACTGAGGGGCCTATTTATTTATTCAGAATGAGAATTTATTTATTTTTTAAGAAAAAATTTTTAAGTGAAATCCTTAAAGCAAAGACCTAGCAAATGAATTCAGCTGGTTTTTTTTTACAAGCTTTTTTTACTTGCTTCGTTCATTCTTATTTCCTATTTGTAATCCAATTTGAATAAAAGTTTCTCCAATCTGGCCCACAAAAGAAAAGTTTCGAGTGTTTACTATCAGAAAACAAATGAATAAAAACTTATGACTTAAAAAAGAAAATCATTTTATGTGAAGTTTTCAGAAATTATTTATATGCAAAAAATGTCATGCAGCCACATATGGCCCATGCAATGAGCATGTTCCAGTGATGGCCATATTTTCCTCTAGCACAACTTCGACACCACGCAACGCAGTTCACGTTACATGGCTCTAATCGTGTGCATATTTCTTTTATAAATTTTTGATATTTTTAAGAGCTTGGTGTAGCCCGGGATCGAACTCACGACCACGTGCGTAGCATGTGTAAGGTTTGGAGCAAGGCTACGGAAGCTTCCACTTGAGTGGTGAAATAGGTGTATGGTTCGATGAAATTGAAGTGACACATTTAGATAACACGCCTTTTGGCAAAAGAAAAAAAACGCTTCTTGAGCATTTTAATAGATGATAGATGGCGCTAGTGAGTTGTGTCGAGTTTATGTACTTTTACTATACCTAGAAAAAAGCTTGATTTTATATAATTACTTTAAATATAATAGTATTTTATTATTCAATATTATTGATAGACTTGCGTTTTACCACTATCTCGACTGTAATAATGAAGAGAAGTAATGATGTAGTGGTCGGTTGAGTGCACTTTCCTATTCACTCTCCACTTGAAGATGCCCAGGTTATGTAGTACAAATAGGTATACATATAGGTACGTACCGATCCATAGTGCGGTCATACGAGCGAGCTTGATACGCTGTAGCGGCTCGAAACCCTTGAGGTACACAAGCACCTGAAACAACAAACAAAATTGTAGATGTGCTTCTCTTTTGCACAGTATCACAGACTGAGAGGGTCTGATGGCAGCCGCTATGTGAAAAATACAAAATTTTCAGCCATAAATGATTAATGACTATGCGTACTGCAGTATTTTATTTCCAGGACTTGTGCTAGGTACATGTGTCGCGTGTTTAGATTTAATTCAGGCACCATTATAACTAAGAAAAGGTTGGGCTGACGACATGAGCGCGTCGTGATGAAAAGTAGCGACATAATTATAGGAAATGAGTAAGCAGTTTCATTCAGCCTGGTACGCGAAATAGCGGCATAATCGCAGCGGATAAATTGTCTGTAGTAATCCTGCTGTTTCTTTGGCTCAGTGCCAAGTATTAGTGTTACCAAAAAGTTCAGTTTTCGTGTTATTTATTTAGTTCTTAGAACGTAAATACTATCATGCCGCAATATTGATTACCTGCTTACTTTGTATTTTCTTAGTTATGACCTTTAATGTAAGGAAATGTTATTTAAATTATCATTGGCATATTATAGATTTTCCGTTAAACTTCTTTGAACCATGACTTGAATATTGTCATCTTCCTTTCCACTTTATATTTGCCTTGGTAACACTAAGATTAAATATCATGTAAACTTACCTTTTTCATCTCTTCCTCAAACATCTTTTCCAAGTATTTGTATCGTCTCATCAGCTTCACAAATACCTGTGAGAAAGTACTTAATGTATTAGTACGAGTGTGTGAAGAGTATGTGCTAATGTGAGAGTCTAATCTTTTGTCAGAGAAAATTGAACGAGAAGGGGTTTCTCAACACTGTGGTTTCAGGACTCTAGCCATGTTTTTCATCATTTTAAATAAATTTCGTTTAAGATATTAAATTCGCGTACATACACTATTTCCCTTATTAATAAATTAGGAGTAAAGTTAGGCCTAACTCAATGCTCGAAAATGTAGGTTTATACCGACGTTAGCTCTGTAACTCAAGAGGCAACTTTCCTCCTCGTTAATAAGGGGAATATATTGTGATTTGATAAGATAATTGAATATAGTTTCATAATTGACTGCTGGCTTCTAAGTTTAATAGATTAAAACTATGCTGAAATCATTCAGAAACCAGCTGAAAGCTACTACTTGTAACATCAAACTAATTAAATAAACAAAAAAATAGACATAAAACATCACCATACCTGTTCAAAGATTCGCATGGACTCCATGTCTTCGTTCGCAGTGAAGATACAGGTGTTCGTTTTCGGTGATTCGCCGTCCATCGACACCGAACCGCCGGGGACTGGCAGAGAAACAAGTGGATTAGTAAACAGTGGCGGTAGCTGGCAGCTGGTAGAGTGGTAAGTAAGTGGTCAGGTAAAAACGAACGAACAGGTTTTGTCAACAGTTATGTTCAGGACTCTAGCCAAGTGTTTCATCATTTTGGATTGGTTTTTGGTGGTTAATTTCATATAGCCATTAATATAATATGCAGCATGGTGTATTTTAAAATCATTGCCAGGCATTACAAAGAAATAAAACCTTTTTGCATTCAATTTGATCCTATGTTTTCGGAGACATCAGTTTGATGCATACCTTCTTATCATCACCTGTTCACAGCCCAAAAAACAGCATTCAAGGCAAATTCAAAGCTAAATAAGTTGCCTGTGAAGTTTTTTTCCGCAGAATAGTCAAGCTTTTTGGGTTAACTTGTTGTCTGCATGATGTACTGCCTTCAACCGCTGCATACGGGCACAATTTACAACATCCTCTGACCCTTAAAGGTCAATTTTATTCTTCACCATCATGTCCAACCGGAACCTAGATCACAATATTTAAAGCCTGGTACTCACGCAGCAGCCCCCCAGCGATGAGCACGTCGAATATGACCTCGCCATACCGCCGGTAGTCGAGCTTCGAGCCAGCCGCGTCTAAGAACTTGTACGCTGCGTCAAGGTCACCGCCGGCGCGCTCCAACCCTTGAACGAGCGCGTCGCGGAATCCGTTCGGATCGTACTTCTCTTTCTCATCTGGAACGGAAGAAAGGGAAAGAGTTAAGAGAGAGTGAATGAAGGAATGATTGGTGGTGTTTGTCGATGTGGTGTCAGAAATAATTGAACGAGAAAGGGTTTCTCAACATTTGTTTTCAGGACTCTAGCCATGTTTTTCATCATGTGAATAGTATTTTTTAAGTATTTCAATAGACTAAAGTATGTTCTGTCACAGAGTTCTTGTTATTTGAAAATGGTTAAGTTACTGGTTTCTAAGATTTAAGTATATTCAAAGTTTTACAATCCAGCCAGCCATGATTAGGAGATTTGATTTATTCACCATTCTAGGACAGAATTACGACTAGTTAGTTTGTTTTTTAAACATTAACAAAATGACTCTTGACTTGGCACGTGACTCTTCCTCTGAACTTGAACAATGGAATAATTTTATTAAATATTTAGTCGTTAACTAATTACCTTCAGGGCGTGTTAGAACTGATAAACTCTATGGCAAGGAACGAACTTTAATGACGTTAGCTTGGAAGGCGACCCCAATTCAGAAAAGGCCAACGTGATAATGGGCTAGCCTTGATAACTATTGAATTAAATGCATCAGCTTGCTTAGAAACGGTTAGGAATTCTTGGAAGCCTGAATTACACAGTATCGCGATGGTTTTCTATTTTGTGTTAATAATAAAGCAATTAGAATGTCCTTAGCCAAGCTTATCACTGCCCTTGTCCATTTTAGAATGCCACACAGATTAAAACCACATTGTCTTTAAAAAAAAGCTTCACAACTGAATAGAATTCGTAATAATTGTGTCTCATAGACAATGACTACTGCCCTAAAAGTAACATTTTTGAGCCACGTGCTTCAAAATGGACGCTATCAATATCATATAACCTAATTAAAAACTAAAATAATTAGAGAAAGCCATCTCGCGGCCTAGTAAATGATCCTAACTTACCCAGGTATCCTACATTTAGTCAAGAAATTACGCCGGATGCACTAATACTAGAAACTTATCACACTATAACTTTGTACTTATAATTCATTCCAGTATTTGCAAAGACTAGTTGGATTTCAACTTATCTCGGCGACCTACTTTTGGGTAGCTACGATAGCAGTTCTAAGCCTTGGTTGGCTGGCTTGCTGATTATTTTTTCTTTTAAAATACTTAGTAACAACCGTAGGTAGAATTTAAGGAAGTAAGTGTAAGCTTCGTGTTATCTTAATACACGGAACTGATAACAACAATAGTACTGTCAAACTGCCTAGTAGATAGCAAAAAAAGGGCCCATTTTTTTTCAGAATTGATTTTTTAAACATTCCTACACATAATATTTTAAGGGATTTACCCGTAATTCGATCCCAAAATTAAGTATGTTTTTAAAAAACAGTACATTTACTGAAAAAACTCATTTTAGGCTGATTATGATTATCCTCAGTCCACCAGCTCAACCAAATTCTCTAACGACAAAACGGAATTCCCAAAAACATTCATAGGTCAAAGGCTTACCTACACCCAGTCAAGGCCGTATATTATCATAATCATAGAGTTATAGACACAACAAAGAGATAGGCAGACTTTCTGAACTTGTTTTGACAGATTTATTATGCTCGTACTCATGGGATCAGCAGTTCTCGAGGTGAGGTTATCATAAAGGTCGAATACATAACTTTCACTTCATATTATAAATCAGTTATCAATTATAATAGTTACAGACGGAAGGGTCAATGGAGTAGCATGGTTATATTTTAATTAACTGACTTCAAAAAAGGAGGAGGTTATTATGTTCGTCTGTAGAGGAGTCTGCTGGGTAGTTTGTTGCGCTACTTCTTCTTCCCAGCTAAAGCACTAGGAAGTGGTGAAGGGTGGGCGTTATTGGGGGATTTTCTTTATGTAATTTTTGACGTTCAAAAAGTGCTGATTCTCAGCCTAATTTGAATAAATGACTTTTGATTTATGTATATTTTTAATATATAAATGTTCATTTATTTATCCATTATCTTGCAATGAAGAGAGTCATAACGTATCTTTATAAAATTTCTTGTAAATTATGTTTGTCTAATAAAATGTCCGTAACGTTAAAGATGGTTTCAAAAGTTTAATAACCTTTCCCAATCTGAAAGACTGACAAACAAAATAAGTTTCAGCTGTACTATTTAATTAAAACAAACATGTTTTCCTTTCTACCTACGCCAACGTTAAATATATATATATATATTCCGTAAACACTCTAGGTAACGTGCCAAAATTAGAACAATTGTGGATTTTGGAGAAATAGTACTATATTTTTTAACATGTAGACGAGAAATCGTCAATTATATACCAGTGAAGGTCGTCAGTCTCGTCAGTAAGACAATGTACACATTGTATCTATTTTAGAAAACTTAATAACGATTTTATTGTGAGAAAAAAAAAATGCAGTCGAAGATTACGTTTGTAAATTAAATAGAAAATAATATTTTTGAGTTTTCTTTCGGTACTGATACAAAAGTGGTGACTGTCAACGGTAATTATTTTTTGGGTTATTAGACTAATAAGCCAGCTTCTAGACTTTATTTATATGACTAGATACGAGTATCGAGCTGCAAAATAACTAAAACAAACAGGCCAACTTTGTTAAGCTGGTGTGCGTGAGAGCTTACTTCTAGACTAAAAAGTTTTTTTTAGAAAAGTGTTTTTCACATAAACACAATACATTCGAGAACCAAAAGATGTTTAGCTGTCTTGATAAAAACATGTTTGTCTCGTTGTTTTTTTTATTTGCCATCTTTTAAAATTATATAAAACCAGACCACTGCCAATGTCACGTTTTGTTATGTATTCATTAGCACGTGTTTTTATGTAAATATTGTCTTCTAATCTTTTACTTTAAGATTGAATTTTAGAAGGCAAGACGCCATTTTGAGAAGAGAGCTCATAAATGGCGGCGAAACTGTTCATTTTGAAAACAAGTTTGATTTCCGCCTCAGCATTGAGAAACACGGCAAAAGCAACAGGATTCACTTGTCGGAAACTATTTATTTGAGTACTATGTTATACTTTTTAACATAATTATATTCATCCGGATCATACCGGAATCCCCATTTTGCTTGAGCAAGCAATAATAAGATCTACAAACGCTACTAAGTCTAAGTTTCGTGACATTGATTTTTTTTTTTACCATCCTACTGTCCGTTTGTCTTGTGATTAGAACTGATAAATAGTTGGTAATGACCGAGATACCTATTTAAAAATTAAAAACAATATTTAGTATAATTTCCTGGCTTGAAATAATTCCGACTGACATGCCAAATTACTAAAATTTAAATCGATAAAGATCCTTCATAGAAAAAAAAAACGAATAAAACGCCTCTTCAAATTCTTTTGGGGCTCAAATGGGAAACTGCTAAACGGATTTAATTAAAAGTAGTTACTTCAAAGGTTTGTGAAATCTGTCTAAATGCAAGCAGAGAATATTAATTTGGAATTTAATTAATTTTTAAGCTTCTATGTGGCGAAATAAAATAATAAGAAACTGCTAAACAATGTTAAAAAAATATAATTCTGGCGATACTAAAGTAATAAGATGGTGAAATGCGAGCACGTGTTTGTGAATTTGGTGTGAACAAACCTTGATGGAAACAAGGTCAACCAGTATGGCCAACCGGTAAAAACATAACATCACGCATGTTTTCGATGGAGTATGCAGAGATACATCACTTTTCACCAATAGAGCTAAAGAAAGCTCGTTACAAAACACGCTAGCGGTACTTGCATCGAGTGTTGAGTCTGTTGCGCGCTTATAAGGAAGCTCGTACAACTGTTTTGTAACGAGCTTCCATAAAAACGCGCAACAGACTCAACACTTGACGCAAGTACCGCTAGCGTAAAAATACCGTTACATGTTGTTAGCAGCAGTGGAATATTACGGAGTTACGGAGCAGGCGAGTCGAGTGATCAGCTAATGGCACTACACAATCCTAGAATATCACTTAGAATGATAGCTTGGTGTTTTATGTGCACTGTTAGTAAATTATAGCGAAGTATTCAGGTCAGATCGAATGGTGTTACGATAAGTTTTGAAATAGGGATAGGTGATGTGATGTAGCAATAATCTAATAGGTCATATTCGCCGAGGACAAGGAAACCCTAGTGCAATTACTTAGCTAGTTCCCAATCGGCGAGAAAAGGCAACACGAGTAGAAGGCTATGATTAAGCCCTTAGTAAATTAGTCTCGTTTGTCTTAACATGAAGTTACAGGCTGGTGTTGATGATCATCACTCGGAAAGAGGGCAAAATTCAAGTTGAACTGAATATAAGTCTTGTCAGACTCAAGCTCAACATAATACCCAATCTGTGAAGGACTATTAATTAGCCAAAGAATCTGAATGAAAGGACTCCAGCTAACAACGAAATAAAACATAATTTCAATCCTTACGTTACGTAATGTCTCCTCTACCAACTCGCTGCCAGGCAGCCGACTCGATTCAGACGAAATCAATCGAGAAACTACCAGGAAAATGTATGTATTTGATGTAAACAGGAAAATTTTAGAATAATCTACAGCTCATTCTACGTCGGAGGTGGCTACGACAAATATTTATTCAAAATTGTGTCGCTACTGTCTAGCAATGTATTTTCGATATTTACAAGAATCTAGATGAGAACCAAAACGGTTTCTGAAAGGCTATTTAATTTAATCTGTTGTAATTTCGGTGAAATAATCAACGCAGTTTATTATTGAATATTTGTGTTATTAGCTTGAAAGGCTTAACTTATTTTACAAAGTTCAAGTTCTATGAATTCCTGAATGTCTTGCTTCCAAGTCTAATCGATTTACCGTATGACCTACGACTGCGAGTAAAGAGTGCTAATCTTGACTTTAAAAGAAAACAGAACAGTCGATATCGATATTTGCATTTGCAATGCTAACTCCTACACTTGATTTAATAAAATAGAACTATCGAACATTTATTTGGAACTACACTGCAAGTGACAAATATTTTGACCCCACAATATCTGACAAAGCACTTCTCACGTACGACATGACGGCCGAATGACAAAGATAAAATCTCCATCGGAAAATGAGCATACAGAGTGTTTGAAAGCTAGGTGCAAAGCCTTAAGGAGGTGATAGAGGCTATTTAGTTTTTCATTTTTTTTTAAGTATTCTACGACTTCAGAAGTGTCTGTTTTTTTTTTTTTCAATAACACGCTTGAAACTTGGTGTATTAGATTAGATGCACATCAGATAAACCACGAAAAAAAACGTAACATACCAGGTTTAACTGAGGCACTGTTGGAAATTAAAAAAAACGCAGAAAAATAATAACCGTACTTCGGCTAAGATATGTATGGCTCAAAATGCTCTAAATGGTGCCAAAAGGCTTTGCACCCAGCCTCCAAACACCCTGTATATCATTCGATGGCAGCAATGTGGAGCTTATTTGAATTTTTTATCGATATCATTCTGCCTTCGGACAATGGTATTTATGTCCAATGCAACGATTGACGTCATTGTACCAACTGCGTATGGTTACAATGGAGGCCGATTGTCGAATATTCCCGACCTTTACCTATTTGGGAGTTTGGGATAGACTTAGGAGGATGGGGACGCGTTACGTAATCTATGAAGGCAGAAATCTGTGTCGGGAGATTTTGGGCATTTTAAATTGACCCAGAAATAGCTAATCAATATCCAGCACCCCAATTGTGATACATTTGACAATACAACAAAATCCATTGTTTAAAAATAATTTGCCTCCTCGACAACAAGAATAACGAAATACCTAGATATTGTTGAATACAAGTGAAAATGCAAGTTGATTGACGCGTAGAAACTATTGTATGTTACAAAGGGATTGGCAAATGTTTATAGCATTCCCGACCTTTAAAAGTAAAACACGGAAGGTTCTTTCTAGAAAGGTCGACCCAGCGATGCGCGACGGATGCCAGAAAATTATGGACGAAGGTAGAATATCGTAGCGTTCCATGTTCATAAGATAATACAAAATGTAGTAGGTATAATGGTAAGATTCCACAAACAAAATACCTATCAAGTTTGTATCGAACAGCTAATTCCTGTAATACTTTGCATACATTAAATAGCAGGTAGGCCTCATTTGGACTGGCTCGGTCCCTTCGCTCTAATAGAATAGATAAAAACTTATATATAATTTAATTAATTGAACTCATTTTTATAAGTTTTGTTGATACGGTAGTTATTTTCCTTTGGTATTAGCTAGGTTATATTTCAAGTTCAAAGAACTATTACTGACGAAATGACTACTGAATACGCGGATTTCAGCGAGTTCAGAATGAAGTTCAAAAGTAAGTAGAAATTACTTTGAAACTTGGGCGATAAGAACAATAATAAACAAAAGATAAGAAATCAATACAAAACGCGCACATGGTCCTCTCGCCTATTCAAGATGGATGGAGGATGGTTCAAGTTAGGGGAATGACAACAAATGGTCATATTCTAAGGACTTCATGCCGCGAAAGCATAAGAATAAAGGCCCGTAGACACCGATATAACAATTTCCATAGAAATTGTGCCATAAAGTATCGCGTGGTATCATTGATTTTATTTATACCCAAGACTTACCTTACTTGGTCTAATTTCTAATAGATTGCCAATATTAACTTAATAAATTGGTTCCAGTTCAGGTTGCCGGACGAAATTCTATACCATTTTAAAGACTCGCGATTTTGACAAAGGTGGGTAGTTTCGTATCCATGAAATTAAACTATTGTCCCGAAAAATAAACACACGGCCGGAGCCAATCACCACCAACAGGACCAGTTCGATAAAAACGAATATAAGTCATGGGATAAAAAATAAATAAAACAGGGTTGATAAAAATCTTGATATTTTTGTTTTTTTTTTATAAATATCTCTTTTTTTTTCACCGTAAATGGTAGATTTTGATTTTGTTGATATCTGACAACTCTCTAAGAAAACATTGGTATTCCCCTAAATTGTCGATATTTTCATGCGATCGTTCGCCGTATGAATATTAGGTACGTCGCGCGTCGTAAAATATTGTGTTATAATTGTGAATTTGTAATTCTCATTTGTGTTGTGTTGTGAGAATGACTGGACCAAAAAAAGATCCTATTTGGCAGCATTATACTGAAATACATTATTTAAATAAAAAGGGATCTAGAGCAGTGTGCAATAAATGCCATAAAGAGATACAGGGAATACCGCAGCGATTAAAAGATTATTTTAAATCGCGAAGCTCATAAAATCCTACGTAATTTAAAAACTTGATTTTTTCCATAAAAGTTCAGACTTATGAAAAAAAAAAGAAAAGTTTGATTTAAATCATGATTTTTATTAAAAAATCACTTGACTTACAATAAACCCTGAAATAAAATACATAGGCATGTTAGATCAGCACAATCGTAGCCATCGAGGTTATTGTCCAGTACAAAGTCCAAGGTATATTTGTAACAAGGGACAGTTATAACAATTAAAATAACTACTGCTCAGCAATATAGGTATTTGTGTCACATCTCTGACATTTTTATTACAATTAAAATGACTTTCTAATAAAAGGAAGGATTCATGTTGGATATAAATGTGTATTTTTTTGGTTTGAGGAACAAATATTCAAATTTTAATTAGGTAAATAAAACTAAGCTCATTAGTTTGTAACTTGTAAACACTAATTACCTACGGGGAGTAGGTCCCTTAGTTTAAAAAAATCTATAATCAAAATTGATTAATCTACAAGCATAAATTATTGTGTCCTGTGTATTGTCAAAAGGTTATTGAACTCTTGTTGCCAAGTCGCAAAAGAATGCAAGTCCTCTGTCCAAAGACAACACAGAATCTCGGAGATTTATTGTTCTTTGTAATAGCATCAAGGATGACGCCGGAACCTTGGAAAGCTGAGAAAATGGAAGTCAAGTTTGACAGAAAGTGGAATGAAAAAGATATTAAAAATACCTTCTTTATTTTTAATATGGTTTTAAAAGAAATTTAAAAAAATGTAAAACTAATATTATAAGAATGAATAAAGAAAATACTATCTTCAGAAATACCATGTTTGGGAACAACTGGTAACATACACATAACATACCATAACATTACAATAATTAACATGTAAATAGAACAGAATCTAAATTTTGAGGAAAAAAGTATAACATCACTTAAAAATGTACAGTTAAAAATGACCAAGAGAAAGCCAATTGAATTATGATCGAGGTCAGATGGTTCAACGGATCGTAGGCCGAACACATCAATTGTCAATGACAGAATAAAAATATAGGTTTGTGCTAGATTGAGGTATTGCTGTGATAATATGTCGACATGAGTTGAATAACAAATTTTTATTTAAGATGGATATTCTATATTTCAGACATTATTAACTAATATTAATTATTGTTTAATGTTGGATATCAATGGTCTTAAGCAAAAATATTAGCAATAAAGGAGGATGGCTCCGACAAGGTGAAAATATTTAAAATGCATGTTTGTTTATGTTACATTTTCAAACTATTGCACGGCAAAATATTTTGCAGAAGTATTGATTAATTATTATGATGAAAAATAAACAGGAACATTTTGGAGTTTATCACATTAGATTATATGTAAAAAAAAAAAAAAAAACAATAATGTGAATTAGTATAATCAAATGATTGTTGAATTTGTCTACCTACATCTACTTACGTACTGTACCTACTTCCAATTTTATCATAAATATTTTGTGGTGAAGTTGGAAGATGAACACTGTTCCCTGAAGGAGGTAGGCAGATGTTAGAGAAAAAAATAAGTACATGTGACCTACATCCCCTATGATTACCAACAACATTCTACAAAGAAACTTAGCAAGAAATAGTGTATAGGACAGTGTCATGGCCAAGGTAAGCGTTATTAAATTAACGATCCGAGGTATATACCACAAGACCGCGTCTTCAAGAAACATGTGCACAACACTTGAGACGAGATTAGCCAACTTTGAACAAGTCAACCTCACAGAATCTGGGCAAGTGTCCAACATCTAAGTGAAAATAAGTATAAAAAATAAATTACCTCTTTTTCTGGTCTTGATCCGTTGACCCGATAATACTGGTTTTTCTACCTTCTGACTCATACAATATATTGCTGAAAAGAAAAACACGTGGCAATTAATAGAGGTCCATACCGTTCTAGGGTCATCGCCCGCGGTGCGCCACGCAACCCCAGGCTCGACCCTTCGTCCTACTGTTATGGCGTCCAAACGCGTTCCACTTACTTCTAGATTGACGGGAGCGTTGAATAAGTTCAAAAGGAATATTCCACAACCTGAGTGATAACGAGATCACCTGGCTATGACTCAGCAAGGACTCCAAGGCAAGTAGTTAAGATTCACGATTCTTAATAGCGAACAAAGCAACGACACGCTATAGAGTAGTATGTGCACTGATACTTACGTAGTGACAGGTTATGTAGGAGCCTTTTACTCCTTTTGCGAGTTCTCTAGGACTGCGCCTGTTCAGAAAAGAAAGAAACGCTGCGCGATCTCTATTCCCCTGTGCTAGAGACAACGTGTATGGACTATGGAGGCGCCGGAAGTCCGGTTGAGTCGCGACGATCGATTCAAATCTGCTCGAGCGTTTTCCTTTCTAGTTTATTCTGTTGATGTGTTTGAAACTAAATGATAGGAATTGTTACTGAAATTTACTTATATGTATGTAAAATATTAGTATAAAGCACGTAATACGCTCCTAGGAGTCAGAAATGCTTCAAAAGACAAACCAATAAGAATTTACAATATTGATTTATATCAGCACAATCTAAGGTTTAATAAAAATAAAAATATTTTAAAAGATGACACAATAAATTTGATAAATTTTGTATCACTTTATTAAAAAAACACAATTGAATGGAAAGTATTTGACTAAAAATGGCAGAAAAACAAAACACCATAGACATTTTTTGCTCATAAACATATGACCTGCGCTGGCATAGGAATTTGTATGAACTGACTTTTCATACAAAATAAATATTCTAAATAATAATTTTACTACAACCTTCATTTAGTTCGCTGATGTTTTTAATAAAATTATTTATCAATAATTAATAAAATTTGATGATTTTTTTATTAGTTTATGACAATTATGACAAATTAATTATCTGAAGATATTTATGTGTGGTGCTGTCCACAGAGTACATTTGTCTACAGGAGGTGCCGTCCCGCGTCCGTCACTATTGGTTCTTGGCGGAAAAGTTTAGCAGGTTTGTTTTATTTCCTAAAATTTGTGTTTAGCCGAAGATTAATGTGTAATAATGGTGGATTAATAACGTGAACGTGCATTAGTGTAGGCAAGTGAAACAAAACAGTGCAACATTAAAGTTCTCTCAAGAAGTCCGCGAGAGGTCTCATTGCCACATCTTTGCTGAAACTCAAAGGGAGTGGGTGGGTCCCTAACATCATCATGCATTAAATATTTCATTTCATCAATATTTGTTAAAGTTTGTAAAACAAAAGTTAAAACTTTGTAAATGAATAAAGACTTGGCTAAAAGGTCCCAGCAACCAGGCCATTAAAATATTATAAAAAAAAAATAGAAAAAATCCGTCACTATTTTGATTTTAGGTTATGAATGAAATAATAATTTAGGATTTTTTTTATCAGAAATGTCTAAATATTCTGAATAGTGAAAGTAAAATTGCTATTGTTTACTTACTGAGCAGCGGCAGTCGTAAAACAGTTACTATGGCGAACTCAATATTATCAAAGGTTTGTGTTTTTCAATGATTTTTAGGTTCTACAATATAAGTGATTGTAAATTAATTAAACAAACTACATTAAAAATTCCAGATGGGTGCGCTACGCATAGCCCCTGTAATTTTTACACAGCCAGCTCGTACCACTACTTCAAAGCATTATATCCCGAAATTCAAGAAGTTGAGGGCCCAGAAGTACCTTAAGGTTGACCTGCCCAAACCCAATGAAGATATTAGTGAGCTAAGTCCGGAGAGAATCAGACAGAAGATGAAGGAAAGAGGGATTTTGCCTCCAAGGCCTTGGATGGAGCGTCCCTTTTATATTTCTGCTACAGGTTTGTGGGAATCTGTATACTTAGAGAAAGACAAGTTTATTTTTTTACATTAGACACATTTGATACTTTACATTAGGAATCAAATTATTAATGTAATGTGATTTATTTATTTATTTATTTAACCATTTATGTACACACATTATAAACATACAAGAAGAAAGGAACAGAAAAATACGTACAAAGGTGATGCTTATTTCTAAAGAAATCTCTTCCAGCATACCTGCAGATGCAGATGTTGATGTTGTTGTGATGTGAGGTGTTTATGTGATTTATGATTCCTTAGTTTTTATCAATTATTATTATTTCAAACAGTGATAATAGCCCAGTAAAGTGCTGGACCAGGACTGCTAAAACAGAGGTTCTGAAATCAAACCCCACCATTTTTACTATGGATGTGAACCTCCCATTACCTTTCATCTTAGATCAGTTAAAAGTACTATTAATAATCTGTTATCTGGTTAGCAGCTAATCTTCAAAATTCTCAAAAATAAAATCTTTGACTTCAGGTGGTGTCTTTGAGCCCTATGTCCCACCAGAAGGCGATGGCAAGGCTTCCTTCATTTCCACAAGCCGTGCCAAGCAAGCTGTAGAACAACTCGAAAAGAAATCCAAATCCATGATGGCAATACGCAAGATCAAATCGTATGAGGAAGAATTTGACCAAAAGGAATTTGTGTTGCAAGCTCAGGATACTTACATCAAGGCCCATGAAAGTCTAGCTAATGATGATAAGAGGGCTCTCAGGCTGTATGTGTCGGAGAAGGCATATCCTGAGTTTAGACATAACAGTCGTCAGAAGACTATCAGGTGGAAGTTCTTGGAGTCACTGGAGCCCCCAAGGTTGGTGCATGCTCGATGCACTGATGTTGTAAGCAAGGAGAATATATTTGGACAGGTTTGTTGTTATTATTTTCTATAACAAGGCTCAGGACAACTTAGATGTTATGGACAGAAAGATAATAATTACTTTTAGAAGTTCGTGATTCAATAGAATAAGAATTGCAACAGTTAATTTATTTTTACAGTTAGTTCATTTATTTAGCTTGGTCAACATAATTATTATTTATAATACTTTGTTCTATCTACAATTTACTGTGGTTGTGGCTCTATAATTAACACAAAATTCTGAGCTTCATAACTGATTACTGCAAAGCGATTAAAATCTAACAATAACTATCTATCTAACAATAATTTATCATGTGGGTTTTAAAATAATGTTTATATGAAAATGCAATTATTCAGTATATATATTTGGTATGTCACCAGAACCGAAACATTCACAACATATTCTTTCTCAGGTCACAGTACGTTTCCACACCCGCCAGCAGCTAGCCGTCTACGATCGTTTCGGCCGTCTCTTACACGGCAGTGAAATCCTAGCCAAAGATGTCTTAGAATACATAGTCTTCGAAAAGCACCTATCTAACCTCTATGGTACCTGGCGCATCCATGAGAAGATCATCCCTGACTGGACCCCACCCAAGGAACCTTCGAAGCTGACCAGGGTAATGCCAGAACCCGAACCAGAGATTGTGAAGGTAGAAAGTGAGGAGACAGTGAAGCAAATTGAAGCGCCAGCAGCGGCGGCGCCTGCGATAGCGGCGCCGGCAGTTGCCATCGCCGATAAATGAGTTGTAGATTTGTAAATAAAGTGTAGTGTAAATTGTTTGAAGTTGTTTTTTCTTTGCTTTGAAAAAGTTTATTAAAATCACCATTTTTTAGATATTATCATCGTGGTCATTATTGACCGAGATCCAAAGTTGTGATGGTAGGCCAAAGCATTATGTTCAGTGTAGCAGTAACAATGGACCCATGAAAGTAAACAATAGATTTAATTGATAGAATAGAAGATGAAGGAAGAAACAAACTATGGGGACGATCAGAAGTTTGAGCCACTAGGCGCCATCTATTGAATTGGTTTCTGAGCTATTATGTTAGGTTGTCAGTTGGCACATCTGCTATTTGTGCAAACATACTGCTAGATGGTGCCACAGATAACTATATACTAGTCAGAGATGGTGCTACTGTAATGTCGGTATGGGTTCAAATAAAAGCGTAAGCAGAATGTTCCTAACAAAACCGATTTCTCCGTAAAATTACGGACGCTCCATGGTTCGTTCGGAACGAAACCCTTCATGTAGATTTTAGAATCCCCACCATCAAGCAGTTTATGAAACGCGCGACAAAGCGGTTTTTCGAATCTGCAGATAGACATCGCAACCCCTTGGTTGTGCAGGCAGCTAGCTATAGGCCTTCTCAAATTAGTCAGACTCGCCGACCTAGGCATACTGTCTCAGACCCGGATGACCCCATTACTCTCCTTCAGGAAAGCAATAGGGCCACAAGTACAGTGCACAAATACAAACCGTCATTCCGTCCTCGCCGCCGAGGTATCACGCGAAGTTCAAGAATTAATTGTTCCCCCCGTCCCTTGCACGTCGAACCGCCAGCCCCGAGGCTGAGTGAGCCGTAGCATTTAATAGTAACCCCCGTTAATAATCATGAATTTAAACTTTCGATCCAGCCCGTCCCCAACGACGCCCTAAGCCGACGTTCGTACCCCACAGGGGGTGCCCTTAGAGCGCTGTCGTTTAGTTTATAATACTTATATTTACGCTCCTGGCTGGAGGCTTTAAGCTAATACCTTAGGGCAGCCACAGGAAAGACCGGTTAAGCAGTCACGGCCTCTCAAGGTCAACTGCGAGATGCCATACCTAAAAAAAATGTTTCTAAGCTCAGTAGCTCACCCCGAGTGTCGCCGATAACAAATCAAATTATTTAATATAATATCGTGGGTTTTGGGTCTTAGGACCCTCGCCCACGGCGACTTTTTGTAGCGATGCTGTCGCGCGCTTCATAAACGCGCAACAGCATCGCTTCTAACGCGTGTTAGTCGCATTTGCAACGCGCTACAGAAGCGATGCCAACATATACAAATGTACTCTGTGGATCCAACGCGCATTGTCATCGTCGAATATGACATTCTATAACAACTTCTGAATTTGAGATAATAGTTTTTTTGTATTTTAAACGCTGTTACATGATGTCCACATGATATTGACGCTGCACCAAAGACAACGTGACTAATGTTGCCTCAACGGAGTCCATCTTGCAACTGTAGCGATCGCAGGTATTTTTGTGCCGTAACTGAATCGCGTTTGCATCGCGACAGAAGCGCGATAGTATCGCGTTTGCATCGCGACTGAATCTGAGCCCGTGGGCTAGGGCACACAGCTAGCGACCGCTTCGCGACTGTATCGATGCGGACGCGCGACAGCATCGCTACTGCATCGCTATAAAAAGTCGCCGTGAGCGAGGGGCCTTAGGGTCATTGGGAGAAACGTAGACGACCTTGGGTCTCCAATAATAGGAGATCCAAGGTCGTTTAAGTCTCTAAGACTACCAAACCGATCATTAAGCATTATTCATAGTGATCGGTTTGGTAGTCTTAGCACTCTTAGCTACGAGAGATTTAGTTCATAAAAATGGACTATTACACCAAATTGTCTCTAATAAAATAAAATTATTAATCTAACACAGAAAGCACAGAATAATTACAAAATACAACAATCAAAAAATAAATCTAAGACTACTTGGCAAATAATTAATCGGACAAATAACAATATCCCTAAACAGCAAATTGAAAGACTAAGAATTGGTAATCGAACTATTCACAAACCATTGGATATTGCTAATGCTTTTAATGACTATTTTGTTGATAAAATTCATCCAAAATTAGATGCTGAATATAAACCAAAAGCATCCATTATATCAAGAAGTGCTAAATCAATGTTTATGGCTCCCAGTACACCACACGACATACATAAATTAATAATGTCATTAAAAAACACTGGTAGTGTGGGTTTTGATGGGATCGCCACTAAAATAATAAAGTCAGTATCAGTCGAGATATGCAGTCATCTGAGTCACTTAATCAACCTCAGTATATGTACGGGTGTATATCCAGAAGCATTAAAGATATCCATAATTAAACCACTATTCAAGAAAGTAGATATGGAGTTGATGGAATATTATAGACCCATCTCACTCATACCAGTCATCTCAAAGGTATTCGAAAAGTACATTTACAAACAGTTAGCTAATTTCAGTGAAAAGAATAACATCTTATGTGAAGAACAAAAAGGATTTAGGCAGCATAGAACCATCGATATGGCAATTTATGACTTTTTGTTTCCGATTATTAGAAATGTGGATAAACGATTCCCCATATGTGCCATATTTTGCGATATGACGCAGGCTTTCGATTATGTCCATCATAATACATTGTTAAATAAGTTAGAAGCCTACGGCATAAGAGGCAACGTACTCGAACTAATGAAATCGTATTTAGAAAACAGAACACAGATAACCGAAATTAGTCGCATCAATGTAATTAATAAACATGAAGAGATATCGCGGTCTCGAGAACGCAAAATTACATTCGGTGTTCCACAGGGAAGCGTTGTGGGCCCGTTTGGATTTATATTATATGTTAATGATATGCCCACGTCCATTGAACATCCATTAACTATGTTTGCTGATGATAGTACCATTACGATCCCGTGTAAAAATAAAAATACATATGAAACGGACATAAATGATTCTCTTGACAATTTGATTAAATATCTAGATAAGAATAATTTGAATGTAAATTTAAGTAAGACTATGATAATGCACTTTAGACAACGTATGCCTCGTGTACCTAACCTTAACATACACTACAAAAATAACGACATTGATGAAGTAACTGATACCAAATTTTTAGGATTACAAATAGACTGCAGTTTAAACTGGAAAGCACATATTGACAGGTTGTGTAAAAAATTGAGTTCGTCTGCATTTGCTTTACATAGACTATCCTCCATAGTGGATACAAAAACACTTCTTGCGGCGTACTACGGTATTGCTGAATCTTATTTACGCTATGGTGTCATTTTCTGGGCGAACTCCACCGACAAAGAGACAGCATTTAAGGCTCAAAAAAGATGTCTCCGGTCAATGTATAAGCTAAAAACCACCGACAGTTGCAAGCCATATTTCAAGCAGTACAACATATTGACCCTTCCGTGTATCTATATTCTTGAAGTGGCTATGTTTGTGAAGAACAATCCAAATCGTTTTGAACGTTTGGCCGATGTATACCCAAGAAACAGACGTGACAATTCAAAATTAAATAATGTACCGTGTCAAACCGCTATGATGCGCAAAAGTATTTATTGCATGGCCCCAGTTGTTTATAATAAATTGCCAAGTGCATGGAAAGACTTGAAAACGTTGCAATTCAAAAGTACACTTCGTAAATTGTTAATACATAAAGCATATTACAGTGTAACTGAGTTTTTAACGGACAATTTTTATCAGACCACCTCGAACTTTTAATTAATTAATTATTGTTTTGCGTATGGAATATTTATGGTGTGTTGTCTATGACCTGGAATTTTGATGTTTGTTTGTTTATTTATCTTCGGACCACGATGTGTATTTCTTGTATATACCTACTGTTACTGACAATTTAAATTTTTCTTTTTAATGAATATTTGAATTTTAATAATTTTATTTAATGAGAATGACATAACTAATTTAATGTTCCAACAAGAGTTTAAATTTTAACAATTTTATATAGGTAATGAAAATGTTTGCATGCCGAATGGTGAAATATGACAGAACTCTGATGAAAACCTACTACTACCTACTTATGTATAACCCATATTTGCAAATAAATGCTTTTCTATTCTATTCTATTCTATTCTAGTACCTTACCATTTTATTTCACCTAACTATACTCTGCGAAAATCACTCAAATAGATTTATAAATAAATTACTAACAAAATACCGATGTGTCGTAATTACGAAAACATGAACATTCTAATTGGTAATTATTTTTAGCTACCTTTGTTTGTAGCGTCGACTTAGCTATTATTTTACGATGTCGTCAAACCAAGTCAAATGATAGAAATAAAAAAACCGGCTAAGTGCGAGTCGGACTCGCGCACGACGGGTTCCGTACCATTATCTATATAAACGACAAAAAATCACTTTTGTTGTATGGGAGCCCTTAAATATTTGTTTTATTTTAATTTCATTATTTATTTTTAAAGTGAATATATAACTAAATATTCTGTGAATATTTCAAGCGTGTACCTGTTGCCGTAATCAATATCGAGCAAAAACGAACAAAAAATCACGTTTGTTGTATGGGACCCCCTTAAATATTTATTTTATCTGTTTTTTAGTATTTGTTGTTTTAGCGGCAACAGAAATACATCATCTGTGAAAATTTCAACTGTCTAACTATCACGGTTCATGAGATACAGCCTGGTGACAGACGGACAGACAGACAGACGGCGGAGCCTTAGTAATAGGGTTCCCGTTTTACCCTTTGGGAACGGAATCCTAATAAAACGAGAGCAGTGATAACAGCCGCGACTCACAAGTTGCGGTCGTAGGTTCAAAGCCAAGAAGGCGCTTTACTTTGTGTAAATTATTTAATCACCACTGTTCTCAAAACGGTGAAGCAAACATCGTGAGGAAACCGGCATGTCCTAGAACTAAAAATTCAAAGACATGTGACGTCTACCAACCCGCACTGGGCCCGCGTGGTGGATTACGGCCCACTCCCTCTCACATAGTGGAGGCCTGTGTCCCAGCAGTGGGAACATTATAGGCTGATTATGTTATGTTCTATGCTTGAATAAAACTAGGGTTTTCGAGATAAAAAGTCGTGTTCAAAATTCATTTGTCACTATTTAATCAATAAAGTGATTTCATAATTCATTCAGTCTAAATTCTAATTTTACACATTTTTTTACAGTTTATAAAATATTTTATTACTGACTCCTCCACATATTATTTACATTCCAATAAAATACACATAAATGCTCCTGTATCATCCAGTTTAAACTTAAGATTTACGTAATGAAGGCATTTTACATTTTCTTATTCATTTGAATATATAGTGCAGTCTTATAACTATGGAAGGCACCAAAAGTAATACAAATATTGTATTTACAAATTATATTAATGTACACTATTATTACAACGTTCTTTGCGATGCTTTTATTGGGCGTTGTTTACATTGAAATATAGTATTTTATGTCTGGTCGATGGTATAGCTTATTTTGTAAACAAAATCTTATGTATTTTTGCGTTTTAAAGAATATTAGCAATAAATTTATTTCTAATACTCATATAATCCGCTACAAGAAAGCTGACTTTTTAAACCGAATTCTCGTCCAGTTAATTATGTCTCAATGTAAAATGACCCTTGTGCCAATTGTCGTAGGACATAATCCGATGGCACACTTTGTACATGAAATAAATTATGAGATTGATTTATTCAGCTCTTAAACAGCTATATTTACATATATCCTTCAATTTCTGTTGTCAGTACTAAAGTTATTATTACAGAAATAATGTTACATATGTACGAATGTATTTTATTTTTATGCATATTTTTTTACAACTTGGCTACTTACTACTAAGAGTACCCACAATAATAAAATAAATACGCGCCGAAACAAACATAACCTCCTTGAAGTCAGTTATTCAAGCTAAGGAAACCCGACTCCATGTCAGATTACTTCTGTTCTTCAAGCTTCCTGTAGCTGTGGCGACTTCGGTTCGAAGTTAGATTTCTGACGTCGAGAGCGCCGAAGTCTATCAGAGACGTGTTCAAGCACCGTTGCGTGGTGCGTTATGTTCAGACGACGGTGGGAGCCGTGCGGTGCGAGGGCTTGGGGGGCAGCGGGGGGGGCGTGCGGGCCGCGGAGGGGGGCGGCGATGCGGGGGGAGGGGAGTCACTCTTGTTCTGTAGCCTTTGTCGCTGGGTCTCGCGCAGATTCTCTAGGAAATCTGTGGAAGAAGATTGTGTTGTTCGGTATTGTTTTGAGTAGCACATTTTTAAACTTCGAAAACTTTTAGGTCCGTTGAACTTCTACCCGGGCGTAAGTATAGTAAAATGTGTGGAACCTAGAGCTAATTTGCAACATTTTTGACTTCGATAACTTCAGGTCCAAAATGGCTTGTTTTGGAGATATCGCACATTTTAAGTTTTTTACTGAAAATACTCTCACCCGGTGAGGGTATTTTTCTTAAAAAGTGATTTGGGGAGATATAAAGGCTTGATTTCAAAATACTAACCAGGTGGATGATGATGCACCGGCGGGCCGGGCCGGAGCGCGGCCCGCACGCGCGAGCCGCCCGCGCCCGCGCTGCCGCGGCTGCTGCCGCCCACGCTCTGTAACAACGAGACACACTGTTAATATAGACAGTCAATATGTCATTCAATGATATGCCTTACTCCTCTTCCTGTGAGTCTTAAAAGAGACTACGAGATGCCAATAGAAAAGTTGACAGCATTGTTCTGCATCAATTCAATATGCACTGGAGATTAAAGATTGAGCATGATTTCTTGGTTATACTGAGTTGTAGCAGGTCCAGTTAACATTTTAATTTTATGTTATTGTAGCTGTTTTGGCCTAAGCCGTAGCCGAGAGAAAGTGATTAAGGTCAATTTTTATTTTGTTTATTAGGCTTTTTTTTATTCTGGTCATGATGTATAGTTTCGGTATAATTTACCTGTTCGTCTTGCTGCCTGACCGCGTCGTCCTGTAGCCTGACGGCGAGGTCGCTGAGCGAGTCGGCGTCGTCATCTCTCTGCGGTTCACTCGCCGAGGCTCGATATTCGCCACTTTCTGATACGTCGACAATTTGAAGTCGGGCGCCGTCTAGTTCCTGTGATTATATATGATAAATTGTTAAGAAAATTGCAGAAAAATATTCGAGAATTGAGAAAGTATTACGTGGAATGGCATGACACGCTGCTTTTCGTTACGTTAATAGTCAATAAGAGGATTGTTTTTCTGTTGTTAAAAAAAACATCGGACCTAAAATACCGCCAAGATAGACTGATTGTTGATGCTACTAAATCTCTATCTCAGCAGGCATAATTTTAATTATTTTGGGAGCGCCTTGTATTCAAACGTAAGTCTTATAATAAAGAGCACTCATTTTTAGCCGACTATGGCGGATCCAAAAAAGGAGGGTTATGTGTTTGACCTGTATGTAATGTATGTATGTATGTCCGTCCCTATGTTCCCTCGTAACTACTAAACGGCGGAACCAATTTTGATGAGTGATATGTCGTTTGATTTGTATTTATTGCGCTAGTGTCACTGGGTATAATCAAATTATTAAAAATTAAAATGGCGGATATTTGGCGCCAAAAGGTGTTTAAAAAAAAAAATATATTTCTTAAGCCTATCGAGTTGGGTATCAAAATGATGGGGTTTTTAAGGTGATTATAAAAATATACACAAATATAAAAATATACACAAATTGGATGTTTAAATGAGAAATGATAAAAAAAAACTTTTGGAGTGAGTGAGTAAGAGGCTGTTATTACTCGATTATAAATGAGTAACTAATCTAATTTATTGTCTTATAATTTTAATTAAAAAGTATAAAAAAAAAAACGAGTGTTCTTTAGACCACAATGACTCAGGTAAAATTTACAAATAACTTTTTCTATTTTCACTGACTTATATCTTCCTTTCAACTTCCGTTCATTCGCTTCCGTAACACTCTCGTCTCGTCACGCATTCATCAGCTTACTCTTCAAGTCAAGTACTTAAAGAAGTCTTATTAAAAAAATCCGGGCTGCGTAAAAAGTGAACTTAAAAAGGGATGTTAAAAGATTAATATAAATTAATACGCAATCTCATGCAGTTGGAGGCAATAATAATGTATTGCCTCTGACTGCATGAGATTGTATAAAGTATTAATTTATATAAATGTTGTTGCCATCTTGTTTTAAGTTTACGCAGTCGGGTTTTATATTTGAATCAGTAGGTTCAGACGGAGGGTGCCAATGCAGAGTTATAGAACGCGAAACAATATGATAAACGCACCTGCATAACGGTATCGGGGTGCAGCACCACGCCGTCCCGCAGCACGGCGCGGTGCTGCGCCAGCGGCGCGTAGCGCGCCAGCACCGGGCGCAGCACGTGGCGCAGGCGCCGCGCAGCGCGGCAGCGCACCGCCACGCAGCGCCCCGCCAGCTCGATGCGCACCACGCAGCGCCGCTCCACCACGGCCTCGCGCCCGCCCAGCACGGTGGACGGGGACGACGGCTCTATGGTTGTGGATGAGCCCTGTGGGGGAAAAGTACGTTGCAAGTCTAAATATAAGGCATATAATAGAGGGCATTGTACTCATTATTATGAACCTCTTAAGAGATTTCGTGTATACATAGATACACCTTATATACTAATATAACCAACAAATTTTGTGTTGCAGTTAATTAATTTAATAGTAGAATCTCTGGCTTATTTTACAATTCGTTTGCTAAAGTACTTTCGCTTTGCCTTCAGATTCCCAACCATTACCATCAAACCATAACTGTGTTCAAGCTTAAAAAATAATGATTACCGGTATTAATACAAATTCCAGAAACAATCAGCTTTGTCTCTACTAATAAATCACTCCTGCAATGACTCTAATATTGCAGATGGTCATTTTGCCAATAAAAGCCTTACTAAATATTACATAACAACCCAACATTTTTTTGGGCTGTTATTTTTTTTTTAGTTTACTCCTTAAGAGTCGATTTTCATATAAAACCTCTGGTATGGAAATTTTATAAGTGAAATTAATACAAACATTAACTCAATATTGTTACATTTTTCTGCGCAATGTACCTTGCGCACTTTTCAAGGAGTAAACTCCAGTCGTGCGTCGGAACTAACCACACACACTTTTTTAACTGAATTCGAATTTCAAATTGAATATTTGTTCTCACCTGATTTCCATCCTTCAACAGCACATCATAGGTAGTACACAGCAAGTTCCGTCGCTGCAGCAACCTATCCACGAGCCTGCCGACCGTCACACCGGCCTCAACACCCACCACGGACGTGGCGCCATCTGGTAGCACCACGCGGCACAGCGAGCACTGACCTGGGGCCGTCTGGCTGGATTTCACCACCTGTTTGACAAGAGAACATTGGGTTTTATAGCATGTTGAAATAATATTGCGGAAACGAAAGTTTCTTTCCCTATTTAGATAACAAAAAAAAATCTTATCTGCCATATCACTTTATGAATGAATGTAAGTAGTCAACAAATAATTACATATCAAACAAATTAATAAATATTTAAAACGCAACGCCAATTGTAAACACATAAGTATAATGACTTCTATAAATAATGTAAAGTACACAGTATTTATGTACTCGTATAATTATCTTTATATATATAGAAACTGAATGTTTGCAGGTAAAGCAGTTTGTTTGTTCGATCGTGAGCGTTTTGTTAGGAAAAGTTTGTGCTAACTCATCGTGATTGATTGCTTTATATTATATTACTTGCTTGTTGATTATGATTTAATTAGTGAGAATCTCTAGAAACCATTTTCATTTGCAAAGATCTGTTGTGAGTTGTGACTCTTCTTGCAGGCTAAAGGCGCAAACTGATAATTTAATTGACAAGAAATGTCATATAATTTGGTTACAGAAGTTTTTAAACACAGGACATGAGAAGAGGAAGGAGCTTGAGCTCAAGTGACTGGAACATACTCATTTCATTTGAATCTAAAATTGTGTCAAATAGACAAGTTAAATAAAACTTTCAAATCGATAGTTTCAGAGATTCAACTTGAACCTAAAATGTTGTCAAATAGAAAAAAAATATTCAACTTTAGAAACAAATTCAGAATGTTAACTATAGTAATACACAACCGTGACTAGCCAATTTAATTTAGAAGTTACGTTATTATTTGCTCAATTAATAGTACTAATAGTACCCACCACATTTGCACAGTGCTCCAATATTTGCTAGATATTATCATGTTTTTCCGCACTGCACATAACATAGGGCGATAGCAGTTCTATGTATATTTACATACCGTCAGATTCAGTATGTTAAATCATTGTTTCAATTGTTTTAGAGAGGAAAATTAGATTCATCTGGGTATTGTTAGTCTTTATTTTGAATGGCAGGAAAACACGTTATTTTTATATTGTATGTACAATATTTTTCCTTAAAATTTTGTATAAAAACCACAGCATGACATTTAAAGAAGTGGGACTATCTTTATATGCGTATTTTTACCTGTTATTGGTTTGTTCGGTCGGTCAGTATTTGTTAATTTTTCAGTTTATTTATAGTTTTACAGATCATGGCAGTCGCTCCATGTAAAATACTGGTATTCTAACATAGTTGGGAAAAGGCTAGACAGATGATGATTCTCATTTGTAGGGTAACCATTATATCTCGACCCCTGGAAGTTTGGCGCCAACTGAATCACCGTTTATGTTAACATTCGTGTTATTTGCATGTTTATATTTTAACGGACACGATAACAATAATGTCGGTCTGATAACGTATTGTTTGTGCATATTATTTTTAGTAAATGCTGGCGAAATGTCGTTGCTAATTATTTTGCAGGTATTTACTGTTACATTCATAGTTTTTGGTTGTATGGAAATTATTTTTACACATAAGATTAAGTACGACCTTTTGCCTGTGGGATTTTTATGCTTTATTAAAAAGAACCAGGTTCTTAATAATTAATTATAATGTAGCTTTTAAGACTAATAAGCAATTTCAATCTAAGTTATTTTTTTACGTGAATATATACACACGATACCTACACACGTCCATTCCATTTTTTTAGAGTCTGATATAATATATTATTGTATATAACACTTTGTTCATGTGTTCTATGTGTGTCATTGTCACTATTATTTCTACACTTTTTACACTACAGCTACACTAACTCAAACGGCCTTATTACAAAACAAGGTTTATCTTTAGACCCAAGGTTAAACCATCGTGTCATTTGTTGAATTTCAAACCTGACTCCGTCTGAGATAAAGTTCTTAATACAAAAACTGATTTTAAACCAGAGTCTTAGTTGTCAACTTTGTATTAAGAACCTTATCTCTGACGAAATAAGATTCGAAATTAAAAAATGACACGATAGTTTTAACCTGGGTCTAAAGATAAACCTTGTTTTGTAATAAGGCCGAAAGGGTTTGGTTCGTTTTAGTCTTTGTATACTATATTTGTGTTGTCTAACAGCTGTAACGGCTTTAATTTTGTAGCAATAAGGGCTATTTTTGAAGTTGAAATACCGCAAAGACAGATACAAGATAGGTATTGTATGACTTACATCAGTAATAGGTGGTGGTTCGTTTTGCTGCGTGCTGTTGGACCGCTCGCGTCCTGTCCTGAGCTTCCACGGCAGTAAGGAGGCGCCGCCGCTGCGACGACGCTCCGACGCGTTGCTAGCTGATTTCTTTAACTGTTGAAAGAAAACAATACGGTTACTTAGCTACTTTTTGAATAGCTAGGATTTTTTTTTAATAAAAAAAAAACAGGATGTACTTCGGTGCTGTAAAAAAAGCTTGGTAATACAATATTGTGTATTTATAAAAAGTAATACAATATTATAACAGAATTTTCAAAAATACTTCCTTAGTTATACAAGGTGGCGCAAAAATAAAGTCATTACCATAAAAAAAAATTGGTGTGTTGTCACGTAAAGTTTATGTAAAGGTATTAAATTGGATTAAAAGTCGTAAAAAATTATATCGGTCAAATGATCATCTCCTGAGTTGTTGCACATTTATGCTCGTTTTACGGCATTTTGAATTGTTGTTCGCAAAACATCTGGCTCCAAATTGGTGATTTCTTCTTCAAGGCTTTTGGATTTCAAGAATTACAAGGTTTGTGGTTTGTTGTGGTAAACGCGACATTTCAAAAAGCCTGGTCTCTGATCTCTCGGATCCGATCGGCCAGTTCAAATGGCCAAAACGGGAGATCACACGGCCCGGAAATAAATGTTTCAAAATATCCATCATTGCCTGAGCTGTGTGTATCGCTCCATTGTATTGTCAACGAATTTTCAGTAATTTTCTATGAGTCTACACCATAAGTGTCAAATCACAATGACAATGACGCCATTTGTAAAAATTATGGCACATTTACACTATGACTTTACTTTTGCGCCACACACATAAGGACCACTTAAACAAATTTTCATCACTTGTACCTTTATGAATAATGTTCTTTTATTGAAAAAGCTGAGGCCTATTGGCCTTAGTTTTTTCCTAAATATGTATGAAGTTCCATTTAGTAGCGAGTACATACCTTGGTCGTATCAGTTTCATTCTCCCTAGCAGTCGAAGCGTACGGTAGCGGTAACCCTCGCAGGTCTGCGCGTGCGCACTCGGCGTGCACGCCGGAGCGCAGGAAGCGCGGGTAGCTGTCGAACTTCATCACGTTGAAGATCTGCTTCTGAGCCTAGGGGTAAAAATGGGTTGTCGTAAATAAAGATGGTAATAGAGATATTTGATACCTACTTAGCATAATTAAGGGCTCATTTTTCTATAGTCAGATAAGTTTTATCTGAGCAATAAATGTGACAGTTTGACAGCTTTTGTATAGAAAATATGTCAAAACTACACCTACATTTAAATATTTCTTAAGGTGCATTCACCCGTACTTTTTTGGCTTTGACAGCGTCTTTAAGTCGTAGTGGTAAGAACGAGTTTCAAGTGTTAAAGTAATATTTGGTTTTGTTTGCGTATAGAAAAGTTCTGAACCACGGTTCGGGGTTTATGAATCCTGGCAATAATAAATTCCGAGGTTACAATGATTGTTTATTGGGGACGACGATATAAGTTAGGAGAACATGACGTAATAAAAATCAGTAAACTTATCTACCGACCTTGAATATTATGATATTCAAGCATCAATCGAGATTCTTGCTTAAGCCATAGATTACTTGAGTACAATTATCGTAAAATACGGGCCTTATGACCGTTTTAAATAACACTAGGCAGCACCTAAATAAAAGCGCCGTTTGAATTGAATTTAAGAATTGCAAAATTGAACGCTCGGCTTAACGCCGAAAGTTGAAAATCCAACAGCAAACTTTTATTTAGGCGTCGCCGCGTCGCTTAGTATTAGTGAAAACGGGCCATAGTATGAAGATGTTACAATACCGACTAAAATTGCAATAACCTCGTAAGAGTTTAACAAGCACAATAAATAAAATTGATTAAATTAATAATTTCACGCGTCGTACCGTGGTTTGAACCTGGCGTAAATGTGTCGATACATGGACGTTTTGCAACAGATTTGATTGAGTAACGAATAATAGAGTAACTACTGGCTGTTACTTGCAAGTATTTTACATAAACAAATAAATAAAATTGAAGCGTCGAATGTCAAAATAACAACTTTTTACTAAATGCATATGATGTATACGGTAAGTATTTATAACAAAATAACATTTTTTTTTTGTCTGTCTATTTGTTCCGGCTAATCTCCGAAACGGCTGAACCGATTTCGACGGGACTTCCATTGGCAGATATTTAGGCGCTTTAAAGTTAAAAGCTCCATACAGCAAATAAATTATAGGCGGCCACTTATATTTTATCGTTAACATACATACATAAACTCACGCCTTCCCATGGGGGTAGACAGAAACTATAGAACGCTACCTGCTAAGCTCCTTACATACTCCTTTTGTTTCGTTTACATTCATCTGGTCATACACGCATGCTGGTTCCGAGTACTACGCCCCGCTTTATCGTTTAAATATTCGGTTATAGCAACAACATTCAGCAACTGTCTCACCTGTTGGAACAGCTCGGGCGGCGGCGGCTCCGTGGCCAGCAGGAGCGCGGCGGCGCGGCGGGCGGGCGCGTCCACGTTGACGGGCTCGGGCGCGCGCTCGGCCAGGTGGCGCTGCCAGATGTCGGCCGCCAGCGCGCCGCGCCGCGACGCCGACTGGGTGGCGCTGTACTGCTCGCATGACCACCAGAATCTGTGGGGGCGCCACCAACTTAGTACAAGCTAATATGTTTAGTAAGGACTGAATGGTAAATGCTCTGCATGTTTTGAAAGACGCACAAGAAAGCAAAGAGTTGTTCAACTGGAAGTCAGATTGCAAATGCTTTCAAGAGTAGTTTGACATTTCTATAGTCCTTTCCGCTGTGCAAAGGCAAAAGCCCCCCCCCCCCCCCCCCTCATCGCCCTCCATACTTCTCTAAGCGTAACTTTTGCTAGCCAAACTGTCAATGACCATAACTCTTTTCTTAAATACACTTTAGCTAAGATCCATTCCTTAATGCAAACTTACAATTAAACAATTCTGGTCAAGTGTAGCTCCCAACCCCGACAGCAATTATATCTCCCCTTCTGCACCATAAAGTTTAGTAAGATTTTCAGTCTCACCGTATGTTCTCGGCTGCGAACTCCTTAGCCAGGAAGTGGGCGAAGGCCTCAGCTCCTGCCGGGTCGGCAAGGAGATGCTCAAGGCCTAGAGACCATCGGGACACGTTGGAACCGCCGCTGTTGGAGCCCGACACCTGAGTTGAGCCCTCGCTCATTTGCTGTTGAGGAGAAAATGTAGGTTAGTTTTTATTGTCAGGAGTTGAAGTTGTGATTTTGGAGATAAAATCTGGACTTATAAAATGCAAATTTTTGTGTTTGTCTTATGGATTTTAGACGGTTTTCAGATAATAGTTTAGCTCGCGACTTATTCTGGCAATTCAGGAGAAGTTGCTTTTCAAAATAAAACAAAGCTGCAAAATCTGAAAGTAAGTATATACGAACTCTTTTGATTGCAATGAAACATGGTTAACACATGGTGGGTGGTTCCTTTCATTCTTCCACCATTGATGTACGATTGTACGTACATACTCATTGGCGATTTACCTAAAGAAGAGGACTTACTGAGGACCTACATTCTCACCATCTCCTCATCACCATATAGCTCACCTTATTATACATGTTACGATGATCGTGGTGGCGGTAAGAACTGCCCGCACCGCTGCCGGTGGTCCAGCGACGGAACGGCGATGACTGCTCGCTCTGTTGACAAGGGAAAGAACACTGTTAGTTCTGGTGTTTAAGGTCCTTTATGGTTGGGAGAAATGTCTACGCTACACAGAGATAAGTGGAAGGAGAGTAGGGAGGTCTTTGGGGAAATACGGGCTTATAGAATATGTTGTAAGAAGTTAGACACTTGGTTCTAGACGACATAGGAATACCACTTGCACGTCTTGGTGTATTTTTGCTTTAAGACCAATGTGACTGTTAGATAGGTATATAGTTTTTGTCACAAAAGTCTATACTTACTGAAAGTGTGCTACTTCTAGTTTTACTTAAATATTGTTGAAAAAGTTAGAAACTAGATTTTATACAGTGTATAAATATAAATACCTACCATTTCTCAAGCATAAAGCCAGTCAAGCCTACTACACCCACGATATTGTTTGAACGGTGTAGTTTATTTAACGATAAATAAACACCAATATAATTAAAATTGGACTTTGCTTGTCTTTTATCTAAATAACAGTCTTTAAAAACATAACAACGAAATTAAATTGACAAAGAAACATTAATCTACATTCCGACAAGATAACAGCGATTGAATTAAATAATCTTTGTTTACAGCTTGCACTTTACAATGAACGTACTTGTCTAATAGAATTTATGTGATCACGTGTGTGTTTTTGTGTATCATTCGTGTGTTTTTTGTGATCTCCTGAGTTAAGTCCCAATAAATAATGCTTCTCTTTTTCTTTCTTTATGTTTACAATAACACAAACAGTTTCACTGATAGACAACGCACAACCTAGACAAATGAAGATAAAAATATTAAAGGACACTGGGCAAAAAAGATTATCAACCAAGGATGCAGCTAAATACCAGTATTTTACATGGAGCGACTGCCTATCTGACCTCCGACAGACAGTCAGTGTTACCCAGGTAATACGATACCCCTTGGTATGACTGTCATATCACCAATAGAGACATACAAATAACACACACACATCACAGAATCACAAATGTTCACTCTTAAAGTTAATTAAGTTAATTTACGAGTATAACTCGTAATTTTAGTACAGTGTTTGTTTGCCAAATAAGATAAAATACTCTGTATGTAATTCACAAAATTCGCACGCTTTACATACTACATTACTAAAACGTGTACTTTTTACATTACTAAAACTTCGAAGTGAAATTAGTTTGTTTGGACTTTTACCTTTTAACGACCTGCGTGGGAGTCGTTTTTCTTTCATAACGTGATTATGAATTAAGTTTATGCGTTACTGAAGAATGGACAGTTAAGCGTTTATGGCCCAATCTCTCTCTCGTGAATACAAAAAGAGTTAGATTATATAACACTGATACCTAGCTTTTTAAGATAAAGATGAGGTTTCATAGGAAAATATAAAAAATACAAAAATAGAAGACGTATTGCATAGCAAGTCGAAGATTATCATACATAAATAAATAAAGTTAAGTCTTTAGATTAACATAAATAAATAAAAATTCAGTATTGAAGTTTTAATTAACTTTGCATGTCTTGAAAGCAAGATATGTTTGAGTTTGAAACACGTTAATTTCATAGGAAAATATAAAAAATACAAAAATAGAAGACGTATTGCATAGCAAGTCGAAGATTATCATACATAAAGAAATAAAGTTAAGTCTTTAGATTAACATGAATAAATAAACATTCAGTATTGAGGTTTTAATTAACTTTGCATGTCTTGAAAGCAAGATATGTTTGAGTTTCAAACTCAAACATATCTTGCTTTCAAGACACGTTAACTTACGCGAAAAAATATCCTGAGTAAAATTCCATAGGCAAATAATACACGTATACTTTAGGCATTACACAAAAGACACACCACATTTAACAGACTAATAGGAACACATTACCACCACGCAACAACTTTACAGTAAAACCTGTATTTTCCCCTTTTTTCCTCTTTCTGACGAACTGCTTTTGGTAGGCATTATTATAGCAATGCGTAAGACCTTTGAAGATTTATAGGTATATTGCCCAACACTCACTGATCACGAGGCTGGCCACAAGTTTAAAACTAGCACAAAATAACTGTGGCTTGGAAAACTATGTCATTCATAAAAAGAGCTGTTGAAAACTGTACGCTCAAGGCATTTGAGAGTCGTGCTTCGTAGAACGTTTTTACAGATTGCAAGTCTTAGGGCCGCCCCAAATGTTTTTATCCCGTGTCGACACGAACTGTAAGAATAAGTACCGCAAGTCGTGGTAAAAATCGGGCTAACTGTCCCAGGTGCGCCTGAGATATACCTAAGGTATTGCCACTCTTATATGCAGTTTAAATGCACCTCAAAGAAGTTGTGATGGCAGAGTTTTCTTTAAGAATGACGATGATTTTATTTAAAGACCATACTAGTTTAGCGGAGTGCACGCGTAAACACGACTGCATCAAACATAACACTGACTAATACTAAATAGGGTATTAAAGACATTAAAATGAACGGATTAGCCATTACTATTCTACGCAAGTGTAGAGTACCAACGGAAGGAAGTCGTCTGCATTAGGTGCATGTGCAATATACACGTGGTAACTACTCAATCGAGGCATAATGGCTCGACAGTAATCGTCCACTTTATTGTCCGTTGTTGGAATACGGAGTGATATTGAAATAAATTGAATAAGTGGGTGTATGTCATTGCACTGGGTATGACGAGGAGGAAGATTATTGGAAGATTTTGTACAATACGTATTATGTAAAGAAGGCTGTATCAAAAAAAGGTTTTTGGTTGTGATTTTTCAGATATTGGTGAATTGTTGCCATTGAAGCATTGGTGACAAACAAGCCAGTGCGAGGCGTGGCTTGTCACCCGCGTGGTGGTCTTAAATTCATAAAAGGCAGAACGCAAGCATACGACCTGGATTCTGTTTTATTTTAACTATATCTCTCACTACCATTGAAAATAAGTGAGAAACTGCAGAAAATTGCTGCACAAAGCTGCACCTATAAAACTGCTTACAGTCCAAAACTGCTTCTGGTCCTTGAATTTAGACAACGGTTTCATTCAAACAAATGACTGCTCATCCACCCATCCGTCCGTAAGTTCCGTCCCAGATTGAGAATGCAATTGAAACGAATGCTTGCGTAGGCGACATGTGACATGGTCCGAGGAAGAACTAAATTGATCGTAATTGGTGATATGGCCGCGCCCCCGCTCGGCATTGAATGTGATTGCTCATCGGCCTGTGTATTCCGAATAGGTAGACTTTAGTACTCCAGGCGCTTTACTTTGTGTATATTATTTCATCACCACTGCTCTCAAAACGGTGAGGGAAAACATCGTGAGGAAACCGACATGCGACATCTAACAACCCGGAACAGAGCCCGCGTGGTGGAATATTCGGCCCACTCCCCCTCACAAAGAGGATGCCTGTGTTCCAGCAGTGGGAATATTATATGCTGATTGTGTAGTACACCAGTTAATTGTGGTTTGTTCTGCAGTTGGTACGGATAAATTGGTTTAGTAACGGGCAAACTCTATATGTAGCAGTAGGTAGTGGTACAGTTCTGGCGTCAAGCCACATCAAAAATTGTATACAGTTATGTGCACATTTGCAAAAGTTGGGTTTGATTGGACATGTCTGAGGTTTTATCCGTGACAGGATATTTAGACTGACGTGCAATATTAGGTACTGACTTCGCATTGCTCTACAGTTTGCTTTAGTTTCATATAAGTACGCAATTCTGAATAACATGATTTGACCAAAAATAACTACGCGTTAAATTCAAATTATCCTTAAACGGAACAACATTTAAAACGGCAAAGCGAACTTTTTATTACCAAATATGGCAATACTATATTAAATCGTAAATAAGGTGCATTAAAATATCCACTAATGGCAACCCAAGTGTGAGTCTGACGCAACCTGGGGCTGGCAGCCTCGATACTATGTACATTGCCGACTGCCTAAAGTTTTTATCTCATATATTTCGAACCGACACAAAAGCAAAAAAAAAAGAGTGACCATGGAGTCTCTTGCCTGTTCTTCTCCATAAGAACCTACTAAACTTTATAATTGGTAACCTGCTTCATCTTTCTGACTGACCGACTCGTTCACAATTCAAAAGTGCCTGTAATTGGTTTAATTTAAATAAATGGTTGGATTTTGAAGAAAATAATTGTAAAAATACATTTCCGTTTTCTTTTCGATCGTTTTATCAACCCTAAATTAACACGTAGTGGCCACGTATATTTTTGTTTGAACATGCAGACTGACAGACAGCCTGTTTGCTAAAGAAAACCAGAGTGCTTGTTATACAGACGGCTGACAGTTGAGACATGCTGATAATATGGTAAGTACCACGTATTTCTGTGCTGGTGAAGTTAGAGGCAGAACTAAGGTGACAAGTCGATGCACCTGGTAGTTTGAGGTGACCGCGTTAATGGTTCAAGACTACCAAGGTTTAATTAAGAAAGAAGAGACGTATGAATATATATTTAGCTAGCAAAAAATGATTGCACTAGGCAACTAAAGGAAATGCAGCCGGTCAGTTTGTATACATTATCCATTAGATTTTAGTTAGAGGTTAGTCAGAGAATGGATTGGGGACTTAACATTGTAATAATTAGGTACAAGTGTAGAGTCGTAATGCTTTCTAATTAATTGACGTCTGACTTTGTAAAAACCCTTTGATCATCAGTGACGTTGAAATGTTAAAAGAAGTTATGGCTGTAGTTACGTAGTAACGTGTGTAATTGTCCACCATTAATTCAAAGTCATAATATCTCGCGCTCATTTAGCATTACATATCTTTAACAATAAGATCGTTACCAGAGCACAGTACAGACATGACATGTCAACAAACTAATTAATAGACTTCCAAGAAAAACTAGCGACCTTAGCAAACTTTGTATATATTTGAAGTTGTGGTATTAACTTATGAAACACGGTCATTCGTACACTAATATTTAGCTTGTAATTAATAAGACTTGGTGAGATCCAAAATTTTCCGAATTTGTTATAATAAGGAAACTGCCTTGTGTTTAATCGCGTAGGCGAGTATTAGTAATACAAAGCTGTAAATATATGCATAAGCCAGAATAATATTTAGGTTGTGGTGTAGGTTGTATTATAAATGAAAAATAGGACAGAGTATTATATTAGTACACAAGATGTTTGAAAAGCTATACCTCTTCTTTACCCTCCGAGATATACCATACGACCATCTTCAAAAGCACTCTTCGACGTTCAGCATGTAATAGCAAATAACAAACAATCACAAAAAAAACTAGACACGCGCCACAAAAATTCTCAGTCAATCACAATTTCAACACTACCTTTGAAATCCGAAATTAATTTCATAGAAGAGTCCTTGAAACCAAGACTTGTTTGCAAAACACTATAACTTTTAAGTGTCTAAAATCGAATTCGATACAAAACGCACAATTGATGGATACTATATTTGTTTTCGAAAATGTTTCAACCATAATGCTGACCAAAAATGGAGCAATGCGACCCTTGCGTCCGCGGTAACGTCCACATAGATACTGACTGAAGTCTGAATGGTATTGGTATTGAATGTGTCGGGACGCCGAGTGTCCCCGGTCCCGACGCGACTGTCGCCTGATTGGTGACACAATGCGGCATTACAATAACAATACTCGTGCTAAACAAAACAGTTTCCGGAGGTCGTCGCGGTATAAGTCATAAAGTATTACATTATGGATTGTCGAAGTCCTTGACTTACCCATTGAGGTATCCTTTGAAGTAGAGGAGAAAAAAGGTTGGTTTTCTTGAATGGCTATACCCAAAATCAATTTGAATATCTGGTCCTTCAATGGGACACGTAAAATGTGTGTATGAATAAAAGTTCGAAAACACGTCGAGATTTTTTGCGTTGCAAAGAATCTTCGAGGAGATTTTGAATCGAAACGAACCTCAACAGTAATAGAGACGAAACTGTTTATTTTAAAAGACTTTGTAAAACAAAAATAAAATCTAAAACGTGTTCTTGTTGATAATAAAAACAAGGAATGTGAAAATTCCAGCGATATATCTGAAGCCGTGATCTAAATTCATAAATACGTTTGTATTTATAATCCACATACTTGCTTTCAAATAAAATGCAACCTAATTCCGACTGTAAATCTCTTGATCAAGAATCTGGACTTCGAGACTAAACATCTTTCCGAATACTTACGTTAATATTTCAATTAACTTTTTGCCGTTTTAGAAACATTACGTTTATGAATTAAATCTTTTCATTACCGGAGTATCTATGAAGGTTTTCCTTTCAATAACGGAAATTATTTTATAAATGTCTTCACTATTTGATCCATTTTATTGAAAACCGCTGCCGCTTATCACTTCCATTAAATGATACAGGAAAACCTCCAGGCACTACGTTGTTATGTCTGGCTAAACCAAAGCAGAATAGTTTTATCATTCCTGGCTATCAGCCACAAGGTTCTTGAAACAGTAAGTAAGCATTTTGAACCAAACTTGAAGTAAAGACCTATATCCACTTGCGTCAAAAGTGGTATTCTGTGAAATCGTGCGACGTTGCCAGATACACCATTATCTCGATTTGTTTTCCGTGGGTGCCTGCCGACTAAAGGATTAAGCTGAGCCGATAGGGAGCTGAATCTATCTACATACTGACTGATAAAAAGGATATAAACCTGGTTACTATTTTGAAAAGTCAGACAGTTGTTATTCTGCGAGAAACGTTAACTTCAGTAAACAATATCACGCGCAAACATAATAAGCTTTGTAGTGAAGACGCTGAAAATTGAAAAGAAGGAATAGCTAAAATAGTATTGCCAAACAAAGACTTCCTTGACGTAGATGCTAATAATGAGCAAACCACAGGTCATCCAAGTCAAATTACTGACAATCAACATTCACCTATTGTATCGCCGTTATTGGATTAAATGATGGGCTATAGACACGCAGTCGTTTTACAAATACGACTTGTGAATAGTCGAGTGACGTTATTTGCATCGACTAGTGCATACGGTCACGTTGTTATTAGCATGTCACATTCGATAAGTATGTATGCTAATATTTTCTTTTGATGTGATCGATATTATTTAATTACTTACATTGCGTCTTTTATTGCTTCACAGTGGTTGCAAAAGAAAAATTCATTTATTTAATTAAACATTATGTTTAGCTAAGTCTCCATTGTCATCATCATCTTGACACATAAGTACAATAACTTACAATTACTGAATTTGCTAGGAGTCAAGTTTAAAGAAATTGATTTTTATTAGGGGCTGTGTTTTCAAAGCCAAGCGAAGATCAATATTAAAATTGAAGAACACTTGATTAACAACAAAACAATAAGAGCTGAACGATAAAAAGGTGAATTAGAGATGCTTTCAATATCAAAACAGTTTAAATATGTAAAGTAAATGAAACATATTAATTTAATAGAAATTAAACCATTATTGCCAGACATCCTGCGGTTGAACTCGTCACAAACAAAGTACCAATTGATGAACCTGACTCACTAGCGACCCCGATACACTATCAACTACTGAATGAGCTGTTATTTGTCTTCCCTGGTGATTTATGGCTTTTGTGTAATAGTAGCCGTATCACTAATATGTCAGAATTACAATTAATTGTATTTTCTATTTGTAGGCTTGTAGCACGAATGACTGTTTCTGCATTATCAATTTATGTTATATCTCTCGATTATGTTTAAGATTTCATTTCTTCAAAAGAAAATACTTCTATGTGTTTAAATCATTCATGTATCTTTCATCGTCTCCTAGATCAAAGTTTTCGGCTGACTAATCCTGCTGTGGTTTGTTATGATCATTATTTTCATGTAACGCCATTGAATCATTACATGTTATTATTGATATTAAATTCATGGAACTGATTCAAAATGCGGTTAATGGTAAAATAGAGGAAAATTATTAAAAAGTTATACTGAAGCCAGTGTTGATTCAAATATATTATTTATTGTTATTGCTAATTTATATTCCTGGTATTAGTGCTAAATACACAAAATTTTGAATTCTAGTAACTGTAATAGGATTAGGTAAAAGAATTTAATTGAGGATCTGTTATGGTGACGATGGACGATATTCTAAATTCCGAAGAACTTTAAATAGATTCTGAACACCGAAATAATGCGATTTTTTAATGCCAAGAGATAAAATGTGATCACCAATCAGTACGATAGTCGTGATGATCATGTCAATGTCTTGATGATCCGTGAATGTAGCGGTCAAGTACGAGATCCATGTTTAGCAATGAATGCCAATGAGGTGTATGCTGGTCTTAATGAAGTAACAGATATAAGCGATGTTGCGTCTTCCAGATTACCTATTTTCATCTCATAACAGAAAAACAAAGCAATCATAAATTCAACTAGGACACCTATAAACAATAACCCGGATAGCAAAATTACAGGATACAGCATCAAAACGGTTTACGATTAGCCTAAATATAACAAAACTGCAGGATGCTCTAGATCCGTATAAATGCCTTTGCGACTTTGAGGATGGATGTCACTTGTGTGTGTTATGCAAAACAATAAGATATGTCAACAAAATAATTAGGAAATTGACGTAAGCATATTGACTGTTCTTACGTTTTAACCGCGATATACGTATTTTGAAATTGATGCGTTGAAGCCCAAATTGTTGGAGAACTAAACGAGGAAATCATAAAAAGACTTTGGTAGCATGAGAAACAAGGTTGTAAAGTTCACTCATCCACCATAGAAAAGGGAGGGTCCTCCGACCAGACGGGTGTTGTGTCTGGTGGGCAACTGCCCGAGGGTTGATGTCGGGACGTTGTATATATGCTAGTTGCGCGGTAAACCCTGCTTGCGCGATGCAGGATTTGCGTGACGTCAGTGTGACGCGTAGTTCGCATGTGGCGATGTTGATGCCGCTACAAGACCTAGAAGAATAGCAAAAGTTACCTGCCTTTTACAATTCAAACATCCTTCTGAACTTAAAGTTGTTTTGACTCTATTCAAAGCCATGCTTAACAACATAGGTAGGTACCAGACAAAGTAGCTAAAAGTATTATAGAATTCAATAAGTTATTTTACCGGCTAAAATAACAAATGTGAAACTTCGCCGATACGAGTTATGAATACTAATTTCGCCCCTCACATTCGCAACACCTTTGGAACAATACATTACATAATAAAGATTAACATAGACAGAATAATACTAAGACAGTTACTACTTGATAATAATTTTCTGCTGTATCGAGGCGACAAGAAAATACTCGTGTGACTAAATATGTATTAAGAATCTTTAGCAAAAAAATTGAATAGAAGCTACTGAACCTGGACTATACTAAGAGCTTTTTCTGAAAATTAAAAAGAAAATGACAGTAATATAACCCATATATTTTTTAGTAAGGCCAAAAAGATACAAACTGCGGTTTAAAAAATCTCAGCGTTCCTACAATAAAAGGCACAACAAAGAATTTATATCTCTACCATAAATAAAGTTTAAGTCAACGAATAATAAATCAAACTCTGACGACGATGATGGATGGATGAATGGGATGCTGTAAAACATACGCAAAGACTGCCATTACATCATATAAATTCTGCCAGAGAATATGTGTAAGACTCCAGGCATCTAACCAGCTTTTATAGCCCATAAAATGTAAGCAAAAACAATGTTATATTACATGAAATATTAAGCTAACGTAGACGTCTGGACGTCATTGGAACTGGTCATAAACCCCTGGATACGTACGTAGATCTTGGAATAATTCTTCAATTAGCCAGAAATCTATGGGGTCATAGGTTCCAAATTAGAATCTTTATTACTTGATTGTAATTAAACAATTGACGTCAAATGTACGTGGATGGAATACTACATTTGAGTTTTAAGTACCAAAAAACAATAAAAAAATAGGTTTGGGTAATCATTATCACAAGTGCCAGTGACGCTGAAGAATTTATCACAAAGTACAGCCTTTAACTTCTTGCCAAAATTGACAGATTAACATACAGTATGAGTTAATACACTTGAACCCTGAAGACACTCAATTTAAATGAGACGCACATGAAACTAGATAACATTGATGTGCAAAATGCAAAGGAAACTTTAAAAAATAAAAATGGAAAACTCACAATCCTTAGCAGTTTAGCCATGAATCTCTCACAAACTTCGGTAGGCATCTTAACACAATCACTGAATGTTTAAAGATACGGGATAAAAATAAAGCACTTGAAGATAAAAAGGTGAAGTTTAGTTTCGCGGATGATGACGCGTGTGTTTCGCACGGGTGTTGCGCGAAGACTGAGCAGACCCACCGAGCTATTGAGAACATGTACTCGTAGCTGGTAGGTGGTTTAATTATTCGATATCAGGTGTTATCAGAGATTACGCGTCACTGAAAGTTTTCTGTAGCGGAACCAAATATCACTGTTCAGCACAGGGTGAAAAGGTATTGAGCCTGTACATGGAAATCTGGGTTAGATGCAGATTGAATTCGCGTCATTTACAGAGTTATTATACGGATATTGGAATATTATCATAACGATAAAAGTGCAAAAATATCTCAGATATTCGTTATTATGAATGGATATGGATTATATCCATCATTAATCACTGGTTATTTATGTTTATTTATGCATTCATGCTAAATTCAATGTTTTAAATATATTTTTGGTTTTAAACGTCAGTGGGGTTGGGCCTATGATTCATATTTCAAAGATTCTGAGATTGTTGACGATAACCTTTTCTACAAAATAATTGGGAGGACGTTGGTTGAGGTTATTTTTACGAGAACTCCAGAAATATCGCGGCGTTTATGCGTGTTGTAATGGGCAGATGGCTTGGCTTAGCGATAATGTAAATTATTCTACGAATGTGCTAGAAGAGCTGTTTTGTAGAGGAAGTGTGATTCGATATTCTGTATTTCTTTAACATGTTGAACATTAAAAGCTATTATGATAATACTCCTGTCGGAGATTGCATAATTTTGGGAGTCTTTGATAATACGAGGAACAGTAGCTAAACTTAGAATATTTCTCGATGTTTCCATAGAATGGCTATATTTGTTATCATCCAAAAAGTTGTTCATATCCATGCGTGCTTTAATTTGTACGAGATCATCTAGTTCAAATAGCAATTCAACCTTTTCCTAAGTTAGGTGAATGGCAATATTATTTCTGTTACCAAAATATTTATAGTTTCAATGTAGTTTCAGAAAACATTTTTGCTATTAGTTGATACCATAGTTCATTAAAACAATAGATGAAGCGGAATATTTTCCGCGCATTTCAAGTTCGTTCAACTTCTCATACCGGGTTAGTGTGACAACTGAATTAGCCTATATTGAAATAAGTGCGCGTGCGCATTATGTTATGAACCGCCATTATCTCAAAATACCTAATAAATATTTGAGGGTAATAAAATGTTATCTTGAATATGTTTGACTTTTTATTGGTTTATTTAGGTAGCTAATGTATATGTACTATTTTTGTTAGAATTTCATGATTCAGTGACGGGAGGTCAATGTTCTGATGTCTTCCGGTCGATGATGAATGATTCAGGTATTATAATGACGATATTTCAAACAAATCGGTATGTCGGTATGTCTGTATGCAACATGTATGTTATTAACTTTTTACTGTTTAGTATGGCATTGTGACCAGGACATCCCTGAGTATATGTTTAATTTGTACTTTTTTTTTTGTTTTTATATTTCTATGAGTGTGTTTTATTTTAATTTGTGATCGGTGCGAGTCCCAATATATGCTTTTTCTTTCTTTCTTTATATCTCGCTTTTAACAACATCAACGTATTATCTATAGGATTTACTTTTTATTGATAATTGAATGTCAATGAGAGATATCTTGTTATCGCTCGAGTTCCGAAAAGTATAAAAAGACAAAAATATTTCATCAATTCTGACTCCAGTTTTGTTTCACTCATTAAAATTTTTAATTAACTTGTTAACACGAAGAAGAATTTGCAAGTTAACCAATATTAAAATCTTTAAGTATAGAAAGTTCTGTAAATAAATAAAACTAATTAATAATTATGTCATTGGACATAAACAAAATGTCACAATAATTACCTACAAAGATTACAAAAACAGGACAAGTAATTTTCATGACACACAAAATGTGCTCAATTATATTTGTTTACATTTACAAGATAATCTATGAAAACGAGCATTATCATGATGATAAATGATAATTTAGACAACCGATTTTTTGAAGAGGGCTGGAAATAAGGTAATAAAGATGTAGGTACTAAAATAAAAATAGGATATAGTATGTTATAGGTGACTAAGAACATTAAGAGCTGAACACAAAATTAGGTTGTAAAACAAAAATATCAACGAAATAAAAACAAAAGAAAAAAGTAGAGGAAGCTTAAACACATTCAGTAGATACGCATAAACTTTTGATAAAAGGCGCGTAGTCCAAAATGAAAAAAAAATGCCAAAGAATACAACAAAAAAGCAAATACTTAAAACAATGGCGAAGGTAAAGAACTGGCAAAATCATGCGGAAATATTAGTTAATAGAGATGGTTGAATGTTTACTTCAGAAGAGATTACCCATCCCTCAATCCTATCAAACACGGAAGGCGGAAGAATCAATGCAAAACACCAGGATGCAGAAACACCAAATGTTGATAAGTATTTTTCCAGCCTAAAATATCTGGTATTGTTATCTGGCACAAAATATATCGTATTGTTTTTATCATTATCTTTCATATCCATGCAGATTTTAAGTGAGGTTACTCTGGATCAAGTGATATTGTGATAATTCTCACGTGTATATGAGACATGCTACCAATCAAACGTCATATTAACATTGCAATTTGAATAAATTCCCCGTTATAAGATCATCATCATCATTGGTATATTTGTTCCACCCACTGCGGAGTATATGCCTCCTCCCGTTTGTGCCATGCTGCAAGATAAGCTCTACTAATAATTTAGCTCTTATTTAATTAAAACACTCATGCGCAAAAGGTTCATTGTCTAAACAATATACATATTCCAGACAATGTCTGCCTAATCCCTCCTGGAATACGCATGAACACTAATATCAACCACAATAATGATATAAAATGCACAATATAATCACATAAGTTTAGAACAAAGCAAGATGCCTCGGAGCTATAAATAGGCTACATAAACAGATTGTACGTAAATTTGTAGTAATAAAGATAAGTGGAGAAACTGATAAAGCTGAGATTTCTTTAACATCTATTTGTTTAGGCTGTCCTCTGTAGGTGAGATTGCGGAATGCTTGAAACATGGCGTTATATAAATAAATATACGCTTTGGGTAAACTAATCTGAATTCCAGGCTAGGATTTCCCATTACGTGTGTTTTTTCGCAAATAAATGTCGAATAATCACATCTGTGCATCACACCTGTATCCTCGGTGGATGTCTAAACATCTTACCTACCTGTAATTTCGCTAGTTATTTTGTAAGCTCAAACAAACACAAGAATGAAGTGTATTCGCCTTAATAGAGACAATAAGAAAAGTGCTATTGGACACATTCTTAGTAAAGACAATTTAGTAGTTTAGGTTATAATATTATATAATTACTTATTAGTCTATCTATAAGGCTAGATTGTAATAAGATTAGGGTTCATTCTATTGATGAATCCTAGGACAAGGCAAAAAAAAAGAAAAAACCAAGCGGGGAGTGAGAATAATAGTGGAAAGAAAGAAGCTTTTTTTTTTTTGGGTGGGACAGACTTGTACTGACTAAAACCCACCCGAAGCTCTAGTTAATATCTTAGTCACTAATTAAGATGTTCATACGAAGGAACAGATAGTTACAGTAAGGGACTCGCTAAGCAGTAAATATACATTTGAAACCGAACCAGTATAAGGGAGACACGCACCGTTCACGTGAATTTTAAAAGGGTAATACAATTGAAATTAATATTCCACCACACACATGAAAATAAATCTGCAAACCAGACACTGCTACTGATTATAACAGTAGAATGTTGATTAGAGAATGCAATAATGATATATATTCAGAAAGTCGGATAGCTACACAGTATAAATGTAAACAAAACACGCAAAAATAACATTAATCTTTTTTATCTGACTATAATTTCTTAAAACGAACTTGCTGGAGTAGAAATTCAGGGCAGCTAAATTAAATAAACTATTCAGTGCTAAGAAGCAACCTTTTGAATGATAATTAAGTTATGAAGCAACACATCCTATTAGAAAATCAGCTCCAAGACTAGATGAAAGACAGGCAAGATGACAACGAAATTAATATAAAAGTCAACGAAATGTACTACATAAATGGGAATAAGCCTTTGTTCTAATTATCTGAAGACGCTTAGCTAATTATCATTTTACATCGGAAATTGGCGATCTGAGATAGATTAAAATATGGCATAAGAGAGGGGGTTGCTTTATACTTATGAGTCTATTTAATGGTAACATTAATTCTACCCCAATAGACTGTGCGAAATATGATATGGCTAGAAAGAGCTGACGACTAACACAAATAAATTGGGATTATAAATAAGGGCAGAACAATGATGATGGTGATCATTAGTTCTATCCAAATCATCTAACCAAGAAATAACCTGTATAATTCATTACGCAACAGCCTCCATACAGCTTATCCAAGAACATCTCATATCAAAACATCTAGATTTACTCGACTTTACTTACGTTAGAATCACGTGTCAGACACACAGGCACTTCAACACGACCTCGAACTAGACTCTTCGTTATCAAAAAACCCTATAACAATAGTAACAGGAAAACTGAAACGAATAATAATGGCATGTTTAAGAACCATATTATTGTAGATCTAATCGGTAAAGGATCTTGATCTTTAGGCGTCGTGCAAGGTGACGAACTTGAACGGGTGCGAAGGCGGGCGCGGAGTGCAAACATAATATGAAATCGCCGTTTACATCCATAGTTTAGTGAGTACGGCAGTCGTAGTTGTTTCTATCCGTTCGCTGCGGCCTCCGTGCCTCGGAAAGCACGTTAAGCCATTGGTCCCGGCTGGCATTTATAGATTTTTAACAGTCGTTACGGATAGTCAGAAACCCGAAAGTCAGTCAGTCTTAGTCAGTAACCGGGTTGTGTAGGTCAGATAGGCAGTCGCCCCATATAAATACTAGTATTCAGATGCATCCAGTTAGACTGGAAGCCCCAACCTTAGTTGCGAAAAGGATAAGCAGATGAAGATCCGCTCGTGGCGACCTAAGTGATAGTCCTAGCTAACGAGAACTGTTTAACCTTGTGGAAACACTACTACCCTCTACTGTTCGCTACATCTCGCGATGCACAGTGGCCACCTCATTGCGACCGCCGCTGCTCCCGCTACCGCCCTAGTCTCCGCGCTTTAACTCTGAACAGGGCCTTGCAGAACGAGACATCATTAAAATCATTTCACAAGTTCATCATTGTGATGTGATGCTATCACGTTTTGCTTTCTCACGTGGCGCGGTGTGATGTTGGTTTTGTTGTGATTCCTTTACTACAAAATTGTGGTAGATAATGGAAACAAGTAATAACTAGTGTTTATTGCCATCAGCTCGTGATGTTTGTGGTTTTGGTCGGAAAAGGCTTAGCGCATTCCATGTGCAGAATTCTCGAATGCGGGATCGGAGTTGAGCCTAATAGGCTCTCCGTGGTTTTCGTAAATTTTGCGATTGAATGATCATGACGACAAGAGGATGGACAGGATCCTTGTATGATTATTGCACCTTGATTACTATTAAACTTGAATGCGATAATTGTTAGATACAATTTTTCCTTCTTGACAGTTCATTGGAATAGGCTTTGAAGAAGCTTATATTCAGGAATGGTTGTTTACGACTAAATAAGGTAATAATGACTATGTTACAAATTCATATCTAGTTTTTCATAATCTTAGTAAAATTGAGTCACACTTAAAATATATTATTTATTACGCACACAAGCACATGGTTATTCCAAACGTGAGTTATCTAAATAAGATTCAGATTTATTCTACGAGTCTTGTACAAACATAATATAAGCTAAATAATCATAAAACATAATAATACAATGCCAACAAGAAAGCTATTTCTGTAACGTTTTGTAATGTATTGCATCTTTTAATGTTATTAAACATTTAATATAGAGTATGTTTTGTTCTAAGAAACAATCAGGTGCATAAACAATAGAAATCATTGGAAACACAAAACCCACATGACGAATTTTCCAAAAAAAAACACTAACAGAATTACGCAATATATTTACAATTAAACAGCCATTCTGTAATTGACTCAACCCGTTCATTATTTAGAAGCTGTCAACCACAAAGGGAACGCCAATTGCTAGGTATTGTCAGCAAAAATCATAGTTATTTTTGTTTTAATGAATGAGAAACTTCGGTACTCCGAATCGCGGTGAGTAGGACAAACATAAAAACAAATTGTACTCGCTGCAGTCAATATGGAGAGAAAACAAAAAGACATCGGTAGTAAGCGCGTACGCATACGTATCGTTCTCTCTTTAAATACTTGTATACGACTTTCTATTGGATATAAAGTTTGTACGAGTCGGTATACACTTTTTTCTAAGACAGGAAATACAATGGGCGAGCTGGTTGCACAGTCAAGTGAGCTATATTTTAGTCTTCCCAATGCCCGTAACTGAGCTGAATAGAGCATTATTTATTAAATATGAAAGAAAGAAAGATAGATTGTGCACTTATCTCCATGACAAATTATAAATAATATGTGAAATGATTTCCCACATATAAAAAAAAACTTCGCGAAATGTTTATGTAGTTTGTTAACATAAAAGAACACCACGACTTAAAAAACACTAGAGGTGTACTATAGGTATACCTCTACCTCTGCCTAACCCTTCGGGGATTACAAGCGTGATGACTTAAGAGTTCTGTTTTTTTCGAGAAAAAGCGTTTGGATGTTTAACATGTTTCCTTTATAATATTTACACAACTAAGTATGTACTTAAGTTAACTAAATAACGTAATACGTTTTTTTACAAAAGCATAAATACGTAATACATTTTTAAATACGCAAACCGAGTCCTTAATTATCATATTTCGTGATTGACGTCAGTCGTTAAGAGAATTTTGTATTAAATACATTATAAATGGTTGGATAAATCCAGGATATATATTTACCTCAAGTAATTAGATTTAATTAATAATTTCAGATTATTTTGTGTAAGTGAGTGTTTGACGCATGCAGAGAACAATAAGGTATTTTTTTTCATTTTACTATTTATTTATGTCTTGTCGTAATTAAATTTTTTTCCAAGAAATGGAACGATAAAATACTCACATAGGTACCGGATCAAAGCTGACTCATCGAATCTTCTAAATATCACTTTTCAAAATTCCTATCCACAAATTAAATTCTAAGACCGTCTCAATCAAAATGTATGGAATAAAAACTCGAATATCCATAGAACACTTTCACTGCACAACTGACTAAAGTTAGATAACAATTTTTTGAGGTCTCTAAAGCGACTAAAACTGCCGACGTTCAGCTACCAACTAAGCCATTGTACTTGACTACACTCGAGGTTCCCACACAGTTGGTCCCAAGACAAAAGAGAGCAATTAACATCAAAATAGACAATAATTGATGGAAAAAATTTGGATCGTTCGTGCGTGTATATCAACCTTAATGATACTGAATCCTCAGAGCTCTGATCACACGGGAAAAATCTAACTACATAACTCAAAGAATTGACGCAAACACAATGAACAGCATGTAAAAGAATTTTCATGTCAATATAACAAATGAGTGTAATCAATGTAGAATTATAGAACAATTCCACAGTATGTCTGCAGTGCGTCTGTCAGTTGCTACGCGGGTCTACGTAGTTGCTACGAAAAGCTACGATTTGCTACGTAGTTATAATGACCGCTGTTTACCGTCTACGCAGGAAAATAGAGGTCACGACTTTTTTGTGATAGGTACTTACGTAATACTAAAAGATTATTATTTATAGTGGCTGCTCAATTTTGTAATAAGCTCTAAAAGAGTTTTTACATGTCTCTAAGACTCGACTTAATTACTAATTTTTTACGAGTTTTTCAGTCAACATATTCTGACACAGGATATTTCTCAACCTTTGGTCAACCTACCCTTCATACATAAATAACTACACCTATTCGTATCGAAGCTATGATTAGAGCCAGACCATGTATAGTGCTATTAGTAATTAGAAAAGTCTTTTCAAGGAACTACAAAGTTACAAACCAATCGTTACAAAGAAACAGTATCATAAATTATTGAAATATTAATTACTAAACAAAGGGGCATTATACAGCATGAACTGTTTGTTTCGTAACTTATTTACTTTTTAATATATTGGCTTGTTTCCATACAAATAAAAAGTAAAGGAAAGCGGTTGCTATGGACAATAAATTGTGTTTTTTTTTATTTAACTCATAGCAGTCTGTGGAATCGTGTATCTTTAGACAATAGCGATCTACTTTATTAACACAAGTGCGCGGTTTCATTTGAGGCGTGTTTACATGAACGTGCCAAACTATAGGTTTTAACATAATAAAGTCTCGTATTTTGATATTTAAATACATATACTTTTCATCAGGTTCAGAATAAATATTTCAAAGCCTATGGGTGTTTTAAATGAATATATAATAATATTAATAGACAAAAGCATTGATTCAAATCACTAAACTATTTGTAGATACAAAATCATATAATGCAATAATGCGATTAGGAGCCGCATAAATAGTAGTGCAAGGCTAGTTTTGCCATTGAAATGCCATGCCACCGAAAACTAGACAGTAATTTCAGCTAAACTTTCTTAATCAATTTTATTGGATTTTCTTTCAATATCACCCCAGTTGTCGTGCAAACTTAACAACCATCTGAACACATTTTTACCATCGTCTGGTTACCATGTATCGATAACTGCGCACGCGCCACCCGCTCACAATAGCGGCCATCGACACTTGTGTCAACACACGGACCAATTACAAGTCCCAAACAACCTTAGTGCGTCAGTAAATAAAGCATTTGTTCAATAAAGTAGGTAAAGGAACTAGATTTGTAGGATATATTAATTAAAACGCTAAAGATGTCGTCAATGTAAAACTCATCTAACTATCATCGAACTAACAAGTGATTGTATTAGCTTGCGGTTTCATAGGCTTAAGTTATTACTCTTTTTGTTAGAAAATTGAGCCATGTAATGCCCGTTATGAGGGTATGATTTGCATTGAGTGTTCCATCAAGAAAAAATATGAGAATCTGATTATATCCCACAATCTAAATGTGGTCTTACTTCTGCGACCAAAGATAATCATTCCTAAAAAAAGTTGTTCAATAGAAAATAAGATAATAAAGATAGCCTAACATGACTGTTTAGACTAGTCCATTGGTCATGGATAAAACTCTGATAATTGCGTAAATATTTGACACATTCTTCAATCTAATACGTAGGTATATTATGTTGATAACTACATCTATCCTCATTTATCATATTAAAACGTAACAGGGACGATGTCTACATCTACATTACGTGGACAATATTGACAGACGTTAACTTTTTGCTAAGCTTCTTCTAGCCATGTGACACGTAATTTAGCACGCTACACGACATCCACTTCAAGATAGATGAGATAATATTATAAACTGAACTGTCCCGACCACAAGTAAGTGCTCAGTCAGATGTTTTTATCTTATTTCAATACGTATTTACAGCAACAAGTCTTATTATAGTAGATTTTCTTTATAATTGAGATATTTAAAAAAAAATCTGGCAAATTTACTGACTCCTTGTCAACTCAAAAGTGCCTGAAAATGGTTTAATTGAAATAAATGGTTTGAATTTGATATTATTGGTGCTTTGGGATTTTCACAGGTTGCATGATACTTAATCAGACAGCGGTTTTGAAAAGCCAATACATCAAAATAAAACTCCCATTTCTACACCAGCACAAAACCGATTTCTCGGGTCAATAAAACGTTATGACAATAAACTATGTACATACATACATTTATATTCTAACACGTACTTCACGTGTATATAAAGTATATAAACAGTGGTAATAAATGATTCCCGAACGTGGACTACGTTCAGCCGTCGTGGAACCACCTTGAAATCACGGCTGGGTTTCATGATAGCTTAAGTGCTTTCTTTTGTTTTACGACAGGGATCAAAAGACTGATTTGAATAAAGTCGTTTCATTTTGCAACTGAATTGCACTGTGGAAATTCATGCGCATTTTGTGCTGCATTATTCAAGATGATCAAAACGGGGTATTTGAAAATTAACTACTGCTTCTACAGTTTTTATTTCAGGTTTTATAATATAAGGGCCTCACGCATTTTTTTTGTCCACAATTGGGAAGCTCACGGACTTCATCTCACCTTGGTAAGTGATGATAAACCCGAAGGTGGAAGCGAGCATCACCCGGAATCGAAACACAACAATGCTGTTAACATTGTTATTATGGCGACAGACTTAGATAAGATGGTGATAGCTAGCTAGGCGGAAACAAGCCCTATCACCTACTAAACCCAGCAGAAAATGTTACCACCGCTGGGAATCGAACCCGGGACCTCTGTTCTGAGACAGGTGGTCTGACCACTAGACCACAAAAGCGTTTTGTTGTTGTCATTTATTTTATAATATAAGCCATTTATATGCATAAATTAAATATATGTTTCAAGAAATGAATTAGGTTCTTCTTAATTAATAACGATCGTTAACCACTCTTTAAGCATTATTTGTGATTTTGAAAAGCTGAAAGTGGGTGAAAACAATAATATGAAAATATGATAACATATTTGTTTTCATCCACTTTCAGTACAAACCAATATCCTTCAACCAGAACTTATCAATACACTTATCTACGTAGATACAAATTAACACTTTAATACCGCCAAACACGCGTCCTCCGAGTGATCAGCTACTAGTAAACAGCAACAATGGTCGCTGATTATCATATATAACATTACGTGATCAATCTCCATCGATTGTTTACCGATTATTATCAATCAATGTTATCGGAAGACACCTGTGTCTGTTACAAGTAGATAGTTACCATCTGTATGATTAAAAGTGATGATAGCATCATTGGGGCATTACCGATAAATGCAAGACTGGTAATATGCGGTTGTTTTTATCTTTGGACAGTAAGGCCGAGCGCGCACTACGAATTTTCATCGCGCGAATATTTTGTCGCAGAAATGCATCATATTGGTTTATATGGTAACGTATTGTAAATCAAGACATTATTCTTGTGTATGCACTGCCCTAAAAACCAATACGTTGCACTTCTGCGACAAAATAATCGCGCGATAAAGTCGTAGTGCACGCTCGCTCGAAGGTTGGCTATCAGCTTGCACTGTTATTCTGTAGTTTTGGCTAGTAGCATTGACCTGCAATATTTCTGTTATCTCAAAAAGAAATACTGACAAATACTGTGTCTTTTTGTATTGTTATCACCTACTCCTGTATTAAATTAAAGTTATGTTTTTATAATTTGTCTCTAATCATCATCCTCTTGCCCTTCCATCTTGCCATGATCACCGTCGTCTTTCTGACTTTCTTACAATTTATTTCAGGTTAGCACAGCACGTTTTTCTTCTATAACTACATGATCTATATCAGCCATTATCTCAGTGTTTACTTCCTGCTTAGAGATATCATCATTCACTCAATCCGTTCATAGTTCCTTTGGTCATCCTCTCTTCAATAATTAGAACGTTTAAAGCCACAGACAGTTTCTAGTTTCAAATAAATGTCTCTGTCTTTATTTTCCTTGCTAGTAGCTGTATACAATGTGATTGCAGTACTTGGCGGCCACAATGCGTATCTAAAGAGGAGTATGGAACGTTACGGTACCGCAAACGGTACGGATTGATTGCATTCTTGTAATGTCGTCTACACAGCGGTAACTAGGAGACATATGTGTCGTTATGTGATGGATTTAGATGTAATCCATGTGGGGCTTACTATAGTTGCTCTAATAGTTTTTTCTGTTGTATTCTCTTCATCACGTTAACAACTTGGATTCTGTAGATTGTTGCTTGATGTAATAGAAAGCCAGCATTGATGAAAGTAAAGTCCTATACAATTAGAGCGGCAGATGAATGTGAGAATTGTGTGTCAACTCTTAATAAATACAACACAACATCAGCATATTTTTAGACAGACAAATTTTAACATCATGGCACAATACTTTTGTACAAAAAAAAATTCAGTTGTTGTAACACTAAACAGTCAAATACAACGAGCTAGAGTCACTTTAATAACCAATCAGAATTGAAGCCAAAGATACCGAAATCAAAAGTCATTTATTCAATTAGGCTGAGAATCAGCACCATTTTAATGTCCAAATTACATAAAATCCCCCAGAACGCCCGTCCTTCACTACCTCTAGTGCTTTAGCGGGGAAGAAGTGGCGCTACAAACTACCCAGCAGCACAGCTGTCTGCTAAGTTAGAAGAAGAAGAATATAGTAAACTAGTTAAAAGAAAGCCGTTTCCCGTACGGTAGCTATTCTGTTTATCCACACCTACAGGCCATAGATATTTACTTATCAAAGTAATCATGTAATATGAAGTACTTCAGTCTATGCTAACCTGTAAATAACCTTTGTGTGTTTACTGATATTAGCTTAAGCTACAATGTTGAAACATAACAACAACAACAACAACATTTTTGTGTCTATTAATTTTATATTTCACTAGAATGCATGCATTATTGTAGGATGGTGAAAATGTATTTATATTTGTTTTCTGTACCTTATTGAGTAAGGCAACAGCTGCAGAGTATTTTCAAATCTTGCATTGTTTAATGTTTCTTTACCTGATTTACCAATTGTTTTATTCATTTAATATTATTTTTCTTTCGTCATTATAACGAGTATCAACAACTACGAAACCTACGCGTAGCCGGAACATGATGAAATAATAAAACATACGACAATCTGTATTTTGATAACGTAAAGAAAATTCTACCTAATTATGTAGTTATAAGCAGCCTAATTTTACCATGGCACATTATTTAGGTTCATGACAAGTAAAGCTCTTTCCGACACCTACTGATTGATCGTCATCATACGCTGTTATTTACTCTACGTACATACGTAATACGCATTACTTTGAGTTCAAAGATATATCTTAGGACCGGAGATGATTTATTACCAATACTTTCTTTTAGGAAAGGCATGCTTCCTGAGAAATAAGTTTTTCTTAGATATTTGTCCAAACATACGTTATACGTCGCGGCAGATGTAGACGAAGATGGAGGACGAAATTTAATCCTACCTACCTATTGGTCCACATGGCAGAGGACAGCCTTTGCCCAGCCGTGGGACAGGCTAGACAGCTAGGACAGGCTAGCTCATATTAGATTACTACTACTGTTACTATTGTACGTTTATCAATAGAGTGAGTGTTGTAATTAATAACACATGAAAAGACAATTGTGTAAGAAATAATTATAAATATTTTATAGAGACTAACGGAGTGATGTTTTCTAAACAATGTCACTAAATTGTAAAAGCATTAGGTTTCTTTATAAGTTATAGAATTTGATTGTAAGAATATTGTGTACCTAAGTTAGTTTTCCATAGGATATTGTAAGAGGGTGATTATCTCAAATACTTTGACGTACTTATTCAGTTTCTATACAAATAATCTACATAATTATATTATGTAACAGCATTTTTTTTTTCATTCTAGAATAACATGAAAGTTCAAAAATAAGATGAAATAACATTTATGACTTACGTTTGTTTATATGTCCCTCTCAAAATCAGATAAAGACCCAACAAATATGTTTTTCTCAAATTCAGGTGAAAATTATGTTAATGTAGACATGCCATTCAAGAATTTATTACGTGTAATATTAAAACAGGGCATAAACATTAGTCTCCTGAAAGGCCGCTATCGTGAAAGATTTTGGTAACCATACTTGGGTTGGATTGGGATACATTGATCTTGTAAACCTGTTTTTGGAGCCCACAAGAATAACCTCTACTAGTGCCACATGTCTAGATAATATTTATACAGATATTATACCAAGCCACAAAGAAATTATAAATTTACTAGATTCTGATCATTGTGGGCAAAGGATTACTATCCAAAACCGAAACAACAAAGTGGCTATAAAGGATATCACTGTTAACCCCAAAACAGCACGTCGCTTGGAAGCTTTTAAAGGTAAACTCATTGATAAATTACCAGATCCATCTATTAATGCTGATCTTAATCATCTTTATAATGATTTTTTAAATATTTACTGTCAACAATTTAATTCCACGTTTATTCCCAAGACTATCTCGGTTAATAGTAACGCATCTTTCAGTGATTGGGCTACCATTGGCATTCATAAAAGTAGAACACGGCTTTATGAGCTGTACAATGAAAGGTATTATGTAAATACTGATGAATTTAATTTGTATGTTAGAAATTATTCAAAATTATTTAAAAAAGTTTGTTGTATGGCCAAGTCGCGTTATTTGAGTTCGAAGATTAAAAACAGTAGTAATGTAATTAAAACGACTTGGAATATTATTAATAGTGAAACGGGAAAGTCTAGGAACCGAAATACTGACTATAGCCTGTCAATTAATGACAATATAATAAAATCAGACTCACAAGTCGCCGGGGCCTTTGAAAATTTCTTTTCGGATATTCCCGTTTCAACTACTACGAGTAAATCCCTAAACTCATCACCTTCTGTTGCTGAATCTTTGCTTAAGGAAAATGTAAATGTTTGCGATTCGGAATTTCATTTTGAACATATTACCTGTAGAGATATAATTAAAACCTTTATCACTTTAAATGTAAAAAAGACTGCAGATCTGTGGAGTAATTCTGTAGAAGTTGCTAAGTCTATTATAGACATCGTAGCACCTACTTTAGCTCTTATCTTTAATAATTGTATTGACTGTGGGGAGTTTCCTGACTTCATGAAGAATAGTAGAATAATACCGTTATTTAAATCAGGTAGTACATCAGACCCCACAAATTATAGACCTATTTCAGTACTACCTACCTTTAGTAAGATTTTTGAAAAATTAATTTTGGACCAATTGCAAAGATTTTTTAATAAAAATAAATTACTACATAGCAAACAGTTTGGTTTTACAAGGGGTCGTTCGACTACTGATGCCGGTGTTGAACTGTTAGGACATATTTATAATGCATGGGAAGATAAATGCGATGCCTTGGGCATTTTTGTGTGATTTGTCCAAGGCTTTCGATTGCGTTTTTCATGAAACGTTAATCAGGAAACTCCGCCACTACGGGATCCGGAACACCGCTCTGGATCTTCTTACTTCATACTTGAGTAATAGGATTCAGAGCGTTGACGTCAATGGAAAAATATCTCCCGGATCTATAGTAACAATGGGAGTTCCACAGGGCTCAATTCTTGGTCCTTTCTTGTTTCTTATTTATATTAATGACTTGCCTTACCTCATAAAGGATAATCATGATATAGTGTTGTTTGCAGATGACACTTCACTTTTGTTTAAACTTAAACATCAGCAGCTGGTTACTGACGATGTAAATAGCGCGATCTCAAAAGTAGTTCACTGGTTCAATGTTAATAATATACTTCTAAATGAAAAAAAAAACAAATGCATTAAGTTTACGCTACCTCACGTTAGGCAGGTGAAAACTGATGTGTTGATAAAGGGCGATGAATTTAATCCTGAAGAAAGCACAGTATTCTTGGGCTTAACTTTGGATGCTAAGCTTCAGTGGGGCCCACATATAGATAAACTGTCTAAAAAGCTAAGCTCCGCAGCATATGCTGTTAGAAAAATTCGTAATTTAACTGACATAGAGACAGCCCGTTTAGTGTACTTTGCCTATTTTCATAGTGTAATGTCGTACGGTATTCTGTTGTGGGGAAATGCCGCCGACATTCAGACAATCTTTGTTTTGCAGAAAAGAGCTGTACGATCAGTTTATAAATTAAGTCCAAGATACTCTCTACGAGAGAAATTTAAGGAGATTAATGTAATGACTGTACCTTCTCAGTATATTTTTGAAAATCTTTTATATGCCCATAAAAATATAAAATTGTTTAAAAAATACAGTGATATCCATAATATAAATACTAGAAACAAACATAAATTTGTTGTACCTACAACAAGGCTCAAGAAAATAGGTGGCTCGTTCCGATATCAATGTATACGCTTTTATAATAAACTTCCAAGCCACGTTCAAGATCTAAGCCTTAATAAATTCAAATCATTCATTAAACGTAAGTTGTGTCAGAAAGCTTTTTATACCGTTAAAGATTATATTGAGGACAAAAAGGCTTGGGATTGAGCTGCTCCAATTTCTACTTATTGAAGTGGTTTATTTTTATTGTTTGATGTTTTTTTTTTTGCTAACTTTTATTATTTTATATACGTAACGTAATATATACGTAATGACATGATTATTTACTTGTAAAGTATTATATTATTTTAATTATTGTGAATGTGAAGACTATGTGGGTTATTGATCTTTTATTTTCACTTTGTCTTTTATTCTCAGTTAGTGTTAATCATGGTCTGGCAGTTTGAGTCATTTAAGCGGCCTACTCAAATGTCCTTTCTTTGGTATTGATCGTCGCATCGTTGAGCTCCTTAAGTTCTGAGTAGAGCTGCACGATTACTGACAAATGCGTGCACTGACTGGTCAGGTCCACTCAATCTGTGTGGTTCTTTCCTCAAAAGACCATTTCAGACACCAATCTACATGGCCTTCACATGATCTGACCAAGATTATGTCTGGACTTTAAAAGAGACTGTGACCTCTGAGTTTGTTTCGGCCTTTCTTCTCAGAGTAGTCAGATAGGAAACGCCGACCTCATCTAGTTTTAAAAATATGACTGACGTGTAAAAGTGTTTGTACAAACCTACTTACAGAAATAAAAATCATTTATCATTGCCACTAAGAACTTATTTAAGATTTTTTAGATTTTATTTTGTTTGATTTTTGGTGTTTTTTTTTAAACTCTTATTATCTCACGTTACTTTGAGCTTGTTTCTATTTTTTTCCTACTTAGTTATTAGAGCAGTGATGTCACAAATGGTTTCTGTGTATAATGTTTTACAAACATAGTTTGTAAGTATTTAGTTTTTTTTTTATTTAAGCAACAAGACTAACTAAATACTTACAAACTATGTATGTGTATTCCATTTAGTAATGTAGGACTGATCCTGTCGTATCCTGTCTGTTGTGACTATTCAAAAAAAAAAAAATTCTAATATCTAGTTTCGATGCAAGACTCCAATTTGAAAATATACATTTATTTATTTACGGCTTTAGGCTAAATAAATAAATGTATATTTTCAAATTGGAGTCACTGAAAAAACCAAACACGAAACGTTGCAATAAAATATTTCATGTGCTGCTTTCCATCCATACTGTAGGCGGTGGACATCGAACGGGCGGCGATGAATCACGTACGATAACGTAGCGTCAAGACACTTCTGCATAGTTCCATACCTCCATCCATATTGCGCACAATCTTTGCGATTTATATTATATATACTTACATATAAATATAAGTATATATATATTTGAGGGGCTTGTGTCTAAGTAATAAGAGCCGCACGGGTCGATTGATCAGGTTAAGCTAAGCTTGCCGGGGTTGGTTCGTGAATGGGTGACCATCTCTACATACCAAGACCCCTCCGTGCCTCGGAAAGCACGTTAAGCCGTTAGTCCCGGCTGTTATTTGTAGATCTTTTACGGTTATACACGGTCGTCAGAAACCCGAAAGTCTGACAACTAGTATTACCAAGGGGTAGTGTATTACCTAGTAACTGGGTTGTGGAGGTCAGATAGGCAGTCGCTCGATGTCAAATATGATAGGTACATATATTTTATATACATATATACCTACTCGATTAGGCCGGAATAGAAGAGCAACTGTACCCAATTAGTACAACATTTACATCTAGCTTACAGCACTTATGTTGAACCATGTCGACCGGAGTACATGGCCTTGCCTCATAACTGGACCACACCCATTAAATTATCTCGATAATTATGCAATGCTGATTACCATACAGTGTTTACATTAAGTACCAGCACATCGCTATCAATACTCATTTAGATAAATAAACAAATAACTACCGGATCGTATACAAACTGCTGACTAACCAAACCAAATAGAAGCAAAAAACAAGTTTATACTTCATTTATAGGATTGAATTTTCATTGACAAGTTTATGCAAATGTTTTGTTCCGTCGTAATGGACGTTGTCCGGCTGTTTGTCAGACATGCATGATACTTGTATGATTTTTATCTCTGCACGATAAAAAATCTATTATTATAGATGGATTTTTTGGTGATATCACAAAAACATGATAATGAAAGTTATGATATAGCTACTTGTTATACATGATTTATTGATAGATTATCATAAAATCACGCCTGTATTTTGCGAACGCGTAGGCAGAGGTGTATGGTAGAAACCTACACCTTTATATTTAAAATTCAAGGTACCTATTAGGGGATGAGTTTATTGTTATTAACCGGGCAGACATCCGGGCTGCTACTGAGAAGTACCTAGATAACGAAAGAACCCAATAAAATTTTCCCGCTCCGGGTCTCGAACCCATCGCAGCAATTGAGCAGAGGGCAGGTGACGGCGTCGGAATGATAAGTGAGTAACACAGATGCTATGAGAACTCAACTAAATTCTCCAGTGGTTAACATCGAACTCAGATAAAATCCATCTGGCCAGGGTTGCGGGTTTGTCCGAAAGGGATACCGTGGCCCTGGCACACAGGCAACTGAAGGAACACGGGTGGGTTTTAGTCAGTAAATTCTGACACTCTGGCGAAGTCTGGAGAAGTTATTTGATGATTTCCAACGCAAAAAAAAAAAATATTCAAATCCATATCCCATGCTAAGAATATAAATGCGAAAGTAACTGCGTCTGTCTGTCTGTCTGTTACCGGATTCCGATGAAATTTGGTATACAGATAGACCATGACCGATTCGGACATAGGATACGTTTTATCCTGTTTGTTAAAAAAAATGTTTTTTTTCCACTCTGCAATCAGCATTTTGTTTTGTCTGTTTGTTGTCATTTGCCAGTGTCGCAACACAGAGGAAAGGCTCGTAGAGACTCGCGCGATATCGCGGGCACGTTAGGCACCGACAAAGAAAATGTGCTACAAGTGTCGCGTCGTTACCGCGATATCGCACCAGTCTGTACGAGCCTTAATTACGCAATGTAAATTGTCTTTGGGGACATCAAGCAATAGATAAGATTGTCAATCTTTTATTTTTTGAATACGAAGCTTTTGGCTACTTTTTTTGTGTGCATTTTATGTAATTTTTTTTAATGTGCGTTTAGTTTGTGCAGAATAAACAATTTTTCTTTCTTCTTCTTCTTTCTTTCTATCTCGGTAGTACGGACGAAGCCGGCGGCTGAAGCTAGTTAAAAATATTTTATTTTATCTACTACTTACAGCAGCTTTAATGCCCGTTACTGTATATACTCTTGGTACAGACAGTAACGAGCACTATGGAGTCAAGAAATAGCTACTTTATATACTGACTAGCTGCACCCCGCGGTTTCACCCGCGTAAGAATCGATCCCGTGGGAATATCGGGATAAAAAGTAGCCTATGTCTCAACCCAGGGTGTCAGCTAATTTTGATAAAATTTTGTATGGATGTCCATACAAAATTTTATCAAAATTGGTCCAGCCGTTTGAGCGTGAAGAAGTAACAAACATACACACACACACACTCACAAACTTTCGTCTTTATAATATTAGTGTGATGTGATACGATGATACCCCAAGGATAAGTATCTTCGTCCGACACCGATGACGACGCCCGGCTATCAGGTGAAATTCTCATAATGTGCCAAGAAGAGATTGTAGACGACACCGAATACGTAAAGCGTCTTCTATTACATGTATAATCTTTATTATTTAATCTTTTATATCGTGGTGGTCGACTGTGTATGAAGGCTTTGGACTTGTTTCATAAAATCACTAGATTAAGGCTTCGAGGCGTCGCGTAGGTATTTTTCAATATGCTTTTTTTTCTTTACCCGATGTTTGAGTATGGTCCAAGATAACTAACGCCATAGCCGCTCTTCGCTGTGGATAACTATATTATTTTTCAGTTTTATGAGCTGTTTTCTAAATTTTCTATATTATAAGTGACTAGCTTTTGCCCGCGACTTCGCCCGCATTGTAGTCTACTATACTCGTAAAACACCCTATAGCACTATTGTCAGTGAAATAATTTTCGAAATCAGATAAATAAAATTGATGTGTCTGTTTGTTATGTTAAAATAACAGTTTTTTATCAAAGTATCTACGTATGTAACGTACGTACGTATACGGTAATTAACCAAAAAAAATTTTTTTTAATATTTTGTCTGTCTGTTTATTCCAGCTAATCTCCAAAATGGCTGCACCGATTTTGGCGAGACTTTCACGGGCAGATAGCTGATTTTATAAGTAGTAACTTAGGCGAAGCCGCCGACAGCTGTCTCTTTATAATATGAATGTAGACTATCGTCAACCGCAAGGCAACAGTAAGACTTGAAACTACGAATATTGCCCTTGTTGCTATGAATGACCTAAAGGCATCGTTAAAGTCAAATTGATTTCATGGACGTGCGGCTGTACCTCAACTACTTGTAATTACTTGTCTTCCTTTACAACGGTACACTGTCCACAACTGTCACAATGGTAATGAATAATAATTAGGAGAAACTGAAATGTCAAATTGAAGTGTTGGGCCCTAACTGAACTGAAGAAAGTAGAACAAATCGGTTGTTGAAACGGTACTGCAGGTACAGAGGGTTAGCATACACAATAGACTATGAATGAGAGTAAAATTAGCACAGGAGATAATTTTGTGCATGATATGATAAAATACTAAATTGATGTTGTGGCGCAGTTTGGGAGAGGCTTATGTCCAGCAGTGGACTGCGAATTGCGATAGGCTGAGTTGATTGATTGAGTTATCATAAAAATAGCGACGAAAATTGTATAACACTGATTTGTACAAAATAAAATCGCTAGCATCAGCATCATCTACCTAGCCTTTTTCCAACTATGTTAAGGTCGGCTTCCCGTATGACCGGATGCAGCTGAATACTAGGGTTTTACATACAGCGACTGTCTATCTGTATACTGATCCCCACAACCCGGTGACAAAATGAAGTAAGAAATAACTAAAATTCCTATATATAAATAATCATTAACAGCCAAAGCCGCAGGAAGGCCACTAGTCTACACGTACAAGCCTTCATCTCCAGTATCACATCACGAACAGACCACGCAGAAACCACAACACAACACTACACACTCTGACAGAATTCACGGAAAAACATCGCGAAAAATGTTCATAACACATTGCGTTGGGCTAAGCGATTCCCTGTAGGATATAAATAGAAATACAGCGAACGGACCAAATTGAGTCAGGAGGATTAATTAAATACACAGCCTAAAGTACCTATTGTATTGTAATGGCGGCATTATTTTAATTAATAATATAGGGTGAATATCTTCAGTATTCAAAGACATCACATCCAGCAACCCACGCTGCGCCCGCGTGGCGGCACGGCCCGCTTCCTCTCAGAGAGAGGAGACTTGAGTCTCAGCAGTGGGAACCAAGGCCGTCCAAAAGCGCGTTGGATAGACGATATCATCAAGGTCACGGGAATCGCCTAGGTGAGGGGCGCATGGAACCGGGAAGTGAGACAGCAGACAGGGGAGGCCCAGATCCAGCAGAAAAGAGCTGAAAAGGTGATGATGAGAGGGAACCTTATAGGCTGACTTCGCTTTAATCTGGTGTGGGGGGAGTATTCTATCTGTCTTCTTTTCTATTATGTTTTTGTTGTATGTACTTTCAGTCATTATCATGTCTTCAGTGATTCAAAGGAAAAATATCATGGATTTTTAATTGATCCTGCACGTGAATAGTTAACGGTTAATTACGGGAAATTAACTATTGTAGGTTCACGTGAATTTCATACGGATGCCAATTAGGCTCAATTGTAGCAACGACTTCCATTCAACATTGATTATTTGTATCGTTTCGGTCTGTGAACGTTTATTGTTGAGTACGAGCCTGTAGGCCTGCCTACATAAAATGGATGCTTTGCAACCTTATGTCAAATATATTGGAACGGAACAAAAAAGTGTTTTCTATACATCTAGTGCTCGGTAGTATATTGCCCCTCCGTGCCTCGGAAAGCACTTTAATCCGTTGGCCGCGGCTGCCATCCGTAGATCTTTGACAGTCGTTACGGTTAGTCAGAAGCCCCTGACAACCAGTCTTACAAAGGGGTATCGTGTTACCCAGTAATTGGGTTGTGGAGGTCAGATAGGCAGTCACTCCATGTAGAATATCGGTATTAAGCTGTATCCGGTTAGACTGGAAGCCAACCCCAACATAGTTGGGAAAAGGCTATGCAGATTCAGATTAGTGCTGGTATTACGGAAAGACAGAACATTGAACTCATGTCCCAGGATCTACATAATCTAAAATTAGCTTTTCAATAAGACACATCTAATCAGACCAGATTAAAACGACCAAACCAACCAACAATTAAGTTTACGACTTTAGAAGCAAATATAATATACTAAAACATAAGCAATACATAACCTCTTTTCTCTAAATTATTTAAAAATCTATTACTCTAATGTCCGAAAATCCAATAAAACAGCATCGCCAATACTATGCTTAGAATCAATAAGACGATCAGAGGTGTTATAAGTAATTGATATAAAATATTATATTATATACTCATGAAAGGTACAAATAGAAAAGTGAGCTAAATGTCAGACGAGATTAACGCAAATCAGTAAATAATATATTCCACTTAGCGCGGGCACAGGTGAATGTAGGGTCTAGTTCGAGCTAATCTTGATTCTAGAAAGATTTTCGTTTATAAGGTACTTCTCGTAAAGCACCCGATGGGAAGGTTGAGAATATGATAAGATATCATGCCGCGAGTAAGAAAAACGTGGCAAATACATGTAATATCCACTATAAACTATGACTCCTATGAGTAACATGATAGAAAAACGAAAAATACAAACCTTTATTTGTTTTTTAAAGTAAACCAGTGTCTTTGATAGAATTTCAGAATGGCGGTAAATACATTGCAATTGCGTACTTGCCAAAGCAATAAACATTCACAGATAATTGATATTACCATTTCCTCAATGATACGGATTAAGATTACTACAGAATGTACATACATACGATAGAGCTAATTACAGTGGGTATGAATATCATTAATAAAATTATATGAGGCGCAGTTAATACTTTCACAATTATTGGATTTGATTATTGTCATCATAAGGTAAATCCCGTAAGAGCTGAAGATAGAGGAAATTAGTACTAAAGAAATTGAAACGATCGAAACAACATTAGACGCAGACACTGTCTCACCTGCTGGTGTGAGTGGTGTATCTACTGCGCCTTAACCCTAACACAATTGAAGACTTTTGCTAACGCTAGGTCAAAGACAATACTATCGTCGAAACAAGATGTTGGAATGACATATGAGCCAATGATACGACAAAAAAGAAGGCAAAATTGTAAGCAGATGGAGATTTAGATGCTTTTCGTAAAGTGCTGGGAACAGCGAACTTATCTTTAAGAAAAGTAAGTGCTTATAATGTGGAAGATGAAGGTGATGAAATCGATGATAATTTATATTATATCAATCATTAAGGAACTTTTCTAGACTGATACACAAAATTAGACGTAGATATACTCCGTATTTTGTAATTAAAACCATAAAGGACCTTACCCGTGGCCGAAATGAACAAAGGACATCCCGATAACGGAGCCTTGAGTCCAATTTCGACACTATTGACAACAATGCAGCGGATGATTAAACAAAAGAAGTTATTGTATTTGCGACCGACGCGACGCTACCGGCTAGTTGTAAACGCAGTTTATAAAAGATGATGATTTTTCTGGTTCTGCTATTAGCATTTTTAATTTGGAGTGGTTTGGAATAAATCCGATAGGTAAAGATCTATTATTAGGTTTAAGTTTTAAATCTGAGTATACGAAACCACATACCCAGTTTAATACAGTTAATGAAGGGCTTCGCGTTTCGCGCAAAGTTTTGCTCGGTGCAATTGGAAACTAAAACGGATGTGGTGTGAAATCGGACATCCGTATACAGTTTTAGAAATGACAGACATCCTGTGACCTGTCGTATCTTGTAACGTCTACGATTTCTGTTTTGGACAAATAAATTGCAGATGCAGATGCAGCATGTAAAGATAATGGTCGTAATATTTTGAAGCCTTTGGCAAAATTTATTTTGAGCATAATGTGTCAGAAACCATTCTGAAAATCACCTCTTCAAATTATCTTGTCGTCAGAACGTAAACCTAAAATATATTTACATTATGATTATGATGGACCTGCTTGCTAGCCAACTGCATTTTGAGAGGGTACAGCTCCTGCAGCCGCTGGCACAAATGTGCCGCACTATTGGCAAGGCGGGCCATGATGACCAGACTCCTGTCAGCCCCGCGTCAGTCACTATAACCACGTGCTCGATAACACTAATCTCCGATTACATTGTCATCCCACGATTTGACGTACCACTGTTTATCTCGTATTGTTTTTATAACAATCTTTAACACTTGAAATTATTATTTTCCTTAATCTTTATAACCAACATTTTTAGTTCACACTGCTAAAGTTTCGGCATTATATTTTCGCGAACAACAACGAACATGAAAATATTTTTTGTGCCCTGTTGGTGTGCGTATATAGAAATATTTGAGGAGCGATATGCGTGCGGTATGCTCGCAGCAGTCCGGTCGACTGAACCAAAACCAACTGAAGGCAAGGCAGGTGAGGCTTACTCTTCACGCGTCGGTACGTCATTCATTGGATGCAAATTGACTGACAACTGATAAGCCAAGTCGTGGGCGCGACGTTTTACATTCTTGACTGACACTTTAATCCTGAATAATAAGTTAAGTATTTAATTTAAATCGCATGCAGTTGCATACGATACAAACTTATCTAACAATTTGCGACTTTGTAAGCATTGGCAGTAACATAACATGTTTAGTAGTGTTAATACAACACGACAGAGACTTAAATTCCTAACGGGTTCTATAATTCAAAGAAATATAAGTTTTTTCAATACGTACAATGTTACCAATGTCACAAGGGTTTCGACTGAGGAGGATTTTCACATTGGTATGCTATTGGACATTCGCAATGTTTATGTGAATACTCGTATGGTAGAAGTAATTTTATCTACTTCCATTTGTAGCACCTGTATGTGTGTGGAATGTATTAAGGGATCAATAAAATTTGCGACATCTTATGATAATATATTCTATCGGGTGATATAGTCAAATAAAAAGTATTTAATGAAGATAAAGAAATATTTGAAACAGAACTGCAATTCTGCAGAAAAGTGGACAATGAGAGACACTTTCCAAAACATTTGAAGCATGCTAAGCCGCAACTAATCCTAAGAACGTAACGAATGAAATGCTTGGCGAGACAATCATCGAATGAAAATAATAATCGGCACAACCGTGTCGGCACTAAACTCTTTGCTAAAATTACACGTTACACGCGTTCAATGGTCGTTTGATGGCCCGAAACGCTCCTAAAATTAGTCGATAAAACGTTTGCGAGCCCACATTGAATAGTTCCAAATCGACTTTTTTTCGATTGTGACTATTGATCTTTCAGAAAAAATACTTGGTTAACGCTGTACAAAATATTATAGTCGTTTTGATTCTGGGGTTTTTTTAAGGGCATGCTGTCATGTTGGGATAGCTAAACACTCTTGCGCACATGAATGCAAATACTTCAATGCAAACAACAGAAATAGGCCAACATAAAGGCAAATTTCCCGAACGAAAACAATTACCATGACCAGCCATATGGCCACTATTCTGCGCGGGAAATGCCCCGTTTGATAGCTAAAGCTCCAGTTAATTGCAGAAGCTAGTCACCAGTCAAAATAGATCTCCAAGTATCATGAGGTTTCTGCGCAAACATTCGTGATTGACGATTTATGATTATCTTAAACCATTTCTAACATCTACTAGTTATGTAAACTTTGTTGTTGAGGATAATATACAAACATGATATAGTTTGTGGCAAAACAGGTGAGAATTGGATGATACCAGTTACGTTCAAAAAAATATTACATTACAGTGTCTAGCGTCACAGATTTGCAAATTGGTTAAAAATTAAACGCAATTTCAAGAATGTTACGAATTGATCGATAGAGAAATGGTTATAGAATGATATGGATGGTGGTAAGAATTCTCCTTCCATATTCTCTGTTGATATTTACAGTTTTCATTCTATCTTGTTAACTGTTTCTCAACGTCCGCTAGTTGGCTTTGTTTCTTTTGCGAAACGAACCTTCTATCTTTTGACTGTTACACTCTCAAGTCAATGTTGTCTTCAAAATAGGTACGTATTTCTCAGCATATTTTTATGCATTCTATTATCCGTTTCGAGGTCACCGTTATTGGTACCTTAAATAGTTTTATTTTGTAAATTCTTTTCGCAATCGCCAGAAGTTAGGACGAAGAAGAAGTTAGTCGCGAGAATTGGTAAGTCGTGAGAGATCACGGTTTAGTTTCGGACTATGGGCAGTCGTGATTAGAGATCAATGCAGTTTTTACGACTTTGGTTTTCTTTATTTAGAAAAGCTGTGGAAATCAATTTTCAAAAAAAAATATTTTTCTCGTTTTATTCAAAAAACACCCCATCAAAGCCTTCTTGGATCGTCTGATTGTATATGAGAGGAATTCGTTTTTTTGTAGTTCCATCAGAATCTTTCGGATTCTAATCATAAACAATATTGTCATCCTAAATGTTCATAAAAATATTGGACACGACCAACTCTGAATAACTTCAAACAACACGAGTCCAAGCAGCAATTCATGATATTGATAATTGTTGTAATCATTTTTTGCCATTTCAATTAATATGGTGTAAAACAGACGATTCATAGTTAAGTTTTTTTATTACCATCAGGTGAGATTCGGTCGACGATAGTACACGTTTGTCAAGAATTTGAAGGTAGAACCAAGTCCAAAATTCAATAAATAAAATAAGCACTTATTGGTGATTCCCAAAATGTATTTCTGTAAATATCTGCGATCGTGCATTTCTTAAACAGCTTGCCCTTTGACAAAAGCCTACTCTACAGATTTCCATTTTTCTTAGTCTCTCGCCCTCTGAATCCACGCTAGACCAGCTAATTCTTTGACGTCGTCCAAAACTAAATATACTTCTTCCAAATCTGTGTACGTGCCAGCTCAGTCCATGTGGCAAACAATACCGTCACCGCAAGTGCTAACAGCCTGTCCGCTTTCGTGACCGAACCGTATCTCTAACGAGATTCACACGCTTGTCCTAATTCGTTGCTTATTTCGTCCGGCACATAGTCTAAAGCAGAATTTTCCGTATCAAGGAAAATGCCTTTAATGTTGCGATGATCGATTGCGTTGATACGGGTTTTACTTTGTTTCTTGAATGTATCAGTTGTTTCGTTGATTGACTGATTGTATATGGGATATTCTCAAGGTTGGTGCCACGTTCTAAAATCAATTTATCTATGCGGGAGCAACGTTAGTTAGTGTTGTTTCAATTCTAGATACGTGCCCTACAGCTCGTATAACCAGAGACTTAAACCAATAAAAAATGTCTTTTCTTTTTCATTTTCTTCATTGTCTTTAGGTGGTACATTGGCAATGTTATACTTCTCTACCCATGCTTGGAGAATCTGATGAGCTCAGCACTGACCAACACATGCCAAAGTGACACTTTACCGGTTTCTAAACATAGCATCCTAAATGCGAAACTGAGTTTGTTTGTTACGCTCGCACGCTAAAACGGCTTAACGGATTTAGATGTGGTGCATGGGTAGACTATGACCTAGGTTCTGACATAGTATATTTTTTATTCTCGGTAGTACAGTTAGGGACTAGCCTTACCTGACCCCTCTTACAAAGAAGAATTAATGGAAGACGGGTCAGGTAATGCTGGTCACCGACTGTACGTTCCCGTGGGATAATTTCCGACCTCCACGGGCGAAGCCGCTAGCAAAAGTTAGCCATCTATCACATCCTTTTGATAAATTACTTTGTCCTTACAAAGCAAATGGTTAAGTACGTTAAATGGTCTGTTTTGTTTAACTGTCTATAGTATATTGGCCCCTGTTCAGTACTAGAGCATCTGGTGTTTATAGTCGAGTTAGAAGCAGTTATTGTACATTTTCCTTTTATGTAATACCATCTAGTTAGGAAAGTAGGGGTATTACTTAAACAATATTTATTGCAAATCATTGTCTCGTTCCTTTGGCATTTTTTTTTTGTTTTATTTTGAATTGTACTATTTATTCAGTTTTGTCTTTTCGGTACTTTTCCCATTTACAGCAATGCGGATGATTATTTTTGGAGCTCTAAATATTATATTTGAGTTTTTGCTTGAACAATGTCTTCAAATTATATATCATTTTATAGTGACGCAATAGCTGATCGTTCCAGTCATTTCCTAGATAGTTCGTGAAGTAAATTACAAGAAATAGGATCTATTATTCTCTTGTATGGATAATAAACGGTGCAATTTCTCGTAACTTCTGCCGTAGCATTATTTTCTTCGAAGAATTCATATTTCATGCTCATTAGACAGTTATCTTTAACATCAGAGGGCTGTTTGCACGGGTTTATTTATAGTTAGTTAGCCCTTACATACCATAAGCAAGACGAAGTTTCTATTTAAATACCAAATCTTTCTGCTGATCATAACTCTGCAGAAAGATTTGGTATTTAAAATTGAGTTTACTTTCAATATTTTTTACCGTAGAATAGAAGAATAGAATAGAATGCATTTATTTGTCAGAATATTGTACGAAGTTGTTATGTTCATTATGTATTACGATCATAATATTCTGCCGTTTCCGGCGTACAAATACGGTTTGTAAAAGTATGGGTCATTATTACATTAAAATTAAATTATTAATCATTAGAATTACATATACAAATAATTGAAATAAATTGAACACTAGTTGTAAGAGATTAATTATATAAGTCAAAATGCAATAAGGTCAAGGTCATAAATGAGAGGACACTGCAAAAATTCTCTCACAAAAATAGCATTGCTGACATTCCATATCCACAAACATAATCCAGTATTTACTAACACAATCCAAAAATACGTCATTACAATTTACATAACCCACAATACCCTCCATCAAACATCCTTGCATAAAACGGAATATTTTCAGCAAGATATCCAAATCATGTGTCGTGTCTGTTTCCTATCATATTTGTCTTTGACATTATTTACATTCACAGACTTTTATTGCTCGTTTATTATCGGATGGACGGACTTAACCTTATTTGCATGATCTATTTACTGTAATGGTTGTTTGTGTAATATTATTATATTTATTATTTATGCCTGCAAGGCCCTGAAATATTGATGTAAGAGGCTGAATTCCGGTAACAAACATTGTGTTTTGTGATTCATAGTTCTAATAGTAATAAAGAACTTACTCAAGCAGTCAAGCAGGATAAAGCCATGTAGCTGCAGCTAATTATCACATTTTTAGACTGTGGTATACAATACAAATAACAAGGCACATAGATAGAATATAATGAATTACTGTACCTATACACCGTTATGTTTCTGTGGTTAATTATAAATAAACGAACAAAATTATCCTAATAAAATTCCTTCAATCTTAACCAATCAACGCCTCCCACCTGAATCCAAGATGGCCGCCTCATCCTCTGACGCTCATCCCCGAAATACAGAAGGTGTCACTCTGTCCTGTCTACGTGACTCCCAGCACTGAGGAAGACTTCGCCTTAACCGGGCAAACGATCTATTGTCGTCGTACGACGTCATTGCGCCCGCGCATCGAAGCAGTGGAGTTTCTTGCCCATTCTTCTCCATATGAAACTACCTTTTGGAAGGGGCGAGATTTTTTTTTGTAATTTTTGACGTTTTAAAGTGCCTTTTATGTGCCTATTTGACATAAAGAATTTGACTTGGACTTCGATCAACTGAATCATTAATTGGGTTAAGGGCATACTATTGTATTAAGGCTAAGCTGAAGACCATGCTGTACCTCCTAGACTACGCTCAAACTGAGGAACTACTAACCACTCTGACATAACTCGCAACACTCCATACAATAACACCTAATACAGTCACCGACATCTTTAGTATAACATAAGACACCAAGCTCGTACTTATTCAAACACAGTCTTACACTCTAGACACCACCACACTCACATACTTAGGCTCCTCATATCACATTCACACAGCACAAAAGGCACACGTTTCCCAGTCACACTCACCCAACGCAAAAAAACACACGATTCCTAGTCACACATACATAATTAACTACACAGTCATTTTACTTTTTTTATATTTTAATGTTAATTTAATTTTAAATTTCATTTTCTTTTACTTTCACTATGTATTAAAAAAAAAAACCTAAATTCATTACTTATTAATAATATTATTTTTGTATCAGCTTACTAGCTCTTAATTTCAATAAGGGTTTATAGTGTCCAAGTGGCAGTAGAACACTGACTCCTAAGTCACAGGTATTCCTAGTTTAGGAGTCAGGGTTTCAACTTTTGTGCACCTTTAATTATTGTGAACTTTAGCTAGATATTAAGCATATTGTAAGGACTTGTATCAATAAAGTATATTATATTATATTGTCACTGGTAAAACTATGGTTAGGTGTATAATTTGTACTTTGTGTTATGCAAAAGGTATAGATATGACGCAAGTCGGCGGTTCAAAGAAGTGGACAATAGATGGTTTCTTTTGATCTGAGTTTTGAATAAGTATTTGACGTAACATGAAATTGCATAACGATAGGTGCATAAGGATGATCCGAAGACCTGGGGGCCAAGTCTGCTATTTTCAATGATTGGTCATTATGACGACCATACCAAGGCAACGCCATGACCATTGTGCCAATAGTTTGTAACCTCCTAAATTCATAATGGCGTAACAGTGGTCCATAGGGAAGTCAAAATAATAGGAGCTTGTCAGTACGAGATTACCAAATACATACATCTTTTCCAATGGAGTATCAGTGGCTCATCATCGGAAAATCATAAAGACGCCTTTCAATTAGGAGATAGTAAAATTGTCAAACTCTACAATTACGGTGCCAATGATCGGCCATTCGGACACAACTGCGTTAGCAGACTTGACCCCCTGAAGTTATGCAAGATAACTAGCCAAGTTTTTCTATTCACTAATGATTTTTCTGTAGCACTCATAGGCTATCAAATGACGTGGTAATTTCAATGTTAAAAATACTCAAGAACTTTACTTTAACAAAATAAAGCGTAGGTAAAATATGTAAGTTTTACCCAAGAAAATCCCAAGATAGTGTCAATCTTCGGAAACCTTAGAAGCTTGAGTTCTGACCAAGTTTAAGATGCAGATCTAAATGTCAAATCTATGCAAATGCACTCGAGTCTTTAAACTCATGCGCATCCAACAGTGAAACTTGACGCGCGAATTAAATCGTAATAGTAACTGCCTCTAACACCGCTGGTCATGTTTAATGATAGTTTTAACAGTAGCCTGTATTATGAAAAACCTGTAGTAATGTATGTAGATTTAATTTAATAACAGAGATTAGCTTACGCCTGGTTTCCATGCAAATATTACGATTATGACTGTCTGTGTAAGTTGAAATTAAATGAAAGTGAAATTGAACGACTGGAAATGTTTGTTGGTTTTATGTTTAGAAAATTTAATTGAATTTTTTTAACGCATTCCACATTTTCAGGCTGCTTGAGCGGATACTTATAATGTGCAGTGCTAAATTCAAAGCAATAAGGGCTGATTTCACCAATGAAACTGTACGCGATCAGCACATCTAAACTGTGTTCCAGCAGTGCTATTCTGTAACCGTCTCACCGTGAAAACTCAGGTGAAGTGAGCGTGGAGTGAACTGTCAGAGATGGATTGACACTATTCAAGTCACTTCAAGCTCACTTCACCTACTACGTTTACACAGTGAGATTTTTTCAGAATAGATCGGCAGGATCTGTCAGTGTCAATATTTCCCAACAATTATGGCACGGACAGCTCTTGAACGCGGTTTAGAAGTGCCGATCGCGTTTAATTTCATTAGTAAATTATAACTGATGCTCCTTATGATCCTTAGTCAGAACATGAGTAGTTTTGACAATGACAAAACTCCTAGTGAAAAGTATTTTTTTTTTCCTTAACGCAACTGATTTACACGGGCAGTTCCTTAATTTCGAATAATTTACCTGAACACAGCGAAGAAGTATGAAACCTAAACGACCCAACGCATAATAATCCCAGCTACCAACAATGGCGGCAAAAATTAAAAATGACGACCTAATAACTAGTCAATAATAGAGACAAATTGCTATCAAGACACGCGATACAGACGTCTTTACTAGAAGCGTACAAAAAATAGAAAACATGTATAAAAGGATGCAATTTACACATTCCCACGGGGAGAACGTGAGAAATTGATGTAGTAACGAGAAAGGAGGATTAAGGCACGTGCATAGTGGAATACCGAGATGTAATGTCGAGAGTCAATAATAATTAATGTTTATAGGAAATGGTGTCTGTAATTTACCCACGATACAGGTTTGTCCAGTTCATCATTCACAACAATATAAAATTATGGATGTAGGGAACATCCATAATTTTGTGTTGATTAAAATTGGGAAGAATGGGGTAAAAGAAAAAGGCTGTGTTTCCTGATGGTGAAGCTAGTGTAAGCGTGGTTATTTTCTTTTTGTGAGTTCACTGTAGTGGTAATTGATGAAGATCATTATCAGGAAACGACGTTTACGGAATTACATGATGAAGCTGTCTAATACCATTCATCAGATGTATTAAATACTATAATCAAGTTTTGCGAAACACTCGAAAGGAAAATACATACATATTATTTGCAAAGTTTCTCGCTACATGCACGAAAGCTCTTGTTAATACTAATGGATATGACTGGTAGTAATCCGTTGACGAGGGAGAGAAATCTTGTATCTGTCGGTAATCTTACGAAAGTTCTAACTGAGAACTTTCCCGAGATTACCGACCTACCACGAAACCCGTATGTCAGGCAGGACAGACGGGTTTACATAATAGACGACCAAGGCGAGTACTTATCTTTAAAATTTCCAGTACCTACTTGTAGATTATCAATTAGGATAATTGCTGCACAAGCTAGGGAGCGACACCAGCACCCTTATTACCCGAATGCGTGACGCAAAGGAGGGTAATGGTTTTATTATCGTAACAGAGTATCAATCACAGTATGAATGATTTTGAATTATATTGCTAATCCATCGTTTCATATATTCGAAAAAATTGTCTGCTCAACAACGTAAATAATGCAATGAATGTGCTACTGAAAGTGTGTTATGTAATTACGCCGCTGGCCATGAACAGCATCAATAAAATGGAACCGGATGGAACTCCTTCGGTTTCTAAGTTTCTGGGTGGACCAAGGTGATATAGCCAAATCTCTTCTTCTACCTAGCCTATTACCAACTATGTTGGAATCGGCTTCCAGTATAACGATCATCGTCATCATTGAAGACGTCCAATGTTGGACATAGGCCTCCTCCAAGCACTGCCACTTCGACGGGATCATTTGTTCGGTGCTTGTCATTTTGGGGGGGTTTCCCATAATCTCTACACTTGGCAGGCGGGTTGGCCATCGCAGAATGGTTTTAAATATTCATAGTGAGCGCTGCTGGCCATTCTCTAGTAAGTCCCTTAGTCGCCTTTTACGACAACCACGGGAAGAAATAGGGTGGTGTTAAGTCAGCTTCATACTTTTACCTTACGGAGCGTTAGCGTCTTACCAGATGTAGCTAAATATTAAATCTTTGAAAGGATACATGGTAAACTAAACTCAACAGAAAAACGATTAAACTAACATTCTGAAAGAGTCAAGATATCGAGCTAAAAGAGCAATTTTTTTATCAATTACAGAACAAAATTGAGCTGTGCTCTTCTTTTAAGGAAATAGATTTATTTTGAGAAAATCTGTGTTTCGTTATTCACAATTTATAAGAAAAGAACGAATAGCATCTTTAGTTATATTGTTATATTATATGCTTGTCACATGTGAGAAAAAAGCATTACTATTTTATGTAGTTTGGTATGTACAAAGTAAACGTTTCAAAGGTTAAGGATGGAGTATTTAGTTATCAATTTAGCGAGAACAAGAACCGCAGATCTTGAAGCACTAAAAATACTTAACAGGTAGTTGGTTTTTCAGGCTATTACCACGGATATCATTATGTAATGTAATCCTGTTTCCATGTCCGTAATGATCCTAAAACCATACCCATACCATTACCTTAGCCATAAACCTAATGTACATCGAGCCATAGACAATCGCCATCGCGTATGACAGCAATGGCCAAATAAGGTCCTGTGTAGTGCGTACCCAAAAGTTAAGTGCATTACGTTTTAAGATACTTATGCACTTCCGGCCATGCCCAGACCAAACAGTACAGCTACTGATTTATCTGAATAGCTATTAAACTACGCCATCATTTATTCTCGTACAGTAACCCAAAATTAACCAACCAAGAATGCTCACAATTTCATTCACAAAACAGTAGAGCATGAATTCAAACAAACAGGCCATTTACTAGCATCTATAAATCATGTAGCAGTGCCCCGTAATTGTCGTGCGGCGTTCATCAGTGATGTTTACCATAGAGACGTGCGTCATGACGGAGCTACGGACGATGAATGATAAGTAGTAGTGGTGTGTGCATATTGGCGGGTTTTTCGGAAGAAGTTAGGGAGATGAGTAAGTGGAAATTTGTTTTCCTTTTGAGTGTCAGTCTTTTAGTAAGAATAAAGCTTATATACATTATGTTCATTACTTATACAACAAACAATCTAGAGTTGGGGTCGGCTTCCAGTCCAACTGGATGCAGCTGAATACCAGTATTTTACATGTATCGGACCTCCGAAACCCAGTAACTGGGTTATACGATACCCCTTGGTAAGACTGGTTGTCAGACTTTCGGGCTTCTGAAGACCCGTACCTAACGACTGTTAAAGATCTACGAATGACAGCCGGGACCAACGGCTTAACGTGCTTTCCAAGACACGGAGGAGTCTTGCTAAGTAAAGATGGTCACTCATCCACGGACCAACCCCGGCAACCGCAGCTTAACCTGATGGATCTACGCGTGCGGCTGTTATTACTTAGCCACGAGCTCCTCCATTTACAACACACTATTAATACTAGGTAATAAATTAAACAACTAACTACGTTGGAGTTTATCGTTTTGAAAATGATAAAAATGGGTGATTTATTTTGCAATGATCCTAGAATAATGAGTAAATTTGAGTGCGAGGAGTTATCAAAAATAAACATTTAAGGACGCTATCACAAAATCTGGCAAAAAGAAATCGATACACTTTGCGGCAAAATTTAACAAAACCAAATTTAACTGATAATTGCCACAGATAGATTGATTACTCCTTCATCTCCATTGGTAGTAATTTTTTATTCGAAAATGTTGATTTATAATATTTAAAAAAATACATTTCGTTGCCTCTTCACACAAAATTGACGGTATCGTGTTGAGTTTAGGAACATTTTTCTTCAATATAATAACATAAATTTAGCAATTAAAAATATTGTATGTAAGCAGACATGTTCAAATCAAAAAGGTAGCAAAAAGAACTATCAAAATGTTGCAAACAGTCTCAGAAAATAATGTTGAAAGAACCTATATTTTTTTTTAAAACACTGTCGGTAAAGTTTTTTTCTATTATTTAATAAACCATATTAAGAAATTTAAAAATCACACACTGGGCGTCAGCTATCCGTGTGATAAAATCAAAATTTTATTTTATGATTATACAATATGTTTATTAAGTAAAAGAACGGCGAAATAAGCTATATTTTCGAGAGCGCAAAAGTGATGAAACTGTTGTGGTACAGGTGCTGAGACTGACACAAATGGTTTATCACCACGAAAACTGTACTTTTATAGTTACACAGACTTAATGTTTCAATTATTTCAAGCTTTTTTACAATTACATAACAAATTGACGAAAAAAGTGTATTTTTGTGATAGCACCCTTAAGCACAGGAGACAATGTGGTGAAAATTGATTTACTATAAAGTCCCGAAAACCCGAGGAAGACCCGAAACCAAAAACAAGGACAATAGGAAAAGACAATGAAGCCTCTTCGTTTGTGTATGAGTCAGAGTAAAAGTCAAAACATCTGATGGCCAAATCCGACTACCAAACAATAGTTAGTTAGTAGTATTTGGAAGAAGAGTTTACCAGTTTTCCTATTGACAGAGTGTTACAACAAAACATTAAAATTCTAGTATCACAATACTAATATGACATTGATACGATTATGGAAGAGTGACTGGACAGTAGCAAATATAGGATGACAGTAGCCTTATAGAAACCACATCTGGTTAAAAAAACAATGTATATGAAGCATTACTATTGGTACGTACTTCAATGGTTACAAAACCAGTATAAGCTGGCTTCGTATTCTACTAAAACTCCGTACGCTAGGCCAGCTCAAAGTGTTTCCACTGACGTGCGGTTTACAATACTGCGAATGGTTAAGTAATGAATAATAATTGATCTGTATCTCTGACACCTTTGACTTATAAATTAAGTATAGACAATGCTGATTAGTCTATACTATAAATTATGACTTGAAGAATGTGGAATGCACTCCGAATTGCATTAGCTTGAATAGTATAAAATTAATATTTTCTGAATTATGGGAGACAGGGTAAAAAGAAAGATGGTAAACCTTAGAGTACTTAATTATTATTCATTTGTTGCAATTAATACATTTCTAAAGCGATAAACAATTTCTGAAAAGTACGTTTTAATTACACTATAGATAAGTGGTGGATACTTGATAAGTAACATATGATTACAATAATTTGTATTGGAATAGTTTTTACATACAATTTACTATTAAGAATAAAGAGTTCTATTAATGATTCTTTCAACCATATCACTTTATAAGTATGCCTTGTAAAAGACAATGCCTTCTTAAAACATATAGGCCAACTTTCCTTTAAAACATCTTTCAAAGACATTAAAATCCACTAGCACAAAAAGCCCTTTATTCCTTTTCCTAAACTTATTCAAATAAATCCATCAATGAATGCCCAAAAGGGATGAATGGATAAAGGAAGTGGCAGATCAGTACAAACAGGGAAAGTATTATCCAAATCAATGGGTAATTGAAAGACACGTGATCTGGGGATATTCACCACAATTTATAATAAATTAAGAGGTGCTTTTATTTTCACATCCTTTTGAATTCTGTAAGGTTTTTTAAATCAAAAATTGTTTTAAGAAGGAGACGTTGCGTAAGCTCCTTAAGATAATGCTGCACGGTGCTAGTTTATTGTCTGTAGCATATCAATTAATTGAAGCAACAATTGACTGGCACCGTCTAAACAACACGGGCAAGTTAGTTGCCATTCAAAACTGGTATAGGTGTAAACAGCACGTACAATAAAATCGGCTGGCATGAACATTTTCTATCATTCAAAGTTAATAAAGATCTTGAGAAGACGTTTAATAAAATTAGATTGAAATATTTGGCAGCGCATATACGGGCAATACTTGAATCAATTGTACAAGGGCGTGCAACTCTGTGTTTAGACGCGGCAAAACTTGCATGCAATAATTGCCTTGGTGTAAACAGAAGTCTCATGCAATTATTGAATGGCAAAACTTGCATTCAATTATTGTATGCCATTTTATGAAAATCGCACGCGTGTAAATACTTGCATGCAATTCAAGAATGGCAATAATTAAACGTGCATTATGACACGCCATTATTTCTCTTGAACTTTCCAGAAACTTGCACCATGATAACGGGGCCTAAGTTTGATTGTGGAAAATCGTTGCACACGCGTAACTCATTATAGAATCCAGCAAGTAGTGTGCTCTTTTATATTTTCCAACGTAACGATATTATCGTACGTCGATTTTATGGGCTAATAAAAAAAAATAAAGTGGCGAAGTGCTAGTCGGACTCGCACACGAAGGGTTCCGTACCACCGTACAATTATTTTATTTTTATTTTGTTGTTATAGCGACCATTGCAGTACACTCACTATTACGGTTGAAAAGATACACGCCTGTGACAGACGGACAGCGGATCCTTAGTTTTTTTTTTTTGTAGTTTTTTTTGGGTTGCAAAGCAAATAATGTCGTGATAGAATAGGTTCTAACACGACATTATTTGCTTCGCTAATTCAATCAATCAATCAACTCAGCCTATCGCAGTCCACTGCTGGACATAGGCCTCTCCCAGGCTGCGCTACAACACCCTGTCCTCCGCCTTCCGCATCCAGTTCCAGCTTCGCTAATTTGCATAAGTATATTTATTATACTCAAACTAAAATTTAAAAAAAAACAAGTGTTAGGACACTTGTTTTTTTTTTTTAATTTAAAGTTGAGTTGTTTTGAAATCGTTTCAGTATTTCCTTTTCTATATTTACGATAACATATTTTCAAGCAGCCTGTTAAAAATAATGGAAAAACAAGAAAAAGTAACAAACATTAGTTTAACCGAAGGTTCTGTCGTCAAAACATAAAAATATTTGCCTTTCTCATACCGAAACACATAGTTAGCGATCTTATTGTACTGGTTTTTCCTTGCGGTCTATAGATAAGAAGATACGTCATGATATCATAATAATTTGGTTATATCCATCGATTTACTTAACCATTTTACATAACATAACATCACGCCTTGTTTCCCCGAAGGGCTGGACAGAGGTATACTTGTAGTACACCCACATTTCGCCAGTTATGTTTCAAGTCCCATGTAATAGGGGGCGAGCCTATTGCCATCAACCGGGCAAAAATCCAGACTCCGGGCTGCTGCTGAGAAATTCCATATAGAAAAACCCAATATCACTTCAGAACCTCATGCTCAGCAGTAACGCTTGGGACCACTAGACCAACGAGGCAGTCATTACAGATCGGACCATTTTATAAGATGATAAAGGTTTCCTCTAATATTTTAATATTTTTTTGACTCCTCAGATAGGAGTCAAAAAATATTATTCTAAAAGGGAGGGCGTGACAAACATGACATTAGAAACATAAACCATGTGTTGCGACAAGAAAATAGTAGATCTAGAGTAACAGAAGTACTAATGGGGATGGCAACAAAACAAAAGACGCAGATCTAAAGAAAGGAAGAGAATGAATAGAGGATGGGTGGATTGGAGGGAGGGAGGATGAATTGTGTGTGAAAGATAAAACGGCTAAAAAGGAATAAAACACTGAGATGACGGTTAATAGAGATGTAGAAGTAGACACGCCGACCTCGAATGAATTGAAACAGGATGACGATGATATATTGAGAACATGGATTGTGACAGCGAAATTTAAGCTAGCAGTCATCTCTAGTCGAACTCGCTATGTCTTAAACACAACTTCATAACAAAGACACGATCAAATATATACGCAGTATACTGCATGCATGCCACACCCTCAAAGTGCATCCGTCAAATCATGACAAATGTTTGATTTACGCATCGTTGACTGGACTGCGCCTGCGACTGACGCTAAATGATTAGACCAACATGACAATTACTCACACGTTTGCATAGGACTGAAATATTTAGAGATTATATATTCCATTAATCTATAGGATTTGTGGAGATTTAATTACTTGTAATTTGGTTTATCTACTAATAGGTAAGTTTCTATGATATGATATGCAACTGCCTTTTGCATACCTAAAACACGTACAAATTTAAACGCTTCAAGTTAGCTGTCCTTGTAATTTTCAGGTCACATAGAGAGTGCAATGTATATTATTATGACCATAACAAGAATTATTTATCTAAGACTTTGATGAATAAGAGGGTAAGTCTTTGTTTACGTTCACAAATGTAGGTAATGAAGAGGAGTGTGTGGAGAAAGACAGACCCACATACTAAAATGAATTATCCATTCCACCATCCTAATCAGTCAGTGATCTGAAATTATGGAACTAAAAATAGTAACCTACAAAAACCGAATTCGTCCCCAACAACAATGACACTGACAGCTCTTAAACGCGGTTCAGAAATTCGCCCTAAGAGCTTCTGCACATCGCCATTCGGTCATCAGAATCGATCCCGATAGTACGGTGCGCTTTTAAATCGTGTAATGTGTCTTTGTAATCGTGTGTCTATAGATCAGATAGGATTGTGTTCAATTTTGAATTTTGAAGTTTACCACGCGACAGTCATACCATACCATCCCGACTTTAGCACACCAGACATAACACCTGTCTGGTCGGAGTATCTTCCCTTTTCTATGGAGGATGAGTGAACTTTACACCCTGTTCCTCATACCTCTATAGGATCTTCGAATCGCATTGCGTGTAGCAGACGAGAACATTTAAAGATTATTCCATAGCGCCTAAGGCGCAGGGCGTGGCATTGATCTTTCCAGATGTTTAAACAAAGGACACGCAGATCGCTTTAACGCCGCCAATTCACAAATAAAAAACAGACGCACTATCCTCTTTCCTATTTAACACAAAAACAGTGACAACGTAAATATATAATTTAAAGCCGTTTAAAGAAGGCTAAATATTGCTATTACAAGCGATTCATCATTCTAATAGCCCATTTACACTGCCCACGCTGTCGCAGGCGGCATATTTTTGGCAATCAATATCGAGGACGTGGGAGATACGCAAGACAATCAGAAAATAGGATGATGACGTCGTCATCATCATCTTCGTCAGAAGATTAGGTACACTTGCACTTTCGTCAATAATGTACGATGTTATGGTAGACTAGGTCATGTTTGTTGATGTGGATAGATGATGCTCTAAGTACTGAAAGGTACCAAACACAGGGCCTTTCGAAGATAAAAACTTGGAAATACGACATTGACACGCTTGGCAGACGGTTGATTGTTATTGTTATTAACACAAAGGATGACGTTGCCTGTCCTGTGTCCATTCTCTAGCCATCTTAGCCTAATAGGGCCTACAGAAAACTTCTCGAGACAATAATACTTATATCCGTTGGGGGTCAGGTTTTGCCGAGAACCCCAACGCTAGCGACAATGCGAGACTAGTCTTGCATGTGAACTATTTGTGAGTTTATTTCAATACAACTTTCGTTTCGGGAAAAATATCTCCCAGTGCGGGCTTTAGTTGTGTACAAGTACATTTTACTACGTCCACGAGCGGAGTCGCAGTGACCATTTTTTTGTATCTAATTAATATCAACATATTCCACTAAAATTAACATATTTAGCGTGTAATTAGATACTTGATACTAAAAAAATTGCAACATGATAATTTATAGATTTATTCGCAATGTTCTATTAATAGCTCGTAGGTACTATGTTTATCAGTGGCAACGTACTTATGTTATTAATAGTATTACAAGTGTTTCTCATGACACAAGTGCGGTAACCGTGACAATATTACGATCTAATTAAAGCAGCTATTACATACCTGTGTACCGTGACTTTACGGGTCAAAGTTACTTTATATACATAACGAATAATCTTACAAGAAATGTATTCTGTCTCTGTTATTCAACATTGAACAGATTGAGATGGTACATTTCAGTTACATTGTCAGCCGTCATCGGTCAAGTGTAACAGTACCATTACTATTTTCACTCTCTTTTTTGAAGATGGGGCTTTGCTTCTACCTCTCGTATAATTATTTTTCAAGTCTATTCTCTCCTTCACTTTGCCTTTTAAAGAAAGAGACAGAACTATATAGGCCGTTTAAACATAGGACTTTATGCATTGTAACAGTGGCCTTACAGTTAAAACTTTGATAATGCAGGGGTGCTCACCTGCCGTGACGGGGTGAGTCGCAAACGCAGGTGCAATGACACCTGTGTTTGCGATTTAGAAACGAACTTTTGGAAGCACTTTGAATATTTTAAAGTTTAATAAGTAGACATTGTTGCGAGTATTGAAGAAATATTAACTGAGGTCTACTCCACCACCACGCCGTGTCACGCTGGTAACTAACCAAGTTTTTGTGTGTCTAGCAAATAATAAAATGTTTCTATATATAATTTTAATACAAACAATACAGTTGTAATGTCACATTTAATTTAAAACGTTTACATTATTTCACTATTTATTTGTATGCTTATTCAATTAGTCACTACATGTCTATACAAATAAATAAAATTAAAGTGTCTGTTTGTAATGTCAAAATAACAACTTTTTACTAAATGCATAAGAAAATGTAATAACTTTTTTGTCTGTCTGTTTTTGTTCCGGCTAATTTCTGCTGCAGGACCGATTTTGACGGGACTTTCAGATAGCTGATGTTATAAGGAGTAACTTGCGCTACTTACTACTTTTATTTTAGAAAAAAAGCCACGCGGGCAAAGCCGCGGGCAGCAGCTTGTAACAAATATAATAAAATAAGTTGGAATCGCATCTTTGTAAAAGGTTGTTAACCTCTACCTATCTGTGTTGTCAATCAATTACATGTTTTTATAAGTACATACAAAAACGAAACAAAAACGTGTGTACGTGTGTGTATTTGAAAACTATTGCTTTAAGGCTCGTATATACAGACCGGCGCAACTATTCGCGCGACGCGACACTGGTAGAACAATTTCTATGAAAATTTTATGGAAATTGTTCTAGCGGTGCGATGTAGCGTCGCGCGACAAGTCGCGCCGGTCTGCACGGCCTTTATACATATAAGACATACCTACATAGATATATATTTAGCTACTTACAGAACTAGTACACACGGCTACACATCAAGCTATACATTTATAGTATACGCTGACCTCTCATTGTACGGAAATCCTACACAATGCGAGATCAGCTTAAACTGGAAATGTATAGCTTGATGTGTAGCCGTCTGTACCTAATGTGTATGGAAAAGATGAAGCGAGGGCATAAATAAATTATGTATTTAGGGTCAGTAGGCGTCTAAAATTAGCGACACTGACATGTCGTGTTCCTTCAATTTGACTATAAAAGAAGTTTAAGGGCTGAAGATGATGCAAACTTAACATATTATTCATAAAAAGTTCAAATACCTTTTAGCAAAACTAGTACATTACCGGCGCAAACGCACGTGTAAAATACATAAAGTTATATTAATAGTTACATGATCGATGGCAGCCGCCTGATAACGGAGACTGATTGTAATTAGAAAAAAATATTCCATGGACGACACTACGTACAGAAGCAGTTGATAAACTGCGGTTCTGAAAAGCAGTTTATAACCAGATCCTCATTTATGGAGGTTTAAAGGGGATAACTTCATAATTATTACGAAGAGTGACTGATTTATAAGAGTATCTGTGGAGTTTCCTGCCCGTTCTTCTCCTTAAGAACCTGCTACGCTCTGAAATGGGCAACTAGCTTTATCTTTCTGACTGATCGACCCCTTGACAATTCAAATGTGCCTGTAATTGGTTTAATTGTAATAAATGCTTTGAGTAAGGGTTTGAGTTAGCTTCCCATGGATAGGACGATTCCTGAAACTTAAAAATAACGAACATTAAACCTCTATTGGTGACACTGTGTGTTATCGAGGTGAAAAAATACCTTTCTATAGAACGTAGATAGACGTGGTTCTAAACTTTCAAGGAATATTTATAATAGCAGTTAGACATGTCTCTCAAGTTGTACCGAGAATATAATTGGCTTTAGACCTTTGCTTGGAGTCCTTTTGGTAAACAAAAAAGCCGAGTCTTAGTACGATAGTACCTCTCAAATTGTGTGGGACTCAAATCTCAATACAATTTACATTTTCTTATAACCCCGGTTCTTAATAACTCTTGCGTAAAATTGTTTAATTTAAATAAACAGTTTTTTTAAACAGTGGAAGCTGTAAATCATATTGCCAGAAACCAAAGTCATGAGATATCCGGAGAAAAGAACGAATGCTGTTAAATTCGCGTATATAAAAAATGTACCTACATTTCACACTTCAGTTTTAATGGGAACGGTTTGTATTGTAATGATGAGGTAAATTTTAAGCAAATGGTAAATGAAAGATGTTTCTATAAACTGGTGACCGCAAATACAGATTTGGTGCCAAACGAAACTGTTTTAGGTCGGAGTATACAGCAAGGATCGAAAACGTGTGCTCATATTTAAGAGTGTGAAACAGACCATCAACCTGAACAACTTCCTCTATGGGTCCCATACATTTGGGTCGAGTGGGTATTGAAGTTTTCTATGTGACAGTTGATATTTTTTCGCGTACCACTCCCTTAAATATGACCACACTTTTCTAATAGGTGCTGAATAGTGAATAAACATTTGGGTGTAACGCTAAAGAATAACAGACTGCCATTATAACATAATGTAAAAAGAAGATGGGCTTTGAGGCAGATTACTATTAGACTATCAGTATGTTCAGCAGAGGACCTATATAAAATCCTCTCTGAAGACTCTCATATATAACCTCAGTCCGGTGCAAGGGCGGAATGGTTATTTGAGTCAACCATACATTTTACTTCTTCACATTGCATGCCATCTGATCTGCCTGGGTCTTTGACGCCTTGACGGATATTTGTATGGGCCTGATGGGCAGAATATTGTATTTAAGAGGTATGCGTACTCTTTGTTACCGACACGATTAAATTCCTACAACAACCAAGAGCATCCTTGGTCAGGTGAGTCAGTCTGTTTTGGCGGAAGCATGCAAAACATTAATATTTTATCGTAACTCTCTTAACGTCCGCACTGTCCGTGAGATTCCTGCATTGTTTGTTGTTTAAAACAATCATATTTTCACCATGTTTTCATAATAACTCTGCAATTAAATTTTACTTCTGTTTGTTTATTTTTTCGTTTCTAATGTTGCTATTACAACCGCGTTAACGTTCCTGTTATTCCGCACTATGCTCGTAACTTTCCGACATAAAATGGATTCTATATTTCAAATTTAAATCATTAGTAGATCGCAAGGACTGGCAACCCTAACTGCAATAAAGCGGGCCATTCACGTGGCGTTTAGTCGTGACCATGGCATTAATACCAACTCGTAATATTGGTCGTGTCGGTAATGCGACAACTGACAACGTTCATCGTACCAGAACGAGGTCGGTGCGACGTACAGAGGCAAGTTCGAGCATCCTGTTAATTATTAAACTGAATATTATTTTGGGTTTCTGAATCAATGATGGAGTGGGTGCAGCATGTGTAAGGTGATTGTCCGACATTGAAGTAAGCATCATTCACAAGAATGTCGGGGTCGGTTTAGCTCTAACCACGTGCGAAAGCGTATTGAAAAACAGTTGAAGATCAACGATAATACAAATGTGAGTATGAAAAACTGATTTCAGTGAGTGCTCCAGTCAGTACCGTCTTTACTATAACACGGGGCCCGTGCCCAGGGCCCCCGATTTCACGGGAGCCCCGGAAGGCCGATTCAACGCTTGCACTCAATAGCACATTTTTGTTTCTATTTTTAGGTTAATTCAAATCAGCCTGTAATGTTCCCACAGCTCGGACACAGGCCTCTTCTCTGTGAGCGGGAGTGGGCCGTAATGCACCACGCGGGCCCAGTGCGGGTTGGTAGATGTCACATGTCTTCAAATTTTTGGTTCTAGGACATGCCGGTTTCCTCACGATGTTTTGCTTCACCGTATTCAGAGCAGTTGTGATTAAATAATTTACACAAAGTAAAGCACCTGCCAGGGTTCGAACCTTCGACCTACAACTCGTAAGTCGCGGTCGTTCCACTGGGCCACCACTGCTCTACAATAACAAAATAATATAGAAAGACGTCAGGATTGTATTTAGGGGCGAATGTCACCAATGAAACTGACAACGAAAAGCACATCTAAACCGCGTTCATCATTGTTGTGGAATATTGACACTGACATCTTTTGAACGTGGTTTTGTATGCTGATCGCGTTCAGTTTCATTGGTAAGTATTTAAAACAATACACAATTTTGTATTGAATTTTCTAAATTTAGGAGCGAATAAATAAATAAATAACAAAAGTATTTTTATAATATATTTAATAATATTGTAATCAGCATTGTTTTATGTGTACCTAAATAATAAAGAGTATTCTATTATATTGTTAGAATTTGCATAAATATGTTATAATAATATGAGGTAGATAATAATCAGCTTTGACGCAAGCATAATAAAAATATAAATTATTTTGAATAAGTACCTGCTTGATACTCACAAATTTTATATCATTTTTATCTCTGATTTATACGAAACTTTGAGTACTTACTTAGTGTATTTACTGCAATTAAATAAATAGTATCCTTCAAAAGTTCTACTCCGATAAGTTAAAATAAAGCTTCACTTCCAAAGTACGTACGTAACGGTATCTCGAATTCAAGATTTATAATTAGAACAGTAATAAATAATTGTAAAATCATCGAAAATTATGATAGCCGAGGATTACCGAGTAATCCCGAAGTGCTGGGTAATCCTTGCGATACCGAGAAGTCAAAACAAATAAAGTACTTTCGGCAAAGTTTGAGTCATGCGCGGGCGCATACGATGCTTAAGCATTGTTAGAGTATACGTCACAGTTGGAAGCCGTTGCTTTCTAAACAGAATTAATTTACTATATTTAGCTTCAAGCCCTTTTAAGGGATCCAGCCAGACAAAACGGACTTTAGTATTAGCTTGATGTGAATGACCCTTTGCATAAGTAAGAAAATTGGCTTAGTCATCAACATCACAATTATGATTACAAATATATGCAATGTATATGATTTAACGTCAGAACACCATAATTCCAAAGGGGTTACCCTGCACAGTACACAATTATATGACTAATGCAAATCCATAGTAGATACAATACACATGGAATTCTTTGAATTTACATACGGTTCTAGGAATAGTACTCAGAGTGGAATCATTTGACTAAAAATACTATATGACTGTGTGTTTAGTACCTCTAAGAATAATTGACACGAAGAATGAAGGAGTAAGGCTAGAAAGGGTGTGACTACTGAGATGACGGTCAATAGAGTAGTATGAAAGAAGACATGCAGGACCAAATGAATTGGGATAAGCTCATGAGGAGAATGATGGTGAATGATGAAGGGAAGTAGTGGCGATAGCCAAGTGTTGAAGAGATGGAGAAAGAGGGCATGCTCATCTTGACTACTAAGCCTGTAGATGGCAAGATGATATCAGTAAGGCATTCAGGAACCAATTCAGCAGAAGAGCTCAATGGAAAAGTGTCTGCAATTCTGACGAAGAGACCCAAGCACTATGTAGATCATATTGTGTCATTGATTAAGATGAAATAATGAATTGTAGGAAAATCGTAGTTTTACACCTGCAGTAAATGATTTTGATTCAAATTATTTTAGTAACTAATGGTAACGATAATAATTTTCCTGACAAAATTGGTAATTTTGCATTTCATATAATTAAACTATTATAACATAATAATATTATTTATAAATTGAAATTTCAATGCCCAACTACGCAATGCATATTGATACGGGTTTCACCATAATTTAGAGAATATATTCTGGATAGTTTATGTGTATAAAACATGAATATTAAACATAAAATAAAGAAATTTCAATGTTGTCAAGGCGTCAAAAAAGTTCGAAGCAGGGGCGGGTCGCTAGTATCATAATAAGGTATTAATACCAACTGCGAGTTGGACTGACTAATCATTCTGTATAAGGTAGATAATGCAAAATGAAGTCAGCTAGCATAGTCAGCTGTGTAATACAATAGCCTGGTTGTAATCACTTTCTGTACCCTCCTAGATCCTAGTTAGTTATGTCGATCTGCCTTTTTGAGGAACATTTCGTAGTAGGCTGTGCTGAGAGAGATTATGGATTACGATTTTGTTCGCTATGACCCGTCTATTATGTCTTTGTGAAGAAGTAATGAATAAGTAATCGTTTGTTCCTGTAGTACTACTGAGAGTATTAGAATACTCATCATATGATCATCTTAAAGTAAAGCCCTTTATTAATTAACTACTTCATAATCCACCGCTGGTTTTGTTTAGTGAGAACTTGGCAGTGTTTGGTTATTAATATCTAAACAACCATCACAGAAAAATTAAAGAAACTAGATGTAAGTACGCAATTAAAAACAAACCGTAATTTTGGCAGCCGGCTTGCGAGCGCGCAGTGACATATACGCGCGGTCCATCGCCGCTACAGCACCATTAGTCCCACACAACATCACTATAATTTATTTACGAGACACGTATTATTCACTGCACCAATTAGTTAAAACAAACGCTGCGCATGAGTGTAGACCGGCGCGTCAACGGGGACTGCGCATGCGCCGGGTCTCGCGCCGCCCCCCGCGCCCCCGCTACTATTTTCGGAGCCCTGTGGCCTGTGGTTTCCCCATCATCACAGGATATTCTGAACAGTAGTGCAACTTAACGCGGAAGTTTGTAACTTCAATTACAGTGCACATTCAAGTCATTAAAACCAAAATATTGTTACATAATTATAGGGCCAGTTTATCGAACGAAAATGATCGCAAAATCAATGTGACATATTTTCAAGTGAGCGTAAACTGCTGCGATTGGCTGTTGATAGATCACCCAACCAATCAAAACCAAAACCAGAGAAACTGGCTATTTCTTGTACGTTTCTGTACAAGGTAAACATTAAGAAGAGCGCAGTACAGTGACAGTGACCGATTAGAATAGTAAACCATAGTCTGATTCTCACAATAACTCGCAAACAACAAACAAGTCGGTTAACGCCTGTTTTGTGTCTTATGAACTATGGTTAACTGACATGTTATTGTAAAAAGATAACAAATTCTGCATATTTTTGTACAATTGACCTTATAAAGGTGCGTATTTTCATTATTTCCACGAACGGCAGATGGTGGGATAATCAATTAACTTTAGCCCAAATTATAAAAAATAAAGCAACAATATTATTGTGCTCAAATCTGACTTGTTCTTAGAGCAAGCACCCTCAATTCTGATATTATTTAAATTTTACCAACATCTGAACCAGAAGACCTGGACAAAGTGACAACCTATCACCGATAACAACCACAGAATGGTCAAAAACTTATGGAACTGACATAAGCTACGTACGCGCAAATATTTATGAGCTCTCTGAAGTTGCACGAGAGTGGCCTCAAAGAAAAAACTAATTAATAGCAAATTATTTTTTTGATGAACAAATCAATGCTGTAGATAGGCATATATTATGTACTTACTTATTTTTTTAAATTTAATATTATGTTATGTAATTCGCTATTAATATACTTTTAAGGCCACTCGTGTGCAACTTCAGAGCTCATAAAGATTTGCGCATACTGTAATTTATGTCAGTTCCATACATTTTTGACCTGTCCGTCAATGTTCTCGCACGCATACTGTACCAAAAACTTTATGTCAATCCTGTTAAAAGTCAAAATAGAAATACGAAGCGCTTTGAAAACGATAGCCACTTGTGTAGGCCCCCTCTGGTGATCCAGGCCTAGGTCAAAACCTAGGACCTCAAAAATACGCTATCAAAGTTAACTACTTCGCCCAAAAGTCGGGTCTACTGACTAACTTACTGTTCGTTCAACAATGTGTCATTGTATCGGCAAATCGTTTTACTACAGCTATGGCATGTGTTAATCCCCTCCACATTTATGTAGGTGGGTCGCGACAGTTTTTTGTGTAATAGTTTTAGGCGTCTACCGGCTCATGCTTAAATTAAATTGCATGAATGAACTGTACTAACACTAGGCTAAGTTTATTGTTACTAACACCTATGGATATCTTTTTGAATCCGAAATAAATATATTTGATTTGATTTGATTACATCATCAGCTCGAGTTTTTCTTTTCTAAATATTTGCTGATCTTGATATGGCGAGACGAGGCTACATAATATGAAAATGCATTATGAGTGAAAAGAAAGGTCAATTGAGGAAAATAACATAGGTTACAGAGAAAAGACACGATCGGACGTCTTATAAATCCGACAGCAAAATCAAAACCTGAGGATCTCCCTCACGTCTTATTGCAGACTTAAGTCCGTTATTACTTTTAGTTCCATGTGAAAATACTGTTGAAGAAACTTAATATAATGTAAATGTAAGTTGACATTCTGTTTACATTGTACTTTACGACTTATCCGGACTATTCAGTTCCCCCTCTTTTATATTATTGTAGGCGTGGGGATAATTTCTGCGTATGCGCATACAATACTACGAACCAAGCCTGTAAAAAGTGGAGGAAAACTTATGATTATGATAATTGCAGGAATATGACACGTGACAGCCAGTTCACCTCAAATGCGTATAGCTGATTTATTCAAATTGTTTATGTACTTGATATAGAACCATAAAAAAAACAAGCAAAATAATCAGGTAAAGGCTATGGGCGCAACGATATTATGATTGTATTGATCACCTCAGAAGATGTCATGATTAGTCACACTGTCATCGATCTACCGCAATCTAGCACCTCCATCATTTGAACTCTATTACCCATCCAAAATACACCTGCATACAATGTAGGCACAAAATTCAACCCCTATAAATAATTCCACCTTCGCCACACAGTGGATTTTCAATAGAAACTTTACAAACACGTTTGCATCGCAGCTGACTGGCATCAGTTATAAATTCAAGCAAGTCTAATTACGCCATATGTCGACCCCTCCTTCCCATAAACGTGTGCAGGCGCATTCTACGTCCGAGCGATAGCGACGTACGTGCTTTAGTCTATATGGTGTTCCGTATACTTTCACGTAAAGCTATGGTGACGTGTATATGTTTGAGCAATTGAATTGTTAGTTATGTTTGTAAATTGCATATAATCAGGGTGGTATTTAAAAAAAAATACAAAACAAGAAAAAATAAGATCTCATGTCGTGCGTATAAATATGGTTGTTAGAGAGTAATTCACACTGACCTCCGTACCAGTAAAAACTGGATCACGGTAGGTATTAACTCATGCTGGCATGAATAAAAAAGACACACTATGTTATCACAAGAATAAAGTAAGTACTAATAGTATGATGATGGCTAGAGGTATGGAAGAAGAAGACATGCTGCGCCCGCGCCGGCTCCAAAGAAATTGGGATAAGGGCAAGATAATGATGATGATGTCAGCGTCAATTTATGGGCAACAGATACTGATTACGATTTGAAATCGATACGGAACCCCTTGACCAACAACTTCAAATAAAACTTCACTTCAAAACATTATTTCAGCCAAAACAATTGATTTCGCATCAACACTAATGCCACTCATTAAAGCGACCGTATCTCATAAATAAATATGTGTGAAAGAAATGGAATGCCACAGCTGTCTAAACTCTTGCGCAAGGCGTAACGAACTAATCAAACGGGTCACTGGGTTGTTCATTGACGAGCGATCGATTACTAGTAACGTTTAAAATTGGAATGCTCATGAATTGGAAAGATCAATAGTGGGAATTGACCTTATTCCTATCTATTATTTTTTGCGAATCCAATAAGTTATATTGAGCATTATAACAAATATGACTTTTTTTGTCCATTCTGTTATATTGTATAACTACCAGTATAACTAGATGGACTGACCCCTTTGATCATTCATAGTTACTGAAATATCGATGTTATTGAAAACAATTATACTAAGTGCAAACATTCTACCATTTTGTTTTTGTAATGCTATCTTTTTTCGCTGCTGGATTTGTCTAGCGTCGGTTGGCTAATACATAAACATGTTGATGATAATAAATGAGCATACCTAACTTACTACATAATTTGCACTGCACGTTGATCACTCATTACTAAAATAAACGTTTTAAACACTTTATTTCTTCTTCTTCTCTTCGTGTTACTTTGATTTGAACTTCTTTCTAATGCTCATTACTGAAACTACTGTACCGAAAAGTCCTGATTTTCTAAACAGCAAGTATGTCGTCTAGACCATAGCCAAATATGATCTACGATTATATACCTATAGTATTTGACCTCATATAGGCCTATTTCTATTTTCCCATTATCATCTCCCCTAGCTGTGTGGTCCACGGATAAGATAACGGAAGTCTAATAAGTCTTTCGTTGAGTTACGTAAGAGGCAAGGAATAGATTGTATTATGTCATCTTCACTGATAATAATTATGTTTGCAGTGTTTAATAAGCATTCTCCTCCCGCCACAGTTTCATCAACCTTTTTCGCCAAGTCCAGCAGATATTTTATTGAGATCTCTTGGATACGCATATACTACCTATATACCTAAATTATGATACCATTTTCGCCTTGCATTATTTTTTACGATTCAGGTCAAGGTCACTCCTATACAGGGTGTTTGGCAGAACGTTGAACATACGAAAATGGTGGGTAGGTGGGGTCATCTGCTACTTACTCAGCTAATTTATTTGGCCCTGGCCCCCTGGTATTTTTTAATTTTTTTTTTGCTTTCTTCTAGTTTCACCACTTTCTTAACTTTAAAGTGTAATTTTTATTAAAAATGGGTAAAACAGGCAATATTTTTGTTTTTTTTTTAATCTTTAATGTTGGCAGATGCTTATAAAGTTATTGCTTTACTCAGATGTTAGCTAAAAAATTAAAATTAAAATAATATCTAGGGGGCCAGGGCCAAATAAATTAGGGCTGAGTAAGTAGCAGATGACCCCACCTATCCACCATTTTCGTATGTTCAACGTTCTGCCAAACACCCTGTATATATATATTTTCATCGCATAGAATATATATCTTTAAATATAGAATATATATCTTAAGCCCCTTTTCCTGGAATGATATGACCTTTCCTATGCTACAGGATGCAATAAAACTTGAACGTACAAAGGAAGTAGAAAGCCGATCTATATCAGCTACATCCGAAGAGTTTCCCTACGTAAACGCTGTACATATTTGTGGGGCCAACAATTTCCTCAGTTGCGACAACAGGCCAATTAGGGCACGTTAATAAACTTTAATCGCTCACAATTAATGAGTTCTCTCTTAATTGTTGGTGGTACTACCGGTTTTCGCTCGTTACTCGCGTATAACATAACATCACGCCTGTATTCCCCGAAGGGTTAGGTAGACGTGCACTTACAGTACAGCCTCATCCCATATAATAAGGGGTGAGCCTATTTGCATCAACCGGGCACTAGAATTATGTCCAGAAATCTATTTTTATAGAAGTTTTTCTTTGTTCTAAATTGCATCTTAGTTAAATTAACATAACTTTAAAACTACTATTACTTTGTCCCATCGACACGCTAAGAGAGAAATTGCAATGATCAAGTGCATTTACTGACGAGATTTTCTCATCGTCAACTTTTTTGGGTTCCGTACCCAAAGGGTAAAACGGGAACCCTATTACTAAGGCTCCGCCATCTGTCTGTCTCTCTGTCTGTCCGTCTGTCTGTCTGTCTGTCTGTATGTCTGTCTGTCCGTCTGTCACCAGGCTGTATCTCATGAACCGTGATAGTTAGACAGTTGAAATTTTCACAAATGATGTATTTCTGTTGCCGCTATAACAACAAATACTAAAAAACAGAATAAAATAAATATTTAAGGGGGCTCCCATACAACAAACGTGATTTTTTTGCTCGTTTTTGCTCGATATTGATAACGGCAACAGGTAGACGCTTGAAATATTCACAGAATATTTAGTTATATATTCACTTTAAAAATAAATAATTAAATTAAAATAAAACAAATATTTAAGGGAGGCTCCCATACAAAAACCTGTTTTTTTTTGCCATTTTTGTAGATAATGGTACGGAACCCTTCGTGCGCGAGTCGGACTCGCACTTCGCCGGTTTTTTTTTATCCCTTCTTTATACTAGACTAGCGATTCGTCCTTGCACAGTTTTATGACTTAACAAAACACTGAGATTTCTTTATTAAAGGTAAGTTGAAGAATACTAACCCATACTAATAATAAAGCTGAAGAGTTAGTTCTTTTGTTAGAAAACGCGATTATCACCAGAAATACCAGTCGGTTTCGAAAAATTATCAGCTTACATTTGATAGCCCAGTTCTTGAGGAAGGTTATAGGCTATTTAACATCACGCTACAACCCTAAGGAGCCCAGCAAAAATAAAAAAAAGTCAGAAAGAACGCAAAGCGAAAACGAAGTAAAATTGCGGGCCATGCGATGCGATTCGGTGGGTTGGGGGATCAAGACGTTTAACGCGGATGAAGTCGCAGGCAGAATCTAGTGTTTTATACACAAAAACCTTCCAGAATAAATTCTCTCAATGATGGTAGAAACCACATCAAAATCCGTTGACCAGTTTTGAAGAACAACGCGGTCACACAGACAGACACTAAAAGCGTCTTTAATTTATAATAAGTATAGATAATTCACGAGTGTTAAAAGTAGCCGCTGAAGAGGTGCGGCACAAGGACTAGGATCTGACGGTCGTATTAAAGTTAACTTTTCAGGTTCTGTAGTTGGTCCAAAAACCGGACAGAACCCGTGTTAACATCCATGCTACCCCAGACGGCTCTCGTCTTTGAAGACCAGTTTTTATTTGAACGTAGCTGAGCACATTGATAAAAACGTTTTCATGGCTATATTTCTTAGGGCGAATTTCGCAAGTTTTGCACGTTTAAGAGCTGTCAGTGTCATTATTTTCTTTGGAATATTGACACTGACAGCTCTTGAACTCGGTTTAGATGTGCTGATCGCGTTCAGTTTCATCGGTGAAATCGGCCCTTAGACAGGAAGAATTGTTATTCGATTGGATTACCGAGATAATTTTTTATTCAGATGAACTGTTTAGAGAATCTCGTAATGATACTTATGATATTTGAATTATGCAAATTAATGCAGCAGCATATGCATAACTTTCCCACTGGTGGGACACAGCACAGGCCTCTTCTCTGTGAGGGAGTGGGCCATAATCCACCACGCGGACTCAGTGCGGGTTGGTAGATCTTCGAATTTATGGTTCTAGGACATGCCGGTTTCCTCATAATGTTTTCATTAACCGTTTTGAAAGTGGTGATGAAATAAATTACATAAAGTAATGTGCCTGCCTGGGTTCGAACCCACGACCTACGTACACGAATGTCGGGGCCGTTTCCATTGGGCCACCACTGCTCTGTTGCAGGAATGAGCCTTCGTAACTTGGTTTAGTGAAAAAGTGAACCAATCTAGCGGATTTGTAGCAGCATCAACATCGCCACATGCGAACTACGTGTTACACTGACGTCACGCAAATCCTGCATCGAGCAAGCAGAGTTTACCGCGCGACTAGCACATATACAACGTCCCGACATCAACCTTCGGGCAGTAGTCCACCAGACACAACACCTGTCTGGTCGGAGGATCCTCCCTTTTCTATGGTGGATGAGTGAGCTTTACACCCTGATCCTCATGCCTCTATAGATTTAAATAGGCAATTTAAAGAATGCACATTGAAGGTAGTTAGTAAACTTCCATTGATTAACATGCCTTTTTCTATACCGAAACAATGAACTGAATTGATATGATAATTGCCATAATTCCCACGTTCTGCAAATTGATTGGTAATCAGACTGTCTTGTTTAAAGATGCTGCTGTCAATCGTATTGACATAATAATTCCGTTGGTCGTTTTTAACTTACAAAAAGGTACAACTATTGGTGACTATTAGGGTATAGTTCAAGAGCTGTCAGTATAATCATTGTTGTGGAATATTGACACCGAAACGCGTTCAAGAGCACTGCAGTTTAGATGTGCTGATCGCGTTCAGTTTCATTGTTGAAATTAGGTCTTAAAAAACACTGTAGACTAGAAATTTGTCACGATTTTCGCCACCATAGCATGTCAAAGTACTTCAACTAAAACAATATCTCTTCCAAATCTTACCCAACACTACAAAAAAACAACAATGGCGTATCAACAGGAAGCAATCAAAGTGTAACTAAAACTTAAAAAAAAAACAATCAAATCAAGAGACGGTACATCAAAAAAAAAAGACAAACTGTCTCGGTGGCCGGATGCCGACGATTGAGTGGCCCGTGACTAAATCCTTAAATTACTGTATTGATTGGGACAATTGGTAATGACCGTGAGTTAAACGGTGAACTCTGTTATGGGATAATCAGAGCTACTTCTTTGGCCTTTCGGAGCCCAATATATTAGAGGATTTGGCTTTAAAAATAGAATACGCTGCTTTGCTATCTGGATTGATTAAACCATCGTGCATTTATTTAACTTCGAATGTTATTTTTTATTTCGTCTGAGATAAAATTCTTAATACAAATTTGACATTTAAAATCAGTTTTTGTATTAAGAACTTTATCTCAGACAGAATCAGGTTCGAAATTCAAAATGACAAGATGGTTTAAACCTGCCTCTAAAGATAAACGTTGTTTTGTAATAAGGCCGAAAGCATTTATTTCATTAAACCATTTACAGGCACTTTTGAATTGTCACGGAGTCGGTCAGTTAGAAATATGAAACTAGTTGCCCATTCCAAAGCGTAGTAGGTAGTGTAGGTACCTATGGAGAAGAACGGGCAAGAAACTCCATGGACACTCTTTTAAATTAATTGTTACAAAAATATTAGTTACATCATTGATGTTGAATTTATAATTACATGTGAGGACGATGTAAAAAATACGAGTACAGAAAAGAGAGAAAAAATAAATAAATAAGCCACCACATCTAAGATATGACCAGTCCCTACTGACGGCGCCTGTTCACGAACATGACACATGGATCAGCACCATTCAGCTCAACCATTTTGAAGGGAGCTACATGATCACACGCGCCACCATCAGCAAGACATTTGAGTGAGCATGATTGCTGACTAGACAAGACTTGTTTCTGCGAGTTGCTTATGTCCAACAGTAAAATAATAATAATGTTATCTCTATTTGGTCTCGTCTTGCTAACGGCGAGTACTTGCACAGGCATAACCAAGTAGCTAGGATTATTCACCAGCAACTTGCTTTGAAATATAAACTTGTGGATTCTGAGGTACCGTATTACAAGTATGCGCCCGACCCAGTTCTCGAAAATGACCATGTCACATTGTACTGGGATCGGTCTATCATTACTGACGGGACTATTGTCGCCAATAAGCCCGATATAGTGGTGATAGATCGATTAGCGCGCCGCGCAATGTTTATCGATGTCACCATTCCACATGACGAGAACCTCGTGAAAGCTGAGAAAGAGAGACAAATTAAATATCTCGACTTAGCACACGAGGTTGTTGACATGTGGAATGTGAGCTTGGCTATCATTCTGCCGATTGTCGTATCGGCCAATGGCCTGATGGCCGAAACCCTCGATCAACATCTTTCGAGGCTTTCGTTAGGTGGTTGGATCAAGGGCATGATTCAGAAGGCAGTACTCCTCGATACGGCTCGCATGGTGAGGAGGTTCCTATCTCTGGAGCCCTAACCACCTGCTCCCGATACCGGTGGACAAGTATTTTTTTGATATTTTTAAACGTTTTTATATATTTTTTTATATTCTGATATTTATAAGTATGTAATTAAATAAAAGATAATGTTATATATGGCTTTAACTTTGTAAGGATAGATGAAAGTATCGCTTTTAATTAAGGAAACTTAAGACTTGACACTGTAAAGCAAAAGACTTCACAAACTCGAAAAAGACTCAACAAAGTAGTTGGAAGAGGAAATAAGTACATCTGAAAACAATATTACCATTTATGGAGTTTCTTTTGGTCATAAACTTTTAGTTTATGTTTTCCTGGCTGTGTATTAACACAGACAATCGAAATACAATTCACGACGCTTCGTATTAATAGCTAAACCTTATAAGTAAAAACAAAGGTGGTTGACACATTCTCGCGACCACGTCTAAGGGGTCCCTGAAACGATCAATTGCCATCAATTTGTATTGTAGTAATACTGTCAATTTCTTCAAATGCATTTGGTAGACGATCAATGTGTATAATAATCACGTTAAAATTGACAATTGCAATTGATCGTTTCGGGACCCTTACATTTTTACTGAATAAAGTAAATAATACTCGTATAGCCGCGGCAGACCCCGTAGAAGATGGCGGAACGAGCTGGACAAAACAAAGGACCAGTGAGCCACATTAGCTCTGGAACGCAAACAATGGAATACATGGGGAGAGGCCTTTGCCCAGCAGTTGGATGATACAGGCTAACAGTAATTATCTTACAGCGGAAAAGGATAAAGCGTAGGGGCTATAAAAACAAATAAGGTATCAATAGTGACGTTGTTGAAACATTCTCGCAACGAAGTCTAAAATCCTGAAAGAACTTATCACTAAGGTATTTCTTATTTGGGAGATTTATCTTACAGCGGCAAAGGATAAGATGAAGGGGCTATAAAAACAAGTAAGGTCATCGATAAACTTCGGTGTAATGGCGCGCCGGTAACTTACAACCAGCCAGTTACCATCAAACCCACGCAAGTTCATATCTGCGTGAAGCCTAATATATGGCGTCCGAGCTTTCCCACGGGAGGTTAACGACCCGGGATTAAAGGGGATCACATCAATGACAGCAATTGTTTCGACACTAATTTTATTAACACTCGTTGTAGACGGACACATTACATGTTCATTTCATTCCGAGTCACACTTCTGCAGTAACCTCGTAGGCTTGTACCATGGACTTTCTAGCCCTTTCTTCTCCCAAGGAACCTACTACGCTTTGGAATGGGCAACTAGCTTCATCTTTCTTTTCTGACTGACCGACTCTTTGACAATCCAAAAGTGCCTGTAAATGGTGTAATTGAAATAAATGTTTTAGTTTCAAGTTGGAAATGAAAATAATTTTTTGTTTTAACACGAAATTGATACGAAAACAGGCAGGTGTTTGTGTTAATCCCATATAGCCTGCCAATTTTTTTATTTACCACTATCGTGCATAAAAGTTAAATTAAATAGGAGAAAACCTGCCAGAAATAAGTTTAGTAGCAGGGTTAACCGGACAGGGTGCGCCAGACATACTAGAAAATTACCCGGGATGACGTGAGTTTAGCCGCACCGCGTCTAGACTAGGTCGTAATCGCTCGTGTCTGTGTGAGCCCTAGCATAATGTACGGCGTCAGGGCGTTCCCACGTTCGGTTGCTGACCCCGCGGCGTTATGAGGATCGCCTCAATGAAACGGTAGAAAAGAAGATCTCAATTGTTTTCGTAGACAAACACTTTCATAAGAATTTATACATTTGAATAATGCCAGCATTCGTGGCTAGTCTACATACATACATAAACTCACGCCTTATTCCCATGGGCGTAGGCAGAAACTATAGAATGCCACATGCTACGCTCCTGACCATACGCGCACGCCGGTTGCGAGTACTACGCACCTGACCTACAAATTCAAATCTTTATTGCAAATCTCATATGTGTAAAAGATCTTAAAAATAATGATAAAGTTCACATGGACCCTGTCGGGCACAACAATTTTACCTTTCTGAAGAACATCACCAATTAGGTCACTATACGTCCGCCTAGGGCGTCCCCTCCCACTCCCCTCACAGGAAAAGCTAAGAATACAAAGCAATAGTCTATTGATCGCCTTAAAGCAAAATTAAATGCACTTGCCTTGTTTACACGCAAATACTTCCAAGCGACTTGCATTAATCAACTTTACATATAGATAGTTAGATAGATTCATTTATTTGCCTGAAATATGGTATTTTACAGAATTTATATCACATACACAATAGTTATTCATATTCCGCCTACTACATTGGAATAATGCTAACATTCGTGCCTAGCCGTAATTTGACAGTCGGCACGGGACGAGAAATTCAAAGATCATAGTTATTCATATTCCGCCTACCACATTGGAATAATGCTAACATTCGTGCCTAGCCGTAATTTGACAGTCGGCACGGGACGAGAAATTCAAAGATCACAACAAGATAACCTGAACATCGGTGCCGCCAATGAACTGACTTGCTGACATTTGATGACCAACGCTCCCAGTTAAAGCAGTGTCTTTTAACCACTTCAAAATAGAGTGAAAGTCGGCCTCACAGGAAAAGCTAAGAATACAATGCAAAAGTCCATTGATCGTTATAAAAGCAACATTAAATGCACTTGCCCTGTTTAAACGCGATGTACTAACGACTTGCATTAATCAAAGTGTAAACGAAGCACTAGAGGATGTTTTGACAAGATATGATTAAAGAAGTTAGTGGGTTTGAACGATACACCGGATGATAGCAATTTGTGTACGTCTATCAAAATTTTACTAATGGACGATGTCAAGATCTTCAGTAACCTGCACATAAGATAACTAAGGTCGGAATACTAGAACGACTAAGTCATGATTTAAAACTACATTTGTCAAATCAAATCATTTATTTTTGCAAACATGGGTAATTAGTACATAGATGTTTTCTTAAAAAGTAGTCCTCCATATTCTACCGTCTCATGGGCATGCAAATAATATTCAATTTCTAAATTAAACAAAAATTCTATTGATATCGAATAAATATAAATGTCAAATCATTAGAATTCCAAAAAAAATATAAATAAATCAAAAAACAGACTAATCAGTAGTGACATTTTTACAATAATATCAGAAAAATTATAAAATATGTCAAAGTGTCAATATGAACAAAAAGTGTCAGAATTGGAACATGTATGTCAATCTTAATAATAGTTTATAAATCAGTGCAGAGATTTATCATTAAGGAAGTCGTCAATAGCTTGAAATCTTTCAGCAGCTCTCCAGAGTACGGATGGAGGAGGTCTAGAGCGCCTAAGGCACCCAACTGATCAAACAAGCCATGTACACCAGAGTGTGTAGAGTTCTGAGAGTTTGGATTTCTATACATTTTGATGCTATTTTTCAGGTTTTTTGTTTCATGGACTACCCCGGTATGAAATGTCGGTTTGATCAGTTGGGTGCCTTAGGCTCTCTAGAATTCCTCCATCCGTACTCTGTAGAGCTGCTGACAGATTTCAAGCTAAGATATTATGTGAAATCTTTCAGAATAATTTGCCGTATAGACAAATGATGATCTCAAGACAAATGTAGTTTTAAATCATGACTTAGTATCGTTCATCAGATCTCATCCGAATCGTTACGTGACGGAGAACCGAGGCTTCGAAATGACCTCGTTTGTATGAAAATGTTGCTCTGGGCATTTAGTTGTGACGGTAAGTGTATTATCAAAGCTGAAGAGTTTGTTTGTTTGAACGCGCTAATCTCTGGGACTACCAGCCGAACCAGTCAGATTTAAAGAGGGAGGTTATAGGCTATTTAAAATCACGCTAAAATCCTTAGGAGCCAAGCAAAAAGACAAAAAGAACGCTAAGCGAAACGAAATAATTGTGCGGGCAAGCGATGCAATGCGACGCGGTTGGTCGGGGGAACAACAAATTTCACGCGGACGAAGTCACGGGTAGAAGCTAGTGTAAAATATTCATAAATTCACGTCGTAAACTTCGACGGCAGATAAGTTAAACTTCGCACTAATGATTTTGATATTTACGCGAATATTATGCATTCAAATTGAGATAATTTTACGGTTCGTTTCACACGAACATTATTCAGCGGTGATTTATGTAGCGTCATTGTTGTTTCGCTTTCCACATCATTATAATGATGATGAAGAGTGGGAACTTTTTGATACACATATTCATCATCTGCCCAGCCTTTTCCAAAAGTAGATTGGGGTCGGCTTCCAGTCTAACTGGATGGACAACAGAATATTATATTCCATGGAGCGACTAGGCATATTCTGGTGTGGAAATAAAACTTATCAATTGTTGTGAACCTATGCTAATTACAATAAAACCCCAACTGTAAGATAATTTCGTAGCATTGGAAGGTCTCCTTCAAGGTGGACCGATGACTTGTGAAGGCCGCAGGAATCCGCTGGATGCGGGAAGCACAGAAACGGTCGAAGTGGCGGTGCCTGGGGGAGGCCTATGTCCAGCAGTGGACTTCTTTCGGCTGAAATAATGATGATGGGCTGTAAGATCAAGGCAATTTCTCTATGACCAACTCTCAAAATTATAACTAGTCCCGCGGCTTTTGTGATCGCAGCTCCATTACTATCGAAGTCGTGACTCGAACTGACTCCCAAGATATCCCTAAACGTACAAACAAAGACTACCGCCAACTTTGTGGTATCCCACACCGATAAAGCAAACATCAATAAACGCCGATACGCGAAACTTTCAGGCCCGCAACCAGTACCGGATTCCATCGCCATATATGCCACAGGCTCGAGGGACTGCAAATGTCAGCTCGAATTAACATATCATGGAGCCAACAGGTATACACACCCCAGAACTGAACTAAAAAAATCTCCCTCATTCTTGCACGGGTTACGCGAGGCTAGTTTTTGAAACTAGGATATCAAGATTGTGCCAGTAAGCTAGCAAGCTAGTCACTCTGGCCGTGTATACAGAACTATCCTGATTCTTAGGCTAATAAGCTATAGAGAGATAGTTTTATAGGATGGGTTTCTATTTTTGAGCTAGTAGCGCCCCCCACCGCTGATATTACTATCCAGGCTTTTGTACCAGCCTCGTGTGACCGGCAAAGCTAATATTCAATCCGATCATTTTACTCTACGGACTTAAGGTGAATCCGCAGCTGTAGCCCGCGAAATTCAAATTTTCTTTTGTTTTTTTGCTATTTGCAGGCCAGTGTCAAGTTGTATCTTGATAAAAATATGATGTCATATAAGTAAGAAAAATTGAAGTCACTGCAATGCTGGCTTAAAATTTCCTAGCATCGATCGTGTAAACAGCACTAGCTTGTGCCAAGCCAGGATATTACTTGCTTGCTATCCTAGCTTGAAAAACTTGCCTATTGTAACCCCGGCATTAACGCTACGGAAGCCGCTATCAATGACAAATTGACGACAGATGGATGTGTGGTTGTCTGTACTGCGTCGACGATGTTTATCTTGTAGATGGTGTGTACTTGTGTAGAGGACGAATGATAATGAGGAGTGTATTAAATATAGCTATTGTGAATAGGACCTTGTAATCAAAACAGTGTAAGGATAGTTTGAAGATGTTGTCTTGGTTGACATTGACACGTTGATCACTCTTGAAACAATCGTTATCGTTTACATAGCAATTTCGGGTCCTTTCCCGTAGTCAAACTATTTTGTCCAACTAATTTGACTACAAGGAATAATTTTCCCCGTGGTCAAACTTTATTGATATGGCATCTTTTTAACACGCTGTATGCTCGTACAAGCAGTTTAAGTATGTACAGTCAAAGATAAAATTGTCAAGCATCGCGTCGTTCACAATTTTGTTTTCCTTTGTTGAATTTCAAATTATTCACAATCAAAAATGGGTATGAAATATATGAAACGTAAACGTGGTATAGTTTTACTCCGGCGTTAGTATTACAGATAGCGTAGCTACAGAAATGGGAACGTTTTTGGGCATACAGTCATCTGAGAAAAGACAAGTGTCGAGGCCTCGAGGGTCTATCACTGTGAAGGTATTGTACTAAATTATTAGCGCCGTTTTCTCATGAACCTACTATAAGGCTCGGCACAAACGAGCCACCTACTAAAGCCGCCGCTGCAAATGTGGCGGTGGCGCGCGACAGCCACTGGTGTCCGGAAGCCTAGTTTGAGGGAGGATTTTTTCCTTGGTGTTCTATTGGTAGAAGTAGAACAAACTATAGAACAGATGGTAACGACTTAGGAGAGCGAGGGAGGGGCGCGTCAGTGGTGGCGAGCCGCGGACACTGCTGTAAGCGTGTGGCCGTGATCGGCCACACGTGTGCGGCGAGTCTACAGACAAAATCGTGTGAGCTGCTTGTCGTTGGTAGATATGGGTGAAATAGCTCACTGAAAATAAAAACCGGCCAAGTGCGAGTCGGACTCGCGCATGAAGGGTTCCGTACCATTATCTATAAAAATGGCAAAAAAATCACGTTTGTTGTACGGGAACCCACCTTAAATATTTGTTTTATTTTAATTTAACTATTTATTTTTAAAGTGAATATATAACTAAATATTCTGTGAACATTTCAAGCGTCTACCTATGACCGTTATCAATATCGAGCAAAAAGGAGCAAAAAAATCACGTTTGTTTTATGGGAGCCCCCTTAAATATTCTTTTTTTTTTATATTTGTTGTCATAGCGGCAACAGAAATACATCATCTGTGAAAATTTCAACTGTCTAAGTATCACGGTTCATGAGATACAGCCTGGTGACAGACGGACAGACAGACAGACAGACAGACGGCGTAGCTTTAGTAATAGGGTTCCCGTTTTACCCTTTGGGTACGGAACCCTAAAAAGAGCGATTAGCTCGTTCACTCTAAAAAGCTAAACCACTCTTCTAGCGTGAGCTAGTGATAGCTCTTCTATAGCTCAGTGACTGTGATTTAATAATTCGGAACATTATACTTGTTCCATTAAGCATTGGTATGCTCTTAAGCGCGACTATTGCCAAGAAAATTTAACTAAATTCATTGATTCACTTCATAATCTTGGTTTTAGTGAAGTCTATCTACACGACAATCCGGAGAAAGCATTTGACTGTTTCTATGACCTATTTATATTTTTTTATGACCTCTGTTTCACTTTAAGGAAAGTAATAATTACTGTACGTAAAAAGTCAAACTGGATTTCCAAGGGAATTAGGCTAAGTAGTAAGCGTAAAAGAGAAATGTTATGGCAATACAGGCGAGCCCCTACTTCTAAAAATAAACTTTTATTAAAGCAATATACTACTCGTTTAAAGAAAATAATAACTTTGACCCAAAAATCTCAGAATGACTTTCACATAAATTCGGCCAGGAATAAATCTAAAGCGACTTGGAGCATTATCAATAAAAATAAGATTAACTATCCTAGAGAAAATATACCTGAATATTTAAAAATAAATGACAATAAAATACATAAACCTCAGCTAATTGCACAAGCTTTTAATGACTATTTTAAGGACGAAATTCAACCGAATAATTCTACTCCTTCCTATACAAATATTGAGACTAATTGTAACTCCATATTTATTCCTCGTACAGTACCAGCAGACATAGTGGCTATAATTCGCTCTTTAAATAATACAAATAGCTATGGATATGATGGCATCATTACAAAAGTGGTCAAACATGTAGCGCCATTAATAGGACCTGCTATGAGTTATATCATCAATCTTTGCATTGAATATGGCCATTTCCCTGACAAATTAAAAATTACTGTTATTAAACCAATCCATAAAAAAGATGATAAAAGTATCATGGGTAATTAAAGACCGATAGCTCTTATTCCTATTTTTTCAAAAATTATAGAAAAGGTTATATACAATAGCCTTTCGTCGTTTTTTGAAAAGCATGATGTCATAGTCAAAGAACAGTTTGGATTCAGGAAGGGTAAATCCATTAATATGGCGATTTATGATGTGATCAGTAAAATTGTTTCTAGTGTTGATGCTAGAACTCCAGTGGCGGCCTTGTTTATGGATATGTCTAAAGCATTTGACCATGTAGATCATTATATACTGCTAAACAAATTGGAGCGTTATGGGATTAGAGGAACTGCATTAAACCTATTACAATCCTATCTCTCTAATCGCACTCAAATCACAGCGCTTGATAGGCTATGTGTGAGCTCGAAAGTTGAAAGAACATACATGTCACGTCCTAGGAAAACTACTTATGGTGTTCCCCAAGGTAGCATTCTTGGCCCTCCATTATTTAACATTTACATAAATGATATGGCTAAGGTTAGTAAGCACCAGATGGTCTTATTTGCTGATGACAGCACTATTTAATTCTCTAGTAATGACATTAATATTCTTGAAAATGACATAAATGACGATCTTGAAAATATAATAAATTGGTTAGTTAGTAATAACCTAAAAATAAATCTTAACAAAACTAAAATAATGACATTTAATCAAAGAACAAATAAACCGAACCTGAATATAAATTATGATAACGTAGCAATCTCTGAAAGTGACATCACAAAATTTCTGGGCCTTTACATAGATAGTCATCTGACTTGGAAACATCACATTGATGCTCTGTCAAAGAAGCTTAGTCAGTTTGGGTATGCTCTGTACAAATTATCCAAAACTGTTAACCGCATTACAGTTAAAGTTGCTTATACTGCTTATGTGGCTTCTGGCATTAGGTACGGAATTATTTTCTGGGGAAACTCCACTGACAGAGATATTGCGTTTAAAGCTCAAAAGAAATGCTTGCGATCGTTTACCAAATTACAATCGATGGATAGTTGTAAACCATTGTTTAAGGAACTTAGTTTGCTCACTCTACCGTCTATGTACATATATGAAATGGGAGTGTTTGTTCGCTGTAACCTGCATTTATTTGAAAAACTGCGCTCTCGCCGTAATCAGAATACCATTCATGTTACGTCTCATAAAATTGCATTTTTCGGCAAAAGTGTGCTAGGTATGGCCCCAAAAATATATAATAGTATACCAGCAGCTATTAGAAATAAAGAGTGTCTGGGATCCTTTAAGAGGTCTTTGTTTAAATTTCTTTTAGATAGACGTTACTACTCCATCACTGAGTTTACTACTGATAAACAGAGATATGACGAATCCGACTTGCTAATTAAACACTTATGATTTTATTTATTGATTATGTGTGAATGTGTTTATTTATCTCAAATTGTAATGACCTGTTTATCAACTGACATATTTTTTTTTTTTTGTAATGGTTTCTATTGATGGCATGCCACCTTAATTGTAATTTCTTGTATATTATGTTAATTTTGTACGCCATTTATTGGCAAAACATAGTGCACATATTTTAGACAATATACTATCTGTAACCTTACCTATGTTTAACAAAATAAATGATTAATTGATTGATTGATTGATATTATATAACTTCGAACAAATTATATTACGGTTTTAATTTTAATCATAACTGACTAACTGTACACTATAAGTAAACAAATTGTATTAGCTCGACAGATACAAGGCGGATCATTTTAGTAGTTTGACCACGGGGAAAGATCCATGCTCAAATTTCCTTGTGGTCAAATCAGTTTGACAAAATAGTTTGACTACGGGGAAGGACCGGCAATTTCCTATATTGTCCCACCCACATTGATCTTTTTTCTAATGATATTTCTCTGTCATGGCATGCAACACGCGTCAGACCTCAACAAATCTCGCGAGGATGTGGTCAAGTTATAGATAACCACATGTTTTAACCGGTTATTGCCCTTTGGGGTCTCTTTGTTCGCTGCGGTATTTATTTTTTAAATATCGCAGCATTATGCTGAGATAAAAGGCTTTTAGGCGTCGCAATGGTCTTTATTGTATTTTTTTGTATTTTGTTCGAACCAATATGTCAATTTTGTTAGTTTTAAATGTTCCTTTATAGGGTTCCGTACCCAAAGGGTAAAACGAGAACCCTATTACTAAGGCTCTAAGGGTCAACCGCGCCGTCTGTCTGTCTGTCCGTCTGTCTGTCTGTCTGTCCGTCTGTCACCAGGCTGTATCTCATGAACCGTGATAGTTAGACAGTTGAAATTTTCACAGATGATGTATTTCTGTTGCCGCTATAACAACAAATACTAAAAAACAGAATGAAACAAATATTTAAGGGGGCTCCCATACAACAAACGTGATTTTTTTGCTAGTTTTTGCTCGATATTGACAACGGCAACAGGTAGACGCTTGAAATATTTAGTTATATATTCACTTTAATAATAAATAAATAATTAAATTAAAATAAAACACATATTTAAGGGAGGCTCCCATACAACAAACGTGATTTTTTTGCCATTTTTATAGATAATGGTACGGAACCCTTCGTGCGCGAGTCCGACTCGCACTTGGCTGGTTTTTTTTTACTTTTTGTATTTCTTGTACGTTTTCTAAATAAAATATTTTTCTTTCTTTCTTAGGAGTCACCTATCTCCCAAGATAAATAATTTTACATGAATGTCTTGGGATTTACGAGACTCCCTCTTAATTTGTAACAGTTTACGAAGGCCTTATGACGATGTTTAAAGACGTAACACACCTCCAACCAAACACACGTCATTACAGTATCTCATTTCGTATAGAACCTGTTCTATTCTACGTCAAAGATATCATCGTGGTCCAACCGTGGTCTAACCGCATAGCTATCCGAGCGTACATAACTCTTAACTTATTATGTGACTAATTCATGTCATTAACTCATCAGAATTGCACCCTTTCTCTGTTGGGGTCGCCTTCCAATCTAAGATGTATGCGTCTGAGATGTTCAGTATTAGTACTTTTCAAGCTGAACTTAACATCAGCCTGTATTCCCCGAAGGGTGGCAGAGGTTGAAGGGCCAAATTAAATTAGTTAGCGAAACTCCGCAGATGTGATGGTTTTCGGTATCTAAACATGACAAAACAAAAAATAATAAATTTGATGATTTTTTGTGGTGTCATCGACCGCATTTAGTGAAGATACTTGAAATATCAATTGAGGAGCTTGTGGCTAAATAATAACTGCCGCACGGGTCGATCGATCAGGTTAAGCTACGCTTGCCGCGGTTGGTCCGTGGATGGGTGACCATCTTTTCATACCAAGATTCCTCCGTGCCTCGGAAAGCACGTTAAGCCGTTGGTCCCGGCTGTCATTTGTAGATCTTTGACAGTTGTTACGGGTCGTCAGAAGCCCAAAAGTCTGACAACCAGTCTAACCAAGAGATATCGTGTTACCCAGTAACTGGGTTGTGGAGGTCAGATAGGCAGTCGCTCCATGTAAAATACTGATCTTCAGCTGCATCCGGTTAGACTGGAAGCCGACCCCCAACCATAGTTGGGAAAAGGCTAGGCAGATGATGACTTGAAATATCAGTTTAAAATTAAATGTGTAGATACTTGAAATATCCGTTTAATTTTTTTAATTAAGGAAATTATCAAATAGCTTTTCCCACTCTGGGTGGAGTGGGAAGGCCTGTCAGACTTTTACTAAAACCCACCCGTGTTCCTTCAGATGCCTGTGTGCCAGGGCCAATCGAATCCTGCAAGACCACACGCTTAGCAGTTGCATTTGTAACACTGGCTAGACCAACGAGGCTGTAAATCAATCAATCATTTAGATACGGTTGGTTACCGCAAAAATCGTAACAAAGGATTACGCTCAACGACCATTATAGCACAATGTTTTCAGTTCAAGTAATTTATCAGACATGGTTTTTCAGATCATTGCGTCATACGGTTGCGTGGGTTCAGTCGTCTCGCTTGAGTTAATTGACTGCACTTAAAATCGCATGCGCTAACTTATCTAACAGATATACTAACTAGGTGATAGATAATTTGAACGCAGTGAACTTAAGGCGAACGCCCTTAAGGGATACGCCCCGTATAGCCCACGAAAACCAAAATTTTCTTAAGTTTTTTTACAATTTGCAGGTCATTTTTATCTACATACAATATGACACTGCAAATTGCAAAAACGTAAAAGAATATTGAATTTCGCGGGCTACCTTAAATTGGTTCAAAGAACACTTTTACACGTCAAAAATAAAATACGTTTTAAAACGAGATGAGGTTTGTCGTTTCCTATCTTACTAGTCTGAGAAGAAAGACCGAAACCAACTCAGAGGTCATAGTCTCTTAGACATTATCATGGTCAGGTCATGAGGACAATGCAGAGTCTGAGATGGTCTTTTGATGAAAGAACCACAAAGATTTTGAGTGTCCGTTGGATTTACCATAAATGTCCAGCATCATACTTGATAAATAAGTCTACTACCCCTACCTACAGCCTACATTCCATTGTTTGTGTTTATTGGTACCTAAACAATAATAAAATGGGGTGTGGTTTGTGTGATGTGTCATCGAAAAGCCTTATGTGCTTACTAGCTGCACCCCGCGGTTTCACCAGCATAAGTCTCGATCCCGTGGGAATATCGGGATAAAAAGTAGCCTAAGTCTTAATCCAGAATGTCAGCCACCTCCATACAAATTTGTATCAAAATTGGTCTAGCCGTTTGAGCGTGAAGAAGTTACAAACATACACACACACTCACAAACTTTCGCCTTTATAATATTAGCGTGAAGATAATTTCGCCTACGTCCTTGAAGCCAGAAAACCTAAATGCTGCATCATGGCGGCAGAAATAAGTAGTTATAGTGTGGTGGATGTACATATCACCAGTCAAAAAGTGTTGAGTAACATAACATCACGCCCGTATACTCGTACCGCTTTCTGTTTTTATTTTCATTTTTACTTTATTTTTGTTTTTGATCTTTGTTTCTATGAGTGTGTTTTTGTATAGTTTAATTTGTGATCTGTGCGAGTCCCAATAAATGCTTTTTCTTTCTTTCTTTTCTTTCTTTATACCCGAAGGGTTAGGCAGAGATTTACCTATAATACTCCAGTGTTGAGTACTTTCACAAAAAACTTTGTATACTAAAAATGTGATAGTTCGTTAGATAAAAGGGAGCCGTAAATGTAACAGTGGACGCGTTTCCGGCTAATAATGAGTTTAATTAAAACTTTATTGACGATACAATGACCCAGGTCAGGCGTTAACGGGCTCTCAAGAGTCAAGTTACTGTGAAATCAAAACCTGCAGCCGTTAAACTAGTGCTGGGTGACTGTAGGACAGTGTAGCACACACATATAAACCTTTTTTAGGGTTCCGTACCCAAAGGGTAAAGCGGGAACCCTATAACTAAGGCTCCGCCGTCTGTCTGTCTGTCCGTCACCAGGCTGTATCTCATGAACCGTGATAGTTAGACAGTTTAAATTTTCACAGATGATGTATTTCTGTTGCCGCTATAACAGCAAATACTAAAAATATGATTTTTTTCTCTTTTTTGCTCGATATTGATAACGGCAACCCTGGCAGGCATTGGCCCTACCGGCCCCCTCAGTTGGTGCTGACACCGGGCACCCATGACTGACCGACTCAGACAATTCAAAAGTGCCTGTAAAAGGTTTAATTGAAATAGTTTGAGTTTACAACTGACTGCATCCCAATTTATTTGTGGTCGGCGCAACATGTCCCTTTCTTCCATACTTCTCTATTAGTCGTCATCTCGGTAGTCACTCCCTTTCTAGCCATATCGTCTTTCTCACAGCTATCCATCGTTTCTTTGGTCTTTACCTACTTTTATAGCCATAGACATTCATACTCAAAACTTTCCTCACCTATATTTGTTAATTTCCCATAATAATTCCTAGCCACAATAATAAGTCTATCCACACAATCGTGCCTACAGTAACAGTTCCCACGAGTGTATCATACAATCAGCGTTTAGTACACTCCACAGTCATTCGATACTATTCGCGCCACATGGCGCATGCTTAAAACGATACGATATTTAAAATGGTGGCGTAATATACGGCGTCAAATTAGATTAGCTAGCGAAACTCCGCAGACGTAATGGGTATCGATATCTAAACACGACAAAATAATAATAAAAACAATTTGATGTTTGTTTTGTGGTCAATGACCGCTTGTTGCTTTTTTTGTTTTATGTTGCCTGCGAAGTTAACAGAAAAAAAAAATGATATCAACTACCTGCGGTTGATGGCCCCAAAAAACTCATCAAATTAATTTATTTTTTGTAACGTCTGCGGAGTTTCGCTAGCTAATTTAATTTGACCCTGTTATAGTTATTAGCGTTCGTTTGTCTGTTGAACAACGGATTAGCTGGGATTCGCTGGTGTAATGTTGTCTTTATTATTTATAGGTTTACAGGTCGTCAGAAGCCCGAACGTCTGACAACCAGTCTTACCAACGGGTATCGTGTTACCCAGTAACTGGGTTGTGGAGGTCAGATAGGCAGTCGCTCCATGTAAAATACTGGTATTCAGATGCATCCGGTTAGACTGGAAGCCGACCCCAGCATAGTTAGGAAAAGGCTAGGCAGATGATGATGATGCAAAATAAAGAAGTGTTCTTGGGGAATCGAATTTTATTTTGCTAGTTTTTATCATTGCAATCACTTTATTTAAAGTACACTGCCGGGTGACCAAATAAACTATTATGATGGATGGCAGGACTACTTGGACAGATTCAATATCGACTGGTCAAAATCGAGAAAACCCGTGCAATTTGGAAAGAGCGATAGTTATCAAGTTACAAATGCTTGTAATGTGGTCATTATTTAGACAAACTTCTTTGAGCAAAGTCGACCATAACGCGCTACTTGAATAAGAGCCAGCAAAAATATGAAATTTAATTGCTGGTGAGTTTTAGCCACCACCAATTTCCTTTGATAAGTCATTACTGTCGAGTTTTGTATCAAAAACTGTCAGGTGCAAAAAGATTTTATTCAGAATTTAGGCGTATAGGTACAGGCAGTACAATATACATTGCCTAATAATAAAAAAAAAACAAAAACGCGGGGAAGATACAAAATCGCGGCGCGGTGAAAAACTTTGAACAATTTTACTTTGAATAAATTCTTACTAAACTCTCGCATTGTTTGAGTAAAGCACTATGCAAGCCTTGATCTGGAATGACGGCGTTGCTGGCCACGCTATGGAGGCTTCGAACTCAGCTTATCTACGCTCTCGGCCTTCAAACTTGGTCATCACTGCAGCCCTTGCTGTCCGCTTGTCGATCAAGGGCTGCAATGCTGACCGCGCTGTGTTGACCTGGAGCTCCGCTTTCTGCCATCATTAGCGCTGCCAGCAACGCAGTCATTACAGACCGCGGCAGTAATGTACTATAAACAGTCACGTGACTTCAACATCCAATACATCACATGATCCACACATAAGAATAACACTATTGACAATTTAATTGATTCACATTTACCTACAGACCTACATAATTATTATAGTATCCACACAATACAGAACACTCACACCGACAAACACACATACTCGTAACAGACACACACGTGTAAGCGCTATAATTTTCCCGAGAGCGAGAGTCCATACACACAGACATAAACACAGGTTAGATCATATGTTTAGACTGGACGCGTCTAATTCACCTCGAATACATGATCGTCAATGTACTGAGGATTGTGTATCGAGTTAAATAATGTGTTAATGTGGTACATTTTTTCGTAATAACTGGGTCGTCTATTGGTGTCGAATCAATCATTTATTTATTTATTTTATTATTTATGTACACACGAGAGATACGACATAATTATAATATTAGCATCACCATCAAATCACAAAGCAATCATCGTCCAGGAAAGTCGCATTTTCAAGATAATGGGTGGCACCAAGGTTTCTTTCGATCTATTCGTTGGATGACTAGCTCTATATGTAGAATTACATCAAATTTCTAATGGACAGTCGACAGGAAACGATTAAAGGAATATACGACAACGTGAAAACGGAAACCCCAAAACTTCACGCATAAAAAGCATCGAGCATTGTCCTTGACCTACCTACCTACAATGCGGTTGAAGAGTCTATTTTAGGTGTGAGCTCATCAAAACCGAATCCAGACCACAGAATACAAATAACAAGAATATTTAAATCAGAAATAAGAAAGAATCAGTTACCTATTAGGAAAAACAAACAACACTACAGTAATAATAATAACAGGAATTCACCAAACACAGTGGTGCCATGAGGGAAGTGATTGAGGAAAGGTGTAACATAAATATGATGAAACGTATTGCGTTCTTCACTGTAGTGCGGAATTTACAAAGTAATCTTGGACTATTTCGAACAAAAAGTAGCTTTCCAAATGGAATTGGAGAGGAAATTCTTCATGTAACAAAGTAATCAGAAGTGGAATGCAACATAGTAGACGTTGAGAGAATGAACGAATGAATGAATGTAATATAAACAGATGGTAAAAAGTTCGCAATTTAATTCGAACGGTGCAAAGTGCACTTCAGGTGAATTAGTAAATTTTGGAGCATTGTACTAATAATTACATTGAACGCTGTACATGCACACGACTGGACCTAATCCGAAGAGTTATTTCATGAACTGACATCAATGCAACATTCAAAGAAAACATTCGCAATACACAAGAGTTTCCCCAGGACGTTGCCAATATATTTCACAAGCAAGCGTATATCCTATCATGCGCATGTTTGCTAATTAAATAACACAATTATACTAAAACTACACATATTAGAACTACCGGCGATAAGCGATTATTTACGTATGACTAACTGTTTCTATATTAATATTAGTAACTAAAACTAAAACATCAAATTGACTCACGCCAGCATCCGTGTGCTAAAATCAAATTATTGTTTAGTGAAGAAACATTTTCAGAAACTTTGTTGGAACTCACAAACAATCATATTTGTTATGAAACACTTGAAGCACTAAAATTCAAATGCACTTTGTATTTTCATCAAAACAGGAATGGAATTGAACTGTCAATATTTTCATTGCAACTGAATACAGAAACATATTGATCTTCAAATGTATTTCAAAGTAAGAAACTATAGGACACTGAACAAAGATGTTTAACACAGAAACTTTTGCTAACATACACAAAAATTCAAACACACTTGGCACTTTCGCCAAAACACCATCAAAATTGGTTAGTTAATTCGGGGATTTCATTACAAATGACGGACATACTAACGTTTTAATGTCTCGAATCGAAATGAAGTAAGCATTAAGGATAGTGTTGTTTACTATGAGTCAGGGTGACACCGATGGCAGCATCACTACGAATCGTTGTTTGTACTGCGCGTAGGCACCTATGTCTGACAGCTAGGATTGGTAGCTTACTATTGGTTATTTATTAATACTGTATGGCATTGGTCACGTTATTAATGTGTGTGTGACAGCTGTTTTCCCTTATAGAGTCAGGAGTTCTACATGGCGAGGTTTGTGGATAGTTAGTATTTAATTGCAATTCTTATAATAATTTCCGACCACGTGTTTTCGGAACGGACTTATCACGGAATTATCTTAGCGGAAGCTCTTGATTACTCGGTGCGATTTAAAGATGGCGAGTAATGTCTTCTATAAAGATTTATGTCTCTACAAGCCGTGCGCTCGCTTTCCCATCTGCAATGATGACCCTTCAAAAAAACTTTCAATGCCTATTTTATCTCTTTAAAATTGTAAATTTCCCGAAAGCCGTCCTTAGTCCACACTTTCGGTATATAAGGAAGTTTTGTGCAAAATTTCAAGCTTCTAGACCAGAGGTATAGGATGTACGTTGTCTGTTAGTGAATCAATTAAAGATTTTTATTAAGTAGATACCGTAGTAAAGTATACAGACATAAACTGTTTATTACTTCTTCCACATGCAAGCTCCCAGTTTTCTGTGACTTTTGAAAGACACCAATACTACAATACTCTAATCTGTTATGTTAACATATCTTACACCATCACCTTTCCTAAGAAACCCCTGTTTGCAGAACAGGTGTACTCCAGATAACGCCTCAACAACATCTGACCTTTCATTCCCACCTAAGCCTCTGGTCATATCGTCAACTCTTTCTCTCATATGCACCGTTGCTGCAGGGGCTTTGCCCTCGGCGCGTGCGATACAGTTCCGTGCCTAGCGGTGTTAGAACGTCTGCTTATAATGTTTGTGTATTAAAACGATCAATATTCTTTTTGGGAGTAATGACATTTATATTGAATACTTGTAGAGAATACTGCAACATTTTTTCATGTAATTTACTTATTAGGTACTATCAAATAGAATATCTTGTATGACTTTCCATACCTTTGTCTAGCTGTTGATTGATAACAGTGTTTCTTAGCTGATGCAAGTGTTACATTAAGATAATTGTCAGTCTTTAGTTACGCCATGTTATATCATTCATTCAAGGTTGATGGCCATCTAATTTCATACTAGTACGGAAGAAATACTCCAGCGCATCAGATCTATACTGTAAGCAAAAGCGTCAAAGGACAATGCATCTTTACATAATTATGTACATTTATAAGTAAAACATGGAAAAAAAAACGAAGTCATCTGACAGTAGGTCTACTAGCACGAATATCTTGATGTAGGTAACTCTACCTATTGTATCATCATCTGTCTAGCCAGTTCCCAACTATATTGTAGTCGGTTTCCAGTCTAACCGGATGCAGCTGAATACCAGTATTTTACAAGAAGCGACTACCTATCTAACCTCCACAACTCAGCTACTAGGTATGGGTAACACGATATCCCTTGGAACTTAAACAAATATAAACAAAATAAAATCTTTCACAATGCATTTCCTATCCTCAACCACTTCGCAGAAAGCCTAGATATTTCCACACGCCATTTTCCCAAGACAGAAAGTAGGTATAAATATAGGCTGTTCTATAATTAGCCACAAGGCTATGTCTGGAGGAAAACCGGCGCGGAAACGAGCCGCCATGTCTATAGACCGCTGAATGACAATGCGACGCCATTGTTGATGTGTACGCCCAGGTTATAGAGACACGACTTTGTTGAAGATTTGTATGACCCTCCATACAAATCTTCAACAAAGTCGTGTCTCTGTGAGGTAATTAGTGGAAGGAGGAACACGGAAAAGTGTTATGTTAATAAGGGAGGGACTGCGGAAGACCAGAGGTAGAGCATAAAGTGGGTATAAAACAATTCATTGCATTACATAACAGGATGTTATAAAAAAAATCGTCAGAAGAGGTGGCGTCTTTGTTCTAAACAATACTTCATTTGGTCACTCACCTTCTCACTCGTCTTGTTTCAAACCGTTGTATCAGTTTTTTTTTCTGATGTCTTTATTATTTACTGAAGAGAGAAAGCTTCAATCCTAAACTAGAGCGTGTCAGTTCGTGCCATCAAGTTTTTCGTCGTCAACACCATTTGTAATAAACGAATCTGAAAGCCTTTTTGCATAAATAACTTCCCAACATAAGTTCAGCTGTATGTAACAATTAAGTGCATCTAGCATGCATTGTGTAACAATGACATCTTTTCATACTTTTTTTACCATAGACAATGGGAAACAGTCCTCCATTCTTTTAAAATTAGATTCATCTGCATTGGCAACATCACGCGAGGTTTATACTCAAATTAAAATGTTAATTAACTTGCTTCTAGACTGTTCCTGACGGGGATTATATAATTGTGTCAATTGCCACACGGTATGAAGAGTTACTTACGTTCGTAAGATGTATCAGCCCACTTATATCGTGAGTTATAGTGATGGTTGCTTTGAATGCAATCTGTGAATGCATCTTTGAATTATTTAAAATCATTGACTTATTTCGTTGTTGGATGATTTGATAAATAAATGGAGTCTACAATATTCTTAATTGGCTCAAGGATAATTTTAGTCAAATAACCAGAGGAAGATATCTAAATATATACAGACCTCACTTTAAAAATTTCAATTAAGACACTTTATTTAAAAGACACTCCTTCAATCTGTCCTGATTTCAACGAGTGAACTGAACTTATGACCTCTCTTCGGACCAACCTTTCCAATCCCAATTGGGCCAAAAAAACACCAAACAGACAAACAGCATAAAAATCCTATTAATATTAATTCTGAAAATATGTCAACATTATACGGGTCACAAGTCCCGTATAATGTGACCATATGACCAGTCAGTCACTTGAAGTAAGTGAACGACCTAAGTATGGAACAGAGGCCCTGATTAAAAACTAGAGTAACCCAATATTTTCGAGAAAATTCGACACACATTAAAATAGGTTAACTGCAGTTATTCGTTTTTTTCGTGTTTGATCTCGGCAACTTATTGGGCTGTCAAATAACATCTGGGTCGATGGAATGTTTTGATCTGAGGAGTTGAGTCGAAATGTGTTAAAATTTTATTGAAATGTAAGCCATGCAATTTGTATGTTTTAGATATCATCGAGTTGTAAGATAGAGGAGAACTTTGGGGCAAAAGGATGCATGAATTACCTATACAGATTTTGAAGAAATTGGAGGTTTAAATAATTTGGAATAATTCTACGCCACCAGGTTTTTTCTTAGCAAGGCCATAATAATTATAATTGCAAAAATGCTGTTACCTTTTCACGCCTTAAAGGCTGAATGGACAGACTAAGACCTGGGTCATGATTTTGTACTTTTTATGCCGGTAGTACGTTCCCGTGGGTATCTTACCTCTACGCGGGCGAAGTATCAAATAATATGTGAGCCTAAGATAACTTTCGGTCTACAGTTAATTAAAATACCCTAGTTACTTCTAAAACGAAATTAACCTCGTTCCCATAATCATAAATCACACCTACATTGATGTACAAAGAAATTAGACACAAATCAATCACACACTATACCTATTTACCACAGACTTCAAACGTTCTTGTTTACAATATTTATTAATATTTCTGAGATTCTTTTACGTAATGTTGACAACATAAATACTTCTTGATCAGTTCTGGCATAATCATGGGTTTTGATGTATTCGTTCGGAATTTATTGTTTCGGATTAATAATTGGGGGTGTTGGGGTATTTGAATATCAGTGTTCTGCTGAACTAAATTATTGCAGTTCTACAAACGGATCCAAAATAGAAGAATACTTTGGACGTACGGATTGTTTTCTTTTTGTTATAATTCAAATGTGTATTCCATTTCTAAGCTTTAATGATTTCGATAATTGAAATCTTATTTATCGATCTGCTTCGTGTTACGCTCTGCATACTTCACAAAAAATACAGGGTGTATTATTTCAAAATATGTGAATGCATTTAGAAATTATTTAAAAAGTTAAGTCTAAGAATGTTTTCCTGTGTAGTTAAGGTACCTGCCCTTCTGTACCGTCTCAAAAATCCATCCCGTATCATTTACTACGACGACGCCGACGCTTTCGTTCAAGCAACATAACAAAATGATTAGCACAGACTCTCAACTCAATTGACTTTTGACTACCTCGCTAGCCTAGTGATCGTAGGCCCTACTGCTGAGCATGAGGTCCAGGGTTCGATTCCCGGCGCGGGCAAAGTGGGTTTTCCATCTAGAACTTCTCAGTAGCAGCCCGGATTCTGGATTTATGCCCGGTAGATGGCAATAGCCTCGCCCCCTCTTACATGCGGCTTAAACATAACTGGCGAAATGTGGGTGTACTATAGGTACACCTCTGCTTAACCCTTTGGGGAATACAGACAAAATGTTATGTTACGTTTCAACTCATTGAATGATAAGCAACTCATTCACAGGTCCTCCATTCATTATGATAAGCTGTCCTTACCGTCCGTAGTTTGCATAAAAACTGGTTAATTATCAAAACAAACAGTTAAGTATAATGATGCTAATCGAAAGCGCATGACAGTTACGTACTTACTACATATAATAACTTGTTTGTATACTGTTTTCAGGTAAAGAACCATAAGACGTTCGATTCGCTTCGTAGTTTCTATTTTAATACGTGAAACATTTATAATGAGTTTTCAGATAGGTTAGATCGACATCTGAAAACTTTTAAATTGAGTGGAAGTAGACAAAGAACAAGTTTAGTACCCAATTTGGAAGAAAACTAAAACGGTTTTTTTTTTAATTTCTCCAAAAACCAGAAATGAATCCGATCTTTTGACATACTCGTACTAACGCTAAAGAGTAGACATTTCACAATTACAACAACTCGTAATCAAAACCATTATTTACCGAACAGTTCTGAATCGAACGGCAGCCATCAATGATTGGACATGACTGATGTGCAAATTGATGTAATTAAACCGGCTTCGGAATCCTCCGCTTGATTTATTCATTAAATGGATATAATCAGCTGCGATCGTTCATTATTTACATACTAATCTGGTGAAAGAAATTCATTGTAATGCATTAATGACATCAAAGTAATTAATTCGCGTCTTGTCAATGGAATGCTGTCTTTAAAGCCGCGTGATCAATTTATCTTGAAGTCACATTTACTAATGAATCGAAGAAAGGAATCCATTTTCTTAGTGAAAGGAAACGCTTTTCATGATCTTATGCAGTCTACAGGAGCAGTCGTGGACCAGTGATAACAGCCGCGACTTACAAGTTGTAGGTCGTAGGTTCGAACTTAGGCAGGCACTTTGTGTAAATTATTTCATCACCACTGCTCTTAAAACACTGAAGGAAAACATCGTGAGGAAACCGAAATGTCCTAGAACCAAAAATTCTAAGTCACATCAACCAGCCCGCAATGGGCCCGCGTGGTGGATTACAGCCCACTCCCTCTCATAGAGAGGAGGCCTGTGTCCCAGCAATGAGAACATTATAGGCTGATTATGCATGCATTCTACAGACATCGGAGAAATCAGTCACAAAAAGAGCTGCACGATAACTGACAAATGCGTGCACTGACTGGATAGGTTCACTCAAATATGTGTCGTTCTTTCGTCAAAAGACCATGTCACACACCAATCTACATGGTTCTCAAATGATCTGACCAAGATTATATCCGTGTTTTATATACACATTGACATTGATTAATTTTATATATACAATGACATGAATATTTACTTTGTTAAGTATTATATTGTTTTAAGTATTGTAAATGTGAAGACAATGTGGGTTATTGTTCATTTTATTTTTTTCTCAGTTTTTATCATAGTCTGGCAGTTTGAGTAATTTTATGCGCCCTACCCAAATGTGCTTTCTTTGGTATTGTTCGTTGAATCGTTGAGCTCCTTAAGTTCTTAGTTGCACGACTACTGACAAATGCGTGCACTGACTGGACAGGTCCCCTCAATCTGTGTGGTTCTTTCGTCAAAAGATTATTTCAGGCACCAATCTACATGGTATTCACATGATCTGACCAAGATTATGTCTGGCCTTTAAAAGAGACTGTGACCTCTGGGTTGTTTTCGGCCTTTCTTCTCAGAGTAGTCGGATACGAAACGCCGACCTCATCTAGTTTTTTTAAATATGATTGACGTGTAAAAGTGTTTGTACAAACCTACTTACAGAAATAAATCATTTATTATTTGATATTCCGTAGTACTGACTTTTTTGTCATTCCACCGCAACAAGCCAGAATTTAAACTCATAATTCTTTTGCCCTAATCCCAACTTTATTTAAGGTCTGTGCAGCACGTCTTCGTCTTCCATAATTCGATTATAAAGTATGTTTCTATACGGTTTGGCGAAAATTAAGGGTATGGTATAGACCATCAAACTGAACAACTTTCTCCCGGGGACCTACATAGTACCTAATCTCGAAAAAAATATCAATCACCCCAACCAAAACTTCAACTTAACCAAATGTATGGGACGACTGATAATTTTTCACGATTACGACGTTGGTCCCCCGGGAGCAAGTTGTTCAGGTTGATGGTCTATAGTATAGAGTAGACCACCACCATCGTCGATCTATTTTCGCCACACTATATCCCGACACATTGTATATAGCCATCCACATTCATACTCAAAACTTTCCTTACGACATTTCCCTGTGACGAATAGAAAAGGCTGAAGCCAGCCCCGGATTTCCGCCTAGGCATACCAGGCCCTCCTAGCCTAGGGGCCCAGCCAGCCTAGGGGCCTCACCCACCATGCTACCGCGACCAGGGCGTTTACTCCGAACATAAATCCGAATATCGGCCGAATGTTCGGTCGTTTCTTTACTACGGCTAACTATCGCTGAATAAGGCGAAAAAAAAAGACATTCCAAGAGATAAGCCAAAGTCAAAACTGTGACTTGAAGTCGGGTAAGGACTCCAAAGTCAAAAAAGGAAACTTTGGAAGTTATAAAACGACCGAAAATTCAGCCGATACTTCGGTTTAGCGCTTCGGAGTAGACCCCAGGTCGTATCTGGTGTAGCAAATGGTGCAGGCCCCGCGCTCATAATTATCATGGTACTACCCGTAGGTACAATGGAATATTATCTATCAAAGGTCAAAAGAAATGCAAAATATTTTCGACCTCGCTTCGCTCGGATCTGCATCTTAGGTACTCTTAATTCTTCAACTTTCTTGCATAAGTTGACATAGTATCTAATATTACTGAATGAATAGTCAAAATAAACCTTACCTATACGAGGTGCAATATTTTTCTCCGGGATGGGGTGCCCAAATGACAAGTGCCTAGGGGCCGGGGGTTTAGTAAATGCGGTCCTGGCTGAAGCTCGGGCATTGCGCATTGCATTGGCACGTTGGTCTTCATACACGCAACATTACAACATTACCCGAGTGAAGATGAGGCTTTCTTGCACTGGTGACAAACGCAATCACTAAGGATCCCCAGTGCTAGCCTGCGAAACTCAAATATTCTTACGTTTTCTGCATTTTGAACAAGAACAAATCTCATATGGAAAAAATCTAACTAAGAGAGATGTATTAATGATTCTAATGACGATAATTCTGTAAATACATATTTGATAAGGTCGCGAATCATATTTTGATCAAGATAGAACCTGACAATGACCTGTAAATTGCAAAAAACATAAGAAATTTTGAATTTTGCAGGCTAGCACTGCGGATCCACCTTAACGCCTGAACTTTTAGGGCGATCATCTATCCGCTAGTTGCACGTAAGTCCATTAAATTAAAATAAAAAATATATATAATATTAAATTTAATGGACTTACGTGCAACTAGCGGATAGATGATCGCCCTAAAAGTTCAGGCGTTAAGGTGGATCCGCAGTGCTAGCCTGCAAAATTCAAAATTTCGTATGTTTTTTGCAACTGGCGGCATGACGCTATTGAGAAGTAACGAGTCACAAACTCAAATCACCCATGTGTAGCCAGAATATCACAGAACTAGTATTTCAAATAAAATCTTCAATAAATAAGTCTAAAACCACGTGGCAAATTATTAATCGTGCAAAATATAACATACCAAAATCTAGTATTACTAAAATTATACATAATAATAGTACTCTATCAAATCCCAATGACATTGCTGAAGCATTTAACAATTATTTTATCGATAAAGTACAAGGGAAACTTGATGTGACTAGCAAACCAAAATGTAACAAAATTGATACAAATAATAAAACAATGTTCATGGCCCCTAGTACACCACGAGATATAGAGAGAATCATCATTTCATTAAATAATTCAAATAGTGTAGGATATGATGGTATTGCTACAAAAATACTAAAACATGTGTCTATGGAAATAAGCGGTCATTTAAGTTACATTATTAACCTAAGTATTGGCGCAGGTTTATACCCTGATGCGTTAAAAATATCAATTCTTAAGCCACTTTTCAAAAGAGAAAATAGGGAACTAATGGAATATTACCGACCAATTTCATTAATTCCAGTTATTTCTAAAATTTTTGAAAAGTATATTTATAAGGAACTTTACAAATTCATAGATAAACATGAAATTCTGTGTGAGGAACAGAAAGGTTTTCGGATACACAGGACTATTAATATGGCTATGTATGATTTTATGCATAATGTAATTAAAAATGTTGATCAACGGAATCCTGTTTGTGGTATATTTTGCGACATGACACAGGCATTCGACTATGTACAATCGGCCAAAGTTCCGCATGCTCACCTTAAAGGCGATAATCGCATAGCACGACTCACGACTCGATCGCACAATGCACGAGTTTTGACCAATAGGATGCACAAAGCGTATTTTAGTGGTGTTCGTATTAGTATAATCATGTATAGAATGTGTGACACTCACACTAGGAGCGTACTATGCTCACTTGTTTCTGCTAAGAGACGAGTTTTTAATGGGCACGGCCAGCGCGGCGCGGCGGCGGCGTGAGCTCTTTGTTATTGAATTGAATTGTTATTTTATTATTGACAAGAATTAATTTTAGTACTCATATCTTCTGTTTGTTTGGTTTAGAAAATGTATTATTGATATTGCAGTATTTACAAAAATAATTTGTAATAACTAATAAACTACAATTTATATGTATTAATCCACTTTAATATTTTCCTCTCTCTATCGGGTCTATAGATATAGGTTATTTATGAACACTTTCACTGCCTCTCCAATTTTCACCATATCCTATGTGATGCCGCATGCCGCAGCAACCGCACCATATTCCCTTCACAATAAGATGAGACATTGAAACGAACCGTTTTATTACAGTCCGTTCCACCGATTTTGACTTCTATTCCGTAGGCTTATGGATGGCATTAAAGGCAAAAAAGTGGTTACAATACCAACTGTTTACTGCAGCTGCCATTTGTCATGCCACCAACACAATAGCATTCAAAATCGATTGAACGGACATTTATGGTTTGTTTACCTTTTATCTCACGGCTCCCTGAATACGTTAGGTATACGTTGACCGGCACTGCATGAAGGTATCAAATGTTTATATTGAAATTTTTTGTGTTTAATCGACTTTATTAAAAGTAAATAACTATCTAAATTTCTATGTGTTTGTTTATACTTGGGCAATTTGGGAATACTTGAAAATTACAGTAATATTTGAACCAATACTCTGCGCAGTTCATACAATGTTATCAGAGCTTTTTGTTTGTAGCTAACGCAAGGCCGCAAGCCGCACAACTCTTGCAACTGAAATAAAAATAAGTTCATTATCTAAGACCCATTGTTATTTAGTGGGAATGTCTGGAAATTCGGTTAAACAATAGAGGACGGCTTAATACAAGGGCCATACGTTTTTTTATTACCTTAGGATTATCTCAAATGTTTTGCAGTTGTTCCTTGTATTTGGTTTAATACTTTTAACAGTAGGTAATTGTAATATTACCTTTTATTCATTAAAATAATACAGGGTGAAATTGAATTCATGGGCATCCTTTTAAGGGGTCATTGTACTCATCATTATGAACAACTTCAACTATGAGACCATACCTGAAATCGCGAAAAAAAAATCAGCTGTTCCCTACATTTATGTTTGCATAACTCGACAAAATGTAGGGAACAGCAATTTTTTTTTCTCGATTTCATATTTGTTCCCATAGTCAAAGTTGTTCATAATGACGAGTACAATGACCCCTTAAGAGGATACCCATGAATTAAATTTCAGCCTGTATAACGAACAAGGTATCGTTGCAATTAAAATGCCCAGGCATGCCGTGCAGGATGAGCACTTTAAGACTGGATTATAATCAAACCAATACTTTACTCTTTTATAATTCATGCTCTAGTCAAAGTTTGACAATTCATGATTTTAAGCGAAATCAACGCTACAGGCGCGTTACCGGCATTGCATGTCAAGTTTTTTTTTGACAAATCTAACAATGATTCAGTTCCTACGCCACTTTAAAATTCAGAAGCTTATCAAGTAATTAAACTAAACTATAATTTGTGCCTTGGCAGCAGTGAGAGTGAAAGGATTGAAATAAAATGTTGGGTACTAGTGAAATATATATTTTTAGTTTGTGTTCATTTAACATTATGCAGGATTAAAGATTTATTTAGGTTGATATTTAAATCTTATCTGTATAATAAAAGATGTATAGTAAGTGCTTTTTGTATGAAACTATCGGCTGTAATCTTAGTGTGAAAAAATAAACGGTTAGTTAAAATCTACTTGAGAACAATTTTAAGGATTTGCTGTTGTAGAAAAAAAAACAATATAAGTAACTTAATTTATTTTTAATAGACTTTTTCAAAACATTAAAGATTCATCCAGAAATTAACATATTATAACAAAAAATTACACAGAAATTATCATCAAAATGCAAAATATTATAAGTGAAAAGATTCTTACTCATAATATCATTTATAAACTGTATTTATCTACACTTATATCGTAAAGTTCAAAATATGAAATCAACACAACAATGACAAACAGACAACACAACAACAACAGGCAAAAAGCCTGTCAGTAAATAAGATTAGGAGAATATTGCTCGTGCAGTTCTAATGAAATTGAAAAGTTTTAAGATTAGTACAATTTAAGAATCTTAATAATTTTTATAATTTGCAATAATTACATTACACTACAGACTAGGTTTATCAAGCAAATGAGATCAATTATTTATGAGGTGGACGGATATGATGACACTACTGAATATGTAAAATAACAAACTAACGAGATCGGGGCTTACGACAACATTGATTGTAAATAAAACAACAAATCCACCAATAAAGGCAACATGACACTAAATTGACATCAATAATTTTACAAGAAGACTTCAAAATCGTTGGCAATATTTTAAACTATGATTACGGTCTACAGTCTACCCTGTGACATTAATCAACGAAGTAATATAATACAAATTGGAATAATAAAAATAAACCTAATAAAAATAGCTATACAGGGTTATTTGCAAGCCGCCGGAGTCGCGGGTTGTTCGAAAGAGATACCATGGCCCTGGCACAGGCAACTGAAGGAACACGGGTGGGTTTTAGTCAGTAAAAGTTTGACACGACCTTCCGCTCCGCCCAGAGCGGGAGAAGTCATTTGATGATAAAACACTAATAAGCTCGTAGGACTATAATACTAACATCATAAATAACAACTTTTGTTGTATGACTTTTAATAATTCATAAAAAAATAATTTCATAATACAATTAAAAATATTTATTTTGATCGCTCTAAATTTGAACAACTCTACGCGGTACGAAAATATGTAAGTAGTTAAATAAACAAACAGTGCGTTGCGAATGCAGGGTCGCAGCGGTACTTACTACAAAATACAGATCTAAAAAGTGTTATTACAAATATTACAACAAAAACTTGAAAGTTTACTTTTGGTATTCTAAAAAGTCATAGATCAAAAGTGGTTGTACTAATATAGTCCTACCAGGTGTTAGAAAAATAACCCTGTATAATGTAATTATACAGTATGTTAATTAACGAAAGGCGTTCCCGTTAACCCGCAATAGCACAACTAGTACACTATAAATAAAAATTATAAGTATTGAAATACTTAAGGTGTGCATTTTGGTTGACTTCATGATAAATAAACTCTTAACTTTTCTATAACTAATTTAAGTAGTTATAACATTCATAACTATATTTTAAAATACAAGTTGTAAATGCAATAACTGAAAATCTCTTAAGGGGTCATTACTCATCATTATAAACAACTTTTACTATGAGAACCAAACCTGAAATCGCGATAAAAAAGCAGCTGGTCCATACATTTTGACGAGTTACGCGAACATAAATGTAGGGAACAGCTGTTTTTTTTTCGCGATTTCAGGTTTGGTCCCGTAGTAAAAGTTGTTCATAATGATTAGTACAATGACCCCTTAAGAGGTTTTCAGATATTGCAATTTACACCTCGTATACCTATGAGTAAGAAAAATGGCATAGCGTAAATTCCAACATTGTATGAAACTGTCCCAAGCAAATTTGTGCTTTATCTCTACTATTTAAAAGTGTTTATCCCGTGCGGGCTGGCAACGTGGCATTTCTAAAGGTTTTTCGTGGTTAAATACCAACGATCTAGTGCTTGGCCGAAAAAATAGTAAGTACTTGCTATTTTATCGGCCAGCCAAGCACTAAATCGTTAGTATTTAAAACTATGTGTGCAATTTTTTTTAAGTTTTTTTGGTAAGTATTTACGAGCACTACTAACAAAAATTTACATTATTGTCAATTACTTTCCATCTGCAGTATTATGATAAAATAAATGTTAAAAATAATTATAAAAAACAATTATCTTGTGCTTGGGCGAAAAAAAATTGTAGTTTGAAATATAATGATCAAGCCTCTAGAAATGCGACGAATGCGCTCTGGTTTTTCTAATTTAAATGCGGCAACGACGCTGTGAGATAAGGCACCATTGTTTAGGTTGTTTTGGTTTAGGATTTATTATCGGGTCATAAAAGGCTCCAACAACGTCTTTGAAAGCAAAAATAAATAAAAAGAACAATCTTATTTGAATGCATTACTATAAGTAGGTAATATCTTATGAGACTTTTAAAAAGAATCCATCTGAAAGTTATAATAATTTTATTATTTTTATATATAAATCTGCCTAGCCTTTTCCCAACTATGTTGGGGTCGGCTTCCAGTCTAACCGGATGCAGCTGAATACCAATATTTTTCATGGAATTTGTTTTTAAATTGCAATATAAGGAAAAATGCAAACTATGAAATAATAATATTACTATCACTTTATTTATTTCTATATCTCTCCCTCTATCTGAATACAAAAACATAACTTACTTGCATGTTCAACTCCACTGCTATTTGGGATATATTTAACCCTTGTCTATGCAAAACAATAATTTGATTCCTTTCTTCCTGAATCAGGTTTCGGGTCGTCATGGTTGCACCACGTTAGTCACAGCCCACACACAATACACACACAGTCCAGGATACAAGCTAGGGTCAAGAAGAGGCTTTCGATCACAGTCCGGTATACAAGCAGAGGTCACAGTTAGGCAGGCAATCAGTCCGATAGAAATAAACAGGTCGTAAAATGAAATGGCAATAGGAATTTAAGGGAAGCGTCAACAATTAGCGAGAGCAAATTGGCACTGCCGCGCTCTAGCTAATGTTTGTTATTTTATGTTACTCGCTCATTACTCACACAAATGCATATTGTCTCTAATTGGGGGAAACTAGGAAGGGGTGTGGTTTTTCACTAGCTGCGCTCTCGCAGGAATATTTTCTTAAGTGAGCATGCTTAACTTGGGCCGATAGTACATCATGCTACTCTTTAAAAAAAACTCGCAGCCTACGGGATTAGGGGCATTGTCCTTAATTTGCTTAATTCGTACCTACAAGATAGAAAACAAATGACTGAAGTCAATAAAATGAATATAGTAAGTAAACGTGAAGAGATATCTCCCTCTTCAGAGCGTAAAGTATTATTTGGGGTACCGCAGGGGAGTGTTGTAGGTCCCTTTGCATTTATTTTATATATAAATGACCTACCGAAATCTATTGAATGGCCTATTACACTATTTGCGGATGATAACACGATCACAATAGCTTGTAAAAATATAGATACATATGAGAGTGAAATTAGTAATAGTTTAAAACAGATGGTAGACTGGCTAGATGCAAATAATTTAAAAATAAATTTGTGTAAAACCAAAGTTATCCATTTTAGACAACAGACCTCTAGTATTAACTTAAATATACAATAATGATGATACCATAGATGAAGTTGAAACGACAAAATTCCTGGGTCTCGAAATAGATAAAAAAACTAAACTGGAAATCACACGTTGAAACTTTATGCAAGAAAATAAGTAAGTCTGCATACGCTCTTCGTTCATTATCACCTATATTGAACACGGATGCTCTTCTGACTGCTTATTATGGGATAACAGAATCACATTTACGGTATGGGATCATATTTTGGGGAAACTCTACTGAAAGAGAGACCGCTTTCAAGGCACAAAAAAAATGCATTCGAGCAATGTTTAAACTTAAAACCCACTGACAGTAGTGAACCGTACTGTAGAAATTACAAAATATTAACATTACCTTGTTTGTACATATTCGAAGTAGCTGTGTTTGTAAAGACAAATCCGAGTCGATTTAGACGACTATCAGATGTAGTACCGCGCAATAGACGTGATAATAGTGTACTATGTCTGGAGCCAGCCAAGACAGCACTTATGCGCAAAAGTGTCTACTGCATGGCGCCAGTCATTTATAACCAATTGCCGAAGACATGGAAAGAGCTTCCGCTATAATTATTCAAAAAGAGACTCCGAAGCTGGCGAAATCATATTACAATATTAAGGAGTTCCTAACTGAGAAAGAGTTCTTAAGCTAGTGCATAATCATGATGTATAATTAATTTAATTTGAACAATGTTATTTAATTTAATTTTAATTTAACTGTATTTTTTAATTTTAATTTATTTATTCATTGTAATGTATTTTTTTTGATGTTAAATAAGTTGATGTTAAATCTTTTGTTGATACTCGTATAAGTTGATGTTAAATCTTTTGCATGCCTACGTGGTAAAATATGGTTGTACTATTAAATGTTCTTCTGTCATCATTGTATATCTGAAAGATAAAGATAATTTTATTTTGCAAATATGGGTAATATTTGCAAAATAAAATTATCTTTATCTTTCAATGTTGGTCAGTACCCGACGCAACCCATCACAAAATAGATCATAACGCGTTAGTAAGTCGCGTTTACAGTAGCTTCGTGGACGGTGGGCCTTACACACAGAAAGGCCACACACAAAATCTATAAACTGGCAATAAAACCAGGAGCCAACGATATATTTTAAACGTTTGTTTGTCGGCTCCAACGTCGGAAATAAAACGGGCGAGGCCGCGAGCCACACTAGTTTATTGCATACTTCGGCTCGGAACTAAATCTATTTTATGATGTGGTCTTTGATCGTAGATTACAGGTGCAAAGGTTGAAAAAAAAAACTCGAAAATCCGATGGTTTTATATTGGATACGATTGAGCAACCTAGATTAATCAGGAGGTAGACTCTCGTCTAACATAATCAGCCTAAATAATGTTCCTGCTGCGACACAGGCCTCCTCTCTGTAGTGGGAGTGGGTCGTAATCCACCACGCGGGCCCAGTTCGGTTTAGTGGATGTCACATGTCTTCGATTTTTATCTAGGACATGCCGGTTTCCTCACGATGTTTTCCTTCACCGTTTTGAGAGCAGTGGTGATGAAATAATTTACACAAAGTAAAGCGCCTGTCAGGGTTCGAACCCACGACCTACAACTCGTAAGTCGCGGCAGTTACCACTGGGCCTCCACTGCTCTCTGGTCTGAGTGGTCGGGACTGCTCTAAGAATATAAGTATTTAAATATACTCTTTGATATACAATGGCCTCTGTAGCCTCATGAAACAAGAGACTTCAGGGGCTAGGGTGAATCTTTGGGTTCATTCGAGCAATCGAGTCTGGTACAACCACGCTGGGGTCGGTGCATTTCATCCATTCATTCATTGAATATAAGAATTTAAGATAATCTATCATGTTTTGGAACAACAAACTTAATGTCAAACAATAATAATTAATGGCAACAACAATTATTTACGACTTTTTTATTACAAACGGTCACTCAAAACTAACTTAAAATAAGTACATAACGCTAAATTAGATGGAGTAAGTGGAAATGGAATGTAAATTATTTGAGATTATGGATTGGAAATAAATATAATAATAATAATGCTTTATTATCAGGCAACTAAGGCCCATAGATAAAATACACACATATTTCTTACAAAATAATAAACTAATACAATATTTAAAAAAATCTAAGTAAAAACAAAAAAAAAAAAACCACCATGGTTATGGTAGTAAATATGCGAATTTCTTTTGTAGAGAAGGCGCTCTCTGTTACTGAAAGGACATTTTCAGGATCTACATAATATTATTGTAGCCTGCATTCCTGCAATATGATATTACGGGGTTCCCCCGTCCAATTCAAATCGCACATTACTTATACCTAGAGGTATTTGTTATAAACCATTCCGAAGTATTTTAATGCCCGTACGCAAAATACGCGCTTGGAGTCCAAGCGCGTATGAGGGGTGAGGATGAGGGGTACAGAACTACAGACCAGGAAACTGAACAACTTTCTCCATGGTAGTACCAACAGCGCAATTGCGAAAAAATAATCAGCCGCCCCATACATTTGGGTCGGGTAGGTATTGAAGTTTTGTATGGGACAACTAATAATTTTTCCCGCGGAGAAAGTTGTTCAGTTTGATGGTCTGTACCATACCATTAAATTTGACCACACTTTTTTGATACATGCTGGATAGTTAATTCATTTTTCCCAGCAGTTACGGTTCAACAACATACCCTAGCACGTTTCCCAACAATATAACTATTAATTAACAAGTCAAACACACAATACCTAACAGTGGCGAGGCGAGAATTTTCGTAACAGGTAAGTCGGTGCATAATATTTAATAGTGTTTGAAAAAACCTTAGGGACGAAGACGTCCTAACTGAATTACATTGTTATTATATTATTAAAATCTCAACTTTGAAAAGTTATATCTAACGCCGCTGCCATCCTAATTAAAACTTTTGTACTTCACGTTCTATTCATATCAACGGTAACGCCCATGTGCGGCTTATTTTGGCGCTATTGTGTTATGTAAACTGCGTTCTCGATTTAATATAAACGACATGTGTTTTTGTTATGTTTATTATCTTATGATGTATTAGATACCTGTAATGGCAATGTCTGTACTAAATAATTTAGTAATAGTAGACTCGAGTATAGTGGTTGTTCCGAAGGGAACCCGGTAGGAATGGAGTTGTAAGAAGCCCTCGCCTCTAATACCTAACAACATTTCATGCACATTTCACCAGCACCTTACAAGCACATAAATCACATAAACAATCCGTTACCCAACTATTATAAAATATGAGCTAAGTTTGGTGCGCTTGCGCCTATCCGTAACAAACAGGAAAGATGCCAAGTAACTATGTACTAGTAACTAATTACTTGCATAATCGCGAAGTTGGGTGAGGTAAATAAAAGTAGGTTATGTTTCAGGAATTCAGTTGAGATAATGATGTTTGTGTTGTTTCAGGACAGACGAGCTTAGCTTTGTGTGCTGTTGAGCGGACTACATATAATTAGCAGGAAGATCGATGTAATTATGTCTGAAACAGTTAGCTTTACTTAATAGGCACTTGACTGAACCTCAAACTATTTAAGATCCCTGATAACTATGCTATTCTGGTCTACTATTCTGGTTACAGTATTGAGTATATAAATATTTTGGTTACCGCGATAAGTACTTACAACTAACTTGCAAATCGGTTAGTTCGAAATAATTGTCAGCAATAAACTCTACAGTCTACAATACAATACAGCATTCTTCACTCTATATTTACGCCCCAAATTCATATTGTATCTCAATCCCAATTTTTATCCCACTCTTTTGACTGCTTTTTGTGATTCTTTCTCTCGAAGATTAAAGATGGCAAACTCATTCCATTGGTTGGTTATTGGCAATCCTCACTAAAAATATGGAGTGACATGTCAATCCAGACGTCGAAAAGTGATCTATGAGCTGGGATATTTTAGTGCGTGGCCAAAATCGGAACTAACGCCGCCATATTGTTTTTACAATACATTTCACAAAATAAATGCACAAAATGTTTACCAACACCGCCACCCTGTCAACGTCATTCGAGCGCCAAAAGATCCTTGCAGCAGCGTAGAATTAATTATTATAGAGAGATTAATTATTAGCGTTAGAGAATAATATTCATACATTTTTAATTTCAACCCAATAAACACAGGCACCAACAACCGGTGACGTCACCAGCTCCCTGTGTTAGTTTCAGGGCCGCCCAAGGTCTTGTGGTCCAACGATTAGTGTCAAGGATGTAACGACTGACAAATAACATTGTCATTTGCATTAAACTCGTCTATCTAAAGTTACTCCTATATTGGTAGTTAGGGTTACATCATCATGGTTCGTGTCCTGAATTTATCGAAGGTACCGGATGTTAGTTTAATTTAAAGAATATTTGATATGATATTAGCCACCCACAGGAAGAAATAGGGACTACGGGACTTACTAGAGAATGGGCAGCAGTGTTCTCTATGCATTTTAACACTATACTGCGATCGCCAACCCGCCTGCCAAGCGACACAATTCTGGCAACCCATTTTGGGGGAGGCCTATATCCAGCAGTGGATGTCTTTCGGCTGTAATGATGATATTAGCCATTTTTTACCACTGCAAGGCAAAGCTTGCTCAAGACGGGTTGGCGTTTTTAGACTTATATTAAGTATAAGTTCAGGTTTTCTCAGGATGTTTCCTAACCAAGATAAGCTTAGAAAATACATAATTATGAACTGAAAAAGTCTCATTGGTTAACCACTGGCACATCACGAGAATATTTTAGGAGGCATTTGTGACTCTATTGTACAACATGGGGTTTAAACATCAAAAATGTATGCTTAGACAGTCGCTAATCATTACTTAACTTTATGCAACGGTTATAAATAAAGGGGCATGTCTTTAATCCTTGTGTATTTTTTTCTAAGTATACAAATATTTTATTTATTTTATTTACTTAAAAAACTATCTGTAGTTTACACGACACGGAGTTCTATAGTCTCAAAACAAAATGGTTTAGGCAAAGATCAATAACTATTAGTTACTACCTACTACGTAACTTATTTATCATTTTAAAACAATCAAAATTGAGAAGAGGAAAATGCGAAGCTTTATTATACTGCAACCTATACAAAGAATTTAAGGAAACGTGCGCATATTTATACAGTATTAATTAAAATATAACGGTTATTTTTATCTACATTGGGTTCAAAATAATACTACTTATGACATATTTTTAGTAAGAAAATATATATTTTGCGATATGCGCAAGTGACCTTACGATAAACTTAAAATCCTTGATCACCTTATCAAATTGGCTTATTCCAGTATCAGGGTAACATAACCCTCGAATTTAACAAAAACATATTTAAACTTTACAACTACTTACATAATTTAGATTAACCATACCTACTAATTTTATAAAGAGGTATAATTTGTGAGTCTATTTGTGGGGTAAATCTTAGGAACTACTGACCGGATTCCGAATTTTTTTTCTTTAATCGGAAGCTGCAGTATTGCCGAGTGGCATAGGATATATTTTATGTTAAAACAAGAAATTTCACAGGGATGAAGTCGCGGGCAGAAGCTAATGTTTTGGAGTTCCGTACCCGAAGGGTGCCAATCGGAACCCTATTACTAAGCCTCCGCTGTCCGTCCGCCCATACGTCTGTCTGACAGCGGGCTGTATCTCTTGAACCGTAATAAGTTGACAATTGAAATTTTCACAGATTGTGTATTTCGGTTGCCGCTCTATCAATAAATGATAAAAATTAAATAAAGTTAAATATTCCCATACAAGAAACATGTTCTTTTTACTAAAGTAATAAAAAAAATGTAGTGATAAATATTGTGCGGTGGTACAGAACCCTTCGTGTGCGAGTCGGGGTCGCACTTGGCCTGATCAAATTGGCTAAGTCCAGTACCAGGCTAACATACCCCTCTAAAAATACAAAAAAAAAACATCTTTAACTTTATAACTAGCTTGCTTACACTATCAGCTTGATCTTCGCCTGTCAGTACAAAGAGATGACTAGATTATCATAAATTAAGTAGATGCTATCTATTCTCGGCCGCGACTATGCAACATGAATTACGATGGTCGGGAATTGAATCTCGGAATGTACAGCCAATTAACGTTCTAGGAACCTTTCAGTCAATTAATTGAAAAAAGTTGAGGAAAATTAAATACAGACGTGAACGTAAGACAAAGTCGGGTGTTTGTGACAGGTTAGAACATTATATATATTTGGTACTTATTTTTATTCATAATTATAATATGAATAAAAATACCCAATATTTCAATACAAAACTACTTAAAAATTATTTCACGCTGTTCCTATACAACATTATTTTTAGTTAATGCAAAACCTGAATACAGTTTGTTCAGAATAATAAACTGAATCAATTTCAATATTTTTTACACCATGTTATATTTTGTCCCAAAAATATTTAAGTGTGGTGGAAAATGTTATCACCATTTAATTACTTACAATACAATCGCCGTAAGGTTAGGTACCTACTGCCAAATTATTATCAATGAGCTCAAGACGACCCTGGAGGCGCGGGGGCGCCGTTAGCATGTTTTTGTACGGACTTTGTGATTTTTCATGATACAGTTTTGAGATTTTGTACATAGGTTCTTTACATAAAAATACTAGACTCATGTTTCGGGTTTCGCATATACTAAAACTAATATTGTATAAAGGAACAGCGTGAAATAATTTGTAAGTAGGTAGATATGAGGAACACTATTGAAGTATTGAGATACGGATATTAGTGTTCCTCTCGTTGTGAATAACATAAAACAGTCATATTATGCTAGTTTAGTACAGTCAGCTACAAAGAGAAGTAAACAGGGTCAAATTAAATTAGCTAGCGAAACTCTGTCGATATCTAAACGAAATATTAATTAATTTTATGAGTTTTTTTTGGGGTCATTAACAGCCGGTTGTGTAGTCACGTGAAATATCAGTTTTAAAAAAACTGTTTTTTTTTGTGTAAACTTCATAGATTTGATCGGTATCGATAACTAAACACTATAAAATAAAAAATAAAATTGTTTTTTTTTTTCAACTTATACTTCCAGTAACAACACTGCATGCGGTCGTTGCCGACAAAAAACAAAACCATCTATTATATTATAATAAATATTCATTTATTTTTCGTGTTTAGATATTGAGATACCAATCAAGTCTGGAGTATCGCTAGCTAATTTAATTTGACCCTAAATTCACCATAAATTCGATTCTTGTCGAGGCATCGACAAGAATTTATTCATCTTTGTTCTATAATATTATCTTATCTTATTAAAATTATATGTTTTATGTTTTCTAGTTACGTATAACTAGAAAACATAATACATATAATTTTAATAATTTAATTGTAGCTACACATTGATACAGTATTATTGAACACAAATTGTAGACAATAAATTAATTCTTGTCGATGTATGCATCTTTTGAGGCATACTGTAGAAATTTTACAGTCATAAAGAACTAAGTAATTACATACAAGTACTAAATCAATTACTTTGTTGAATGACATGCCTTCGTTGATAGACTGAGTTAATCAATTGATTTGTAAGAAAAATAACAGCATCTTATAGTAACTTGCGAAGTTACATAAACAACGGAAACAATTCAGTCTCTGAAAGCAAAGTCATTTGGTCATTATCTAAGTTGTGTCGCGTGCCGGCAGACAATTGTAACAAGCTATTCAAAACAACTCACCAACAGATTATCCACAGAATTGTATCCGCAAATCACGTACCCCATCACTCTATTCGCCATTTTTTTACAATCACAATTCACTAATCACCAGAAGATCACCAATTTTGAACACGTGTCAATCAAAACTTCAAAAGAACTTAAAAGTCCATCTCTTATTCACTTACACACAAAGCGGAAAAGAGAAAGCACTATAAATCCAATTAGCAATCAATTATTTCAATTGCACACAAACACAAACAATTTTGATCCTTATTGCGTCAACATAAGGTTGATAACGAGAGCACTAGTAACTTCTATTACGAAACTTTAAAGAGTGTTAATTTGCACGTATTTTGTCATGTAGAGTAACAATTGGTATTTTTTCATTAAAACGTGAACGTGTGTCATGATGTGCGGTCGGCGAGTGACTGATTGTTTCACAGCGGGTGCTGCGGGAGCCATGCGGGAATGGAACATGTAAATAAATCGAAACGAACAATGATCGTGGCGTGCGCAGCTTTAGATCATCTGGACACAAACTGTCTTGTGAACTAACAAAAAAAAATTTGAATCATTTTTCGTGACAGTGGGTCGTGTGCCAAAAACTTCAGAAGTTGTAGATGAATACTCCAATTCAATCAAGCAGATTTCTTTTAAAGTTTTTTTCATCCAACATTAGACACACTTTAACAACACTTTTTACCCGCATAAAATTTAACAAGATCTGTAATTTAATGGCAAAAACAAATCAATGAGTACACTTACGGTCATTTTTTAAAACACTCCAGGCCCTGCAGTCTCAACATAGACAGCGATCGCTTTACGACCAAATTCGATGGCAGTCCTAACGGGATCTCTAGACGGTGAAATTGCTTGATAAGCACGAAAAAATCACAATCTTGTCAATTATTTTAGACCGTCTAGGGACTCCATTAGGACTTTGCGACCGAATTCGGTCGTTATCGATCGCTATGTATGTCGAGACTGAAGGCCCTGAAGTTCAAATCACGACAAAATATAAAGAAAGAATTTTACTTCAAAACTTCGAGTAAATTCACAACGACCAATAAACTGTGTAACAATACGAGTACACAGAGTGAAACATCAAAGTAAACAAGTTCAATTGAAGCTGTAATTAAAGTAGGTAATTGGCAATCTGCCTGTAATTTGTGTAACAAATTAACTTTACTGAAGTGCCATCAAAGAAACTTAGGTACAGCTATAGCGGTTAGTTACTGTAGTATCTATATTAACAATGTACTGTATGTACTGTATCTACCGTCACAACGATTTGTCCTGACCTGTGAGGTCAATGTGATCTTTATGATAGAATTTATTATTTATCTGACGTAATTTTTGCATGTTCTATAACTACTAACTCTTATTTGAAACATTCTCATAATCATCAAAATCATCATCATCAGCATATAGAAGTCTACTGCCGCCCTGTGGGACACCTAGGCTAGGCGTCTACAATTATACGCCACAGAGTTAGAATTCTGGCCCCTTTTATCCATCCCTTTCCAGTTAATAGCTTTCATAAATAGGCTCTAAAAAGTTGGTACAAATCAAGGCAAAAACGACACAATTTCATAAGTAACCTAACCATCGTAAAAATTACTCTACCATTACATCCTTCAAACACCCGCAAAGATCCATTAAAAATAAACATCCCGCCTTAAACAACGAGAGCATTGATTTGAACACCAGATAAGTCCTGAACTCCTGACTGACCCCCGATACTGCCGAAAAGAGGTCGAGATCACAACCTTGCCGAATGCAGAAGTTATTTTAATTGGGTTCGCTTTATTAAATTATCTATGCTTGTTTTTGGAGGATTATTCTTGTTGATTGGAGCTCGTGGCTAAGTAATAAAGCCGCACGGGTCGATCCATCAGGTTAAGCTACGCTTGCCGTAGATGTGTGACCGAGACTTCTCCGTGCCTCGGAAAGCACGTTATGTCGTCCCGGCTGTCATTCGTGGACCTTTGATTGACAGTCGTCACGGGTCGTCAGAAGCCCGATAGTCAGACAACCAGTCAGTCTACCAAGGGGTATCGTATAACCCAGTAACTAGTTTTTGGAGGTCAGATAGGCAGTCGTTCCATGTAAAATACTGGTATTCAGCTGCATCCGGGAAGACTGGAAGCCGACCCCAACATAGTTGGGAAAAGGCTAGGCAGACTGATTCTTGTTGATTTGGATGTGGAAGGAATGTTTAAGATGGAGTGGTGGATAGATTAACTTTGTTAGTGACATACATCACCCACTTCCTCTCAAATGGAGGAGGCCTGAGTCCCAGCAGTGGAGATTTATAGTTATGTTACAATAATGTTTTGGGCTTCTGTTTAGCAGTAGAAGTTGAAACTACCGTGATAAACTGCTATTCCATAGCGACTATACAGGGTTACTGGTAATTCGACGTATATCCGTCAGGGGCTGATAAGGGGGCCAAAATGCAACAAATTGAACCCCCCATATGTATGGCCGAAATTCAATAGTTTTCGAGATATTAGAATTTTAAGGGTTTTTCGATATTTACCCAAAATTTGACATTTCATTCCAAATTAAAAAAAAACTACATATTTGAATGGGTACCATTAAAAATGATGTTGTAGCTGGCACTTCAATTAAGCTATGGACATAATTAAAACTACTTAATTTAACAAAATAATGAAAATAATGAGCGATATAAAAATAATATCTTACCAATATTTCCATTTTACGCTTCAAAAATGTTGTCTCGTCACAAAAATTTCTATGACATTAATCGTACAAATAACTAAAACAACTTGCTTATTCTGTAAGCTTTCCAGAAAGCTATAAAAGTCAATTTTAAAATACATAATTCGTGCCAAGGCATGTGTTTGAATCGGCGCGGGGAGAGAAAGGGTCATTTGTATTTGTATGAAATAAAATGCATAAAAAAATGTACATCAAATTTTATTACAAATTTTACACATCTTGTTCAAAATGAGCCCCTCGATTACGAATGCAGGTTCGAATTCTCTTCCTAACTTCGGTTTTCGTCACTCTTGATGTGAACGTTGTTCTCATCTATTGCGCCGCGTTTATTATTCGCTGTCGAAGTTCTTCGACTGAATTTATTGGGGTCACATAAACTAATGCCTTCATATGACCCCAAACGTAAAAATCAAGTGGTGTGATATCAGGGCTTCGTACTGGCCACGGAATTGGCCCTCCCCTCCCAATCCATCGGTTTGGATATCTCTCGTCTAGCCACTGTCGGACAGTAATCCGGTAATGTGCTGGGCAACCATCATGTTGAAACATGAGGTTGTTTTTTATTTCTTCGGGAACATCCGCCAACAAATCGTCTAGGTTGTTTCTCAAAAACTCCTCGTAATTTTCGCCGTTCAAATTTTGGGGCAAGAAACGAGGGCCCACCAAATAATTATCAACGACACCCATCCATACGTTCAGGGAAAATCTCATTTGCGACGCAGTTTCTTTTAGTTTTTTTGGATTCCTGCCTGCTTTATAAACGCGGCGCAACAGATGAGAACAACGTTCACATCAAGAGTGACGAAAACCGAAGTTAGGAAGAGAATTCGAACCTGCATTCGTAATCGAGGGGCTCATTTTGAACAAGATGTGTAAAATTTGTAATAAAATTTGATGTACATTTTTTTATGCATTTTATTTCATACAAATACAAATGACCCTTTCTCTCCCCGCGCCGATTCAAACACATGCCTTGGCACGAATTATGTATTTTAAAATTGACTTTTATAGCTTTCTGGAAAGCTTACAGAATAAGCAAGTTGTTTTAGTTATTTGTACGATTAATGTCATAGAAATTTTTGTGACGAGACAACATTTTTGAAGCGTAAAATGAAAATATTGGTAAGATATTATTCTTATATCGCTCATTATTTTCATTATTTTGTTAAATTAAGTAGTTTTAATTATGTCTATAGCTTAATTGAAGTGCCAGCTACAACATCATTTTTAATGGTACCCATTCAAATATGTAGTTTTTTTTTAATTTGGAATGAAATGTCAAATTTTGGGTAAATATCGAAAAACCCTTAAAATTCTAATATCTCGAAAACTATTGAATTTCGGCCATACATATGGGGGGTTCAATTTGTTGCATTTTGGCCCCCTTATCAGCGCCTGACGGATATACGTCGAATTACCAGTAACCCTGTATAAGACCCCAGCATTTGAATAAATAAATAAAAATATGAGAAACGTAGTCTTTACAGAAAATTGTAATGACAAAGACCAGTAATTACCACTAATAAGCTTTTTTTTTTGGGTGGGATATTATCAAATAACTTCTCCCGCTCTGGGCGGAGCAGGAGGGCGTGTCAGACTTTTACTGACTAAAACCAACCCGTGTTCCTTCAGATGCCTGTGTGCCAGGGCCACGATATCCCTTTCAGACAGACTCGTAACCCTGGCAAGACCACAGATAAGCCTTCTTTTTTTTTTTGGATGGGAAATTATCAAATAACTTCTCCCGCTCTGGGTGGAGCGGGAGGGAGTGTCAGACCACTGATAATCCTGAGTTCGTTTTTTTTTTAAATTGGACCACTGATAAGCCTGAGTTCAATTTAAAAAGAGTTGACCTAAACAGACTATTTTCGGATATTTGAATGTGTCGTACATTGTATAAAATAACCAAACAAAATAGTAACCCGAGGAATGCTTTGAAGTTACATTAGCGTAATACGCTAGTAAATGAAAAAAAAAACGAGCGAGGCTGACAGTAGTCGCTTAAGATGTGTAACATCTGACATCTCACCTTGGTTATAAACAACTGAGCAGCGACAGAAATTAACCTCAAAATAAAATTGTAAAAAGCTAAATACTGAAATATTTATTAAAATTATTACAAGACTCGCCCCAGCTGCTTCGCGCGGTTGATGCGGCTTGACAAAACATCGAGATGTTTTTATGAATGTAAGTTTAATAATATTTTATTATTCACATTAACTTTCTTGACTAAATTCTCTGAATGATGGGGAAAACCGCATCAAAATCTGTTGCGTAGTTTAGAAGAACAACGCGGTCACACAGACAGACACGAAAAACGACTTTAATTTATAAAATACATAATTATATAGCTAGTTTTATGTCTTCCTCGAAAACATTAATATATTTGCAACTTCTTTCACGTTTAATCATGGCGTCAATTGTTATTAAACTCAGGGAAAGCGTTGCCGTTACCTATTGTGTACGAAGTTTCTATAGTCAAGAATAGAGAGGTTTTTATTTCGATACACTCTGTTTATTTCTTCCTTTGTAAACGGGGACCTGACATTCGATGTTTAATATCCTTAATATCTTGCTACACCTAGAATCTAGAAGCATATGATTTAGAATGACAGAACTTTGGATGTACCTATTTAATGGAATTTACATGGTGAAGACACACGGGTAGACCCATTCATAGTCTGCCAATAACTCATTTATTATCTCACTAGCAGCGCCCCGCGGTTTCACCCACGTAAGTCTCGATCCCGTGGGAATATCGGAATAAAAATTAAAAAGCCTATGTCTTAACCCAGGGTGATAGCTACCTCCATACAAATTTTTATCAAAATTGGTCTAGCCGTTAGAGCGAGAAGAAGTAACAAACACACACACACACACACGAACTCACAAACTTTCGCCTAAAATAATATTAGTCAGATGAATGATTCAGACACTCATTTATTAAGGTCAGTTCCAGAAAATACATAAGTAGTTACTGTGCCGAATAAATTGGGACTAGGGAAGGAGGATAACGGATGACCACTGAAAATCAGGAAAACGGAAAATCAGGAAAACGGAAATTCGGGAAAACGGAAAATCATGCTGAGTGCAAGCCATCTTGTCACAGTCATGACGTGCAGCTGCCAACTATGTTTTTTTGTGCTCGAGATTATATGTTTTGTGTAATGTTTACCTTCGAATTTATTAGATGTGTTCTCGTATGCACGTGTTTCTGTGACAAATAAAATTATTTTTCTTTCTTTCTATATGATGAAATCCAACTCATTTCCAATTTCTGCACATACAATGCTTGTTCATTATATCTATCACTAGCTTATAGCCCGACCCACTGCGTAGCATCGCGTCGCCCGCCCGCGCTATAACTTCGTTTTTGCTTAGCGTTCTTTCTGACTTTTTTTTTTACTCGTTTCCTAAGGGCCGTAGCGTGACGTTAGAGCCTAACCTTCTTCAAGAATTAGGCTATCAAATGCAAATATATTTTTTCAAATCCGGCTAGTAGTTCCAGAGATTACCACATACAAAATTACAATCAAATTTTACCTCTTTATAATATAAGACTCAAACTCAAAGCATTTATTTCAATTAAACCATTTACAGGCACTTTTGAATTGTCAAAGAGTCGGTCAGTTAGTCAGAAAGTGGAAGCTATTTGCCCATTCCAAAACGTAGATCTCTATGGAGAAGAACAGGCAAGAAACTCCAAGGACACTCTTTTAAATCAAGATATTACAAAATCCTGGGTACATTATTCTTGACGCTTCTATATGTGAGAACAATGTAAAACCAAAAAAAGTATTTAAAAAACCATTAAAGATTAAAAGATTACAAATTACAGTTAAGAGATGACCAGCCTCAACTGACGGCGCCCGTTCACGAACATGTCGCGTGGATCAGCACCATCCAGCTCAACCACTTTGTTATCACTACTATACCTAGATAAAACTACAACTACGAACAGTATCACTATTATTCAGTTTCTTATTAATTTTGGAACAATCACCCTCAACCTTTTTCGATTATTGGTGTTACCCTCATTGATGCAATGAACTTGAGGTTCATTGGTGTGAACCTCAAGTTCATTGCATCATTGTAATGTTCTCTTCACCTATATCAATGATTTCCTGGATCCACTCATCAAAATTCATTCAAACATCGCGACATTTCATAAATATGAATGGTAAGCAATAAAACCTGCTTGTTTATCTGAACGTATCTATTTCAGCGGTCGCCTAGAATCAGGTCAGGCTGTCCTCGATTGAGTGTCACAGACTATCAATCAGTCTGCTAGTTCTATGAATTGATAGTTTTATTGAGTCTTGGGCTATATCTAGGGGCCTATTGGTCTGTGAGACTAAACATAGGCGTGAGTATTCGTCTTTTGGTAACGATAGTCAGTCAGACATAGTACTTACTATTATTATAAATCAAATTATAATTTTTACATAAAATACGATAATAGCTTTTGATTATTTTACATATGTGTAGAATGGCCTAGATAGAGTGTCGCGCTACAAAAGAACTAAAACAAACAGCTGATCTATTCTGAAAAAATCTCACCGTGTAAACGTAGGTGAAGTGAGTTGTCAATCCCTCACTGACAGTTCACTCCACGCTCACTTCACCTAAGTTTTCACGGTGAGATGGTTACAGAATAGCACTGCAGGCCAACTTTGATAGGCTGGTGTGCGTGACACTCGCGCCACGTCATTGTGCTGTTTTATTCTAGTGTGCGTGCCTTTTGCGGCCAACAATTGGACGCAATTTCTTTCGACGAGTTCACAGCTTCGACTGTTTATTTAGACATATTTATATCTTTCCACTATGGTATAGTGTGTCTGTTTGTTTGTTAGGTACTTATTGACGTAAAACTATTTCAATGAAATTGACACAGAACGGGAGAAGAAAATTATGCTACGTTTTATCCCCAAAAATTGATTTATTTTACAGGTTTAAATGCACAGACACTAGGTTTTATTTCGGAGGTCAGAGCATGCATGTCGCTTAAGTTAATTTAAAAAAATCTCAACACCAGAGGATTTGCTGATGGGTTGCTAGCCTATAAGTCTCTAGGCTCTTAATCATGAGCCATTCCAACGTGACCTTACTTTCTATTCAGACAATCAAAAGACTACGAAATGTCCTAATGCCAGACATAAATCACTACACCCCAGACGTCCCGAACATAGCAAATCGATAGTACCGTTAGCATTATCAGCCTATAATGTTCCCACTGCTAGAACACAGGCCTCCTCTCTTCGAGAGGTAGTGGGCTGTAATCTACCACGCGTGCCCAGTGCGGGTTGGTAGATGTCACATGTCTTCGAATTGTTGCTAGGACATAAATGATAAATGATTTATTTCTGTAAGTAGGTTTGTACAAACACTTTTACACGTCAATCATATTAAAAAAAACTAGATGAGGTCATGCCGGTTTCCTCACAATATTTTCCGTCACCGTTTTGAGAACAGTGGTGATGAAAGAATTTACAAAAAGCCCACAAGGCACAACTCCTAAGTCGGGACCGTTGCCATTGGGCCACCACTGCTCTAGTTCAGTTAGCCATTGACAAAACAATTGTAACCATAAACAAAATTACCAATAATATTTACAACGATATTGAAAGGCGAATTGCGCTATAGACACGAATTCGGTATTCAAATACTAGAACCAGTACAGAAATAATAGCTCAACACCTACTCTTGACTATAAAGCGAGACTGTAATGTTATTGTGTTAGTAATTAAAACGAAATGATCTTTGGTTAACTGCGTGTGCGCTGCGGCGGTAAATGGCGAGTAGGTATTTATCATAATACAGCTACAATACTGGAAACCACTGCTCTATTAAAAAGTTAATGTCTTTGCTGTTTTAAAATATTTACGGAAGTGAAACGTATAAGCTCCAAAGAGAAGTGGTAAAGAGAATGTATAGGTACTAGAATTCAGTTCTGTAACTGAACATACAGATTTGCTGCTGGAGAGTTTGTTGCGCCACTTCCCAGCTAAAGCACTAGGAATTGGTGAAGGGCGGGCGTTTTGAGGTACTGCCCACAGATTACTAATACTCGTATGTAGCAAGCTAGTACTGCCTTATGTCATTTTGACGTACAGTGCTGATTGGGGCATGTTACATCATGATCCTAATATCGCGATATTTCAAGATTTCCTAATAATCTGTGATATTATCACGATACCGCCTATTACACCATCAATATTACCACGGTATCGTGATAATATTGACAATGAAACATGCCCCAAATCTCAGCCTAGTTAGAATAAATAACTTTTGATTTTGAATGCTGTCATAATCCTTTTTTGGGGACGGGGATACTTACAAGTTAATTGTAGGTACTAAACTATAGGGATAGGAACTATCTACATATAATTATATAAATAAAAATTAAAGGCTGTTTGAGAACTGCTGGACAGATTTAAACCGGGTAAAACTGAACGTCCTTTTTCCAAGTGATTTTTGTATGAACTATTGTGTACAGGACAGCGTCTGTAGAGTCAGCTAGTACCTATTGTATATAATAGGTTGGGGAAAAAGTTTCTTCGCATTTTTTAAGAAAATTTAAAACATTTTTAAATATAGTTTATTTACATTTAACTAAAGTATGTAGGTACCATTTTGTTCGATAACTTTTTGCCATTTTGTAGGTAGGGACATGATCCCATTGCTATAGAAATTTTGGGACTTCTGATCAAAATACCGCGACAAGTGGTTTTGGCAGTCCTCTCGTGATGTTAACCTGACACTGCCTAAAGAATTCTGAAGACACCGGAACAGGTGGAAATCTGAAGGTGCAAGGTCAGGACTATACGGCGGATGCATTAACACCTCCCAGCCAAACTCTCTTAATTTTTGCTGAGTGGCTAAAGATGTGAGAGGTCTAGCGTTATCATGATGAAAAACCACACCCCTTCTGTTGATTAATTCCGGCCGCTTTCTCTCAACTTCTTGCTTAAATCTCATCAGTTGTTCGCAGTAGAGTTCAGAATCGATGGTCCTGCCTGGTGGTAACAGCTCATAATGAATAATGCCCTTCCAATCCCACCACACACACAGCATCACCTTGTTGCGAGTTAACCCGGGTTTCGCCACAGTCCGTGAAGCCTGACCGGCCTTTGACCACGACCTTTTTTGTACGTTCTTGTCGTACGTGATCCACTTTTCATCACCAGTTATCAGCTTATTCAAAAATGGTTCGGTTTCATTACGTCGTAATAAAGAATCACAAATGAGTACACGGTTCATTAGGTTTCTTTCAGTGAGCTCGTGAGGTACCCTAATATCGAGCTTTTTTGTGTACCCAGTTTTTTTCAAATGTGCCAAAACTGTTTTGTGGTCAATTCCCAGATCTTCAGCTACGTCGTAACTACTGATATGCCGATCTTGCTCCACTTTTTCAAAAATGGCATCCATTTTATCCGTAATACCAGAGCGACGTGCATCTTAGACATCAAAATTTCTGGATTTAAAACGCTTAAACCAAATTTGTGCTACTCTCACAGACACTGCACTAGGTCCATAAACATCGCAATTTTTTTTCGCGGCTTGCGTTGCATTTTTACCTTTTTTATAGTAAAATTTTAAAATGTATCGAATTAGTTCATTAGATTTTCCTAATTTGAATTTGGAATTATGTTCTTTAAAATTTAAACTTTCAATGATACCAAAACCAGCCAGATACAAATAGTATAACCTAATATTTGTATATTAGGTTGGGGAAAAAGTCTTTTCGCATTATAGTATGTATGAACTTGTAATAAAATCTCTAATGCGAAAAGACTTTTTCCCCAACCTAATATTTGTATATTATAAAATCTCTCAGTTGCTTTTGCAACATTCATGGAAGCTGATAGCTAAATTTTAGAGTTGGAAATCGACATTACAGTACCCAGCCGTTGAACTGTTGACAAGAGGGCGTCCATTTCGACAATGAATACAATATATGATGACGTTCATCATTCAGTCACGACTAAAGAAAATATAGGTGCTTTGATACTTGACAGGTGCCCGGATCTGATGTCTCAGTGCTGCCACCTAGTGAACGCCATTTCCATTTTAGAAAGCCCTCATTGGCACATCGAGCTTAGGGAAACTTCGGCTTTCTTTTTAGAGTGTTGTCTCTGCCACTCTTACCCGTGAGACAGTATCTTTCTAGCTCTGTGTATCAAATAAACTCCCAGACACCTAGGTTATTAGCTATTATAATACTTATGTGTTGTATTCAGATGTTAACGCAATAGAATCTATCCTGTTTGCTATTGTATTCAATAGTGATGTCAGTAGTGATATCTCAAAGTATCGATAAAGACCTATTTCGAGTTAAGATATGCTAACTGTTTCATTGATAAAACAAGAAACTGGTTGCGAGTGTGCTAATAAGCGTAGGACTGGGCTAAAGGAGATCTGATAAGAGTCTACTATTGACATTAATTCACAGTTTATTAAGAAATATGATTTCCGGAGATTAATTCAATACTGTTGATGCTAGTTAGGAATAAATTATGCTAACAATTAGCATATTTTATACCTAACTAGCGACTCGGCCCTGCTTCACATGGTTTTTTACAACTTGACACAACATCGAGATGTTTTTACTATGAGATAGTTTAATATTATATATAGATCTTAGTCCCTTTGCATGCAGTATCTTTATTCATCGAATTCCTGTGTGCGGGAGTAAGTAACCCTAATTTTCGTTTTATTACTCGTAGCTACCCAATTGACTCTCGATTCCCAAGGCAGCCGATCATGACAATTGACAATAGAAGTAGCGGAAAGACATGCGGGCCTGACTAAGCTATCTACTGGTAGTTGTAACGAGGGCGATTGACTAAAGTAACTTTGTTTAATTATAATAGATTTGTAATAAGATTAATTTCAAATAAATAAATGATTAAGTTTTCGCTGAGGAATAAACATTAGTAACTGTATTGCTGGACGCATCATTTGGACTCAGGAAAAACCAGCAAAGATTTTTAAAGTTTCGCTAAGCAGGAAGTGATAACAAAAAGAAAAGTATTTTATTTGGGACTCGCACAAGAAATACAAAAATAGCATTTAAACTACTTAACAATATCCAAAAAAAAAAACCAATCATGACTTGGGGAACTTTCTTGAGGGTGACAAATTCAGTAAAAACACACGCTTGGTGTAGTAAGAGCACAAGGAACATTGCATGCAGGCTAGGTATCCAAAACAAATGCACTCAATTAAAGGCAAAGTACTCCATCAAATTGCACAGAACAACTTCAGACAAACATAAATTCGGCACAAGCAGCAAGATTCCCCATTAATAACCATATCAAGGAACTCGTTTTACCTAATAACCACTGATAACGGAATCAATTACATAGCCCACAGTTATAAACAGTATGTATCTGTAATTGGATAAATTTTCTCAATCCAAATGGCTAATAAACTTCACTGATAAAAGGTTTTTATGAGCGTGTATTTGTCGTAGATGTCAAGTAACTGTCATTACGGGTGGTTTTTATTAAGTCTTGTTGTTGTTTGTACTTAATGGCTAATGTGCATCGTTTATTTAGATTTTAATGAACTATTCTTTTTACTGACATTACAATTACAAATAATCACCTATTACTAGAACGTGATGAGGCGTGGTGACATGTTGAGAGGATGAATGAAAGGCGACTAACAAAAGGTATTTACAAAGCTGAACTGAGTGTTTGGTGGTATAAGGAACAGGGTGTAAAGTTCACTCATCCACCATAGAAAAGGGAGGATCCTCCGACCACACGGGTGTCGAGTCGATGTTGATGCCGCTACAAGTGGAAGCGCTGGGAGGGGACGCCTTAAGAGGGCATATAGTGACCTAATTGGTGATGGTCTTCAAAAAGGGTCATGACCAGATGTATGAACGTAAACGAAGCAAAGGGAGTATATAAGGAGCGTAGCAGGTGGTGTTCTATAGTTTCTGCCTACCCCCATGGGAAGGAGTGAGTTTATGTATGTACTAGAACGTTTATCCTATCCCGATTGGTTTTTAACTAGGGTTAGTAAATCTATAAATAGTATAAAACAAAGTAGCTTCGTTCTTCTAAACTACAAAATGTATTTTGATGTTTTCACTATCATTTTGAGAATATATTCCGGACGGTTCATTGTGTATTAATATTAATAATTAACATTAATATTTAACACAAACATCTCGATATTTCAACATGTCGTCAAATCACTACAGACTGCATATGTGGTAAGCATGGACGCAAGTAATTAATAAATAATTATGATAATTATAATAAGTTTTTTTTTTATACTATCAAATCATCAAGCATAAATTACGTCTATAACAACGGCTCGGGAAAAATACTTATCGATTTTATATCGATATTTTTTCAACTTTTCTTTTCCCATCCCTATTTATTGATGTTTAAATAACACAATTGCGATATGTGTGCAGTTATTTCACGCTATTGTATTGCGGGGCCCGGCACATCCGCTGCTGTGCAAACTGTTTCACATCATACATCAACATTTTACTGCTTGTTCTGCTAAATGATGATTTCTATCTTTGATTTGTTTCCGCTATGGTGTGTTTTAGATTAGGATTTGCTGACTAGGTTATTCAGTTCATTTTAAAGTAGAGTCGCTTTTTATCAATGATTCGTCTGATCGTCTCCCTCATCTACCACTTTAAGTTTTCTCAGTTCATCTCTCTCGTTTCTTCAGTCATCACTGCAGAGATCGGAATAGGTAGAGCTTATTTACCTAAACTTTGAGGAATGAAGTAACATAGAGTGGATAATACCTCCTCTAACATCCCGGAATAATTATAATGACGTTTAAATCCAGGTAGGTTGTTAGGTGGTAAGAGATGACCGGTCCCTACTGACTGAATAGCTATCTATTCAGTCAGTAGGAACCGGTCATCTCTTAGCTTCCACGCCTTATTTTAATTTTATTTATGAATTGTTGTTGATGTGTAACATCTTTCCGCTAACTTTCTGTGGGAGTGATTTCGTGAAAAGGGACGGAAGTTTGTAACAGGACGTGACAGCTTGAGAATGGAATAAGTAAGTACTTTTTAATAGCATGGAATTAGTAAGTACTTTAGAATAGCATGGAATTAGTGTACTCATGGAATCAGTAAGTACTATATAGATTGTAAGTAGAGGGGATTATTTATGTCACTGCTCAGTTGCTTATTACCAAGGTTAGACGTCAGATGTTACACATCTTCAATTATGAGACTACTGTAAGGCACGCTCGTTTTTTTTTTTTTATACGGTTGTTTTAAACATTCTGCATCGTTCTCATAAGTATAATTTCAACATGAATTATGTAACTAATATTTTGTAACCATATTTTGATTTGTCCGTGGAGTTTCTTTCCCGTTCTTCTCCATAGGAACCTACTACGCTTTGGAATAGGAAACTAGCTTCATCTTTCTGACTGACCGACCTTGCGACTTTGAGTTTACTGTCTGATGGCTGAATTGATTCGATTTTTACTCAGCTCACCATTACATTGCAATTTAAGCTTTAGGAAATTAAAAGCATGTATTGCAAAGAAAGAAATAAAATAAATAAAATACATTTATTTACAAATGTATTATAAGAAAAATCAAGTAGGTACTTACGTAAATATATTATTCTCGGGCTAAGTGAAAATAACTAAATCAACAAGCTATTCTTAGGTGTTATTATTTATACACTACTGAGATTATTTATTCACGCCACTGTCTGTAAACAATGCAACTGGAACACAACAGATTACATTCGTCCTTACGTGATTCACAGCCTCTAAATATAGACGGCCCTTGGCGAGCTGAACAAATATCTGATAACCGCAGATAGCTACTGAAATAGAACATTTTACTACTGAGTGTAGGATGCACATGTTTGAGGGAAAAGTTAGGATTTCTGTTTTGTGTCATCGACACGTTGATAGCAGACATTTGAGAAGGGAATGGGTCGCACTTGAAACCATGAGTATATAAGCATATTATTTTCATTCATTTTGCCCCAAATCTTTTTTAAATGTTTTCTTTGATTGTATACATGATTATGCGAAAACAGCATTTATTCGGCTAACTTTGTTGTCATCTAAGCTCCCTAGTCTACCTTCTGGTGTGTTACTGGAAAAAACAAGTGAAAATTAATGATATCATGGCCACCCTACCAGAGAGACACAATTTGTGTTGATAAGATCTGCATTACTTATCATTATATAAATAGTAACGTTTGAGTGCCGACGATCTCTCAAAATGATCCCAAGGACGTGTGCTACTCATATGTAGGTATGGCGTATATATTATTTGATACACGTTCTGTTGACACCTTATCCTGTTTGTTTATCTTGGATCGACTTGATTATGTAATAAATAGATTTTTCTCAGTAATCGAGAGCTAAAAATAATGTTAAAACTAAAAATATCAACGGGTAAAATTTATTTGTATTTTTTTACGCATTTACCTCAGGCGACTAACTAAAGGACGCCGGGATCGACGCCCTAGTATAGTGACTTAATTGGTGATGTTCTTCAGAAAGGTCAGGTGCGTCGTACTCGCAACCGGCGCGGCGTACGTGTATGACGATGTATGAACATAAACGAGGCAAAAGGAGTATGTAAGGAGCGTTGCATGGGAAGAAGGCGTGAGTTTATGTGTACCTCAGGGAAAACCTGTTTAGTTTAATCTTTAAAGGACTTAGTAATTGATGTTTTTTTTATTCTTTCGCCTAATATCAAAAAGAAAAGAAAAAAATCCTTCGAAACCTTATAATGATTTTGATCCCAGTTCCAAATTATTGGAAGCCCTAAACAAACTACTGCCTTATTATATATAACTGAACTGATTTTGAAGAGAGTCTACTAGAATAAACATACAAATAATTCCCAGAAATGTACCCTCAAACACGATAGTGTAATCTCTCAATCAAATCGTATCAAAGTGCAATTAATTCATTTACATCAAAACCATAATGAAATATACGGAAAACCACATGTCCACGTAAATTCTTCATACAGACATCGCAACAATTGGGCTAGGTTGTAACCACAACCACAGACTGTATGTCACCCAACGTGATTTGATGAAAAGTGTGGAAACTAATATAATAAGTAATAATAATAACACACGTGACGACTCTTCGTGTCTATCGAGTCGCGGCTAAACTAAGCTAGGAATAACATGAACATAACATCACCAGTGTTTTCAGTGTCCCATGTATTGGAGAGCAAGACTATTAAATTCAAATCAAATAATCGTTTATTTATAAAAGGGTCACATGTACTATAAATACCTTAACAATTAAAATAGAGCACAGTTCCATATTTGCCTGAATTAGGTTGAACCTGTGCTTCAGGCTAGAAAGTGCATAAATACTCGTAAATAATGTAATAAATTAACAATGACTATAAAGTAAAAACTAAAATTAAAACTTAGGTAAATAATAAAATAGCATGTTAGCAGTTCTATTTGCAGACAACAAGTAGATCTTCTGACTGTGCATAATCTATGGTTAGTAAATATTTGTGTATATTTTTTTTACAGCTAAAGTAATTTAGTTTATAGATACTAAGTTTTCTATTTAATCTATTGTACAGAAATGGGCCTAAGAATGTAAAAATTCTTTCTACAAAGACATGTTTTGAGGTTGCATTAGATAAGCATACTATATCATTCCGTCTCTTGTTACTATTGTCAGCATTGTAGGTAAGCATAGTGTGCTGTTTTAATACTAAGTGCATAATGAAAAGCTGGCGAACCGTCAATACGTTGCAGGATATAGTAGATCTGTGGGAAAGAAGAAGGGATGGAAGTTTGCTACCTTTAAAATTGCTCTCTGAGCTCTTTCCAGAGGAAGTAAATTAGTTTTTGGTGCGCCACCCCAAGAAGTGATACAATATTTAATTATAGACTGACATAGGGCCAAATAAACTTGTGTGATTAGTTTTGAACCTGCAAATGAGCGTAATTTTTTGAAAACATATACAAGTTTGCGCACTCTTTTAACTAGACTTTCAATATGGTTTCTAAAAGAGAGTGTATCATCTATTATTACCCCAAGGTATTTTAAGTTGCTCGTTTTGAGGATAAAAGGACAATTACACATGTTGACTGTACGGTTTCCACACTGATGGGCATATAGATGAGGGAGGGTTAGTAATGTTAAGTTGAGGCTTGCGCATGGAGGATTGAATATATTTTGTTTTGTCAGCATTTAATGTTAGTAAATTGCTTTGAAGCCAATTAGTTACAGTATTAAAACCTAGTTGAGCGATTTCGAACAGTTCGCTACTGGTTTTAGCGGTAAATATTAAAGCCGTGTCGTCGGCATAAGATATAATTTTGCCGTCTGGAATATTAAGACTACACAATAATGAGGATCGAAACTATTGACATAAGTTGACACCACTAAAATCATTAAGAATTACATAATTAAAATGATTGTTATATTTCAGGAAATATTGCCCCAGGATAACAGAATTAAAAAAAAAAAACTATTTCAGGCATTATTGTGATTTACGTTTTATGCGTTAGCGTTATACGCTAATAAAACTGCAATTTTTAATTTGTGTGCATGTTTATTTACTTTAAAAGAACAAAGTTACAATATTTATGTTTTAAAACTGCTATTATACAGCGATAAGTATCTTTTTTATGTATCGGAAAATACCTAAAAACTTGTAATTTAATAAATTTTTTGTAATCTTTTTTAGAGTTAAATACAAGCATTATCTTCGAGATTCCAAACGTGTTCTTATAAATCCATCTCTTCTGATAGGACCACAGACTGCAGCAGAGGCCTCCGTCACAATTTTCACACATCTTTCAGTGGCTCGAGTGTGACAGGGGTAACTTTTGAGAAGGGGTAAAATCAGTGACTCAATTTTTTCCGGCGTCTGGATGCATTCGTTAATGATTGTAGAGTTTATTTTTCTGATGACTGGTGGCTCGGTAACTATCACATCTTTCCAGGCAATAATGTCAATATAATCTTCAGCACTGAAATTAAATTTAGGAACTCTGAATCTCGCGATTTCAGTATCTTCCGCAACTCTAAAACTGTAACATGTTTTCTATCGTCAGTCAACATCGCTAGTAAAATTTTCTCTGCATGACTAAAGAAAACATTTCTTTGAATTACTGGATCTATTACAGTCTTAAGATGATCTGGAAGGTATCTCGAAAGAAGAATGGTTTTATGCAAATGCTTTGCACCATAATTGCAACTTGGTTTCGTTTTGATGGAAAACCACATTGGAGCATAAACTTTAACAATAAATGTATCCAAATGCACTAGAATTTCTGTAGGACAAGCTGTGGAAGCATACAGTTGAAGAATTCGGTTTGCCATGGTAAGCCATCTGGAATTAACAACTTTTCCGGGATTTTTTTTGCATAAGCTTTCACTACAATTCTCAGCGTGGCCAAATAATGGCCACTGCAAGTCACTACGAAGACAAGACAACGACATTGTCAATTAATTAAAACATAAAAGCGCAATCCATTCCGGTGCAAAGGTCGCCACTTACTAATTTTTCAATTGTCTTTCGCGGTCGCGGAGAGGTGGGGCGGGTGTCACAGTGACTTCCCCGCCCCGCTACCCATTGTGTCAACAGTTGCGTAGCATAAATCAAAATTTTATTTAGTATCATGCAGACTGTTAAGGGGAAGCAATCGGGCCAGAAAATGTCTCAAAATCTCAATTTTTCTAAAAGAACTGGCGTGGGGCAGTATTTCTAAACGTTCTATTTTAAAAATATTTTAGTTTTGAATAACTTACACATATACGCAACTTTCGATAATAGTTCCATTACGATAGCTTGATTTTTATTTTTTTCATACAAGACCGATCCACCCTACTACACAAGTCGTTAATATAAATCAGAAATAGCATGGGACCCAGAATACTCCCCTGAGGAATACCAAAACCAGTATTTTTCTGCTCATCGCTCGTAGTATTATCTATTCTAACATATTGGTACCCGCCCCCTAAATAGTCTAATTTGTTTAGAAGAACAGAAACAGACACCGTGTCAAAGGCCTTGGCTAAATCAAGGAAAATTCCCAGGGTCTGGTTTCCTTTGCCGACTCCTTCTGAAATATAATCAGTCAGGCCATGCACCGCGTCGGCTGTCGATAGTTTGGCTCTGAAACCAAATTGCGCAGGGGATAGGCAGTTGTTTTTTTTCTAGGTAATTAACTAGTCTGCTGTTTATAATTTTCTCTAGTATTTTTGATATCGAGGGAAGTATGGATATTGGAATATAATTATTAACTAATTCTTTATTTCCAGATTTAAAGATAGGGATCACAACTGCTTTTTTTAGACAACTAGGGAAAATTCTTTCGGAAAGACAGATTCGAAATTATATGCGTTAAAGGAGGTACCAAAATACGCCTAAAGAGTTTAAGGATCTTATTGCGTATATTATCCCATCCAACTTCACAGTCATCTTTTAGCCCAGAAATGATTCAGAATTAGATTAGATTGCCAGTTAGATTCCGAAGCTAGTGCTTCAGAATCTAACTGCATGTGCAGTGCTTTAGAAGAGGGACTTTACTGCATGGCGGGCATATCACGAGCCATGCCCATCTTTGTGTATAACTAGTAGTTCTGCGAACAGTAGACCTCGCGAGCACAAACTTTTTTGCAACAATTAATATATTATACCAGCCGATTCCACTGGTCGAAATCTAAATGTGAGCAATTTACTACATTTTGTGGATCTATTTTGCTCAGAACACCGAAGATCCGCATCAGATCTTCACCAAATTTCTTTGAGACCAACTTAAAGTTACTACCTTTCAAATAAAAAAGAACCATCGAAATCGAATATCATACGGCGGAGATATCCAGTAGCCCCATTTTTGTCCTTTTTTTGGAAGTAAGTCTAAAAAATCTATAAAGTGTAAAACCTGTATACCAAGTTTCGTCCAGATCGGTTGTAAAATACGACCTGTAGAGGAGTAGCAACAAACTGACAGACGAAAGCAAATTTTGCGACTTGAAGCAGAGACGCTTCGCTCGCTCGGTCAATCAATTGGTAACGATATAGTGTGTGTACTGGGAAGGTACAGTATTGGCCACTGTAGAATTAATTTAATAATGCTATGCTTGTAGCTTACTAAAATCTAAAGAGGCTGCCAATCACGACTTAGGCGCTGAACTTTGGAATCGGCGCTGCATGTCTTCCATAATCTGTCAGCCGTCATACATTCTTAAAACTAAAAATAACATCTTTATCCGTACTTACATACTAATGTTATGTTAGAACATGTTTAAAGGTTCGTGCAGACAGTGCAACACTTTCCATAAAGTTTTCATAGAAATTGTGCTACTTGTGTCGCGTCGCGCCTGTCTGCGGGAGCCTCAAGACTCATGTAATAGGGGGCGAGACTAATATAATGAACCCGAAAGTAAATCTTACGTCACAGATAGCACTATCGTGATGCTCAAGAGCTGTCACAAAAAATAACCAGGTAATCCCTTTATTCATTCATATTTTACACCTCTCATTCTTGTCTACCGCCGTGATGCGTATCGTGATATCACGTGTTCATGTTCATATTAAATCTTATCTTAATCCCAGGGGTCCTTCAGTCCTTAACAAACACCAACCCACGTGAATGACGTAGAAAGTATGGCCTTTTGGCAATGCCACTATCTATAGGAGAGAGGCTTTTTTATGAGGTTGGTTAGGCACCCACGCTAGCTGTCAACAGCCGAAGGGAGCAAGCCTGTACTATGCAGTAACTGGAACATTAATCAAGTAAAACGCAACGCTATCATGTATTTTAACATATTTTAAAGGTTGACTGAGTACCCTTCCCGTACGTGCCTAACTCAGCTCAAAGCAGCCTACAATGTGCTGCTAAAGGGACTCATTCCCAAAGCCGAACGCCAAGCAAGGCAAGCAAGAAATCGTATTTTTAAATTACATAGGCTTTCTCACAGCATATCTTCGCAATCTCCCCGATTTTATCTCTAAGTCGGTAAGCCCCATCTTACAGCACTGTAATCCACGAAAAAATTTCATTCATTTTTCGGAAACAACATGCGACGTCATTTGACAAGTTTCTCAGTTGAGCCGAAAAATCATGTGAACTGTCGAGGCGTATTTTACAAAGTCTTCTGAAGTAAGATTGACAGCATCCGTGCATTTCTATACAAATACAAATAAATAAAATTGAAGTGTCTGTTGTAATGTCAAAATAACAGCTTTCTACTAAATGAATATGAAAGTATATGCAGTTCTTATAACATTTTTTGTTTTTAATTTTTGTCTGTCTGTCTGTTTGTTCCGGCTAATCTCCGAAACGTCTGGACCGATTTTGACGGGACTTTGACTGGCAGATAGCTACCTAATATTATTAGGCTACTTTTCGTTTCGAAAAAGTCAGACGGGCGAAGCCGCGGGCAGCAGCTAGTTGTAAACAAAATGATATCATGATACATGAGTATCAGAAAGGTCAAATTTAAGGGTCTGGTACAGACCATGAAGCAGAACAATGTTCTCCACGGGACCAACATCGTAATCGCGTAAAAAATAATGAGCCGGCCCATAAATTTGGATCGAGAAGGTATAGAAATTTCGTATGAACCAGATGTTTTTTTTTTTTTTGCGAGAACATTGTTCAATTTGATGGTCTGTATCACGCCCTTACGACCACTCTGTACTGATACATGCTGTAGAGAACGTATGTTTGTCAAGTGCAAAGTTTTAAATTGTTAGATTTGCCATCAGCTCACCTCACTCTTATCCTTATGTCGCGCTAAATGTGTCAATACTGAGAACAGTGAGTTCACACATCCCGTATAACAGGGTAATAAAAAAAGATTTGACGAGTTATTAATTTTTTTGGGAACAACATGCTCTGGTAGTATTGTTACTTATAATATGAGTTAAAAAAATATATTCTTATTAATATCGCCTTAAGACACACAGAAAAAACGGATTATTTAAAAACTGATTTTTCATCCGAATACTCCAGATGCGGTTGATGACCCCAAAAAAGTCATCAAATTAACTTCTTTTTCATTTTATCATGTTTAGATATACCCAACTACGGAGTCTCGCTAGCTAATTTAATTTGACCCTGTATAACAGTAGCAGCTTCCCTGCTGGGGTAGCAACAACGGCATTCTGAACGCAAGAGCTGTACGTTTTGACTGTCCCTTTCTGAATCTGCGGGTCATGTCTTGTGTAGGTGTGGCGAGTCATGGGAAATAAAAATGTACTAGGTTAAGATTTCTATGGGTCTATGTCACCAGAAATATTTTTTTATTTATAACGTTTTCATGTCTTCATGCGATATTGTGTGCCAGAAGTGTCAAAATAAAACAGAAAATCGACTATCTTTTGACTCTAATTATTAAACAATTTGGTCAACTGTGGTATTTTGGCCGAGTTCAAGAAGTCTCTTCTCACGGTATTATTCGGATAACAAGATCTTGGCTCATATAACGTTTCATCATCGTTCTGTCTACATCCACACATTTCAATCAGCTGATATCTCAGTCGTCACTCCTTTTCTAGCCATAATTATCTTCCACACAATTCATCCATCGTTTCTTTGGTCTTCCTCATTCATAGAGCAATCCGCGGCAGTGTATAATATTTTTACGGGCTAATATGTAAGTATGAAAAGCAATGTGAATGTACGGCGTTACGAGAGTTTTATTCAAACAACTGTAAAGCAAATAAACGTTGTAATGTTTATGAGTGAGTTCAGAAGAATATACGTCACTGATTCTTTATTGTATTCGTAAGCGGACGAGAAATGAGTTTCTTTTGTTTGTTTATTGTTACGTCACATGGGTGGTGTGCACTAAGGAATGTATATCCTAGAACCTAGTATTCAGTCAGCATTAAAATAGTATACATACATACAACTACCAAGCTCCAACTTCAGTTAGTTTTAAACATAGGTACAATTAGAACACATAACATAATCTGCCATTAATGTTCCCACTGCTGGGACACAGGCCTCCTCTTTCTGTGAGAGGGAGTGGGCCGTAATCCACCACGCGGGCCCAGTGCGGGTTGGTGGATGTCACATGTCTTCGATTTTTTAGTTCTAGGACATGCCGGTTTCCTCACGTTGTTTTCCTTCACCGTTTTGTGAGCAGTGGTGATGAAATAATTTACACAAAGTAAAGCGCCTGTCTGGGTTCGAACCTACGACCTACTACTCGTAAGTCGAGGCTGTTAACCACTGGGCCACCACTGCTCTACAGACACAATTAGAACATTCATTCTTTTTAGGCCCGCTTGCATCAAAAATGACGAAGTGCGATTAGCGCTAAACGTATTTAAAATATTGTTCTGTTTCTGTCAATTTGAAGGTGACAGTGACAGAATGAGGTTTTAAATATGTTTAGCTATAGTTGTCAAAAAATAATTCAACGTTTTGATATTTAACTTGAATCGATTTCAACAAAAACGTCTCGATTCACCATCGCGACGTAATAGTGAAGTAACCATACGACTCGGTACTCGATACTCACGATAAATCGATTCAAGTTAAATGTCAAAACGGGCCTATTATTTTTTGACAACTATAGCGTATTCAGTCAGCAATTTGACACTCCGCAGCGGATTTGCACCGTAAAAATTTAAACTACCTAACTACACTACTAGTACTAGTTTTTTAACTTGAAGTTACAGAAGTGTTTTTTTTTTGCTTTCATGTTGCCTAAACTTCTTCATGCTGTGCAATTCAATTTTGAGAAGTTAGCTTGCGCAATCCAACCTTTAATTATTTATATGTCTAGATAGTGTCGCGCCGCAAAAGAACTAAAACAAACAGGCCAACTTTGTTATGCTGGTGTGCGTGACAGCTACAGATTACACTCGCGCCACGTTATTGTCTTATTCTAGTGTGCGTGCATTTTGCGGCCAACAGTTGGACGCAATATGTTTCGACGAGTTCACAGCTTTGACTGTTCATTTAGACATATTTATATCTTTGCCACCAGCCTTCAGCGCTTGAAATAGTAATTTCTTCCTTTGGAACGTACGGAAAAATGGAAGTCAATTTGTTTCAGCAGCCCTTCAAAAAATTAGTCCATGTAAAAACTATGCAAGTTGGAATCAGACATGAAAACATGTGAACCTTATGTGGCCAATTCACTGCACTCCGTCCCAAGTACACTGACATCGGTCAATTACGTCTAAATTAGCCGCGCGGGCTCGCTGACCGAACAACACCGGCGCCAGCGCAGATTTACTCTACGTTTGGAAGAGAAATAAGAAGGCTCACTATAGAGCTGCATAGGAAAAGTATCCAAACTAATATTACAGAGGTTCCATAGTTAGTAATCACGCCGAAACCGCTGAGATAATTAGAATAAAATTAGACTCAAAGTAGAATTAGCTTTTTACTACTAAAGTTAAATAAGCTCGAGTTATCCAAAGAGACACAGACTTAAGTGGCAGACAAAACTTATTAACTGAAACTTTTTTGTAAAAAGTTCTTATTTGTCAATTTTTGTGGGGTAGGTACCCCACAAAAATTCCGAATACTAATAATACCTGTTATGTAAATACTAATAATACCTGTTATGTAAATACTAATAATACCTGTTATGTAAATACTAATAATACCTGTTATGTAAATAACCAACCATAATAATAATTTCCTGATAAGTACAAGAAATTATTACCATATCATCCACATAATAAGTGGGAAAAATACGTATTATCGAAACTAACTCAAAAACTACCCAAGTAAAGTTAATAAAAAAATATCTAAGACTACCGCGCCAGCTTACTCTACCAAATGAAAAAGAATTTCCAAAATCGGTCCTTAATTGTCAAAAATGACAATGAACATACATTAAAAAAAAACTACATACAGGCGAACATAGAACCTCATGCTTTTTACCCCGACTGCGGCGAAGCCAAAAAAGGAAGGCTATGTGTTTGACCTGTAGGTATGTATGTCTGTCTATCCGTCCCTATGTTCATGTAACTACTAAACGGTGGAACCGATTTTGATTTGAATGATATGTCGTTAGATTCGTCTTTATTGCGCGAGTGTCACTGGTTATACTAAAACTATTAAAAATCAAAATTTCGGATTTTTGGCGCCAAAACGTGCGTTTTCTAAAAAAAAATATCTCCGAAGCCTATCGAGTGGGGTATCAAAATGAAGGGTTTTAAAAGATAATTATATACAAAAATATATACAAATTATAATGTGTAAATGAGAAATGTAATAAAAAAACTATCCCGAAGTTTTGGAGTGAGTGAGTAAGAGGCCTTTATCACCTAAGTGAGTAAATAGCCTAATTTACCGTCTTATAATCCTAACAAAAAGTTGTTAAATTAAAAAAATCTAAAACCCAACTGCGTAAAAAGTGAACTTAAAAAACCGGCCAAGTGCGAGTCGGACTCGCGCACGAAGGGTTCCGTACCATTATCTATAAAAACGGCAAAAAAATCACGTTTGTTGTATGGGAGCCCCCCTTAAATATTTGTTTTATTTTGTTTAATTAATTATTTTTAAAGTGAATATATAACTAAATATTCTGTGAATATTTCAAGCGTCTACCTGTTGCCGTTATCAATATCGAGCAAAAAAGAGCAAAAATATCACGTTTGTTGTATGGGAGCCACCTTAAGTATTTATTTTATTCTGTTTTTTAGTATTTGTTGTTATAACGGCAACAGAAATACATCATCTGTGAAAATTTCAACTGTCTAACTATCACGGTTCATGAGATACAGCCTGGTGACAGACGGACGGACAGACAGACAGAGAGACAGACGGCGGAGCCTTAGTAATAGGGTTCCCGTTTTACCCTTTGAGTCCGGAACCCTAAAAAAGATTTATAGAAACTATAAACAATCTAATTTTTTTAGTAAAAAATCGACACGAGGTAAGGATCGAACTGTCGCTTTCGATGAAAGAGTAATAACCCAATGATACAAACAATTAGCGCCAGCGCTGGGGCTCTGTCTCGCATAGGGTCGCAGCATTATGCTGAGCGATGGCCGTTTTGCGTGAACGTGACGCATATTTTCCCTCAACTTGTTCTTTCGTGTTTGTGTTTTTATATCTTTGCGTTATGTTTACCGCAAATAAACATATTTTCTTTCTTTCTAGGTATGAGTAAACAGTACTGTCTAGCTAAAACAACTGCATACTCAGACACACCTAAACGATATTTCTATCACTAGAATTCATTCCCGTAGTGATAGGGTTGCGTAGGGGCTTGTAGCCAAGTAGTAACCGAGGCACGGGTCGATCGATCAGGTTAAGCTAGGCTTACCGCGGTTGCCCCGTGGATGGGTGACCATCTTTACATACCAAGACCTCTCCGTGCCTCGGAAAGCACGTTAAACCGTTGATCGCGGCTGTTATTTGTAGATCTTTAAGTCTAACAACCAGTATTACCAACGGATATCGTGTTACTCATTTACGGGGTTGTGGAGGTCAGATAGGTCGTCGCTCCATGTAAAATACTGGTATGCAGCTGTATCTGGTTAGACTGGAAGCCGACCGCAACATAGTTGGTAAAGGCTGGGCAGATAATGATGAGTGATAGGGTTGCGTTTCGACATAGTTAGAGACCGTTACAGTTTCAATTGTATCATAAAAATAGTAGAATAGTTTTATGGAGGACGGACGAGAACCGAACGAAACTAAACCATTGATGAGACACGGTACTGAGCGTATAAATTTGCAAATTAGTAGAATCGGGCCCCAGACCTTCTGTAACAATTTGTTCCGCGGCAGTAAACATGTGTGAACGTAGTGTGTCTATAACGTAGCGCCGCATGTACTTATGTAGATAAGTATGTATTCGACAATACTTCAACGTACGTTTATAGGAAGAACACACACTTGAAGATATGCGATTTTAATTAGAATGGTAGAATTTTGTTTTGGTCTAATACAGCATAACAAAGTGCGTTAAAAGATTACTAGTGGGTGAAAATACTGACTTCGGAGCCTCATAGATATTAAGATATTAATCAAACCATTAACGAAAACAAAAATGAATTCATTAAACATCACAAAATAAACAACGCTTATTTCAGGGTTTGTTCATGGTCCAGTGACTGGATAAACCGCTTATCAGATCTGGATAATATAAGTCTGTTCTCAGATTTAAAAAAAAATGCTCATATAATACAAGTTATACAACAGCGTGTACGACTACCGACATGCGACAAATAAGTCGCAAACGCAACTGCGCGCCCACGCTAACTGCGATAAGCCAAGAATGTTGGCCGCTTATGAATGGGCAGCCATTCATAGAATCGAACGACGACATTAGTAAAGAATGCTTTGATTCAAACTACGAGGAATCGAGTGTTTGATAATATCGATAACATATTGATTATTGGTAGCGGAAATTAGAATTTGAGAAGGAATTTGGGATTGATGTTTATCATTAAATTTCAGAGTGGAAATAAGCACATAAAAGGCACTTTTGAAAGTCAGAGATCTATTTTAATGTATTAGCAACGTTGGTCCTGTATTGCCCGATGGATTGTGCAGGGGTAGCCCAACAGCTAAACTATTGGATTCTAGCCACCCTGGTAGGTATATTCATACCAATCAATGACTCATACAATACATTAGGTATAGTGGTGTATTCATACATACCTACTATTGCCTTGTATACGTAGCAAAAGCACATAAACTTAGTTTGACGGGATACGTGCTGTTATTTAAAAGAAACGAACTTTTCAACACTGGTTGATGACGGGTTAAATACGATCTTTTTAAATATCTATTAAATTCCGTTCTTATCCTATAGAAGTATAGAATATAACATAACATAACATCACGCCTCTATTCGCCGAAGGGTTAGGCAGAAGTTTACCTATCGTACACTTATATTTCGCCAGTTGTTTTAAGTCCCATGTACCGGGCACCGATCCAGACTCCGGGCTGATACTAAGAAATGGAAAAACCCAATAACACTTTACCGGACCTGGGAATCGAACCCTCAAAAACCTCATGCTTATCAGTAGCGGTTGTGACCACTAAACCAAAGAGGCAGTTGAATATAAATCGATGCAATATTTAAACAAAGTTGCGGGTACTTGCGTAACGCACTAACAATGACAATGCCTTTCATTTTGACAATTCGACAACGTTCATTGCGTTATTTACATTGTCGAACTGACTATTTTTCAAACATATGAAGCAATAGATTAGGAATTTCTTTCAAAATCCTCCGGATTGTGATGGAAAGTGTTACACATTTGGGGTGCTGAGGTGGGTAATGGGAAATCAGTTTTGAGGGATCACAATTAAATAGTATATTTCTTATCAATTGAATATAATATTTCAAAAAGAAATTAACTCAAAATTATGTTGTTTTTTTTTTTATACTGGGTGAAATTGAATTCCCATAGTAAAAGTTGTTCATAATGATGAGTACAATGACCTTTTAAGAGGATGCCCATGAATTCAATAGCACCCTGTTTATGCACGAAATTTACCAACAAAACGAAATCAAAAGTAGATACGAAACAAATTAGGAGCCTACAATTTTTGTTGCGGTTCCAATAATATTACATTCATGCGTATCGAATTAATCGGTAAAAAGTAAATAGTGGTGCCGATTCTGTTGTCACAAAATTCTCTAAACTAGACTAAAAATCACCAAAATTTAGTTTATTCCTGTCAAACGACGTTTCCCATTCTGAAATTGACTAAAGTGACGCAACTTAACTATATTATAGTTTGACAGCACTAATGTCATTTTAGTTACTCAATTTAGTGAAAATGGCAATTTTGCTATTCTGAATTTGACGTTTTTCACCTAAAATTAGGATTAGTGCCGATTCTGTTGTCACAAAATTCTCTAAACTAGACTAAAAATCACCAAAATTTAGTTTATTCCTGTCAAATGACGTTTCCCATTCTGAAATTGACTAAAGTGACACAACTTAACTGTAATAAAGTTTGACAGCACTAATGTCATTTTAGTTATTCAATCTAATGAAAATGGCAATTTTGGTAGTCTGAATTTGACGTTTTTCAGCTAAGATTAGATTAAATCGACAATTTTAAATCGCGATTAAAAAGGTGTGGAATAAAATTAGTTGTCATGAACTAAAATTTACAAAGTACATTTTTCTTCTAGTTCTTGAAAGTTGGGATGCTTTTGTTGATTTGGGAGTCTTTTACAAGTTCAAGCTACTGCTTGAACTTGTAAAAGACTCGACACGGGTAAAGCATTCCATAACCATACTCGGTTATGGAATGCCCTACCCGTGTTGTTATGGTGTGCTCAATCTTTGTCCACTTTTAAAATTCTGGTAAAAAAATACTTCCTCTCTCCTTAAACATCATCGTTACAGATTACAGTTCCTTGCTCTTGTTTCATGTTTATTATTGTTTATATATTCATATAGATAAGGGTATGCTTTATGTATGTATATTATTGTATAAGTAAATGGTACACCACTGACTACCTGTAGTATTCTCGTCTTCTCTCTTTAATCCATCCTAAGGCTGTAAAAGGTAGCTTTTAGCGATAAGTCCACCCATTGTGTCACCCTATGTAAACTTTTAACATTTATTTCTGCAACTTTTATGGTCTGCATAATAAAGAGTATTCTATTCTATGCTTGTGAGTTTGGAAAATCTTAAATCATATAAAAAGCTGTTGTCAATTTGCCAGAAAGTTAATAATAAAATTATTGTTAAGTATTAGAATACAATACCGCCTACTACAATAAGATTTAGGAACGAAGTGGATAAATCCATTTTTCAGATTCTGTGAAATATGAAATAACAATTTTTTTGAAACTATCAAGAAAGAGTTAAGTTGAACATTACAAGACTGTTCTAACCCATCGAAAATGGCAGAAGAAAGAAAAATATTTAGACTCCCTAGATCAGGAGTTTGCTGAAGAAATAGATAAATAAATAATTCATTTAAGTTACTGCAACGCACCGGGCAGAGGCTACTTATTTTCTAAATTTATTAATTTCACAAAATTGTATGGGTAAGCTTTAGTTAAATATACCTGGCACCCACACAGACACTTCACAAGAAAAAAAAAACTGCTGGCATGAGCGCATGTTATTCAAGGCACATATTTAATGTCACTTGTGGGTAGTTGTAACAGTTACACAAAGTAAAATTAATTTGCTCTTATTTGAAATTCAATATAATTTAATAGAAACATTATTTACAATTATATAAGCTAGATTTTAAAAGTTCATAGTACCTGCTTGTGTAGCGTTATCTCATAATTATTCTCTTACAATCTATTATCACTTCACTTCATCACAATGGATCCTCTAACAAGCACTCTGAGTAAATTAAAGGAGTTGTTTCACACATAGATGTCCGCCTTTGAAGATAAACTTCAGAAGGCCCCTCCATCACCACACCCACCCATCCACAACGTCTTAGGAGTTTGGACATTCATCACACAGGCTCTCAGCAGTGTTCGGCAACAGGTGGACCTACTTGCTCGCAGTGTCAACCAAATTGAGATGTAGGGACGAAGGAAGATCTTAGGTAATAGGTAAAACGGGCTGGTTTCCGCAACTCCACGTCAATATGCGCGTATTCTGCGTACTACAAGGAAGATCTTGCTGTTGCATGGTGTCACCAGATGGGACGTGCAGTAACTAATAAAATCAGGCCTATCCTGTTCAAGCTAGGCAGTCTTGCGCTTTGGGATAAGATTTGGTTTTCCAAAGCCAAATTAAAGGCTATAGGCGACACCATTAGCCAAGTTCCTAACAAAGGGGGTGGCATGATCTGTTCTTGGCTGCGAGAGAAATATGCGGTGTCACCAAGAGCTGGACTAAGGATGGCTGCGTGTATGTCTTTGGCCCCAATGATTCGCGGCATCGGGTTGAGACCTTTGCTGAATTGGACAAGATTGCGCCGAATCTCAGTGAGCCCGAGCGGAGTGATCCAATAACGGATGTGCCAGCTTCTGTCCCGTTGCTGCTGCGAGGACCGCTAGCTTAAAGCGTGCTGCTTTTTTGAAGCAGTGATTTCTTTGTGATGTTTTATTCAAAGTCGGGGTATTATGTACATTTTATATCTGTAATTTTTATGGTATTAATATAATAAATGTTTTGTACTGTGCTGTCTACGGTACTGTGCTAAGTACAGTATTGAACTATTGATTTAAGCATTGAGGTAGGAATACTAATAGGTTTATAATTCAATGGATTTAAGTCACAATGTTGTCACTGTCAGCTGTCAGTGTCAGTCATTACCCATGTCAGTTTAATTCCGTGCGTTCCGTTTTTCGTAAAGGTGGAATGGCAGACCGAGTTTTGTTTTCTTGTTGTTTTATATCTGAAATGTGTTACATATTATTTTTATATGCTTTTGTTTAACTCTTTTTACCCGGACTGAGTAAGTAGGTTTTAATTATTTTGATTGAATAACGCAACCGGCAGGTGGACTAGTTATTGCTCCTACAGACTGGTGCGACAGGCATTGCGACCATTGTCGCGCCCGCGATATCGCACCAGTCTGTAGGAGCCTTTATACGATTTATTTTTATTAGTCTGGTAAATATTTATGTCTATCGATGAAAGCAGTGATAGTAGTAGTTTTTTCTCTATAACAAGTAACGACGACGACAGTTTCGTGAGTACTCTTCTCTTGCAGCGCAGTGTTCGGATGTTCCTAAGAATTTTAACGTTATACACATTAACGCTCAGATCATTCGGGCTCATTTCCACGATATGCCGGCAAGCTTTAACTGTAAGAACGTACAGACGCCAGCAGATCAAGCTACCCGAAACTGTCAAATTTTCCCAATCAACCTTGAACCTTATGTTGTTGGGTTAAAGTTGAAAATTTATTGAAGAAATTTGACAGATTGTAGTAGCTTGATGTGCTGGCGTCTGTACATGAATGCATAAGTCATGGCACCACTAAATCCCTGAACTTATTTTTCCTTATTTTTTACCTTATTTTTCTGTCGTATTAAATTCGTCCACCTAAGGCTAAAGCTAAGAATCTCATGCAACGCAATTTTGGTGGAATGATCTTTGCAAGGATGCCAATAATATAGATTGGTGCTGGACTGATTGCCTCTGGATCAGTCAATGAGCAAGTTAATATTTTTATGGCTAAACTTATCGAGCTTTACGATCACCACGCATCTGTTCGAGCAGTTAAGGTTGACATTTGCCGGCGCCATGGCTCACGAATAAGATAGTGCTACTACACTAAAAAGTTATGGCAAAGTTTAAATTTAAGCGTGGTGCTAATGACGCTATTTTTGTCAAAATTCAAAGATTTCTACAAGCATGAATTGATTACCTATTCACCTTTTATGTTAATTTAAACAATATGGCTGCCTAACCACCAAAGTGGTGCTGGAAAATTGCAACCAGTAATATTTCACAATCATTAACATCGGTTTCCCAGTTCGATTTCGTGGACAGACCTTATCTAGAAATGTGATTTTGAATTTCCCGCTTTCGCGAGTTTTCGGTGTCATCCACCAGGACGCCCCCAATGCCGTACCATTTTATTTGTACGGACTTTTTATTCTTCTCTCCAGAGTAAATATGTTTCTTGCCACCAACCAATTGATATGGCAAACAAACAGACAAATTCAAGATGTCCTTGATAGAGCTTTCCTACGGTGACGAGAATACTGGAGATTTTCAACTTACTGAACACCAAACCGGATTTTCTTTTCTCGAGATCACATTTTTATTAGAACATTTGCTTTATTACGCTGAAATAAAAAGCAAGATAATCATGCTATAAAGACGCCGTCATTATGTTCTCTGTATTTTATTTGAATCATTATTGACAAACAATAGATGATTATTATGATTTTACTCAGGTTTTTATGCATTTCGGATCATTTCGTTCAGTCTTTATTTTATTTCCCAACAAATCTTGGTCTATGGTTTATTCAACTTAGCGATTGTCAAACTCGATTATAGTTGTGTCTAAATTGTTTCTAAGTTTAGTGAATCTTGTTTTCAGAATAGCTTTTAAGAATAACTAAACTAAAACTAAGAAATTTTAGTTATAGTTTAGTTTAGTTCGGTGTACAAGAGAATCGGCACCAGTGTAAATACGATAATACTTTAACATTTTCGTCTATTTGGATGCGTTCAGATGGCGCCAGTAAAAATATGTACGGCGCCAATGTGACAGGACGTCGTAAAATCATCGAATTGTTATTCAAACATGTTAGGTATCAAATCATGATCACTTTAACTTTTATATCACTATGTTGAATTTTAATAACTTCCTTTAAATAGTTTTGTAGCACAGGGGACTAGGAACGAGGTGGTAGAATGAATGATGCGATACTTGGACTGCTAAGTAGGTAGCGCGCAACATGACAAGTGAATTTAAAGGAGAGAAGGAATCAAAGAGAAAAAAAAATACAGCGAATGTAATACCTATTTATTTTTAGGGTGCCGTACCCAAAGGGTAAAACGGGAATCCTATTACTAAGGCTCCGCCGTCTGTCTGTCTGTCCGTCTGTCACCAGGCTGTATCTCATGAACCGTGATAGTTAGACAGTTGAAATTTTCACAGATGATGTATTTCTGTTGCCGTTATAACAACAAATACTAAAAAACAGAATAAAATAAATATTTAAGGGGGCTCTCATACAACAACCGTGATTTTTTTGCCATTTTTATCGATAATGGTACGGAACCCTTCGTGCGCGGCTGGTTTTTTTTTATGAAGTCGGGAGGTTTCGCCCGATTTAGCCAGCACAGACAATCACTTTCATCACAACTATCCTCAACTATCTTAACACTGTTGATATTTTGTACAAGCTCTTAGGTAAAATTACTAAATCAGTTTGGCCGATATGGTTGCTTTTAAGGTGTAGAATTGCAGATGTTTCACTTAAAACTTTCTGTATTTTTTTATGGCCACACACAATTTAACATTAAAAAAATATTTCACATACATAAACTCACGCCTTCTTCCCATGGGGGCAGGCAGGAACTATAGAACGCCACCATACATACTCCTTTTGTTTCGTTTGCATTCATACATCTGTAGGCTAATTCACGTAACTAAACAAGTGCAGTAGCAGTGCAGTTGCAATGAAGTTTCGATCAAAACAACGCTTTTCGTATTCTACTATTCTCTACGCGGCTGTCAGATACGCTCGCGTCAAGTGCGCGTCACGCGAGCGCATTATCGGCATTCTACTGCTGCGCGTCATTAGTGCGTGATTCTGAACGCAACTTGATCGGTATTCCACTATTCGTTTGACGTCTCAAAATGACAGCTTTTAAGTTTCAATTCGATCAACGTGCAGTTTCGGTTACGCACAACATAAGTTCCTCATTATTTACTTTTGTTGGCATCAAATTGTATTTTTTGTGAATGTAAGTGTTTAAAATTCAATAATATTGTATGTTTAATTATTAAGACATGTTATCTACAAGTAGTTTTCAGTTATATTCTAACAATTTTTTTAACTTTTTAGTGAACATGAGTTTCCAACTTGGTTTGAGGATTTTATCCCTCGCTGCCGAACTAAATGACCGAGAACGCCGTCAAGCTCTAAGGCCTCATTTACGGAGACGCGGGGCGTCGCGCGTCTCGCGGCGCGTCGTACGATTTTTCTGTTTACGGAGCGGCGGCGCGTCAAGCGGCACTTATCATCGCACGCGTAAACAAAAAAGTATGGCAATATAAGACGTTGTTCATAGAGATGCGGGGCGGGAAGCGTGGTGGTGCCGGCCGCTGCGCCCGCGGCGAATACTCAAGCGTGTAGCAAAGCACGCGGCGGGGAACGATCCTGTTTTTGCAGGCCAAATAGTAAATGCCTGTGCTGTATTGCATAATATAGCGAACAAGGCACGATTACCAGTGCCCCAACTGACACATCAAGAGCGTGAGCAAGAAGAGTGAATGCGTGTACGGCGTAGAGCATGTGAGGAGGAAGTGCGTGCGGAAAGCCTGACTATACTTGCTCAAGGCAATAGGCGGCCAAACAGAGACTTGTTGGAAGGTCAGGCTGTCCAATAGGCTCTTATTAATCGCCTGTGGCTACATAGGGAATAAGGAGTCAGAATAAACCTTAATTATTTATTTTTATATTCATAATGATTATACACATCTTTTTTTACATTGTTCCCACACTTCTCACACAGGTAATATAGAATCCGCTTGTTTTAATCGTCATCTGAAGAAGCTAGCCGCCTCCACCGTTTTGCTTAAAAAGAAAATGACTGCAGTATAGTTTCTATTAGGATTAAGTATAAACAAAATGTAGGTACAACTATAATCAGTGTAAAGTCGCGTGTGTGTGCAAAAAAGAAAAAATAAATGTTCCTCGGAATTATTTATATTGTCTAGTGCTTCTGCTATGCGGCACTGTGCATCAGCTGATTTAGTAACTATTTATGATATTAAAACTTACCTATTAAAAGTATTGTTGGGAGTAGGTGCATGTTCTATATCATCGGAGAAAAATGTGGGAAGATGGAGAATTGCGAAGTGCAGGCGATAGAGAAACGGCGTGGGGAAAGCAAAAAGAAAAATACCACTGTCACTATGACCAAGCATAAATACAATAAATATAAAAAAGGTATTCCATAACTTATAGACAAGGGATTAATTTGCACCTCATTTTGGGGCGTGCCACTCCTTCCCACAACCTCATTGCATGCACCAAGCAAAGCAACGAGTCTTTCTTCTAAAGAGGATAAAGAAGTGGTCACGCGTGGCCCTCCACCTGTACAAGTCGGTATACCACTAAAAATAATACAAATCTAGTTATTTACCCAAGTATATTGTACCGATACACATAAGTACAATATTGATGGAATCTAACAAACCTTGCTCCACTGTTTGGGAGTTCTTTGATCCCCGTCTGCCTCGGCATTTAATATATTGGCGCACTCTGACCAAAGGTGTGATGTGAGGGCACTACCTTCTCTAGATTTAAGTCGGCCACGGGCAAGGTCCCTGTGGCCCTCCAAATATTCCACCAGCAGTTCTATTTGCTGCACAGAAACGCGTTTGCGTGAAGTCATACCTACTGAAAATTCAGGATGAAAGTTACATAATGGATTTTAAACTGCTACTTCTTCGTAAACTTCACTGCCCACATCCTTAAATATCATTTTAATATAATATAATACATACTTACCATCAAAGTTTAAATCGTTTAAGTCGGTAAGTATAACAATTTTTGTATTTAATTTGCACCGAGTCTTGAATTATTTGAATTTTCGCGCTCCTTGACATTGGTGTGCTCTTCTTATTTTGACACTTTTGACAGTCTTAGTTTTATGCGGCACTGTTAGACCATCATTCAGCCAAATTTTAGCAAAATATAACTTTGATTGTGAATCAAAACATAATTGTTTGTTTTTATGGGAAGAAAAAGCACCAAAATCAGTACTGGGTTATTATTTTAATATTATAATAACGTTATATTCATTGAAATGTAATCGATTCTATTCGATTATTTAGTGAGTAATATTTTTTCTATCGTGTAGCCACACCGTAGGTAAGTTTGGTAGAGTTTGGTTGCCGTGCAGTTGACGTGCTGGGGCCCAAGTCTGCTATTTTTATAAATTCAGTCATTCCAACACGATCCCATTGTCATGCCATTGTCATTTTGCTAAAAGTTCGTAATCTGGTAAATTCATAATGGTCGATCGTTTTCTTTGCAATTTCTTTCAATGTAGTGTCAGTTGCCGACCATTGGAAAGTCATAATGACGCCATTATAATAGTAGATTACCAAACTTGTCAAAATCAACAATTATGAAATCAATGATCGACCATTCTGACACTATTGTAATAGCAGACTTGAGGCCCAGTTCACGCGCAGTTCAAAGATTACAAGAATTCCGTTTATCACTCAAACTTAAACTTAACTGCACCTGCACTGCAACTTGATCGGCGCGTCATGAAATTACGTGAATTAGCCTTCTGGTCATACACGCACGCCGGTTGCGAGTACTACGCACCTGACCTTTCTGAAGAACATCACCAATTATCTCCCCGCGTTTCCACTCACATCTGCCTTTTAAATACCAGTTGTTAGTTCATCCTCTCAGCAACATGACCAAACCATCTAAGCATACTCTTTTAATTTTTTGTCACTACATCTTCTTTTAAACTCACCGTTGTCTTTCACATTATTTTTCAACCTATCATTTATAGTTACACCACACTAGCTTCGCAAGGAACGCATTTCCACAGCATTTACTATCATGCTTCTTTAAAAAAAAAATATTTGTTGAAAATCGAGGACTTTGTGGTAAAACCCTACAGAATCCAAAATTCCTGGACGCAGTATTAAAAAACTTACTTCATAGGTATAATCCAAATCGTGGCATTGATTTAGTGCCAGCCTAGACTTCTGACGTAAGAACTACCGTCGCGGGTGCAAGGATGCACTAAATTATATTTCAATATCTCTGTATCGAAATATACTTCTCCAGCGTAAACAACTTTTAACGAATGCGTTATGTGACTTTAATGTCTTTGGCGTAAGGTTTAAATTACAATGATTGACTCACCCTCTTGCATTGCAAGTTCTACGAACTTACGTATTCGTAGATGGCGTGTTTAGTAGTGTGTGTCTGTCGATTTTACACCAAGTAGGTATCAAATATTAAGCTATTATTGTCTTAATATACTACTTTGATATTAGGCACTGCTTCATATAAAGGTGCAAATAAATAAAATCGAAGTGTTGTTTGTTATGTGAAAATAACCGCTTATTACTATGCATATTATGCATAGCTTCGCCGCTTTATGCATATGAAATTATAAACGGCACTTATAACAAAAAAACATTTTTTATTATTGTTGTCTGTCTGTTTGTTCCGGCTAATCTCCGAAACTAACTTAGGCTACTTTTATTTTAGAAAAGCCACGCGGACGAAGCCACTGGCAGCAGCTGTTTTACATAATAATTTTAGTTTTCAAAAGCAACCATTACCTAGGATTTTGACATAACACGTACGACAAAACATATTACGCGGGTTTTTACGTAATAGTAAAATAGTGTCTTCTAATAAGCACACTATAGCTTGTTCTTACGACTAGCTAATGCTCAGTAAATCGCTAGTTCTAAAAAACAAGTCATAAATATGTCACAGTACCTGCGGGTTAATTAAGATAACACAGCGAGGAACAGAGACAACGCTCTACAAATCCGAACTTTTACAAAAACTCAGTTACTGTAGAAGTCCAAACCAGGCCGATTCAGAACTTCCTGATAACAAACCGAATTTGTTCGGTTCCGACTCCGACTCCGAAAAAAAACCGAAACCCGACCGAACCGGTCGAAATCCGACTGAAAATCCTTATCACATCATAGCTTAGGTTACTTAAAACAATCACTAACCTGCGTATCCCTCAGATCAGGCTCACTAGCTGCAGCCGGCAACACATCCCCCTGCATGTCTGCGCCTGCGCCGGTGACGTCACCAGCGCTTGCGCTCAGCGCACGACGTCGCTCCTCCTTCTGTCGCTCGCGGTCCTTGCCGGTCAGCATGTGCTTCGTCTTTGATAGGAGGTTTAGAGGCTTTATTGATTTGCGAACCTGATGAAAAAGAAAATTTGGTAAAGTTATGATTCTCAGAAAAATGATAAGGAAATAAATGTAGGGGAAAAACATCACCTTGGTAAAAAATATTGGATGGTAAAGTTATGACCATCAGAAAAATGGAAGGAGAGACCCAGAGGACGTAGTCCAACGTGTAGGGTCAAGTGAAACACATGTAACTAAAAGAGTGATGAATATAAAGGTTGATGGATGGAGAGGGAGAGGAAGACCAAAGAAAAAATGGATGGATGGTGTGAGAGATGATATGAAAGAAAAAGGTGTAAATTATACAGTGACGGCTAACAGGGGGGGGGGGGAGACTGGAAGCAAAAACGTGTTGCGCCGACACCGAGTAATTTTTTTTTTGTTCCCAGTGTCAAAAAAATCCTGTCACTCTTACTGACTAAAAATCACCCCGGTGTTCCCTTCCCACATTTGCACTTGGGATCATGGGATCAAGTGCATCAAGGGATCAACCCCCCCCCCCCCACCCTCCGCGACGTGTAAGAGGGCGGGCGTGGACACTACACGCCTCCACCTCGAGTCTTGTATGATAGGGGGCGGCGGACGTCTCCGAGTCCGCCATCCGTGGACCCATTTAGGGGGGCCGGAAGAGGGCATTATCTGCCCTCTGCCGACGCCCGGTGCACCTGCTGCGGGTCGGGTGAGTGGGAGAGATCGCACGCTCCCTTTCCGCAGCCTCCGTCTGCGATATGACTGTTTCGCAGAAGGATACCACCGCGTCCCAGGACTACTCGCTGCCGATCATCGAATCGACCAAACACCAAGCAACATGGGCCATGGTCAGGAAGGTGATGTTCGTCTGATCAAGTGAAGCAGTACCAAGGACGGTGCTACGGAACCTCACTTAGCACTACTTAAAGCTAGTTTATAGCCATTTGATTGGTGGAAACCAGTTTCAAGTAATGCTTGAGTCTGACAATCAAAAACGTTTTTACCAAGATTTACGACGCACTACAACAGGCCTAAATGTTGTCACACATGGAGAGAGATATTCAGAAAGTAGGGGACATGACGCTCACCAGTAAGTCAACAAAAAGAATAACTTTAACAAAAACACAATTCACAAAAACATTAAAGCAGAATTCCAAGAAAAACACAACAAAGTGATAAATTCCTTTAATTTCGGAAGTCGGTGTCTTTGGCTTCTGAAATTAAAGTCATTTTTTGACTTTTTAGTTTTGGTACCTACCCATACCAATTCGTATCTATATTTATATCTTTGTATCTATCCTTTCGTATATTCGTATTCTACTTGATCAGTAAACAACAGTGACAGGAAGTATTTAACATCATCAAGATACACATAGTGGATTAAATACGTATTATCGAAACTATCAAAAACTACCCAAGCCTTTATTAAATGAAAAAAAGTTAAGCCGTCACTGGACGACCGGCAGATGTGAAAGATCGCACTACACACACTACATCATATAGACTGTATAGGCGTATAGTCGTCGCCCCGCCAGCAATCGGTTTTACGTGCACCTATAAACGTTTCACATCAAAAAGAATTTTCAAAATCGGTCCACAATTGACGAAAATACATAAAAAACACATACAGATGAACATTATAACCTCCTCCATTTTTGAAGTTCAAGGAAAACAAGCCAACGACCCACCTGATTGTAAGTAGTAACCACCGCGTATAGACATCTAAAATACCAGAACCATCGCAGATGCGTTCCCATCACAGAGTCAACGCTGAAACGTGTCAGGCGCCTGTTGTACCGGCCCCTATTCTTATTAATGCAGTAACACATCGACGCTACTTGGCGGCAGGAATAGGTGTGAAAAAAGGTAGGTCTGGTATGAAGAAAGTTCCAATGGTAAAATAAGCACCACTTTGAACCCACCATTGTGAATGAAGAACAATAAAAACCTGGCCAAGTGCGTGTCGGACCAACAATGAAGAGTTCCGTCGCTGGAATGAATTTATCCCAAGAACAAACTTAACATTGTAGTTCAAAAACATGTTCTCCCATACATTCCAACTATTGTGCGCACAAAATTGAGAGATTTACCATGTTATTTTAAAACCATAGACTTCTTATAGGGTTTTCTGTAATCTATAAGTATAGAACTATTTTCTGTATTTTTTCAAAAATGTTGGCTCAGTCTTTTCGGAGATAAGGGGGAATGATGATTTTCATCTATTTTTTTCTTAAATAACTTTAAAACTGTTTATTTTTAAATTATAAAAAAAATATATTGAGGACCCTCACGGTAAGCCCTTTCATTTAATGTGTCACACGGTAGTTTGTAAAACTTTTTTTTTTCTAATTTGTCCCCCAAAACTGACCCCCATATTCAAAATTCATTTATTTACGTTACACGTCCAAGTTTGGGGCACAGAAATTCATAAGTAGGTATACCAAATTTCAACTTAATCGGTCCAGTAGATTCGGAGCAAATCGGCTGTGACAGACGGATAGACACAAGAGTGATCCTATAAGGGTTCCGTTTTTACCTTTTGCGGTACGGAATCCTAAAAATGACTGTTTACAGCTACTGTTTCATAATAAAACAATCATGCCATTGATTATTCACAAGGGTTTGCATAATAAAAAGTGACAAATAAAAAAAAACCGGCCAAGTGCGAGTCGGACTCGCGCATGAAGGGTTCCGTACCATTATCTATAAAAATGGCAAAAAAATCACGTTTGTTGTACGGGAGCCCCCTTAAATATTTGTTTTATTTTAATTTAACTATTTATTTTTAAAGTGAATATATAACTAAATATTCTGTGAACATTTCAAGCGTCTACCTATGACCGTTATCAATATCGAGCAAAAAGGAGCAAAAAAATCACGTTTGTTGTATGGAAACCCCCTTAAATATTTATTTTATTCTGTTTTTTAGTATTTGTTGTTATAGCGGCAACAGAAATACATCATCTGTGAAAATTTCAACTGTCTAACTATCACGGTTCATGAGATACAGCCTGGTGACAGACGGACAGACAGACAGACAGACAGACGGCGGAGCCTTAGTAATAGGGTTCCCGTTTTACCCTTTGGGTACGGAATCCTAAAAACCATGTCACCAACTTCCGGATTTATCTATTGGCAGAATATGGTACACACATTTTACATCAATCCACCGAGTCAAAAAGAAGAAGAATGTGTAATAATTTTTCAGTTACTTTATTTTTCTTTGTACAGGCTCAAATTAAATTAGCTAGCGAAACTCCGCAGACGTGGTGAGTATCTATATACAGCGTGCCACCATAATGGCGACCTTAATTCAACACACGGGTAGGGCTAGTGGCCAGTAATCATAAAAAAAAAATATTTTTAAATATTTGATTACATTTATTTTATTTTTATATATTATAGTAAGATAAATAAGTATAATTAAAAAAAAAAAAACAAACTAATTAAATAATAAAACTCTCCCTTTCCTTCAATTCGCCTACTCCTTGCACGTTATTTGTTTTAATTTCATTGATTCGATGTTATGATCCATGACCCCGGCTAATTACCTCTGCGCTACATTTCTTTAAGTACAGGTTGCTCCAATGCTATTAGAAAATTGTAAATAAATCAATATTTAATAACGTTTAATGAAATTAAAATATTTTCATAAAACGTAAAGGCGAAACTGTATACGTGTGTTAAATTAATGTCGCCACTAAAGCGCCACGCTGTATATATCTAAACACGAAAATGGCAGGTTTTTTTTTGGGTCCACGACCTCTTGAGATATTGCATGTTGTTGTATGAGTTGAGAAAATCTGATTTGTTTTTTTTTTGTTTTATCGTGTTAGACATTGAAATCCATCACGTCTGTGAAGATTACGCAAAATAAAAAAAATACTGATATTTCATGTGACTAAACTACCTGCACTTAACGACCCCAAAAAACTCATCAAATAAATTTCTTTGGTGCTTTATCATTTTTAGATATCGATATCCATCACGTCTGTGGAGTTTCGCTAGATTATTTATTTTGACCCTGTATAATTACGAACACTCACCTTGCATTTAAAACTGGCAGGATGCACAAAATTATCATCATCCTTATCTCTCACTGGGGGCGGATCTCTTAACCCTAACACCAGCATATCATCCAAGGAGGCTTGCATATGCCTCCTTCTCGAAGGCCTGGCTTCCTCATGAGACCTCGAAGAGTACATGGACACGGAATCCATACTAGCTTTACTGGTCCCTCCAGAGATCACCGTCACATTTTCTACAGACTCATTTGACTGCCAATCCGGGGGATGTCTTGGTCTTTCCTCATATATTTCCACTGAATTAAAAGTCTCAGCTACTCGATCGATCTCCAGGTCCATGTCTAACTGTTGCGGAATAAATTCATAGTGATGTCCCTCAGTTTCCGTATACACTTGATCGTAAACTGCCCCATTAACGTAGCCTCTGGAACTTGACGGTATGTTCCCATACAGATTGTTGTAATTATAATTATCGTCTTCATTTCTAGGACTGACGTGACGAACGGTTTGAAGGTCATTCGCGTTTAGGATGACGTCATCCAGGTTTAGAGGTCTTCCTTGACCCCCAAAGCCGTCTACAACAGGGGTCGTGTTGGAAAGGAAAGAACCATCAGCATCAAAGCTACTGCAGCCAACTAACCCGATGGGTCTCCGAGGCATGTCTTGGCGGAATCTGTTTGGCGGTGGTTGCTGACCAGCAAAGTCTACTACTAAGATTCTGTCTGCTATATTCCGACAGTCATTATGGAAACCTATACCAGAGTCGCTGTTGCTCGAAGTAGTTGTTATCTCGCTGTGGTTGCTCGGTTGAGGGGAATTCGCGACGAAATCCTGAGCTTCTATCCTTTCCTCATGTCTACACGGTCGCCTGTCTCGCGGCACTCGGAATACCGGTCTGTTACCTCGTGAAAAGTTACCCAAAGCGGGACTATCTCCTTTTATCGTTAGCTTGGAGATTTGCTGCAAATTGGGACTTGAGCAATCTTCTGCTGGTAAAGAATACATTCCTCTAATAACGCCAATCACATATTCCGCTGAAGGTGGAAACTCTAAACATCTTTCAGCCACTGGGTCCCTAGTACACACTATTTGGAATTCCCTTGCTCTGGTAATATGAGCCTCATGTTCCGCCATTCTTGGATCTACAGCAAAAACATGGCAGCTGTGTGAAGCTTCGGCCTCCGAAGTCTCTGCTGAGGTCACAAGACCAAAGTACCTTCTATCAGCGTCAGAACCACAGCCAGCGTACACAATTCTCTCTCTTTGATACTGTGCTAATACTTGGCCATTTGGACGACGAAGAAGTAGCGAATTTGGGAGTACAGAGAGTAGCACAGGGGCTGCAGGACGTCTTTCCTGCCTTAGCTTTCTGACAGCGGTTCTGACGTCTCCCGGAGCGGCGTTGGATGCGGCTTGCGGTGTTTCTATAGTGCCTAAGTAGCCGACGACTGCGCGGCATTCGAGCCTTGCTGCAATGTTGGGCGTCAGCTGGGCTCTGCTCAGGTTTTGAAGGATCTCGTTGACGCCTGATGTGCTGGGAGCGGCGTGGCACGCTGGAAGTATAAGGATGAGGAAATTAGTTGTGTTTTAGAAAGGTGCTTTACAAGTGAGGGTATTGGGAACTTGTTCAGTCCATTTACAAGACCTTGGTATGGTATTATAAGCTAGACTTTATGGAATAAAGCAATAAAGTTATTTGATTTGATTTGAATTATTTTTAAAAAGAAAGAAAGGATAACTTTTATTTGGTTTGTGAAATACAAATAAAATAAAAAAGTGAACATAATGTTAACGGCTGCACCAAAAAGGTTAATTTCAGTATTAATGCCAGACAAATGCAGTCTGACGCTGGTTTTCTAATGAACCTTCAGGTACAAGTGACGGAAAGTACAAACAGTTTCATTCGATAACACAAATGTTATACCTCAATGGGATGTAGATAGTACCTATCCCTATATTTTAGTACCTACAATTAACTTGTAAGTATAACCGTTCTCAAAAACGGATTATGACAGCATTCAAAATCAAAAGTTATTATTCTAATGTTTTGGGGCATATTACATTGTCAATATTATCACGATACCGTGGTAATATTGATGGTGTAATAGGGGTTCGTGATAATATCACAGTTTATTCGGAAATCTTGAAATATCGCGATATTAGGATCATGATAATATTGACAAATTTAACATGCCCCAATGACTTCTAAATATTACGTAGATTTTTAAAGTATAAGATAAATAGGTACAACAAATAAGAAGTAAATGTTTAAAACTATTACTTATATTACAAAAATTTGTAGCGTGAAAAACATGCATTGTGAGTGTTTGTACAGGAAAGGCATCCAAATATTGGTGTTATTAGTGTAAATGCCTTTTATTGATATTCATTAAATAATAATATTATTATGCAAAAAAAAAAAAAAGTTGATTGGAGGAATTCAATTTTTTTTTAAATAATTATTGAAATAAGAATCATTAAAAGGCATTTACTGTCTGAATGCAACATAATATCCCTCATTGGCAAGAAGGGTGCTATAACAACGAAATCAGCAATTGTGAGTTAAGTATACAAATGAATGTGGCAAATTTTATTATATTTGCTATAAAAACACCATTACGCTAATCCTAAAAATGAGGGAGTTAGAAAGGTTCACACCTTTCTAGCTCCCTCATTTTTAGGATTTTCATCTTTATGCTTCCAATGCTGCTTATGAAATAAGAATCATTAAAAGGCATTTACTGTCTGAATGCAACATAATATCCCTCATTGGCAATAAGGGTGCTATAACAACGAAATCAGCAATTGTGAGTTAAGTATACAAATGAATGTGGCAAATTTTATTATATTTGCTATAAAAACGACATTACGCTAATCCTAAAAATGAGGATTTCAGGATTTTTTTTAGGATTTTCATCTTTATGCTTCCGCTGCTTTTAAACTTTTAAATCATCATACCCAAAAATTGCTATTTATTAATTATTTATTTATGTCAAGCTTCTCGCAAATTAACGATATTGGACTTGAAAAGCGCATGTCTATTTTATTATTATTTGGTTAGACACACTAGCAGCTAATTAGGTGATGTGTGTGTATTAAACACTACAACATTTTCCGGGAGCCTATTCCATGCTGTTACAATTAGGTTAGGCAAGGATTGCTATTTCATGGCACTTGAACTTAATGGCTCACATAAAAAAAACAGATTTTCATTACATTAATTCCACCTTTCCCTAGATGGAATTAATTTATTGAGAACCAGATCAGAAAGAGCAGCAATACAAAAATTATTTAATTAATTTAAATGTTTTCATCAAAAATCCTTTAAGTATTTTAATGTTGGTTCAATATCAAAGTATCAGAATCCAGAAATACTCAAAGTCATACGGCCTTGTTCTTGTTGATACAAGTTTAAAAGGCACTAATCAATTTTAACATGTAAAAGTGTTTTTTGAACAAATTTACAGAAATAAATACCGTTTATCAGACATTTTAAAGAGTGGAAACAACATTTTAGTGCACAGTGCAGGCTACAACACAATACATTGACTCACTGCACTCACATAATAGTCAACTGTTGCCAATCCATCTGCAAAAAGATAAACAAACAAATTTTTATCTATAATTAAATTATTTGGAAAGATGTAAGGTCTTCAACATAACTCGCGAAGTATGGATGTACAATAGGTACACCTCTGCCTAACGCTTCGGGGAATATAGGCGTGAGTTTATGTATATGCGGAAGCCCCTCGGAAAATCAGAATTTGCCTAGCTTTAACTTTGTTATGCCACTAGCACAAGTACAGTCACGGGCACGTACATTTAACTATAGTAAGGACTATTCTTGCTTGCAGCGCTCGGCCGCTATAGTAACGCTTACCTATGCTCTTGTTTTTATAAATGAAAAAGGAGACATAAAAAAACTGGGTAAAGGGTCACAATGCTGACTAGCATTGTGATCATTGTAACAGAGCCTGAGAAGTTCAAAAGAAAATATTACATTGTATTTTTTTTTTATTGGTTGATGCAAAAAGGGGCAGTAAACAGATGTGGTCATCATGTGCACGGGATTTTGTTTTCACGGTGGTCAGATGAGTCCCATAGAGAGACCCATGACTGTAAATCTCCAAATCCAAGTAGATAATCCAATTTTTTTCAACTAAATAGAAGTAACCCAAAAATACTTCTAATTACCAAGTGTTATGTTTGACCCTTGTTGATTGTTTTTCATTAGTTGTCAAGTGTAACATATTTTGTAATGAGGGTAAAAAGGAAATAAACAGTTTGCTTTCTTATCTCGACTTAGTTGTATCTTATATTGGCGACTGCAGAAAATAAGTTAGATTTCGGTGAAAATGACGGCACATGTAACGAATATAGTGTTTCCCGGACAATTTAACCCAAAGACTGATAAGTGGTGTTATTATATAGAACAATTACTGTGTGCGCTTGATGCGGCGGGTTATGACAAACTTAATCTCGACAAGGGACGTTCGCTGTTTCTTTCTCAGTGCCAGCAAAGACACTTTCGCGTTAATTGCATCACTTTTAGTTCCAAAACGTGAAAATGTTATAAACGTCAACAAGTGCAAGGTGAAAGGGTGCGAGACTTTGTGGCGGCTATAAGTCTGCTTGGTGCAAATGCAATTGCAATTTCATGGACTTAAAACGCCAGTTGAGAGACCGACTAGTGCTGGGGGTACGGGACGATCGTTTGCGACGCGACTTACTGAAAAAGAAAGACTTGACATACGAGGTCGCGTTACAGATGTGTCTGGACTATCAAGTGACGTTCCCTGATTTGTACCCTACGTGTGGCTAGTGAGTCTAAGCAAACTCCCGTTCAGTGTCACGGAGACTGAACCTATGGACATTGTTAATGTTAACTCGAACGAGTGTCGACGGTGTGCACGCGCACACAGGGCGAGCGCTGCCCATTTGTTAAAGCGAAGTGCTTCTACTGCAAAGTTTGGGCACATTGCGGCGGCCTGCGCCAAGAAACCAGATTGTGTACACCAGGTCGACGACATGAGGGAAACCAACACGAGTGTGGACACTTCAGCTGAGAAGATGATGGGCGTATATGTCTGCGTGGATAATTACTCACCACCTATTACCACAGCCGTTATGATAGACGGCATTCTTTTATCTATGGAAGTGGACTCGGGTGCATCGCGTACCATATGTCGGAAGAGACATACAAGATGCTATGGTTGACGCCCCCACCCCTACGAGCTACCAATCTAAAGCTCGTGACATGGACTCAAGACCCTTTGAAAGTATTAGGACTAGCAGACGTGCGTGCTGTGCTAGGTAATAAGGAAGCGCAATGTGAACTGGTCGTGGTGTCGGGGAATAGGGAGACCAAATCTGCTGGGCAGGAACTGGTTCCATACACTAGGTCTTCAAGTATCAGGATTGTGCTGGGCTGAAGAGGAAATAGAACAATATAAGAAAGATTTTCGGGAACTATTTAAAGAAGGACTCGGCGAGTACAAAGGTGCTGAGATGTCACTTCACGTGCGGCCGGATGCTACGCCCCGCTTCTTAAAGGCGCGCGCGGTGCCCTACCCTCTTAAGAAAAAAGTCATTAGACAGTTGAACGAGATGGTGGAGGCGAGTGTACTGACACCTGTCCGTTATTCTGAGTGGGAGATACCGGTGACACCGCGCCGGTGATGAAAGAAGACGGAACAGTACGAATGTGTGGTGATTATCGTGTCACGGTAAACACCGCTAGAGAAACAGACATGTATCCGCTACCGACGTCTGTGGAAGCGTTTGTGAGACTTAGTGGCGGCAGAATATTTAGTAAGCTGGACTTGAAAAACGCGAACACACCACTGAAGGCAGACGACGCGACAGCTATATGCTGCTCACGCTGAACACTCCTATCAGTCTAATGAAAGTCAGCGCGGCGCCAGCGATTTTTCAGCGTCTGATGTCGACGGCGTTAGCGGGTATGGATGGAGTGGCGTGTCTATTAGACGATATCGCTGTCACTGCTGTACCTTCAGTTTAAATTTAAAATACCTAATTGTACGTATACCATAAATTTGCATGTCATTATGTTATGATTAAATATGTTAAGCTACTATAATACTACCACAGTAAGAACTTTTGTAACCATATTTATTTATTTATTTATTTTATTATTTATGTACACACAGTAAAATACAGAGAGATACGACATAATTATAATACTAGTACAAAGGTACTGCTTATTTCTTAAGAAATTTCTTCCAGCAGACCTGCGAAAGGAGAAATGAAAAAGAAATGTAGACAATAGTGTGTGTAGTATTTATCAGCAAATAAATCTTCGACTTTGACTGGAGCCACGTTTGAAGAATACAACCGAAGACTTAGAGAAGTACTGAGCAAACTGCAACAGATGGGACTCTGCCTCGACGTAAAGAAATGCGTGTTCGCTGCGATCAGCATCACATTCCTAGGGCACATAATTAATGCAGAGGGACTTCCTCCAGCACCTGCGAAAGTCAAAGAGATTCAGGAAAAGTCGGCCGCAACCAACAGAGAGACCTTGCGTGCCTTCCTGGGCTTATATAACTTTTATGAAAAATTCTTGCCTGACAAGAGCACTGTGTTGGAACCACTGTATCGACTTTTAGAATCAAAAAGACCCTGGAGCTGGGGTGAGAACGAACAGGAAGCGTTTGTGGAGGCGAAGCGATTACTGTCGTCAGATCGAACGTTGGTGGGCTATGATTTGCAGAAAGAAATACTTCTCATTTGTGATTCATCAGAATACGGTCTCGGAGCGATTATTGCACACGTCATGGAGGATGGGTCAGAGCGGCCGGTGATGATGGCCTCACGGACACTACATGCGCACGAGAGACGATATGGGCAGATTGATAAGGAGGCCCTGGCAACAGCCAGGGCCTCAGGGGTAGGTAGGGTGGGTTATTTGGATTAACAAAGTTTCCCGAATTTTTGGCGGGTCGTAAATTTTGTAATGTGACAGATCATAACCCGTTGGTCGGTTTATTCAATCCCGCAAAACCAATTCCTGACCAGATATCACCGAGGATGTTGCGCTGGTCATTGAAACTTTCCAGTTATGATTACAGTATGTAATACAGGCCTGGTAAATGAATCGGCAACGCGGACGCGTTGAGCAGGTGGACCGCTCCAGATACGTCGAGTGTGCAGGAGGATGTGCTGCACGACGTGTTGCTGCTGGAGGAGCAGCCGAGCGGCTGGGACCTGGACGCTGCTAAGATAGCTGCGGAGACCAACAAAGATGTGGTATTGCAAAAAGTAATATTTCACGTTTTGCACGGATGGCCACGAAGGAACATAGTCCCGAACCTACAAGCTTATTGGACACGGAGAGAGGCTCTTTCACATAATAAAGGTTGTTTATTATGGAGCAACAGAGTCATAATACCTTCGTCCTTACAGGACAAAGTGTTAAAGTTGTTACATGCCCCTCATGCGGGCATTGTCCAGACAAAAGCGTATGCAAGAGGCTACTTGAGGTGGGTCGGCATGGATCGGCAGATTGAGAGTGTGGTGGCTGCGTGTCAGCAATGTCAGCTAGTGAGAAATAACCCACCAAAAGACCCGCAGACTTGGATTGTTCCAGAGAAGTCGTGGAGCCGTGTGCAAGTGGCGTTGGCCCGTTCAGGGAAAAACATTTTTAGTCCTAGTAGACAGCTGCAACAAATGGTTTGAGGCTGAAATCATACCAGCGATGAATAGTGATACGGTGATAGCTGTTATGAGAAAAATTTTCACTTCACAAGGGCTGCCAGACGTGTTGGTGCCGATAATGGACGTGCGTTCACCTCGGAAGAATTTAATAATTTTCTTTAAAAAATGAAATTAAACATTTGTGTATACCGCCCTACCACCCAGAGACTAACGGGCAGATTGAACGCACGATTCAAACATTGAAGAATAAAATAAAGAAACTAGAGAACCTGGACATGCAATGGCAGAAGAAACTTTGCAAAGTTCTTTACTATTTACGGACTGTGCCCAATAGCTCTACTAACAAGACACTTGCTGAGTTACTGAATGGGCGAACATACAGGACTGCAGTGTCGAGCTTACACGCCGACTCGGCGCCGAGCCGCGCCGAGCAGCAACTTGAGGCGGCGGCACAGCGCCCGCCCGCGCGGACTTTTACGCTGCTGCAGCCCGTGCTCACACGTATGTACGGGCCCGGGAACAGGTGGCGTCGGGCCACCGTGGAGACGGTGGAGGGGCCGGCCACCTATGTGGTGAGAACAGAAGATGGACAGCTGCATGGACGACACGCTCACCAAATACTGGCCAGACCGCCGGAAACATCTGCTAATGTGTCACCTGTCATTGACAGTCAGCTAGCCAATGATACGGACTCTGAATTATCACAGGATCCGCCGATTCCAGCACCTGAATTATATTATAGGAATTCCTAATGAATGACTTAAAGACGCTATCACAAAATCTGACAAAAAATTGCAGATTTTCGGTACATTTGCGGCAAAATTTAACTGAACCAAATGTAACTAATAATTGCCACAGATAGATTACTCCTTCATCTTCATTGGTAGCAATTTTTTATTCGAAAATGTTGGTTTATAATATTGTAAAAAATAATTTTCCGTTGCCTCTTCACACAAAATTGATGATATAGTGTTGAGTTTAGGAACATTTTTCTTCAATATAATAACATAAATTTAGTTATTAAAAATATTTTATGTAAGCAGACATGTTCAACAGAAAAATAACTATCAAAATGTTACAAATAGTCTCAGAAAATAATGTTGAAATAACCTTCTTTTTTTTTAAAACACTGTCGGTGTTGTTTTTTTCCTATTATTTAACAACCATATCAAGAAATTTAAAAATTACACACTGGGCTTCAGCTACCCGTGTGTTAAAATCAATATTTTATTTTATGATTATACAATATCTTCATTAAGTAAATGAACGGTGAAATAAGCTATATTTTCAAGAGTGCAAAAGTGATGAAACTATTAACAGGTGCTGAGACTGACACAAATGGTTTATAACTGTACTTTTATAGTTACACAGACAAGAAAAGAAAAAAAAAATGTTTTTAGTCAATTTCTTATCTAATGTGTGAGAAAGCTTGAAATAATTGAAATAATGTTTCCATTATTTCCAGCTTTCTCACAATTAGATAAGAAATTGACGAAAAACATAATTTTTGTGATAGCACCCTTAGTAATTGCCATGTTAGAAATACACATTTTTGTTAAAATGATTTTGTTATCTACTGTTGAATTTATTATTGTATTTACCAATCATTATGAGAGAAAGGTACTGTTTGAACCTTGTTGATTGTTTTTCATTAGTTGTCAAGTGTAACATTTTTGTAATAAGGGTAAAAAGGAAATAAACAGTTTGCTTTCTGATCTCGACTTAGTTGTATCTTTTACCAAGGATGTTTTTACAGTAAATAAGCATTAAAAATTGTAACTCAATCTATCACCTGTTTATTTATAAAGCATTTTATAATATTATTAATAATATGTCAATTGGCCAGTGACCACCATTAAGGAGATCTATAGCATATTATGCACCAGCACCAGAATAATGTAACAATAGTAATAAAAATAAACTTTCAACCACTATCTCAACATACCAGGGTGGTGTAGCATAGCTTGCGGCCTACGTCTCGGCGGTGGATGCCGTCTTCTCGTCCTCGCTCGCTCATCGGGCTCCGTATCCTCCGTATCTGTCGGCGGAGCCTCCTGAGGAGACACGGACAACGCTATAGCCCCCGGCGCCGCTGCCACCATGCGAGCCACAGAGGCATGCGGAGCCCTCGCCACGCTAGCCCCATCCACGGCCAGCAGAGCGTCCCCCGCACGAAGACCTGCGCGCTCCGCCGGCCCGCCAGCCGCCACAGCAGACACCACGCACGGCCGCTGTCCCGCTATCGTGAACCCAAACCCCCCAGATCCTCTAGCAACAAGAACACGCCGCTCAGCTGTCCGCGCCAGCGCCGCACGGCGACGTCTTCGCCGTTGCTGCTGAGGCACCATCACAATAACTTCACAAAACTATTATTCTTCACTAAAACAATCCCATTTTTTGTTTTCTAATGATAAATACGATACTAATAAAGAAGAAAAATAATATTTCTGATCCGTACAAGCACAGTTTTATTTTAGAAAACTAGAAAAACGAGAATTATGAAAGTTTCGAGGCCTTTTGTAACTGACATTTAGAAAGTTTGAATGCGTTCAAAAGTTTTGTTGAACAATTTTACAAAACTTTTAAAAGTTAAAACATATAAAAGCTTAGTAGCAATTCACTAAAATAAAATAATACAATATTTTGAAATATTTATAAATTAACTCATTTAACGTAAGAAACCCGTAGCACATTTAAAACTAAGATAACATTTTTTAAACAGGACACCGAGACTTTTGTAACATTTTACGTTACTCACGACTCAAAATGTTACTTTTACGTTACTTTTAGGACTTAATAAAAAATAAATACCAGCAAATAAAAAATAATAGTGAAACGGAACGCATCCAAGAAAGTTGTTGCTTTTTCGTTGATTTTGTGAACTGACACAAATTGACTGACGGACGCGACGACAGCGCGAAAATCTGTCACTTCGTCTTAACGTTTATTCACTCACTCGCATGTATTTCTATATTTTCCATCCCGCTTACTAAGGCGAGCGAGCGAGCGAGCGTCTAGTGGCGTCCGTGTCAGTTCAGTTTATCTTTGTTTTGTATTGTAGTTTAGTGTTTTTTAGGGTTCCGTACCCAAAGGGTAAAACGGGAACCCTATTACTAAGGCTGCGCTGTCTGTCTGTCCGTCTGTCACCAGGCTGTATCTCATGAACCGTGATAGTTAGACGGTTGAAATTTTCACAGATGATATATTTCTGTTGCCGCTATAAAAACAAATACTAAAAAACAGAATAAAATAAATATTTAAGGGGGCTCCCATACAACAAACGTGATTTTTTGCCATTTTTATAGATAATGGTATGAAACCCTTCGTGCGCGAGTCCGACTTGCACTTGGCCGGTTTTTTTTAAACTAATAAAAAGTAATACGCTATATTATATGTTATGTTACTTTTCTCGTGAAAATGTTACTTTTTCAGCTGTCTGATGTTATATTTAACTATCTGCCACTGGCAACACTGTCAATTTGTCAAAAGTGCTCCTGGTCCTGCCTGTCAAACTAAATAACCCACGTTGGTTTGTTATTTTGTGAACAAAATACGATTATTTCTAATTCTATTAATTGAATAGTGCGTATAATAAAAATAAAAATGGCTGTAAGTATTTACATAAACTATTACACTCTGTTAAGACCTAACCCCTCATAAAAATACACTTAACCAAAACATACTTTTGAAACCGCATTTAATCGCAATATTCTTACAATTTCCCAGAAAAAAGGCAAAGCTAAGATCAGTAAGGTGAAGAGGAACAACCAGACTACGAATAAAATGAGAAAGAAGGGTCAGCTGAAGCTGCAAAGGCACACAAGGCATACGCAAAAACACAAGCAACCGCAACAGCAGGAACAGATAGAATACAGCAGTGAGAGTGAACCGGCGTCAGGAGATGAGTTCGGAGACATGTTGGATGACGAGGAGCAGCAGTACCTTATGAGCCGGCTGGCCAAACAGCCATCTTTGCTGGCAAATGTGCCACAAAATGAAGATAAAAAGCAGGATAAAAAGTAAGTATCAAATGTAATAGTTTATTCTAATAAATGAGGTATATAACTAGCAGGCTGGCAGGTTACATTTCATGCTTGTGGTGACTGGTCGTCTTGCTGACCATGGTTTTATTATTGTTATTAATGATTAACTGTTTTTTATTTTACTATGATGGTGCTAGTTTATCATTTTTGACTTCGAGTTACAGCTATAGCTTTATGTAAGCGGGCACCCCCATTATGCCTGGAGGCTTTTATTTAGGTATGTTCTGTTTACGTTATTTCTGCTTGAGTATAGTTTTCGACGATTTTTATGTTTTTTTTTGTATAGTGGCGTGTGCTAGCTAACATAAGGCAAATAATTTAATGTTGTGTTGCGTAATGCAAATTCCTTTACATTTTATTGTATAGATTCAAGTTTTATATCTGAACAGACAGCTGTGCTGCTGGGGAGTTTGTTGCGCCACTTCTTCTTCCCAGCTAAAGCACTAGGAAGTGGTGAAGGGTGGGCGTTTTTGGGGGACTGTCTTATGTAATTTTTGACGTTCAAAAAGTGCTGAATCTCAGCCTAGTTTGAATAAATGACTTTTGATTTTATAGTACACCAACATTTTGCTAGTTATGTTTAAGTCCCATAAAATAGCCGTAATAGGGTTTGAGCCTATTGCCATCAACCAGGCTCAAATCCAGACACCAGGCTGCTGCTTTAAAACTCCAGATGGAAAAAGCCACTCAAGTATATCAGCCATTAATATGCCTCTTACAAATACTAGCTCAAAAAAACGCAAGAGAGAAAAGAAAGACCGTGTCCCAAAGCCAACCATGGGTAGTGACAGTGGGGCTGAGAGTGACGGCCTCTCAGACAGTGACATTGAAGATAAATATGAGAAGGAACAAGAAGAAAGACCAGTGAAGAAGATGAGGGCACTCCTGCCCATCAAGACAAAAGAAGGATTGATGGAGAGGTCTGAGGAGTGTGAAGGTTAGTGTTACTGTAATTATGTGATGTGGTGCAAAAGTATTTTGATATGAAAATAAGAATATAGGAGTATAGTGCCCTGATGCACTGTAATCTGCTGATGATCCTAATGTATTGGGTTAGGTCATGCGTGGCTCCCTATAATCATTCTCCTGCCCCATCCCAATTTATTTGAGCTTGGCGCAGCATGTCTTCTCTTAAATCTGTATTAAATGTTGGTTGCTTAAGTGAAATACACAAAAATTTAATTATGTTGTATAATTTGAATAGACTACTTTTAGATCTGCATTGCATGTTCAATGCCTGTTCCATAGTCAGGTCATGTTCTATTTCAGTCAATATGCAATAGTTTGGCCCAATTTATGTTCAACATAGTGAACAGCCACTTATTTCGTTTTACTTATACATAGACTCAGCATCAGAAGAAGAAGAACCCTATCAACCTAAGAAAAGCAAACCGACTGACAAACAATCAGATTCAGAAGATTCAGCATTAGACTCTGGCATGGAAGGTACAGAGGAGGGTGAGGTCCCTCCTGTGGACAGTGAGGAGAAAGTGGTGACAGCCGTGGAGCTGTTAGCGGCCAGGAGAGACAAACTGCAGCATGATAAACTGAGGATAGGAGCTCTCTGCTCTTCTTTGTTGGAGAGTCCGGAGAAGAAGGTGAGTTGGTGGTGTTTAGTATTATTTTACTGCTTGATAAATATGGATACATCTATTTTACTTTAATCTACTTATGATGAATATATGCAGGAGATAAGGACAAAATGTTCTGGCACCTTGGGAAACCCCTATCCTGATTGTCTTTAATTTTGCAGATTAATAGTTAAATACCTGTAATCGTATTAGTAAACAATGTGATTTAAGATACAAAGTTCATCATGACTTCAATTCATAGCTTTCCCCAGAAACAGAAGCCCGCATACTGCCCAAATAAATTCACCCTTCCTGCACAATAACTAAGCGAAGCTGTATTTGCATTACATCACTACGGAAATGTTCGACACATGTAATCTTAAAGCATATTACATGTTTACACGTGAGGCAAAGTCGATTCATCTGTAAATAACCGTACCGCTTATATTTTCAGCTAAAAAATCTATTCCCAATCCTGTACCTAATGGAGGACCGTTTGAAAGATGGGTCATTGAACTTGCACTCTATTCGCAAGCTCGCTACCGTGTCCGCCTTCGAAGTGTTCAAGGATATTCTGCCGGAGTACATGATACGACACCAGGATTACTCTAATATTAAATGTGCGTAGATTAAAACTTTCTTTGTGAGTTTATATTTTCTTTATGAAGGATCACTGGAATTAGCAAGAAAGATGAATGGAACCCTTTACCTGGTTCTAAACCATTTAAAAAAAATAGGAGACATGAGAAAACGTACCGTCCATACCAGAAAGCAAACCATCTTAAAAATTTGCTAAATTGTGAATTGTTCTTTTAAGTTAATTAACATTTTAACACTTTAAATTATTTAACTAATAATTTTTTGTGAAAATCAACAGTAAAGAAAGACACATTATCCCTGTACAAGTACGAGAAGGAATTGTTGGAGTTCTACAAGAGATACCTGCAACGATTAGAGAAAGCAGCCGGAGTGCTGCGGCGGAAGAAGGGAGACACAAGGTACTTTATATCATCGTTCTCTCTCCCTCATCCGAATTTATTTGTGGTCGGCGCAACATGTCCCTTTCTTCCATACGTCTCTATTTGTCGTCATCTCGGTAGTCTGTTACAGTTTCTAGCCATATCGTCTTTCACACAAGGTACTTTATTTAGTAATTATAATAGAAAGTTAAATATGAAATGCTGTTTATTTGGTCAGTGGGTCTTCAGGGGTTTTTCTACCACCGGATCTTTCGTACTCCACGAATAAAACTACAATTTCACATAACATATAGATCACGCCTGTATTCCCCGAAGGATTAGGCAGAGGTGAACCTATAGTACACCCATATTTCGCCAGTTAACTACAATCTGCAGCAAAATAAATAAAAATAAAAATGTTTGTAAAGTCCCGTTTTAATTGTAACTTTTGATATAGTAATATGAAGTACTGGGCGCGAAAGCTAAATAGATAAGTCCTCATAATCTGCCTAACCTTTTCCCAACTACATAGTTGGGGTCGGATTCTAGTCTAACCGGATGCAGCTGAATACCAGTTACTGGGTAATACGATACCCCTTGGTAAGACTTTCGGGCTTCGAACGACCCGTAACGACTGTCAAAGATCCACGAATTTCAGCTGGGACCACCAGCTTAATGTGCTTTCCGAGGCACGGAGGAGTCTTAATATGTAACGATGGTCACCCATCCACGGACCAACCGCGGCAAGCGTAGCTTAACTTGATATTTTGATCCGTGCGGCTGCAAAAGCCAAATAGATAAGTAATTCTTCTTAAAAAAATATCAACACTGCAAAAAAAAATCAATAACTAAATATTGTTACAGAAAACTGGACGAGCACACGATGAGCCTAGCCCTGGTATCTCTCCGCTGCATGTGTGGTCTGTTAGTGGCGCGACCATACTTCAACTACGCGACGAATATAGCACAGTCCGTGGTGCCACACCTCGACAGCAAGGACGCGAGGGCGCGCACTGCCGTCACTGAGTCCTGTACAAGTGTGTTCGCGGAGGATAACAGAGGAGAAATTACTCTTACTGTAAGTTTATTTTGTTATTCTATTTGATCAATGCCTCGCGGTCTGCTATCACATCGCACTTCAACATTGCGCAGTATGTGGTACCACATACTCGACGGTAAGGACGAGATAAACCGCAGCGCCGTCACTGAGTGCTGTACTAGTATGTTCGCGGAGGATAATATACGAGATAAATATTACATTTACTGTAAGTTTATTTTGATATTCTATTTGATCAATGCCTCGTGGTCTTTTAGTGGTGCAACCAAACTTCAACATCGCGCTGTGTTCGGTACCACACGTCGACAGTAAAGGGCTGTTCAGTTATATTGCTTATTTTGTAATCTTTTAATCTTATATTTTGAATTGTGTTTTTAAATAAATTGTTTTTTTTTGTTTTTTACATTGTTCTCACATATAGAAGCGACAAGAATAATGTACCCAGAATTATGTAATATCTTGATTTAAAAGAGTGTCCTTGGAGTTTCTTGCCTGTTCTTCTCCATGGAGATCTACGTTTTGGAATGGGCAAATAGCTTCCACTTTCTGACTAACTGACCAACTCTTTGACAATAAGTGCCTGTAAATGGTTTAATTGAAATAAATGCTTTGAGTTTGAGTTTATAAGCGATATCGCTGTCGCGCTCGGTTGTGATACCGATTCTGTTGCAATGCTTGCTTTTAGGGTTCCGTACCTCAAAAGGAAAATACGGAACCCTTATAGGATCAGTTGTGTGTCTGTCTGTCCGTCTGTCACAGCCAATTTTCTCCGAATCTACTGGACCTATTCAGTTGAAACTTGGTACACTTAAGAGTTTCTGTGACACAGAAACTAATAAATTAATTTTGAATATAAGGGTGAAAATTGACCATTCCCGCCTTATCTCCGAAACTACTGAGCCGAAATTTCAAAAAAAGAACAGAAAATTGTTATTTACTTATAGAATACAGGAAAACTTATAAGAAGTCAATGGTGTTAAAATAACATGGTAAATCTCTCAATATTGTACGTACAAACTTATTTTTTTTAAACCCTTCCCTCCGTAGGTGGTCCGTCTAATAAACCAGTTAGTAAAGCGTCGCAACGAGCGCTTAGACCCCGCTGCACTGGACTGTCTGCTGACCCTCAAGATACGAGACGTGGACATGGACGCCGAGGCCGAGGTCAAGAACAAGAAGAAACTAGACGAGAAGCACAAGAAGAGGATTGTTAACTTGTCTAAGAAGGAGAAGAAGGTAAGGATAGTGTAGTAATATTATAATGTGACTGGAAATATGGCTGTGGAGTATTTATCCTTACGCCAAGGGCCTGATTTTCAAGATTCAAGCACTACTCATCTTCTAGCCGCCCTTTCTTTTTTTTTGGGTGGGAAATGATCAAATCATAGCTGACATCTCTTCGAGGCGCGCGTGGAACGCAACGCGCCGTCGACCCGGGCCTGGTCCTTATCGGACGGCGAGCTTCCCATCGCTCACCGTCCGCAAGCCCGCGCCTACAGTGGCCGGAAATCGGCTTGCGACTCCCGACGTCCAATGCGTCTCTTGCGGCGACTCGGGGCGTGAGGGCGCGAACCCTTCCTCTCACTCACGCGTTCCGCCTCCTTCTTCGCGAGCATTACTGCTTCGCAGAAGGAGGTAATGGCCTCCCATGCACTCTCGCTCCGAACCATAGCCTGAACCAGGGCCGGACGCGAGAGATCGCCGCCGCCGATCGCCTCCATGAGGACACGGCGGTGCTCCGCCCAAGCCGGGCAGACTTCCACCGTATGCTCCACCGTGTCCTCCGGGCGATCCACACAGTGGTGACACCCGGGCGTTTCCTCCCGCTATCTTCTAGCCGCCCTAACATCTAATCTGTATGAATGGTGAAAAAAAAACCTATCTGAGGCAGGGAGCAAAATGTTTTGAGCTTGCTTCGGTCTCTTTTTACATCCTACTATCTCTTAATTATTCTGAAGCTTTTATGCAATGCATAAGTTGACAAAATAACTTCAATAGCATCTGTATGAATAGTTTTTAAAAAAATCTCCGAGGCGGGGTGATAAAATTTTCGAGCTAGCTTGGCTGACTCTTGCATTCTCTCAATTTCGAATCATTTATCAATAAGTTAACCTAAAATGTCTTAGTTTTGAAGCTTTAATGCATAAGTCGAAAAACTAGTTTCAATATCACCTGTATGAATGGTAATAACAAAATCTAATCTATTTGAGTTGCAAAAATTTTCGAGTTTACTTCGCTCATTCTCACATTTATTTGTTTTGTTAAATTACGGAGCGGCAAACCACATTGGCCTGGGGCTCCAAATATCTGCTGAAAATGTAAACAAATGGATTAGAAAGCGTATAGTACGCGTCAAACTTAATGGCGGCTCTGAGGTGCGCCACTCGCTGCGCAGTACCCCACCCCTCACCCCCGCTGACGCATGAATTCGTTACTGCGCAGCGACTCGCCTCATGTTCCGACCTGCCATAAAGTTAGAGTCGGGCTGTACCTGTGGATGCCAATTTGTAGTGCTACTTACAAAATTGAGTGCATTTTACAGAGTATAACGTGTTACAAACTCAATGCACTAATTATTACTATTATATGGCGGTCCGACTTAATAAATAATACCAGCCTATTACTGTCCCACCGCAGTGCAAAGCCCTCTTCTCATTCACAGAAGGTACGAGCATTGATCACCTCTCTTGCTCAAGACGGGTCTGTGATTTCAGACTTTTATTAACTACATGTCCAGGTTTCCTCACGATGTTTTCCTTCATCGATGTCAGTAATGTCCAAGATAAAATCAGAAAGTACATAATTATGAATTAAAAAAGTCATATTGGTACTTGCTCGGATTTGAACCCACAACCTCGTGAATGAGAGGCGAGGTGGCAACCACTGGCATTACTAAGGCCCGGCGCCCATTGGCGGCACGGCATGGCAAGTTATTTTTAGGCGACGAATAAAAATATAACTTAATAGTAGGGAAATAAAGTTGAAATTCCAATGTTACTAGATTGTTAGCATAGTATTGTTTTTGTACTTACCTTCGTTAACATTGAAATTTCAACTTTCCATATCATTGAAATTTCCATATCATTAAGTTACATTTTTATTCGTCGCCTAAAAATACCTTGCCATGCCGTGACGCCAATGGGCGCCTGGGGTCATTAACTAGTTTGTATTTCGTTGCGTTGCCAACTGCGAGTCGAACCTGCTAGTTCGACTCGCAGTTGGCCAGTTTGTTTATTTATCCGATAGATTTATTAGTAGGACTAAGTCCCGTATTACAGAATGTCACTCAATACTCGAGCATTACTTAAAACTAGATTTAAGCCATTTGATTGGTTAAAACTGTATACTCTATTTGAAATAAGATTAGACATTTAAATAAACCTTTTGTACAGCCCGTTCAACCGATTTTGACTTCTATTGCGTTGGTTGCATCACAAATGGCAGCTGTAATAAACAGTTGGTATTTTAACCACGTTTTTGCTTTTAATGCCATCCTTATGTATACGGAATAGAAGACAAAATCGGTTGAACGGACTGTAAAAAGTTTATTTAAATTTCTAATCTTATTTCAAATGGAGTATAGTTTTAAGTAATGCTTGAGTATTGCTTGTGCGGAAACCCATTCCGATAACATAGAACATTGATAGGTATAGTATATATTCGGAAACTGTGAAACAGGCCATTATAGATTTACTAGCTTACCCCGTGGCATCGCCCGCGTGGATGTCGGAAATTATCCCACGAGAACATACTACCGGAATAAAAAGTATCCTATGTCATAACCCAGGTCATGCCTACCCATGTGCCAAATTTCATCCAACTACATTGAGCCGTTTTAGCATAAAAGCATAACAAACAAACAAACTCACTTTCGCATTCATAATATTAGTCAGGATTAACCACTCAATCAAACTACAAATACAACATTTCAGCGAGCAAAAAAACTAAAAGAAGTAGAACGCGAACTCCTAGAGACGCAAGCGCAGGAGAGCGACTTGGCGCGACGCAAACAACTGACCGAGGTCACCAAGACCGTGTTCCACATCTACTTCCGACTGCTCAAGACTGCGCCACGGTCTAAGTTACTGGCTGCTGCACTTAATGGACTCGCTAAGTATGATTTCCTTTTTCTGCATAGAACAGAATACTCTTTATTATGTACACCATAAAACTTACAGATATAAATGTTGAAATTTTACATAGGGTGACACAATGGGCGGTCTTATCGCTAAAAATAATAACTAAAACAACCAACAATACATAATTACTATACCATATTTATGTATTGTATCTATTACACTATTGCAGCAGGGGAAGATTTCTATTACTTAATAAAATGTCAAGTTTAATTTCATCTGATTCACCAACAAGACATTACACCTTATCCAAATTCTTATTTATTATTTATTTATTTTATTATTTATGTACACACAGTAAAATACAGAGAGATACGACATAATTATAATACTAGTACAAAGGTACTGCTTATTTCTTAAGAAATTTCTTCCAGCAGACCTGCGAAAGGAGAAATGAAAAAGAAATGTAGACTATAGTGTGTGAGAACAAGAAGATAAAAATATGAATATGCGAAGTCTTATACTAAAAAGTTAAATAAACCTATACTATACCATATCTATATATATATATATACGTATAAAATTTACACACGTATACGTACACGTACACTTGTGCAAAAAAAAAAAACTTACATATACCTAAACAAATACATAAAGCATATATTATATACAAACATATATATAAAAATATTCACAGTTGAGAGGAAAGGTAGTGCTCTTTTAATTGATATTTGAATGAGGAAATTGTTTTTAAATCACGAATACTAGGCGGAAGTGAGTTCCACAATCTTACAGCATGCACCGAGAAGGAATAAGAATAGTAGCTAGTTTTATGAGGATGAGATTTAAGGAGGGATCTAAGGTGCGATCTACATGGAACGTCGCTAGGACGAGCGTAAGAAAAACGCTCCCGCAGGTAGGAAGGATAAGACGGGTTGTGTAAGATGTTGAAGAGGAGACATAAAATCCGAGTGTTCCTGCGAAGGCGGATTGGGAGCCACTTGAGTTCCTTGCGAAGGTGAGAAACATGGTCATACTTTCGAAGATCAAAAACAAAGCGAATGCACAAGTTTTGCATGCGCTCAAGCTTGTTCAGTAGCTCCTCAGTAGCATCCAGATAGCAGGCGTCGGCATAATCTATAATCGGCTGAATAAGCGTTTGTGCCAAATGAATTTTAGTCTTCAAAGGCAGGAGACCTTGAAGGTTTTTCAGCGAATGAAAGGAGAAATGTACCTTTCGACTGACCTCGTTGACCTGATTACGCCATGAAAGATTGGAGTCAATAATGACACCCAGATCTTTGGCGGTTTCGATATAGTCAATGCGAACACCATCGAGATATAAAGGCATCAGAGATGTAACAGCAGCCACATTGCGAACGAATCTGCTACCTATGATCATGGCCTGGGATTTAGTTGGGTTAATTTGCAAACCAAAGGACTTAGCCCAAACGCTGATGCAAGCCAAATCATGATTCATAGCAGCAATTGCAGAACCCGCGTCAGCTACATTAAAATGTCGGTAAAGCTGCAAGTCATCTGCATAGAGATGAAAACTAGAGGAGATTACTCTGGTAACAAAGTTTATGAAAATAGAAAAAAGAAGAGGAGAGAGGACGCTACCCTGGGGAACACCCTCCGTGAGGCTACACCAATCGGAGAAGGATTCCTCCAGGCGAACACACTGAGAGCGCTCCCGTAGATAAGCACCGAACCAAGCTAAAGCGGAAGAAGAGAAATTTATAGATTTGAGGATACCCAGTAAAATATCTAAATCCACTGAGTTGAAGGCGCTACTATTCTTCTTCTTCTTGATGGCAACAGGCTTGTCTACTATTATATGGGACTTACAACATAACTGGCGAAATGTAGGTGTATAGGTACACCTGTGCTTACCCTTCGGGGATTACTGGCGTGACGGTACCTATGGTATGTAATATAAAAAAGTTCTTATAACTGTCCCATTTTATCTGGAGTCGGCTTGCCATAATCGCCACGCTTGGCAGGTGGGTTGGCGATGGTGTTAAAAATGCATAGAGAACGCTGCTGCCCATTCTCTAGTAAGTTTCTTAGTCGCCTTTTACGACACCCACGGGAAGAAATAGGATGGTGCTATTCTTTACGTCCGGCACCACACGAAAATGTTATTCAATAATGTTGTTTATTTTATAGGCTCCGAATACAAGAAACCGCTCTTTGAACGTCAAAAGTAATTGATCATACATCTCTAATCAGCCGTCAGTATTCAGTTTCACCCTCTTTCGAGACATATAATCTTACGCACAATCGCCTCGTGTTTCGTACGCAGAATAAAGGTTTTAAATCCATCATGAATTATCTTTCAGGTTCACACACGTAATAAACCTAGAATACTACTCGGACCTCGTCTCGATCCTAGCCCGCCTCATATCAGACGAGCTCATAGGCGCACGGGAACGTCTCCTGTGCGTGCGCACCGTGCTCGCCATGCTGGCCGGCGCCGGAGACGCACTGAATGTAGACCCTGCCAAGTTCCATGCGTATCTGTATGCGTGCATGTTGGGGGCTCATGCTGGTTAGTATAGCTATTCAATTTTTAGGGTTCCGTACCCAAAGGGTAAAACGGGAACCCTATTACCAAGGCTCCGCCGTCTGTCTGTCTGTCACCAGGCTGTATCTCATGAACCGTGATAGCTAGACAATTCAAATTTTCACAGATGATGTATTCCTGTTGCCGCTATAACAACAAATACTGAAAAACACAATAAAATAAATATTTAAGGGGGCTCCCATACAACAAACGTGATTTTATTGCTCGTTTTTGCTCGATATTGATAATGGCAACAGGTAGACGCTTGAAATATTCACAGAATATTTAGTTATATATTCACTTTAAAAATAAATTAAAATATAACAAATATTTAAGACTTGCACTTGGCCGGTTTTTATTTATTAATTCTCAGCATTTTTGAACATACCCATATAACAAGTTTCTTGAAAACTGTTTTTGAGACTTGTGATATACCCTCGCAGAATTTCAACTCAAAATACCTTGAAAGTGTTCTCTGATACCTATCATTTAGATAAGACAATAAATAAATTAATAATTTAATTAATTAGGTAATTTATCACAGATTATCTTTTTTAGCTGAAGTATGCCACAACCACAAACTCCAAAAAAAATTTTTTTTTTAGGGTTCCGTATCTCAAAAGGAAAAAACTGAACTCATAAAGGATCACTTGTGGGTCGGTCCGTCTGTCACAGCCGATTTGCTACGAATCTACTGGACCGATTTAGTTGAAATTTGGTATACATATGAATTTCTGTGACCCAAACACGGACTTGTAACGTAAATAAATCAGTTTTGAATATGATCACTTTTGGGGGCAAATTAGAAAATTTCAAACAAAAGTTTTGTGAACAGTACCGTATAAAATGAATGGGCTTGTTGTGAGGGTCTAAATATATATTTTTTTAAATATGCGATCGCAGAGACTGCGTAAATTACATACGAGCTTGGGTTTTTCACCCGAGCTCGTATGTAATTTACGCAGTCAACCGCACGTTCTGTCTGTGTTTCTGCCTTACAATTTGACATTGGAGACCGCCTTTAAGTGGTAGCAGTAAGAGCGGATTTCGTAGTTCTGGAACTACGAAATCCACCAATAACTAAAGCTACGGTTTCCTCCGGCAGCAGTGACGGCCTATCGGCATCAGGAACAGGGTCCAAGCTGCCGGTGGTCTATGTGCCGTGTCCAGGAGTACTGCTTTCTGAATCGAGTCCTTGACCCAGCCTTTATTATTATTTTCATTAACGTTTTCCAGGCAAGAGCCACGCTGACTCGAAGATAATGCTGGAGTCAGTGACGCAGATCTGCGCGCGCGCACGCCGCGTGTCGCCCGGCATCCTGCAGGCCTTCGCCAAGCGCGTCGCCACGCTGGCGCCGCAGCTGCTCCACAACGGCGCGCTGGCCAGCTTGGCGCTGTTGCATCAGTTGGCTCAGGTTTGTGATTTTACTGTATTTTTAATCAAAACTATGAATATTTGGTTTGTTTCGAATGTCATCCGTACCTTAATACCTACCAAAAAGAACAATCCCTATTTGTTTATGCACCTTTTTGTGCTCAGCAAAGAATAATAGCCATAACTAACTAGTTCACAAAATGACGCGAGAACATACTCTATGGGTCAATTTATATTCGAGTCGTAAGAGAATCGAAGAATTTTGCATTTTATACTTTATCTCCATTATGTAATCTTCCCAAGAGTTTTCGCGACTTCCGTCAGCGACGCCGATACATTAGTTAAGCCTTTAAGGTGAAACCTACAGGGATACGTTTTTTTGCAATCTGCAGGTCAGTGTCAGGTTGTATGTTGATCTAAATATGATTCGCGGCCGTAACAAATATGTATTTACAGAGTTACAATACAACTCTGTAGGTCCAGATCACTCTATTGAATGACTATTTCATGAAATCGTAACATTTTAAGTCAATTCTTACATAAGAGAGTTTTATCGATGAGTATGATTTTAATTCTATAGATACAAATTTGTTCCGGTCACGAATCGTATTTTGATCAACATACAACCTGGCACTTACCTGCAAATTGCAAAAAACGTTAGAAATTTTGAATTTCTTGGGCTACCTAAGCGCATCCCCCTTAAAGTAAGCATTCTTTCTTTGTCTCCCGCCGCGATGTAAACTGACCCACCCATGCAAAATTATAGCATTTGCAACATCAGCAGACCTCCTTTCTTATCATAACTAACTCAATCCTATTTTACCCAATTTCATTACTCACACATTTTACTCAACAGCAAAGCAAAGCCGTCTCAACTCTCCTCGAAGCAGACAGCGAGGCGAGCGGATCAGGTCGCTTCGACCCGACGTTGCCTTCGCCGGAACATTGCAACGCGCACGCGGCAGGCCTGCACGAGCTGTGCTCGCTGGTGCGACACTACCACCCCGCCGTGAGGACGACCGCTACTGCAGTTATGAGAGGGAGCTTGCCACAGGAGTTTAATAAGATGTAAGTGTCGTTGATACTAAATACTAATTCTCAGTCACTTTGAGAGAGAAAGCGACATAAATATAAACTGAAACCTTTGTACAGTGCGTTGACTATAACTGACGCGTAGCGCGATTAGTAGCACTAAATTTTGCAGTCATGTGATTGGTAGTTATCTTCGTCAGTCGCCATTTTGAACTGTATTGAAAAAAATAACTTAAAAAAGATCGAAACAAGATTTATATAAATTAATAATAGCAATAGGTCGCGTGTTAAGAAGATGACTCCGACTGCATGAGATTGTTTATAGTATTAATTAGTACACAGGTTGTTCCTAAAAGTATAATTATTTTTAGCAATAATTAATTTTCCTTTATTTTTGTTTGTTATGATATTGTTAGGTATTATGTTTTCTTAAATTAAAAATATCGACACGTTCTACTAAATTATAGGCATTGATATTGTGTTTATTTGTAACATGGAGGACTTTATTATAAAAAAAATATATGATGTAATTTGTTTTGTTGATTTTTTAAAGTCACAGTAAAATTATGGTTCACTTTGCTAAATAACAGCCTACAAATATAATTATGATTACTTGCAAGTGTTTTTTCGTAAATAATGTTTTTTTTTTCATTCCCAGGACGCCCTCCCAAATATTCAACGCGTACGACGGCTCACAGATGGCGTTCAAGCCGTCGATACCTCCTCCGAAGAAAGCCGACAGCAACAAGAAGTTAGCACACAACCATCTGTGGGCGCAGACTGACCTCAAACAAATGTGCGAGGAAGTTGAGAGTAGCGTTCAAATGGTCATCACTGAGAGATGAGGAAATAAAAGTGATTTTTTAGTCAAAATGTGGCGTTTTATTTATAATTATTAGCATAAATAAAGGAAATTGAATTAGAATAAACAACAACTAACAACACAGAAAATACATCATTTACCTTTGGAATCGTTTTGTAAATTGACATAATTAATGAGAAACTTTTATCTAAATGGTAGGTGATTCAAGAGCCATGATGATTTTGAAACCAACTTACAAACTATATTTAAATAATCTTTTTTTTATTCCCATTGTGCCACGGAGCCCTAATGACTAAATCTACGCTATCTGTTGGTTATCGACACCTGAGACAAACCCACAAAATTGTCATTTACATTGTTTATTATACTCCCTCTGAAATAAGATTAGCAATTTAAATAAACCTTTTTTTACAGTCCGTTCAACCGATTTTGACTTATATTCCGTAGGAATAAGGATGGCATTAAAAGCAAAAACGTGGTTACAATACCAACTGTTTATTACAGCTGCCATTTGTCATGCCACCAACGCAATAGAAGTCAAAATCGGTTGCACGGACTGTAAAAAGGGTTTATTTAAATGTCTTAATATTATTTCCAATGGAGTATAGATATTTTGGTGCGACGTTCATCTAATTCTTAGGCCTGAAGCTGCGTTAAGCGGGCACCCGCGCGGTTTCATACAAAAGTGCTCCGTCGCGGGGACCCGCGCGGGCGTACGTCACGGGGAGGCGCGCCCCGCAGCCACGCATTGACTTGTCGTTTTTTTTTTGCTAGTCGTCGTTTTGCTACGTAATAATATATTAAGTTCTCCATCGACACGACTATACATGCACACCGTTAAAATTAAACTAGCGACACTGCGTAAATAAAATAATCCGGTCTCCCTGACGGGGACCGTCGCGTTCCCACGGAGCCCACCCGCGTGTCCACGCGCGCAGTCACGCGACGGTTGCCCGTCGCGGGCGCCCGCTTAACGCAGTTTCACGCCTTAGGCTACCAGTAAAATTGTAATTCAGTACAATGTATTTGAATACCAGTAACTGGTGAAACATGTAGACCTATTCTTGAATGTATGAACATCCTACGTACCGTGTTTCTTTCAAATACGTTACTTTTGACTTAGATCAGTGGTTCTCAAACTTTATGGCGACTGAACTTTTTGGAAAACGAAATATTTGACGGAGCCCTAAAATAATCAAAAATGGTTTTATGTGCACCTATTCTTTATTAATAATCATATTACTGAACATTAACATTTTCATATTTTTTAACTATATGTTAGAATATTTAGATAGATCTTATTTTACTCAGGTTGCTGAGTAAAATAAAATATAGTACTAACCGCTAGTTGCACGTAAGTCCATTCAATATAATTCCCCATTAAAAGTAATGCTGTCTTTATCTAACGGAACATATCATTAAAAGTAATGCTGTCTTTATCTAACGGAACATATCATTAAAAGTAATGCTGTCTTTATCTAACGGAACATATCATTAAAAGTAATGCTGTCTTTATCTAACGGAACATATCATTAAAAGTAATGCTGTCTTTATCTAACGGAACATATCATTAAAAGTAATGCTGTCTTTATCTAACGGAACATATCATTAAAAGTAATGCTGTCTTTATCTAACGGAACATATCATTAAAAGTAATGCTGTCTTTATCTAACGGAACATATCATTAAAAGTAATGCTGTCTTTATCTAACGGAACATATCATTAAAAGTAATGCTGTCTTTATCTAACGGAACATATCATTAAAAGTAATGCTGTCTTTATCTAACGGAACATATCATTAAAAGTAATGCTGTCTTTATCTAACGGAACATATCATTAAAAGTAATGCTGTCTTTATCTAACGGAACATATCATTAAAAGTAATGCTGTCTTTATCTAACGGAACATATCATTAAAAGTAATGCTGTCTTTATCTAACGGAACATATCATTAAAAGTAATGCTGTCTTTATCTAACGGAACATATCATTAAAAGTAATGCTGTCTTTATCTAACGGAACATATCATTAAAAATAATGCTGTCTTTATCTAACGGAACATATCATTAAAAGTAATGCTGTCTTTATCTAACGGAACATATAATTAAAAGTAATGCTGTCTTTATCTAACGGAACATATCATTAAAAGTAATGCTGTCTTTATCTAACGGAACATATCATTAAAAGTAATGCTGTCTTTATCTAACGGAACATATCATTAAAAGTAATGCTGTCTTTATCTAACGGAACATATCATTAAAAATAATGCTGTCTTTATGTAACGGAACGCTTTATTAAAAGTAATGCTGTTTGTATCTAATGGAACGTATCAGAAAACTCCGCGGAGCCCTAGGGCTCCGCGGAGTTTTCTTTGTTTATGGCTGACTTGGACAATCATATTATGACAGTTATTTATATACTTGGTTACCTTTTTCTGCTTACACAATTAACGTCCACTTCGACCATAAATCATAAAATGCAATTAACGCTAAACTCATTTAAAACATCATTCTATTTCTGTCAATCACTTGAAGATGACAGAGACAAAAAGATGTTTAAAAAATAAGACAAACCTGCATTTTTTACGATACATGCATATTAACCACGGGTTAAAACTTAACTACTTCAACTACAACAGCACATCACTGCGCCAGCTTGTCGTGCCACTCTCGTATGTTGTTGAGGACTAGCTCGGCTCTGGTCGCGCGCGCCGTTTCTAGCAAGCGCGTAGATTTCACGCGTTCAGTCGCGATTTTCTCTTGTAAGGCTGTTAGTTTTGTGCGCCAACTGTAATTAAGAAAATAAAATAAACTCATGTCTGTAATATTATAATAATTATACCAGCCTATTATTGCCCACTGAAGGGCAAAGGCTCTTGTCTTCTCAGACAGAGAAGACAAGAGCATAATTATCACCACGCTCGCGAACATAAATGTAAGGAACAGCTGACTTTTTTTTCGCGATTTCAGAAACATCATATAATTTCATTTACTATATGAACTATACTATATACTATGATAATGAGCATTAATTCATAATCAATTAAAATCGCGATATGCAATTTTTCCACCCAAATTTACAAAACTAGAGTATATCTCAGAATCTAAATTCCGAGAACTGGAGTTCTACTCCGAAGTGTTAATCCGAAGTATCGGCTGAATGTTCGGCACCTTCCAGTTTCCTTTTTTGACTTTGAATCCTTACCCGACTTCAAGTCACATTTTTGACATTGACTTATCTCTTTGACTGTTGTTTTATTTTTTTCTTTTGCCGCGGTCAGGAAACGGCCGAACATTCGTCCGATACTTCGGATTTATCTTTGGAGTAGGCCCCCTGGACCTTTTTTTCTTGGACGACCACAAAATATGACCTGACTAAGATTGTGTCTGGACTTTAAAAAATACTGACCGCCTGAGTTTGTTTCGGTCTTTCTTCTCAGAGAAGTCGGATACGAAACACCTTACTCATCTAGTTATAATAAATAATTTATTTTTGACATGTAAGCAATTTTTTTTTACACCAATTTACCGAAATAAATATAATTTATCATTTACCTGTCGTTCTGCTGTTCCCAGAACTTCAGCTCGGCGTCCACTCTGTGGTACTGTTCTTGCTGCTGCTTCAACTCTTGCATTCTTGCGTTGAGTTCCCGGAGTTCTGCGGCGGACGCGGCCACGTCTGTAGCTTCCTTGCTTGTCTCGTTGTCCAGCATGTCTTGCTCGCGTTGCACTGTGGTTTTCATTTCACGGACTTTTGCGCAGGTTTCGTCCTGTTGAGGCAGAGAACAGTGGTTATAATTAGCAGCGAAACTATGTATAGTCGCGTCCGTAAAATAAGCCAATTACATGGCTTATTTTACAGATTTGATTTCTACAATTTTTTTTAATGCTTTTATATAATCTTAGATTTAGTGCACAAGATATCTATTAGTTCCAAATTTTCAAAGTAATATTTTTTTCTCCAATTTTTTATTGCTTTCATTGAAACCTAGATATAGTGCAATCCACGAAGATGCGCCCCACTTTTTTTCCTAATCGCTTACAGTTCAAGTGCGGATCCTTTCGCTAGTGTTGTAGTGCTGTCGATACGTACGAATTACCTATGAGTGCGCACGCACACATCGATGAATAAATCAGCTGGGATCATACTCCCCACACCCGCGGCCGCCTCGACCAAAAAATAGTGGGGCGCGTCTTCGTGGATTGGACTATCTCTAACAAAAATTTCAAAGAAAGATGCGTTACAAAGCCATAATCACGTACGAGCGTTTGTATGAAAAGTATGTCGGGTTGGCTGGTCTTAAGTACTAAGTACGGACGATACACTTCAACCCGTGGATCCCGGTACCATACTAGCATCTTTGGTAATCTTTATACCAGGACTTATGGTGGGTGGGAAATTTCACGCGGACAAAGTCACGGGCAGACGCTAATTTGTCATAATTTACAAGTAAATAACTTACAAGTAGCGCAGCCCTTTTCCTGGCGAGAGCGGTCTTCTCGCGCGTTTGTCCTGCACGTTTCTGAGCCAGTAATGTAGCCAGCGAACGTAACGCATCAAGTCCACGCGATACGCTCGTAGCGCATTCCGCGCTCATCAGTTCTCTGGGACACAAATATAATACATGATAGATAATTGACTACTAAATTCAAAAATGATAGCAATTGAAATAAATTGAGATTTGTTTGGATCAGAATTTGGCAATTACACAATTTACAGGGAATTTTTATGTGTAAAGAAATCGTTAAGTTAGAAACTTAAGTCAAAGTTGCCCGTTCCAAAGTATGGAAAAAAACATCAACAAATATAACTGGTTACATTGGTGATGAGAAAACTGTTCTTTATCATCAGGGTTGTTCCACACAACTATTCAGGAGCAAATATGCTAGACTACATCAAATATGTACTTGATGCAGTCTAGCTAACCCTTCAGGGAATACATACTGTAGTCCTCGAAGAGTTAGGCAGAGGTGTACTTATAGTACACCCACATTTCGCCAGTTATGTTTAAGTGGTATGTAATAGGGGGCGAGCTTATTGCCATCTTCCGGGCACAAATCCAGGCTCAAATGGAAGGAAAAAATGTGCATTCTAAAACTTACTTCTCATCAATAGCCAGTGAGGCAAGATCAGGGAACTGTGCTGATAAATGTATGAGTCCTTGTTTGTACTCCACGCAGCTGTCCAGGGTCTTCTTCTGCCAAAGAGCCAGCTCCGTCTCTTTGCTGAGCACCATCTGCATAAGTACTTCACAAATAAATACTCAAAAAAACCCTTAATTATGTAATGCTATAAATATTTATAGCATTCGTCTGAAATAAGTTATTTTAAGGTACTGGATTCCATAGCAATTGCAACAAATGCATATGACTGGATACATTCTGCTATTTTTAAATCAACATCAAAGTATTTTATTTCACACGGGCACTTATGAAAGTCAGAAGCTAGGTGCACGGTTCCAATTGGTTGTTTCCTATGGAAAAGAGCCGGCAAGAAACTCCACGGTTACTCTTCAAAATCAACCGAAGATGGTGTTATTTGCAGATGACAAATAGACCAACGGTCACAAAATCTTGAAAAATCGTCAAGATTTTGAAGGTACAAGATTGGTTTACGGTAAATAATTTGGTACTAAATAAAAAAAAAACAAATGTATTAGATTTAAATTACCTAATGTTAGAAGTAGCGAATGTGATATCATATTGAACGGAGAAATACTGGAATTTTTTACTGGAATCACTCTAGACGAGAAACTTCAATACATAAGCTCGCCCGCTTATGCTGTTAGAAAGATAAGACAGCTAACAGATATTGAAACCGCGCGTTTGGTTTATGTTAGCTACATCCACAGTACTTATTATGTCGTATGGCATTTTACTGTGGGGTCGGGCTGCTGACATTGAATCCATCTTTATTTCGCAAAAGAGACCTGTCAGAGCAATTTATAATCTACGTCGCCACGAATCTCTTAGGGAACTATTTAAAAAGATTAATATTATGACGGTGATTTTACATTCTGTGATTACCTTCACTCACACACAGACTACTTTTCTTTTTTTTATATAGGATACTTTTACGATGTTGGTAAATATGTGAGCACCATGTATCTATCTCATAATTAAATTATGTGTCGTTTGTTCATTTTTTTTTTTACCTTTTGTGGTATAGTAATTTTATTCTAAATGCATCGTCCTCACATATCTTAAACAAAATATTGTAAAACTTTTTTTTTTTAAAGAGTAACTGTGGAGTTTCTTGCCCATTCTTCTCCATACGAAACTACCTTTTGGAGCAACTAGAATCAATGATATTTTTTTGTACCTCTTATGTGCCTATTTGAAATAAATAATTTGACTTTGATCCTTTTAAACATAATTGGCTTTTACAATGTTTTTAATTTACAGTTTTGGTAGGTGGGAGGACAGGGTAGGCCTGTCAACAAGCACTAAATACTTAACAAAATAGAAAATGGTCAACCAATCTACAGTCTACAAGGCCTACAACGCTCTCACATTCACAAAATATAAAATAATGTTTATAAAAGATAAATCTTAACTAATGTTATAATGCGAAAGTGAGTTTGTTTGTTAGTTACGCTTTCACGCTAAAACGGCTGAACGGATTCAGATGAAATTTGGCACATGGGTAGGACATGACCTGGGTTAGAACAGGGTATTTATTTCCTGGACCGCGGACGAAGTCGCGGGCAACAGCTAGTGTCAAATAATGAGAACATTATAAGAAAGCCGTAAAAAATAAATAAGCCAGACTATCGTTGACATGTAAGACATCCGTATCTTTTTATCTATTTAAAAAAATAAGAGAAGTGTCATCAGCGTATAGAATTATATTCGATAAATTAGCCATCATGGCATTTGGCGATATTTAATCATAAGAACCGAATAGGCAACCTCGAGTAAAAACAGGATAGCGCTATGCATCCTTTATAGCTATCTTTTTTACACAGGAAGAATCACCACATCCCTAGAAGACGAATTTTTAAGACACCCCTTTCAGGCCCTGTTGCATTTTTTTTTATAGTTTTTTTTGTTTGCAATATAGTTGGGTAAACGTCATCTAAAACTACTTCTACTATTTTTTCTGTTCTGTGGGAAGAATAATGACACTTCCCTATACGACCCTAGATTAGCAAAGCCGATATTTGTGTATATTATATAATAGCCATAACGAAATGGAATTAAACTCAGTTACCTTGCCGATCTGTTCCGCGAGTGACCGCTTGGAGTCCTGCACACGTAGCGCGTAGTCCACTTCATCCAACAGCTTAGTGCGCTGTTCCACACTGAGAGGCTGCGTCTCCAACTCTTGCTTGAGTTGCTGACTTTCCGCACTGTAGTGGAAATAATAAAACATCTTTCTACAATAGGTATTATAATAAAATCCGTATTTTGAAACGTTATTATGAAAATTGCATAGTATAAAAAAAAAATACAAAAAAAACTACAAAGTGAAAAATTCCTTTCATTTCGGAAGTCGCTGTCTCTGGATCTATATTTTAGTTTTTTGTCACCGACTTCCGAAATTAAAGTTATTTTTCACTTTGTAGTGTTTTTTGGAAGTCGGTTGTTTTTTGTTTTGTAAAGAGTTTTTATTTATAATTTTTTATTGGGTCTGTTTTTGATGTGAAACATCTATAGCCGCGCATAAACCGATTGCTGGCGGGCCGACGCATGCCGCGTGGCGACGCGTCACTACAATACAGTCTATATGTAGTAGTGTGTAAATAATTTCGATGCTTTACATCTGCCAGGCGTCCCGTGACGGCTAAATTTTTTAATTTATCTAAGTTACAATAGCCTAATGTCAACTGCTCATCACATTTTACACAATATTGCTTTTCCCGATATGCAGGGACGTTCATTGTTGAAGAGTTCTTCTGGTAAGAACCAGAAGAACTGCCACTCACTATAAGCATTGTGACGAGCGTAAATTGCTTGGCAACATTATTAAAACACCTAATCGAATCGCAACCCGTTAAATATTTATTATTAAGTAGTACTGGTGGCCATCTGTGGTCTTCACCATTAGTTCCACTTCACCTAATGGTGCTTTCCGAGAGCAAATGCACGAGTTACTGTTAAAAATACCCAAATCACTATAGGTATGCCCATAAAATTTGAGAATTTCCCTCAATTTTCATAGGATCCCGTCATCAGATTGTCTTGGTGACAATGGGACCACCTCGCTCGCACAAACATAACAGGAATTTTCAAAATTGGCCCACAGTTGATGGAGAAATCGGTGAACATACATTCAAATACAGTCATACGAACATAATATACACTTGAGAGCCATAAAATCGCACACCCCTTGTAATTTGGTTTATTACTGATTGTTTTCTAAAATCTAGATATTGAGTAAAAATCATTAGACATAATTAAAGCCTACAAGCTTAGCTTTACAGAAACATAAAATCATTGACCTTCACGTAACTTACAAAAACCGACCGTACACCGAATTCCCCAAATTCACGCGTTTGCGTTGTCACTACTTGCACCCTTAGCCGCAGGTATAAAAAGGTCGGTTTATTGGAATTTTTAACCCCTCCGGTCGAAGACCCTGATTGTCCTCTAGACCCCGTCTCCCCGGACGAGGTTCACGATATAATCAAGGGTCTGAAACCCCGTAAAGCCCCTGGATCAGACGGTATCACCAATAGGGTGGTCCAGTTGTTCCCAGCTCACCTGATCATGCTAATGACCACCATCTTCAATGGTGCTCTTAGTAATAACATTTTTCCACAATCGTGGAAAAATGCCACCGTCATCGGTATCCCGAAGCCCGGCAAGCCTAAGACCGAGCCTTCCAGTTACCGTCCCATCAGTTTGCTCGACGTTTTCGGCAAGGTCTATGAGAGGCTTATTTATAAGCGTCTCAGAGACTACGCCGAGACGAAGGGGCTCATCCCCAACGAACAGTTCGGTTTTAGAACCCAACATTCTTGCGTACAACAGGTCCACCGTATCATAGAACACATAAGCGCCGGTTTCCAGTGCGGGTTCATGACGGGTGCTGTGTTCTTCGATATCGCGAAAGCGTTCGACAAAGTCTGGCACAACGGCTTATTGTATAAGCTATACAAATTCGGTGTGCCAGATCGTCTCGTGCTCATCTTACGGGACTATTTGTTGAACCGCACCTTCCGCTATCGCATCGAGGGTGCGCTCTCTTCCCCTCATCCGATCCGCGCAGGCGTCCCTCAGGGGTCTGTGCTGGCTCCGCTCATTTTTACGCTGTTCACCAGTGACATCCCGAAAAGTAGAAAGGCGCAGTTAGCTCTGTTCGCAGACGACACGGCCATCTACTACACCGGCCGCAGTCAAGACCAGATCTCCCGCATCCTACAGACCGAAGTCAACAGACTCGGTGACTGGTTCAGGAAGTGGAGGATCGAGGTCAATCCTGATAAGAGCCAAGCGGTCCTCTTTTCTAGGCCCCGGCGTAGACCGGACCTACCACGACAGATCAAGATGTTCGGCAAGCCTATCCCTTGGGAGAAGCGAGCCAAATATCTCGGTGTGATCTTAGATCACCACATTTCGTTCGCTGAGCACATAAAGCAAGTGCGTTCGCGCGCTGCTTTCGCTCTCGGTAGGCTTCATTGCGTTCTGAACTCACGCAGCAAGTTGTCCCTTAAGGGCAAATTGCGTATTTACACAGCGTGCATCCGGCCGATTATGACGTACGCGTGTGCCGCTTTCGCACACGCCCGTCCCCATCTCATTCACAGAATGCAGGCACTTCAAAACCGATTTCTCCGTAAAATTACGGACGCTCCATGGTTCGTTCGGAACGAAACCCTACACGTAGATCTTAGAATCCCCACCATCAAGCAGTTTTTGAAACGCGCGACAAAGCGGTTCTTCGAGTCCGCAGATAGACATCGCAACCCCTTGGTTGTGCAGGCAGCTAGCTATAGGCCATCTCAACTTAGTAAGACTCGCCGACCTAGGCATACTCTCTTAGACCCGGATGACCCCATTACTCTCCTTCAGGAAAGCAATAGGGCCACAAGTACAGTGCACAAACACAAACCGTTATTCCGTCCTCGCCGCCGAGGTACCACGCGAAGTTCAAGAATAAATTGTTCCCCCCGTCCCTTGCACGTCGAACCGCCAGCCCCGAGGCTGAGTGAGCCGTAGCATTTAATAGTAATCCCCGTTAATAATCATGAATTTAAACTTTCGATCCAGCCCGTCCCCAATTTGCTGTTTTTCCCCAACGACGCCCTAAGCCGAGGTTCGTACCCCACAGGGGGTGCCCTTAAAGCGCTGCCGTTTAGTTTTTAATACTTATATTTACGCTCCTGGCTGGAGGCTTTAAGCTAATACCTTAGGGCAGCCACAGGAAAGACCGGTTAAGCAGTCACGGCCTCTCAAGGTCAAAAGCGAGATGCCATACAAAAAAAAAAAAAAAAGGAATTTTTAATCAGTTGCATACCGAAGGTCAACGTGATAACATCTCTACTGGAAGCATACGGATTTACTGGAAACATTATGGATACCACGCCCGCAGAAGCCGCTCAAGTTATTGCCTTGCTCGAAGCAGGCCATAACCAAAGTAAAGTTGCTCGACGGCTAAATTTGAGCCGCTACTCTGTTCGTCGTGTATACCAGAGGTTCCAAGAGACCGGTGGCTACATTCGGCGACCAGGATCTGGCCGGCGACGCACAACATCAGAGCGTGATGACCGCTTTCTTGTGACAAGCTCTTTGAGAAATCGGAACTGAACGCGGTTCAACTGGGACAACAGCTTCGAGAAGTTCGCAATGTCAGTATAAGTCGGTGGACAGTTCGAAGAAGACTAGGTGAAGCAGGAATTACTTCACATCGCCCAGCAAATGGTCCCAAATTGACCACAGCTCACCGACAAGCCCGGCTACAATTTGCTAGGGAACATTTAAATTGGACGTATGACCAATGGCGGGCTGTTATGTTCTCTGATGAGTGACTTTACATGGTCATGGACGCTCTAGGGTCTACAGAAGGTCATCAGAGCGATTTTCACAATGCTGCATAAGCGAACGTGTGGCTTTTGGAGGTGGATCGTGTATGTTTTGGGGTGGCATAATGTTCGTCACTAAAACTGACATTGTATTCATCACTACGGCGAATACCGGCCCGAGATCGAGAAGTTTGACGGCTGCACGATACGTCGAAGAAGTGCTCGAAGAACACGTGAGGCCGCTTGCGTGGCTTATGGGAGAAGATTTTCTCTTAATGCACGACAACGCCAGACGTTACCAGCCGCTAGAACAGTTTGCGACTACATGGAAGACGTTGGAATCACCGCGATGGAGTGGCCAGCTCGTAGTCCTGATCTCAATCCGATTGAGCATGTCTGGGATGAGCTAAAAAGAAGAGTTCGAACAAGAAGCCCTGCTCCTACGCGCCTCCAAGAGCTTCAACTTGCTATTGAAGAGGAGTGTGCGATTTTATTGCTCTCAAATGTATTATAACCTCCTCCTTTTTGAAAGTCGGTTAAAAACTGGGAAAGAGCATAAACTGTATAACTTTTCGATATATTTTTAGTATATCAGTTCGTAAACCCATCATGAGAGAACGGCTGAACGAATTATAATAGTAACGCTTCACTTACGTGGCCCTCTCTATTTCTGCATCGATATGTTTGATGCTGTCGGCCAGGTCGCTGCGCAGCGCGGCCTGCCCGCCGGCCGCCGCCCGCTCGGCCGCGCGCGCGCCGCGCTGCGCCCGGAGCGCGTCCAGCAGCGCGGCGCGTCGCTCCCCGCGCCGCGCCTCGTCTGCGCGCGCGGCGGCTTCCACCTCGTCCTCGAGGCATTGCTCGGATTCTGGAATTGACGATACTGTGTTTAAGGCGTTTGGGTGCTAAAAGCCCACGTTAAACGCACGTTGCGCATGCCTCGATGAAGGTACACAATAGCGAGGTTACGCACGCAGTGCGCCGCATGACTGACGATGAGCGCACATAATTATGTTTGTTCCGTTTTTTCTTATAAGAACTATATGCTACTAGCTTTTACCCGCGACTTTGCCCGCGTGTGGGTCGGAATAAAAAACCATATACAGGGTCAAGTTAAATTAGCTAGCGAAACTCCGCGGACGTGATGAGTATATGTCTCATCATTATCATCATCATTGCAGCCAATAGACGTCCACTGATGACTGTCAGATTTTCTCAATTCGTACTTAAAGGACAAAACACTACCAGCTGTCGTTTATTTTGTTGTGTTTAGATATCGATACTAATCACATTTGCAGAGTTTCGCTAGCTAATTTAATTTGACCTTGGATTTTCCAGTATACGCTAACCTCTTATTGTACGAAAATTCTATACAATGCGAGATCAACTGATACTGGCAATGTATAGCCGTGTGTACCTTCATCGTTGTAGCTACAAGAAAACGTTCTTAGGAGACTGAGTGAAATATGACCGTTTTCACCATCGCACAGTGGTCCCGTTAGTAGGTCATAGGCTTCCAATGGCAATGACTGAGCTAAGCCATTATATCTGGTTCAGTTACCCACTAGTTGTCATACTACCTGAGGGTATAAAAGGTTTTGCAATCTATTGTTCGCAACATTCCTTTTTTGGCATCGGAAGTAAACACATGTAATTAGTCATCAACCGTGTTATCACCAAGCGCTAATTACCCTAAGACGCGACGCGTGTTTTCAAGATCGAACTTGTTTGTGACCTGTTATTTTGCAATGGACATTCAAGTTACAGGTATGTATTATTAATTTACTTTACTATTTTGCATTTTTAATACACCATTTTTTTTTAAATAGAGTGCTACGCCGCAGCATTTCTTGCGTATTTATTTCTGTATTTTTTTTTATATTGAAGCTTTTACTTATGTTTGTATCTACTTGTGCCATTGAATTAGGTATAAAAATGTCGCTTAAAATCTCTACTACTAGAATTTAAAAAAAGTACTTGCGGCATGCTGCATCTGTAAGGTGCAGCCAGGGTCTACGCCGAGCGGCTGGGCGCGTAGCACTTGCTACGAAATATGTATTGTTTTTGATCCGCATTTAACTGTTTGTTGTTTTGTTTTAGGTTAGTATTGAGTGTTCTTTTAAAATAATGCTTGTACTAGATACTTGGCTATCTATGAAGGACAGCAATTCCGAACTGCAACGGTGGCGGAGTTTTTCAAGCCCTGATACAGTTACTGCCTGACGTTGAGAATTTGGTTGCTGCTAGAAAAAAGAGTTGCTAATCTTTGTACTAGATTTGTAGCTATTTGGAAGCAAGTCTCTCGCAATCAATCTCGCATGGTATCTAAGTACGGAGACTGGCTGAACGAAATTGAAGTTTGCGTTCTGTCAAATTGTGCAGCAGCAGGGAGCCACGACACTCAACGGCCAGCACCAGAGGCTTCGACGAGCACTCAACAGCATCAGCACAGGAAGGACTTCGAAGAGTGTAGCAAGAGATCAAAACGCCGCAGGCTTGCAGAGTTAAGTAAAGTAGACAGTTCCGCGACCAATTATTTATTGGATGATTCAAGTCGATCTGACGCCGCTTACGCTTCTTTAAATTTCAACACTGATGAAGTCTTGTCTCTCATAACTGAGACTAAACTGACTAAACATCAGTATCTTATGATGAAAGAGTTCATTAATGCAAAATCACCGAATGCATTACCATCTTATCCAAAAGTGTTGGAAGCTAAGAAGCGGTGTTATCCATCGCAAGAGTTTATCACGGAATCATCGGCTGAAGTAGAATTACAATCATTGTTAGACCATACTGCATGCCGGATACTAGAATCCCAAAAACACGTTTTAAATAATATTGACCTTAATAAAGAATTTGTTTTAATTGGAAAATGGGGTTTCGATGGGAGTACGGGGCACAGCGAATATAAACAGTGTTTTGGTGATTCTGGTATCGAGGATGATGGCAGTATGATTCTTACTTCATATTGTCCTCTCCAATTAGTTTGTAAGTCAAATACTTCCGACCCAGACCAAATAGTTTGGAAAAACCCGCGCCCTTCCTCCACGAGGTATTGTAGGCCTATTCGATTCCAATTTGCCAAAGAATCGAAAGACCTTTCCGTGCAAGAAGAAGCTTATTTCAAGACTAAAATTTACAGTTTACAGCCATCATCTTTCACTCACAATGGATGTGAAATAAAGGTGCTGCATTCTTTACAATTAACCATGGTTGATGGTAAAGTGTGCAGTGCTCTGAGTGATACATCTTGTAGTAGGTGCTATATTTGTGGTTTAACTCCAAAAGACATGAATGATATAGATAAATCATGTAGCAAAACTGTAGACAGTAGTAAATATCAATTTGGACTATCTCCTCTTCACTCGCATATCCGATTCTTTGAATATTTTATTCACGTTACCTATAGATTAGATTTCAAAAAATGGCCGGCGCGTTCTTCAGACGATAAAGCTCTTCTTGCACAGAAAAAACAACATGTCCAGCAACAGTTTAGGCAACGACTTGGTCTAATAGTCGACAAACCGCGAAGTGGATGAAGTGGCACATCCAACGATGGAAACACTGCCAGAAGGTTTTTTTCTAATTCAGCTATTTCAGCGGAAATTACTGGATTAGACAAAGACCTTATTGACAGATGTCATAATCTGCTGCAGTGTGTTTCGTCGGGATACAAAATTAATAACGTGGCTTTTAAAGAGTATGCTCTAGACACAGCACGTAAGCTTGTTGCTACCTATCCATGGTACAACCTGCCCTCGTCTGTACATAAGGTCCTCATTCATGGTTCGGAAGTAATTGACCACGCATTATTGTCAATAGGTGAGCTTTCGGAAGAGGCCGCCGAATCTTGCAATAAGTTAGTTAAACAGTTTAGGCGTTACAACACGAGGAAAATGTCCCGGGTTGTCACAAACACCGACTTGATACATAGACTTCTTCTTAATTCGGATCCTTATATTTCTGGTTTGAGAAGGTTACCACGGAAGAAGAAGTCTATTCTATCTAAAGAGGTGTTGAATTTGTTGTCGGTATAGAATAAAATGTATATAGTTATATAATAAACACTAGATTTACATTATTTTAGATACAGCTCCTATTATGTAACTATTAACATGTAAATAATATATTTTTTGTCCATTTCTGTATTTGTAGTTAGGTAATAATTAGGTATTTACTTTATTTTTATTATAAAAATCAATAATTATTTAAGTTTATTAGTTATTAAGTTCCAATTCCTTTATTGTATTTTAGTAAGTATTTCGTCAAGTACAATAAATGCATTATTTATTCTAATAAAATAAGTTTTTTAACATTAATTCGGTTTTTTCATTTTATTATAACATGAAGTATTACAAAAAAGCATAATGATAATATTTAGTATTGATAACGACAGTCATTACCTTCGCGAAACCCTATGACCGCCTCTCTTAGGGCGCGGAACCACTGTGCATCGTTCCCTCAACCCCCTCCTTACTAAGGGTCTCTTAACCTAAGAGACTCCTTAAATCAGTCCCTTACCTAAGTTTGTTTTCACCAGATTAAAGGGGTCCTATGTAAGGGCCACTTACCTAAGTGACAGTTTTTTTAAATCAGGGAGTCCAAAAATTGTACTTTATCGATTAAAATACTGATTTTGTATTCCATCGATAAATCACTTAGATTAATGTAAAATAGTGCGACAAAATACAAAGAAAACATAAAATAAACATGATTTCATGAACAACTGATTAATCGTAGGTGCTGACTTATTCCTGAAAATATTAAAAACATGAAAATTTGGTATTGCGAGTCGTAATATTAATAATAACCACTGTATTAGGTAAGTAGGTAGGTAGGGACCTACCTGTATTTAAAACACAAAATTTGAAAAACAAATAGCAATAAACAAGTAAATACTTTTTAAGTAAGTACCTAAGTAGTTATTAGGTAGTTAAAAAAATCACACCTGCACATCTGTATATTCTAAATAGTGTTCTATTTTTTTCTAACAAAAATAACATATATCTAACCTAAATCTTCTGAAGAAGTCCTCATTGTCATATTTCGTGAAAAAATCCGGTCTTTCGCGATAAATATGTGGCCGTCAGAATAAATTTTGATTAGTAACTAAGTCCACAGTTTCGATAACTTCTAAAACAGTCAATAAAATCTTCAATTTCGTCTCAAATACTCTCATTCAACAACAAATCAACTGTCACTTAGCGCTAAGATGCCAAGTATCGGGCCCCTATAATTAAGGGATCCCTTAGGACCATAGGTGTCCGTTATGTAATGGTGAAAACGAAACTAACACTTACAATTTCTTAGGTGCCTCCCTAAATTTAAGAAACGATGGTGAAAACGGCCATTTAGACCTGCATTCAGATTTTGACAATAAGTCAGAAAGAAAATGGGCAAATTTTTGTTCCAATTGATCCTGTTTCTTATATGGATTGTGACTGTTAAAAAATTACCCTAGCAAGATTAAATTTTCGATTTTCATAATTCTGTTAAAATTTATATTTAGGTCGGTTTCACCCTTAGGGGCAATAACTGTGTCCTTTCCGCACAGTTATGTAGGGCTCGTCCCAAACTGGTCACCCTCCCTCCGATTGTAATGAATTCCCATGAACTATTTCGCCTTGTCCCGACTTAGAAAGCTAAGGAGCTAAGGATACATACAAGAAAGCAAAGCTAGACCAAAGAGGGGATACAAGAAAGCAAAGCTAGGACAAGGAGGGGATACAAGAAAGCAAAGCTAGGACAAGGAGGGGATACAAGAAAGCAAAGCTAGGACAAGGAGGGGATACAAGAAAGCAAAGCTAGGACAAGGAGGGGATACAAGAAAGCAAAGCTAGGACAAGGAGGGGATACAAGAAAGCATAGCTAGGACAAGGAGGGGATACAAGAAAGCAAGGCTAGGACAAGGAAGGGATACAAGAAAGCAAAGCTAGGACAAGGAGGGGATACAAGAAAGCAAAGCTAGGACAAGGAGGGGATACAAGAAAGCAAAGCTAGGAGAAGGAGGGGATACAAGAAAGCAAAGCTAGGAGAAGGAGGGGATACAAGAAAGCAAAGCTAGGACAAGGACGGGATACAATGTCAATATAAAATAAGGTTGGGACTTTATAGGTAAGAACATTGAGGAAAGGAAATCTAGTTTATCTACTTTCTTTTGATTATGAAAGTTAGAAGACATGAAATGAATACAAAGGGGTAGGTAACTGCAAAAAAACTTTTCCAATACATCTTATGCAGTTGCACACTTACTAAATAGGTATTCTTTTTACCGTTTCATTATATTTTTTTTTTATAGTATCTACTTACTTTTGATTTTCTGTTTCAACTCTCCAATCTTTTCCTCATCATAGCCGAGCAAAGCCTTTAAGCTCTGCAGGTACTCCTCGTTTAAGTCCTCAAATTGATGACCGGGATCTTGGAACCTGAATGGAAAGAAAAAAAATAACAAGACTTCAAAAAATGGAAAACTGTCCTCCCACTAGAGGCCTCATTAAAACGAGGCAAAAGCATACATTTTAAACCTATCACCCTAAATAATAAACTTAAACCGTCTTATTACAAAACAAGGTTTATCTTCAGACCCAGGTTTTACCCATGGAGCCAATATTGAATATCGAACTTTATTCCGTCTATGGTAGAGTTCCTAATACAAAACTGACAACTTAGTACCAAACTAACTTTTCAGTTTTGTATAAAGAACGGTATTTCAATCACAGTTACGTTCTTATTTCAAAAACTGGCTCCATGGTTTAAACCATGTCAAACTTGTTTTGTATTAAGGGGGAAAATGTGTACATGTAACATCATTGGCATTACCTGATCCAGCACTTATACAAATAGTCCCTGCGCAGACACGACAGCTCGTCCTTGCCGACGTACAGCCACTCGTCACACACCGGCATTTCCTACAACAAACACGACATTTTTCATAGGATTTTTTTCCATTAATTACGTGAGGCGATATTGGCGATTTTTCGACCCCCGTCACCCCGCCAAATCTCACGTGAGATTTTTCAAAATGCGTATTGTTTGTGTAAAATTTACGTTGCGGTCTTGATTGCGTTGGATTAATTTAAGAAAAAAACACAAAATGCTTAATCATTTTTTATAATACTTATTTTTAAGATTTCGTACCCGAAGGGTGCCAAACAGAACCCTATTACTAAGCCTCCGCTGTCCGTCCATCTGTCTGTCAGCGGGCTGTGTTTCATAAACCGTAATAGGTAGACAGTTTAAATTTTCACAGATTGTGTATTTCTATTGCCTCAACAAGAAATAATCAAATTAAATTACGTTTAAAATTAAAGGCCCCATAAAATAAACTTTGGATATGAATTTCTTTTTCCATACTCGTGTCATTGTCTAGAACTCATCGAGTGGACTACCAATACAAATATATTTTTTTCATGTCTTGCGAAACACTGGGATTCGCTAGTAGAAAATAAGAAATAAATAGGTACTCACGATGTGGCTCACGAGGTCTAACAAGTACGCTATAAGCGCCAACGCGTGTGGGAACGCATGCAACGTGTTGACTGTCTTCAGCCAGGACTTGGAGACTGTTCCAGGGTACAAGAGACGCTTCGATAAGTGCGGGAGCTGGTGGTAAAGAAATAATGGTATTTCACAACATTAGTCGAGACTCAAAAAATCTGTAAATCTTAAATCCAATGAATAAATAAATCTTAAATTCATAATAGACCTTATAGGAAAGAGGAAATAGGCCTTCAGCTCGCAGTGGTACAACACAGGCTGATTTATTGATGCCCTTTTATACTTTCCAGATTGTTCAAGTTGAATTAAGAGCTATTAGTGCCAACTAATTTAATTTTCATAGTAATAGCAGGAATAGGTCTCAATTACGATTTTGAACTCTAATTGAGACAAGTTTTTGTTTTTTGTCCTTGTTAGTAAGAACTAAAGTTCCTAATAATTTATTACAATCTAGCCTACAATCTAATAAATAAACAATTTAACTCTAACTTATTATTTTACGTGATAGAATACGTTATAACTAAGAATAGTGTCAATTTGCACTGTTACACAAGTCCGTAGCACTTTCATAGAGTCTGATAATTAATAAAAACACTTTGTGCATGTGTTACATGTATAGCACAGCATTGTTACTATTATTCATTCACTATTTATACACTACACTAACTCAAATGGTTTAGTTCTCTTTAGCCTACGCACTATGTCCGTGTTGTCTAGCAGCTGAATTGCCTCGACATTCACATGTCGGTGAAGTCTGTGTTCGTGGGCTTCAGCAAATTTTTGGATGATGGTGGTGACGAGTTCCATTTTAAGGTCTCGGTGGAGGTCGTCATTTCTAATGTACCATGGTGCATTTACAGCGTCCCTGAGTACGTTGGAATACTGGTACTTTTTATTTTGGAATTTTTGGATTATTTTAACGTTGCTTCGTTTAGTACAGCCCCAAAGTTGGATGCCATCCATACGTCCAAATTGGCATAATAATATGCTTGTATAATATAATTTTATTATGTAATTGAGACAAGTGATAATAGTGATAATTATGCTTTTTTAGGGTTCCGTAGTCATCAAGAAACCCGTATAGTTTCGCCATGTCTGTCCGTCTGTCTAATTGTCTGTCTCTCTGTCCGCTGCTTAGCTCAGACACTCTTAGTAGCTACTCGAGAGCTGTAATTTGGCATAATTAATCACGCCGACAAAGTGGTAAAATTAAACATTAAAAAAAACCCTTGCTCGTAGTGGGGATGATAATTTTGATCTCGTCTATCCCATGGTGTGGCGAATCATTGGATACGCCGTTCAAAAATATTGCGGGTCTGTGTACCTAAACCATTTTTCGATTCAGGGATCCGTTTGCGTAAATATTAAGCTTTTAAAGTGAAAATTTTTGTTAGTCAAGTGACGTCGCCGGCTAAATGGTTGTTTTTGGAAAAGTGAAAAAATTCACGGCAGTAGTAAATATAATGAAGTTTTAAAAGAAAGAATTTAAACAGTTCACAGCTAAGGAGGCTTTACAAGTTAACGAGCAGTTGGAATGTATCGGAGAACATGTTTTTCAAATACAATATTAAGTTTGTTCTTGTGACAAATTCATCCTAAATCCGGAACCCTTCATTGTGCGTGGTCCGACACGCTTTGGCTGGTTTTTCGTAATTATTGCAGTGTAGTGATAAATGTCGCTACTGCCTACCTACTATTTCATGCAAGCTTGTAGAAACTCACCTTAGTAACATAATTATCAGTATTAAGCTTAGCATCTCTAGTGACCGTTGACAGTAAGGCAGCTACTATGTCAACAAAGCGAGCGATGGTGAGCGGCCGGATGAGGGTCATGCCGGGCCCGAGGCTTCCGCCCCGTGCCGCAAGGGCTTCGCCCACGCGACCACACTCCGCCCGCTGCCACGCTACCGCTGAGATAGGCCTGCAGATGAATTCATGCCGAAAGAAACAAATATTGGACTATGAAACATAATAAGACAAACAACGCAGTCATGAGATTTATAACTGTGAGACATTACACTGGCTACATACAAAGTGAGCTTTTAGGGTTAACAACAAAAAAATAAAAATAAAATAAAGTAAAAAATTAAAGGGGATTCCCATACAAGAAACGCGTTTTTGTCGGCTTTTTTTTTTTGCTAAATATTGTACGGTGATAGGGAACCCCTCGCGTGGGAGTCCGACTCGCACTTGGCTGGTTTTTAATTGATCATATATAAAAAATCATAACCCTGTCTTCGCCGTCATGCAGTCAGGTAAAAAGTCATTACAGGAGATTGTGAGCTCAGTTTCTTTTGGTATTTTTAACAGTCGAATTTATTTAAGGAAAAGGAGTATGTCAGGAGCGTAGCAGGTGACGTTCTATAGTTCCTGCCTACCTCCATGGGAAGAAAGCGTGAGTTATGTATGAATTTATTTTGCCGAAAATGTGTATTTTTTTTTGGCGAAATATTAGTGTACTATAGGTACACAACAGCCTATCCCTTCGGGGATAACAGGCGTGATTTTATGGTGTGTTTTAAAACTAATATCAGCAATGCAAATAAACTTACCTTTGATCTTTAATAGTAACAAAAGCCAAAGCTCTGTCAAGACTTGTTTGCCAGCTTCGACTTGCAAGGTCTTCTGATGGGGTTTTCTGTAAATAAAAACACAATAAAATCAACTTTCTTTGTTTTGTCCACTTCTTTTGGGGGCAATGTCAGTAATTAGGACAGTATCTTGCAAAAAAAATATAACAGTAAAAAGATCATGTTTTTGACCATTACCTGTAAGCTGTAAGCCAATAATGAACACAAAATAAATTAAGGCCATAATAGTTTTCTAATTAGATAAATAAGTATACTTACAACAGGTGTTGTAGTTGGTCTGGTGGCATATTGACTGGAGCGTAGAGGTGTCATGGAGGACTGACCAAACCTCTCTCCTTGCTGGGAGCGGGATCTCTGTACAAATAAGTTATATTAGCTTTCTACCTCTAATCATATTAATTCAATTACCATGAGACATTATTCTAGAGAAGTGTGGGTGTACACCTCTCACCCTCTTTGGGGAATTCAGGCATGTTAGTATGCTGTGCCACAGATAATATAATACTAGCGTAGCTGTGGTATTCTGCAAATGCTTACCCATACTAGGATAGATCCTCTAGTAACATGATGTTTTTGTGTAGATAACCAGTTAACTCTAATTATCATATTTGAAAATATATAAAAATATTTGTTTGGTGTTAAAGTCAAAGGGACCTCTTTGGAGTTATTTCCTAATTAGCACATACTTACTCCATTCAAAGGTATTTTGGTAGCAGAAGCTTCTCTGCTCAGCCTGCCGGCTCCAAACGTTCCTCTAGCTGGCTCCGCACTGCTTGAGCGGTGTCCCGCAGCACTAGGCCTCCGAGCTTCTGCGGAGAGGCGGTCTGTGGAGCCCGGGCGACGGGGCTTCGGCAGTAACGATACTTTGCCTTCAAGTCTGGAGTTTTTGTATGATTTAAGTTGTTATCATCGTTGTAATCAAGTTTTTTCAGGTAATCCTAACTAACATTATAAATGTGAATGTGAGTTTGTTTGTTTGTTTGTTTAAGGGCTGGATCTGGAGCAGGGCTCTAGACTCGAGCCTACACAAGGAAAGGGCCTCCACAATTTTTTTTTATATAAGAAAATAAATACACCCTTTGTATCCAACAAAGATAAAAAAGTTCACATTCACAGATAAACCTTTTTTCTATTTCTCAAATCTGTGAATGTAGACTGATTCTCCGCCCCTAAGATGACCCAAAAAGTTAAGGACAGTCTCCTAGACCGTTTTCCTGTAGGTACAGTTAAGGTAACTATTTAATGACCCGGCTCAAAAAGCCACCTTGTTTCAAAATTATTGAAAACTGTGAAAAAAAAATATTCCCTTGTTCCAAAATTTTATCGGGGCCTCCACTTCTTGGTTACCCCAGGGCCTCCACACCTTTAAATCCGGCCCTGGTTTATTTGTTACGTTTTACGCTAAAACGGCTGAACGGATTTGGGTGAAACTTGGCACATGGGTAGCCCATGACCTGAACAAGGACATAGGCTTTTTATCCTAGATCGCAGACTAAATCGCGGGCAACAGCTAGTTATTGAATTAATAAAATAACAATATTAATGCAGCTATTCTACGGCGAAGTTCTCTATGTTAATTTATAGGTACCTTGATTTCCGCAGCACGCTGGATTGACCAGGCACGTATCTATTTGGATTCATTCTTGGATAATTTTAGCGCAAAAGAACGAAACAACAAGAAAGAATTACAATTTATTTCACTTTACATTCACAACAAATTCAAGAAGTTTTCGTTTGAGTTTGAAATTCAAAAACCTGTCATAAATCAAAACAAACTACGAGCACAGATAATAAAATGTCCAAAACGATGCGTTCATAAAATAATAAAGCATGGTACACACAAAAGATTAATTCCTACGACTTCCTTTGAGTATTTATCCTATGCTCTAAGAAGATTTCTTAATAATTTCATTGTAGAAATTTTTTTCTGCTTCAAAAACCAGTGCTGGAAATGTTGGATCCAATAAACATAATTTTATGAAATTGCTGAAAGCACTTGGTATGTTGGAAGTAACGGTTATGTCTGGAACAAGAATTTAGAACAATAAAATTACATTACACTTTATCCAAGGAAAACAAAAATATACTTCAGTTTTCAGGAGACGATATTACACAAAACTATGGTTAATCCACTAAATAAACATACCTTTATTTTCTAATGCATGTCTTAGGACGTCGTTCACTATTCGATATTTAGCGTTGAGGATAGGGCTGGCTTGCATACTATTGTGGTTTATCACTGGAAAATGTTGACCAAGCATCTGAAGGCATTGGTGTAGATTGGATTTTATTTGAAACTTTAATTTTCTTATCTGAAACATACAAAAAGTTCAAATGAAATGACCACCAATATTAGTAGTAATTTAAACAAGGTCATTAGCAACAGTGGCCTGAGAGTGTAAAATCAATATCGAATTTTATTATGTATTTACTTCTTGACAAGAGTTGTTAACGATTAAGATAAGAACATCTTCTCTATAAATTCCTTTTATTTTATGATGCATATTAAAGGATTCTAAAATCTTTGAGTCTGTTGTTATTAAAAGTTGATCGAACTGAACACGAAGAAACGAGTTTAATAATTTGGAATCGTATTTTTTCCAACTTCCTCTCCATAACATTAGCTTATCAATCGGGGTCATCCATGAATCTGAAAACAAAGTAAAAATAAATAACCATTGCATAACTAAAAGAGTTTACTTGTAATGGAGCTTTACTACATGTATTACTGTTCATTTTGTGACAATATTTTATTAATTTGTTTACTGAAAAAGTCGACTGTTTCTCTCTCAGCTTCTCTGACGAGTTCCCGCCTACTTTTTTTTTTTTGTGAGGCACTGTCTTCTGCTGCATTCCGACTTAGGCCATCAATATATAATTTGCATTCCGATTTAGATATCACCCACAGGAAAGACCGGTTAAGTAGTCACGCACGGCCTCTCAAGTCCAATTACGAGACACCATTCACAAAAAAAAAACCGATAACACGATTATGATACGATGATGGCAACAACAACAATTCGGAACGCTCGTGAACGCGCTCACGGTTGGATATTTGAGTCTGCGTATCACTGGTCAGTTTCCCTCATTTATTTAATTCGCTAGTTTCGTTGATTAGTCAGTTTCGCTGGTTGGTCAGTTTTGCTGATTAGACAGTCGCGTCTCCAGTGTTCGCCATATTCGTTGATTCGTCAGTTCAGTACAGTCAACGAAAAATATATGTTTACTTTTAAGTAAACAAAAGTCAATCATTTAACCTTTTAAGGAGAATACCTAACTCAATTAAAATCAAACTTAAAGTTCTATTGGGTTTATCCAGTAGACATTTTTCAGTAGCGGCCCGGAGTCTGGTTTTGGGCCCGGTTAAAGGCAATCGGCTCGCTTCTTATTGCATGGCACGTAAACACATATGGTGAAATATGGGTGTACGCTAAGTGCACCTCTGCCTAACCCTTTGAGGAAGCAGGCGTGATGTTATGTTACGTAATTAATATATTATATATACCTACATAATTAAATTAGCAGATGTGTGTGCAGTTTTGTACCGACTGTACTTTGACTGACGGATTGAATGAAACTGACGAATCAATGAAACTGGCGAACACTGGAAACAGTCGAGTTGACGCAAGTGTGTAATCCGCAAAACTGGCCAATCAGCAAAACTGACTAATCAACGTAACTGACGTTAAATAAACTGACGAGTGAGGGAAACTGACCAGTGATACGCGGACTCGGATATTTAGGTATGATGCGACATAAAACTAAACAGCACAACTGTCATTTTTGACAGCACTCACGGTGATACCTATTAATTTAGTGCATGGTCGCAAGCAGAGGCGGCTCGTGACATTTATTTGTGGGGGTTCACTAAAAAAAGAAACGTAGAACTAGAGCTTACCATTTCTTTTATTTGTAAAGAAAATCCATTCGGCGATCTTTATCGATTTTCATCAACGCGTTCATTGAACTCTCTAATAGATTTTCGATACGCAGAATCGAGCGCCTTACGAATATCTTGACGGCCGATAGATGCCAATTGCACTTCACATAAGATATGAAATCGAGATTGCGAATGTTTTTTCACTTTTATTGAAAGATGCGCTAAATCGTCAACACGGCCGTTTCCGTCCATGCAGATTCACCACCACTGCCGGCGCCAGCTCCAAACACCAGACACGGGAAACAAAATAATTTGTTACTTTCTTCACATCCACACAACCAAGGTGTTTTGAAATATTGTTCAGATTTAAAACCACGCGTAAAAGATTTATTTTTCGTAACACATTTTTGAGAAAGTGCAATTTCGGGACGTGGTGGTCCCTTAGCTTTCAGTTCGATACGCATTTCGAGAGTCTTTTCACAATTTTGAATAAAAGATACACTGTATTGTTCCATTTTTAATACAAATGTCGCGCACAAACTATTTTTAATAATTATTTAGAATAAACACTGCGAATCTACTGACAGCCGAGTTGAGCCGACCGTTTGTTTACATAAGATCGGCAACAGCGCATAGGCATAGATCGCATTCCCGCGCGCGGCCGTTTGGCAACGTCACGCGTGAGCGGCGCTCCAAATTAGGCTAACTTCTCATACAAAATCTTCTGTTTCACGCGTCGGACTGTGTCGATATTTCTCTTTCGCACTCATTGAATACAGTGCTAGAAATCGTACTGAACTTTGTTTCATAGGAGCGCAATCGCTGGCGCTCCACACGTTACAACTTGACGCCAAATGTACGCGTAGGAAATGGTTTTCTAGTAAACTACTATTGTATGCGTATGGGCATAGTAGAAAGAATGTGTGTATAGGATTATAATAAAGAAAAATATAGATTATGCTATTTTCGTGGGAGTGCACTGCACCAGCGCTCTTTATGACGAGCCGCCTCTGGTCGCAAGATGGCGCATGTCACGACGTCATCTATGACGATTCATGCGACATCGTTTTCACGCTCACGCTTTTTAGGAACGGGTATACGTTTTTTTTTTGTAAGCGCGCTCATATCGATTATAGCTTACTCGGAACGCACGTTAGTCTGTGGGTAACGGTAACGTGAAGGTTCCGCTCACAGACTCTGCTGCGCCATATTTTCGTGTTTCAAACACGACACGGGGGCGTGGCCTAAAGGCCAACATATGCCATCCCCCCCAAATCGTGTTTGAAACATGTTTCTAACTGAAACACGCAAATATGGCGCAGCAGAGCCACCTTTTTAAGGTCGTCGGTCCATTTAGCTGGAGGGCACCCCACACTACGCTTGCCGATACGCGGTCTCCACTCCAGAACTCGTCTGCTCCACCGGCCATCGGTCCTTCGACAAACATGGCCAGCCCACTGCCACTTCAGCTTGCTTAGTCTGCAGGCTATGTCGGTAACTCCGGTTCTCTTCCGGATAACTTCATTCCTGATCTTATCCTTCAAAGAAACTCCGAGCATAGCCCGCTCCATAGCACGCTGAGTGACCTTGAATTTGTGAACAAACCAACCTAAATTCACCAGAGCGATGACGGGCAGCAGCGTCATCGTTGCGAAAGGGTTGGCACTGCGGTCACCAACCCGCTTGCCCAGCGTGGTGACTACGGGCATTAAACCTCCCACATGAAAAAAGTGCAGAAACAACGGCCCCAGTTCCCGGTGATCCCGCTATTCCTGGTCAAGGTAGCGGTCACGGTAACGGCGGGACGGGGGGTGCGAAGAATCCCCGGGCTACGGCAGGCTACCAACGACGACTACATCTGGCTACGTACAATGGACGTTCGATGAGGCTGGACCATCACCACGCCGAACTTGAGGTAGAGTTAGGTCGTATTAACTGGCATATACTGGGGTTATCTGAAGTCCGAAGACAGGGGGAGGACACGATAACCCTGGAGTCAGGCCACCTATTCTACTTCCGCGAAGGTGATCAGCTCTCCCAAGGTGGTATCGGCTTTCTTGTGAACAAGGAACTCACTAGCAGCGTTGTGGAAATCAGTAGTGTGTCGACACGGGTAGCGTACCTTGTAATAAGACTCACTGACAGGTACTACCTGAAAGTGATACAGGTATATGCGCCGACTTCGACATGCTCTGACGAGACAGCCGAGGCCATGTACGAGGACCTTGCCAAGGCAATGCATAGTACGACAAAGGCCCACTACAACGTTGTTATGGGAGACTTCAATGCCAAAGTGGGAGTACAAGAACGCGGCGAATCGAAAGTCGGACAGTTTGGTTTGGGGCGCAGGAATCACAGGGGGCAAATGATGATCAACTTTTTAGAGTCACAGGGGCTCTTCTTGATGAATTCGTTTTTCGAGAAGAAACCCCAAAGGAAGTGGACCTGGCAGGAACGAGATAGATTTCATTATGACGGAGAGACACATATTTAGAGATGTCTCCGTGATCAGCAGGTTTAATACCGGAAGTGATCACAGGCTTGTCCGAGGCACTCTAAATATCAATTTTCGAGCTGAGAGAATCCGAATGATGAGGCCTACCCTTCGACCTGCGCAGCTCCAAACCACTCTTCGATCCGAAAAGTTCCAACTGGAACTTCAAAATCGATTCGCCTTACTGGAGACCACAGGCACTGTCGACGAGAAAGCCGACGAGGTGGTCAAAACACTACGCGACGTGTCCCGCAGACTTTTCCCGTGGATGGCCGAATGTTCGGCCGTTTTATAACTTCCACAGTTTAATTTTTTGACTTCGAGTCCATACCCGACTTCAAGTCACAGTTTCGACTTTGGCTTATCTCTTCGACTGACTTTTTTTTTTTCGCCGTATTCAGCGATAGTTAGCCTAGTAAAGAAACGACCGAAAATTCGGCCGATACTTCGGTTTAGCGCTTCGGAGTACACCCCCAGGGTTCCGCTTTATTTTCCCAAGTCGGGTACGTAACGATGTTAGATGTTTTTAACCGACTTCCAAAAAGGAGGAGGTTATATGTTCGGCTGTATGTTTGTTTTTTTTTTTTTATGTATGATCACCGATTACTCCGTCAATTGTGGACGGATTTTGAAAATTATTTTTTTGTTTGAAAGGGTATGCTCCCGAGGTGGTCCCATTGTCACCAAATCAGAATCTGATGACCCCTCATCAGATTCTGATTTGGATCCCATGGAAATCGAGGGAAATCCTCAAATTTTATAGGCACACCTATATCGATTTCAGTATGTTTTATTGTAACTCATGCATTTGCACTCGGAAAGCACGATGATGAAGACCATAGATAGCCACCGGAACTACTTAATAATAAGTATTTCACTGTTGCGATTCGATTAGACACTTTAATATGGTTGCTAAGCAATTTATGCTCGTCAAAATGCATATGGTGAAGTCACCATCAGTTCTCCTGGTTTTACCAGGAGAACTCCTCAACAATTAACGCCCCTGCATCGGGAACAGCAATATTTTGTAAAAGGCGATGAGCATTTGACATTAGGATTGTATATAGGATAAATTACAAACTGACCCACTAAAAAGTGAAAAATAAAAAACTTTTTACAAAAAAAAAACCACCAAATTCCAAAAAAAAAGTTTGGAAGTCGGTGGTTTTTTTTTTGTAAAAAGTTTTATAAAACACGAAAACATGGTGCACCGGCCCCGAATTTAGGTATACTGAACGTATCAATAGTTTGACCAGTGTTGCCAGTGGCAGATAGTCAAATATAACATGAGACAGCTGAAAAAGTAACATTTTCACGAGAAAAGTAACATTATCATATTTTATGTGGAAAACGACACTAATTCCTAGGTATAATATAGCGTATTAGTGTTTATTAGTACAAAAAAACCGGCCAAGTGCAAGTCGGACTCGCGCACGAAGGGTTTCGTACCATTATCTATAAAACGGGAAAAAATCACGTTTGTTGTATGGGAGCCCCCTTAAATATTTATTTTATTATTTTATTTTATTTGTTTTTATAGCGGCAACAGAAATATATCATCTGTGAAAATTTCAACTGTCTAACTATCACGGTTCATGAGATACAGCCTGGTGACAGACGGACAGACAGACAGACAGACAGCGGAGCCTTAGTAATAGGGTTCCCGTTTTACCCTTTGGGTACGGAACCCTAAAAAACACTAAACTACAATACAAAACAAAGATAAACTGAACTGACACGGACGCCACTAGACGCTCGCTCGCTCGCTCGCCTCAGTAAGCGGAATGGAAAATATAGAAATACATGCGAGTGAGTGAATAAGCGTTAAGACGAAGTGACAGATTTTCGCGCTGTCGTCGCGTCCGTCAGTCAATTTGTGTCAGTTCACAAAATCAACGAAAAAGCAACAACTTTCTTGGATGCGTTCCGTTTCACTTTAATTTTTTATTTGCATTTTAAGTCGTGTAACATGAGAGGGTCAAAAGTAACTTAAAATGTTACAAAAGTAACATTCTGGCAACGCTGAGTTTGACAATATAATTGGCATTCCGTATTGGAATGCAAACTTGACATTTCTGTAGGCATGATTCATCTTCTATCTCTTTTGTTAGACAGAATCTTCAGGTAAGTATGTCTTCGTCTTTCTCAAACAAAAAGTTGGCAATGTTCAATGTTGACATTTGAGGCAGAGGCAGTGAAATGTGAATGTATGACATTATTTTGGGAAGTTGGTGACACTGAAAATAAATATTTCATGAATTTCACTGTTTTCTCTACAGTTTTATGAAGTTAAAAGTTCAGGATGTCGGCAGGAACTTATTATTTCGTCATTGTCGGGCACTCCGACAACCCAATATTTGAAATGGATTTCATTCCAGTCACAAAAGAACCAAAGGTATTCTCCCACTTTTCTTTAGTATTTTATCCCAAAAATTTCCTACTTTCTGCCTTCAGGAGTAGAGGAACTACTGTTATTAATCCATATTTCGCTATACCTAATTTGTTTGTCTAAATGAACATTATTATTGCAGAAAGAAGACAACAGACATTTGAATCAGTTCATAGCCCATGCAGCATTAGACTTGGTGGATGAACATATGTGGAAGGTTACGAACACATACTTGAAGTCTGTTGACAAGTTCAACCAGTGGTTTGTGTCTGCATTTGTGACTGCTAGCCAGGTAAGCATAAGCCTCTAGTTTTTATGGTTCCGTACCCATGCCGTCTGTCTGTCTGTCTGTCACCAGGCTGTATCTCATGAACCGTGATAGTTAGACAGTTGAAATTTCACAGATGATGTATTTCTGTTGCCGCTGTAGCAACAAATACTAAAAACCGGAATAAAATAAAAATTTAAGGGGGCTCCATACAACAAACGTGATTTTTTTGCCGTTGTTATAGATAATGGTACGGAAGCCTTTGTGCGCGAGTCAGACTCACACTTGGCCAGTTTTTCCATTTGCTTAAGATTTAACTATGTGGTAAAAAATACACCATGACCACTGTGCTGGTTACAAGCATAATTTAATGTTACAAGTGTCATTTAATAATAGATTACCCATTTGGTATTTTCAGTAGACTATTTTGTTCACAAAATATAAGCAGTTTGATGTTACAGCTGCTGAATATTTAATCAGCCACTGGTATCTTCAGTACATAGTAAATGTGGCATTCATTAAAATATGGTCCTGTAACAGCATACAAAAGTTTTAGTTGGTACTAATTAGCTTAACAAAACTTTATCAATATTTTCCAGATGAGATTCATAATGGTCCATGATGCTCGCAATGAGGACAGCATCAAGAATTTCTTCACAGATGTCTATGAAGCATACATCAAGTTGATGCTGAACCCCTTTTACAAAGAGGACACACTCATCACATTGCCAGCATTTGAGAAAAAGGTCCAATTTCTAGGCAAGAAGTATTTAACATAAGCTAGTATTAGTTGCAGGGAATAAGATGTATTTATTGGAGCTAGTTAAATAATAAGCTAAAATGTTACGTTGTATGCTAATATATAGAACAAACAGTCCTAAAAATACATTCAGCTTCAATGGAGTGGTATGTACAAATGTAGTCATTACAACTTACCACGCACAGAATACTGGCTTGAGTAAAAACTTAATGAGATGTATGTGCCTGTGGCATTGGTCTAGTGGCAGCATGCACTACTGCTGAGCATGAAATCCTGGGTTCAATTCCCAGGTCAGACAGTGTCATTGGGTTTATCCATCTGGAATTTGTCCATCGCAGCCCAGTCTGGATTTCTGCCCGGTTGATGGCCAATAGGTTTGCCCTGTTACATGGAACTTAAACATAACTGGCGAAATGTGGGTGTACTATTGGTACACCTCTGCCTAACTCTTCGGGGAATACAGGGGTAACAGGGGTTATGTTATGTATGTGTAAGTTTTAACAGAGAGCAGACTTTCTATATTATTTTTACCTAGCACTGCTCATAAACAAAACTATATTTTTATTGATAAATCATACTAACTGGTTATTTATTAAAAGCTCCTGTGATGTTAGGACTTGGTCTGTCCATAGCAAAGAATAAGCTGGATGGTCATATTATGTTGTTAATGTAAAATCAATGTAAAATAAAAGATGTAAATAATTCTAATAATAAATTACTTTTATACCAATTTTAATCACATTTTATTTCAATTTAGTTTCAAAATGTCTGAAATACTTTAATCATAATACTGAAATACTTATTAGCATCTAAATCACTATGTCACTGGGTTATTAACATACGGCGATAACACATGGTTCACTCAATTCCTTTCAATTTAGATGAGGCAACTAAATAAAATAGTGTCAGTGAGTTATACCTTTTATGTTTGCCATTTTTTTATGAAAGTATTAATTTGGATAAACCATGTATTATTTGCTATTAGTAGATTATTCAATAAAATGCACATGTCTCAAATAAGAATATAATTTAAGAACATGCATGGTGAGCAAGCTGCCTCATAATCTAATTAACTGACAGTGTTGCAAGTCAACAAATGACATACAAGGGCGCATAATATAATACTTATTTCTATGCAGACTGCAGCCAGCTTAGACTTACAAATTCATTGGGATTGGATCACATAGTAAATTAACTGGGCTAGTACCTATTCAAAAGTATAGGACACTATTATTAGGCTTTTTCTGACTGGTCACTCTCTGTGAAAAGGAACTTAGGCATTTTCTAATAAAGCATTCTCAACAATATTCTTGAAGACAATATTTCTTTCGGGAAAATAAGGAAGGTTCACCACCAGCATCTCAAAACTTCTCACTTGAAAGTGGTTTAATATAATAGGCTTATTGCCACTTGGGATTTAAACACAAATGGTGGATTATCTCTAAGTGAAATCTGGCTGCACCTGGGTCATATTCTATTATTAGTGATGTTATAATTATAACTCATAGCCTTAATTTAAACATTGTTATCTTGGTTTTTAGTACAAATCGGGGAGGCCTAGGTCATCATCTGGTACACTTCCAATTGAGAAATCATCTGAAAAAGAGAAAGTAAGATGATAATGGAACAAAAAACAAAAATATTATTGTGACTCCCCATGTTTTTTTAAGTAAAATGTTAAGGGTACTTCTATTACTAAGGGCTACTTATCGGTCTAAAGGTGATGTCTGTTTGCCCAGTTTGTACAATTCCTTTTACAAAAACCCCTTTCCCCCCTCCCTTTGCTCAAACCCTTTCTCTACATATTATTATCCCATTCAGTCTATACCCCAACTAAGGCTTAAAATACCAAGACAGTCATAAGATTCGCTGTTTAGTAGTCTACTTAACTTTAACCTTGCTGCTTCTTGGGCAGCTAAAGTAATAACTGTCAACCTACATTGCAAGAGCTTTATTTTGAAATTACAAAATTGTTTCACCTTTAAAGAATTCATCCTGGTATGAGCAGTTGAAATCAATGCTGTATTTCTTAGTAGCCGGTGGAGGAGTGTTGGGTGGAGAGAACTGCTTCAGGATCTCAGGTTGTGGCACCGGCAGGTAGTCAAATAAGTCTCTGTGGTGATTGTCTGTGGCAAAAGATAATTATTACACTAATATTATAAAGGCGAAAGTTTGTGAGTGTGTGTGTGTGTGTGTATGTTTGTTACTTCTTCACGCTCAAACGGCTAGACCAATTTTGATAAAATTTTGTATGGAGGTAGCTGACACCCTGGAATAAGACATAGGCTACTTTTTATCCTGATATTCTCACGGGATCGAGACTTACGCGGGTGAAACCGCGGGGCGCAGCTAGTATGTGATATTAATATAACCTGTTTTTATTCATTTGATAAACAATGAGAAAAATAAACTGTTGATTTTTTGTAAATTAAGGATTTTTTTTTGTTTTGGTAATACCTTCATATCCCAGAGTAATAAAATAGTTATCTTTCAAAACAACTATGAAGATGTTTCATTAATAAAATTACCATGAAACAAATAATACCTATTAAAAAAAGGTTTTTCCAAACTTACCATACTTGAAAGAGGGTTTATGGAACTCCACATCATCCCCACAGAGTTGCATATCATTGTTCTCATCACTGTATATCATGGAGCCAACATTGACGGCTCTAGGAGTGAATACATTCCTCACAGGAGTATTCTTTAACGCCTTCCCCGTGTTAGAGAGAAAAGATTTTTTAGGTAGTTCTGACTTCTTTACGGGCTCGTTAGGCTTCACCGGGCCAGCTGATACGATCTTGCCCATGTTTTCTAAAAAAGTTAGTTATGGTTAACATATTTTTACAATGGGGGTAGCTTTTACTGGTATGTATTGTTAGGAAAAATTAAGTATAGCATGTTTTATTAGGATCAGAGCCAGCAACCAACTGTGCTCTAAAGATACCATGAGTTTAGAGTTCTAAAAAACTGATGGGAATAAAAGTTCTTACCGATATTGGATAACGGTTGGCGCGAAACATTTTTCACAGCCTGTCTGGTGAGGTGGTCACCGAAAATATCAAACAGTGACTCAGCCATGTCGTGAGGGATACAAATTGCAATCTAATTCAATAACAAAACTTGAATTTATTTTAAAACAAATATTTTCAATAATTTAAATTGAAATCGCACAAACAAATACAATCGTTGAACGGTTTTTTGAATAATCTGTTTTTGTTTTTTTACCGACGCTTTATATGTCAAAAGTGTTACAGAGTCTTTTGGCACGCCGATCCAATAAGGGGGCCGATCGCGCTAATTTTGAACGTTAATACCAAAACTAAACCACAACCAAAACGTTACGTTAGACACATTTCGTATCGCGCTAATCATTTCAACGGAAACGATTTAGTTTTACTTTGGAAGTTACGTTGGAGGAACGATCGATCGATCGAACAATACTCTCACAAAAAAAAGCGCGATACCGTTTCTTACACCAGCTAAACTAAAACCAAAAACGTTCCGTTCGAACGGTAATTACGTTGAGAAATAGCGCGATCGGCCCCAAGGTCTGAACTGGAGACGGAGCTTCAGTACCTGCCTTGTCTTGTGTATGCCACCGATGCCACAACGCACGGCTCTGCACAGACTACTTAGAGAACAGGTTCGGCTCTGTCACGTCCCAGGCACGGCTCTGCAAGTTACTACGTGTGGATAGAACTTTATAGGGTCCCCAAAACTCGAAACGATCTATTGCAATTGTAGTAATATAGTCAATCGCTTCGATTGCATCTTGTGGAAGCATAAAGCATATAACTATGGAAGATCATTTTGCGCATCAATGTGTATGGGGACCCTTTAGGAAACCATTGTTGCCCGTTTTAACAATTTCTAAACGACAAATAATGTGGTTACACGCTGTCAAAATACCAATTTTATTTTGACAGCAATACTCACTTCAAAACAAATCTCGCGTTAAAATACATTTCATTGAATCAGATTTCGTAATCTGTAAATTAAGTTTCAAACCGATAAAATGTCTGAAGATAAGTCTTCCAAAACGAATGGGCTCGGGCCTGACCCCATGCAACGTCTGGCTACGTTCAAACCACCCCGTGATCTCACCTTGGGTGGTATAAAAACGAATAAAAAAGTATTCACACCGAATTTAAACGTGTCCAGGAATAAAAATAAAGGGTGATTACGTGTTTCATTCATTGTTTACGCCTTTGTCGACTTGAATTATTGACACTCGATAAGATTTTGGTTTGTAATCAATGCGACATAGCACGCTCGAATCACCAACTCATGCTGGTCTGGCTGGTCGCAAAATAGTAGAAACCTTCTTACTGATGTTCAGTGTAAGAAGTGCAGGTCAGTAGGTCGTTTTAGTGGAGGAGTGTTGTCGATCGGAATTATGAGTAATTTTACTAGTTTAAGAACTAGTATGAAACATTGTCCATCTACCTTAGCCAATGCTTAAGACAATATATTGTTGGGTACTCTGAAATGCTTTCGATTCAGTATTCAGGGTTCCGGTGTGTGTATAGTCAGCAGTACAATACTGTAGTGTGGTGAGCTAAGATAACACTCTTGATGGATGTTGAAGTATCAGGATCTGTCCTTACACTGTACTAAAATATATTTTACTTTTATTTAGCAGTTAGTGCACTGGGGTCTAAAGATTCCTGTTGAAGTGATAGATAATATATTGCCATGGCCATCCAGAAGAAATGGCTGCACACAATACAACTTTTTTCAAATCAATAAATACATACTGTTTTAGGATAAGTTTCCAGTTTTCAGTGCTGCCATGTGATGATGATACTGTGTGATAAAATCCATCAAGAAGTCTGCATTGACTATTTGTCATAAAATAGTCTAATTTAAGTTCTTTATAAAATAATTTCAGCCCATCGAAACCACAACAGAATCAGAGAAAAGATGACAAAGATAGAAAAGAAAGAAGAAATGACAGAAATAAAAACTTCAGAAATGGACCCAACATTATTAAATCCAGTGGAGTGTTCTCAGAAGGTAATCTAATTTAATTCAAATGGACCAACATTATTAAATCCAGTGGAGTGTATAATAATAATACTTGTTGGCTATTTCAGACTTGATTTTGAGCCTCCACCAGTGGCCTTACTTTTATTTGTATGTCTGGAGATCCCTGCGCAACCAGGCTTGCTACAACACTATTTTAAAAACAAAAGATGATATATTCTTATTCTATAAAATCAGCTTTTACAGATAATTACATAATCTCTAGCATTCCATGATCCGTGACCACAAGTAATACCTCAATACTGTTTTAAGCCAATATTATATGTATAGACCGTTGGTGCACTTATTGAATAAATAAATAAACTGTTTAATTTGTTGATTTGGCATCCATAATACTTTCCAGGCTTGGGCAGTGCTGAGCGACATTCATCGCGGGCGTCATACGGCAGCAGAGACTCAGATAGGGATACTGTACAGGCTATGCAGAAGCCCACCATTAGAGTTAAAGATTTTATTAAGGTAAGATAAAGTAACTGGAATTATGGAGCAGAACTAATGCGGTATAATGCCTGGCATAAAAGCCGCCATCCTCACACCACTGCAATGGAAACATATTCAAAACAAATAACAAATCATTTGTCTAAAAAAGGGTGAGAATCAGCACATTTTCAGCAGTAAAAGTTACTATAGCCAGCCCTCAAATAGGGTGGGCCTTTTTGGGGGTTAGCTATAGTAACTTTTTCCCTAGTGTTTTGTCTAGGAAGAAGTGGCATAACATTTATTGTACAACCAACCCGAAATGAACTGGAATGCTAACGTCGCCATAGGCCGTGTTACAACTTTGTTTGCACCAACAAACATAAGAAAAAAGTAAGTTGGTGGCATGCTTCTGAAATTATGCAAAGCTGACCTTCACTTGGTTAGAGACTTTCAATAAAAAAGAAACTAAATAAAAAAAGAATTGATCTGTCGGTAGTTCCGGCGATTTTGGTTGGACTTTCACTGGTAGAAAATTGATGTTATAAGGAGTAACTTAGGCTTTTATTTTAGAAAAAGTCATGCGGGTAATTAATATTTTCATGGTCAAACATGATTACATAATCACCCCCTATAATATAATATGGGGTGTAATGTGTGTGTTATTTATATACACATCTGCTCACTCCTTCGGTAATACAGCCCTGGTTTTATTTTAACATTCTGATCATTCATTTCCAGATTGACAAAGAACTAGAAGAGGAAAAGATAAGGTCAGTGCTTAACGATGGCAGCAATATGGCGGATGAAGACAGCATTGAAGACTTCAAACACATGCAGGAGAGGGATGCGCCCATCAAACTGCCCATGGATGACGGTGGTATGTACCCACACTTTTTTCTAAATGCGGAAGTAACTAACTCTGTTTATTTGTATGTTACGTCATCACAATTAAATTTAATAATTTGCACAGAATTAACACTGGATGGATGAAATGGCGGCAGGTCACGGGAACAATCTGCAACTCCCGCATTCCACTTAAACTTAAGGGGAAGATATATAAAACAATGGTTAGACCTGCTGTCTTGGATGAATGAAGGCATGTAGCTGAGATGAGAATGCTAAGAGGAATGTGTGGTGTGACACGAATGGATACAATAAGAAATGAGTAAATAAGAGGAAGTCTGTAAGTGGCACCGGTGACTGAAAAGTTGTGCGGAAATTGGTTGTCATGGTATGGGCATGTGATGCGGAGGAATGAGGGAAATGTGAGGAAAGTTTTGCGTATGCATGTCGATGGCTATAAGAGTAGGGGAAGACCAAAGAAACGATGGATAGACTGTGTGAAAGATGATATGGCTAGAAAGGGAGTGACTACCGAGATGACGACTAATAGAAAAGTATGGAAGAAAGGGACATGTTGCGCCGACCACAAATAAATTGGGATAAGGGCAGGAGAATGATGATGAATTTGATATATATGGTCAATTAAATTAGCTGGCGAAACTGCAGACGTGATGGGTATCGCTATTTAAACACGATAAAATTAAAAAGGTTAGATTTTTTTGGGTGTCAATGACTGCTGGAAGTGTTGTTACTTGAAGTATGAATTGAGAAAATCTGTTTTTCTTTCAACTACGTAGTAAGTTATCATTAATCACTACAAAACCGATAAAAAAAGGACAAAGAACGTATTTTTTGCTTAGAACCAAAACAGCGCAGAAATGTTATATGAAATTATCTCATTGTTGCACAGTTTTTCTTGAATGCACTGTTTTTTTATTTAGATATAAATTTACCACAGAGCTTTAATTGAATATGAAATGTATGCATTACATCAAAAAGATACTGGCTGAAAATAAAAATCGGCTGAATAAAACCGACTTGGTGAAAAACTTTGTTTTCATTAACTTGAGTTTTTATTTTGAGTACCTAGGTATATTTTATCACGGTAGGTAGATTGGTAGTTGAAAGAAAAGTAGATTACGCACCTTGCTAAAGTGAGTAATTAATTTAGTTAATCGTATCAATTTAGTGCAACATAACACTCGTGCATTAATAACTCACTTTGCGCTCGATACAACAATCTACTATTCTTTTGTTTTATGCAGTTTAGGTATCGGTACCCATAACGACTGCGGAGTTTCGCCAGCTAATTTAATTTGACCCTGTACAACATTTGCAATGCCCTTATAGGTGCATGGGGTGTGTGTCATGAAATTTAATTGCATGCTGTAAACCAGTGTTTTACATATTATTAGTAAATAAATAAATCACTGAACTGATTTGTAAGGAAATTTGACAAATAGGTAATCTGGACAAGAAGAACATGGCTGTTTTTCTTCCTGAATGTTTGTGATGAAGTACAAAATACAGGGCCAAATTACATTAGCTAGCGAAACTACGCAGACGTGATGGGTATCGATATCTAAACATGACCAAACAAAAAATAAAATAATTTAATGAGTTTTTTAGGGTCGTCAACCACAGTTAGTGTAGTCACTTAAAATATCAGTTTTTTTTTGTCTACACTTCACAGACGTGATGGGTAACATTATCTAATCATGATAAAACAAAAGAAAACAGATTTTTTCAACTCGTACTTCAAGTAACAACAATAAAAGCGGACGTGGACCCCAAAAAAACAGCAAATCTTTTATTTTTTTATTGTCGTGTTTAAATATAAATTAGATACCCATAACGACTTACTAGAGAATGGGCAGCAGCGTTCTCTATGCATTTTAACACTATACTGCGACCACCAACCCGCCTGCCAAACGTGGCGATCATGGCCAACCCCCCTTTGTGTCTTTCGGCTGAAATGATGACCCATAACGACTGCGGAGTTTCGCTAGCTAATTTAATTTGTATGAGAACCAACTGTATATGCAGAGAAAGTTGTAGGCGACTGCTAGTGTTCTATAATTATTTAGGCATGTTGTGTTAGCATGTTTTAATAGATATATAATTATAGAATATTCTTTATGACACGCCAGATATAAGAAAAAAATATATAATAAAGGTGGACCGTATTCGGTATTATCGCAATCAGCGTTTGTAGCATGGTTATGTGAAATTGTATTAAGATTTTAGAGTGTTTTTGCACTGAGCGTCCAGCATAAGCGTTGACGACGCGTAAATGACATGTGTACTGTGCGGTGCGCTGGCGCTGCATAAACATGATTGTATTAAAAATACGTCGCGATTACGCGGCGTAAGCGTTGCGTTTGCGCACCATATACGTCCGTTCGTAGACAATGTGTGAGAGTTAAGATATTATGTAGTTGGAATGAAGTCATTTGGTTTAGTTAAAGTTTAGCGGGAATATTAATAATAATAATATTTTCTTCTGTGAATCTCTAAGTTCCATTTTTCAGGACCCATTCACTGTACTTATTAGTGTCACCGGCATCGTTGTTGTCTAACATTGAATGGTATTGTTTATAGGCTGGCCCAAAGTAAAACCGACCGTGAAGGTAAAACAGGAGGTGATCGTCAAGCGTGAGCCGGAGGATAACGACTGCGGTATTAAATTATTGTAGTAATGCCCCGAGTTACGCGGTGTCGGAGATACGTGGTTATTTACTTTGTGATCTCTCTCCTCTGATCACTTTCCTACCTTTTCTTGCCCGTATTTGTATTGTTTTTGGGATTATCTCCCGGTTTATGGAAGCGTGATCATTAAATCTGCTGTAAAATCTCATATTTTGGTTTGTTGATTGAAATATACACCGTGGCATTTTAATCGTCTTACGACGGCAACCCACTTCATGTATCCAATGACTACTAATCATTCAGGAAAGTAATAAATTTATTATATAATATTATAATATTTATTGTTGAATGCATTGCTGTACTAAACGCGAAGAGCATTAACAGCTTTTTGAGTGAGGCTAGCCACCCACCCACCAACCTACCCTATAACCCACTTAAACTGACCACCACTTCCTCAAGTCACATTTCAGTGTAACTCGACAGCCAGACCTGTAGCACGTAAGTCGTGAACCGCATAACCCGGGACATTACTCTTTACATTCGCAGCTCTGCACCGCCGTGCGAACTGTTTCCATCGGCTTAAGGAGCGGCTATATATTGTCAGCGGATATAATTAGTTCATACGGCACTTTCGATGCATTCTTTGTGTATTCGGAATTGGTGTTGATTTATTGTATTGTTTATGTGCTGTTTAACTGGATAATAAAAATAAACGCGGAGAAAATGTATGCAAAACTTTAACCACGATTTTTTTTTTGGTTAATCTGTACAATAAGGCCGATTAATTATGGCCGGTCTGAACATAGGCTCTCCGAACTTTCGCGCATGTTCTCTCACTCATACTCGCTTCGTGTCACCATTTGATTCCTAAAAAATGTTATTGCGCAGCCTTCTGCGCAAAGTTCAGACCGGCCCGGCCCTATTGTAGGTTTTTACTGATTGTAACTTTACTCCGCGTTTATTATAAAGGGGGACATGAAATTAAATTATATTTATAGGAGATGAAATAGGGAATATGCATGTATATTATTTTTTTCACTAAATCAATAATAGACAGGAATATAAACCTAAGAAAAGTATTGAAAGTTAAATTGAACTACTAATTGATGCTTAAAAAAATTATGAAACTCCAAAAATTTTCTACTACAGTTCAAACGTCCATTTCTGTCGCGGTCATGATGTGACGTCATTGTTCACGAAACTGCTTTGTTCACATCTGTTTTTTAGCCCCAAATCTTATATATTAAATTATTGTTTATGCTTTATTCAAGTAGTTTCGCACTTACATATTTACCTTAGTGAGATTTCAAGCATTTAGCAAAGAATAGATTTTATTCACATGTATTGTTTCGTCACTTCCGGCATTTTCGAAGAGAACGCGTTTGAGTTTTCGTTCCGTTCCACCAAAAACACGCAACATAAATTAATTAATTGTGAAATAAGTAATGCATTAAAAAATGTAAAAAATATTGGAATTCGTTTCTTGACTCCTACACAATGTATATTAAAATAATGGATACGTTTTGAATTACGTGCATATTCCCTATTCAGTAAAAAAATACCGAGAATTGTTATCAGTTTTTTTTTAAATCAAAGTTGAATTATTTATTATGTACCATTATTTTGTCACTTCAAATCCAGTTAAACGGTGAACGGACTATAGAACTGAAATTTTAAACCAAAATAATTGAAAACCTTGATTTTGGTTTCAAATATCGTACTGTATTTTTATAATAATATTGTAGCTTTTCCAGCATATTAAGAATTTAAAAATAAATTTAATGAAGAGTCCAGTATTTTACATGGAGCGACTGCCTATCTGACCTCCACAACCCTGTAACTGGGTAATACGATAGCTTGCTATGACAGGTTTGCCAGACTTCCGGACTTTGACGACCTGTAACGACTGTCAAAGATCCACAAATGACAGCCGGGACCAACGACTTAACGTGCTTTCCGAGGTACGGAGAGTCTCGGTATGTGAAGATGGTCACCCATCCACGGACCAACCCCGGCAAGCGTAGCTCAACCTGATGCATCGACTTACGCAGCTGTTATTACTTAGCAACGAGCTCCTCTCAACATCCCGTTACATACGATTGAAAACAAATGCAGTTTAAAACTGCAAAGAGATCCAAAATTTTGCAGTAAAATATGATATGTGTATATTTCGGTGATGGCTTATTCATATATCCGTTACTATTTGATTAGAGTGTAAACTAGAGTTTCCTTGCAGTGTTGACTGAGCCGGAACAAAAGGTGCGCCCAGATGTTAAAGAGGTGTTTGAAGATACAGACGTCGTCAACCTACTGAGGAGTGAACAGCCGACACTTATATTATTACAGGTAAATTGCTTACTTATTACTAATTGCGCAGCAAAAGGAATATACATTATTAACAGCGGCCAACCCGACATACTTTCCATACAACCGGTCATAAGTGATTATGGCGTTGTAACACATCTTTCTTTGTTTTTTTTTTAACTAATAGGTATGTTGTGCACTATATCTAGGTTCCTATGAAAGAAAAAAAAAAATACAGTGTAAGCCTGCAAAAATCGGCTTCTTTTGCACAAATTTTACCTGAACTTTGGCCGTTCATAATGTACTGATAAATTGTAAATGTAAAGAAAACATCGTCATAGAAACCTCGCACGTGTAATGGAGATTCTAAATGACAATCATTTATTTCACAAACTTGTAAGGCTTATTGAAAAACACGTATTTCCTGGAACAAGTTTTATGAAATTTCCGCACACTATTTTTCGTTGAATGATATCGCGTTCTCACTTGCGCTGGATGAAACAACAAGCTGTTCGACTATGCTCGCATTGACGATAGACGAACCGGGAAGGGCCCTCTTAAACTGCCAATGACAAAATCCTTTGCTTTTCGCTAACACTAAGTAGAACAATCAATAGATTATGGGGCTTAAATTTAATACAACGAATATCTATTGAGTTACTTTTGTTTTTAATGTGTTTTTATTTTTATTAATAGTTTACATACTTAGATTATTTTATATTTTGTGAAAGTGAGAACGTAGTAGGCTTAATAAACTGTAGATTTGTAGACCATTTTCTATTTTACCATTTTTTAATATACCTGGTACTTGTAGACAGGCCTACACTGTCCTCCCATACCTATTAACACTGTAATTTGAAAACATTGTAAAGCAAATTATTTTTAAAAGGGAAGATTGATTGAGATTGGTTGCTTCTCCATAAGAAACAACCAATTGGAACCGTGCACCTAGCTTCTGACGTTTCCTATGTGCCCATGTAGGTCTAAGTGGAATAAAATGTCTTGATTTGAAGTGTCCAAAATATTATCATAACTAGACTTGACAATCGTCCGGGAGTTTATAAAGGATTGCCGTCTTAGGAAACGCAAGCTTAAACTTAACGATTCTTTAGCAATACATAAACTAAACAAAACTTATAAGGGTATTATAATCACAGTTACCAGATTCGCTGCCGGGCCGCGGCGGCAAGGTGGAAGACGACATGCCTCGACGCAAGATCAATGACGAACCGTCCACGTCTACAGGCGAAGAGAAGGTGGAGAAGCCAGTAAGTATGGTCGGCCATAGGTACACGGGAAACTTGCAACAGGGCCGTCCAAAAAACTTTGCCTAAAGTCATTAATTTAAGTAAATAGCTGATCACTGGGATAGATTCAGTAGCTCCGTTATGTCGCAAAAACTGCAGCTTTAATTTAGAAATAAATATAATATGGTAAAGTTGAGGATTAATGTTACGATGTGACGATTAATGTTTGGCGAAAACACGATTCCATAAAATTTTCTCTATAGAAAACAAAATCCAAAGTTTTTCCAAACCGAACAATAAACTGCTGGTATTCAAAAAATACTTCAAATTACTGAATTAACTATAAAACACGTCTTATGTTATTTTTTTTAATTACCATTATTTTCACCGTAAAAAGTAATAAACTAAAATATCGGTGCGTCACCGACATGTGACGTGTTGCGCCAGACTGGCGACGCGACGCGCAGCTGCCTGTGTACATGAATACGCATAAATATATAATATATTATGTTATTCCAAAGTTTTAGTTTTCACTACTGTCGGCAGTCCTGAAGACTACCATTTTTTTTTTAATATTACATTTCGAACGGCTGATTTATGTATATATTATGTCGTTTGTGAAGCTTAGCCAATTATTTTTAAATTACCAACGTCAGAAGGTGCCAAAAAGTCTGTTAATAACAGTCCTTCAACTGTGACTTCCATCTTTGTTTACTATTATAATAAGCTGTGTGTTTGTATGTGTTATATATTAGTGTCAATGTTATTTTTACAATGTTAAAAGGCACGATGGGGTTGGCGTATCTCTTAAGATAAAAACCCCTAAACAAATAAAGGGAAAAAAAAAACCTTTATTGGGCTTCGCCATAGCAAAAATGCCCGGTATACTAATGGCTGTAACCATGTGAAGTAAAGTGGGCAATATGGCCTGCTAAATAATATTTTGCCAATTATCAATTTTGGATTAAACATTTTATAGGTAAGTACCTATAGTACGTGCAAAACTGTATGAGCTCTCTGAAGTTGCACGCGAATGGCCTAAAAGTATATTTAGTAGCTAATTACATAATATACAATTTAGTAACATTTTTTATTGTACCTTTATGACCTGCCTACAACATTGATTTGTTTATCACGAAAATAATTAGCTATTAATTTTAGTTTTTAAGCCACTCGCCTGCAACTTCCGAGAGCTAATAAAGTTTTGCGCGAACTGTATACGAGAGGGGTATCAAATTAGTCGTCGCTTCTGTAAATTTTTTTATGGATTAAACCTTGTGGATGTATTACATTACGTCAATTAAATAGTCTCCAGAATGTACAAAAGTCGATAAAATCATTTAAAATTTCCCAAAAGAGCAAAAAAAATGATAGCCATAGTTGTCAGGTGTGGGGTTCGAACCCACGCTCCCTCTCGGGAACCAGAGCTTAAATCTGGCGCCTTAGACCACTCGGCCAACCTGACATGATTGTTGATGTCGAAATAGCGCTACTATAGCCAGTAGTGATCCACACGCGAATGAAACTGTGAAATCGTATAAGCATGACGCACTGAGAAGTAATGCAAAATAAATTTTAATTTTTTAATATGACATGTTTTTAAAACTTCCTTTCTTAATGGCTGATAAATTGCCTGCTGTGGTGAGGTCATAGGTTCGATTCTCACACTAAAGAAATATTTTAAAACCTTACAGATAGTAATTTAATTCCTGGTCTGGGTATTTGTGAACCTACTGCTGTATTAGTTTAGGTCCCTACCTCCTTGTGATTTATTACTAATAGACAACTCGCTTCATTAGGAGAGTAGTGGCAAGAGTGTCTTCCTGAAGTCAGAGCCTGAGGTTGATTCCCGGGTCAAGGTATTGGCGATTGTAGTACCTAGTCAATTCTTACAAGTGGCGAAAAGTTTTCTATCTATAGGTACATACAACTGAATCAGATAGGTCATAGGTTATAGATCTTACACAGTTTTACTTCTGATTTTGTGTAACTTCAATCGCAGTGATATTTATTCTCATTGCAATAAGGTTAAAATAATTGTAACAGAACTATACAGTGCTGCTTGGATCAATTATGGCGGTTAAGAGCTATACTACCTCAAATGGCTTAGCGTGATCCTCCGTTATGTCGAAAATACTGCAGCATTAATTTTGAAATAAATATATGGTAAAGTTGAGGATTAATTTTAAGTACTATGTTTGACGAAAATACGATTCCATAAAATTTTCTTGATAGAAAAAAAATCCAAGTAATACCAGCGGTTTATTGTTCGGTTTGGAGGTATCCAAACCGAACAATAAACCGCTGGTATTAAAAAAAATACTTCAAATTAGATAATTAAACTTTGCTTATTAACTGAACTAACTATTAAGCAGATCTTATTTATTAAGTTGGGGAAAAAGTTTCTTCGCATTTTTTAAGAAAATTCATAACATTTCTAATATAGTTTATTTACATTTAACTAAAGTATGTAGGTACCATTTTGTACACACATATATATTTTTTTAATTACCATTATTTTCACTGAAAAAGAACTGAACTAAAATATCGGTGCCTTCGAGTCTACTCCCGGCCACCCTGTCTCGCTTGCTTTAAATTTTCTTACGTTTTTTGCGCTATTTGCAGGTCAGTGTCATAACAGATATGTATTAGCAGAATTATAATCATTAGAATCACTAATACATGTCTCTAAATTAGATTTGTTCAATTGAATGACCTTTACATGAAATCATGATATTGGGAAAAAACAAGGTGGCGGCATTAGTTCCGACTTTGGCCACGCGCCAAGATTCTTGTACAACTTTATCTAAAATTGAAAATAAATGATTAATTCAGGCAAAAGCCATATTACATAAAATAAAATTTCAGAATACTGCAACCGAATAGAATGTCAATGCAATTTAAATAAACGAACTAATAGGTGCCTACAAATTATAAAGGTCACAGAATAAAATGTCAAACGCAATTAAAATAACCGCATGAGTAGTTGTGCACTACTCATGCGGTTATTTTAATTGCGTAGGTACACAACTATGTAATTAAACTTCAACTTTTTTATTGCAGGTAGACAACAGATGTCGTTTGTCAGATTTAGAAGAAGGTCGCATCGGAAAACTGTTGGTGCATCGCTCTGGACGAGTCAGCTTATCTCTTGGTGATACTATGTTTGAAGTAAGTCTTCCCTTGTATCAGTGAGTTTGTTGAGAAAAGAGTCCTTTAATATTGATGATAAATATCATAACATCACGCCTGTATTCCCTGAAGGGTTAGGCAGCAGTGTATAGTAGACCCACATTTCGCCAGTTATGTTTAAGGCTCATATAGGGACGAGCGTATTGTCATTAACTGATCGTAAATCCAGGCTCCGGACTGCTGCTGAGAAAACCCAAAATTATTCGACTTTGCGATCGAACCCAGGATGCTCAGCAGCCGTACGATCACTAGACCAATGACGTACTCTCGTATTGAAAATTTTCATTGTTGTACCGTTTTAATATTATAAAGGCGAAAGTTTGTGAGTGTGTGTGTATGTTTGTTACTTCTTCACGCTCAAACGGCTGGACCAATTTTGATAAAATTTTGTATGGAGGTAGCTGACACCCTGGAATAAGACATAGGCTACTTTTTATCCCGATATTCCACGGATCGAGACTTACACGGGTGAAACCGCGGGGCGCAGCTAGTGATAAATAATTTCGATTTTTCACATCTGTCAGGCTGTCAGTCCCGTGTTTAGTTAGTACTGATGATCATCTGATGTGTGTAGAGATCAAACAGTTTAATTTCTAAGTGTCGCCTACAACAGAGGAAGAGCGTTCATGTCTTAAATACAGATAATTATTTTATATCTAGTTCTGACACAGATGTACTATCGGCCAAAGTTCCGCATGCTCACCTTAAAGGCGATAATCGCATAGCACGACTCACGACTCGATCGCACAATGCACGAGTTTTGACCAATAGGATGCACAAAGCGTATTTTAGTGGTGTTCGTATTAGTATAATCATGTATAGAATGTGTGACACTCACACTAGGAGCGTACTATGCTCACTTGTTTCTGCTAAGAGACGAGTTTTTAATGGGCACGGCCAGCGCGGCGCGGCGGCGGCGTGAGCTCTTTGTTATTGAATTGAATTGTTATTTTATTATTGACAAGAATTAATTTTAGTACTCATATCTTCTGTTTGTTTGGTTTAGAAAATGTATTATTGATATTGCAGTATTTACAAAAATAATTTGTAATAACTAATAAACTACAATTTATATGTATTAATCCACTTTAATATTTTCCTCTCTCTATCGGGTCTATAGATATAGGTTATTTATGAACACTTTCACTGCCTCTCCAATTTTCACCATATCCTATGTGATGCCGCATGCCGCAGCAACCGCACCATATTCCCTTCACAATAAGATGAGACATTGAAACGAACCGTTTTATTACAGTCCGTTCCACCGATTTTGACTTCTATTCCGTAGGCTTATGGATGGCATTAAAGGCAAAAAAGTGGTTACAATACCAACTGTTTACTGCAGCTGCCATTTGTCATGCCACCAACACAATAGCATTCAAAATCGATTGAACGGACATTTATGGTTTGTTTACCTTTTATCTCACGGCTCCCTGAATACGTTAGGTATAGGTGCGTTGACCGGCACTGCATGAAGGTATCAAATGTTTATATTGAAATTTTTTGTGTTTAATCGACTTTATTAAAAGTAAATAACTATCTAAATTTCTATGTGTTTGTTTATACTTGGGCAATTTGGGAATACTTGAAAATTACAGTAATATTTGAACCAATACTCTGCGCAGTTCATACAATGTTATCAGAGCTTTTTGTTTGTAGCTAACGCAAGGCCGCAAGCCGCACAACTCTTGCAACTGAAATAAAAATAAGTTCATTATCTAAGACCCATTGTTATTTAGTGGGAATGTCTGGAAATTCGGTTAAACAATAGAGGACGGCTTAATACAAGGGCCATACGTTTTTTTATTACCTTAGGATTATCTCAAATGTTTTGCAGTTGTTCCTTGTATTTGGTTTAATACTTTTAACAGTAGGTAATTGTAATATTACCTTTTATTCATTAAAATAATACAGGGTGAAATTGAATTCATGGGCATCCTTTTAAGGGGTCATTGTACTCATCATTATGAACAACTTCAACTATGAGACCATACCTGAAATCGCGAAAAAAAAATCAGCTGTTCCCTACATTTATGTTTGCATAACTCGACAAAATGTAGGGAACAGCAATTTTTTTTTCTCGATTTCATATTTGTTCCCATAGTCAAAGTTGTTCATAATGACGAGTACAATGACCCCTTAAGAGGATACCCATGAATTAAATTTCAGCCTGTATAACGAACAAGGTATCGTTGCAATTAAAATGCCCAGGCATGCCGTGCAGGATGAGCACTTTAAGACTGGATTATAATCAAACCAACACTTTACTCTTTTATAATTCATGCTCTAGTCAAAGTTTGACAATTCATGATTTTAAGCGAAATCAACGCTACAGGCGCGTTACCGGCATTGCATGTCAAGTTTTTTTTTGACAAATCTAACAATGATTCAGTTCCTACGCCACTTTAAAATTCAGAAGCTTATCAAGTAATTAAACTAAACTATAATTTGTGCCTTGGCAGCAGTGAGAGTGAAAGGATTGAAATAAAATGTTGGGTACTAGTGAAATATATATTTTTAGTTTGTGTTCATTTAACATTATGCAGGATTAAAGATTTATTTAGGTTGATATTTAAATCTTATCTGTATAATAAAAGATGTATAGTAAGTGCTTTTTGTATGAAACTATCGGCTGTAATCTCAGTGTGAAAAAATAAACAGTTAGTTAAAATCTACTTGAGAACAATTTTAAGGATTTGCTGTTGTAGAAAAAAAAACAATATAAGTAACTTAATTTATTTTTAATAGACTTTTTCAAAACATTAAAGATTCATCCAGAAATTAACATATTATAACAAAAAATTACACAGAAATTATCATCAAAATGCAAAATATTATAAGTGAAAAGATTCTTACTCATAATATCATTTATAAACTGTATTTATCTACACTTATATCGTAAAGTTCAAAATATGAAATCAACACAACAATGACAAACAGACAACACAACAACAACAGGCAAAAAGCCTGTCAGTAAATAAGATTAGGAGAATATTGCTCGTGCAGTTCTAATGAAATTTAAAAGTTTTAAGATTAGTACAATTTAAGAATCTTCATAATTTTTATAATTTGCAATAATTACATTACACTACAGACTAGGTTTATCAAGCAAATGAGATCAATTATTTATGAGGTGGACGGATATGATGACACTACTGAATATGTAAAATAACAAACTAACGAGATCGGGGCTTACGACAACATTGATTGTAAATAAAACAACAAATCCACCAATAAAGGCAACATGACACTAAATTGACATCAATAATTTTACAAGAAGACTTCAAAATCGTTGGCAATATTTTAAACTATGATTACGGTCTACAGTCTACCCTGTGACATTAATCAACGAAGTAATATAATACAAATTGGAATAATAAAAATAAACCTAATAAAAATAGCTATACAGGGTTATTTGCAAGCCGCCGGAGTCGCGGGTTGTTCGAAAGAGATACCATGGCCCTGGCACAGGCTAGACCTAAAGCACTTTTCATCAGAAAATATGGCGTAAGAGAAATCGAAGTCCCTGTAGTCACGAGCGAATCGCACGCGAGCAGCTTTCTGCTCCTGCGTCAAAATATTTTTTTTTGCGGGACGTCTGTGATGGACTCCAGCTCGATGCAACTCGTTTCTAATAGTTTGCATCGAAACTTCGTATTCTTGTGCGAAACTGCGAGTGGGTGTGAACGGGTTCTCTTCATACGTGGCTATCATATTATTTAACTCGTTTTCGTTTATAGCCCGGGGTCGAGGTGCACGAACGCGTTCTGTAATTTCTCCTTCTTCATATCTTCGCACCCAGCGGCGCACCGTTGTTCTCTAACGAAAAAAAAAAAAAAAAACAATCAGCATCGATTTTTTACATAATATAGGAACTAAGTATAATAATACGAGTACACTACAAAAGTCTTATTCAAAGGGCACAACTAGTACACTATAAATAAACATTATAAGTATTGAAATACTTAAGGTGTGCATTTTGGTTGACTTCATGATAAATAAACTCTTAACTTTTCTATAACTAATTTAAGTAGTTATAACATTCATAACTATATTTTAAAATACAAGTTCTAAATGCAATAACTGAAAATCTCTTAAGGGGTCATTACTCATCATTATAAACAATTTTTACTATGAGAACCAAACCTGAAATCGCGATAAAAAAGCAGCTGGTCCATACATTTTGACGAGTTACGCGAACATAAATGTAGGGAACAGCTGTTTTTTTTTCGCGATTTCAGGTTTGGTCCCGTAGTAAAAGTTGTTCATAATGATTAGTACAATGACCCCTTAAGAGGTTTTCAGATATTGCAATTTACACCTCGTATACCTATGAGTAAGAAAAATGGCATAGCGTAAATTCCAACATTGTATGAAACTGTCCCAAGCAAATTTGTGCTTTATCTCTACTATTTAAAAGTGTTTATCCCGTGCGGGCTGGCAACGTGGCATTTCTAAAGGTTTTTCGTGGTTAAATACCAACGATCTAGTGCTTGGCCGAAAAAATAGTAAGTACTTGCTATTTTATCGGCCAGCCAAGCACTAAATCGTTAGTATTTAAAACTATGTGTGCTATTTTTTTTTAAGTTTTTTTGGTAAGTATTTACGAGCACTTCTAACAAAAATTTACATTATTGTCAATTACTTTCCATCTGCAGTATTATGATAAAATAAATGTTAAAAATAATTATAATAAACAATTATCTTGTGCTTGGGCGAAAAAAAATTGTAGTTTGAAATATAATGATCAAGCCTCTAGAAATGCGACGAATGCGCTCTGGTTTTTCTAATTAAAATGCGGCAACGACGCTGTGAGATAAGGCACCATAAATAAATAAAAAGAACAATCTTATTTGAATGCATTACTATAAGTAGGTAATATCTTATGAGACTTCTAAAAAGAATCCATCTGAAAGTTATAATAATTTTATTATTTTTATATATAAATCTGCCTAGCCTTTTCCCAACTATGTTGGGGTCGGCTTCCAGTCTAACCGGATGCAGCTGAATACCAATATTTTTCATGGAATTTGTTTTTAAATTGCAATATAAGGAAAAATGCAAACTATGAAATAATAATATTACTATCACTTTATTTATTTCTATATCTCTCCCTCTATCTGAATACAAAAACATAACTTACTTGCATGTTCAACTCCACTGCTATTTGGGATATAATTAACCCTTGTCTATGCAAAACAATAATTTGATTCCTTTCTTCCTGAATCAGGTTTCGGGTCGTCATGGTTGCACCACGTTAGTCACAGCCCACACACAATACACACACAGTCCAGGATACAAGCTAGGGTCAAGAAGAGGCTTTCGATCACAGTCCGGTATACAAGCAGAGGTCACAGTTAGGCAGGCAATCAGTCCGATAGAAATAAACAGGTCGTAAAATGAAATGGCGATAGGAATTTAAGGGAAGCGTCAACAATTAGCGAGAGCAAATTGGCACTGCCGCGCTCTAGCTAATGTTTGTTATTTTATGTTACTCGCTCATTACTCACACAAATGCATATTGTCTCTAATTGGGGGAAACTAGGAAGGGGTGTGGTTTGTCACTAGCTGCGCTCTCGCAGGAATATTTTCTTAAGTGAGCATGCTTAACTTGGGCCGATAGTACAATATCCGATTCTGATCATAGAATAGAGTTTATTATAGTGTATCACCATATTATAGTGTCAGTTTGTTTTTGGACAAATAAATGATTATTATTCTTATCTGCATCAACAACAATTGTGGTTGTTGTGGTTAGTTTCTAGTCTAACCGGATCCAGCTGAATACCAGTATTTTACTTGGAGCGACTGCCTATCTGACTTCTACAACATAGTAATAATCATGATAGTAATTTTCTTTTTGGAACGAAGTTCCTTAACGCGGCTTGGAGAGAAGTTGACTGGTAGAAATCGTCACGTAAGGAAAAAGCGTTATGGCCCTCCATAGGACTTTCTCTCTCCCTATTATATTTTTTTGTATCCCAGGTGTGCATGGGCACGAAGGCAGCATTCCACCAGGAGGTGATGTCAGTGGGTACGGACGACGCGTCGCGCTCCGCCAGCCTGGTGGCCCTCGGAGCCCTGCAGCACAAGCTCAACCTCGTGCCCAATTGGGAGACCATGTTCCATGACATGTCTGTATAGTGTACTCAGAATAAATGGCGATAAATTGTAAAATAGTTTTTTATTTGGCTGCCATGTCCACTATTATGTGTTGTGTATAGATAATACAATCCCGGGCATCTTCATCAATCCCGGGATTTTTGATACGTGATGTATCAAGTTGACACGCTAAGTCAATTTGCCGTGCTATAACCATTTCATACAATACAACTGTCAAAGAATAACATATTTTGTTATTCGAATTTACGGTCAATTTAAGTTATCAATTTGATAAAAAAAACAATTGATTTCCCTGAATTCTAGTACATGAATGAATGAATGAAATGCACCGACCCCAGCATGGTTAAACCAGACTCGATTGCTCGAATGAACCCAGAGATTCACCCTAGCCCCTGAAGCCTCATGTTTCATGAGACTACAGAGACCATTGTATACCAAAGAGTAGACCGGGGGGCACGATAATGGTAGGGAAGACGTGCCCTTGGGATATGGAAGGATTAATAGAGCCTACCGGATATGCATCCTTGAGCAAGCATTGGAATAGTGGAGAGACGGGTGATATTTATCTATGGGAGGGGCATCTTTTAATAGCGTCGCCGCCAGGTTGGCTCTGGTCCTCTCTGTTCTTGACTGTGTCACTTCTATGCTGTATTACACGTTGCTGGTTCCAGAGTCTTCGTCTGAGGTCTCACTATCCGTTTCAGAGTTCTTATAGATCTCGCTGGCAGCTTTCTTTATCTTATTTCGGTCTTCAGCCGTGTCCATCCAAAAACTTATGTCCTTGTTGAAGTATGCCATGTCCTGTTTTAAGTTGTCATTCCATGTATAGATAGGGCCGACTTTCTTGGATTTGGCCTTGTACTGCATTGCTGCATGTAACAGGTGTGGTTCGTGGCGCCTGTGAACGTGTGCAAGATAGCACATCCTGTGGTTCTTGATGCGTTTGGTTACGGTTTTTCCGTCCAGAATCTCATGCATTTTCTTTTGACTAGGTTTATTCCGTATATAAATTAAAGTCGCTTTTCGCGTCTGTCTGATTGTTTAATGAAATAAATATATGGTAAAATTCTGGACATAAAAGAAAATACAAAGTTACCTCCAAACCAAACAATAAACCGCTTAATAAGTGAACTAAATATAAAACACATACTGTTTTTTTTATGTTTTTAAAACTACCATTATTTTCATCATTGTTACCATTATTTTCATTACAAACTATCGGCCCCTTGGAGCAATCTCCCTGCCGTCCTGTTTCGCTTGCTCGCGAGCAGTAGTTCGCGAGCGAGATATACAGTGAAGTGGCGCTGACGTATTAAGCTCAATGCCATGTGTGTCAAAGCGTAATGAAATGTAAACAAAACCTACTTCTGGAAATCCCGAAAATCTCGAATTAGCCAAGTTTAATCTTGGGATTTACTTGAAAAATCACGGGATCCCGGGATCCAGGACTGTATTCGATTTTGTAGTCATACATAGGATAAAAGGGTGAAAAGAATATGTATGTTATGGATGGAGTGGGAGGGGAAGACCAAACAAAAGATGATGGATTGTGTGAGGGATGATTATTAAGCGAGAATGTGTGAGACTAAATGAGGAAGACATTTTGTGCAAACCCCAAGTATCATGGTACAATGGCAGGCAGAAGATTATATAATTGTCTTCAGGTTTTTCTCTTCTAGCATAAAGAAACCTTATTAGGTTGGGAGGGAGATGCTTTTTATCTAAAATACAGCATATAGCTAGTATAAAAGATTCAGAAATTCTTAAATAATTATTTATTGTACCTAAATTATTTACAAAACAAACTAATCTGTTATTTCTAAGCAGTAGCACTGGCGGCCTTATCTTCCTTTGCTTTTGTTATCTGTGCATCTCTGCCCTCATACTTGTTGCCTTTCAGGTCTATGGCAAAGTTGTAGTCTATGGGGTTCGCCAGAGCATGGTCTATGGCAGCTTCAAGGGTCTCCGGTGTTATGAATGTTGCACTCAATTCCTGAAAAATATGGATATTTTTTTTACATTTCAGTATCTGATTACTTATGATTATGTAAAGTTCATTACTAAAGAGCCTGCTCTAAAGGAATTTTGCAAATTAAACAATAAATTCGCAAAATTCCTTTAATTAGTATTCATCAACATTCATCATCTATATACACTCAGTCTATTAGAATTATCTTAGAAGTTTATAATTTAAATTTGTTATAAAATATTGGTCATAATTATTGAGAAGAACTTCAAAAAGGTTGTTGACAAACCATTAATTTTGAATAATGAACTTTTATTTACCTTCTGTAGTTTGACTTCCTCGGAGGCTATCGCGATCCTCTCTTTCAGCTTGCGGTCGTGTGCCTCCATCCTCTTCAGGGCGTATTCCTCAAGCGCGATTACCTCCACTTTCCTTCTCTCCTCACGTTCTACCGCGACCTGCGAGTTCCACTTCTCGTTCAGCTCCACGCACCGAGCCCATTCCTCGGCCTCTAGGCGTTGGGACATCTCAGAACTAGCGCTCTCTCTCGTTGACTTCTCTTTGATCATCTCCTCATGGTAGAACCTCCTTATAGACCGCATCTGAGTCTTATAGTTATTGTGAAGACGTAGAAGCTCTAAACGCTCTTCTTCCAAAACAACGGGACGTTTTGGTATACGATAGATTTTACTTTTTGCGACTGGTAGCCATCGCGGTTTTCTGTGTGCTTGCGCGCATTGTACTAGCATAGGCCAGGTACGCTTTAGTAAAGAATTTTGCGATAGCATTATTTTCGATTAACTTTCCCGTTTTTGTGATAATTTGTTAACGAATTTAATTTCTTTAGACACAGCCACATAACCTCAATATTTTCATTTGACGTTTGTCAACTGTCATAATTTTGGTCAGTTGTCTAGACAAGAGGTAATTCACGCGTTCGTAAGTAATAATCAACACGAAAACTTCATGCATTGCGCCCTGCACCCACTTTAGTCCATTCCACCCTTAGAGCATCATTATATTCCGGGCCTTACTGGTAGTGCCGGCAATAAAATCAATCTTATATCTTATAATCTTACTTTTTTATCTTTGTAGTTTCTGAACTGCCATCCAATCCATGGGTGCATTCAGAATTAAGACCATAATCGCTGTAATCGGTTTTAGCGCGCCCTATTACCGTTTAGCGCGCTAAAATCGATTACAGCGATTATGGTCATAATTCGGAATGCAGCCCATATGACTTGAATGCCATTAGTATCAACTGACAACTAGAGATTTTTAAAACGGATAAAACAAATGTCAAACTTATCGAAGCGGGCCGTCAGCCGGGTTTCGCTGTTTATTTATAAAAAAATCAATGATCACAATAACTTGAGCTGAGTATCAAGATGATAAAAATATCTGCTTTGAATGAAGAATCGGAAGAGGACAGCGGATCCGAAGAAGAGGTGACCAGAGAGGCGTCCGAACAGATAGCGTTGCAACAATACGCGAATGCACTTGAGCTTCAAAGAAAAGGTAATCTAAAAGATGCCACTCAGTTACTTAAGGACCTCCTCGATACAGAACTGCTATATGATGTTAAGAAACCGGCACAAGGGGAGAAAGTACCAGGCCCATTGTTTAATTTAAAGTATTTATCGTATAAAAATCTAGCGACTATGTTAACCGCATCGGAAGAAGTAGACGCGGCTATTGAAGCATACTGTGCGGCTGCAGAGCTAGATGACACTGACGTCACTCTGTGGCATCGCCTGGGACAGCTCTGTATGCGCGCCAAACGCTACGAAATGGCTCTCCACGCTTTCCAACGCGGCGCGGACCGCAATCCTCGTCACTGGCCCTGCCTCGACAGGATCGTGACGCTGCTCCTCGGTCTAGACTACAAAGAGGAATGTATTTCAACCATACATGATGCACTTCAATTAGACCCTGGATACTTGCGAGGCCAGGCATACAGAAAACATATATTCACAGTCTATCCTTACATAAGAGACTTTATGGAATATCTTAATCCCATTTACAAATGGAATGAAAAAGAAGATGAACCAATTGATGAGGAAAAAGCTGAGAAACTCATAAAAGAAGCAGACGAGATTAATGAAATATTTCTTGAGCAACAGAGAGCTGAGCAATTTAAATATGTTTTACCTGAATTAAAGTTGGTTAAACCTATTACCAATTTAAGTTGGAGATCAGTTGGCGACTCACTTGTTCATATGCATCACCATATGTCAGAGCATTATTATAGTCATGCTTGCAAAATCAAAATGATTTTTGAGAAAGAAGATAAAGAAAAGACTATGGAGGTGTGTGAGGAGCCCAAAGAAGTAGAACCAGACGAAAATAAGACTGAAGAAACTGTACCAGAAACTGAAAAGAATGCAGAAAATGTATCAGAGAATGAAACCAATGATTTATCAGACAAGGACAAAACAGCAACTGACACAGAAAAGATTGAGAGTGATGTTGAAATGGTTGCAGAAACTGCTGAAGCACCTTCAGACAGTAAAGTAGCCAAGAAAGGACCAGTTAGAAGGCGGGGTAGTGCTCTCAGTTTTCTAGAAATGTGGGAGTGGTGCACTAAGAGAAGATCTGGACGAAAGAAACCTGTAAGCAAGCAAGAACAAGATGATAATATCTATGAGACACTGCGCAAAATGGTGCCTGTTTCATTAGTTCCAGAAATGGTTGAGAAAAAAGAAAATCAAGCAAGAGAGACATCTCCGGACACATCAGACCTTGATAAACTATTTGAAGAGAAGGAAAAACTTGAAGAACGAAAAGAGTATTTTGGATCAGACGATGAACAATTAGATGTTAAGAACTTCATTAACCAGTATAATGAAACCAAAAGGGATATAATTGACATTTTGAAAGATTACCTGAGTATTTTAGCTGTTAAGTGGAGAGAGAAATGGCCACAGGGACTGCTGGAGGTATTTATCGAAGCTAATAAATGCTATCTCAATCATATTGATGTTCCAACATGCACCGGTGACAATGATGAGGAGCTGCTGCACTATACCACAGTCAACATCTTGGTGGAAGAGTTTTCAGTAAATGAGAAATTTAACACATCTCCAACAGATGACAAACATAAACATGATTTAAGTGTGATTGAAACTATAGGGATCACATTGAGTTTAAAGCCTCACATTTTCGAAAGTACTGAGTGCTTAGAACTGACACTACGTTATCTCTGGGTGAAACTCCACATTCAATTGTTAAACAAATGCAATGACTTTGCTTTAGACTGCCTGTACCAGCTTCAGTATGAGTTCGAAGCCATGGGAGAGCACCATGACACATACAATTTAAATGTTGTCAACTTTACATTTAAGCCAACAGTCAATGAGAATGAAGTTTTGGCTGGAGTAAAGTTCCTTGAGAGAAACAAGAGGCTTTCCACTGTTATGGAGTCATATGAGAGAGGAAACTATGAAGACGTTTTATCAATAGTAATTGATACTTTTGAACACTGCAAAACTATGGCTAGGAATGAAGAAGAGGTGTCCCTAGATTTTGCAGTACACTTATCTGTTATATTGGACACTTACTGGGCTTTAGACAAGCCGGATGAATGCTTCAAATGGTCTCTAACATGTTTACATGAAGCTCTAAAGCATTACTTTAGATTCACAACAGGATCTCAGGAATATGATAAGTGGACCCTTACAGTTGTTAAGATACTTTGCTGCATGGAACACATACTCACAACAGAAGGCCTGACATGTTTGGATACTGTGTCTCAAAAGGAACTGAGTCAGGGTCTAGAAGATCTCATCAGAGTCATTGGCCACCAAGTGGAGACACATGCTTCTGAAATGCCTTTTGGCACCGTCATCCCATGGATCGTAGTGCATTACATATTGCAGAGAGAGGAGGATCAAGGGAGAGTTAGAACAGAAAAGGAAAAAGTTGCGTGTGATGAAGTTCCTAATCCTTTAATGGTTTTATTTATTGCACATGAACAGCTGGGCAAGAGAGGTTGGTGTTGTAAATCTGAAGCAAAACTACTCTATTTCACTTTAGACACGGTGGTACCGAGGTTGCGATCGCCGTCATTGGCCAAATCTCTAGATCAAGTAGTCCAGTACATGGAACAGTGTGTTTTCTGCTTATTTGGGCATCCTGGAAGAAAAAATAAGCTGAAATATCTTGTGGATCATAACGTAACGCCATCTACTTTAGACTGGAAACGAGCGCAGCAATTGTATGAGATCTTTAGACCTCCGATGTTACCGGCTCTGGAAGGCAAGCTGCCGGGCATTACTGCTGATACCGAACAGTTGTTCCATAAAATACTTGCACTGCTTCCTCCGGAATGTGACCCTCAGAAATACCTTCCAGAGATTGAAAAATTCATTAAGGGGTTAGAAGATAAACTTGCTTATACTACATCACTATTACCATACAAAATGAAGGATATTTACTTTTTGCTCGGTGATTACTATTATAAAAAAGAAGAAGTGAAGTTGGGTGTAAAGTTTAACATGTTAGACGTTGCCGTGAACAATGACAGAGTAGAATCGTGGGCGAGAATATCTTTAGCAAAAGCTGTAATTTTAGATGCAATGCTAAGTTCTTGTAAGAATCTCATCAACCATGAAAGAGAATATTTGAATCCTGCAAAATCTGTGATACGATGTTTTAAAAGATCGATGGACTTGGATCCCACACTTAGTCACATGTGGACGGAATATGGAATGTTTGCGTATACAGTTCAGTCGTTTTGCTCTCGAGTACTGAAACAGGCGAGCGAGTCGTTGAGTATGGAAGATTTCGAGTCTTTGGAGAAGCAGAAGGAAGATATGTTAGATACGACGCAGAAATGTTTCATGACTGTGCTAGTCGATCTAAATAGCAGTACGGACGATGATTCGTGGCAGTTTTTCTATATGTTAGGCAAAGTGGGTGAGAAACGCAACAAGCCACCATCTGTATACTTAGATTATTACATGAAAGCCGTGAAAAGTTTAAAGGAAAATGATGCGACGTATCCTCTGAAGATTAATTACAACACGCCGACCCATTTGTGCATAGAAGTGTTAGAGGTACACTATCGAATTCATGCATCTATTTTAAAATACATAGAACAACATGAACATAAGCCTATACCTGCATCAGTGGGCAAGGTTTTCTCAACGTGTATTGAAGAGTGGAAGAAAGGTCCCTTTACTAGAAAACCTAAAAAAGATGGTGCAGCAGACATAGACACGAACACAGAGCCGAAACCTGCTGAACCAGTTCACCCGGCCAACATTCTTAAACGATCCATCAGCGATGCAGGTGAAGAGGAGTCTCATGAAGCCAAGCGATTGAAGATGGAAGCCGCTGCAGCTAAGGTCAGGAGGTCAGCCTCCTACGACACAGAAAGAACGCCTAAAGAATCGATTGTGCAGAGTACGGAAGTGACTGACGCAAAACCTGTTGCGACCACCGAAGAAAATAAACAAGAAGTTATTGTTATGGACGATAAATCGCCACAACCAAAACTGCCGTCGACCCCACCACCACTAGAACCTGTCAAAGAAAAAACACCCGAAATAGAAAAGCATTTGGAAGAGAAAAAAGATGAAACAGATGCTGAGAAAAAAGAAGACAGTTCTTCTTCGTCTTCCTCGTCATCTTCTGATTCCAGTTCTAGTGAGTCGTCGTCAGACAGTAGCAGCGACTCCAGCAGCGACAGCGACACCTCCAAATCTTCGAACGACTCTAAACCTCTTACAGATGACGAGATTATGAAGATCGTATCAGCCTGTCTCGACGCGTTAGAAGATTGCGCGAGCCGCTTCCCTCCACACTACAAAGCCATATACAGACTTGCTCACTATCACTTTTACTACAAAAAGGGTAAAGATATCGAGAGATGTCGAGATCTCATGTTATCCAATTTCACTTCAAGATCGGGCCAAAAATTGGGAGGACTATTCAGTGAAAAGAAACCCTCGAACTTTTTCAACAACATATGGAAAATACCTTCACCAGAAGTAGACAGACCGGGCAGCTTCATTTTCCACATGAATCGCTCCGTCCTTCTCACTTTGGAGATATTGAAAGAGATAGACGATCACAAAACTCTTTTAGACCTGAGCTTGCAATTACAGAGAACACCTGATCCCGACAAGAAGTACCTCCGTGACTCTGACCGAGAGGAGCTAGCTCAGCAAGCATTCTCGCTTTGCGTTCAATCACTAAAAGGACAACTGACAAAGTTCAGCCAGCAAGCTGATTTGAAGAGCAATGAAGTAGAGCGGCAAGCGCTGAACAGTTTAATGTTGGATATTTACAGAGCGTATCAGAGAGCGCAGAAACAACCGAACTCTAAACAATTCACGAACTTACTAATTGAGGGTTACAAGCTAGCTACAAGTGAAACGATTGCTGAAAATAGTAATCTAGTCGACATCAGCATGAAGTACTGTCAGAGGTTGATTCAAAAACTGAAGCATGAAGCGATGATGTCTAGTATAGATAAAAGTCAGAACGCTCAAAAGAAACAAGCCGCTAAAGCTGCTGTTGCTGAAACTGTGAAGGCGACTCCTACCACTGTGACGAGTCTGCCGAAGCTTGAGCAGAAGGCGCCACAGCCTTCGACATCAACGACTTCAAGTTTACCGAAAATGTCGGCTCATGACATGGCCGCCGCTTTTCAGACCTTTATGCCGATGCTGAACGATCCCGTACAGCAAGCTGCAGCCGCGCTGTCCTTATCTTACCTTTCCAATATAAACGCTCTAGCTTACGGCCCGTCATTGCAGACCGCGTTGCAGAGTACTCTGCAGAATTCGTTCCAAGCTGAGTTCTATCGTCAGTTCTTAGGACAGAGCTTCTCGTCGTCGTTCATGCCGCCTGCGAAAAAGCAGAAGCGCGGTCCGAAGCCGGGCTCGGTGAGGCCTCCGGTGAACCCTCAGATGAAGGCCTCAAAATCTTTCACAGCGCCGACATTGCCTCCAGTGAGCAAGGCTGCCCCTACGACTGTGAGCCCGCTTCAGAAGTCGAATTCGACTCCCTTAACTCCGAGCATGGGGACAGTGTTACAGAACCTGCCCGCCTCTATGAGTGCCAACCTGTCCTCGTTCGGGGCGGCGCACTCGACGTCACACTCATTACACACGACGTCACACTCTTCGCACACGACGTCACACCCTTCGCACACGACGTCACACTCTTCGCACACGACGTCACACTCTTCGCACACGACGTCACACTCTTCGCACACGACGTCACACTCGACGCACACGATGCCTGCCCAGGCACACATGTCTACAGCGTCGACTGTGAGCGCCGCCATTCACACGAAGCCTCCGAAGCCGCATCAACAGGTCAGTCCAGGGAAGACGCTGCAAGAGAAGCTGGCAGAACGGCAGAAACACCTCCCGATATCAAAGAGCCACGAGATCAACGCTTCCATCAGTAAGCTGCCATCCTCGCTGACCATCACCAAGACCTCGGTAGCTAAGCAAGGCATGAAAAAGCCTGATGCAAAGAAACAACTGCCTTTCACGGAGAGACCCAAACCTATCACTACAGATGAAGTTATAGTACTAGATGATGATTAAATTATCATTATTTATTTATCAATTAATGTAGAAATTAATCTCAAATCTATATCATGGACTTATGTATAACTTTAGATTCAATAAATGAAATACAATCAGATAAACGTATTTTAATTTATTTCTTATAAAATATTAATTATTTTACTATTTACAAAATAATGTAATTATACCAAAATAATTTTAATAGTCTTTAACATTATGTTACATTGCTCACGTATGCTTTATTGAGTAATATCAGTAATCGTAAGGAATCATTTCGAGGGCTTGCATTTGAGGGTTTTAGCAATATTAGTAAAATCTAATTGATTCCTCTTTGACCAGCAAGCACTGAATACACAGGTATTGAAATTAAAGTAAAAATACAAGGTGGTTATATGGCATCCATCGCATTGATTAGTTATTTAATAATCTTAATCACACGTCATATTTTCAGAAGTGCCCTTTTGAAAGAGGTTATGTGTAGTCAGCAGGCTTAGCACAAGAACTGTAGAGAAGCGTTTTGTCGACGGAAGAGTAGACAAAATGACGTTTCCGTGTAGACAGCTGACAGTTTTCTACCGAGAAGCGTACCTAGACGAGCGATTTCTATTCTACATTAGAGTTGGAAATTGAAAGCGTCAGACTAAGCCTGCAATATTGCATTATGTTTCTTATTTACAATTTCTCTTCATTCCTCACCTTAAAATTATGATAGTACAGTACATTCTATGTTATAACACTATAAAAACAGCATCACTTGTAAAATTCAATAGGACTCATTTTCAACTCTATTTTATTTAGTTGTGATTTAATTAATCTTCTATTAATGAAAACTGCTCAGTATATGTATGTGCTGACCGTAAGGGCTGACGCACATTAGCTCGGTTTTTTATCATCATCATAATTTTAGCTGAAAGACGTCCACTGCTGGATATAGGCCTCCCCCAAGGGGGGGTTTGCCATGATCGCCACACTTGTCAGGCGGGTTGGCGATCGCAGTATGGTGTTAAAATGCATAGGGAACGCTGGTGCCCATTCTCTAGTAAGTCCCTTAGTCGCCTTTTACGACACCCACGGGAAGAAATAGGATGATGCTATTCTTTACGTCCCGCACCACACGGCACACGGCACAGGTTTTTCAATCAATCTTGCGCTAATTGAAATCATCATCTGCCTAGTATTTTCCCAACTGTTGAGGTCGGTTTCCAGTCTAACCGGATGCAGCTGAATACCAGTATTTCATATAGAGCGACTGCCTATCTGACCCGCAGAACCCAGTTACTGGGTTACGCTAGTTGAAATAAAGCTGAAAATGGTTTGGCAGGGAAAACCGTGCTTTAAGTACTACAGTTACATTTCTGCGCCGGCCCGACCAAAAACACTACATTTTCATAAATAATCTCCTCCTACCCTCATTAACAAGTGATGCAAATATTTTCTAGATCAGTGTAGTATTCTCATCATGTAGAAGGACATGAGCATTCCGCTGAGGTTCCAGCCCACGAGGATGGTGATGATATAGGTCAGCACTAGGATCGGCAGCGGCAGTAGGAATACGCGCGCATTGTGAAGCATCGGGAGATCTGTAGGACAAGAGAAAATGGAAATAAGAACTGAGAAAATGTTAGTAGTACTCGCAAAAAACGGGTTCCGTACCACCAATACTGTTCTTACAAAACAAGTTCTAACGTTGGTCAAACCTTTTAGTCAGTTTTTGTATTTCGAGCCTTTCTCTGACTGAGGTAAGTTTTCAATACAAAATTGACAACTTAGACTCGGGTTTAAAATCAGTTTTTGTATTTAGAACTTTAACATAGTTGGAATAAAGTTAGAAATTACAAAACGGTTCAATAGCTGAAACCTGGGTCTAAAGTTAAATTGTTTTTAACAAGGGCGTTATAATTTACCTTCTTTTTGTAATTTGCTATCAAAATCAAAATCATTATTTTTTTCAATCAAAATCATTTTTTTTTTCACAATCCTACATGGGCACTTATGAAACGTCAGAAGCTAGGTGCACGGTTCCAATTGGTCGTTTCCTATGGAGAAGAGCCGGCAAGAAACTCCACGGTTACTCTTTTAAAAAAAGTGGTAGAGAACGTAGTATTAACTATTCTGTGAATGTTTAAACTGTCTACAATTACGTTTTAAAAATACAGCTCTGTAACAGACGGACGGATGGACAGACAGAGAACGTAGGTAGGAATTCTAACAGGATTCTTCCAGTGTGAGCAGGTGGTGTTCAATAACACTCTTTTGCAATCACGAGTGGCAATACTTAGATGAACGTCTCTAGTAGGGTAGTCAGCCCCGTACCCACCTTGCTACTGGCTAATATTGTGACCACGGCACGAGCCGATTCGCAAGAAGTTATGAAACCCATATTTTAATGTAATTCCTCATTCATGTTCACACTTACCCCAATCAACAACTTTTCCATAATCTGAAAGTCAATTTTAATTTTTTAATTTTTGTACAGTCATGGACAAAAATATGTATACAAATAGCGAAATTGAGAGTGACTTTTCGAAAAATTACTTTATTATTACTGTGCGCAATAATATAAGAATAAGCCTCCAATAAATGTTGATAAATATTAGCAGTGTTTTTAAAATTGTATTCTTAATTTATATTTGCCATGCAATCTGATGGCTACTTTGGTAGTTACAATGAATTTAATTAGTATTATAGAACTCACTTTAATTTCGCTACGTGTACATATTTTTGCTTGTGACAATGGATAAAAAATGGTTGTACTGTCAGGGCAAAGTATATACATTTAGCGAATTTCAAAAGCTCTTTTTAGCTACACTACATAACTATCACTTTTTAGTGCTGAAAAAGAAATCGGTTCGTAAATGACGGAGCGAAAAACGCAATGCAGAGTAAATGAAAAGATCGTTAATGTAGACAATGTAGATAATTTTTTAGATGTTTGTTGATTTTTCAAAAACCGCTTGTCCGATTTCGATAAAATTTTCATGGGACCATTTGGGAAGTATACCCTTTCCAACAAAAAAAGAATTTTTCAAATCGGTTGGCAAGCGACTGAGTTATGCGCGAACATAAAAAAAAAAATACAAACATCCGAATTGAGAACCTCCTTTTTTAGAAGTCGGTTAAAAATTGTGAGATATTAAACATGCAGTATCAACAGTATTACAGTAACAAATACTATTACAGTACGGTCATATTTCAAAATTTTCGTGAAAACACAAACTCAAAGTCTGCCTTTGTATCTGTTATGTTGCATAAAGTTTAATAAATAAGACTTTTGGAAGAAATCTCAAGTGTATAGATATTTTTGCCCCTGACTGTTCTACAGAAGTGATACTTACTGCTGTATCCCAGGAATGTGATATACAGGTAGTAGATGATCGAGGCAAGCCAGAATGAGTTGGCCACCAGACAGGAAAAGAAACCATCGCGGAAAAGTATGTCTGAAAGAAGAAAACAGTACTCTATTACAATCGCCTAAGGTACGATTTACTCCTACCAGCGAGGCGGAGTGCATTATACAATGAGATAAAGAAAAAGTGCCTATACACATAGTAATTAAAGTTCATATTCGCATGCGCCCAGAGATCTTCATACACGCGTAGAGATTAACTACAACAGCATGGCCCACCCGTCCAAAATTTAAAACGTTTGAAAGTATTTACAAACCGCAACCAAGACTCACAACATGTGTGCGTACCAGGGGCGACGGCTTCATACAACCCCATTCCTACCGGCTTCCCTTCGGAACAACGACTCTACTTGAGTTTACTATTACCAATAATATGGTACATACATAGTCACATTACAAGTATTTAATACATCATAAGATAATAAATGAGGTAATAAATTTAGATGATAACTTGTGTTTATGAGCACTTCACAATTTTTTCTTCGGCTTCCCTCAATTGGAAATTGTAGCTTCGCTACTGGTGCGTACTGAGACGGCTGTCAAACAAAAATAAATTTAAGGATTTATTTATTCGTAAGGATGTGACTACACACATTAAACCAGTAATTTAAAATGGCGCGCCATGTTATCGAAGTTTATATCTACATATTTTTAAGTATTTGCTAGGTGGTGGGGCTTTTGGAGCTATTCATATTTTCTCTTATTCTCTCATTTTTCTTCTCTCATATTTTCTCATTTTTCTCTTATTCATATAAACAGCATCTTGGTTACAAATAGCTCCAAAAGCCCCTTTTGGAGCTATTTGTAACCAAGATGCTGTTTTGATCAGGCTTGTGCTTGTGTTTTTGAACTGGTTCCGTAAACTTCTGGGACTCTGGGCCAGCACACACTATTACTTCGTTTTTAACCCTGAGTAAGGTTTGCTGACCCAAAGTCACCTTTAATTGCAAGAGTAGTATGAATAGCCCTGCATAACCTGCATTTACATGAAGTGACTAGGATTAGAGTACTTATTTTAAGAACACATAGGTAATTGTGCCAGACAGGGTCTAGAACTGTTTCATTAATTTTAAGCCTACCAACTGTTTTACCAACATTATAGAATGCAATAAAGAATTGTGAATTGAATTACTATGTGGCTATTTACGCGGTGATTACACCTTCGGATCACTAAAAGCCTTACTCGTTTCAATACCAGATACATATGTAAATGTACTTTGTAGATCAGGTGCTAGTGCCCACAGCATTCTTCTAAGCATGTAGTGCGATGACGTTGCGATGCGATGCATTTTTGGGTGGCACTTATTAATAACTAGCTGCGCGCCGCGGTTTTACCCGCGTAATCGTACGATCCCGTGGGAATATCGGGGTAAAAAGTAGCCTATATGTTAATCCAGGGTGACAGCTACCTCCACAAAATGTTATCAAAATTGGTCCAGCCGTTGGAGCGCGAAGAAGTAACAAACACACACACACACTTACAAACTTTCGCCTCTATAATATTAGTGTGATTATGTCTATGATGTAATGTTTAGCTCCAAACTTCAGTATCATAAGCAGCTTATAATGTTCCCACAGCTGGGAAACAGCCCTCCTCTCGGTGAGAGGGAGTGGGCCGTAATCCACCACGCGGGCCCAGTGCGTGTTGGTAGATGTCACATGTCTTCGAAGTTATGGTTCTAGGACATCACGATGTTTTCCTTCACCTTTTTGAGAGCAGTGGTGATGAAATAAATTACACAAAGCGAAGGCCCCGCCTGGGTTCGAACTTACGACCTACAACTCGTAAGTCGGGGCAGTTACCACTGCTCACTGACTTTAGTAGGTACTTACAATACATAGTTATTAAAATAAGATTAGATATGTTTTGCATATCTGAAAATAAAGTCATATTATTTTTTATATGTTCCCTGTGGTGCTGGACGTAAAGAATAGCATCATCCTATTTCTTCCCGTGGGTGTCGTAAAAGGCGACTAAGCGACTTACTAGAGAATGGGCAGCAGCGTTCTCCTATGCATTTTAACACCAGTCTGCCAAGCGTGGCGATTATGGCAACCCCCCCCCCCCCCTCTTTTTGGGGGAGGCCTATATCCAGCAGTGGACGTCTTTCAGCTGAAATGATGATGATGATGTACCTAATAAAGTACTCACTTTCAAAGAACACGATCTGGAAGAAGTGCAGCAAGGACAGCGGCGGGAAGAACGCGTTGATGTGCACGTCGAAGGCGTAGCCCCACTCCACGTCCGGCCCGTCCTGGTCACGCCGCAAGTACTTGTTGCTAACGTACCTGAGAATTACAGCATAGTCATACATAATTAGAGAACAACATGCACTATTATTATTTCAAGCCTGTAATGTCTGACTGCAGAGCAAGACCTCCATACTCGCTGTCTACTTCTCTCTGTCCTGGGCTACTAAGGGCCAGTCCTTATCGAATGAATCCCGCTATTACCAACATTACCGTCTTGAGCCTGCCGTGATTTTGTATACACTAAGGCCCGTATTACAGAACGTCACTCAATACTCAAGCATTACTTAAAACTAGATTCAAGCCATTTGATTGGTTGAAACTAGTTTTAAGTAATACTGAGTATTGAGTGACGTTCTGTAATACGGGACTAGCAGAATTTTCGATGGAGTCCTGGGTTTGATTCGATCCCCAGTTCGCGAGAAGCGCTACTGGGTGGAATTTCTAGCAGTTTGGAGTATTTTCCGGATTCCTGTTTGGTTGATAGCAATTGGAGATGGGCGAAATAGCTCACTGAACAGAAAAAGAGCGAAATAAATAGCTCTTTCACTCTAAAGAGCTATATCATTCTTCTAGCTCACTAGCTCTTCTATAGCTCAGTGACTCAGACGCCGACTGTTAGCTCATTTGACTCACGCCGCACGCGCGTCGGAGGAGACGGCTCGGCTTGCTCAATAGTCAATTGCTCTTTGGAAGTTTGGACTTTTTGTTACCTTCTAGCTCTTCTATAGCTCGTGACTCAGACGCCGACTGTTAGCTCATTTGACTCACGCCGCACGCGCGACGGAGGAGACGGCTCGGCTTGCTCAATAGTCAATTGCTCTTTGGAAGTTTGGACTTTTTGTTACCTTCTAGCTCTTCTATAGCTCGTGACTCAGACGCCGACTGTTAGCACATTTTACTTACGACGCACGCGCGTCGAAGGAAACTAATAGTCATTGTTAAATTCTGAGTCAGCTAACTGAGCTATTAAGCGAGTGAGTGAGCGAGAGCGACGTCAATCGAAAAGAGCTAGCTCTTTTCTACCACTCGCTCACAAGCTATCCATGTCTAATAGCAATAGGCTCACCCCTATTACATCGGACGTAAACATAACTGGCACATTGCACTCCCTAACCCTTCAGGGAATACAGGCATGTGGTTATTGTCATTTACTCAGTTTAAAAACAGAAATGATGTTATCTAGGGGAAGTACTTACCATAGTAACGTGGACACGAGTACACCGGCCCCAATGAAGTCCACAAACACGACGAACAGTACAAATAGCGCCACCTTCGCTGCAGACAGGCTCAGTGCCAGCCCCAGACATATTGACGATACTGGAAATATTAAACAGGGTTTTTAACTAACAGTTTTATATGAGCCTGTCTAAATTAGGCAATCTTTTAGTTTTTATTTATTATAGTTCCGTACCGAAGCGGTGCAAAATGGGTTACCCTTTAAGGTCTGTGTGTATCTTTTAGCCGTAATTTTAAGGCATCAAGTCTTAATATTAAAATTTCAAAAACACATTTATCCTTTTCTGCTTCAAAATTGGTTGGGTAGATCTAGAGATTGGGTTTGATTTTTACTACTGATACAAGATCAGGGACCATTTTGGTTACCCATTGAAAGGGTTTTCAATAGGGTTTTTCTAAAATGGTAACCAAAATTGTCCCTGGGTAGAATAGAGATAGAATTGGTCAGGCTCCGCGTGCTGGGCGGATATCGAAATAACATAATATTATGATTTTTTTCATGTCACTGGGTTTCAAGTAGGTGTAGAACCCATTCAATGGGTTATCATGTAACCCTTTCACTGGGGTTCTAGTATAAAACCCAATCAATGGGTTACATCATGATAAAGGTAACCCATTGAATGGGTTACCCCTTCGAAAGGCTTAACTCTAAACCGGGGTTGTACAGTCCCTGTACAAGTGTACAAGATACATGGATTTCATTGAATTTCAGTATCATCCTGTCCATTCCTAATGCTATATAAATATACTGCACAAGGAGATGTTAAGAGTCAACTAGTACAAAATTAAATGTTATATTTAGACCAGTCTTAAAAAAAACTGTTTACACTTCATATTTGACCCATTTGGATGAACAGTATTATAGAATAATGTTATTGATGAAGCTGATAAAAGTCTAGGTCTACATATATATGGTTGATAAGATTAGATATAGTCATTTAGCTGTCTACTGTAGTAGCAGATTTTGCAGTAAAATCTACAAATAATCTGTGGCAACATTGGTCACGGGCAGTAATAAATAGGTATTGTTCTTCAATAATTGTGTAGTCATTAGTTTCAAAATAAGTGTATTTTCTAGTAAAATTCTTTGAACTGTAAAGAAGTCTTATAATTAATGCTTTTTTTATTTACTCACGAAAGTTTTTATCTGTATGGCACCCGTAATTTAATGTATAATAAATTACCCAATAATATTAATGACCTACCATAGCAAAAAATTAAAAAACAGGTAACAGCATTAATAATCCAGAAATGTTATTATTCTGTACAAGCTTTCCTTTTCAATAAGTTAATTTAATTGTAATTTAGTTTTTGTAATTTGTTTAAATGTGAATTAGCAATGTGCATGCTGTATTATGGAATAACTGATTTAAGAGTATGTACCCACATTCTTAGTAAATAAATATATGTATTTTATTCTAACTGCAGGGCAAATGTCTCTCTTCCATCTTTTTCTATTTGTCTTTGTTTTGCAGTCTTTTAAATAAATAAGTCATCATTGTTTTAAGCAACCATGTTTTTTCCTTCCACACTACTCTATTAGTTGTCATTACGGTAGTCACTCCCTTTCTAGCCATATCGTCTTTCACACAGTCCATCCATCATTTAAATAAATGAGTAATTCAAAGTCAAAGTCAAAGTCAAACCATTTATTTCAAATAGGCACATAAGAGGCACTTTTGAACGTCAAAATTTACAAAAAAAATAGAATTGATTCTAGTTGCCCCTTCCAAAAGGTAGTTTCGTATGGAGAAGAATGGGCAAGAAACTCCACCGGTACTCTTTTAAAAATGTTTTACAATATTTTGTTTGATTACATTAATTATATGATTATATGTGAAGACGATGCACCTAGAATAAAATTACTATACCATAATAGGTAAAACGAATTAAAAACTAAGCAATGAAAAATAACTTAATTATTAGATAGATACGTGGTGTTCACATATTTACAAACATCATACAAGTATGTTTTTCTAAAAAAATAAGTCAGTGTGTGAGTATAGGTTATCACAGAATGTAAAATGAATATCATAAAAATAACAGATTTTACCATAAAAATAGCAACCAGTTTGATTTTGTCTAGACTCTAGATTGTCCTATGGAGCTGGACCAGCATGTTTCCAAGCATTCCTGTCCTGGATATAATCCTCTAACTTGTAATATGCTTGTTTACAAAGTGTACTTTTAATATGTGTTTTAAATTTTCTCTCATTTAATTTCAATATATCACAAGGTATTTTGTTGTAACATTTAACACAGTACCCCATAAAAGATGTATGTACTTTAGATAATCTGAAAAATGGTTGATCTATTTTGTCTTTATTTCTAGTATTAAAATTATGTCTATCGCTTATCTTGTTAAAAATATGTAGATTTTTCCTTACATACATAATATTTTCATAAATGAATTGGCAAGGTACCGTCATAATATTAATCCTTTTAAATAGTTCCCTAAGAGATTCGCGGCGACGGAGATTATAAATTGCTCTGACAGCTCTCTTTTGCAAAATAAAGATGGACTCAATGTCAGCAGCCCGACCCCACAGTAAAATGCCATACGACATAATGCTGTGGAAGTAACTAAAATAAACCAAACGCGCGGTTTCTATATCTGTTAGCTGTCTTATCTTTCTAACAGCATAAGCGGCCGAGCTTAGCCGCCCGCAATTAAATAATATACTTACAGAATAACCATACACTAAGTAGAACTAAGAATGCCGGGTCATCTCTTGCAAACTGTGACTTAGTATCTGAAATTGAAAATAAATTCATGAAAAGGAAGAAAGAAAAGAATGTTTGTTCTTGGACAAAATATCTAAGTACCTACATAAAGTTTTATTAACTCTTATTGTTAATCCTGCTTTGTTTTAAGCATAGTTCTCAAAGTTTTGATAAGCCTTTTTGAGATGCATCTATGGACCATATGTAAAAAATATTGTGTTGTACAAAGATTAGGCAGGTTCTTCATACTTTCTTATCATTACTGTGTACATAAAGTCATTTAAACACAAATAGTTATTGTATTATCACAGCATCTTGCATTGTAACAGAAGACCTAAACTACTAAAATACACTGTAAATTCACACTGTGCTTACGTTTTCTATAATTAAAATTCCTAAACACTTTCTGTGGCGCCACAAACAGGTACACCATTTGCCATGCCGCGAATTCAAAGTCCATCTGATTGAATTGGAACAGTCTTCTGATGTACTTATAGCGCTTCACCGCCGCACTGGCCGTCGTAGGCTGGTAATTAGCCGGCGCTGGCAAAGGAGACGTGCTCCTTGGATAGTTACTTGACCCAGGAGTAGGCGACGTCGGATACTTCATTTTGAATAGATTTTGCTACTCAAAATTACCACAATAACGTCATTAAGACTTTTAGGAAAGTTTAATATTTATTCTTAAGGCTGTTTAACAGAAATTAAAACATGTTTATTTATTTTAATCAAATAAAAACGTAAGATTAGTCACGGCGTAACGTCAATTTATTTGGCCGAAAGATAAACGTCAATACGTCACTAACGTCAACGTCAACGTGAATGGTGTGGTCAGTGGTTTACTCTTTCTAACGCGTTGCTAAAAAGAACCCACAGCTTACATGTTTAAAATGTGATTATTTTTCAAGGATGACGTTTTTAATTTTACGTTTAGAAATCATTTACAATTTATTTACATTCATTCATGCGAGCCGTAAACGTACACAATAATACAAGGACAGTTTTTTATATTTATAAATGGCTGCTACCTTTTGAAATGTTTACATTTATCTCATTTATAATGAGATAATATAAAATTATTTGACCTAAGAATTATGATTCAGTAAGGATTCAGTTGAGGACACATGCTTGTGGAATTGCGGTTTTTTAGTATGCGAGTGGGCTAAATGGGCCATTATGACAATGGCCCAATGGCCCGTATCTCCTGAATACATGGTCCTATAACCAATACATAGCCTGAAATACAAGAATAAATCTACCGGCTACTTTGAGACCGGCTATTACTGTGACATTGATGTCACAGACTAATTAGCATATTGATGTGAACGATTAGTATGTAAGTATCTAAATTGCTTGCAATTTTTGAGCTAGATTGTACCTCAGACAGCAGGACAGCCTGCCAGGGATGCGAGTTTGTCGGAAAGGGATACCTATCGTGGCTCTGGCACACAGGCAAATGAAGGAACACGGGTGGGTTTTAGTCAGTGAAAGACTGACACGCCCTCCCCACCCAGAGCGGGCGAAGTGATTTGATAATTTCCCACCCATAAAAAAAAAGAGAGCAGGACAGCCGTAAAAAAGTAGCCCCTATATGGAGGGCATCATTACGGCACATCGAGTTTACACCGGTGTGATGTGACTGGTATGTGATAGAAAGGTACAAAGACCACGCTCGGTAAGGCCGAACTTTTTCTAAATCTCATCTTGGAACTTGATGCTTTGATTTTGTGGGTAACCAAGTGTGAAAAAAAAAGAAAAACTAAGTCTTCATCATCATCTGCCAAGCCTTTTCCCAACTCTATATGAGGTCGGCTTCCAGTCTAACCCGACGCAGCTGAATACCAGTATTTTACATGGAGCGACTGCCTATCTGACCCCCACAGCCCAGTTACTGGGTAACACGATATCAATATAAAAGAAAAACGAAGTATGAAATATTATTTTAATTTATTTTTCTTATATCTAACAGTCAGTTATAACATTATCACAATGATTTATTACAATTTACATCATAATTTTAATTAGAAAACAAGTTTCTTATAAAATAAGCCAAAGTGCAAAAAATTTCAAGTGGATTTTAATAAATTAGGTACCTACCTATTGTTTGAATTTAAATATTATTTAATCTTACATTCAACTTAAACATAGGTATTATTATGAGTTCATTTGGTAACATTATTGGAGACGGTAAAGAAGCACCTGAAATTATGATATTTTCAATATTATTAGTACTAGGTTCTAAACTAGCGTAGCGTAGCAACTGCGACTGCATTTTTATAAAGGGTTTTTTCTTCAATTTGAAAGTTACATAACCAGATCGACACACAATTATATTGAACATTAATTACATATTTAGAATTATTAAGTGTATTGTCTTTATCTACCTACTAGAAAATAATTGATTAAACTACACTTTGACTGTAGGTACTTAAGCATTAGAATTAATCTCTACACTGTATTCTGGAGCAGCCAGTTGGAGTAATGCGTGACCCTGGTATACACGCCAGGGTACCCTGGCTCCCCGCACTTGTTTCCGAACGAAACCACTCCGATCTGCATCCATCGTCCACCCACTTGCAGCATGAGAGGACCTCCTGAGTCACCCTGGAACGTAAAAAATGGGAATTAGAAATAGATCTCTATTTAGGGTGTATTTTATTTATATATTAAGTACACACACATAATATCACGCCCTTATTCCCCATAAGTATAGCACTCGTACAACCACATTTCGCCAGTTATGTTTCAGTCTCATTTAATAGGGGGCGAGCCTATTGCCACCAACCGGGCACAAAGCCTGACTCCAGGCTGTTACTGAGTAATTCCTAATGGAAAACCCCAATGACACTATTCCCGACCTGAGAATCGAACCCAGGATCTCATGCTCACCAGTAACGCTTGCGACCACTAGACCAGACAGTCATGTGTGGAGGACGGCCACTAAAATTGTTTGATCTGGGGATCCTAACAAGGATCCAAAAGTAACAAAATTCATAATAACTGCGTTATTAATTAAGCCACTATCGAAACACACAAACCAATATAAATTATGTGTTATTCCTTTTCCAATTTTTTTGGGTGAACTCAATAAATTTGGGTAATAATGAAAACTTTACCTGACAAGCATCCACACCGCCTCTCGCATACCCCGCACATAGGAACGTGTCAGTGATAGGCTGGAAGTAAGCACGGTCGCAGTCCTCGTTTCGCCACACCGGCAGCTTGGCTTCCAGCTGCTTGGAGCTCTCCCCCCCGCCGTACCGAGTGGTTCCCCACCCCACTACGGTAGCTACTGAGCTATCGAACGACTGTCTCGTCAGCTCACCGTGTGGCAAGCAGATTGGGATCACGTATTTCGATTTCTGGACGTTTTCTGTAATAAGTTAAAATGTTTGTGTAGTCATACACTCTTGTTCTTCTTCGTGTCGCTGGCACAACTGTCTTTTAGATTTTGTTGGCCCTAAACTTTGCCAATACATTACAATTCATGTTTGGAACACTTAACACTTTGGACATTTGGCGCCTTATAATTAGTAGATCTTATCGATGGGTCTCTCGCATTACTACAATAATATCACTTGGGTTTCGTGGCTACTTAAGTAGAAGATACCAAGATGTAAAATATTTACTGGAATCATCTCTTGGCCTGAGAGTCCCTGTCCTTTTTGATGTTCATTCATTCAAACTTTTAGAAACATATTCCGCACGAGAATTCTAGCAACTTTCTGACTGGATAATATTTTAACTGATTAGTAGTTCATGCTTGTAGAGAGATCTTAAAAATCTGGACATTAAAAGAAAAATGTCGTGTCCTTACCTGATAGCACGAGTATTGCTATATCGTTATAGAAGCCAACCCTGGAAAACTGATCATGTGCGCGGACGGCCGTGACGCGCAACGTAACAGGCCGGGACGGCTCATCATCACGCGCCAAGTCCACGTCTCCCAGGCGGACGCTGAATTGTCGGGCTGGGAACCTGAGGAGTATACAGAATAAATAAATCCGTCAATTAATCAGACATGATGTACTGCTACAGCTAGCACATAAAATAGGACATAAGTAAGTAACGTTGCTGCCTGGATCATTCACGAGTATTTTGGATACCAAGATGTGCCTGTTAGTCGAAAGACGGTTCTATTTCTAGACTAGTACTTTAGCATGCAGGGGCAAGGAATCTCGAAATTTTTGGGCAATTTTGGGTATGTTTCTATCGAAAAAGGGAGTGTTAAATGTCTGCAAGAGATTGCCAAAGACATTATCAGAGGGCCTTTATGTGGCAATGGCATCTAAAGCTTTCGTTGACAACGACTTTCAATAGAATTGGCATAAGTTTTTCGGTAGTATAGATCAAACCAATAAATTTTTGACTTTCCCATTATCATTAATGCCGATAGAATCTGACTTTGTCTAGGCCCTCAGCACACATTTCTTTTATATGAAAACGCAAGATATACTCACGGCCTCTGCTTAGAATCTCTAGTGCAATGAGCTGCGGTGAGGACATGCCTCTTTCCGACTAGCGTGCCGCCGCACCAGAACTCCCTGCGCTTGCTGCCGTGAAGGTAGATCGCTGCCATCCACGGCCACGCCCCTGGATTCGCCTCCGTTCCACCCACGATTCGACCGCCTTCGTCTTCTCGCTGGCCACAATCTGGAATTAGGGTTGATTATTATGATATTCATGGTCCTTTTTAACTGCCTTTTACTGAGTATTGTTGAGTTTGAATGCAATGATATGCCGGCCGACAATGAACGATTGCAATATTGTATGGCAAAAGTGGTAATGTTAAACTTACCTTGCAAGTTTCAAGAGCGCTTTGGCAACAACTCGATTGCATTTGTTACAGCTATAAGTTCTAAATTCATATTCTTACCCTCGATATCAACAATATTGGAGAAATTAGTGATAACAGGTGGCGTGACTGTGTAGTATGAAGTGGTTCTCGGTGTAGTCACCGTGGTCGTAGTGGCCGGTCGCCTGCTCGTGGTCGCTGGTCGCTTGGTCGTGGTCGGTGGTCGCTTTGTGGTCGTCGGTTTGGGCTTCTTTGTCGTTAACACTAATACAGCTGATGGCTTCTTCGTTGTTCCAGGCTTAGGTTTAGGCTTCTGAGTCGTCACTGGTACCAAGTAAGTTGGTTTACTTGTCGATGCAACAATCGGTCTCTCTGATTGCGGTACGACCGCGTCTTTAGGACAACATACCCCAGGCACAAACAGATCTTTGAAACACAAAGATTCCCTGAGATTCACCAAGTTTAACAGCAGTTGGGGACAGTTGCTTAGGTCTTCACAAATGCCTTGCTCTCCTTCAGGCGTCGTACAATACTTAGCATCATCGTCATCAATTCGGTCTGCTGTCGCTATTTTAGTAATAGGAGCATCGGGTAACACTTTTGGTAACGCTTTCTTCACTATAGGAGCTATTTTATCAGTTACGTTTCTCCCCAAAACATTTTTACTTATAGTGTATAGAGCTTGAGGTAGTTGCTGTATGGTTGGATCTGTCTCGTTTCTTTCATGAGAGTCATTAACCATGTCTACTAAGTAGTGTCCTACAGTGTTTATGGCACCTAAAGTTTCGGATATTCTGGTAAATGCTGAGTCGGATAGGAGTCTAGGATCATTTGGATTTCTCGGATCTGCTTGGACAAAACCAACAGAGGATCTGCTGTCGAAATACTGAGGTCCCTGAAAGTTTTGTACTGGGTTGTATTGGTTCGGGCTATACTGGTTTTGGGCGAATTGAGTTTGCTCATTCTGATTGTTTTGAGCGAATTGTGGTTGCTCATATTGGTTGTTATGGGCAAATTGAGGTTGCTCGTACTGACTGTTTACGTAGTAAGGACTTTGAACGGGTTCTGAGGATCTTTTTCTTGGTGAGGAGAACTGATGCCATGGCGGATTCCTCTGCTGGGCGTGTGGATTCCAGTCACCCGGCGTCCGCATGTAGGTCACTGGAAAACAAAGGCGTGCTTAAAGTTTTGTTAGGATACTGGAAGGGGGTGGGTGGCTAGGAGCATTGATGCGTACCTACCCATGTGGTGTTCTGCGAACTGGCATTCTGCTGGTGATGTTAGTATTAAGGTACCTGTAACAAGGAAAGAGAAAATATTAGGTTAATTAAAGGCATAGCAAGGATAATTCGTAGGCAATATAATCGTCATAAAACAGCAAACTATGGGTCTTGATTCTTTAGGGCTACCTAAGTAAATACGCTACATAAACGATACAGTTTTTCTCAGTTCGGCAACATAATTAAAAGTGTTAATGTGCCATAGAAAACAATCATATATTTTATTACATTAATATCTTCGAACCTAAATCGAACCTATTAAGTATACACGAAATATTAGGAGAAATCGTGAGAGCGACAATGACCCAAAATTTCAGAAATCGTCCTTCCATTTTGGATGGTTCCATAAAACTAGTTTGCAATGGAAATACATAGATAGTAAGGAGAAACTTTTAATTTCCTTATTAGTGATGATTAAACAAACAAGTGTGAAACGAATGCTTTCTCAGAATTAGAAAAGTTTTTGTTTTTATTTGCTAAGTTATTAGTGAGGTTTCGTGATGAGTGTCAGCTGAAAGAATTTATATCTATCTATCGTGATGCTTATTTTTGACGGAAGTCACGCAACGCTAAGTAAGTTTTAAAAGATGGTTGGCGCAATCTTTAAATGCATGTTATATAGCTGATTTTGTGTTCAATTATATTGACGTGAAACGGTCTGTTGAGAGTTGAGAGCGTGGTAATTTTTTTGATTCTAATGACTGTTTCTTGATTAATTTGAACATTATACTGTCAGTGTCAGTATCATGGTGGGTGCCAAATGATTAGACATGGAATTTCCGACCATAGAAATTATTTATTTATTTATTTTATTATTTATGTACACACAGTAAAATACAGAGAGATACGACATAATTTTAATACTAGTACAAATTAAAACTAGTAAAAAGTACTAGTACAAAGTAATTATACTCATCGGCGTCGATATAATCTCTGGCCATTGGGGTAGACGAGGCATGTAAGAGCGACCCAAATCGCATAAATACTTTTTGTCCTCGGGAGATTAAATCATCATCATCATCATCTGCCTAGCCTTTTGTTGGGGTCAGCTTCCAGTCTAACCGGATGCAGCTGACTACTAGTATTTTACATGGAGCGACTGCCTATCTGACCTCCACAACCCAGTTACTGGGTAACACGATACCCCTTGGTAAGACTGGTTGTCAGACTTTTTATTAGACATTTTGTTTATTTTTTTAAATACTTTTGTTTCCTTTTTTAGCCGTCAATTTGATCCGTACTTTTACCCGACTACGGCGAAGCAAAAAGGTGGGTTACTTAGGTCTTGCATCTGTTATCGTAGCTAAAACGAATGTACGTTATGTTATTTTTCAATAATATCATTTACTAGCTGCGCCCCGCGGTTTTACCCGCATAAGTCTCGATCCCGTGGGAATATCGGGATAAAAAAGTATCTTATGTCCTAACCCAAGTCATGGTCTACCCATGTGTCAAATGTCATCCAAATCCGTTCAGCAGTTTTAGCGTGAAAGCGTAACAAACGAACAAAATCACTTTCGCATTTATATCCCTTGGGAAAACAAAAGACTAAGTAATTGAAAAATATGACCAACAGCCAATTACAAGTCTTCACATATAATTAACTAAGAATATTAATCGAAGAGATCTGTGAACAACGCAGTACCTATTGCCAACAAAAACAATAAACCTCCAAGGCCAAAACTATACATAATTATATACCTACATTTAAAGTCCCATCTTAGTTTTAAGTTCTATACCATAAAAATTGTACTCAAACTCAAACTCAAAGCATTTATTTCAAATAAACCATTTACAGGCACTTTTGAGTTGTCAAAGAGTCGGTCAGTTAGTCAGAAAGTGGAAGCTATTTGCCCATTCCAAAACGTAGATCTCTATGGAGAAGAACAGGCAAGAAACTCCAAGGACACTCTTTTAAATCAAGATATTACAAAATCCTGGGTACATTATTTCTTGTCGCTTCTATACATATAGAAGCGACAAGAAATAATGTACCCAGGATTGTTTTTTGTTTTTTACATTGTTCTCACATGAGAACAATGTAAAAAACAAAAAACAATTCAAAATATAAGATTAAAAGATTACAAAATAAGCCCTGGCTGTTAAGAGATGACCAGCCTCAACTGACAGCGCCCGTTCACGAACATGACGCGTGGATCAGCACCATCCAGCTCAACCACTTTGTAGGGAACCGAATGATCCAACACACGCGCCACCATCAGCGAGACATTTAAGTGAGCATGACATACTCTCAACTGCCAGGCTTTTTTAAGTCAACATACATCATAACATAATAAACGGCTCCATGGTACTCACATTTACAAAAATGAAAAAATGCTTTTAAATTATACAAAACTATAGCTTGCAATGTATTTCAATGATTAATAAAATTTTACTAGCAAAAGGAAAATCGTTGTTACCTATTGAAGTATTCAACAACTAAAACTTGACTAAGTACATAAAAATAAACGATAGTTACGAATGTAATGTCAAAACAAAAAATAAAAAAAGGGGGGAAGCATCACTTCCAAATATTAAAATTCAAACAAGTGAGCCCAAGTTGTTGTGGAGCAGGACCAGCATTAAGCCAAGCATCTTTATCTACGATATAATCATCCAACTTATAATATGCTTGTCTACATAGTGTGCGTTTAATGCATGTTTTAAATTTCTTCTCATTTAGTTGAAGAATATCTAATGGTATTTTATTATAACATTTAACACAGTACCCCATAAAAGAAGTGTGTACTTTTGACAATCTGAAACGTGGTTGATCTAATTTGTTCCTATTTCTAGTGTTAAAATTATGCCTGTCACTAATCTTACTGAAAAGATGTAGGTTTTTTCTAACATACATAATATTTTCATATATATATTGGCAAGGTACCGTCATGATGTTAATTTTTTTAAACAGTTCCTTTAGAGAATCGCGTCTGCTGAGGTTATAGATGGCTCTGATAGCCCTCTTTTGCAGAATAAAGATAGAAACAATATCTGCAGCCCGTCCCCACAGCAAAATACCGTAAGACATGATGCTATGAAAGTAACTAAAATAGACCAGTCTTGCTGTATCCACGTCTGTTAATTGGCGGATTTTTCAAACAGCGTAGGCGGCTGAACTTAGCCGCCCTGCAAGAGATGTTAAGTGAGCACTCCACTGCAGCTTTGAGTCAAGCGTGATTCCCAGGAAAACAGTCTTTTCGACGAATTCTAGTATCTCTTTGTTCAATACAACGTGACATACACTACTTCTAACATTCGGTAACGCAAATCTTATGCATTTAGTTTTCTTCTCATTTAATACCAAATTATTTACAGTAAACCAATTATGGACCTTAAGCATAGCGTTATTTACGTCGTCAAGCTCCTGTGCATGTCTATTTACTTTAAAAATCAGAGATGTATCATCAGCAAATAACACCATTTGTGGTCGGTTTTCCAGTAAATGAGGTAAATCATTTATATATACTAAAAAGAGGAACGGACCCAAAATTGAGCCCTGCGGTACACCCATTTTGACTATTAAACCCAATGAATTCACACCGTTTATTTGAACTTGCTGCAGTCTATCATTAAAATATGATTTTACTAAGTTAAGCGCAAGTTTACCCAGTCCGTAATGCTCAAGTTTCAAGAGCAGAGTTTCGTGATTCACGCAATCAAATGCCTTGGATAGGTCACAAAAGATGCCTATTGCATCTTACCTAATGTGTAACCGTCTATTTTCCCAAATAAAAATCAATAAAAAAATATACATAAAAATACTATATACATACAACAATACAATATAGGTGCAATATAGGTGGTGGTGATATAGGTGTACTAGGCTCCTAACATAACCTAAGCAGCATCAAGCATCAGGTGAAAAAGTTATGGCTCAAGCACTTTCTGGCCACGGACACTTGTAAAAGGATCGAAGTCATGCTGTTCACACACCCTATTAAAGTAAGTATTTATAATATTAAGTTAGGTTAATAGTTAGGATTTGTTTACAATTGGATACTCGCCAATTTTCTTTAACTTCGAGTCCTTTTTGACCACAACAAGACCGTTTAAGAAAGCGTGTAGTGCGGAAAAGGAGAAAACCACCTTACGCTTATACTGATGACCTGATGAAGCTGGAATTGACTGGATGAGAAAGATGTAGAATTTGATATTGTGACTCAAAATGGTGGAGCAAATTGAAGTAAAAAGTAGAATACAGTTGAGCTGCACGATTACTGACAAATGCTTGCACTGATTGGACAGGTGCACTCAAACTTGTGTGGTTCTTTCCTCTAAATACCATTTCAAACACGGATCTACATGTCTACATTGTCCTCACGTGATCTGACCAAGTTTATGTCTGGACTTTATTAAAGAGACTTTGAACCCTTTTTTTTTTTTTTTTGTGTGGGAAATTATCAAATAACTTCTCCCGCTTTGGGTGGAGCGGGAGGGCGTGTCAGACTTTTACTGACTAAAACCCACCCGTGTTCCTTCCGTTGCCTGTGTGCCGATATCGATACGATATCCCTTTCGGACAAACTCGCAACCCTGGCAGGCATTGGTCCTACCGGACCCCGTCAGTTTTGGTGCTGACATCTCTTTGAGGCGCGCGTGGAACACAACGCGCCGTCGACCCGGGCGTGGTCCTTATCGCACGGCGAGCTACCCATCGCTTACCGTCCGCAGGCCCGCGCCTACGGTGGCCGGAAATCGGCTTGCGACTCCCGACGCCTGGGGCATCTCCTGCGTCGACTAAGGGCGCGAGGGCGCGAACCTTGCCTCACTCTCACGCGTTCCGCCTCCTCCTTCGCGAGCATTACTGCTTCGCAGAAGCAGGTGACGGCCTCCCATGCACTCTCGCTCCGAACCATGGCCTGAACCAGGGAGACTGACCCCTGAGTTTGTTTCGCCATGTCTTCTCAGGGGTAGTCAGATAGGAAATGTCGACTACATCTAGCTTATTACCCGACTGCCTCAGAAGGAGGGTTTTGTTTTTCGAGTGTATGTATGTATGTCTATTTCTTTGGCACGCTCTGTAGCCTAAACGGCTTGATGGATTTTAACATATAAGGTATCGTTAGATTCGTTTTAATTGCAGAAGTGTCATAGGGTATAAAATTTTCACATGGCAGCTGCGAATCAAAAAAGACAGAAGGAGTAAAAAAAAATATTTTGTGATTTTAATAATATAGGTATCAAATAAAAGCTAGTAAAAAGCCAATTCCAAATATATATAACACTTTTTAGCTACTATTTTGACTCTAACTACAAAAAAGTACATTTTCTATACAATAACAAAATGGTAGCGATATCAAAATTGTACATTGAATATTTTTGAAAAAAGCAATTGCTATGAGGTTTGGAATCGATTTTAATGCCGAAAATATGGTTTTTATAATTTTTGTCTGTTTGTCTGAATGTATGTTCCAGCATCACGAAAATTTTAATGGATAGATTCTGTTCAAATTTTGCATAATATTACCTATAAGTCTGGTCTGGCTATACCTATTTACTTTATCACCCTATTTATTATGGGGGATAAGCAATATTGTATTATGTTTGTATTCCTCTATGGTTTACAGTAAATTGTAAAAAGAGCCAAACGGTTAGAACATTGCAGATAGGTACAGATTTAATCTTTTAAATGATTATCATTACGCTATATCTTTATGGGACTAAGCAGTCAATCATCATGACATATACACGGTGGATTTTTAAGATGGGGAAGTAAATCTTAACTGTAGCTACATAATAACGCGAAATCGGTCTTAGGAGACTGTCCTTAAAATTTATTTAATCTGCATAAGAGAGAGATATTTTCAGAAAAAAAAAATCCAATAGATTCTGATTCTTATGAGAGAGTTAGACCAACTGTGGTTGAATACATCGGATCTAGTACACTTGCGTGAATGACATTTCCACTAAAGCCACTTGCGCGAACTTACTTGCACAAAAAGATGGTTGTCGTGGTTTTGTGTTCTCTGATAACAAAACTGGGGTCAAAATCAAAATTCAAGATGGCACCAACGAAAATTTGCAAATTTTGCTGACGACGATAATGGGTGTCAAAATCCAAACGCAAGATGGCGCCAACGAAAAGAAAACCGAAACCCTCATAGGATCTCTTCGTTGTCTGTCCGTCCGCCCGTCTGTCTGTCTGTCAATACCATTTTTCTCAGGAACGCGGGGAGGTATCAAGTTGAAATCAATATCAAATATGAAGGTCTACGGTCCCTAAAAGCTTAAAAAAAATCATCCTTCAAGTCAACGCAATAAAAAAATACGGCCATTCATGCGACATATTTTGATGGGATAAATTCATCCAACCTACGGTCATTGTGCGTGGTCCGACACGCACTTGGCCGGTTTTTTATAATGAATAGACTGGCCGCTACAAAACTCAGAAATAGCAAAAAGCGCTTCCCATCAAAATCGTTTATTTGCATAAATGTGTACAAATGGGTACAAAAGGTGTATAAAATTCAGTGCAAAGTCATATTCCACCGTATACTGATGTCATGCAAATATTTAATGGACGTTAGTCAGTTAAAGGCTCTTTCAGACTCACTCGATATTGCGAGCGTGACAGGCTCCGACAAAGAAATTGTGCTACTAGTGTCGCGTATATATTTTGGCTGTTCAGATCAAAACTACAAACGTAGCATACAGGGAATTCTTATAAAAATAACATAACAGCCTGTATTCCCCGAAGGGTTGGGCAGAGGTGTACTTAGTACGGCACATTTTGCCAGTTATGTTTAGGTCCCATGAATAGGGGGCGAGCCTATTACCACTAACCGGGCACCAACCCAGACTTCGGACTGTTACTGGGAAATTTCAGATGGAAAACCCAATACACTGCCTGACCGACCTCTGACCGGAATCGAACCTAGGACCTTATACTCAACAGTAGCACTTCCGACCACTAAAACAACGAGGCTGTATTCTATAAAACTGTGGCTGCTATTTTATTTTAGTATATCTTACGACTTCCACGCGTACGAAGTCGCGGGCAGAAGCTAGTCTTTTCTAAAACCTATCCTATCCTATCTTGCTATAAGCTAAACGAACAATACTTAACTGAACAATTTGTTCAATAATAACACCACAAAGTTTAAATAAAACAAATTATTAAAAAAAAAACAAAAAACCCGACTGCAAAACATGAACTGAAAGGATGGAAACAAGATGAACAGTAAACCAGTATCCTTTAAGTATACCAAAAATAAATAAATGCAGTCGGAGGCAACTAGGATGTTACGAACGCCTTAAAATTTGCCTCCGACTGCATTTATTTATTTTACTGTTCATCTTGTTTCCATCCTTTCAGTTCATGTTTTGCAGTCGGGTTTTTTGTTTTTTTTAATAATTTGTTTTTTTTTTATTTTTTAATATGAAGTGTAAAAGTGATTCCGATATCCTATTTACAGAATAAACAATTTAATTTCAATAGAATACTCTTTATTATGTAGACCGTACACCATAAAACTTACAGATAGAAATGTTGAAATTTTACCTATGGTGACACAATGGGCGGCCTTATCGCTAAAAGCGATCTTTTACAGACAACCTTTGGATGGAAAGTAAGTAGTTAGGTACTCTATTGGTCTCTTTAATTAGATTAGATTTATGTTCTTTTATACTATGCTTTCTCTCAAGGCGTACGGTATAGCCTGCAGAAATATATTATTAATTATTATGTATTGAATCGAAAGGCTATAACTTACCCCGATAATAGTCAAGCGACCTAGTTTCCTGCGAGAACATACAATTTCTCTATTGAATATCAAAATGGCTGCTTAATTGGACTAGAGCAGCCTTATGGGTAAGTGTCGATCATGGCTGGAAACTTCAAAGCTAGATGTGTTGAGTTTGATTCCCATGTTTGGTAAAATGGAATAACTAAGGCGACCATTTGGTAATTATTATGCTGATCGAAAAAATCTATCAACAGATATATTTTAACTACCAGGGACCTCTGTTTCAAATAGTAGTTATCCTACTTCTTTAACGGACCTTGGCCCACTCGTTGAAGTTTAAAAAGGGTTCCAACATCTGCACTTTAGAAGACATAAAAACGCCATTGATGCCGCCATTAACGTGATCACCTACTGGGCCCTACCTTAGTATTTAAAAGAGTGTCCATGGAGTTTCTTACCAGTTCTTCTCCATAGGTACATACTAGGCTTTGGAATGGGCAACTAGCTTCAAATTTCTGACTGACCGACAGTGCCTTTAATTGCTTTATTTGAAATAAATTCTTACAGTTTGAATTTGAAGAAGAATTAACACCATCAACTCACTCATCCTTAGATTACCAACATTAATATTTCTATATGACGCGTAAATCCAGCGGAATTAGCTTCCAAGATGGCGGTAACAGTGACGTGCGCTTACCTCGCATTATGGATATTATGACTCAGTAGAAAGTTTATGCAAACTGAGCCAGTTATGTAATGCGCCTTGAGGACGGCTTTTGTTTTCGTGTGGTGATGAAATGCAGGAATTTGGGCTTGGTGATAGGTTGCTGCCGTCCGGAGTAATAAGACCTACTTATGTTAACCAAATGGGTTGGGTTATTTCAACTATTCAGGTCACAGAGACGAACAGAAGACTTGAAGAGGTCTACGGGGAGGACTCATTTAATCGTGCAACAGTTTTCTATGTCTCATAATCAGTATAAAGCCAGCAAGGCGAAATACTCATTGTAAGGGGATGTAATTAGATCAACTGTTTCAATTTATTTTCATAGTGTATTCACACTTTAGTAAAGCTAAGTAGGTACTCCATGAAGTTCCTATACTAATGCCACTTTTAGATACGATTGTACGTCATATCGATAATGAGTCATTTTGATAACAGGACTTATGCATATGTAGTCAAACAGCTAATTAGTTTTACAGCGATCTAGTTATATCGAGATTAAGTCCTATAGCGAACTAGTCATATCTGCTATTTAGTCTTATCGAGAGGTAGTCATAACGCTTCTAACCCCATCTTTCTATTACTGTCTTTGTGCTACCGAAGAGGTGAAGTTAAGGAAGAATTTAGACCTTAACAATAAGCCAAGCCCAAAATAACGATACCCTGTACCACTTCATCCCTTATGAAGTCTAGGTATCATTAAAAACTTCAACTCTAAACCATATATATTTCACGAAAATCATAGAATATGTTATCATTCTGTTTATTTACGTTAGGAGAGGCGGCCTGTGACCACGCACACTGAACATTATAGGCTGATTAAGTATAAGCTGTTTAAATATTGTTTTCATTATGTGACAAGTTTAACGGAGCCCAGCCTCATCTATAACAGGCGACCTCGTTACCAATGCAATGTTAAACAAATATAAGTCTTTTTCTCGTCCCTCCTCAGCTCAAAGGTAGGCGGAGGTCATCACCAGCCATTCATTGCCTCATTAAGGAGAGGCTTCGGTAAACAAACGATGTAACACTAGTCTACACGGCATTTGTGACTGAAACTGGGTTAAGTACCATCTTATGCATGTTCTTTACGTAAATAAAACAGGAGAACAGCGGTTCTGAAAGCAGTGAAAAGATGCATTTGACTGCAGAACGAATTTGATCTAAGTTTGATGGTATGATACTAAAGCCCGTATTACAGAACGTTACTCAATACTCAAGCATTACTTAAAATTAAATTCAAGCTATTTGATAGGTTGAAAATAGTTTTAAGTAATGCTTGAATATTAAGTGACGTTCTGTAATACGGGACTAAGACAAGTCCGTTGCTTCATAAGGGGCCATCGATAAATTACGCACACGAATTTCATGATTTTTTGAACTCCCCCCCGTCCTTGTCAAAGCTGGTCACATTTGTGAGACTCCCCCTTCCCTAGTGTGGTGTCGCATATTTTGCAATTTTACATCTAGAAATGATTAAATAATTAAATTTTTAAGAGAATAGATAGGTACATTTTTCCGTAAAACAAATGCATAATCAAACACACACATATTCAAACTCACGCTCGTACATATTCAAAGTACTTAGAGGGAAGGTACATAATGCGGACATTTTAGGTTTGTGTGTGTCGTCGCCACCTGTCCGGAACACTCAAACCTCTGTTGTGTGTTCCGGACAGGTGGCGACGACGACAGCCACGGCTGCTGGCGGAGCCGCGCGCTCGGACCAATCTTTTAAGTGAGGCGCCACTGACGCGGGCACTCCGCACTCTCAAACTCATAGCTTGTGACACGGACCTATTCTGTTGTTCTCTGAGTGAATTCACAAAGAATGCATTATTTATAATAAGTTACAAAATTTAATAAGTTTAATAATTAGTTAGGATAAAACTAGATAAGTGCACTATCACATTAGGATTACCCCTGTAATGATAGATGTAAGTTAGAAAATAAATAATAATATTATTAAAATAATGTAACGGTTCACAATGTGTTTTTAGAATTAAAGTATTGATTTGCATTTTGTACTGACTTTTGGCTATGCTACGCAACCCCTATACCTATACGCGAATTTCACATACCGCGAGTTTTTGCGGAACCTAGGTATCCCTCGCGTAAAGCGGGTATTACTGTAAGTACTTTGATATAATAGATTTTGAAATGTGACGTCATGAAATTTAGGACTTCTCCCACCTCTTGTCACACAATATCACACTTCGTCGACCCCCTCCCTTAACGTGTGATGTAATTTATGGATGGCCCCATAAACTAACGACTGTCTTTTACGATAAAAAAAATTATATCGAGTTAAGTATTTATGGACGCTTGAATATCCGGACCTTAGTAAAAAAAAATCTTAAGTAGTTGAGGAGATTCGCATATATCCTGAAAAATTCAGGATATATGCGAATCTTGGGCCTCATGACAAAGAACAGATAAGTAGGTAAACCCGTAACCAAAAAACAGTAGGTACTTAATTGGAGAAGGGGTCAGGATACCTGAAGATCTTTTTGTAGGATGTGTTCTTCTATAGTTTGAAATGGCGAAGTTTTTCTCGTTCCCACGGTTCTAAGTTTCAGCATCGCTGATCTAGAACTTATTTGTCTGTCTAAATTGCATCTCTAACATATTAGGATTACCGTTTAAAGTGATCATTATGGCCATTTATGACAGCAATTGATTCTCTATAAATGTGCAGTGATGTGTTGTGGAATTATTGAGCTACTTAGCTGCCTACATATAAATTCCCCAAAAGGGAAGACAGAGGGCTAGGTAGAGGTGTTAGCTGTAGGTACAGTAAATCCTCTTCGCCAGAACGTGGGTTTTTCTCAGAGATAATGATTTCTCTGGCGCAAAGTTTTTGTCTCTTTAAGAAGTATAAGATAGAGGTTTAGTTAATACTTCAGTTTCATGGCGTACTTCTTTCATGGGGTTGTTTCATTGACTTAATTTTCAGGGGATACAATGACATTATTTACGTCAGAGGAGGGACAATGTCTGAGAAACACTCCTTTATGTTTTAAATCCCATGCAGGGGCCGAGCTCTTTGCTCTTGTTTGGGCAGAAGTCCTTACTCCGTGCTGGTCTTGAGAATTGCCAAATGGACAGAACTAATAACAATGCCGTACCTTGATGGACCCCAGGACCTGAGGCTCGGCAGTCGCGCTTGCAATCACTAAGCCAACGAGGCGGTCACGAAGTATGTTTTGGTCAATTGTCGTTGCTAATGTTGCTTACCCTGTGGTATCTACCCTTTACATCTACGAGTATTACTGGATCCATCACTCAGGACAGATATTAATTCAAAATATAAAACAAAGTAAGTTCACTCATCCTCCATAGAAAAAGGAGGATTCTTTGACCAGACGGGTGTTGTGTCTGGTGGGCTGCTGCCCGGTGGTTGATTTCGGGATGTTGTATATAAGCCAGTCGCGCGGTAAACTCTGCTTGCGCGATGCAGGATTTGTGTGACGTCAGGTCTTTGATGCGTAGTTCGCATGTGGCGTTGTAGATGCACAGTGATGACAGTCCTTCTAAACTACACAAAGTATTTTGATGCGGTTTTAAGTATTATTTACAGAATTTATTTCGGATGATGCATGGTATAAAACATAGCACAGAAAAGTCGATGTTTGACATGTCGCCACATCAGTACAATACTTTGGTCTTGTGCAATCCAGGGGCGGGTCGTTAGTAAATCTAAACTAATATTATAAAGAGAAAAGATTCTTCTTGTTCTATCAGCGTTGCCAGTTTTTTTTTTAAATAACGTCCTGTTTAATTCTTTCCTAATTCTCGGTAATTTATTATAATTGATACCTACTGATACCATAGTAAGTCTTATTTAAGACAAGAAAACAAAAGAAAAATTAAAAAAATACAAGTATAAGGCACTGTTCCGCTTAAAAGAAGACTTATAACTTTACAAGCTCTGTATATTTCAAGTTTGTTGACCTACAAGTAATATTTGATACTTAGTATTGAAGCGTATGTGAAAATAAACAGACATTTTCATATTTCTCGCAGATGTAGAGAAATAAGTCCTATTTATCCATTTTCATGAAGTGTCTTTTGTTAATGTCCATCGAAAAAAACAAGTAAAGAAAAGCTTTTTCCGAGAAAACTCATGTGCAGCCAGGCAGGCTTCAAGCGTTGGGTTGTTATAAATATTATACTAGTTCTGGTTCTTAGAAAACGTATCGTTTTATATTTTCCTGGGGATTCCACTTGGAACTACTTTAAATCATAACTTTCGTGTCTAGAATTTTAAAATGATTCTTGTTCTTGGTGTTGTCGGGAATCGAAAGGATTTTATTACAAACTCTGAGTGTTATACCTAGTTATCGAGTGTTCTTTTAATATTGTTCACTAGCTAATGCCTTGCAATGCCATTTTCATTTTTAGTAACCTTCTCCGTCGCGCACACAATAACCTACCAAAGTTTCATCACAATCGGTCGAGCCATTTTCGAGTTTTAGCGAAACTAACGCTTGGTAATTGATTGTTATACATATAAGTACATAGACTTGTTAGGACTTCCTCTCAACGTTTCTTCACATCTGGTCAGCTCTTCTTTTTCATCTCCTTGTATTACCTACTTAGTTATTTCCGAAATTTTAAACTATATACTGCTAACTGGCCTAGCGACTTCCACAATGGTTTCTGCTGAAAATCAGCGTTGTGGCGATAGGTTTGTCCGAAGTCACAGCATTTTGCTGAGCAAAGACCTGTTCTTGCACAGATGTGACGCACGGTTATTGTAATTGTTCATAATTAGTACAGTTTGTTTGTTACAAAAGTAGTTATTTTTCCACTCGGCAATCGGCATTTTGTTTTTGTTTTCATTGTTTGTTTGTCGACTTTGTTGTCATCACATAGACCATAGACTAATATATATAGAATGAGATTATAAACTAGTTAGTAAACACTTTGTAAATTGTCTTTGGTCCCTGACATCAACCAATGGACAAGATTGTCAGAATGCTTAGAGTATTGGATGCGAGGCTTTTGGCTACTTTGTATGTTTTTTTTTTTTGACTTATTTTGTTGTATTGTGCGTTTTGTTTGTGCAGAATAAATAGTTTTTTTTTTTTTTTTTCTTTTTCTTAAAGTCAGTGAACTCCTTGTAAAGGTTCTTAACAGTGCTAGTATAAACACCTAAAGTAAAATGGGGAGTGTAATCGGTTGCACAAAAATGACACGAAAGCAAGTCATTCTTAAGATCTGGCTAATCAGGATAATCAATCGGGGCCAGATGATCAGAAGCACGTATACCGGACCAATTTTAAGGACGTGGAGTTTCACAACTCCGGCCTCGATGCCGCAACCTCGGGAAATACGTCTTGTTACGTTACTCATGCGTCTGAGCATTGATTGGTAAGGTGTTGAGGATGGGCGCACCAACTAGGTATAGTTACGCAGAATTATGTAACATAATGGGTTAGGCTACACTGTTATTGTTTTGTTTACATTTTGCGTCTAACTGCAGGATTAGTCCTCTCATTCCTGTTTTCATTACTGACCTCCCATCACCATGTTCAAAAATGACTGAATAATTTTGTTATATATCGAAAATTACTCCTATTGTATACAACGATGGTCGAGTCTCCTTTGCCGTTTGTAGTGTTCCTGAAAGCTTTATTCAACTAACCTTTACGACACTACGAATATGCATAGTGTTATCAGATTTGTTCTTTAGAACGCTTGCAGCCTTGTGAACAAACCTGATAACGTTATTCCTACAATGCTTGATGGTATGAATGGTTTCTTTTGCTTTTAATCCCAAGGAGACCATGACCCTAGATTATGTTAATGTTTACGTAACCTTAGCATAATTTAAGGAAACTTTCACTATCTAGAGAGTCTTGAACGCACTACAAGGACATTCAATGAATCACGTTTACATAATTTGTGTTAGTAACTGAACTTGGATTGGCGACATTTGCGTCATGCATGTCTATGTATCCAAAATTGTGGGAAGAAAAGCATTTACCACGCAGGAATTCGTCAAACCCCAGGAACATTTGCCGCCTGGGCGTGATCTGTAGTGATCTATATAGAAAGCTCTCAATCGATTATGTACCCAGGAAGGCCGCTGCAAACACAATCTGTCGAAGTGAGGGACAAAATGACCCATCCAACACCTAGTGCCTGTGCGGTACCTCTGATCAGACCATGCCCTACTTGATGGAGTGTCCTATGTGCCTGTTCACTTGCATTAAAGAATATTAACTTGCATTAAAGCTACTGATGCCGCAATTAACGTGGCCACCTATTGGGCTCAAACAATATTAAAAAAACCGGCCAAGTGCGTGTCGGACCACGCACAATGAAGGGTTCCGTAGTTGGGATGAATTTATCCCAAAACAAACTTAACATTGTAGTTGAAAAATACATCGATACGAGTCACGGACAATTTTCCAACTACAATTATGTAAGGTGGTTGAGTCAAAATGAATCTGCCTAGCCTTTTCCCAACTATTTTGGTGTCGGCTCCCAGTCTAACGGGATGCAGCTGAATACCAGTATTTTAGTAGTGTTTTTAGTAAGTTGGTTGACTACCGGGTAAAACGGGGTGAATAGAAATGCAGGGGGGAATCGAGACGCAACTTTAAAATGGATTTTAACCTTGAAATAATATAGTTTGTTGCCAAAGCACTTAATCGTTAATCGTACAGGTAACAAACACATTATAGTCCTTTTTGGCAACAAAAGTTTTTATTTCAAGGTTAAAATCCATTCTAAAGTTGCATCTCGATTCACCCCTGCATTTCTTTTCACCCCGTTTTACGGTATTACTCGTTAAGGCGAGGTTGCAGTACTCTTTAACTTTTATAAACCTCTGTAAATCTAGCAAAATATAAATTTTGCGCAAAAAGAAAATATTTTAAGAAAATTGACTTATTGTTTTTTAGTACTTGGTGAGAACACATTTTATAATTTCCTTACAATTTTTTTCTATGGAGCAAATATACACAAAATCTAGCAGTTCAAGAGGCCGGCCAGGTAAAGCCTACTTAGCTGTGACAGTTTTCTTTTTAACTTCGTTATTATGTACTACTGCCGTGATTTTTTTCACATATCCAAAAACAACCATTCAGCGGGGGTGACGCAATATTTTTTGGACGGTCTATCCAACAATACCTCTACCCCTACAAAAAATCATACCCAATTTACGTGCAAGTAAAAAATGTTTTCATCAAGATTGTATTTTAGTACTTTGTCGGCGTGATTAATGTATATGTATAAACCCATGCCAAATTATAGGTTGCCAGTACTAAGAGTCTCTGAGCTAAGCCGGGGACAGACGGACATGGCAAAAATAAAAGGGTACCTTGTTATCTATGGAACCCTAAAATGATACATTTGTGCCAAAACCATATTTAATAATGTGCTGAGTAAGAAAAGGCATAACAGAATAAATAATTGCCTCAGAATGATCAGTATCAAGAGGCTCTTCAATATAGGTCAAGAGCGTAATATTATATGAATGAATGAGGATCGAGTACATTATACAAAAGATCCCAGAAGATTCCAGGCTCCTTCAGAATCGTCGGCTATGCAAGTTTAAAGGCCATTCGTTTTGGCGCTGACCAATAAAACGAGACCCAAGTCGGTGTTTAAGGAAAAAACTGCTGTAATTCAGCATTTGCTGTACCGTCAGTTTCGTTTAGTGTTTATTTACAAAATATTAATGAACTACACCACCAAAAATCAATACTCTTGCTTACTCTTGCAGTTCTGACGGGAGCCATAGTAGACACAGAAATAAATGTGTCACCTTTTGTTCAATCTTTTTTTGTTAAAGTCTTTTCTCTCACTTCCAAGTTAGTCGCAGTTGCTAGGGCTTATCACAGAAAGACGATCAATGAGTATATTATTTCCCTTTCGATTAGTATTTTTCGGAAATCAAAATGTGAAATATTTTGGGATCGATTATACATGCCATTAGCTACGCGTACCGCTTCCCACCAGATGCGTCGTGGTTCTCAGAAGTGCATGCATTCGTGCAATATGCGTATATGTTGCAAGTTTACAACACATAAAATTAATGGTTTTTAGCAATAAATGTTCAAAATATGTTATTGTTGCATGTGAAGCGGTACTAACTGAACACATTGTGAAGAAATAAACTTGTCATACTTAATCATATTTAGCCATGAGAATAGAAACATTTGCCATTGTTTTTTTTTTGAATACTTTGTGATTTCATGGTTCGCCGTTGTAATTTCTACATATTTATATCTGTAATCCATAATTATGGTATACATAATTCTATTCTATTTGTTAGTATACAGGGCCTCAAGTCTGTTATTACAATAGTGTCAGAATGGTCGATCATTGATTTCATAATTGTTGATTTTGACAAGTTTGGTAATCTACTATTATAATGGCGTCATTATGACTTTCCAATGATCGGCCACTGACACTGCATTGAAAGAAATTGCATATATTGGTAATCTCGTACATAATGACAAATTAATGACGTTTCTACTAATGGGTTTTATAATAATGGCAATACGCCAATGCCATTATAATAACACAATTATATTACGAGAACATTGACCGACCAATGATCGAACATTATGAATTTCCCAGATTACGAACTTTTAGCAAAATGACAATGGCATGACAATGGGATCGTGTTGGAATGACTGAATTTATAAAAATAGCAGACTTGGGCCCCTGGTCGCAAGCGTGACATTTGAGCCTGGGACTAGGGTTGGATTCCCAGGTCGGCTATAGTGTTTTCCATCAGGAATTCCTCTGTTACATCCAATAGTATTTTGTGCTCGGTTAGTGGCAATAGGCTCGCCCCATTCCATGGGACTTAATCGTAGCCATCGAAGTGAGGGTGAACTATACCTACATCTCTGTCGACCCCTTCAAGGAATACAGGTGCAACGTGCCATTTAATTAATAGTTTATTCATTATAATGGTTATTTTCATGTAACAAATGTTCAGCATCATGCTTCCTCTTATTCATTTCCCTCATTATTTTTATGTACATAATATCGGTTATAACATTTCTTGGAACGATTATCTCTGACATTCGAATGATGTTGCCAGTTCATTTATTTGTTAGCTATCTACACATACAGCTGTAAACTATTGCATCAGTCTGGAATTTCCACTCGGAGTAGGTTTTCTGTTTCATAAGAATGTTTTACTAGCCTTGTTCCGATTGCGATATATTGTATTGTTTTTAGGTGGTATATGTATCGAATGTAGGCATGTTTATTAGTACCGTAACCTTTTTCAATACCTACATATATTTTGCCATTAATAGTCTTTATTCTACTTAAGTTACTAACTATACACATTCAATAAAAATAGACAATAGGTAAAATACTCTAAACTAACTAAACTTAACAACAATCTAAAATGTTTTCATGCTTTAGTTACAAAGCAAGTTGCTTTTCAAAATGTGCAAGTATCTATTAACTTATAGTAAACAAACCACAACCACCAACATCATTATCATAATCATTAGAACTTTTGTTCAGCCCACTGTTCCTTCGTTGTGTGCCAAGCTACCCTGGTCTTTGTGAGTGGCTGCTGGTCTGCGCCTGCCAACACTCCTTCTACCGTCTCTCGGCAACCATTCAGTTAGGGCTCTGGTTCACCTGCTGTCACCACATCTCATCAATACCACCATATCGGTATAATTTTTCTCTTCTATTATCCATACAAACTGAGTTTTATGTATCTTTAATATGATTCTTACTAAGACCATCGTGGTTAATAGCCACAGTACTGACTTTTACGAAAATACCAATACAACAAAACTGTCTACGCTGATAAACAGAATATAATCAATATGGACAGCTCCTCAAAAGGTAACGAACGTTTGACTTCTAAAATAAGCTGATGACTCACCATCGAAAGTTAATTCTCATGATCAAAATCACAAAACAGACAACATTTAATTTATTATCTATTTTCACAACATACTCGTAACACAATAGGCCTAAACTCCCTCTTATGGTAACAAGCACTATAAAGAGCATATTAATCACAATAACACTGTTTTCATCTAGATAAAAGCTGCAGAATTATAATTTCATCAAGATAAACCAATTAACATTCATAAGGTAAGTCTACGGAAGAAATATGTGCAGAAGTTTAATCACAGGCAAGACTTGAAAACACTAATAATATATATTACTAGCTGCGCCCCGCGGTTTACCCGCGTAATGTCTCGATCCCGTGGGAATATCGGGTTAAAAAGTAGCCTATGTCTTAATCCAGGGTGTCAGCTACCTCCATACAAAATTTTATCAAAATCGGTCTAGCCGTTTGAGCGTGAAGAAGTAACAAACATACACACACACACACACACACACACTCACAAACTCTCGCCTTTATAATATTAGTGTGATGATTCACGGAATCATAAATATTAAGACTAACATGGTATAGAAATATTGTTGAAGCATGCAACCGGCGTACAAAACATTCAACAGAAAACAGTTAAATAGATGATTTCAATGATTTAGACGACGTTTAACATTCAGATTAATGAAACAAAGGCTGACGACGCGACGTAGACGAAAGAAAGAAAAGAATATAATAAAGCAAAACAACTGATGTTCGACCAAATTATAATTGGGTCATAGATATTGCTAGTGCTGGCTCTGCTCATTTCTTCATGCTATTTACAACTCCAAAGCAATAGTATATATACTTACTCATGCTTACAACCGTATGGCAATGCTTATACTACAACTTATTTCTCTACCAACAAGAACGAAGAGAGAAATATACTTATCAACCAATAAATGGTTCGAAATAATAATATAGTATAAAATAATGTAACCGGTTTTAAAATATTCCAAAATAATGGTTCGTCTCTTAACCTTCTTATTTTGCATTCAAACGTAAGTGGCATTTCGCGTTCAACAATGGGTTACATAAACTGCGCGCGCGTCGCTGACATCACCGGCTTTCACTATCGTTCGGATAAGGCGGTCAATGAGTCAAACCACGTTGTTGAGGATGTAAATAGTAGGTTTTAGATTATAAAAATAAATTCGTGTGAACTGGGATGGACCAAAGGTTGAGCCCTTTTTTTTTGCCGGGTTGGAAAATCCTCATGGATGTCCTCAGCCCTAGGGCGGAGGGGTCTGTCAGACTCTTACAGACTAAAAACCACCCCAGTGTTCCCTTCCCACACTTGTAACCGGGGATCTTGAGAGCTAGTATTACTTGGTTTGTCATTTTGTCACGAAGCAGCGGAGCAACGGATCGTTATAACTTTGTATATTTTTTTGAATGAATTAATGAAATGCACCGACCCCAGCGTGGTTAAACTAGACTCAATCACTCGAATTAACCCAAAGATTCACACTAGCCCCCGGAGCCTCATGCTTCATGGGACTACAGAGACCATTGCATAATTATCATATCATATGACCGCGGGGCGCGATAATGGTAGGGAAGACGTGCCCTTGGGATATGGAAGGATTATTAGAGCCTACCGGATATGCATCCTTGAGCAAGCATTGGAATAGTGGAGAGATGGGTTATAAGTGAAATAAAGTAAATTATCTGACACTTATTAAAAGTAAGTATTATTTTTTCTTAAAAAAACATTTATTACTACAAAAAAATATTATCCTTTATTTACATCATACGCTTAGGAGAAGTATAATAAGCCTTCAAAGAAAGGTCTGATTTGCAGTTTGGGTTATTTTATCGCCATATCGAGGAGAACAGAGGGGAATTTTGTTTATATGAATAATTTTTAAAATTTATTCGTTGGGTTGATAAACTCGAAACTTGGGTTCAGTCCTGAATTGTTTTTTGATTACCTAAGTAAAAAAACAAAACAAAAATAATCGTACAGACTTTTGGCTGCCCTCCCTCCAGCGACGGCCTAAACCGAGGACCAAACCCCACAGGGTGGCCTCAGCGTGTAGTCGCTTAGTTTACAAGTTGCATGTCCTGGTTGAAGGCTTTAATTAATTAAGGCATCCACAGGATAGCCCGGTTAAGCAGCCGAAAACCTCCTAGGTTGACAGGCGAGCCATTCACAAAAAAATATTGCTTTCTTTCCAATATGCACAAACACCAACAAACGGTATCCATTTAGATGTGAAATTATTTTGAAAAATCGGGCCTTTGTTCCGATTTGTATATTATTATTGAAAACTATACTATTATGATATGATAAAATTATATTTTATAGTATACATAAATAATATTACATACACTCAGAGGGAGTGTTAAAGTTTATCGATTAACTCGAAACTCATTTTTAATACTTTTGGCAAGAAATTAAGAATTAACCGCCAGTTGCACGTAAGTCCATTAAATTTAATTCCCCATTAAAAGTATTGCTGTCACTTTCTGATACGTTCCGTTAGATAAAGACAGCATTACTTTAAATGGGGAATTAAATTAAATGAACTTACGTGCAACTGGCGGTACCTAAGTGTTTTTTGGGTTGTTCGAAAATTGACCCCTAACTGGTTAAAAATGAGTTGATATGTATTAAAGGGGGGTTTTGGTGGCGTGACTGCTTATTTTTTAAAGTTGGTATAAAATATACCTAGTTATACCTAATTCATTCAATAGAATCCGCCGCGTGCATAAGAATTTTTTAAATGAATTAATCTCTTTCTTTTGGTTTTAGGTGTAGTTGTAACTTGATCCGAAATTCCGAATACATATGTGTTAAATAATATAATAATTTAAAAAAAAACTACCCTTTGATGGGGGTGGACGAGATGTCTAGTTCGTAGAGGAAAATACGAAGTGGATGGTAGTACCTACTAAATAAAGCTATAAATAGTTAATGTCTTGGTGTACCATTTACATATTAAATCAGCAGTGTATTATAAGTACTATTTAGCCGACATTAACGCGAATATTATGCACCGCACCGGAACCAGTTGTACGCATAGTTTAACGGGTTTTATAAATTTTCACATTTTCTCACGTTCGGAGAACCGCTGCAGCATCTAGCTATTGCTGTAAAGTGCTGAAAGCACTTAAAAAAATATTTTCACAACGACAGATATGGTTCTAGTTACAATCTAGTATTTATCTATATCATATTACATATATCTATACACATTATAAATTCAAGCTACTTTCGTGTCTATGTGATCGCGTTGTTCTGTTGTCCGCAACTGATTTTGATACGGATTTCACCATTATTTAGAGAATTTATTCCGGAAAGTTTATGTGCATAAGACATTCATAATAAACTTACATATAATAAAGGAATCTCCATGGGCAAGCAGGGGCTAGTTTGAAAATAAATGGTCCACAATAATATTATTATTCTAGATATTCTTTCATTGGTGGTGGTGTTTCTCCCAAAAAAAAAAAAAATATTATGAGCTGACGAGTAAAATAAATCGATTGGATAATAAAACGCGGATATGGTAGGTTTAATGGTTGTAATTAACGAGACACATAGCCAACATAGCTGAAATGTTGAAAGTGTTGAATGAGCTGATATTGCGCCGTTTTAATTGATCGGCTTAATATCCGCATATCTGTGAAAGTATAAAATAGGTTCCTTACTGAGACTGCGGGCGATAGGAGAGTTATCTAAGAAAAGACGGTCATTATCTTGAATGATCAACAACAAAGATATATTATAATATATTACTATCACTCTGAATTTACAGAAAATGTTACAAAACTTTTAACAAAGGAAAATACGATATTTGAATGTTGAAAGAAGCCGAAATTCCGAATACCATCCTCAAAGCTTGACAATAAAATTGGAAGAAGCCAATTGTGTTTTAAAGGCAGTAAATTGTATTAAAACTTGAAGACTTAAAATGACTCACACTCCGCAAGATATTTCGAAGAAAAATGCATATCAGGATGTCCTGTTCTCAAAAATATTGACACACGCATTATGTCATGAAATTATCTACCAATAGCAAAGGCACAAAGTGTTTTGCAAACGGATCTAGACTTTACAGCTGTCACATTACGTTGTATAGTTACAAAATAGTAGGTAACAGCTGGTCGTCTGTAACGTTACCAAAGTTTCATTCATATGCTGTTGAGTAATCTTTTGTGATGGTTCCGATTTGCATAATGTTATCACGGATGTTTTAATGCAAGATAATGTTCTATTGCACGAGAATTATTGCTGCTGTAATTTTAAGTGTGTCAAAAATAATATTTTGTATTGCTCTTTGAGAATATGTAAAAGTTTTTGTTCTGTGGCATTTGTTTATAGTAAACTCAAGTGATTAGTGATCCCTTTTCTTAAATACTGCTGCCCCGTCGGCCTATTGGTCGCAAGCGCTTCCGCTGAGCATGAGGTCCTAGGTTCGATTCCCGGGTCGGGCAAAGTGTTATTGGGTTTTTCCATCTGGAATTTCTCAGTAGTCTGGATTTGTGTCCGGTTGATGACAACAGGCTCGCCCCCGGTTACATGGGACTTAAACATAACTGGCGAAATGTGGGTGTACTACAGGTACCTCTGCCTAACCCTTCGCCCCCGAAAGGTTAGGCAGAGGTGTACCTACAGGCTTGATTTTATGTTATTTTACTCTACTTTTGTAATAATTTCCAATATAGAATTCACTCAAAACTAGTTAAGACCAAGTGTCTTCCATTAGACATTGAAAACTCAATTTTGTAACAATATCGTCAATAACTTCCCTTGCTCTTAATAATATGTAAAAGCATATATTACGTCGGAACAGAACAGATTCTATTATCTATCGGAAAGGGTTAAAGAACTATATAGATTATCATGCTGGAAGTGTTGCCTTAAAAGTAGACAAAGCTATCATCTGTGGATAAAGATTTTCGATAATTATTAAATATTGACAATATTGAGGACCTCCTGGCTAAGTACTATCAGCCGCAAGAGTCCATCAGGTTAACCTACGCTTGCCGGGGTTGATCCGTGGATGGGTGACCATCTTTACATACCGAGACTCCTCCGTGCCTCGGAAAGCACGTTAAGCCGTTGGTCCCGGCTGTCCTTCGTCGATCTTTGACAGTCGTTACGGGTCGTCAGAAGCCCGGAAGTCTAACAACCAGTCTTATCAAGGGGTATCGTATTACTCAGTTACTGGGTTGTGGAGATCAGATAGGCAGTCGATCCATGTAAAATACTGGTATTCAGCTGCATCCGGTTAGACTGGAAGCCGACCCCAACATTGTTGGGAAAAGAGAATTGGTAGACGACAAACTTTAATTTTAATTACGTTGCTTTGACCAACAGTGGAATTAACGATTCTTCTTCTTTTGTTAAATCGTTTTTGGCTAATATGATGCCGTCCAAAGAGCAAGGAAAGTGGTTACACTGAGGACCTCAATGTAGCCACTTTTCGCCTTTTTCGGTAGGGATAGAAAGCCCTCTAATCTTTTAAAAACAAATCTATGATCCGCATACTTTAACGGCAATAACACGTTCGGAAACACTTCCAAAATATAAAGCATGGTGTAGGTTGTAGAAAGTCGAAAGCGTTCGTTTTGTGGCGTTTCGTTAAACATACTCGATTTTCTTTTGTTTTCAATGCTATTGGTTTTAAATGCGTGTGATAATGGTGGCGCATTGCAAGATATACGATTTTCAAGGATGAAGAATTCGTTGTTATGTAAGCTTTGAGTGGTGTTTAAACACAATTTATGTAAAAAAACGGTGAAGATCAAGGTGCTTGATTAAAGTTGGTGAAAAATCTTTGCGTCGTAAAGCTACGTTGTTAGTCGTACAGAAGTTAACTTAAATAAGAGTACGCCTACTTTCACTACGTATTCATTCTGACATAGTCATGACAAATGTAGCCCTTTAATATAGTTGGCAATCCAAAAAAACATCGGATTTTGTATTGCCAAATTCGTATTTGCCTTTAGAATATTTTGTAAGCGCTGAAGTGAATCATAACAAGTTTCGGGAAAGTATCGGCCGATGCCAGTCTTAATACCCTGTACAAGATTGTCAAACTGGGTTAGTAAGAACGAAAAACAAAATAAGGTGTAACCGGAAATACCCATTAATGAGTGGACACAAAACTAACTCAGATAATAAAGGTGTAAACTAAACAAGAGAGATAAAAATCGTCTTTTCGGGACATGCCTGTCAAGCTATTCCCAACCACTGCAACTCTTGTAAGCTAGAAGCCCGGCTCGGACGGGTTAGGTTCTAGGAAGGGGATGGCGGGGTTTAGTGACCAAGTGAAGCGAGCGAACAAAGACCCCGCCATCCAGGACAGGACAGATTAGGTTAAATTTTTTTTTTTATATCATCATGACACTAATATTATAAAGGCGAACGTTTGTGAGTGTGTGTATGTTTGTTACTTCTTCACGCTCAAACGGCTGGACCAATTTTGATAAAATTTTGTATGGAGGTAGCTGACACTCTGGATTAAGACATAGGCTACTTTTTATCCCGATATTCCCACGGGATCGAGACTTACGCGGGTGAAACCGCGGGGTGCAGCTAGTTTACCATAATACTTTTTTTTAAAAGTTGATTTTGACTATCGAGATGTTTGACATTGACCTTGAAAATGTGTCTCCTGTGAACTGGTGAGTGGGGGGATGACTTGCTTCTTCCTCTCTCCACCCTTCTACCTCCCTCTACATTTTATCAACATTATCTATGACAAATCACACTAATATTATAAAGGTAGCTGACACCCTGGATTAAGACATAGGCTACTTTTTATCCCGATATTCCCACGGGAACGAGACTTACGTGGGTGAAACCGCGGGGCGCAGCTAGTATGTCATATAAAAAAAACTATGTATCTCCGGCGGGGTAGGTAAACCCCTCAATCCCTGTGGGGGGTTTACCCTCCTCCCTCTCCCCTACCCCTTATCGAGGCGGCATGTTTCAAAACTTTAACCAATAGTTCTACGGCACATCGTTTAGAAAACAAGCGTCACTTTAAAATGCGAAGACACGGCGCGGACGCACATAATTTATAGCTCGCATCGCGGTGGGTGTCAAGGTTAACGCGATGTTACGGTGAAACTTTGTGTGTGGGTCATTAAAGGTACCGCGACACGAGTGTTTTAAATGTACCTTAATCACTAGGTACAAGTCATCTACAGGATGTATGATATGCGTGGTATGTAACAATATAGTCAAAGCGTTGAAGTCTTTTGTTAGGTCGTGTGTAGTGGAAAATGCAGTACCTAGACTATGCGGTAGATTTTGCTGATAAATCAGAAAATCGCTGACACAACTAATTTATTTGTCAGAAACCAGAAAAGAACAAACGTCATCTTAAAAAAAAAAACATAAAGTCCATAAACTGCCTCGTGGGTCTAGTGGTCGCTAGCGCTACTGCTGAGCATGAGGTCCTGGGTTCGATTCCCGGGTCGGGCAAAGTGTTATTGTGTTTTTCTATCTGTAATTTCTCAGTAGCAGCCCGAAGTCTGATTTGTTGATGGTTGATGGCAATAGGTCCCCCATCACATGGAACTTAAAAACATAAGTGGCGAAATGTGGGTTTACTATAGCTACACCTCTGCTCAACCCTTCGGGGAAACAAGGCGTGATGTTATGTTATGTAAAGCCTATAAAAAGGTCACAGCATCGTGCTTGTATCAGTACTCAACTAAAACTATTTTCCTTTTAACAGAAGTGACGGCGGCGGCGCGGGCGGGGTGGTACAGTCAACTACATGTCCAATTGTCTATACTACTTAACAGTTTGACTTTCACAGCAACTTCATCGTAGCAGCCACTGACAAGTTGATAGCCGTATGGTTGATTTTCGTCGTTCAAGTGTAGTCAACCCTACGTCAGACTCACCCTGCGTGCTATTTAAAACCGATCGCCGCGCGAATACGAGATCGTCGGTTGCTTGTCACTTTTTTTTCGAAAAACTGTGGAAAACTGAACTGAACTTTATGGAAATTTCTTAAGAAACAAGGATAACCTTTGTACTAAAATTATAATTATGTCGTATACTGTATTTTACTGTGTGTAAATAAATAATAAAATAAAGAAAGAAAGAAAAGAAAGAAAAAGCATTTATTGGGACTCGCACAGATCACAAATTAAACTATACAAAAACACACTCATAGAAACATAAAGATCAAAAACAAAAAAAAAAAAAAAAAAAAACCAAAAAAAAAAAAACAAATAAATATAATAAATAACTGCGCAACCACGCGTTCAGGTTCACTGAACAAAAAGTGACATATTATATAATATGACCGCGACGATCGCATAATCGTGCGACGATCGCTTTTAAAAGAGTTTAGCTGCTGCATTATCGCTAGTTAGTTTCTCGCACAGAACAAATAGTTGCCTAAAGATACCTAACTAGTTCATCCGGGTGACAGGTCTGGGTGTTAATGCACGTGCAATTAGTATCTGTAAACGTAACAACGATACAGAAAAAAAATCCTCATCTACCATCATTATTCTCCTGCCCCAAATCGCAATTTATTTATGGTTGGCCCAAAAATCCTCAATATCATATCAATTTCCAACATTTAAAAACCACAAACAATACATGTATAGAATCTATCCTTTTGAGCCAGTTTCATCCAACCGACATCCGTGTTAAATCTGAAATAATATACTCTCGCATGATCCAGGATCCAAGATGGCGGCTGTAACGTAAGGTGGTTACGGTTAGCTAGAGTATGACACAAACCAAGTTACCGGCAGACGACAGAGCTCGGCTAATGCAGTGCGCGGATAAGGGTTGTAATCGTATTGCATGCGATAGCCGATGAATATGTTAAAGTGGTTTATGATGTAAATAGAGACCTTTTAAGCTTTTTACAAGCTTTTATTTAGTTTCAGCTGTCCGGTGTCTGTCTGTAATGAAATCTTGCAAGTTAAATTTGACCAACATCCCAGTTTCTGATTGAGCTGAAATTTTAATAAAAAGCATAAATAAAAGCATATATTATAACATATATACATAAAACATGGAGCTGATCTGATGATGGAGCCGGATGGCGGCCATGAGGACTCTGTAATAAAACGACGCCACCTCATCGAGTTTGGGCTCGTTTGATTCGTCTTGACAAGGAGTCTGGTGCTAGATGATATTCAGGGTCTGAAGATGGACCCTGAAGATGGTCACGTGCATTCGTCAACTAAACAAGATAGCCCTGTTGTGTTTCGGCTATTTAGATTTATCTTGACAACTACCTTACAAGTGAAGGTGATCATTGAACAGATATTTAAACAAACTCTAATGCTAAATATTCAAAATAAAATATAGGTATAAAAATGTTTTTAAAAATCAGCTTTTAATTAACTAAAAACTACTAAATAATATTTACAAAAACAGAAACTTGAATAAGAATTTTCTTAAAAGCTTGAGGCGTGAACGTCCGTCTTGCATTTAATGATAAAGCCTCAAGCTTTTAAAGTTCTTGTTTTCGTAAGTTCTAATTAGTACTTTTTAGGATTAGAATTTGTTTATGCTTAATTTAAAAATATTTTCTGACTGGCTTCAGGCCTTTTGGTGATAGGGCTTCACAATAGACTTTATCAACCGACAGTAAAGCCCATTCTCTCAAAAGTAACCACTTACAAAGCCCTATCAGCTAATCATTGGTGATTTGAGTTTGTAGCTGGTTACTTTTGAGAAGCATCGCTATCGTGTATGATTGGCGTTACTCTTGCATAGACAATCTAAATATTTTTGCGTTATTCTCAGTTATATATTTTTGGCACTAAACCTTTTATTTTTCCGTGTGTATAATAAAGTATTTAGGTATAAATGTATTACAAAACACTTGCTTCGTGCTATTTTATGTAGTGATGGGCGGCTTCCCAGTGAGGCACACAGCCACAGGTCCTAAATAAAACGGAGAAATAGGAATCCTTAAGCAAATCTAGGGAAAATAAAGGGGTGAAAATCTAGGGGAAAAGAAAATAGGTCGAGAAAATACGATAAACATAGCGAAAATGGAGAAAAATTCTCTTCCGAATGCCAGTAGTCAAAAGCCTTTACAGGAATCCGATAGTAGGTAGTCAATAAAATTTTGATTGGAGTTTTATTAATTAACGAACTATTTTGTTTGTAAAAACTCTTTGAAGTGACCCACTAGTGCTAGTTTGACGTCAGATCCGCTATTGGTACTACCTATTATTTATATTATGTAAGTAGGTAAATATCTGGGCAAATAAATATGTACTGAAACTTTCTGAATCCGCAGTCTGGCTGAAAGTTCTATTTTCAGTAAGTTTTTTTTAATATATATTTTTAAGCTCTAAGTAGATATTCAATTCAACTATAATTTTTAATTAAGACGGTACATAAAAAAACATACCCATCTACCGTCGAGAAAAACAAAACAACTTGACAGCATGATTTTTTAAACGCGCGAAGATAGTTAGGCACTGACACAAAAACGAGCACGTAGCAAATTAATCGATTAGACCGTAATTGTTACGTGAATGTGATATTCGATCATGCAATACGCTATTAAAGAGTAACGTAACAATATCAAGTTTTTTGTGTGCTACATAAAATAGTATCTAATCGTTTGTTACACGTCATTCTCAATTCATAAATACTGCTTGTGTTGATAAGCTGTCATAGGGGCGTAGATAGTTTATATTCATTTCTGCATAAATACCTTGTTGGGTTACCCATTTTCTACATGTTTTTATAACACACACACATATAACATCACGCCTATATTCCCCGAGGGTTTACGCAGAGGTGTACCTATTATAGTACACCAACATTTCGCCAATTATGTTTAGCTCTCATGTAATAGGGGGCGAGCCTACTGCCGCCAACCGAGCTCCAGACTCCGGGTTGCTAATGAGAAATTCCAGATTGAAAAACCCAATAATACTTTGCCTGACCTGGGAATCGAACCCAAGACCATATGCTCAGTAGTAGCGCTGCGACCACCAGACTTACGTGGCTATTTATACGTGTATTCATTCCTGCACATATCTTGTTAGGTTGTCCATTTTCTACAATGACATTTTTTTTAAGTAAGTACTCAAGAAGTTAGGTAGATATCCTCTTTAAGGACTACTATAAATAACGGAATATTTTTTTACTAAGCTTGTAAAAGATTGTAAAATAAACTTTTCTATTTATGTAAAGCAGACGTATAAAAACTCAACTGTAGCCTGCTACAGTCTGAGGCGAAACAAAAGCGTCTCCACTCTTTCCCTCCGTCCATTTTATACTTTTTTCACTGAAACCTCCGGTTAATTGTTACAAAAGAAAAGCACGACTTTCTCTGTTTAGTTTCTAATTTAAAATGAAATATCTTAGTACCTACGTCGTTATGGAGAGATTTTTAAAAGACTAAGTAGCGTGTATTTTATTTTGAATGTGTGTTGTGTACTTACTTACAGTACAGGACTCTTGTAAGTAATATATGCATTTTAACTGTTAATATCACTACTAGAAACTATTAAACTTGCTACTCAAAAGGTTAGTAGGTATGTAATTTTTATTCCACTGACATTAATAGTCGTTAAGTTTTGAGAATGAATGTGGATGGTCACACGAGTAGGGGAAGACCAACGAAACGATGGATGGACTGTGTGAGAGATGATAGGGCTAGAAAGGGAGTGACTACCGAGATGACGACTAATAGAGAAGTATGGAAGAAATATAAATGTAGCGCCGACCTGATTTACTAATCGTCAATATGGCCATTTCAACGCTTCTCTTCTCCACCAAAGATAAATTGCAAAAATACACAGTCTTTCAAAGAGCAGTGATGACCTAACGGCCTCGACTTACGGTCGTGCATCACCACTGCTCTCAAAACGGTGAAGGAAAACATCGTGAGGAAACCGGCATGTCCTAGAACTAAAAATTCGAAGACATGTGACATCCACCAACCCGCACTGGGCCCGCGTGGTGGATTAGGTACGGCTCACTTCCTCTCACAGAAAGAGGAGGCCTGTGGGAACATTATAGGCTGATTATGTAGTCTTTCAAAGACACTATGGTTTCTTGCAATAAGGGATGAGAAAATCTTACGTATTTTATTCCCGAATAAAACAGTATTCTCATGTAGATACAATCGGCAACAAAAATATCCGAAGAAGCCGACTATAAAAATTATATTGTAAGTAATTTGTTGATAAGTGTATCAGTAAGTACAAAATAAGAAGAGAAGTATGGAAGATAAGACGTGGCGCTGACCCCAAATGCTGATGATGCTGATTTGTATCAGTAGGTAATTTCATGTCCTAAGTAAATCGTGCTTACAACCCTACCCAAGCTCATGTAAAGAGAAAAGCTTGTTGATAAAATGCTGATAAGGGTAACGTGGTCTGTGCTTATCACAGCACAATTAGTGAGCGTGAGTTTAAAAGTCTTTCTGATATGAACGATAGCCCCTATCGAGTCGAGACGGTATTATCGAGTTGGAAATTGTTAGAATGTTTTCTTTCGAAAATACTGTAATGGAAACTATTTATAACAGAAATATTTTGGGGAAATATCATCAAAGGTAAATCCAAAGTAAGTAGCATACTATCATATGCTGCTGTGCTGCATAAATACTTGATAGCAACAGGCTCGCCCCTATTACATGGGATTTAAACACCTCTGCCCAAACTTTCGGGGAATGCTGGCGTGATGTTATGTTAAATACTTTATACGTTAAGCAAGTGTATCGTTGCTTATAAATGTTAATTATTTTGATTACAAAGATTGTATTTAAAGTGCTCCTTCAATTAAGACATTTGTAGGATATTAACGGAATATCAAGTCTAGAATCCGCATAGATAATAGTCCAGTGGGAACCTAGTAAGATTATTTTAATAATAGGATAAGACTTAAATGTTTTATAACTAATTGATGTAACGCCGTTTAATTATTTTAATGCGGAAGTATCGGTGGTTCGGAAGAAGTACACTACATTAATTAAATAAGTATTATGGGTACCCAGTGGACATAATATTTTGTAAGCAATATTAATTGGTACCTAAATCCTGGTGGGTACCTTTTTGGATGTAACAGTCGCGAAAGACAAATTAAAAAGTTAAATATAATGTTGCAACAAAAAAAAAATTACAGGCTGAAAAAATAAGGTATTAGTTAGGACATGAAAAAAATATGAACTCACCAAAAAGTCCGAAAACAGTAAGACACCGCTTCCCGAAACGAGCGATATCCGCCATAATAATATTAACAGCTCTAATGTAACGATTACGTCACGCCACTTTCACTGCGCGACCGCACAATAACATTCTACAACCACTTATGAAACTGGGGACGGTGCACTCCAGAGTTCGACGCACTTCCAAAAACAAATTAAAAAAAATATCCCAAAAAAGTTTATGGTTTTCGGACGAACTCCGTGTTGAGTTTGACTTTGACGGTTTTTTTGGCGGGAGATTTTGACATAACGCGTGAAGCGCGCTTACTCTCGTAATGGACAGTGAATTGGCCGCGGTGGTGCGTTTTGCTTTTACTTTCTGCGTTCAGTGGGGAGTTTCGGTTCGCAGGTCCGTCTCGCTGATCATTGTCCTCAGTTCAGATGTAGGAAAGTCGGTAATGGTACGACGGCGATGCCGACGGCACGAGCGTCTTGGCAGTAATTGTGCGGGAACAAAAAGGTTGAATGACGAGAGAGCATTGGTGCAGTTCCTGGTTTAAAACGTTAAGATTATTCTTGGATTTGTGGAGAATACTTACGATGAATTGTTCAAGAGATGACTAGTAGACTGAGGATTTGAAGAAAAGACTGTGAAGGCTGTCGGCTGATAGAGTAATAAAAGTATGAACTAGCAAGTAACTTTGAGCAGCAAGATAATGAGAGAGACGATTCATAGAAATGGCGATAGTTATCGAAGAGGGACTCCCAGTTATCTTCAGTTAGACTATTACGAATAGTCTAGTCCTAGATATTATGTAGGTAGGAATAAATACTACTTAGGGTTTTACTTCTGTATCCGGAAAAGCCCCTAATGTTAACACCTAAGTCAATTATCAACAACCATTTCGACTAACTCAATAAAATGATAACGACTTGATGAGAGTGAGAAGAATGCATTAATTGTTGCAATCAGTAACAATGTAAAATGCGTAGAGGAAAGTACCTACCTACATTGTATTATCTGCCTGCCTGCTAACCCATCTAATCAACTTTAAAATAAATAAAGTTGATTTATTGTATCAGCCGACGCATCGACGTCGTTAAATTTATTGCACATGGAATTATTCACTACATTGATAATTATTACTCATGGCATGACATATTATAATGATTACCTACTTAAAAATATATGCAATACACTAAGAACATATTATAGGTACACATAGATTTTCTTTTAATATTGTCAATTTTCACAAGTTCATATTAAAACCATTTTTAAAACTTTGTGCAGTGAATCTTAAAATGTATTGTACTTATTTAGTTAAGAATGACATTTGATTATTTGTACAGCACAATAATTATTTTGGGGTAGAATTTATAGAACTTAAAAAAACACTAACATCATGCTATGTAGGTAACTACAACAACTTGTGTGTATCATAATAGTACCTAAATAAATTTTGATTCTAATTCATTTCCGACACTGACTGTACTTATTCATGTAAGTACTAAAGCTAACTACTATACCTAATCGGTATAAGATCATAACACTTTCTTCGTGGTGAGGAAACCAGTAAAAAAAAAGCGCCGATATCTAATAATAATCCAATGCCAAAGCAAAGGAAAAATATATTCATATAAAGACAAGCAACAAACTTAAAGACGTAAAAACCTAAGTTACTCAACACGGGGCGCGGCGCGCGGCGCGGCCCATGCGGTCGCTTCTTAAAATCGTATTTCAAAATCGGCAACTCGAGAAGGTCCGGTACAATAATGATGACCAAAAAGTCTACAACTGTACATGTATGGCCCGCTGTGCACACAGTGGTTCCAAAATAAATGACGTTGTGTAGTTTTTTCCTTGTTAGCAAGAGAATTATGGGATTTAATTGGGAGTGTTGAAAAAAGACTATTAAATTTTTTAAGAGATTGGTTATTAAATTAGATTTTGTTTTACAAATATTATGTTCCAATGAGCTCCTAATGAGATGTAGATACATAAAGCTGTACAACTTGGTTCTTTCGGTGCGTGGCCAAAATTGGAAATTGTAAGTACCGCCGCCGCCGCGCCGCGCGCCGCCATTTTGTTTTTCTTTATACATTTCACAAAACAATTGCCAACACCCATCTGTCAGCAAGATTCGAACGACAAAATATTTACCTACTTGTAGCAGCGTAGGTACCTTCTCTGTACTACTACGAATAGTATTAGTAATAAATACCTACATGCAAATGCAGTAGTAGAACTTGAGGTCGTGTTACTGTATTCCAGGGAATCGAATAATATTTGCAGAATTTTCATTTCTGGTGTTCAAAATTCCGCTCAGCTCTGAAACACCAGTATTTAAATAATAACGTCTCTGTCTTTTTATTAACATCAATGTTACCTACAGCTTTTAAGGGTAAAAATCTTATGTATGTATCTACACTGTACGGTCGGGTAAATTAAAACTTTATCAAATTGACACACTCTATGGCAAGTTGCTGTGCCGTGTACAGACATTTCATATAACTGTCAAAGAATGACAGTCGTCAATTGAAGTTACAATGCTACATGGATCTTTTAGCGCTTGAATGACGTTGACAGGGACGCGCTGTTGTTATAATGGATTGTTATACAAGGGTCGAAAGGAATCAATTCCCATACGAGGTATTTAGTCCGCTTAAACACTCTTATTTTTCATTTCGATAAAAGGAAAGTAAAAAAAAGTAAATTAAAAAAATCAAAAAACCCGACTGCGTAAAAAGTGAACTTAACTTTTTTTAAGTTCACTTTTTACACAGTCGGGTTTATTGATTTTTTAATTAACTTTATTTAATTAACTTTTTTTATTTTACACTTTTTAGTTAGGATTATGTGATGGTAAATTAGGTTATAATACTCCCTTATAATCGGGTGATAACGGCCTCTTACTCACTCAGTCCAAAAGTTCGGGATAGTTTATTTATCATTTCTCGTTTAAATTACATTTAAGCATATAATAATTATGTATATATTTTTGTAATCACCTTTTAAAACCCTTCATTTTGATACCCCACTCGATAAGCTTGGGAGATATTTTAATATACCCAGGACACTCGCGCAATAAAGACGAATCTAACGACATATCATTTATCAAAACCGGTTCAGCCGTTTAGTAGTTACGAGGCAACATAGGGACAGACATACATACATACTCCTTTTTTGGCTTTGCCGCAGTCGGGTAAAAAGTAGTAGTTTTCTAAAAAAAAATATTTTCTTGTTTGCTCGCCACTTCATAAAATCAGTGTATGAAATTTCTGGCAAAAGATTTTCCGCCAAATTCTATAGTCTTTTTAAATTTTATTAAGGAACACACCGCGTCAACACCGGAAATTTTAAAGAAAAGATATTTAAATACATACAATGATTTTATGAAGTGGCGAGCAAACAAGAAAATAACATTTTAGAATAACTTTTTTTTTTTACTTTTCATAAATTAGAAATGAACAGTAGTGTTTAACACGGGTGAAAGTCACCAATTTCTACTCGGACTATATAGCCGCCCTTGCTACGCTCGGGCGTCTAAGTACCTCGAATGGGAATTGATTCCTTTCGACCCTTGTATAACACTATACTGTTTATCTGCTATTTTATTTTAATTGAAATTTTTCTTAAAATTTCGTAGCCGACTACCTGTCTTAGTTGTATTTTTATTAATTCCCGCCCTAGAGAGGGAAGCAATTACTATGAGTCTTTCCCGCCCAAAGGTCAGCAGCGTCTACCAACCGCTACTCGGATCAAACAAACACTACTTTCCGAGTATGAGAAATGATAAACATATTTTGTGCAATTGTTTTGTGAAATGTATTGAAATAACAGCTTGTGGGCTGGCCATGTTTGTCGAAGGACCGATGGCCGATGGACCAGACGAGTCCTGGAGTGGAGACCGCGTATCGGCAAGCGTAGTGTGGGACGCCCCCCAGCTAGATGGACCGACGATCTTAAGAAGGTGGCTGGGTCAGACTGGATGCGGAAGGCGGAGGACAGGGTGTTGTGGCGCAGCCTGGGAGAGGCCTATGTCCAGCAGTGGACTGCGATAGGCTGAGTTGATTGATTGATTGATTGAAATAACAAGATGGCGGCTTTCGTTCCAATTTTGGCCACGCGCCTAAAGATCTCTTGTACAGCTACCTGTATGGACAATTTAAGTTTGTAGTCAATTTGCTAAACAATGAATTTCCCTGACTTTATACAGTCAAATCCGTTTATAAACGACATCACTTAAGGGGGATGCGCTAAGGTAGCCCGCGAAATTCAAATATTCTTACGTTTTTACAGAATTATAATCATTAGAATCAAAAAAGCATCATCATCAGTTTAATAAATCGTACTGAAAGATTATTTCTGAAATAATCATAATTTTTTTAACTTAGAGAGTTGTAATGCTGATTCTAATGATCATAATTCTGTAAAGCCATATTTGTTACGGCCGCGAATCATATTTAGATCAACATACAACCTGTTACTGACCTGCAAATTGCAAAAAACGTGATAAAATTTGAATTTCGCGGGCTACCTTAGCGCATCCCCCTTAAGACGACGTACTGGTTATTACGACGAAAATTTAAGGTTCCAGCATAAATCTGTTTACTTAACATACTACATGGTTTTAACGACTATCGGATCGGCTATAACAACCGTTACCTGACGGTCCCTTCAAAGGCGATATAAACGGTTATATCTGTATTTTCTTTCCACTTTTCATTTGTACCTATTCACTAAAATAACTATAACATCAGTCAAAAAGTGTTTATCGGTTTGTGATAAAACAAATATGTTTGACTTGTTAGCCTGTGTGCCTTTGAATCGAGAACAAGGTTAGGTCACCTCGGCCTTCTATATCCGCGCCTGAAATTTCAATACCATTTCAATTTCCCCCAAACTTCTCACCGCCTTCCCCGGGTATTGTATAAAAATTCTTAATAAAAAATAATAAATTCTCATTCCGGATACGTAATCTACGTAGACAGGCTTCATCCTGCCTATTGTGAATATCTCAACTTCCGTAAGGGATGTGAAAGATGTTGGTAATACGAAGTTACCTTTGGGGTAAACCTGAGTCGATATGTTGTTAAGTATTTTCACGAAGTTGTGATAGATTGTAATCAACTAATCATATAACCTAGGTCTACCTGTATACCAAATTTCATCGAAACCCGTTCAGCCGTTAAGGCGTGAAACGGTAAAAGACAGTATGGATGGATATGCATTATTGTGCTGATCCATTAATCGGATTTATTTATTTTCTAATAGAAATCCGGGTGTTGACCCCTTTTTTTTTTTTTTTTTTTTTTTTTTTTTTTTTTTTTTTTTTTTTTTTTTTTGGGTGGGAAATCATCAAATAACTTCTCCCGCTCTGGGCGGAGCGGGAGGGCGTGTCAGACTTTTACTGACTAAAACCCACCCGTGTTCCTTCCGTTGCCTGTGTGCCAGGGCCACGATATCCCTTTCGGACAAACTCGCAACCCCGGCAGGCATTGGTCCTGACGGACCCCGTCAGTTTGTGCTGACATCTCTTTGAGGCGCGCGTGGAACACAACGCGCCGTCGACCCGGGCCTGGTCCTTATCGGATGGCGAGCTACCCATCGCTCACCGTCCGCAGGCCCGCGCCTACGGTGGCCGGAAATCGGCTTGCGACTCCCGACGCCCGGGGCGTCTCCTGCGGCGACTAGGGGCATGAGGGCGCGAACCTTGTCTCACCCTCACGCGTTCCGCCTCCTCCTTCGCTAGCATAACTGCTTCGCAGAAGGAGGTGACGGCCTCCCATGCACTCTCGCTCCGAACCATGGCCTGAACCAGGGCCGGACGCGAGAGATCGCCGCCGCCGATCGCCTCCGTGAGGACACGGCGGTGCTCCGCCCAAGCTGGGCAGACCTCCACCGTATGCTCCACCGTGTCCTCCGGGCGATCCACACAGTGGTGACACCCGGGCGTTTCCTCCCGCTTTATCCTGAACAGGAACCTCCCGAAACAACCGTGTCCGGTGAGGACCTGCGTCAGGCGGAAGGTGAGGACGCCGTGGCGCCTCTCTAGCCACTCCTCAAAGAGGGGACTTATCGCCACAATTGTGGCGTGCCCAGGGTGTTGACCCCTGGATATCACGTCCTGAAGTCGTAATTAGAGACCTCTTGAATGAAGCTCACGAAGAAGAAAATAGCAAAAATAAGTTAGTTAATGGCTTCGTTGTATAGTCAAAGTCCATTTCATATTCTGACAAGTCATCGTTGGGTAACCACTAACCAAATTAGTCAGGCAGTTACATTACATAACATAAAAGTTTAAATTAATTTAATTTTATGAGTCATACGTTCCTAACGATTGCTATTCGGTATGATATGGCTGATGACTGATTTTATGATAATCGTAACCTTTAATAATTATGTAAGAGCTTTGCCAATCAGTTCAAACGATCGTCAGCATCCCTGAAATCAAATCGAAAACATAATCCACAACCCTAGCATGAAGTCATCTATATTCAAAAGACTTGAGGGCCATTGTGTTGGACCCACCAGGTGCTATATTAGGTCTTAAATAATACCCTTCGTATTTGAAAATTCACTCCACGCACTTTATTGAGAGCGCCTGCCATTTTATTGCGAGCAACGACCACGCGTTGTGAGAATATCTTTTGTGCAGGCTCAAGTGTGGTTTTGTAAATGATTTCAAAGGAACTTTTATGTTTTTTTTCTTTTATGAGATAGCGGGTTCTTAGGTGAAATAAATTGGATTAGGTTGGCCGTATTTAAATTGAAGATTTTGTTGAGGTTCACAGATCACGTATTGTGGGTACCTTTTTAGAGTTCCGTAGTCGACAATGAACCCTTATAGTTTCGCCATGTCCGTCTGTATGTCTGTCCTCAGCTTAGCTAGGAGTCTCTTCGTTCTAGAAAGCTGTAATTTGGCATGGGTGCATTAATGACGCCGACAGTGGTAAAATAAAAACTTGTTTTTTTTATGATACCTCCCTTGCACATAAAGTGGGGATGATATTTTTTTTTCTCATCTGTAGTGTGGGTGGGATATCGTTAGATAGGCCGTTCAAAAATATTGCGGGTTTGTGAAGACCATTATTCGATTCATCTATTTGCGTAATATTAAGCTTTAAAGTGCTATTTTTTGTTAGAGTCAAGCGTTGTTGTGTGCGTGTTGTTTATGGATATATGAAAAAAATCATGGCTGTAGTATATACAACGAAATTAAAAGGATAACTATCACAGCTAAGTAAGCTTTACAAGTTGACGAGTAATAGTCGCCCAACTTACATTTACAGTTGGAGAATTGATCGTGACGTATATCGATGTATGGGAAAATATGTTTTTCAACTAAAATGTTAAGTTTGTTTTCGGGATCAATTCTTCAATGTGCATGGTCCGACATGCACTTGTATTATCATATTAAAAGTAACCAATCAATTTTAAGTGATTACGATAATAGTAGAAGTTTCCGAAATAGAATTATCTAAGAATTCAGACCCTCATTTTTTTAACGTCGGATAGAAAATACATACACATTTTTAGGGTTCCGTACCCAAAGGGTAAAACGGGAACCCTATTACTAAGGCTCCGCCGTCTGTCTGTCTTTCTGTCCGTCTGTCACCAGGCTGTATCTTATGAACCGTGATAGTTAGACAGTTGAAATTTTCACAGATGATGTATTTCTGTTGCCGCTATAACAAAAAATACAAAAAAATAGAATACAATAAATATTTAAGGGAACCCATACAACAAACGTGATTTTTTTGCTCGTTTTTGCTCAATATTGGTAACGGCAACATGTAGACACTTGAAATATTCACAGAATATTTACTTATATATTCACTTTCAAAATAAATAATTAAATTAAAATGAAACAAATATTTAAGGGGGGCTCCCATACAACAAACGTGATCTTTTTGCCGTTTTTATAGAAAATGGTACGGAAACCTTCGTGCGCGAGTCCGACTCGCACTTGGCCGGTTTTTTAAAGAATGCCAAGATATAGCTAACTTCGGTATAATAGTCCCAAAGAACCTTTGTTAAATTAATTAAAACACCCTTAAAATGTAAAACTTCGTATAACTTATTTAATTCATAACTAGCTCAACAGTTACCGGAAATCGTTATTTCCCCCTCTGCTAACAAACGCGAATTACGTACGATAATTATACTTAGCCCGCATCATGTCCAACGAGGATAGTTACTTATGAACGGCTATCATAAAATTCAAATCAACATATTTACCTGTACGATATTTCCCCATATAACTCAAAACATAATATTACACCTGTATTCCCCGAAGAGGTCAGCAGTGGTGTATTTAGTGTACCTACTCACATTTTGCCAGTTATGATTAAGTCCCACATAAAAGGAGCGAGCCTTTTGCCTAAAACCTGGCACAAATTTAGATACCGAAGTGGTATTGAGAAATTTCTTGTGAAAAACACAATTATACTATGCCCGAACTGTAGCGATCAAATTAAACTCGGGACCCCATGCTGAGCAGTCACAATTGTGACCACTGGACAATCGAGGCACTCACAAAAGTCAAACCAATCAATAAATTCGGCCTATCACAGTCCACTGCTGGACATAGGCCTCTCCCAGGCTGCGCCACAACACCCTGTCCTCCGCCTTCCGCATCCAGTCTGACCCAGCCACCTTCTTAAGGTCGTCGGTCCATCTAGCTGGGGGGCGTCCCACACTACGCTTGCCGATACGCGGTCTCCACTCCAGGACTCGTCTGCTCCATCGGCCGTCGGTCCTTCGACAAACATGGCCAGCCCACTGCCACTTCAGTTTGCTTACTCTGCAAGCTATGTCGGTAACTCCGGTTCATCCCTGATTTTATCCTTCAAAGAGACTTCAAGCATAGCCCACTCCATAGCGCGTTGGGCGACCTTAAATTTGTGGACCAGGCCGACAAAAAGAAGACACCAAAGTACATTTATGTATATCTATTTGCTCGCGCCTTCGCCCGGATACCGGGATAAAAAGTATTATATTCGCAGGCGTCACGTTGGAAGGCCTTCTACAAGGTGGACGATGACCTTGTGAAAGCCGCAGTCGAATTGGCGGTGCCTGGGGGAGGCCTATGTCCAGCAGTGGACGTCATTCGGCTGAAATGATGAATGATGATGATGATGATGATGTAGTAGTAACCCAGGTAGACCGAAATTCCATGGAAATCCGGTCAGCCACTAAGGTTTAAAACACAGAGTTACGTTCGCATTTACCTATAATAAAATAATAATCATATTAAGTAAGGATGCAACACTACCACGACGGGTGACCTATACTCGAAACGATTATTCATTATAAACTTTATTTACAATATCAAAGCTGTGACTCTCTGAAACATTACTAACAAAGGATAACCCACACGCCGAGTCAAATGTCAAATGAAAGGTTACATCGACACGTGCCTCAACTTAATGTTGATGTAAAGTTAGCGAGTGTAAAAGTTTCAAACTGCAATAATAACATGAATATCAAACAGCCTTTTTTTTTTTTTTTTTTTGGGGTGGGAAATTATCAAATAACTTCTCCCGCCCTGGGCGGAGCGGGAGGGCGTGTCAGACTTTTACTGACTAAAACCCACCCGTGTTCCTTCCGTTGCCTGTGTGCCAGGGCCACGATATCCCTTTCGGACAAACTCGCAACCCCGGCAGGCATTGGTCCTGACGGACCCCGTCAGTTTGTGCTGACATCTCTTTGAGGCGCGCGTGGAACACAACGCGCCGTCGACCCGGGCCTAGTCCTTATCGGACGGCGAGCTACCCATCGCTCACCGTCCCCAGGCCCGCGCCTACGGTGTCCGCAAACCGGCTTGCGACTCCCGACGCCCGCGTCTCCTGCGGCGACTAAGGGCGCGAGGGCGCGAACCTTGTATCACCCTCACGCGTTCCGCCTCCTCCTTCGCTAGCATAACTGCTTCGCAGAAGGAGGTGACGGCCTCCCATGCACTCTCGCTCCGAACCATGGCCTGAACCAGGGCGGTGGTGGCGGGTGGTGCTCCGCCCAAGCTGGGCAGACCTCCACCGTATGCTCCACCGTGTCCTCCGGGCGATCCACACAGTGGTGACACCCGGGCGTTTCCTCCCGCTTAATCCTAAACAGGAACCTCCCGAAACATCCATGTCCGGTGAGGACCTGCGTCAGGCGGAAGGTGAGGACGCCGTGGCGCCTCTCCAGCCACTCCTCAAAGAGGGGACTTATCGCCACAATTGTGGCGCGCCCAGCGCTGGGTTGCGACAATCGCACTCTCCATGTCGCCATGAGATCCCTCCGGAGCTCCGTCCGCTGTGCCGCGATTTCTTGCGGCAGCGGAGTTATGCCCCGGAGTTTCGCCTCTTCGCGCCACACCCAAATGTGCGCGAGGACTTTCGCCTCTAGATCCCATGGCGGCAGTCCGACAAGGAGGCTCGCCGCCTCACGGGAGACCGTGTGGTATCCCCGTACCATCCTGATGGCCATGACCCTTTGGGACGCGTTCAACCGCTGCGCTGGTCGCAGCCTCAGAGAACGCGCCCACACCGGTGCCCCGTAAAGGGCCATGGACCGCACGATCCCCGCGTAGAGCCTCCGGCAGGAGGCGTTTGGACCCCAAAGATTGGGCAGAAGCCGCTTCAAGGCAGCCCCGGCCCGCTCCAGTCTGGGAGCCAAACGTCGGAAGTGCTCGACGAAGTTCCACCGGCTATCGAGGACGAGTCCCAGGTACTTCATCGTTGACTCGACGCCGATGTGAACCCCTCCCGCCGTTATCTGGGAACCCGACAGTGGCGCGTTCCGAGGACCATAAAAGCACATGGCCTCGGACTTGTGCAATGCCACCTCGAGTCCCAATTGATCGATCCTATCGACGATTATCGCAACCCCACGTGCCGCCAGTTCGGCCGCCGCCTGATGCGAACTCCCTTGTGCCAGGAGTAGCGTGTCGTCAGCGTAGCAGACTACGCTGACGCCACTAGGGAGGTCGGCGCGCAGCACCCAGTCGTACCCGATGTCCCACAGATGCGGCCCCAGGACCGATCCCTGTGGGACACCGCACGACATCTCTCGCCGGTTCCACTCTCCGTGGTGACTGGGGTAGATGACGGCCCTGTCCGTCAAATAGGCCTCGACCACACGACAGAGGTAGGTTCCGGTGATAAAGAAAGAAAGAAAAAGCATTTATTGGGACTCGCACAGATCACAAATTAAACTATACCGAAGACCGATACCGAAGTGCCTCCCTAATGCAACTCCAGGGCAAGGTATTGAAGGTATTGGCAATGTCAAGAGACACCGCCAAGACGAACCCACCCCGGGCAAAAGCATCCCCCGTCGTGAGGGCTCGAACGCGCATGATGGCATCCGCGGCGTAGAGCGCCCCTTAGGGAAACCAAACTGGCTCTGCGCCAAATCCGGCCCCACCCGCACCAGCCGCCCGACAAGGCGGTCTGCAATTACTCTTTCAAAGAGCTTGCCCACCTCGTCGAGCAGCACGATGGGCCGGTAAGCGGACGGAGAGTTCGCCGGGCGCCCTGGCTTCTTTACGAGGACCAGTTTCCCCGTCTTCCAACGAAGTGGAAACTGGCCCCTCTCCAAGCATTAGCTTAGGAGCCCCCTTAGTCGAGGCCCGAGAGCCTCCAAGGCAAGAACCCAGGCATTTCCAGGCAAGCCGTCGGGTCCTGGGGCGGTATTTTTGGCATTCAGCCTATGTACCGCCACTCTCAGATCTACCTCGGTCACCTCTGGAGCATCGTCGTCGTCGGTGTGGTCCGCATCTGGCACCGCAGGAGGCGGAGCCATGGGCGGGGGAGTATGTTCCCCTCGCGAAGGGAACAGAGCGCTCACCACGTCCTCCACGAGCTGGGGCCGGAGACTCTGCGTCAGCGGGGGAGCCCATGGGCGGAGTTTATCTCTCACCCATTTGTATGGGCGTCCCCACGGGTCTCTGTTGAGAGTCTCCAGCGTCTCCTCGCGGGCCAGTCCTCTGGCCCGCTGGATCTCTGCTCGGAGGGCAGTTTTCGCTGCTCTGTACCCCTCGTATAGCTCCGCCAGTATGGCTTCCGTATCCGGAGGGCGGACACGGAGCCTGCGGTGCCTGGAGTACCGGTGGCGCGCAGCAACGCATGCCTCGCGTAATGCGGTCAGCTCACGCGACCACCAGCACACCTGGCGCCGAGCACGTCCGGGCTGGACCCGGGGCATTGCCACGTCACATATTTCGGACATGGCCTCCCGGAACCACTCCGCCTCATCGTTGATGTCGGCAGGCCTGTCTGGTGATGACACCCAGGCCTGCACGATCGAGGCTTCCAGGAGGAGCTCCCGGTCCAGCTGCTTCAGCGCCCACCGCGGACCACTCGGGGTCTGTCGGACCAGCGCGCCTGAGGTCTGGGCGGAGACGTTAAACCGGATATATCGGTGATCGGAATACGTCTCCACCCCCTCCATGACGCGCCAGTCGATGACACGCGGTGACAGAGCGGGGCTGGCGAACGAGATGCCCACCACTGATTCACCCCGCATCCGCACACACGTGGGGACAGAACCCCGGTTTAGGACGACCAGGCCTGTCTCCAGGGCCCAGTCCTCCACCATCCTGCCCCTCGTGTCCGTATACCGGGAACCCCAAGCCACGTTTTTGGCATTGAAGTCCCCGAGGACGAACACGGGGAGGGGATGGTACCCGACGAGGACGACTCTCAGCTCCCCAAGGGAGTTGTGGAACTCGGCGAGAGTTCGGTTCGGGGAGAAGTAAACTCCTACCACGACAATCTCCCTGAACGGTGCTGCCACGCAACCCTGTCCCCTCTTGACGGCCTCGAGGGACGGGGTGCCGGCGGCGGCCGACGAAATTAGGGTCACTGAGCCGCTCAGGTCCTCCACCCAGTCATCCCTGGGCGGGACAAAGTACGGCTCAGCGACCACGGCAATGTTAATCGACCACTGCGCCATGCTCTGGAGCAAGATCCTGAGCGGTGGCGCAGTGGTTGATGTTCGCCTGGAGGAGGCGTAATGGGGCCATTTATTGGCATTCCATATCAGCCTCCTCCCGGGCCCTCTGGGATGGCCCTGTCGCGGTGGTAGCGGTGGCAACGACGACGGTGGAGGCGGCAGCGGCGGCGGCAATCGTGGTGGCTGCGGCGGTGACGGCGGTGGCGGAGGGCTTGCCCCTGCCCCTGGGTTTGGTGGGTGGAGCGCAGGCCTTGCTCCCAGCCCGGTGATCGGCCGGTTTGCCAGCCGCCGCACAAGCAAAACAATGCGGCATGGCATTGCACGAACCGGCCTTGTGACCGGGCTGACCACAGCGGAAGCAATCGTAGCTGCGGTCAACCTCCGAGGTGCAGTATGCTCCCACGTGGTTGCCCACCCGGCAGCGGAAGCACTTCAGAGGCCTGGGTTCCAGCAGTTTTACCTGCGCAGATACCCAGCCCACCCGGAGCCTTCGGCCCTCTCCGGCTATTTTACTGGCCGCCGACACGGGGCAGCTCACCGTAACGGTTTGCATCCCCGTGGTGTCAGGACGGATGGTGCCCGCCCTCACCTGTTCGGCAGAGCACCCTCCAGTCCTAGCCACGGCGGCCACAACGTCTTCCACCGTCACGCAGTCGTCCAGGCCCAGAATGCGCATGTCAGCGCACTTGGCAGGCCTGGAAACCCGGACCTCATCCGCATTTAGGGACGCCCTAAGCATTTCAGCCAGGGCATCAGCGGTCGGGCCGCTGGCCGCACCGTGGATCTCCAGCATCTGGACCCCTGTCGCAGTGACCTTCATCCGGAAGCCATCGGCGACGCCGATCTCCTCCAGGTTCACTGCCGCCCACGCCTTAGCGAGCACCTCGCGGTAGGACACGCCCTTCTTTTCCGCTTCCGGCTGTAGTGTAATCACTACAGCTGCGGACTTCGGGGCGCGGAGCCTAGCCGCGGCGCTTCGCTTCTTGCGCCGCTGCCACCTCTCCTTTCTGTTGGCCGCCCTTTTGGCTTTACCCGCCTTCCTGCTCTCCCCGGCTACTTGCCATTCGGCGTTGGCCGGAGAAGAATTAGAAGGCGGAGGCGACCGTCCCGCCACAATGGCTGGGGCCCTCGCCTTCTGCGCAGCCATCTCGACCTTCTTGGACTTGGACTGCGCCGATTTCGCCGGAGGCGTGGGCTTGGCCGCAGGCTTGGCCGCGGCAGCCACGGTGGCCGCAAAGGTAGCCGGCTTGCTTGCTGCTAGCGGGGGGCGCAGAACAATGCCCTCCAGAACGAAAACCGATTATGGAAGGCAGCCAGCTCCTGCCGCACCAGGGTTAGCACCCGTTCTTCCACAGGCACTGGCTGGCCCTGCCCTTGCTGCGCCCCCACCTGTGGCACTTCCTGCGGGCCAGCTCCTCGGAGCCGGGCCAGGTCCGCTCGGAGCTCCTCGTTCTCCTCCAGGTCCGCTCGGAGAAGCTCCATAGAGGCCGTCAAGCGGCCCACCTCCACCCGCATTTCGGACATTGCGTCCGCCGGAGTTCCGACTTGAAGGGCCCTCGCTGCCGCTATGATGGTGGCCGTGGCAGCGGGTATGACCTTGTCTTTAGAGGACTGAATCCTCTTCAAGGCCACACCCCTGATTGCGGCTGCAACGACCTCCTCGAAGCTACTGGCCGCTCCCTTCGTCTTGGAGATGCCAGCGGCGTCCGGCTCACCGCGCGAGGACTCAGAAAGGGTCGCATTGCGGCTGGCCTCTCCAAGTGGTTCCTTCTCGGCTGGGCTGGCTCTGTCCAACTCGCTGTCCTCCTGAGTGGTGAGCCCTCTACCCACCCCCGCTCCCGAACCCCACCCCGCCTGATAATTTTTTTGCGGGCGTTGCTCAACCCGCCATCAGAGGACGACCCCTGGCCGTCCCCTGGTTTGGACCGCTTCTTCTTCAAGAACTTCGCGTTCTTCGTAGCCCCCACCTCCACGGGCTCCGGGCTCTTAACAGAGCCCTTCGCCCCAGATGCGGCGTCGGACTCCGACCCCGCATCACTCCTCTCATCCTCTCCTGTCGTCTTTTGGGTTTTGTTTTGTTTTTTATAAGTTTCCATATTGAATCCCACGAGTGTGGGGGATATAAAACGTCATTCCTAGGTTTACCCCCTGTGCCTAGGTTACATTTGTCTCCCAACCAGAGGTTCGACTGGTCCCTGGCTGGGGGTGCGCTAACGACTGATGCGCCACCTGCAACTACGAAGTTACAGATGGCACTACTCCTCAGCCATTCATACCCTCGCCACGCACCAAAACTTGGTATTAGAGAATTTTTTATAGAGGTTATCGTCCTCGCGATCCGGGCAACTAAGCCAAGATCCTCGTCCCGTTCCGAGTCACAAAACATGACCGTGATCTCTTTCCGGATTACGATTTCGACGGATGCAGTCAGGAGAATCAGTTCTCCCGCTGCCAGCTCGTTGGCAGGGTAAGTGCACAACGAGCACCGCCCCTGCTTCTTCACACATAGAGAAGCGTCCTCCTTCGGCCTTTGGGCACTTCCTCCACGGACCATTCAGGTCCTAACCTGCGCCCACTCAACCATCCCTCTGTAAGCAGAGAGAGGAGTAGGCCACCGTCCACCCAGGAGGAGAATTACGCTCTCCCCCTCGCAGAAATTCGCCATAAACAATACCCTCTCCGAAAAACTCCACAACCTTTTTCGAAGAGAGCATTGTCCATGCCCAGGGTGCACCGGCCCGACGACTGCTCTTCCCCTCGAACGTATTCATAACGGACCAGCAGTCAGCAGGCATACGGGGAGGTTTCTGCACGCACCCCAATATCAAACAGCCTAGTATTGTATTCTGCGTGTATTTTATATTTCATAATGTTTTATACAAATATCCAGGATGAAAACTAGCTTATGTCCTTCTCCAGGAGCCAGGTCCCTCATCATCATCACCTGCCTAGCCATTTCCCAACAATGTTGGGGTCATCGGCTACCAGTCGAACTGGATGCAACTGAATACCAGTATTTTACATGGAACGACTGCCTATCTGACCTCCACAACCCAGTAATACGATACCCCTTGGTAAGACTGGTTGTCAGACCAGGAGCCAGGGGCCTTACTCCCGACAGCATCGAGTACTGAATCAATCGAATTTGATTCGAAATAAATGACGATCCATACTCTTGAATCAGACATTAGCGCACGATCGTGCGGTGGTTCGAAGCGACACTAATTTCGATCGAAAGATTCGTTAGAATCGAAAAGTTCGTACTCCACACGCCATCTGACAGTTATGTATCGAGTAGTTGAATCAAAACTAAACGTCAAATTACACGATAGCAAAGAAGCTACTTTATCAAGATCGAGTGAGATTTTTTTGTGTTCTTTTCTGCTATATTTCTTCAAATTTTATATATATTTCTTTATTATTATGGCTCGCCTTACTTTGTTTTTCAATATTCTTGAGAGAACATCGTATGGATCTTCGTGCGAGAAGAAACATGAGTCGACATGTCGTCATGAGTGGTTTCGAGTAGCTTCACCCGGGGCTATAGAAACTCTTGTGTGGATCTTTAACAGACGTTACGGTTCGTCAGAAGCCCGAAAGTCTGACAACCAGTCTTACCAACGGGTATCGTATTATCCAGTTACTGGGTTGTGGAGGTCACATAGGCAATCAACATAATCAGCCTATAATGTTCTCACTGCTGGGACACAGGCCTCCTCTGTGTGAGAGGGAGTAGGGGGGATCTACCATGCGGACTCAGTGCGGGTTTTGACATGTCTTCGAATTTTTGGTTCTAGGACATGCCACCGGTTTCCTCAAGATGTTTTCCTTCACCGTTTTGAGAGCAGTGGTGATGAAGCAATTTATACAAAGTAAAGGGTCAGGGTTCGAACCTACGACCTACAACTCGTAAGTCGCTGTCACTACCACACTCTCATATAGGCAGTCGCTCCATGTAAAATACTGGTATTCAGCTGCATCCGGTTAGACTAGAAGCCGACCACAACATAGTTGGGAAAAGGATAGGCAGATTGGTTGATGTTTTTTCATAATATTTTATTTGTTAAGTTAAAACAAAGCACTAGTGTATCGTTTTTTACGTGGAAAAGTGATAGAGAAGTAAATAAATTCAACCACATAAAAGTTTCTAACCAAAGACATAAAACCATTGACGATGACGCATAACGACGCTGACAATACTCGAACCTATGTCGATCTTGGTTTACGATTCGATTTGGTTCGGGAGTAAGGTTTTAAATCGAGTTCAGATCAGAAATGAGTTCGAATCGAAAACAAAATCAAACTCGAATCGTTTTCGGGAGTAAGGCCCCAGATTCCTATTTGTCAAATTTCATAACGATCGGTTCAGTGGTTTAAGCGTGAAAACGGACTGACAGAGTTACTTCCCCATAAATAATATCAGTATGGCTAGAACCTATACTTTATTATTTTGCTTAACTCTGTACTATGGAGTTGACTCTGTGTGATGCCGAACGTAAAGCACCACCCTATTTCTTCCCGTGCGTGTCGTAAAAGGCGACTAAGGGACTTACTAGAGAATGGGCAGCAGCGTTCTCTATGCATTTTAACACCATACTGCGATCACAAACCCGCCTGCCAAGCGTGCCGGTTCTGGCAACCCCGCCCCCTTTGGGGGAGGCCTTTGTTTAGCAGTGTCTTTCGGCTGAAATGATGATGGACTTCAATCCATAGGCCATAGGAATTAACGGTAATTTTATAGGCACATAACACATTTCTGTCTGTTTGTCTCTGAGATGGCATCGCGCTTCCGATGCCTCAAGAATTTCATCTGTTTAAATAGGCAGTGTAGGCAGCGATGACCAGACCTTAATTGGCGTAAAACAGTTTGAATCACAATCCGAGAGTTATATATTGCTAATCCATTGCTTCATAGGTTTGAAAAATTCGTCTGCTCGACAGCGAAAACAACGCAATGGACGTGGGTGAACTGTCAAAATGAAACCCATTGCGATCAATTGTCATTTTATGTGTATTACGCAATTGCCCTGCAGTGTTTAGCATCAGGTAGGCCGCCTGCGTGTTTGTCACCAAAAGCAAAAAAAAATAAACTAGCAAACTAATCTAGTGATAGTCACCGTTATCGTATCATCGTCGACATTACCTACACTAAAATACTCCCATGTTCTAAGTGCAAGGTTACACGCTCAGTTTGGCGTCTTTCTGGTCCATCAGTCTAGTTAGAATGATCGAAGAATGATCGTGTAACCCACGGATGATTCAGACTGATGGTCCAGAATGATGAAAAATAAATATTTTAAATAATTTTGTCAGTCCGTTTTGAATGATGACAGACTGATGGGAGAATGATCGTGTAACCTGCTCGTATAATTCTCGCGTCAGTCACCGTCATCGACGCAATGTAGAAGAACGAGTCATGCGACCTGGCGTTGGCCAGTATGTTGGTTCGCGTGAACTCATGCATTCGAGTCTTAGATTCTGTACTGTACCATGTAGTTGTCTTCCACGGTGTGTGATCATTCGTGAGCCCCAGTATGTGTGTTTTGCATTCCAATCCCCACCACACACAAATCTGGAGCCAAGTGAAGAGAAATACGTGTTGTAGTCATCTTTTGTTATAGTGTGTCTGGGTGGACAATACACTGCAGAAAATGTTGTCTCAATCTTATCACTGATTACCTTTATTGACGTCGCTTGTATTTTATCCGTATGGTATTTTTCCTGTTCATAGTGTTTAATATTATTTTTAATAATTACTGCGGTTCCGCCGTGACTATTTCCTGATGGATGATCTATTGTGTACACTGTGTAATTTTCTATAGCAAAGTGAGATTTTGCAGTAAACCTTGTTTCAGAAATTAAAGCTATGTCGATTTTTTCAAATTGAAGGAAAGCTCTTGACGACAGTCCGTCAAGCCGTTGGCATTTAACGTCCACTGGCTTACTTTTCATCAGTCTGCTGTCAGTCTAGATTGACCGTGTAACCGTGAAAATCATCCATCATTCTGGCTTCAGTCAAGTCAATCCAGACTGATGGACCAGAATGACGCCAAACTGAGCGTGTAAAATTGCTCTAAGTCATTTCCTCCACTCGACTCTATCTCCACTCAGCCTTCCTCAATCACATTGACAGTTATAAGTTGACATTTAACGTCCTCAACCTCGAGAGTTTGCTTACGTCGAAGTGAGGAATCATTATTTTAAAATTAGAGAAAGAAATTCATGTATGCTTACGAGTAATAAACAAAATGATTTTGTCATTCATAATTATTTGAGTTAAAAATCTCTAACACGCAGGAAAGTTTTCAAAAAGAAAGAAAATACGTTTATTTGCGGTAAACACGACGCAATGAAAGAACACAAACACAAAGAAAGAACGAGTTGGGGCAAAATATGCGTCACATCTACGCAAAACGGCCATCGCTCAGCATAAAGTTTCAACCCTATGCCAGACAAAGCCACAGCACTGGTTTTTCAGCGACAGCCGAAGTTTTGCAAATGACTAAAAATAACGTAATTTTAATTAATTTCGAAGATTTTTTGGCCATATACTGTTAATTAATATCAAAGATTGAAAGTTTCTGTATTTTGGCATAACAATACATTTAATCGACAGACTTTAGTTCCATTTGTTCGTTTATTAAGTCATAAGTCATTTATTTCATAACAATATGGAAACATTGTGTTGAAAATAATATAAAAATAACAAATTGCAATGAAATTAAATTAAAAATAACAATTAATACGGATCAAAATTCATTAAAATACATCAAAAACGTTGAAAATATAAAACAGTACATGGCAATTAAATTACATTAAAATTACAATAATAACAAAATATAAAAAAATTACAGTGAAATCAGATTAAAATTACATAACATAAAACATTATAATTAAATCAGATTAAAATATTTAGAAATGTCAATAAATAAAAACACTAATAGTCAATTGAGAATTCAAATACAATAAGATTATAAATAATAAATGTCAAATTAAATTATATCAAATACAACTTTACAATAATATTACAATGTCAAATGTCTTCCATGAATTCATTGATACCATAATAGCCTTTCCTCAATAAATGGGCCCTCAATTTATTTTTAAATAAGTTGACACTGTAAATACTTTTCAATTCTATGGGCAACTTATTGTATAAAATTACTGATTGATATCGTGGGCTGTGATGCACAACTTGCAATTTCGGTTGAATGTTGTTGGGCACATCTTTCCTACGCGTACTAGCTCTAGTAATTCTCTGCTCATCGGTCTCAATTTTGTTCAAGTTTTTAACAAAGCTAGTCAGTAAAACCAATATATAGAGGCATGGCACTGTTAAAATATTTAGTCTTATGAAATGCTCTCTACATGATTCCGTCTGTTTCATGCGGAGCATTGTCCTAAGAGCTCTATTTTGAATGACAAATGCCATTTGAACATTGTACTTGTAACTGTTGCCCCAAAATTCGATGCTGTATCTGAGCTTGGATTCTACCAAAGCAAAGTACACACTTCTAAGTTGAGGCAACGTTAAAACTTCTCTCAGAGTTCGGATAGCGTAACATGCCGAGCTAACTGATTTAGTCAAAGCTAATGTCTCAACCTTCCAATTTAATAATGTATCAATGTGTACACCCAGGAACTTGACACTATCAACTATTTCCACACTGTTTCCACAAGAAACAATGTCCAACTTAATGTCATTCCGTACAGTGGGCTTAAATAAGACACATTTTGTTTTACTTACATTAAGTTTCAGATTATTTGTGCTAAACCAGATTTCGAAAGCTTTCAAAAGAGCATTGATCTTACATTCCAATTCTAGTGTATTGACTCCCGAAACTATTGCATTTGTATCGTCAGCAAAGATAATTAGTTGTGCGTCATTAATACGTTTTTTGATGTACTCAACTAAATCATTCAGGAATATAATAAAAAATATTGGACTAAGAACGGATTCCTGGGGAACACCACGGCCCACAGTAGCTAGATTAGATCTATAAGTTTTTTCTTCTCCATCTATTACGGATTTTATCTCTACATACTGCCGTCGGTTATGCAGATAAGAGCCAAGTAGTTCCAAAACATTCTCTCTTACACCATAATGTTCTAATTTGGCCAGGAGAATACCATGGTCCACTGTGTCGAAGGCGGAACTGAGGTCTAGAAAGATACCAGCTACTTTTAGTTTATTATTTAAGTTACAAATAATATTGTCTATTAATGCCTTAATAGCATCGAAGGTTCCTAGTGATGTTTGGTAGCAGAACTGTTGATCATTTATTATACCATACATCTTTAAATGCTTTATAAGCCTATCCTTTATTATTTTTTCAAATATTTTTGATAATACAGGCAAGAGAGAAATAGGTCTGTAGTTTCCAGGTTCCGTCTTTGATCCCTTTTTGAAAACCTGTATCGCTCTTGCTATTTTAAGCTGATCAGGAAACAGGCTTTTCTCGATGCACTCGTTATAAAATGATGCTAACGGAGTTGCTAACAAGTCTATATTCTCCTTGATTATTGTTAAGGGAATTTCATCATAACCCGAAGAAGGCTTCTTGATCATTTTATTTACCAAATTGAAAATTTCTCTAGGTGTGACAATATCAAAACTCGTTTTATATTCAACACGACTAACACCTTCAGTTAAGAATACCATTGCCAATTGTTTGTCACAAGCCTCTAAGTGGACCGTGTTGTCAAACCTTTTGGAAAATATTTTGCCACTTCTAGAGCATTATTAGTAGCTGCGTTATCAATTTTTAGTGTAATAGTTTCATTATTTATTTCCTTAGTAGCATTGCGCTGTCTATTAACTATTTTCCATATCGTTTTACAAGAATTTGATGCCATGTTTATTTGTTTTCTGACATCATTCCTTTTTGCACAACTCACTACTTTTGTGAAGATACGGATATAGTTGTTCCGATACTCCAAAACCGAACTGTCACAATGTGTTTTATCTGATGTGTTAAGGAAACGTTTCATTTTACTAGCCATCCGTATTCCGCTTGTTATCCATCCAGAACCTCGATTCCTTTTAATATTAACCTTTATTTTACTCTTTTTAAAGACGGTAGAATGGATTTCTTTAAATTGTGTCAAGAATGTATTAATGCCTGTGCTCCAGTCAGTCTCAGAGAGCAATTTTCTGTAATTACTTTTATTTTCATCATTATATCTCCTTTTATAAATACATACATAACTTGACATCTTCTTAAACTCAGTTCTTTCCAAACGCAAAGTGCAGAATATACCAGCATGCCCATCAGCTAAACTATTGTGATCGACATGTGTGTTTTCTATAAGGCAGGCTGGTAAGTTCGTTTTAAAGTTATCCCAACATGATTCGGACTTATTTCTTTGAAAAGTAGGATATTTTATTAGATACCTAAAATTGTAACACGATAATAATGATAAGAAAGAACCATGTCTCAGATCATTTTTTAACACGTCTATGTTAAAATCACCACAAATTAAACATAATTTATTGAGGAAATGCTGTAATAGCTTTTCAAGGCCATTCATGAAGTTGTCAAACTTTTTGTTTGTGGGAGTTCGATAACAACAAATAATATTTAAATTGGTTTCAACGTCTCTAACCCCACATACTTCAAAACAATCAATTTTATAAAGTTGTTTACACACTTGCAGTTCGTCTACGTTATTAGCTCTATTTGTTAAGGCATGTATTTAATGCGGCAACTAAGTAAAATGAATATAGGTTTTCAAAAAAAATTGAGTGGGTACCATATATAATGGGTTGGCAGCTAATAAGGAGTATCGTAATAAGTAATAGGTAGCATATTAATATATCAGTTTTTAGCTTTATTTTAATTTAAACTGGCATCGAATTTTTGTTTTGGTAACTGAATTTACCAACAATAGAGGGGATCTGGCGCTCGGCGGCCGCTACCGCGGCACGCTCGCTTCGCTCGCTCGCCTTCGCTTGTTAATGGTTACTGTTCTAACCTAACCTAACCCAAATGATTCAATAACAGTAGATGACTTTGCAGCGATTAAGAAAGTCGCCCTTTAATATTTAATCGCTGCCATGTTATTTTTTTTTGCAGCAAATAATTAGTCGCCCTTTAAGTTGTAAGTCGCCTCGAAATTTATATTCCATTTGTTAATATCATTGAACCTCCCCTTTTCTTATTGTAAGACCCCATTCTGTAATTAGTAAAACTGAATTGTTTTGCTAGAGCATCATTTAGAAAATGTTCAGTTACACATAGGAAGTCAACTTTCCTAGAAATTTCACTAACATATATTTCCAGATCATCCCGTTTATTTAAGATTATTAGATATTTTTCCCGTTTTTTTTTATTGTAAGGGTTGGCAGTGTATTTCTATTGCACTGTAGTTACCTACTGGTCTGATGTGCAGAAAGCAGCAAAGCAGCCATGACAGTTAATATTTGGTGGTGGACGACGACATCTTTACTAGGGTGTGGAACTGTCGATGTTAAAGTCGGTCTAAGATAAAAGAAACAGCGATTCACATTATCGGTCAAAATGTAACACATGAGAAGGTTAATTTGAATATAAAAAAGAATAATATGGTACTTATAGCGGTAGTTCACACATGTGAAAAGTTGTTGGCTGTGGTTCAAGTCATAAAAGTACCAAAGACGCAGAAATAAATGAATGATGCAGGGAAAAGTAACTGTGAAACGCCTTTAAAATGGACAATACGAGTAGATGCAAAAACACAAAGTGAAATATTTGGATCTCATAAACTTAAGATTGCCTATGAGATCCAAATATTTTACTTTCTAATAAATAACTATACACAAGTGAAACCATAAATACTTTTAAAATCCCCACATTAATAAACTCGAAAAAGTATGGTTAATCTGGATTAACTAGACTAGACAAAATCAAACTGATCTAGACAAAATCAAACTGATTGCTATTTTTATGGTAAAATCTGTTATTTTTATGATATTGATTTTACATTCTGTGATAACCTATACTCACACACTGACTTATTTGTTTACTTTTTTTTAGAAAAACATACTTTTATGATGTTTGTAAATATGTGAACATCACACCCACCACCACCATGTATCTATCTAATAATTACGTTATTTTTCATTGCTTATTTTTTAATTCGTTTTACCTATTATGGTATAGTAATTTTATTCTAGGTGCATCGTCTTCACATATAATCATATAATTAATGTAATCAAACAAAATATTGTAAAACATTTTTAAAATAGTACCGGTGGAGTTTCTTGCCCATTCTGCTCCATACGAAACTACCTTTTGGAAGGGGCAACTAGAATCAATTCAATTTTTTTTGTAAATTTTGACGTTCAAAAGTCAGCCCAAGTCGGTAGTAAGTCTCTTATGTATTTGAAATAAATGGTTTGACTTTGACTTTGACTTTGACTACCTACTGGATTTTACTTTGCTCCGCGTGTAATAAGGATCCAAGTCTACCGCTTCCTATAAAATCTAATTTAATCTTTGTCTACTTTTAGGTTCTGGTAAAAAAAACACTTCCTCTCTCCTTAAACATCATCATTACTTTAAGTTCCTTGCTCTGGGGCCCAAGTCTGCTATTTTTTATAAATTCAGTCATTCCAACACGATCCCATTGTCATGTCATTGTCATTTTGCTAAAAGTTCGTAATCTGGTAAATTCATAATGGTCGATCATTTTCTTTGCAATTTCTTTCAATGTAGTGTCAGTGGCCGACCATTGGAAAGTCATAATGACGCCATTATGATAGTAGATTACCAAACCTGTCAAAATCAACAATTATGAAATCAATGATCGACCATTCTGACACTATTGTAACAGCAGACTTGAGGCCCGATTCATGCTTATTTATTTATTTAGGATCTCCAACAAAGGATACACATAATTAAATATACAATATAAATCACAATAATGAAAAAGGTTTTTGTACGTGTGCTCCTTCAATTAGGAGACCACAGCATGCACATATTATATGACTAGGTTTAAACAGGATAAAAATAAAATAGATAAAATTAATGATGAAATTTGAGGAATAAAATAAAATTAAAATTAACATGTCATGATTGAGCACTCATATTACAATTGTTTGGTATAATAATAATTCTTACACATGTGTTGTTACTTAGTTAAGTATTTTGCAATGGTTTAATTATTTTTGTATTTTGTAATGGGGAGGGTTATGTCTTATTAATTTATATATATTTATATAAATAAGTATATGCTTTATGTATGTATTTATTGTATATGTAAACGGTACACCACTGACTAACTGCATAATTGTCTCTCCTTCTCCCTTTAATCCATCCAAAGGTTGTCTGTAAAAGATCGCTTTTAGCGATTAGACCGGCCATTGTGTCACGTTTTTTTCATGGTGTACATAATAAATAGTATTCTATTCTATTCTTTATCGTCAATATCGCATTCCGCTCGTTGCATGAAGCACAGGGCACACTGAAGGCATCGCCGCCATGTCAAACTTGTCACCGAGGCGCCCTCATTTCTATCGGACCCACACTGTAGAGTGTAGACACCACAATTTAGTTGTTGTTGATACATTACGCCTCGTCAACTTTGCTAAGGAACCTAATTACTATGACAAGCGACTCTGTCCTTTACCTGTATATTGTAAAAGCAACGTCTTGCTATATTTGTCTGTCTCTTAGAACTTGTAACTCAAGAACCAAACTAGGTACGATTTAAGAGGTTTTCTTCTCAGTAAAATTGATGTTTATTTAGGTTGGAGTATCAGAGTTCTTTCGAGGTAAAGTGATTTGAGTTGCTTTTAAGATATCGTGACTTACCAACACTGCGCCTTTGAACAAACGTATCGTTCGTAACATAATCTGTAGGTACTCGATCCATTCTCAAAATCGTCCTTAGAATTCGAATTCAAAACATCTTTAGTATAAAGTTACCGACACGAGCTTTAAAAAGAAATTATACTTACTATCCATATTGCATCGAACCTCTCTGTGCCAACAAAACCCAGCCAAGTGCGTGTCGCACCACCCACAATGAATGGTTCCGTAGTGGGGATTGACTTATCCTAAGAACAAACTTAACATTGCAGTTGAAAAACATGTATCATACGTCCGTGTTTGGGTCACAGAAGTTCATACGTGTAGGTACCAAAAGTCAACTTAATCGGTCCAGTAGATTCGGAGCAAATCGTCTGTGACAGATGGACAGAGAGACAGACAGACAGCCAGACGGACAGACAGCCTGACAGACACCCGAGTGATCCTATAAGGGTTCCGCTTTTTCCTTTTGATGTACGAAACCCCAAAAATGAAAAAATGAAAAACAAATGGCGGCAAAATGGAGGCGACACGTGTTGGCCATTTTGTAGCCTGGAATACAGAATGGTCTTTAATTTTTTTGAACAAATGCAACAGCGATATTTTACAGTGAACATCGTAAAATGAACGGTACGACCTGAAGAATGAACATTGTAGGTTTCGGTTCAACAAAAAATCCAATTAGTGTAGTTTACTTTTAAAAATAAACTTATTTTTAACGAGCTTATTCTATCTCGAACCGACCAGCGGCGACCCCTCTAAAGGTAAATTCACTTTTTAACAATTTTCTAACTAGCCTCATTCATGGGCACCCCAAACTGTCGGAAAGTTTTTCAATTTACTGAAAGATGATGGTTGTATCGCGACTCGAGTTAGGCCCATCGTCCACGACGCGTCTCAAAAGTAACCAGAAGTGCAGTTCCCGCTGTTAAAAATGTTCAAAATCTAGTCGAAATTTCAGCTCAGCGATAATCAAAAAACCTCGTTTTTCTTCGTTATTTAGAGGCTCATTATTTAAGAGAAATAAACTACATCTAAAAGCTGATTATAAATGTTCGATTGCACATTCTTATTTGTTTTTATGTGTTACTAGCTGCACCCCGCGGTTTCACCCGCGTAAGTCTCGACCCCGTGGGAATATCGGGATAAAAAGTAGCCTATGTCTTAATCCAGGGTGTCAGCTACCTCCATACAAAATTTTATCAAAATTGGTCTAGCTGTTTGAGCGTGAAGAAGTAACAAACATACACACACACACACACTCACAAACTTTCGCCTTTATAATATTAGTGTGATTTTACTACACTACTATCCACCACCGCTATACATAAATACTATGAAAATACAAAAGAGAATCACTGCCTAGACTTCTGCATTAAACCACAAATGATGCGTTTAACGCACAAGATGGTTAGTGGAAAACCCGTGTCTTGACTTTTTGGTTTTTCGTCAAGAATGTAGGTAAATTCGAGGTATTTTTGACAGGTTATGACTGAGATTCCCTGTTACAAATTCGAATCACCAGTGAGTAGCCAGAATGTCACAGGTCTAATATTTCAATGGCGGTCCGCACACGACGTGACTTACTTTAGTTGTTGTCGGTTGTGTCGTTTACGGACCGCTATTAAAATATTAATAGTGCCTTCTGGCTATTTATTGGTGATTTGAGTTTGTAACATATTAACCCACGCGAAGACCCAGACGTAATTGCCCCCCCCCCCCCCCCCGTCCCTTGCTCGTCGAATTGCCAGCCGCCTGCGCCGAGGCTGAGTGCGCCGTGTATTAATACTAACCCCTGATAATAATAATCACCAAAAATTTTAACCAGCCTGTCCCAACTTGCTGTCCTCCCCCAACGACGCCCTTAGCCGAGGTCCGTACCGTACCCCACAGGGGATGCCCTTAGCGTACAGTATTTATTTCGGCCCTGGCTGGAGGCTTTAAACTCAACCTTAAGGCAACCACAGGATAGTCCTGTTAAGTAGCTACTACCTCTCAAGGTAAACTACGAGATGCCATACATAAAAAAAAAATGTTACACGTTACTTTTGAGTAGCGTCGTCGTGGACGATGGGCCTTAAAATGTCAATGGCCATACAAGAACCTTGTGTTATTTTGTGTTTGACATTCTTTAAGGTACCTACTTATAAACCAACAGTGATTAGTAATTAGCCTGCACATTCCTTAGAGCAAGTACCTAAGCTCGTTTAGAGACGTGTTTGTGAATAGATGTTTCAAAACGAACTTTGGAAGAAATGAAGTGTTTTGTAAAGAAGAATTTAGAAGAAAGTGTAAGCTTCTGACCTAATGTCTTTTTAAACATATTTTCGTGGGACAATGAGACCTAGCATTTTAATTTGTACTATTAAATTACCTAAATTATATATTATTTTAAGACAAATTTACATTTCCTAAATTTTTGTCATTTAAATTAATATCTTTAGGTAATTTAATATGGTTTGCACATCCATTTGAGGGTAGGACATAGAGGAGTTTCTTATAAACGCATCTTTTTCTAGTACTTATTAAAGATTTTATTATTTGATTTGGGTAAAGTGCCTGAATAAAGAGGTACATTTAAGTAGCATATGAAGAATTAGTCATTATAAAAAGAAGAGTATCAACACTGTTCTAATGTTGCAGACTTGCAGCCACGCGGCCGCGCGGCGAGCTCGTGTCACGTAACAACTTCACAAGTAATTAGATAACTCCGGAAATCTGCAGCTTTTCATTTCCGTGAAACAAGCTGTTGCACGTGTCAGAATATAATATTATACAGGGTCGGATTAAATTAGCTAGCGATACTCTGCTCCGTGTGGTGCCGGACGTAAAGAATAACACCATCCTATTTCTTTCCGTGGGTGTGGTAAAAGGCGACTTAGGGACTTACTAGGGAATGGGCAGCAGCGTTCTCTATGCATTTTAACACCATACTGCGATCGCCAACCCGCCTGCCAAGCGTGGCGATTATGGCAACCCCTTTTTCTGGGGGAGGCCTATGTCCAGCAGTGGACATCTTTCGGCAGAAATGATGATGATGACTCAGCAGACGTGATGGGTATAGATATCTAGACACTATACTTATTTATTTTTCCATGGGACAATCTAGTCTAGACAAAATCAAACTGGTTGCTATTTTTATGGTAAAATCTGTTATTTTTATGATATTGATTTTACATTTCGTGATAACCTATACTCACACACTGACTTATTTTTTATTTTTTTTAGAAAAACATACTTTTACGATGTTTGTAAATATGTGAACACCATGTATCTATCTAATAATTAAGTTATTTTTCATTGCTTAGTTTTTAATTCTTTTTACCTAATAAGGTATAGTAATTTTATTCTAGGTGCATCGTCTTCACATATAATCATATAATTAATGTAGGTACTCAAACAAAATATTGTAAAACATTTTTAAAAGAGTAACGGTGGAGTTTCTTGCCCATTCTTCTCCATACGAAACTACCTTTTCGAAGGGGCAACTAGAATCAATTCTATTTTTTTGTAAATTTTGACGTTTAAAAGTGCCTCTTATGTGCCTATTTGAAATAAATGGTTTGACTTTGACTTTACCGGCCAAACCAGATTTCAGGTCAAACTAGTTATAAACAGGTTTATCCTAAGCGTGATAATATATGTCGCAGCAGTTTAGTTAACAGCCTAGACTTTGGAAGTAGCGCTCGGCGGCCGTTGCCGCGGCACCGCTCGTTTCGCTCGCTCGGCTCGTGCGCGATTGGTCACAGTTAACTCTAACCTAACCTACCTCATTTGGTCGGGGTGCCCCGCCTTAATAAACCGGTTTAGCCTAGGAAAAACTAGTCTGGATTGAAATCGGGTATCGTCGGTAAACATTGACAAAATTTTATTCATTATCTTTGTTCCACAATATTCTATTAATGTGTAGCTATATTGTAGCATATAACACATAATATATATTTTGTAGCTTCACATTAACAAGGAACACAAATTCTAGACTGTTAAATGAATTATTGTCGGGGTATTCATCTTTTTGAGGCTGACTGTAGGTACCATAATAACGCTCGGGTATAGTATGTAGGTATGTATAGCTTCGTGGATCAGGTTACATACAGTATTTTACAGGGAAAACCCTTGTTAAATAAATTAAAAATAGTGAAGCTCTATTTGTAAAGGACTTCGAGGAAGTAATACTATTATTCCTGTATCTGCTTCCAAGCAGCGTTAGTGTGTTCCGGTCTAAAGGGTAGTGTAATTATGCTGATGTAATTACAGACACATTTTGTGACATATTGTCAGATCCTCTGAGCCTCGGTGATGACAACGCACCTGCGTGCGGCTGGTCATAGGCGGTGGTGGCCACTTACTATGGGAAATATATATCTGAACCTCTAAAAACTTATGGAACTTCTACCGATGTACGTTTTTAGGGTTCCGTACCTTGAAAGAAAAAAACGGAACCCTTATAGAATCGCTCGTGTCTCTGTCTGTCCGTCCGTCACAGCCAATTTTCTCCGTATCTACTGGAATTTATGTGACCCAAACACGGAAGTGTAACGTAAATAAATGAATTTTGAATATGGGGGTCCATTTTGACGGGCAAATTATAAAATTTAAAAAAGTTTTGCAAACTGTACCGTGTAACATCAAAATGAAAGGCTTGTTGAAAGGATTTCAGATATATAATTTTAAAATAATTCGTTTTTAGTAGAAAACCTATAAGAAGTCTATGGTCTTAAAATAACATGGTAAATCTCTCAATATTGTGCGTATACACTTACATTTGCAGTTGGAATGTATGAGGGAACATGTTTTTCAACTACAATGTTGAGTTTGTTCTTGGGTAAATTCATCCCAACTACGGAACCCTTCATTGTGGGTGGTCCGACACGCACTTGGCCGTTTTTTATAAATAAATGAAATAAGGTTGTCGTCAATATTAGCATCATTCCGTATTAGTGATTTTAGTAATAAAATGGATTCTGTTTGAAAGAACCATGTTCACGGTGCATTTACGCTGATAGCACATCTCCGCCGCGAAACCGCAGTAGTTCAATTGTACTGGTTCGCGTCCGATTCGAGTAGCGGAACATGAGCACCAGTACAATTGAACTACTGCGGTTTCGCTGCTATGGTTTCGCGGCGGAGGTGTGCTACCAGCGTTAAGAATCATTGTGGGCTGTTGAAAATCACACTTCGCTCGTAGTCAACCTTCTGTAGCTACACTACGATATGTTAGTTAAGTATATGTAACGAAATACACGTGCGCACAGGTAAGCTCGTTACCTTTTCAAAGTGAGGGAAACATGAACAAGTCACTCCTCTTTGTGACCTCCTGAGGTACTGCAATCATATTAAGGGTCACGGGAGTGCATAATTAGAATTACACACGTTCCAAGCCTAGCTGACGAGGCGGTGAATTTTTGATGAGTATTTTTGTTTAATTGGCTTGGCTCTACGAAGATCGTACCGAAATGTGAGATTTTTGGTAAGATTGTTTAAAAGTGGATTATTTTCAGCATCAGGCGGTGAACCTTATAGTAGTTTAATTTATTTATAAAAAACGGCCAAGTGCGTGTCGGACCACCCACAATGAAGGGTTCCGTAGTTGGGATGAATTTACCCAAGAACAAACTCAACATTGTAGTTTAAAAACATGTTCCCTCATACATTCCAACTGCAAATGTAAGTGTATACGCACAATATTGAGAGATTTACCATGTTATTTTAAGACTATAGACTTCTTATAGGTTTTCTACTAAAAACTAATTATTTTAAAATTATATATCTGAAATCCTTTCAACAAGCCTTTCATTTTGATGTTACACGGTACAGTTTGCAAAACTTTTTTAAGTTTTATAATTTGCCCGTCAAAATGGACCCCCATATTCAAAATTCATTTATTTACGTTACACTTCCGTGTTTGGGTCACATAAATTCCAGTAGATACGGAGAAAATTGGCTGTGACGGACGGACAGACAGAGACACGAGCGATTCTATAAGGGTTCCGTTTTTTTCTTTCAAGGTACGGAACCCTAAAAACGTACATCGGTAGAAGTTCCATAAGTTTTTAGAGGTTCAGATATATATTTACCATAGTAAGTGGCCACCACCGCCTATGACCAGCCGCACGCAGGTGCGTTGTCATCACCGAGGCTCAGAGGATCTGACAATATGTCACAAAATGTGTCTGTAATTACATCAGCATAATTACACTACCCTTTAGGCCGGAACACACTAACGCTGCTTGGAAACAGATACAGGAATAATAGTATTACTTCCTCGAAGTCCTTTACAAATAGAGCTTCACTATTTTTAATTTATTTAACAAGGGTTTTCCCTGTAAAATACTGTATGTAACCTGATCCACGAAGCTATACATACCTACATACTATACCCGAGCGTTATTATGGTACCTACAGTCAGCCTCAAAAAGATGAATACCCCGACAATAATTCATTTAACAGTCTAGAATTTGTGTTCCTTGTTAATGTGAAGCTACAAAATATATATTATGTGTTATATGCTACAATATAGCTACACATTAATAGAATATTGTGGAACAAAGATAATGAATAAAATTTTGTCAATGTTTACCGACGATACCCGATTTCAATCCAGACTAGTTTGTCCTAGGCTAAACCGGTTTATTAAGGCGGGGCACCCCGACCAAATGAGGTAGGTTAGGTTCGGCTCATACCCATGTTGTGGGCTTGATGGACGCCGAGCGCCAGCTAAATCTGGCGAAAAGGGCGCAACTCCAGTTAGACCTGGAGGAGAGGGTCGCCGCCAAGGAGCGGCAGGCGCAAGTCGCCAGGTCGAGGGCTGGCTATGGTGCATCCAATGTGCTGTATGCTGACCACTCCCTGGCAGAATTGGAAGTCTTCAAATTTAAAGGGGACCTTCCAGAAGGCCCTCAAATGCCGGGCTGCCAGCATGCACGGCATTGTGTTGGAGCTGGTGAAGAGGACGGCCACGGACGAGACGCGGCAGCTGCAGGCGAAAGTGGATCGCCTGCAAGCGGAGGTCAGCCAGCTACACCAGAAGCTGGCTGAGGTCACGGCGAGGCCTGCGCAATCTGCCCCGGGTCCGGTGGCGACAGGCTCCTCCTCCTCCCCTGCCAGCCTTGAGGAAATGTTCCGCAGGGTTGTCATGGAGGAGAGGGCCTTCACCAGGGCCTGCTTCGCAGGCATCGAGGACCGGCTCTTGCCTGAAAAGCGGCTCCGCCCGCCGCTAGCGGACAAGAGGCCACCGCCGAGGGAGCCGGAACCTGCGCCTCTAGCAGGCCCGGTACCGGGTGCGAAGCCCTCCAAGGGCAAGGGTAAGGGCAAGAGGACCAAGGCGGCTCCTCATGCCCCCACCTCAACTGCGGAGGGAGCGTCTGGGTCGTCTGCCACTCCAGCAGCCTCCCAGAACTCGCAGGAGGAAGACGCCCTTCTTCCCTCCACCACCCCGTCCAACCAGTCGTGGACGGAAGTGGTCAAGAAAGGGAAGAAAAAGGGGAAAAAGTCGGCCCCCAAGCCCGCTGCGACTGCTCCTGCAGCCAAAAGGGCTCCAGCCGGCGGGAGGAAGGTGGTTCCTCCCAAAACCGCGGCCGTCGTGGTGACCATCACCCCGGAGGCCGCGCAGCGGGGCGAAACTTACGAGTCCGTCCTAAAACGGGCTCGTCCCAACGCTGATCCCTCCCAGCTGGGGATCAGCAATATCACGTGCCGCCGAACCCTAACTGGGGCTCGAATTTTCGAGTTCTCGGGGGAACGGCGCGGCACAAACGCAGACCTCTTCGCAACTAAGTTGCAAGAGGTCATCGCGGATGCGGCAACGGTCGTCAGGCCTGTTAAGACCGCAGCCTTGGAGGTGGCCGATCTGGACGATTCGGTCACCAAAGAGGATGTGGTGGCGGCCGTTGCGGCGGCTGGAGGCTGCGACGCTGGCGCAGTGAAAGGTGGAGCCATCAGGTTCGGCCGCCGCGGCATGGGCATCATCCGCGTCGAGTGCTCAGTCGCCGCGGCTGGGGCCGTCCTTGCCGCGACCAAGGGACGGCTGCTTGTGGGCTTCAGCTCGGCTGTGGTCCGGCCACTCGAAGAACAGCCCGTGCGCTGTTTCAAGTGCTTCGCGTTCGGCCACACCCGAGCCACGTGTCCCTCCAAATTCGACTGGGGAGGCACCTGCTTCCAATGCGGGCAGGAGGGACACAGAAGTGCCGCTTGCCGCTCCACCGCTTCGCCACACTGCGCGGCGTGTGCTGCCAGTGGCCGCCCCGCGGCTCACAAGATGGCGGGCAGGAACTGCAAGCCCCCCGCGAGGAAGGGCGTGGTGCCGGCGCAGATTCGCCCTGTTGCTACCGCCGCCGCCGTCGTCGCCGCTGTAGCTCCAGCGGCGGCAGCTGAGGAGACTGGTGCGATGTCGGAATAATGGTTTCCGACTATCGCATCCTCCAGGCGAACACCAACCACTGCAGAGCGGCCCAGGACCTACTAGTGCAGGTCATGGCCGAGTGGTTGGTGAACGTGGCGGTGGTCGCCGAGCCCTACTCGATCCCCGGCAGCTGGCTGGGTGACGAGGACGGCTTGGTGGCACTAGCGGCGTGGTCTTCCACAGACTACCCTCCCGTCTCGCTATTAGAGAGGGGACCGGGATACGTGGCCGCCGCGTGGGGAGACTTGGCCCTTGTGGGGGTCTATTTCTCCCCAAACCGCCCTCTTCAGGATTTCAGGAAAAAAAAAGAGTTAACTGTGACCAATCGCGCACGAGCCGAGCGAGCGAAACGAGCGGTGCCGCGGCAACGGCCGCCGAGCGCTACTTCCAAAGTCTAGGCTGTTAACTAAACTGCTGCGACATATATTATCACGCTTAGGATAAACCTGTTTATAACTAGTTTGACCTGAAATCTGGTTTGGCCGGTAAAGTCAAAGTCAAACCATTTATTTCAAATAGGCACATAAGAGGCACTTTTAAACGTCAAAATTTACAAAAAAATAGAATTGATTCTAGTTGCCCCTTCGAAAAGGTAGTTTCGTATGGAGAAGAATGGGCAAGAAACTCCACCGTTACTCTTTTAAAAATGTTTTACAATATTTTGTTTGAGTACCTACATTAATTATATGATTATATGTGAAGACGATGCACCTAGAATAAAATTACTATACCTTATTAGGTAAAAAGAATTAAAAACTAAGCAATGAAAAATAACTTAATTATTAGATAGATACATGGTGTTCACATATTTACAAACATCGTAAAAGTATGTTTTTCTAAAAAAAATAAAAAATAAGTCAGTGTGTGAGTATAGGTTATCACGAAATGTAAAATCAATATCATAAAAATAACAGATTTTACCATAAAAATAGCAACCAGTTTGATTTGGTCTAGACTAGATTGTCCCATGGAAAAATAAATAAGTATAGTGTCTAGATATCTATACCCATCACGTCTGCTGAGTCATCATCATCATTTCTGCCGAAAGATGTCCACTGCTGGACATAGGCCTCCCCCAGAAAAAGGGGTTGCCATAATCGCCACGCTTGGCAGGCGGGTTGGCGATCGCAGTATGGTGTTAAAATGCATAGAGAACGCTGCTGCCCATTCCCTAGTAAGTCCCTAAGTCGCCTTTTACCACACCCACGGAAAGAAATAGGATGGTGTTATTCTTTACGTCCGGCACCACACGGAGCAGAGTATCGCTAGCTAATTTAATCCGACCCTGTATAATATTATATTCTGACACGTGCAACAGCTTGTTTCACGGAAATGAAAAGCTGCAGATTTCCGGAGTTATCTAATTACTTGTGAAGTTGTTACGTGACACGAGCTCGCCGCGCGGCCGCGTGGCTGCAAGTCTGCAACATTAGAACAGTGTTGATACTCTTCTTTTTATAATGACTAATTCTTCATATGCTACTTAAATGCACCTCTTTATTCAGGCACTTTACCCAAATCAAATAATAAAATCTTTAATAAGTACTAGAAAAAAATCTTTCATTTCTCTGTAAAAGTTCGCATCATGTTCCGCTACTCGAATCGGACGCGAACCAGTACAATTGAACTACTGCGGTTTCGCTGCTATGGTTTCGCGGCGGAGCTGCGGAGATGTGCTATCAGCGTAAATGCACCGTGAACATGGTTCTCTCAAACAGAATCCATTTTGTTACTAAAATCACTAATACGAAATGATGCTAATATTGACGACAACTTGCACTTTATTGTTGAATCAATGTTCAAATAAAGAATAAAATCATTAACAAATCATTAAAATACCCAATCGAAAAAAGCACAGCACTAACTATACTTATGACGTTGTACTTACCTACCTAAGTACAGTGTAGTACCGATTAGTACCTTCTACGTACGGCGTAGTAGGTGCTACGTAGAGCGTAGTAGGTCCTACGGAGAGGGTAGTAGCTACTACGACGCACGTAGTAGAACGTACTGTCCACTCTACTAGTCTCTATTCTCTCATTGCAGAATTAATTAAGTCATAGTTTTGCGCCACAATAATATTGTGATACTTCTGGTACCTTCATTTCATCTGCCATGTGAGGAGGAGTACTAAATGCCTTAAGATTTCTGTTCAAAATGTTCAGTCACATTTAAACCTGCCTGGGAAATTAGGAGCAGGTACCTATACTCACAACACTTTGAACTTTTATGCTTAATAGCATCGCGCACAGTTCAATCATTCGATCAAGCGGAATACGGCTAAGGCTCTTATACTTACATGTCACTTGTGTTCACCCTTTGGGAATTGTACGTACAATATACAGAGAGAGAGAGAAGAACCACTTGCTATATAATGTTCTTGCCAATACAATCGAAACTGCGGCATTTGGGCGTTGCGGCGAACCGTTGAGAATCTACGGGTTTCAAGATGTCTGTGACAATCAAATTGACAAAGTGGCTTTGGGACTTGTGTACAGGAATTTGAGAGTGTAGCAGTAAGTAAACTACAAGTCTACAACTACGTATATGTATACAGACTGCCAAAGAGGGGAAAATATTTAAGTCTTGTTTGAGAGTCAAGCGTTGAGTTGCACAAGACCAACATTAGTTTAACGGAGACTTTAAATTCATGCCATCCCTTACATTTTGTATCAGAAAGAAAGTGAAAGTGCGCATCATTTTAAAGTCTCCGTTAAAGTAATGTTGGTTTCATGCAACTCACCATCTGGGTAGGCAATATAAACACAAAAAATATCAAAATGAAACTTTGTGAGAAGTGATCTGCCACACTAGCTCAATGGAACTTTTGCAAAGGTGGTAAAACTGAACTGTGTCACCCTAACTAAAACCGTTTTCTGTTTTGAATTGATTCGGACACCGTTTTTTCAACTTTATTTTTATCTTGTCTTATCGTTTGTAGCTTGTAATAACGGCAGTTACCGAGTCTTTTTTAAAGAGAGAACTTCTTTATGCGTGTTGAATGGTTTTCGGTAGGGGAAAAACTTATGGTTTCGCGTCACCGACATGCTAATGTTAACAGTATATCTGTAGCTATGAGTATAACGTGTAGCGCTTGGCCAGCAGTGAAAGCATAAGTTTTATGAAAATTTTACACATACATACATACATAAACTCACGCCTTCTTCCCATGGGGGTAGGCAGAAACTATAAAACGCCACCTGCTACGCTCCTTACATACTCCTTTTGCTTCGCCTACGTTCATACATCTGGTCATACACGCACGCCGGTTGCGAGTACTACGCACCTGACCTTTCTGAAGAACATCACAAATTTGTTCACTATATGTCCTCCTAGGGCGTCCCCTCCCGGCGTTTCCACTCACCTCTGCTTTATAAAATATACCTTTTGTTGGTCGCCTTCCACTCATCCTCTCAACATGACCAAACCATCTACCATACTTTTTTCAATTTTTGTTACTACATCTTCTTTTAAACTGCACCGTTGCCTTATCACCTCATTTTTCAGCCTATCATTCATAGTCACGCCAGACATGCTTCGCAAGGAACGTATTTCTACTGCATTTATTCTACTTTCATGCTTTTTTGCCACACCCAACATTCACTTCCATACATAAGCGTAGGCACCAGCACACCATTGTGCATTGTGAACAGCCAGTCGAGCCTTTTTGGGCATCGACTGATTGGTCACAATCGCATGTATAGCACCACTCACTTTATTTCCCGCATTTACTCTCCTTTCCACATCTTCATCAATCTTTCCATCCCTTGTAAACTGACTCCCCAAATATATAAACTCACTTACTTGCTCCACACTTTTATCATTTATTTTCACATCACACACAGACACATCCTCTTCTCTTTCAAACTCTTACAAAGAAGAATAATGGAAGAGGGTAATGCTGGTCACCGACTGTACTAACTAGATACAATTAATTTGAACATTAAAAAAAAAACACTTTTATTTTCTGTACCTTTTTTCGCAGCATTCTCAACATTTAGACTGGTTTCCTCAATTATTGTTCAGATTTTCGTAGAATAATGCATTTAGAGGTAGCAATGACGCGTTGCCTGGTTTGAAAATGTAATCAGACTACGTAAGTTTAGGCAAAGCTTTCTGAATGAATAGTCACTGTGACTACGTAGGCGACCTTAGCAGTGTGGGCCGTCGTCCTCACCCCGTCTTATATCATAAACTCCTCTAGTTACGCACGAACGAAACAATAAAATAAACAAATATGAAGAACGATTCTTCTTTATACATCTGTAATATAATTATTATTATTGTGGCTAAGTAATAACACCCGCACGGGTCGATCGATCAGGTTAAGCCACGCTTGGTCTGTGGATGGGTGACCATCTTTACATACCAAGACCCCTCCGTGCCTCGGAAAGAACGGTAAACCGTTAAACCGAAAATTACGTGTTTAGCGTTTTGAGTGAATTATTTGCATTTTTAAGGATTTATGTTCATTTGTGGTTTCGAGGTGGGTTGCTTGCTAGTGCTCCTAAATATGTGCATGCTTGTTATATCTTTGAATATTAACTGAGAAGTAGCAATTCACCTGTTGTAAAGAATATATTTGTTTCCTGATATGCAGCTGTGCTGTGTAAAAGTGCACCTGAATTAATCGAAAAGCTGAGTCAAAAGTATGGAATTCCTGTGAATGTTCACCCCCTGTGTCCGCAAATGAGATGCTGTTGTTATTTACTGAAAATACGAGTAGGTGTATGTATGTTCACATTTCGCTTACATAATATTCGAGAAACAAAGTTCCTGACTATGAAAGCCAAATCATTTTATTCATTCAACGCAAACCTTCATTGATTTCTTCGTCTTCCCATTACTATACGTATAATATTTGCATCAAGATTATCATAATTTTAGGAGCTCTCGCCAAGAGCCATGACTGTCAAAAATATTGGGTTCCCACCTTAACTGCAGCCGTTCTATTTATAGACGACTGTTTGGCCAATCGATTCTGATGGAGTCCATTATATTTCTCGAAAGTATTTATAATACGGTACCCCTGTGTTGTGTTGACATATCGAGCTGTATAATACTGAATACTTATTATAATTGTACAATGTGAACTTTAGTGGTACGTTTTACAAAAACATGATCAATCTCGGGCAGCAAAGTAGAAGAGAGGAAGAGGGCTTTAATTTGAATAATTAGTTGGTATTCTATTGCTGTTATTTATGAGGTGGTACAATGTTTATTTATTTAAAAGTAAGTTGTAAAGATCGTTTTGTTTGATATCTACATGACAATAACGGCACACGTACCTATGTAACACTTGAAATTAATTGGTTACGTGACACAAAACGAATTAAAAATACAATTAAAATAAAGAAGGAGAACGCGTGGGCTCGTGAAAAATGGAAGGAGTTGAGAGAGGCCTTTGCCCAGCAGGGGGACAGCGAAGGCTAGAAAAAAAATCACATCTCTGCGTGGGACAACCGGTTGGAACAAAGTTCCTTTCATTGTATATTATATCAATATAATATACGTCCCATCACTACAAACTGTATGCAGGTGCCGTTCGGGGACTTAAAATAATATTAGAAAACTGTTCCACCGAACCGCACTCATCAAAATTTTGTTTCAGTGCGGTTAGGGGAAGTGCTCAGGTGCGGTTCAGTCAAGTGCTGTTGAAATCAGTGCTCTTAGTGGAATACCTCTGATCTCAAGTTTCAAGGGTCAAAAGGTTTTGTTATTGTTTTTTAATACAGAGCCATCTAATAGAAGTTTTTAGATTGCTAAAACTAGTGAAACTGACTTTTGTTTTTACGGGCAGAACGCTTTTTCGTTACGTGACGATTTCTGCCAGTTTACTCCTACCGCAAGCCGCGTTTAAGAACTTCGTTCCAAAAATAAAGAATATAATTATTCTAATTTACATAACGAAGAAAATCACGAATCGTTCGGATTGAAATTCAAGGTAAACCCTTAATTACCTACAGTAGTTAGTTTTCAGGAGTAGTTCACAGGCCTCGTTTATGAATTATTTTCGCTTAAAATCCTCGCTCATCTACACTCGTCGATAATAACTTAATTAAAAATTGTTAATTGGTCGCCCGGGTTCCAATACGATATAACGGATTGTTATTACTACCTACCAGTCGTTATTTAGTGCTTCGAAAATATGAAATGGTCTGCTGCTTCTTCTTTTCGAGGCAATGGTAAATTAATGTAGATATTATGCTATAAGAGTTGCGAACAGTAGGCGGCCACGCCAATCGCGGCATCACTGGCATTTTTTAGGTCCTCAGAAATGCAGGTGTATTATTGATGTGTAACATATTTCGTCTTGCTTTCTGTGGGAGTGATTCCGTGAAAAGGGACGGAAGTGTGTAACAGGAAGTGACAGCTGGAGCATGGAAAAAGTAAGTACTTTTTAATAGCATGGAATTAGTAATGGCGACCACTAGTAAATAATAATTATTCGAATGAATATTTCAGTATTTAGCTTTTAAATTTTGAGGATAATTTCTGTCGCTGCTCAGTTGCTTATTACCAAGGTGAGACGTCAGATGTTACACATCATATGCGACTATTGTAAGACTCGCTCGTTTTTATTATATCTACTTGTGGACACTGCAGCATGAGCTCCAGCATGAGGGACATTGTCTGTTATAAAGACAACACGTCGATAAGACGACTATGCATAGGTACAAGTAAATACTAACCAATAACGATCGGGCGTAAGTAATTTTTTCATTCATCCATTCAGGCAGAAAATATCATAAGTACGATTTTCATCATTTTTTTTTTGACAAATTTATTCATTTTTTGTAGTTTCGTTGGTGATGACAATAATCTGTGGTCTAGCAGGAGGGTAGGTTAAACAATAAAATGGTAAGTGGCCGTTATTATGGTGTGCAGGTGAGCTCCAATGCTCCATAAATACAGTAGTGAAGGAACGCGGCGCCGGGCGCGATGCCACTGGAGTTATGCCGTGGATGCTGTCCATTGCTGGGTTAGGTTCTATTGTTTTTTGTTATGAGTTAGTGTTGGTACTGAATGTTAAAAGGGAACAAGGGTAAAAGGAGCCATTCAAGTATTACGTAAGCAGAATTTTAGTAATTTTTAACCCCCCCACGGCATAAGTAAGCAAAGATATATTGTTTTTTTTTAAAAAAAAACAACATAAACAAACAGTTTAAAATTAAAACCTTTTTTTTTCACATAATCCTACCTACTTATGAAACGTTAGCCAGGTTCACGGTTCCAGTTAGTCGGCAAGAAACACCACGATTACTCTTTTAAAAATAATTGGCTTTTACAATGTTTTCAAATTACAGTGTTAATAGGTATGGGACGACAGTGTAGGCCCTTCAACAAGTACCAGGTATTTAACAAAACAGAAAATGGTCTACAAATCTAGTGTATTAAGCCTACAACGTTCTCACATTCACAAATTAAAAAATAATCTATATAAAGAATTAATAAAACATCTGAAGAAGGATGGAAGTGAACTCTGACATGACGGCTAATTGGGATATTTGAAATAACTTTTACGTCGGTAATGGGGGCGGAGATTTCTAGAAAATGGTCAAAAAGGTTGTTTTTTAAAGCAGTGTATCTCTTAAACCGTAAATATTTTTTCCAAAACAAAAACAGTATGATATTTTCAAGTCTTTTGTACATACGGTGATGGAACTTAAAATATAATTAAACATAATTTAATACATCAAAAAAATCTTCAAAGACAACTCTTAATTGTTTTTAAAAGCTTATCGCTTCGTTAACAGTTATAATTATAATTACAAGTATACCATAAAATTGAAAATGTCAAACTGCATCCGGTGATGGATTAATTTTTATTAATTAGTAATGTCTAATTATATACGATTTTATTTGCATTTTTACGCCATACGTTGTGTCATCGCGCATCTCTTTCTTTTGTATGCAATCTGACAGTGACAGCGGTTTACCTAATGTCAGCCTCTTAAGAATGATTATGGGGCAGGATGATCATGTCCAACTTGATGTAAAGCAGTATTTCACATGCCCTACGTGTCATAGCTTAGCGCCAGGCATTCTTAATTTAATACAAAGTTGTAAAATGTTAAAAACTTGTAGAAATCTCTGAAAGTTTTTACTACTCAAACGTCACACGACCACGTTAATTGGTGTAAAATGTTCATATTTACTGCTTCAGATGCATAAACCATAACAATTTTACGACCACCACTAGGTAAGTATGACAATTAGTGTAGATTAGTCCCTTTTTATGATTTAGTCCTAAAATAAACTAAAAAAATCCAACAACTATGTGGCAATTGCTTTTTATTTATTATTATTCGGTACTTTTGTGAACAATGGTGGGAAACAGGCGGAATTAATTACAAACGAGATTATTTGCCAATCGTCAACCCTTGCTGTGGTTTTCAATGTTGATTTAAACTCATTTTAAACCAGGTAATTTAACAAAGCATCACCTATTTATAGATAGTATTCTTCGAAAGGTTAGGCAGAGTACAAACTTGCTTGTTTTATTTTTAACTAGCTGCGCCCCGCGGTTTCACCCGCGTAAGTCTCGATCCCGTGGGAATATCAGGATAAAAAGTAGCCTATGTGTTAATCCAGGGTGTCAGCTACAAATAACTACAAATTTTATCAAAATTGGTCGAGCCGTTTGAGCGTGAAGAAGTAGCAAACATACACACACACACACACACACTCACAAACTTTCGCCTTTATAATAGTAGCGTGATGTGATAAACGTAAAAAAAAACCATACAAATGTATGTTCGACGGGTTTCAAAAGATCTATAAAATACGTTCAAGACTTTGATGACGATACAAATAATTCCCAAATATTTCGGGTAAGTACCCATTTATATTTCTTATCAGATCATTCATGTTACAGTTAGGTAGACCGTCAGCCGTTACGTCAGAACTATTTACAATTTCTTTATTTTTAACTGTCGTTTGCGCATCTTCGTCCAATATTTATGACAGATCGGTGCCAAAACATATTTAGTCTGTCTGTCCAAGATAGACAGACCGGATAATAGATGGTTTCGTTTTCGTAATTGTCTTGTTTCAGTGACTAATTTTCCAGTATAGTAATTGTTACATTTCACGAACGCACGTCAGTCATTGCAATTTATATTTTATAACAATGACATAAGAGTCACATGAGGCGTGCTCGAGCATTTGTTTTATTTGTTTATTGTTGGCTGTTATATGGATGAGGATAATGTTTATTGACGGTGATTTAACTGCTAAGAGGATGAGTGAATTTGTTTTAATATTTTTTTTATGAGGTAGAAGTAATTATTAAAGTTGTTGTTTGGAATAGGAAAGTGTATAATAACTTTTGCATTTTGCTTTTTCAATTCAATCGGATGCCAAATTGTTTTAATTGTATCTGGTTTCCTCTTGGATTGCAAATGTTCTATTTGTTTTAATTTTAAACCTTTAAGTATAATTTTTTATTTATTTTTGCATAATAACACACAAAGTTGCAAAAGCCACTATATGAACTTAATTATTAACTTAAATCACATAACTAATATAAGATTCAGGTTTTCATTGCTTAGTTTTTAATTCTTTTTACCTATTATGGTATAGTAATTTTATCCTAGGTGCATCGTGTTCACATACTCGTACAATCATATAATTAATGTACTCAATCAAAATATTGTAAAACCCTTTTAAAAGAGTAACGGTGGAGTTTCTTGCCCATTCTTCTCCATACGAAACTACCTTTTGGAAGGGGCAACTAGAATCAATTCTAATTTTTTATAAATTTTGACTTTCAAAAGTGCCTCTTATGTGCCTATTTGAAATAAATAATTTGACTTTGACTTTGAGGTATCAATATCATCACATACTACATAGTGACCCTTAACATTCCCGAGCTAGCAATGGACATCGCCCTAACATTTCCCATCAAATATTCCTGAAGGCTGGCAGGCAGTAGGGCCGGATGCTGCGCGATCTCTCCGATCAATAGCAACGCCCGCCATCCCGCCAGGGCTCAGTACCGCGCCCGAGCCCGCCCCGCAAACATTACGTACCTTTTTTTAATAACTATTTTTTAAACAAACACGGTTTTTTTTAACAGCCATCTTTTTATGTGGTTCTTTTTTTAAATTCAGAGTTGTGACGCTGCGGGGTCGTCTAGAAATGGGACTCTGTTGAGGTAAGTTCTCTATTTGAATTTTATTTGGCTTTTTTTGATTAGATGTATTTTTTTATTTTTTTAGTAGGCTGTGTTGAGGTTTTTCTACCTACATGATTAAAAATGTGTTTACGGTTTTTATGATTTTTGGATTTTAAATTTGGAGGTGGATATTTTCGGGGGGCGTGGTTAGTAGTTATACATTTATTAATCGATCGGTGTTCATAATGTGTTAATATTTTTCAAACTTTAAAAATATCTATTAAATTGTGGTACCCTCATTTACCTATAAAAATAAATATTTAACAAAGAAAAGGAATGAAGGAAGAACTAATTTATAATTTTTAATAACACGATGAACGATTCTTGTCAACGAATACTTACACAGTAGATACTTTTGTATAGAAATGATTGCAATAAATTAATCAATAAACCCGATCCTTTGGTAGACAATGGTAGTTCTACGAGACAAATCTGTGATCCTTTAAAAAAATAATATAATATAGGTACGTACTAAATGTGCTTACTCATTGTGGTATTTAATAAGGTAATAAATGTCATGCAATCCATGGTTTATATCTAGGTCATGTCACTACGGCATGGTACCTACCTGGGTACCATTAAAAAGATAACTGCAGTTTTATATCAATTTATTACTTTTAATTTTTAATAACAGGTTTATCGTGCCATTTTTCGATATTAATTTTAATAGATTTTATAAACGTGTTCACAAAATATATAAATCCTTTGAAAACTAGGTATAATAATTTATCGTCAGCCATTTTAGATTTTCTTTTCTTACAAGCTTTTTTATTTGTAACTTACGATTGCTGTCCAAATTGATATTGGTTTATTTTACTTTACTTTGATCAGGTTTGTAGTAAACAGGTAACACAAAACTGTAAAACATGTTATCATATATGACAGGTGTCTCGATCGGTGACAGATTGAGATAAATCGGGACATGATCGAATCGGAACATATCTCGAGTCGAACTGGGTGGGGCGTCTACTTTCAAGTCTGAAAACGGCTGAAAATACCTCTGCGTTGATTGCAATCGTTAAATAATTTGTAGGGACTGTCTTCGGATAGTTTAAGTAAACATTACAATCTCATTGGTTCGGTCTATTGATGGCAATAGGCTCGCCCCCTATTACATGTGACTTAAACATAACTGGGTGTACTAAAGGTACACCCCTGCCTAACCCTTTGAGGAATACAAGCGTGATGTTATGATATTATTATCTACACGGCTTTTAATCTTCCCAATGCACACTGACGTGAATATTTCAGTTCAGATTTCTAACTAAAATTATTATCCTTTACCGTAAATTATAATGGATGAAGATTTATTTTGTTTATTGCACAATGTACACACAATTAAATGATAAATGATTTATTTCTGTAAGTAGGTTTGTGCAAACACTTTTACACGTCAATCATATTAAAAAAAAAAAAAAAACTCGATGAAGTCGGCGTTTCATATCCAACTACTCTGAGAAGAAAGGCCGAAACAAACTCAGAGGTCACAGTCTCTTTTAAAGTCCAGACATAATCTTGGTCAGATCATGTGAAGACCATGTAGATTGGTGCCTGAAATGATCTTTTGATGAAAGAACCACACAGATTGAGGGGACCTGTCCAGTCAGTGCACGCGGTTTTCCGACACCCAAAACCAGCCGGCAAAAGTTAGTACGTATTTGAACATAGGATACTTTGATTGACCTGCACGCGGGCGATGTCGCGGGCAAAATATTTATATTTTTTTATCAGTTTAAAAGTGGGTCCGTAGTTAATAATTAATTGATATGACATTGCATGTTGGACATTATATGGCCTGGAGATTCTAGATAGGAGCCCTTGTTATACATTGAGGTGGCTGTCACACGAAATGGCATAGCTCTATCTACAATTACATTCGGAAAATCAACATTTGAGGCTATTTGCTATACAATCTATAATCTATACATAATTATTATAAATTCAAGTCGCTTTTCGTGTCTCTGTGTGACACCGCTTAGTGCTTTTAAGCTACACAAAGGATTTCGATGAAGTTTTCACTGTCATTCAGATTATAGTTGATTTTTAGGTGGTGATTGTTGATTATTAGTATCTAGATTGAGTAGTTATTCCAGAAGGTTTTTGTGTATCATCGTCACTATTATATTAGTACGTAAAGCGAAAGCTTTGTACCCCTTTTTACGAAAACTACGCGGACGGAGGAGTATGAAATTTGGCCAGTTAATGTTTATATGGAGGAGGAGTGTAGACAGCTAATATTGTTGTATAATATGCATTAGAAATAAATTAAATTAATAATTAAAACATTACACACACCCCATGCGTTTGACACACACATAGTACCAGGGCCTAATGACTATAGATAGATAGGTGACAGAAGTGACAGCTGGAGCATGGACTAAGCAAGTACTTTTTATCAGCATGGAATTAGTAAGTACTTTATAGATTGTAAGCATAAAAAATTAAAAATTAAAAAATTAGTTTAAAACTATTGGTCACCCACTGGTCGAAATTCAACCCTAGACGGGTTGAATTTCGACCAGTGGGTGACCAATAGTTTTAAACTAATTTTTAACTTAGATATAGCACAGAAATCTCGATGTTTGGACATTTGAAGGCATAGCACCCGTGAGACCCGCGTGGGTGGGGCTCTAGTGAAATATAAATTGTTTCCTAATCCAACAGTATCTCAGTTTAATAAGTCTGAGGCTATGTATGTTCTATGTTACCGATTATCGATATTTATACAACTTGACAGATGGATCTTATATTATGAACGCGCCCTTTTACATCTGCAGTAAAGCGTCATCTGCATTGGAAATACAAAAACCGGACAAGTACGAGTTGAACTCGCGTGGTGAGGGTTCCGTACAATGAATACCTATATCTATCATGTTTTTATCCCAAGATAATTGATCCCAAGAACAAACGTAACATTGTAGTTAAAAAACATGTTCTCCCATTCCCATACATTCCAACTGCAAATGTAAGTTTGTACGCTCAATATTATTTATTTATTTAATATTTATGTACACACAGTAAAAGAGAGATTTACCATGTTATTTTAACACTATAGATTTCTTATAGGTTTTCCTGTAATCTATAAGTAAATAACTATTTCCTATATTTTTTTTCAACATTTTAGGTTCAGTAGTTTCGGAGATAACATGGTCAATTTTCATCTATTTTCTTAAATAACTTTGAAACTAAATTATTTTAAAATTATAAAAAAATATACTTGAGTCCCTCACAATAAGCCTTTTGATATGTCACACGGCACAGCTTGCAAAACTCTTAAAATATTACGTTTCTCTCTTTTCTAAATGTTTGTAGAAGTATAGATTTTTCAGAAAATCGTTTTTTTTCGGTCAACAAACGGCTTAGAACGGTCACAACACTACGGTAACGATCCCAATGACATGACATTGTAATAACGTCCAGTCGGAATATAAATCGACGATTAATTCATGTTTTTGAGTGCAGTTTTCCAATATAAAGTGAAACTTGGTGTTTACGAATGATTCTCATTGGTATATAATGTATTGATAGCATAGTAATTAATTAGGATTATGAATTTGATTTTATATCTTACGTAGACGTTCATACAAAGTTATCACGGCATTTAAAATGAGAAACGTCAAATCGGGCTTCTAAATTGTCACGAGTTTAATACAAGTTGTATTGTAAACGATACTTACTATAATTAGCTTGCTTAATTTATCAGATAACAACCTCGATGTGCTAAGCTAAGCTGGTGAATAAAATCAGCCTTATTCAGAATATTTTAGGGTTTCGCTTCCATTTAAACCTAATCTGCCAGGGTTACGAGCCTATCCGAAAAGGGATATCGTGGCCCTGGCACACAGGCATCTGAAGGAACACGGGTGGGTTTTAGTCAGTAAAAGTCTGACACGCCCTCCCGCTCCGCCCAGAGCGGGAGAAGTTAATTGATAATTTCCCACCCAAAAAAAAAAAAAAGGCTGGGGTAATCCGTATTTTACAAGGTGAAAAAATGCCATCTCGCACAATCTAAATATCTAATTAGTGGAACCGTATCTAATACCAAAGTACCTACCCGTACCATAAGGTTGGACAGTGGCAGACATTCTTTCTTCTGTTTATATGCTCCGAAACACGAGTAAGTAGATAAGTACCCGTAATTCTGCCACGTGTAGGTAATTTGTGAGAACCGCAGGACCGATTGTTTCATGTAGGTACTCTCTCATTTCGCGTAGAACCACTACCGTAGAAACAAAGGAAACGAAAGACAAAACGATGGATTGTAGAACGATTTCTACGACACCATGTCAAAATGTTTGAGTAGAGATAGAGATTGAAGCGGTCATGCTACGCGTGCAGGCAAATTATTTATGTTAAAATTTATGACAAATAAAATTAATCGATCAAAATATTTTATTTCACATAAACCTACATATATTACATGGGCACTTATAAAACGTCAGAAGCTATGTGCACGGTTCCAATTGGTCGTTTCCTATGGAGCAGAGCCGGTAAGAAACTCCACGGTTACTTTTTTTTTAATAATTGGCTTTTACAATGTTTTCAAATTACTTAGTGTTAATAGGTATGGGAGGACAGTGTAGGCCCGTCAATAAGTACCTGGTACTTAACAAAATAGAAAATTGTCTACAAATCTACAGTCTATTAAGCCTACAACGTTCTCACATTCACAAATTAAAAAATAATCTATTTATCTATAACACTAATGCCTTCATAGTGTCATGACATGACATGACAGTCAGTCGCTCCAAAAAGGTAAAAACTTAATATTCCTTACTTTATTTAAATAATAATTAAATGTTCATAACCTTTATCAACTTCCATAATTCTTTCTGTTTTTATTTTCCATTCCATCAACTAAATAAAACAACAGCTAACAGTATCAATAATAACTAATTTTCTCATCCCTTTTGGCATTTCCCGAGAGGAATACGCGGGAAAATCGACCTTGTCACGTTGACATTTTAATTGCACGCCCATGTCAAAGGTATCGCCGTATCCAGCCAAAGGGACGAGCGGTGGCCAGTTGCCGTGCGGTTGCCGTACGAAACGGACGTCGATCTACTATCAAAGTATTTGGAGAAATAGTTCGATGAGCATGATACGGTAGTTTTATAAAATAGTGCAGTGTTTAAAAATGTTTTATAAGTGAAAGTGTGGTTAAATTAAAAGAAGATCACTGAGAAGCGGTTGTTGTTTATTTTTACTTCCGGATTTAATTAACGGTATGTTTTTAACTTTGAATTGAGATGAGAACTAAAATACAATAATGCCAGTTTCTAAAAATAATAAGTAAAATTATCTAATAGTTTGGTTAAAAACGATAGTTGAAATCTCGCACATATTTCGTTCTTTCATAATAAAAATATTCCTACTACAAAATTAATGATTTCATTTTAATCATTATTATTATAATTTAAAATAACGCTGAAATATCGTCTGACAGTCAGTTGACAAGATGAACAGATATCTTGTAACTATATTTTGTACTTATGGCATTTGTCCAATTGGTAAAAAAAAAACTCACAGAAAATGTACAGGCTAACATTACGTATTTAACTGCAGATTTAACAGAATTGAAATAGATTGTTCACTCCTGTTGTTCAAAAAGTCCGTCATTGTGGTGTACCAGAGCGGGGGGGATAAAATAGCATATTTTGCTCTAGGAGAAAAAGTATTTTTTATTTTTGTATGTTACCAACGAGCCTACAAAAACTAAAAAGTCTCGGCTTTTTACTGTTTCATAAAAAATAAACATTTTAAATTTGAATATGGAACCTAAAAGCGGCGATCTCTTTCGGTAGAATGCGTGCATTGTGTTGCGGCTACAGAAGAAATTGAAACTATTTAATATTGTATTATTTATTAAATGGTCATCTTAGCCCCTTGTGTAACAATCTACTAATTTTTCAATACATCATGAAAAATAAAACAAAAGTTATTTGGCAGATACCGTCATCTTCCTATTATTATAATGTATGATTAGGTACTTATTAAGGTACCTAACGACGAAACAATGCAATGCATTTTAAAATATGCATTGATGTTGAATTCTTTAAAAACGAAGGAAATAACTATTTAAAATATGTTATTCATTTTCGTTCAATAATCTTGGTAAAAACACATATTTAAAAACATGTTTACTTACAAAGAGAATTATAAATATTTTATCCTTTTGATTGTGGCTATTTTTTTTATAGTTACAACTTGCGTAGGCTCTGCGAGTTACAACTTGCGTAGGCTCTGCGAGTTACAACTTGCGTAGGCTCTACTCACTACGACTTGCATCTAGGCTCCACAAGTTTTGATTTTCCCTTTTATACTAAACATAGGAAGATTGTATCATGCTACCCACTTACTGGGTTGTGGAGGTCAGATGGGCAGTCGCTCCATGTAAAATACTAGTATTCAGCTGCATCCGGTTAGACTGGAAGCCGACCCCAACAGAGTTGGGAAAAGGCTAGGCAGGTGATGAGGGAGACAAAATACTCATAAAGATTAAATAAAATCAAATTGTGTAAATATCACTTTTCCAGTGTACCTCTCTCTTTCTTAAATATCTAAATGTCAAACAGAATCCTTTTGTACCCTTTGAACTTATCCATTTACTCTTCTCATTCAAAGTTTAAAGGTTATTTTGTTCAAAAGAACGGAATGTCCCATAAATAATTCCGAAGCGAACTGATGCAACTTCTTATACTTGAATAAAGAGACGTGATTACTCGGGATTGAATTGTCGGACTCTCTGCTGTATGAGAGTGGATTTAAATTTGTACATGAGTACTATAGAGTATTGTATTGTAATACAATGAAGATTTTTATTTAGTAGTACTTACCTATTGTTGGAATAAGTATATTTGTTAAAAGTTTAGTTCGTCACTTGTTATTTTTAAAATCCATTGTTATGTAATGTCAAGTTATATTGTCAGTGGTTTCAGGGTCAACGTGGTCATTGGATACATTTGATCAAGTCTAATCTAACTAAAATCTTTACCGTGTGTGGCTGTAGTAGCCTTAAAAGAGTCTTTTAAGTGCATTATTATTGAAATACATTATTTGACTTTAATTTTCGACTTCAAGATCTACGCGTATACGACGATAGGAGCAAATAATTAAACTAAAGTCTCATCGTTTCGTGTATGTGTAAGAATCCACTCAGATCGATCGGGTCGTAGGTTCTCCTGTTCGGTCAGATACTCAATTATTTCGATTCGATGATTCTACTCAAAGATTTTCAATCTGTTCATGCATCATCAGCATCATCATTTCCGCCGAAAGACGTCGTCGGGGGTCGCCACGCTTGGCAGGTGGGTTGGCGATCGCAGTATGGTATAAAATGCATAGAGAACGCTGCTGCCCATTTTCTACTAGTAAGTCCCTTAGTCGCCTTTTACGACACCCACGGGAAGAAATAGGATGATGTTATTCTTTACGTCCGACACCACATGGAACATCTGTTCATGTATATGTATACCCTAAAGTACCAGAGACAATACGTGTCAGATATAAATACTCGTTTTTTTTATTATTGAGAATTTGAATTTCAGAATTTGTAAAACTTTTCTTTTGCATTAATTATGGTCATTCCTCTTGTGGCTATTAAGTAATAACAGCCGCACGGGTCGTTCGATCAGGTTAAACCATTCTAGTCGCGGTTGGTCCGTGGATGGGTGACCATCTTTACATACCAAGACCCCTCCGTGCCTCGGAAAGCACGTTAAGCCGTTGGTCCCGGCTGTTATTCGTGGATCTTTGACAGTCGTTACGGATCGTCTGAAGCCCGAAAGCTGGACAACTAGTCTTACCAAGGGCTTATCGTATTACCCAGTAACTGAGTTGTGGAGGTCAGATAGGCATACGCTCCATTTAAAATACTGGTATTCAGCTGCATCCGGTTAGACTGGAAGCAGTGGCGTAGCTAGGGGGGCGTCGGGGGCGGTCCGCACCGGGTGCCACCTGATTGGGGGTGACACCCGACCATGAAAAAATAATTACACAATCCCGTTTTTCAACGATAAACCACATAAGCTTGAAACCATTTTAACCGAATTATCCAAACGAAATAATTTAAATATAGCAAAAAACGGAAGGGAAAAATCACGGCAGTAATATAGAAAACCATTTAAGCCTTTGTAACACCATTACCTACCTATACGTTATGGAATGCAAATAAATATATTAATATGAATATAAAAGGAAAACTAGGTTTTAGAAATTAAGGAGTAATAGTCGACCAACTTACATTCGCAGTTGGAATGTGTGGGAAAACATGTTTTTCAACTAAAATGTTAAGTTTGTTCTTGGGATAAATTCATCCAAACTTCGGAACCCATCATTATGCGTGGTTCGACACGCACTTGGTCGGTTTTTATTCTTGGGTGACACCACAATAATGCGCTCCGGGTGTCACCCATGCTAGCTACGCCACTGACTGGAAGCCGACCCCAACATAGTTAGAAAAAGTTAAACAGAATATGATAGTGATTCCTTTAATCTAGCTTCAATGTGGCTTTCACCTTAAGTAATGCTAAAGTAGAGTATCATATGTTCTCAAATCAGAAAATGGGTGTAGCACAACTTAAAATAGAGAATGGTTGTTACAACTATTATTGTGGTTTCAAAACATTATGCGGTAATGTTTTGAGTGCTATTTGGTAACCATGCTGCATGTTAACACCCACGGGAACTGTGAAGATTACCTGTTTATTTGCAACGCAGACCACATTGCGATTGAGAAACAATATAATTGACATAGTAACACATTGTTTGATGTTTGAACTATAACGTAAAGGTACACATTTGAGCAAAACGCGGCGTGGAATGCGAAAAAGATAGGTATTGGCAACGTCATAACTATGTAAATTTCTATTAACTGCTCCCAAATTACGATGTTTATTTTTATTTTGTACATACTTTATTTTGAAACAATTATTAGTTAACTTCTAAAATATTTACATCAATTAAAAACTACCAGACTTAAAATAATAATAATAATATGTACAAGTGGTTGGTCGACTCTGAGGGCTGGCCTATTTTTTGGCCAAAGAATCAGCATTGCCTTACAACGTGGCAATGCTGCCAGCCTTTTGGGCACATTTCCTGTTGACAGCGATGCGGTAGAATTTTTGTTATGCCCTATGATAATTTCCCCTCCTTTTTTATATACTTGTTTATACATACTTCCTTGACATAATCTTTTAATTATTTGACACTAGCTGCGCCCCGCGGTTTCACCCGCGTAAGTCTCGATCCCGTGGGAATATCGAGATAAAAAGTATTATGCCTATGTCTTAATCTAGGGTGTCAGCTACCTCCATACAAAATTGCTCCAGCGGCTTGAGCGTGAAGAAGTAACAAACATACACACACACACACAAACTTTCGCCTTTATAATAGTAGTGTGATTATATACCTACAATTTTAATTTCAACGACTTATTTATCAGTGGCTTTTGTGGACACTCCTGTCCACAAAAGCCACTGATAAATAAGTCGTTGATTAATTCAATTGTTACAGTTGTAACGACAATCATGTCATTTGGTTTAAATAGGTTTATATTTTTATTTTTTAACAATAATTTTTATTGATTCTTTTATATTTTGTGAATGTGAGAACGTTGTAGGACTAATATACTGTATATTTGTAAACTATTTTCTATTTTGTAAAGTACCTGATATTTGTAGACGGGCCTACACTGTCCTCCCATATCTATCAACACTGTAATTTGAAAACATAGTAAAAGCAAATTATTTTTAAAACAGTAACCGTGGAGTTTCTTGCCGGCTTTTCTCCACAGGAAACAACCTATTGGAACCGTGCACATAGTTTCTGACGTTTCATAAGTGCCCATGTAGGTTTATGTGAAATAAATAAATTTTGATTTTGATTGTTACAAGTGAATTCTGCTCACACGCGAAAACAGTTAGTTGAACTCATCTTCTAGTATTCGCAAGAATGACACATTCCATGGAAATGGTCTTTTAAATTGGCAAGCGTAGTGTGGGACGCCCTTCAGCTAGATGGACCGACGACCTTAAAACGAAGGCTGGGACAGACTGGATGTGGAAGGCGGAGGACAGGGTGTTGTGGCGTTGGGAGAGGTCTATGTCCAGCAGTGGACTACGATAGGCTGAGTTGATTGATTGCTTCTTTAAATTTATCTTTTCCATGTATTGTTCAGTCAGGGAAAATTGGTTTTTAAGCAAACAGTTACTTTACGTCAATTTGCCGTGTCATAGCCATTTTAGACAAAAGTGACAGTTGTGATTTGAATATACTTGCAGTCAATTTGCTTAACAATAAATTTCCCCGACTTTTACCATTTGATAGAACGCAATCGAATGGTAAAGTCGAGGAAATAAATTGTCTTACATCAACGTTTTACATTAAATGAAAATGCTCTAGACACTCTAGTGCAGGGATAGCGAACGTCCATACATCTACGTGCTATTTTTTCCAAATAAATATTGAATGTGGCCATAACGTGCCACCAAACAATATTGACTTAGTGACTACTGGAAAAAAACTATATACTTTCAGAATAATTCCTTTATTATTAATCAAGTTTTATATTGATTTAAATGAAATAACAAATTAGTGCAACTTCTGCTGTTGCAAACTAGATGACTTAAGAGCGGCCAACCCGACATACTTTTCGTACAAACACCTCGTACGTGATTATGGCGTTGTAAAACATCATTCTTTGAAATTTTTGAACCAATAGGTGTCTTGTGCACTATAATTAGGTTTCTGTGTAAGCAAAAAATAAAAATAAAATGAAAAACAAATTCAGTATAAGCCTGCAAAAATCTGCTTTTTGCACAAATTTTACCTGAACTTTGGCCATTCATAATGTACGCATATATTGTAAATGTTAAGAAAACATTACGATAGAAACCTTGCAAATGTAATGGAGATTCTAAATGACCAACATTTATTTCACAAACTGGTAAGGCCTACTCAAAAACACGTATTTCCTGGAACAAGTTTTATTACGTTCAATGTTATCGCGTTCTCACTCGTTTGTTAATAGTTTTCACTTGCGCTGGATGAAACAACAAGCTTTTCGACCATGCTCGCGTTGACGATAGACCGGGAAGGCCCCTCTTAAGTACCTACATTCCTGAAATAATGCCGTACCCAAATTATTTTATTACGTGCCATCAATGGCACGCGTGCCATTGGTTCCCCATTCCTGCTCTAGTGTGTACTCACCTTAACGTAACGTGAAATTATGCGTTGGCGCGCGCGGAACGATTCTCACACACAAGAATAGTTACAAACTATTTTAAAATCTGTTAATGAGCTGATTGGTCTGTTATCAGCTGTTTGTGACTTTAGTTTAAATATACGTTAATAAAAGATGTTCGAAAATATGTTGGTAGTTAAATTGTTAATGTAATGTGGTTTATCTTGATATTTCTAGTAGGTATTTGTTGAATGGTTATAATTATATCTCCGTGCCTTGGAAAGCACGTTAAGCCGTTGGTCCCGGCTGTCTGGTTACTGGTAGTTAGAAGCCTGAAAGTCTGACAACTAGTCTAACCAAAGGGAGGGAAGGGGGGGCTGGGTCTTGCCCAGCAACTGGGTTATGGAGATCAGATAGGCAGTCGCTCCATGTAAAATACTGGTATTCAGCTGCTTAAGATCAGACTGGAAGCCAACCCCAACATAGTTGGGAAAAGGCAGCTTAGGTAGATGATGATTTGTCGCATATTTTGTGGTACCTACTATTTTTATACCTAGCTGACTTTTCAAAATAAGAAACCACTGTGCTATGCTAACCATTATGGATAGTTTTTTTTTATTTCAGCAAGCCGCGGTATTTTTTGGAGATGGACGAAATGAATATGCCACTGGTTTCTTTTGCCAATTTGACATACACAAAAGTACAAATCAAAACATTTCTTTACACATTTTTATTCCAATTAATTTTCCTGTAAATAAATATCGACATTTATTATAATAGCTAATATTATATTGTAACATCATTGTAGTAATCAACATTGTTTTAAGATTTCAATGAACGGCTGGCCAGCACATCAATAAACCCTTAGAGCTTTCCGTTGTGTGGCTAAAACCAAATTGTATATATAATATGCTAAGTGCTTTGGAAATAAGTAACACCTACTCCAACATAAAGAAGGCTTTTCGAGTTGCTTATATGTACACGAAAAACAAAATACTCGGAAATTAAAAATTACAAAACGAAAAAAGAATCAATTGAATTTGTCAGCTGAATCCGAAATTCGTAGTTCTACGAATAGCTTTTTCGTAGCACATTACTGATCCGCTACGAGATGTCGAGTGGGCGGAGCTCGTAGCTGAGCTACGCCATAGCAACGCTATTATCCTTGACAGGACGAGAGCTACGACTAAATTCAACGAGTTTAAGTCCAAAGATGATTTTAGGATATCTTCGGCTTTTCTACAAAGCATAACTTTACATCACGCCTGTATTCCTCGAAGCGGTAGACAGAGGTGAATTGAGTATTTTTACATTTCAATATTTCATTAACAATATTTATTATTTCGCTAGTTATGTTTCAGTCGCTTGTAATAATTCGGCAAGACTGTTGCCACTAACTGGACACGAGTAAAGAATCTGGGTTGCTTCTGAGAATTCTCTGTGAGAAAAACCCAATTTTTCTCGACCCGGGGATCGAACCCATGACCTAATGCTCAGCAGTAGTGCTTGCAACCTGATTTCGAAACAAAATTTGAACTTTTGAAGATCATTGGCTTGAATATAATTTATTTAAAGCAAACTGTAAATGTCAAGTAACTTCGCTCGCTTTTCCATCTACAGTCGAATTAAGCCCTAAAGCAAAACCTATTGAAAACAGACTAAATAGTTATAAGGTTAACTTAGTAGTTTACTCTAGTGCATCCTAGATGGCGTAGTTAAATGTGTTAACATCCGGCGCCATGACAGCAAAATGGCGCCTAAACTGATCGTAAAGTTACGGGGCTAGAGTTAAGTTAGTTTCGTGTAACGGGCACAGTTTTCCTCCTGCATTTTTGTGTTTAGAACCTTATTTTAAATACCGACCTTTTCCATTAGAAAAGATGAACTTCAAATCCAATGACCTTCAAAGTTCAAAATAACGTTAATTTGAACTTTGAAGGTCACTAGATTGGATAAAATATTCAAATTAAAGTGTAAATGTCAAGTAACTTTGCTCGCTTTTCCACCCACAGCAGTGGAATGAATCCCTAAAACCTATATAAAATATAAACAGACTAAGGGGTTTATTTATAATTTAATAGTTTGTTCCTATTGAGTAGGTATACTTAGTAATTTTATTCTAGGTACATCATCTTCATGGTACCAATACAAAATATTGTAAAACATTTTAAAAGGGTAACTATGCAGTTTGTTACCCATTCTTCTCCATACGAAACTACCTTTTGGAAGGGGCGCCTACAATCAATTCTATTTTCTTGTAAGTTTCCACGCTCAAAAGTGCCTTTTAATTGGCTAAATACAATACATGATTTGACTTTGACTTTAAAATATTAAGAGACGTGCAAACATCAAAAATATATGGTTAAACAGTCGCTAATCATTACTTAACTTTAAGAACCGTTTATGAATAAATGGGGAATATCTAGTTAAAATGTTAGTTCATCTTCACTTAGTAGTTTACTCTAGCAATCGCTAGATGGCGTAGTTTAATGTGTTTACATTCGCCGCCATGACAGCAAAGTGGCGGCTAAAGTGATTGTAAAGTTACAGGGTTAGAGTAGAGTTGGTTTTGTATAACGGGCACAGTTTTGCTCGTGCATTTTTGTATTTCGGACCTTAGTTTAAATACCGACTTTTGACAGTTAATCCTTTTATGCAATCAACAAGACGCGTTCTAGTAAACGAAAGTGTCTGTCTGTTTAAATTTAAACAATTCACTCGGGATTTGAAAGCTCTTAGGTCTAATGGCACCTGTCTCACCGCTGATTAGGAAGCGAATTCCTCGCTTAGGAAATGTACAAAAGTTTGTAGGTGTAGATAAGTAAAAGAGATACATAATTATATTATTAGTTTAATAGGTGATCGCTGACTGTTCACACCGCCGCGCCGATGAGTACTTACTCGTTTGTCGACAAGAGCTATCAAAGAGAGTACTGGCTCAGCGACGCTCGCTTGGTGAGCAGAACACTCGTCACGCACTCGCTGCTCGCTAACTCGTTTTTAGTTGCTAGCTCTACTTGTTTCTCGTGTATCGCTGGCGCTGGGAATAGGTGCATAAAGTTAGTTTAAGTTAGTTTAAATAACCTAAGCTACGCAGACGATATGGTGCTGCTGAGCCCCAAAATCGGTGGAATAAGGAAATTGGTCGCTATTTGTGAAGGTTAAGCCGAGCAGCATGGGCTAAAATATAATCCGACAAAGAGTGAGCTGTTGGTATTTAGAGGAAGAAATAAAAGTCCCTCAAATATCCCTCCTGTAGAGCTGAATGGTTCACTGTTGCATAGGGTAACACAATTTAAATATTTGGGCCATATTGTTACGGAGGATCTCAAAGATGACTCTGATATGGAAAGGGAGCGCAGGGCGATGGCGGTGAGGGGAAACATGTTGGCTCGCCGGTTTGCTGGTTGTTCAGTACCGGTGGCGTTTTGTCAAACATTTTACACCAGCAGCCTGTGGGCTAATCATACCCAAGAAACTGGCAACACCCTGCGCATTCAATACAACAATGCCTTCAGGATGCTGTTGAGGCTTCCTCCTTACTGTAGTGCATCACAGATGTTCGCTGATGCGCACATGGATGATTATTTCGCGATCATGCGCAAGAAAGTGGCGTCAATAATGCGCAGAGTGAGAGGGAGCAGCAATAGCATTCTGAAGGTTTTTCCTGATAGGTTAGAAGGGCCTACAATGGATAGGTTTATTAAGCTACATGTCAGACTTGGGGCTTGATTAACCTTCCTGGCTTTGCTTTGTTTTGTTTTTTTTGGCGTTTAAACGTTTTATGTATTGTGTGCGTCATTTGTTACTACTAACATAGTTTTTAAGTTACTTGTAAACTAACACGCTATGGGCCTATGATACCTGCTAATAAAAGTTTTTTTTTTATTATTATTATAAAGGTAAAAAAAACTACCCACTTCACTTTCGAAGACACCTCACTAGCTCCTGTTAGACCTGTCTAATTAAAACCTTCGACTCCAACAACTTTTCGTAGAGCTCATACGCCATGCTGCCATACATATAGCAAGTTATAATGAAAAAAAAAAATATAAATATAAAAAAAATACTTGTGTTTGAAATAAAAAGCATCACCTTTGTACGCATTTTTCTGTTCCTTTCTTCTTGTATGTTTATATATGTGTGTACATAAATGGTTAAATAAATAAATAAATAAAACCAACGAGTATACTATTAAATCTTACTAAAATATACAACTGATTTTATTTTCACAGTTTATAATGCTGTATTTGCTAAGAAAAACGGATATTTAAAATGAGCCCTCCGCGAGAGCTCCCGGCATCCCATATGCGACTTGAGTGAACCCTCCAGCTCCTCCAGGGGCGAGCATGGCCTACTGTGACATGACTCACAAATTTTATCACAGTTTGAGCGATAAAACTGTTTTGTAATAAAATGCTAGTACAAATTGACATGACATAATTTATCATGTCTTGTCACAAATGTCTTGGCACGCCCGTGCTCGGCCCGCTGGAGGGCTCCCGGCACTGAACGTGTTAAGAAATTAAAAGTCAAATCTCAGATTATGTTGTTTTTTACGAGTCATGCCTCAGTTACGCTTCCTATAACGTGCTAGTCACCAAAAAAGAAGAAATATGGCTATGAAATAAATTTATGAATGAACCTATTTATGCTAAGGTTTTCACAGTTAAAGAATGGGATTTGCATACCTAATTGACTCCATGAAGATGTTATAGATAACTGTGCTTCATTAAATATTCAAATCATGTCTGAGCACTTACAGAAAGTAACGCTTCAAGCTGGGAAGTTGCGATAAATAATTAAAGCATTTCATTTGTTTTTTATTGTTCTAAAATTGAATTATCTTTAGAGGCATCCGCTAGCACGAATGCGCGACGTAAACTTAACGTATAACGAATCGAAAATACAAGTATACTAGAGAACTTTGATTTTAATTTTTGGGGGTATCCCAAGCATCACGCAAGCGTTTTCATCATCAATATACCAGCCTATTTAGAACTTAAAGTTATTTTAAAGACGTATGTACAAGAGTGTCAAAAAATGATTTTGTCTTTGTAAGAGTGATTTATGAGTTATTATACAGCTCACACTGTATAAAATCCTTGTTAAGGGATCTTCTGTCTATCTAGACATATTTGTATCTTTGACCGGTAACAATACAACACATCGGTACAGAGCAACTCTGCTAGTCGGCAGAAATATAGATGGTTTTCCGGAGGAGAAAAGAAAGAAAAATATTTTTATTTGTCACAGAAACACGTGCATACGAAAACATAATTAACTCGAGTGGGTAAACGAAAAAAATACACAAAACAGATCTGCATATAATCACGAGCACAAAAAAACAAATAGTCGGCAGCTGCACGTCATGACTGTGACCTTCTTGGCTTGCACTCAGCATGATGCTGTGCTAAGGGGGACCCACAGCACAGCGCTGATTTTCAGTGGTCACCCGAAAAATACGTACGGAACCCAAGTCAGGAGCTCCTTCATAAAAACATACATATATAATATAAACTCAGGCCTTCTTCCCATGGGGGGAAGAAGGCCTGAGTTTATATTATATATATATATATATGTATATAGGTAGGCACTAGGCAGAAACTATAGAACGCCACCTGCTACGCTCCATACATACTTACATCTGGTCATAATAAGGTATACTTAATTCATGTACGTTCTAAATATGTCTCCATTAGTCGCCATCTTCGTTTGAAAACAAAACTTCCTAATCGGCCCCTTGATTAAATATTCGCGTGTTCCTAACTAAAACATTTGGCCGGTAGTTTCTAAATTAACGGTACATTTTTGAGGGTAGTTACTGTATTTAGTTCGGTACTTACTGTTACAGTTAATGGCTTTAATTTTGTATTCAGTTAATGGCTACCAATTTTTCATGGGAGTTGATTGTCGACTAATGCGTAGACGTGGACTATGCGTGGCATGTTTTTTCTTTGTTTAAATTGAATGTTGTATAACAATAACGTTATATTAGGTAGAAATGAGACAATAATATGATGCTTTAAAACTTTCCGTCCTTTATGATCAGAGTGGTCTAACTTTCAATTCGTCTACGAAGCAAAATGCCTAAAATTAATGTTTACACAGCAAATTACCTAAGCTGTAAATCGCCTAAAGATCTAGGCCTAAAATGCAATAATTTCTAAGTAGTAAATCATCATAAATAAGTATCGATTTATGTTTCGCCAATGATATTGAAAAGCCTCAAAAATAAGGCAAATATTTTTCTACCACGTGCGTCGTGAGGGTTGACGTTTTGTCTTTAGCCCACGCGTCAAGAAGGGCGACGAGCAGTCACGTGTCAAGTCCACATTTTAAACGTCAGTTACTATGAACGTAACATAATCTTTTAAGCTTAGCAGCGGACTGTCATTTTATGCTGAGTAGGTTGATTGATTGACATTTACATTAGGTACATGCGTTTTCTATTATAAACCTGTATTTAAACATTTTAAAGCATTTAGAACCACGCGGTCCCTAATTATGTACAGTTCCATACAAGACTATCTACACCCATGATATGAATCCTCTCTAATAAATTTTTGCAATACTAATATCAAAATGGCGGGATACGCCGTGAATTCGAATAACCTATAAGTTTTTTTTTTAATTACGGTTTTTTTTTTTAAATTCATAAATATACCACGAATTGAGTAGTGAGAAAAGGAGTTGCATAATTAAATTTAGTACAACATTATAACACTCGTTTGGATGATATAATGGTTACTATGACACTGTTTGTTTTAACGTTGGCAATAAGCTAACTGCTTCAGAAACTTTTATAGAGGATTTATAGCATGGGTGTAGATAAAAATATAATAGAATACAATACAATACTCTTTTTATAATAATAATATGTACATGCATATAAAAAAGGACGGGGAAAGATCATTATCAAACAATTCATCCGCATCGCTTCAACAGGAAAAGTGCCCAAAACGCTGGCAGCATTGCCACGTTTTATGGCAATACTGATTCTTTGGCCAAGAAGTAGGCCAGCCCTCTGGTCACGTGAGGACTTTTTATTATGTAGGTACACCATACAAATTACAAATATAATATGATAATGGGTATGGAAAATATATCACATAACAGGAAAAAACGATGTAAAGATATTTCCCATTACGAGTCAAAAACCAAAATATCTCTTGTGATGAAATTGCTTATAATTCCCCGAATCAGGGTTCAGGGAATCGACACTCTAAATCCCAATCGATTTACGATCGGAAAGCTTCACAAATTCGATTTCCTGTCGGTTGACGACATGTGTACCTGGGATATTAATTTTGAAATTGAAATGGTCCTCTATATTTGATTTTGTAGGTTCATATAAAGCCAGCTTTAGCCCCTAGACAAAATGAAATTCAATCGGTGATAATGATGAAATTGAATGCATTAATAACATCATCATCTGCCTAGCCTTTTCCCAACTATGTTGGGGTCAGCTTCCAGTCTAACCGGATGCAGCTGAAGACCAGTATTTTACATGGAGCGACTGCCTATCTGACCTCCACAACCCAGTTACTGGGTAACACGATATCCCTTGGTTAGACTGGTTGTCAGACTTTTGGGCTTCTGACGACCCGTGAAAACTGTCAAAGATTTACAAATGACAGCCGGGACCAACGACTTTGATAACATAACATCAAAAAAACAAAAACTTTTGAAGGGGCACTATATACTAATTATAAAATACTTCAAAACTCAATTAGATATCTGAATATTTAATCAATACCATCCAGCCACCGCCACACACCACCATCCATCACCCATCCACTGGATGGGTGTATCATAATTGCTACCATGACGTCTTTGACGAACTTTATATTTTGTAAACATTGTTCTCATGTAAGTGACTTTGTGTCTTTTTGAGAATAAATATCTTTAAACCTATTAATCTATTGGATTGACATAAGCTACCGAAAAACTTATATCAATCCTGTTGGAAGTCGTTATAGGAATACGAAACGTATTATTTATTTATAAAGGTACACCAACAGCTTCTGTATACAAAATATCAAATAACAGTAGATAACGGTCATGGGCTTATACAGTTGCCAATAACAGGTGAATATATTATATATATTTTTATGCGCTGTGGATTGTGGTATATCACCTGAAATGTACCTAATTTTATTAGCTTTCAAATGATATCAAAAAGATTTAAAATTAATTTAATTTTTACCTAATTTTAGAGAATTATTGCAATAGGTCGAAGTTGTGGACGTCTAAATGAATAGGACGTAATATGAAAACATAATTTTTTTATTTAAAATTCATGTTATTTACCCCTTAATATTTTGTGTTACCCCCACTGGCCCTAATGACTGCCTGTAAACGGTTTTTCATTGACCGAATGAGTTTCCTGATGGAATCCTGTGGGATTTCCTGCCGCTCTTCGACTAAAGCAGTTTTCAGGTCTTTTATTGACGCCGGAGCTGGACATCTTCCTCGTACCCGCCTTTTCAGCTCGTCCCATATATGTTTAATCGGATTTAAGTCAGCGCAGAGAGCTGGCCAGTCTAGTGTGGGAATCCCGACTTCTACAAGGTACTGTCTAGTCACTGCAGCAGTGTGGCAGCGGGCATTATCGAGCATTAGCAGGAAATCTTCGCCAATAAGCCGTAGGGGAGCACATAGCCTAGCAGAATGTCGTTGATGTATCTTTCTGCGGTTAGCCCCCTCCCCAACCTCCACCAGTTATGAATATCAACTCCGTTTTCGCTTCAATAGATATCCTCGGCCACATCATACAGGTCGCACCCCCGTATGTCACTGTTTCTGCAAAACAGCATTGTGCGAATCGCTCCCCCGGTCTCCTATAGACTCTCCGTCGACGGTCCCTACCATGCAGGCACATCCTGGATTTGTCCGAGAACAGCACTCGCCTCCATTGCTCGATATAGCAATCTAAGTGATCGCGAGCAAACTGAAGCCTGGCTTGTCGGTGGGCTGGACACAATTTAGGTCCCGTGCGTCCCTTTTCGGGGTCAAGTTCGCTTCTTTGAGTCTTCGCCTCACTGTCCACTCACTGACAGCCCTCCCTCGAACTTCCCTGAGCTGCTGCTGGACGTCCACGCCGGTCAGTTGTCGATTTTGGAGAGAAAAGGTGACAATAAACGGTCATCTCTCACCGAAGTGCATCGCTGTCGTCCAGATCCTGGTCCGGGTCCTGGTCTCCGGACTAAGTTTCCAGTCTCCCTGAACCACCGTGTATACCTTCGAGACACAAGACTGGCTCAAATGAAGCTGTTAAGTGATAGTATGCTGAGACAATCCTTGCTGGATTAGGATGACATCTTGTGCGGCTTCTATAGGTGTGGTGTCCATTTTCTATTAGCTTCAGTATTCCCAGTGACGTGAAATATTGGACTGATGATCAATTTTCATAAACGCCCCCTTTTTATAGGGTTTGAGGACTACCAAAAAATATGGTGTTTTGTTTTAAAAATTTATGTTTTTTGTTTTACGTTCCATGACATACGGTGAATAATCTTTGGTTATGATATTGAAAGAGGTTGAATGCTAACAAAATTGCCTTTCCAATGCAATCCATAATTCATTGCATAGAAGTTGTAAAAATTTGTTTCGAGCAGCGGACGATGAAGTGATTCCAGTTTATTGCTCGCGAGTGTATATGAACAAAATTAAGTGATAACAAACTATATTATGTTTTGAAAGTGATTGCAATTTGTCTAGGCCTCTACTCGCCTGGTTGGCCTTGTGGTCGATCGTCAGGTCGGACAAAGTGTTATTGAGTTTTTCCATTAGAAAATTTTCAGCAGCAGCTTGGATTTGCCAAATTGATGGCAGTAGACTCATCCTCGTCGGTGAAATATACACTTTTTAGGGTACCGTGCCTCAAAAGGAAAAAAACGGAACCCTTATAGGATCACTCGTGTGTCTGTCTGTCTGTCCGTCTGTCACAGCCGATTTGCTCCGAATCTACTGGACCGATTGACACGGACGTGTAACGTAATTAAATGAATTTAGAACATAAGGGTTACTTTTGGGGGCAAATAAGAAAAAAAAGTTTTGCAAACTGTAGGTACTTATAACCCGGTCACATTATCTTGAGACCTCGCTGGAATTTTTTATTTTTATCATTTTAATCATATCATTATAATAATATTACCTAAATTAAATGAATTAACACAATATTTGTTTTGTTGGAAATCTTATTGTTTATAATAATATCCTACTAGAGGATACTTGTTTTGCGCACCATATCAGAGCGCCGACGCGACGTCAGGTCTCGAGATAATGTGACCGGGTTATGGTTTAAAAGTTATTTAAGAAAATAGATGAAAATTGACCATTCCCCCCTTATCTACGAAACAACTGAGTCAAAAATGTTGAAAAAAGTACAGAAAATAAATTGTGCTTTACTTATAGATTACAGGAAAACCTATAAGAAGTAAACTGTCTATAGTGTTAAAATAACATGGTAAGTCTCTCAATATTGTGCGTACAAACTTACATTTGCAGTTGGAATTTATGGGACAATATGTTTTTCAACTACAATTTTATTGTAAGTTACATATTCATTGTACGGAACCCTCACCACGATGGTTCAACTCAAACTTCTCCGGTTTTTTTTAATCCTGTGGGAAGACAGGCACCATGTTATGTTATTGTTTATAGCTGGTTTGCAGAAGTTAGTAAATGCCGAGATTGTGCGTCAATTTGTTTGATTACATAATTGACGCGATAAGAACTGTTCGGAAAGGTTTTCTTTCAAAACATTTTTTCGTTAATGGATTTCCGTAGCGTGTTTCAAGTATAATGATATCAGTTAGTTCCGCAACCCAATTCCGTAAAACACTTTCTTTCACATCCATTGCTTCATGTTTTACAAATTCGTCAGCTCGCCGACGTAAATAACGCAATGAATATTGTCGAATTGTCAAAATCAAAGATTTTGCAATTGTTAGTGCAGTACGTAATTACCCCGCTGTTCTCGAAACAGAGAAGAAAGGCTTTTCCATTTATACTGGTTATTGAGCTCACCGTAATGGAAAATCTCATGAGGAGACTTGGACTAAATTGACAGACTATTGAGTCGAGGTTTCCCCCATTATTTAGCTTAATTTACCTTAGACTCATTACAAAAACTATTTGGTTAAAAATTACTAGTTGAAGATAATAACACAATGAGAAATGAGCTTAATTCTGCCAAAAAGAACCACCCCACATCAAAATTACTAGTTGAAGATAATAACACAATGAGAAATGAGCTTAATTCTGCCAAAAAGAACCACCCCACATCAAAATTACTAGTTGAAGATAATAACACAATGAGAAATGAGCTTAATTCTGCCAAAAAGAACCACCCCACATCAAAATTTCTCCCATTTTCCGAAGTAATTGAATGGTAATCTGAATTACATACATGACATACATCTCCTACTAGTCCAAGAATTCAAACATGACAAACACTCACTCACACATCGTCTCACGTCAGGGGGCCGATCGCGCTATTTCTCAACGTAATTACCGTTCAAACGGAGCGTTTTTGGTTTTGGTTTAGTTTAGCTGATGTAAGAAACGGTATCGCGCCATTTTTTCTGAGCGACAAAATCATTAACGTTACCCAATACTGAAAGTTCGATCGATCGTTCCTCCAACGTAATTTCCAAAGTAAAGCTAAATCGTTTCCGTTGAAATGATTAGCGCGATATGAAATGTGTCTAACGTAGCGTTTTTGGTTGTGGTTTAGTTTTGGTATTAACGTTCAAAATTAGCGCGATCGGCCCCCAGGACTCAATAACCTCTGCAGAATTATACGTAGGTGTTTTTTATAGTTGTTACTTCTTCTTTTATTTGTTTTAAGCATTTTTAACTCTTACTTAGTTTTTATTTTTGTTATGCATATTGTTTAACTTCAACTTTTGCACGGTATTTCTGTAAAAGCTAATTCTAGCCGTATATTTTTGTCATGAATTATTAGGAAACTATGATTTAATTTTCTTTTTTTCCGAGCTTTGCTTTCGCCAGGTTGAAGGTGAAGCAATAAAGCCGATAAACAGCCTATTATAGAAAATAGAAAATTCAAATATTTTTGAGTTTAGAACAGAAATAAATGTTAATTTGTTCATAAACGTTTTTTGTTGTAATAATCTTGGTATTCTATTTATAAACATTAAATTAAACGATTATTGATTATGCTATCCCAACTACCACAAGGTCTCTATAAAATTGTAGAATCTCTTTGTCACTCTTATGTATATACAATCAATAACACACACACGAGACACCTATTACTAACATTAACAAAATACAGTAATACAGAAATAATACAGTAATACAAACAATACCGTTCCTTGCTCTTGTTTCATGTTTATTATTGTATATATATTTATATAAATAAGTGTATGCTTTATGTATGTATGTATTTATTGTATATGTAAATAGTACACCACTGACTACCTGCAGTATTGTCTCTCCTTCTCCCTTTAATCCATCCAAAGGTTGTCTGTAAAAGATCGCTTTTAGCGATAAGACCGCCCATTGTGTCACCCTATGTAAAATTTCAACATTTATATCTGTAATCTTTATGGTGTACATAATAAAGAGAACCGGGTACCGGGGCCGGGTATTCTATTAACATAAACAAACAACACAACATGTTTTATGATAGAACGCAAGACAATTGGGTCGTCTCCCGACCTTTCTGCGCGTGAATTATAAATAAAATGCATCGGACACAGAAAGTTTACGCGGTCGGATGGCCGCCATATCGTCGCATTAGTAATGCTGTCTAACCCGCTCGGCAGCGCGACTAGGGATGGCCGGTTAGTCCTCTGCAAAATGGGTTTTTTGATGAAGCGTGTCTTAGTTGTATTGAAACAGCATTTCTGTAGTCTACCCGGGTGCAGGTGAATACCAGTATTTTACATGGAGCGACTGCCTGTATGGCCTCCACAACCTATAGTTAATGGGTAGCACGATACCTCTTGGTAAGACTGGTTGTCAGACCTTTGGGCTTCTGACTCACGCTTTTGGGCTTCTAACGGCTGTTCAAGATTTTCAAGTATTATGTAATAACATTCACGTTTAGCATTTGCATTAACATTAAGCTTCAATGTTGAACAGCCTGAACAAGATCTGCGCAATACTTATCCTACACAGTGCAATAAAAATTAAACTCGCTCAAACTTTTGTTCAATCATTGCTCAATCTTCAATATTAACTCTCCTAGGTCCTCAAAAACATTGCTCAATTCGTGTTATTGTGCAATATAATTGATCGTTTAGGGCCCGCCTAATACACGTACGACTATAATCCCTGACAATTCAACAATATTCATTGCGGTATTTTATTAACGATCTCGAGCAGAAGAATTTAACAAAGTTATGAAGCAATGGATTATATAATCCCTTCAAAATAGTCCAAGGCAGTTGTCAAAGGAAACCTACATTAGTATTTTCAACCGACTTCTAAAAAAGGAGGAGGTTCTCAATTCGGATGTTTGTATTTTTTTTTTTATGTTTCTTCGCGCATAACGCGCTTGCCTTTTTTTGTTGGAAAGGGTTTTCTTTTTGGCTTCCCAAATGGTCCCATGAAAATTTTCTCGTAATCGGACAAGCGGTTTTTTAAAAATCAACAAACATCTAAAAATGTATATACATACATTGTCTACATTAACGATCTTTTCGATTACTCTGCATTGCGTTTCTTGTTCGCGCATAACTGCGTCATTTATGAACCGATTTGGAAAATTCTTTTTCGGCACTAAAAAGTGAAAAATAAAAAACTTTTTACAAAAAAACACTACAAAGTGAAAAATAACTTTAATTTCGGAAGTCGGTGGCATAAAACTAAAATACAGATCCAATAAACAAACAACACAACATGTTTTATGATAGAACGCAAGACAATTGGGTCGTCTCCCGACCTTTCTGCGCGTGAATTATAAATAAAATGCATCGGACACAGAAAGTTTACGCGGTCGGATGGCCGCCATATCGTCGCATTAGTAATGCTGTCTAACCCGCTCGGCAGCGCGACTAGGGATGGCCGGTTAGTCCTCTGCAAAATGGGTTTTTTGATGAAGCGTGTCTTAGTTGTATTGAAACAGCATTTCTGTAGTCTACCCGGGTGCAGGTGAATACCAGTATTTTACATGGAGCGACTGCCTGTATGGCCTCCACAACCTATAGTTAATGGGTAGCACGATACCTCTTGGTAAGACTGGTTGTCAGACCTTTGGGCTTCTGACTCACGCTTTTGGGCTTCTAACGGCTGTTCAAGATTTTCAAGTATTATGTAATAACATTCACGTTTAGCATTTGCATTAACATTAAGCTTCAATGTTGAACAGCCTGAACAAGATCTGCGCAATACTTATCCTACACAGTGCAATAAAAATTAAACTCGCTCAAACTTTTGTTCAATCATTGCTCAATCTTCAATATTAACTCTCCTAGGTCCTCAAAAACATTGCTCAATTCGTGTTATTGTGCAATATAATTGATCGTTTAGGGCCCGCCTAATACACGTACGACTATAATCCCTGACAATTCAACAATATTCATTGCGGTATTTTATTAACGATCTCGAGCAGAAGAATTTAACAAAGTTATGAAGCAATGGATTATATAATCCCTTCAAAATAGTCCAAGGCAGTTGTCAAAGGAAACCTACATTAGTATTTTCAACCGACTTCTAAAAAAGGAGGAGGTTCTCAATTCGGATGTTTGTATTTTTTTTTTTATGTTTCTTCGCGCATAACGCGCTTGCCTTTTTTTGTTGGAAAGGGTTTTCTTTTTGGCTTCCCAAATGGTCCCATGAAAATTTTCTCGTAATCGGACAAGCGGTTTTTTAAAAATCAACAAACATCTAAAAATGTATATACATACATTGTCTACATTAACGATCTTTTCGATTACTCTGCATTGCGTTTCTTGTTCGCGCATAACTGCGTCATTTATGAACCGATTTGGAAAATTCTTTTTCGGCACTAAAAAGTGAAAAATAAAAAACTTTTTACAAAAAAACACTACAAAGTGAAAAATAACTTTAATTTCGGAAGTCGGTGGCATAAAACTAAAATACAGATCCAAAGACACCGACTTCCGAAATTAAAGTTATTTTTCACTTTGTAGTGTTTTTTTGGAAGTCGGTGTTTTTTTTTGTAAAAAGTTTTTTATAGAATAATGTCAGTTTATTGCACATGACATTAATAACCATATTGGCAAGTTCTGCATCGGTACATCATTGTTGAACGCTGAATAAAATCGAAGTCACTCCAATAGGTCGTGATTTGACAGACTGGACAGAATCTTTTTTGATATGCAAGTGATTTTATCATTTTCGAGTGCTTGACATTTTCTTTGAAGAGAATGTTCTTTCATTTAGTAAGCAAAGGATGTAAACCTGTCTATCTGACGTCTGAAACCTTAGGTTGGAAACCGAGCATAGGCTAGACAGATGATGATGAAATAAGCAAAGGATGTTGTTATATAGTTGTAGGGTTTTTGGGGAGCCAGGCAAGTGGGCACCATCCTTTACCTTCTGAAAACACAGATCGATCATTTCATTGATGACTCGATCAATCAATCTGCCTAGCCTTTTCCCAACTATGTTGGAGTCAGCTTCCAGTCAAACTGGATGCAGCTTAATACCAGTATTTTACATGGATGGACTGCCTATCTGACCTCCACAACCCAGTAACTGGGTAATACGACACCCATTGGTAAGACTGGTTGTCAGACTTCTGACGACCCGTAACGACTGTCAAAGATCCACGAATGACAGTCGGGACCAATGAACGGCTTAACGTGCTTTCTGAGGCACGGAGGAGTCTCGGTATGTAAAGATGGTCACCTATCCACGGACCAACCCCGGCAAGCGTAGCATAACCTGATGGATCGACCCGTGCGGCTGTCAGTAGTTAGCCACGAGCTCCTCATTGATGACTCGATGTACCTACTTAAAACATTCTGGAATGGATGAATCAAAATCTTTAGTGACGTCTGAGGTTCACTGCTTGTTTTTTCCATACTAAGTATTTCACCCGTCTATTGTGTTTGGAGAAATGTTTGGTAATTGATTTCGAAGATTTTTACTAGTTGTCATCTAAAATTTTCGGTATGTTCAACAACTTATATGAAATTATTGTTGTTTGTTTCAGACGGAGGATGGACATCCCGCGGCCATCATGCGCCCTCGTATTGGTGTTGCTATTCATCACACATCGCACAGAGTAAGTGCAATATACTCGCTGCGTGGTTACATAGATAAGTGTATAGGACATAGATAGAATAGAACTACTAGTTCTGCGAACAGTAGACCTGGCGAGCACAAACTATTATATTTTGCAATAATTAAAACCATGTTTTTTGTTTTTAAAAATTTATGAGTAAAGCTTTGTAGGCTAGCTAGAAAAATAACGAGTGGGTTCTAATTGACAGAGGTAACGCTGCAGTCTAGTTTTGTGATGAGATGGTGGTCCCAGGTGCTCCTAGTTAAAGGGCTGAGCCACTGGTAGAAATCTAACACACCCTGGGCGTCGGGAGTCGCAAGCTAACTTCCGGCCACCGTAGGCGCGGGCTTGTGGACGGTGAGCGATGGGTAGCTCGCCGTCTGTTAAGGAACAGGCCCGGGCCGACGGCGCGTTGTGTTCCACGCGCCCCTCAAAGACATGTCAGCAGCAACTGACGGGGTCCATTAGGGCCAATACCTGCCAGGGTTGCGAGTTCGTCTGAAAGGGATATCGTGGCCCTGGCACACAAGCATCTGAAGGAACCATTACCAACCAAAGTGAGCCATTTACTGGATTTTGAGGAGTTATTCTGCTCATTCTAGTCATCACGCCGAAGATCCTCATCAGATCTTCACCATTTTTTATGAAACCAATTTAAAATTACTATCCTTCAAATAAAATAAAAAATATTGAAATCGGATCTCATAAGGCGGTGATATCCAGTAGCCCCCTTTTTGGAGAAATTACCCCTCCAGTCAAAAATGGCCGAAGACAAAAAAAAATATAAAGTCTTAAAACCTGTATACCAAGTTTCGTCCAGATCGGTTGTAAAATACGACCTGTAGAGGAGTAGTAACAAACTGACAGACTTGAAGCAGAGACGCTTCGCTCGTTTGGTCAATAACATCCTATAATGTCTACTAAGAGCTGGCAGTATGACCTGTTCGCGTACCATGAAGGCTGGTTCGAGGTGGCGCAGGAAAAGGGTTCCTGGAAGGACTTGGAGGAGACCTTTGCCCAACACTATCGTGGGACAGTATAGGCTAAGTAAAAAAAAAAAAAAAATTTTTTACATAGTTAGTTTGCTACATCAGATAATACGGTATTTATAAAAGGTGTTTCAAAATTAACCCTATAAACCATACCGAGAGCTTTAAAACCATCCCAAGCAGCACGCAAGCGTTTTCAACATCAATATACCAGCCTATTTAGAACTTAGAGTTCTTTTAGAGACGTCCAAGAGTGTCAAAAAATTATTGTGTCTTTGTAAGAGTGATTTATGAGTTATTATATAGCTCAAACTGTATAAAACCTTTATTAAGGGAGCGTAAGCTTAGGGTGCCGAAACAGAATATTACGACTCTGCTATACAACTTTAAGTATTTTGTGACACAATCTGGTTTTATCGTTAAAGCTGTATACAAGCTTTATTTTGCATGTGATCACTTACTTATTACAGCTCTAAGTGTTATTATAGTATCACTTGATACTTGTTTCTGTACAATGGTATATGAAAAATCCGTTCTTAAACTTATTTTTATGGAGTAATTGTACACTTTTGCAAATACAGTGGTTTTATGACTTCTGTCTATGAGGGTGTTTTAAAACAAAAAAAAAAGAATAACAGCTATATTACAGCTTTAGTCTGTATTACTGACACAGTCACTCAATTGCTTGAATTAATGTTTTCATTGTGAACAAATGCTATAAGTGGAAAAAAAGAAAAAGAGGAGAATTGAAAGGGAATATTTGAATATTACAGATTACCAACCAAATAACAGTCAAATCAACTCAGCCTATAGCAGTCCACTGCTGGACATAGGCCTCTCCCAGGCTGCGCCACAACACCCTGTCCTCCGCTTTCCGCATCCAGTCTGTCCCAGCCACCTTTTTAAGGTCGTCGGTCCATCTAGCTGGCGGGCGCCACACACTACCCTTGCCGATACGCGGTCTTCACTCCAAAACTCGTCTGCTCCACCGGCCATCGGTCCTTCGACAAACTCTACAGGCTATGTCGGTAACTCCGGTTCTCTTCCGGATAACTTCATTCCTGATCTTATCCTTCAAAGAAACTCCGAGCATAGCCCGCTCCATAGCACGCTGAGTGACCTTAAATTTGTGGACCAGCCCGACTGTTAATGTCCACCTAACAGTAATGATAGTGAACCATCATTTATTGAGGAACATAGAGAATCACATCACATCACACTAATATTATACAGGTGAAAGTTTATGAGTGTGTGTGTGTTTGTTACTTCTTCACGCTCAAACGGCTGAACCAATTGTGATAAAATTTTGTATGGAGGTAGCTGACACCCTGGATTAAGACATAGGCTACTTTTTATCCCGATATTCCCACGGGATCGAGACTTACGCTGGTGAAACCGCGGGGCGCAGCTAGTCATTAATAAAGCGGTCACCCTACAATCAAACGTCAATTCCATCGACGTCCAACGAAGAGGGTTCCGTAGCAAAAACATTAAACAGTGATATTTTGAACCATGAGATCTAATTCTCTTACTGCAATGACAGCCTTTTCACACAGAATTTTGAGGTGGACCGCTAAAGGCTGAGATGTTTCATCCTGTAGGGTCCGATATCCTATCCCTACACTTAGTGATATGATAACGGGGCGATCCTATTGGGATGATGAAATAAAACCGACCGCTTTGATTGTTCTTAAACTCTGATTTATTGAACTAAGTATATTTTTAAATGTGTGCAGATACACGGCGCGTAAGTCAGTAATGTAATGTACGGTCCCATACACATCCTTTACTAATTTGTTGACATCTAATCGCTTTCTTAACTCGCCTTTTGGTTCCCACAAACTTGGTACAACACTAAGCCTGTTTTGCCCTTTCTCTAGGGTTTTTTATAATTTTAAACGGCATATTTTCCTGAAAATAAAGTAAATCATGTATAATATACACAATACAGCAATAATACTTTACAATAAGCTTACTTAGGAATACAATAAAACAGGGCCTCAAGTCTGCTATTACAATAGTGTCTAGTGTAGTGCATAATTGTTGATTTTGACAAGTTTGGTAATCTACTATTATAATGGCGTCATTATGACTTTCCAATGGTCGGCCACTGACACTACATTGATAGAAATTGCAAAGAAAATGATCGACCATTATGCATTTACCAGATTACGAACTTTTAGCAAAATGACAATGGCATGACAATGGGATCATGTTGGAATGACTGAATTTATAAAAATAGCAGACTTGGGCCCCAGGTAACTCTTTTGGTTTTACCATACGTGCGTAACGTACGAGTACGACACCGAAGGCGACGCGAGCGAATGATAAAAGAACGAAATGCGTGCGCGCATGCCAGGAGTTACCGACCAATTATTTATACTAAACTACAGTACGTACGACCTAAATATCTTGGCGAGTCTGGGGGTCTACTCCGAAGCGTTAAACCGAAGTATCAGCCGAATGTTCGGTCATTTTATAACTTCCATATAGTTTCCTTTTTTTACTTTGAATCCATACCCGACTTAAAGTCAGATTTTGTCTTTGGCTTATGTCTTTGACTGTCGTTTTATTTTTTCGCCATAGTTAGCCGTAGCCAAGCAACGGCCGAACATTCGGCCGATATTTCGGTTTAACGCTTCGGAGTAGACCCCCTGAATTTCGCTCAGAACCTACGCACTAACATTTTTTTTGGTAACAGGTTTTAAGAGTTTTTTTTTGGCGTCGGCGATTTTTGACTGGAGGGGTAATAAGTCCTCCAAAAAGGGGCAAAAAGCCCGCTACTGGGTATCTCGCTTTATGAGATCCGATTTCAATGGTTTCTTTTTTTTATTTAAAAGTTAGTAACTTTAAATTGGTTTCATAAAAAAATGGTGAAGATCTGTTGAGGATCTTTGGCGTGATGAGCAGAATAACTCCTCAAATCCAGTAAATGGCTCACTGTTAGATTTCTACCAGTGTAATCGGCCCTTTAACTACTAAGTAGGGATTGATGGAGCACCTGGGACCACCTTCTCATCACAAAACTAGCCTAGGCTAGTTTTATGATGAGAAGGTGGTTTTGTGATCAGAAACCTTTGCCAATTACTGTAACCTATTAGTTATTTTTTTTTAGCTGGGCTACAAATTTTTGCTCATAATTTTTCTTTAACACGTTTTTAACAACAAAAAACATAGTTAATTTAATTGTTGCAAAAAAGTTTGCGCTCCTTAGGTCTACTGTTCGCAGAACTACTAGTTACTTTGTATTCTACGAAAGAGAGAAAAGAAAGAAAAATAATTTTATTTGTCACAGAAACACGTGCATACGAAAACATAAACTCAAGTAGGTAAACACTACACAAAACACATCTAATTTATAATCACGAGCACAAAAAACCAAATAGTCAGCAGCTGCACGTCGGCGTCGTCGTGCTGTCTAGGTTATATGTACTTACTACAAACAAATAAAATTTAAGTGTCTGTATGTAATGTCAAAATAACAGCTTTTTACTAATTGCTTAAGAAAGTAAAAAACAATTTTTAAAGGTTTTGTCTGTCTGTCTGTTTGTGCTGGCTAATCTCCGAAACGGTTGGACCGATTTTGACGGGACTTTCACTGGCAGATAGCTGATGTTGTAAGGAGTAACTTTAGAACAAGCCATGTGGGCGAAGCGGCGGGCAGCAACTAGTACAAAATAATACTCCCCGTAATATGTTATCTGACGGGAAATGCCCTCGCCCACAATTTTAACTGTAAGATGTCTGTGAATTATGCTCGTGAAGTTTCCTAACTTAATAATAAGCTCGCAGACAGCTTTCTGACTTTGACATATTACTCTTATACGAGTTTTTACGTGAAGATTTATTATTATTTAATTAGGTTTGCCCAACGGACGTAATGTTTACAAAATTACGAAACACATGAATAAACAGTAAACTGGGTATCACAACTTTGGCGATGTCTCCTCTTTGAGGAGTGGCTAGAGAGGCGCCACGGCGTCCTCACCTTCCGCCTGACGCAGGTCCTCACCGGACACGGTTGTTTCGGGAGGTTCCTGTTCAGGATCAAGCGGGAGGAAACGCTCGGGTGTTATCACTGTAGGGATCGCCCGGAGGACACGGTGGAGAATACGGTGGAGGTCTGCCCGGCTTGGGTAGAGCACCGCCGTGTCCTCGCGGAGGCGATTGGCGGCGGCGATCTCTCGCGTCCGGCCCTGATTCAGGCCATGGTTTGGAACGAAAGTGCATGGGATGGGAGACCGTCACCTATTTCTGCGACGCAGTAATGCTGGCAAAGGAGGAGGCGGAACGCGTGAGGAAGAGGAAAAATTCGCGCCCTCACGCCCCTAGTCGCCGCAGAAGACGCCCTGGCCGTCGGGAGTCGCAGGCTGATTCCCGGCCACCGTAGGCGCGGGCTTGCGGATGGTGAGCGATGGGTAGCTCGTCGTCCGATAAAGACCAGGCCCGCGTCGACGGCACGTTGTGTTCCACGCGCGCCTCAAAGAGATGTCAGCACAACCTAACGGGGTCCGTTACGGCCAATACCTGCCAGGGCTGCGGGTGTGTCCAAAACGGATACCGTGGCCCTGGCACATAGGCAACTGAAGGAACACGGGTGGGTTTTAGTCAGTAAAAGTCTAAATTAGCCCTCCTGCTCCGCCCAGAGCGGGAGAAGTTATTTGATAATTACCCAACCAAAAAAAAAATTGTGTGATACTTTCAACTTTAGGTGAAAAATAACAACACTGATTCTTGTTATTAATTCGTAATAAAAATCATTCGTCAACTATATTTAAGCTAGGCAAGGTCGATCATAAATCGCAGAAATGGAAACACATAAAGAACAATGTATTTTTTGAACACTGAAATAATGATTTATTGTAATGGCATAGGTAGAGCTAACGTTTAGGTACTGCACATCACCGTTAAGATTATTATGAAAAAGCATGTTTAAACTAATTTATACACAGACGAGGGCTAATTCAAACTATTTTATCTCAAAGTGTCTATCTATATTTATAAATAAAAATGAATGGCTAAATGTGCTGCTAAGCGCAAAATCGGCATTTTTTTTTCAAGTATTCGTTGTAGTACGAGGAAGGTTCTTATGAAGACAAAAAATTGAAAAATTGAGCGTAAAAACCACATTTTCTTTTCCCCATTCAAACTGTTCCTGAGCAATAACCTAACAAAAAGTACTAGGCTTGCATGAATTCACGATAGTATTTCAATCGTTAGTATTTTGCTACTAATAGAATTTGGATGAAGTTTGGCACATACTACAGATATTTTATAACTTGGATATAATACATAGGATACTTTTATCCCGGTATTACGTTTCCGCGGGATAATTTCCGAATTCCACGTGGGCGAAGACGTGGGCAAAAGCTAGTTAGTAATAAAATCAACAAATAGTAGAAGAATCGAACCAGTCACACAGACACATCATATTATTATACACACACCCATTTCACATCACATCACATCACTTCACATTACATCACATCATAGACACACACACACATTTGTCAGGTTTTTGTTCATGATAATTGCCGTCAGACTTTCCACAGTATAAAACGCCATAATCAGAGTCCACAATATCATAAACGCTATTTATTTGTAACGTTAACAGAGTAATGAATTCTTCACATTTTTATTTACTAGGCACGTTCATTCATTTAGTCCGCCCAAGTCCGCCCACAACTCAACTGGGTAATTTTCTCACATCACCATTCTTATTTTCCTAAGTAAGATATCCGGCAATTAATTCATATATCCCTGCGGTTATTATTTAATTTCAGCCTAGAGTCGGATTGTATACATAGCAAATTACCTTCGTACAAAAGTACCTAAGCAATTTTCTACGCCAAAGTAGAATGTCAGTAATATGTAAGTCCAGTTTTGTCTTTCAATCATTTAAAATTAATCGTTGCCTTGCTATTGTAAATATCTACATTATTAAAACAAGTTGTTTCTCTAACTTTGTTAGACACAAAGTTCCTAAGTTCCACCACACGCACAGTTTGGTAGGCAATAATAATTTACGACGCACTTATCCGCCTTAGTGGGTAGGTGCTACATTTTATACAAACCGACTGACTGTTGAGAGCATTTTTTCTTCGCCATCTTCATTCTCCAGCTTACACATGTACATTGATTGTAAGAATAAGATCTATTCACTGCTTAATTTAAGCCACCTCATATTTGTCCACCTTCTCTTTATTTCCGTCTTCATTCAACACATTAAACTCAATATTTTCAAAATGGTCAACATCTGCATATGATATTCTTTATAATCTTCCATTGAATATATTTCACTGCCATTATTCTACCTTTGATCAATCCGTGTGGGTTTATACACGTCAATTAGCTATTCTAGGACATATTTATTGTCAAAACAAACGATGCTAAACTATGCCGAAGTGACCGGCTGAAAAATAATAAAGATAAAGAGATGAAGCAAATTCTGAAATTAAAGGATGCATTGTAATAGTGACGACGTGTATAAAGATCATAGATTATATTTTGGAAAAGGCATGAAATCATTTTGGAGAAAAAAAACCAAATGCATTAGATATACATTAAATTTAAATTTAAATTCGAATGTGATATTATAATATATTGAACGGAGAAAAACTGGGATTTATTAATCAAACAGTTTTCCTAGGAATCACTCTAGACGAGAAACTACTAACAATGGGGGCCACATATAAAATCTCTTGCGGGCCGGCTAAGCTCGGCCGCTTATGCTGTTAGAAAGATAAGACAGCTAACAGATATAGAAACCGCGCGTTTGGTTTATTTTAGCTACTTCCACAGCATTATGTCGTATGGCATTATTTTTACTGTGGGGTCGGGCTGCTGACATTGAATCCATCTTTATTTTGCAAAAGAGAGCTGTCATTTATAATCTACGTCGCCGCGAAACTCTTAGGGAACTATTTAAAAAGATTAATATTATGACGGTGCCTTGCCAATTCATTTATGAAAATATTATGTATGTAAGGAAAAATCTACATCTTTTTAACAAGATAAGTGATAGACATAATTTTAATAGTAGAAATAAAGATAAAATAGATCCAACCATTTTTTAGATTATCTAAAGTACATACTACTTTTATGGTGTACATAATAAAGAGTATTCTATTCTATTCTTTTCTTTTATGGGGGGTACTGTGTTAAATGCTACAACAAAATACCTTGTGATATATTGCAACAAAATGAAAGAAAATTTAAAACACACATTAAAAGTACACTTTGCAAACAAGCATATTACAAATTAGAGGATTATATCCAGGATAAGAATGCTTGGAAACATGCTGGTCCAGCTCCATAGGATAATCTAGAGTCTAGACAAAATCAAACTGGTTGCTATTGTATAATAATTTATTTGACATTGTTTTTATATTCTGTGATAACTTCACTCAAACACAGACTTATTATATTATTTTTTTTAGGAAAACATATACTTTTACGATGTTTGTTAATATGTGAGCACGATATATCTTTCTCATAATTAAATTATCTGTCACTGCTTCATTTTTTTTTACCTTGTATATAGTAATTTAAAAAAGTAATTAAAAAAAAAATAGTAATTTTATTCTAGATGCATCGTCCTCACATAATTATAATTATCCGTTGCTTGACTACGGCAAACTATGGCTGACTACGGCGGAAGAGATAAGCCAAAGTCAATAATGTGACTTTAAGTCGGGTATGGATTCAACAAAATATTGTAAAACTTTTTATCTTTAAAAGAGTAACGGTGCAGTTTCATTCCTATTCTTCTCCATACAAAACTACCTTTTGGAAGGAGCAACTAGAATCAATTTAATGTTTTTATAAAATTTTGACGTTCAAAAGTGCCTCTTATGTGCCTATTTGAAATAAATAATTTGTGTTTAGTATCTGCGCCCCAGTCCACTTTGTTTTGTCATCTAACCCCTTGCATTTTAAAATATCTTACAAATCCATTGATCAGACTTTTATCGCTTCATTCAAATAAAAAGATAAATAAAACAAGTTCCTAATCTTTATCCAGAACATCTTCTTTTCTTCGATATCTCTTACATTTTACAATATTCCTAAACAACAAATTAATCAATGCCTGGAGAGCGCAAAAAATTAACACAACTTTGTTATTGTTACTGATTTAAAGTCCACAAAACATTCCACAGAGACCAGGAATTTTTGGCGGCAATAAATAAAACTTAGTTTATATTTCACGTAAAAAATTATGAGTGTCCCAAGTATCAAACATGTCTTTAATTATCAATTATATCTTCGTTAGCTTATATCTGCCACTAAATAATTGTTTAAAGGGTATTTTGGTTAAAACTTTGAAGACATGAGAAAATCGAAAGTTTTAGAATTTATATTAGAGACTTTTTGTTCTTCTTTTAAAGACTTTTTATAATAAAGGCACATTGATGACCCAAATATGGCGCGTGTCGTAATTCCGCCTGCGTTTTTCATTGATTCAATTCCCATTACCTAATACATAACAAGTATACTAGTATAGTAGTGGCTATACTCGAGTTGTTATGTATTAATGAGAATTTAATGTCGTTAAATTGCTGCCAAGAACAATATTGCAAAGAAAATGTCACGACACAGACGTCTGACAAGTTATACCGACTACCGATTATGTTGTCAACACATCTTATGAGAGAAACGGCAATCCGTAACCATTAAAAACAGCAAAGGATTATGGCCCACTTGCTTCTCAAATCACTTAATACATTTAGCATTATACGTACTAAAACATCGTTGCATCTTTTGTCAAATTGTTAGAAGTAAACAGAGACAGAATGATGTTTCAAATTATGTTTAACGATTTGTGGTGCCTTGTATTAGTTAAATCCACTTCTCGTTATCTTTAATAATAATATCCTCTGGCTAGTCACTGTTAACTAGGTTTAAACCAATCCCAACATACCACAGTACCATAACATACTTGTCGCGGTAAACACAAAGGCAAAAAGGACAAAAAAGTAGAAAAGATAACTATAACTATTAACTTTTCTTTCCACAGATGCATGAACGGTGGCAAGATAAACTTCAGGGAGAAAGAAAAGCAGATCCTAGATCAAATCTTGGGCCCGGGGCGGTACGACGCCAGGATCAGACCTTCGGGGATCAACGGCACTGGTGAGCAACCGCTTGGCTTGAGGCTTCGAGCTTCGTAAGGTCCGTGGTGGAAGCGATGGCTAGGTAGAGCTAGGGTCGACAGTGGAAGAGATAGAAACAAGTATTATGGGTGTGATAAAGAGAATTGTCGGAAGGATGTAGATCTAGCGTAGATAAGTGATGGTGTCATAAAATTAAATGTAGACTGCATTGCTAGGGTTGTTTTAAAATGAGCATGAAAGGCGTATTAAATGAAATATTATATATGGAAGAAGAAATGTCTAGTAGAGTTGATAGAGGATGGAGGCTTAAATTAACTGAAATGAATGATATGCTAGGTTTTATAGATATAATGGGATAGATATGGACAAGGTTTTCTAGGGGTATTAAAGGGAATAGTAGGAAAAAGGAAGGCCTAGAGTGGATTGGTAGGTAAATGTAGGCTGTTGTAGTGATAGAGGTCAGGGTACTGAACGAAGTAGACTGAACAAAAATCACTTAGAATAAGAAAATAATTTATTTTAAGATGTATTAAATATAAGAGTGGAATACCTACCCACTTGGGTAGTTACGATAATATATTCATCTATTAAAAGATGAAATGATCTTGAAAATGAAACAAAATCAAAAAGAGATAAAAAATATGTCTTTATTACGTTGACACACCGCATTCTGGAAGTCGTAAAATGGTCAATGAAGGTCAATGGTATATGACCGGGACTTTTCACAGCGTGGCTAGAACTCAGTCCATTCATATATCGATGAACATAAATAGGCAGTTTACGCAATTATTAGTGCGCACTGAGTCATGTTTGCATCGCCTTTTTAAAAATATAGATAGATTTTGCCTTTGTTTACTAAATATGGAGAAAAGTATATAAGTTTGTCTACAGACGAAAAAAAAAGGTTAAATTCGTTCACTGACCTCATTTTTCATAAAAGCTTACGAACGTAAGTTTAGATACAGAAACGATGATAAATCTATTTCGTATTGAGGTAGAGCACTTAGTGCTCAAGTCAGCTTTGAAAGGACACAGGTATTCCTTTAAAAAAAGGAATTTACAAGTCTAACAAAGAAAGGGAACAATCTTGAAGTAGTTTTGACAACCATTTATCGTTGTCAATTTCAATGGCGTCGCCACCTATAATTTGTACTAGATTAATGATAAACCTGTTAATATATTTGCAAAAGGCTTTCTACTTTTCTTTATATCAGCGTCAATTAATCCACTGTTCAGCATATGTATTTCCTATCAATGGTAAACTATTATACTATACTACAATGATCATATAATAATATGCCCTTCTGACTTCTACTGTTACATCCATAATATTATACTTATCATCTAATAATACTGGTTCTCTTATATCCCTGATCTAACTCGACGGTCAATATTTACCGACTACTAAATTAAATTCCCTTCAGGCTTGCCATCTTGTCTGCCAACTCAAGATCATTCATGCAAGACGGATGTCCCTCTGGCCTCATTTACAAATCTGTGATGAATTCACTTGTCCCTAATGGCTTCGTCAAAGTTTAGTTCACCTGTTAATCTCCTATCTTTATATATCATACTGGGAAGCTTTTCTACAAATAGTACAGTTTCTATATTCCTAAAGTTGGCAAGGTACTGTTCATTATGTGCACACTTGGATGTATTTTATCAGTTTTTGGCACTTGTGAATCGGAATTAGGTATAAATGCTCTTCGTTTAATAAACTTCATAGCAATTTATATTAGCACCCTCTCACCTCTTCATTTTAAAAGGTCCCGATCGAAAATTTATCAAGCGCTGTGTAATTTAGCTTTTAAGTAGATCACTTACGAAAGAAAATGTTCCGTGAACGATATAGAGGACCTAAACGGAATCGACAATGCTTTGGATACTTGGATAGGAATAAAGAAAATACAAAGCATTCTACTAATAGAGCTATCGCTTCAACCACATCTGGACCCAAGCTAATAGAAACATTTAATAGTGAATTTTAAAATTACGTACCTAATAGAGTTCAAATTGATGTACTTGCTGACTGAATTATAAGTTTGTTTCTCATCTTTGAAAGAATTACAAAAGACGCTTACGATGGTATTTTTTTATTGTTCATGTATATGACTATGCTATGTTTAATTTTGTTATAATCGTTTTAATCGAAACTAACAACTAAGGTCATAAAATAAAGTTTTTTTTCTGTCATTGAATGAAATATTTACGTATTCAATAATTACCTACTGGCTCTTCAAATATAAGATAATATAAAAAAACACAGATAGGACTTCAACTCACTATTAAAGAAAAAAGAGTAAAATGCAATCGCGTTTGCCAACTTTACAACCGGCAGCTCTTATAAATAAGCTGCATTTCTCGTATATTTACCTCCGGAATGTGCGAACCACATGTTAACTAAAATAAATGTACGTCGAAAGGAGAATGCGATTTAAAATAAACCAGAGAATGTGTCTATTTTAATATTGTAAGCTAATCGTAATCCAAGTCATTTGTATCTGTTTTTATGTCATCAATGAATAAAAGTTCTATTATTGGATCCTAGACAAAGTCATTTGATTCTTTGATCAATATGTTTGGCGTTCATTTAAATATTTGGTCATTTACATCTGTGTTTCGAATAATTTCCTGAACTTTAATAAGTTGACTATTCTATTCGGTGTTCCTTTATTCTATAGCTACTTTTTTGAATTGTTTTAATTATCTTCTCCCAAAAAGGGCTCTTTTAATAATGTCGAAAGTATGTTTTGTTCGTTACCTGTGATACGTAAATAGTCCATCTGTAACTTCATTAGTCAATATAGTGGCAATCATCGATCATTTTCAGTGAAATATACTTAGAGCTGTTTCAAATTCCACGTCTACATCAGCCTTCTTTACTTCTTTATATTTTGTATAGCTATATTTCTATGGTGTGTGGATGATACTTTGAAAGGTTTTAGCTAATATCTTGGATATTGAAAGGAAGTTATTTGTCTGGCTGTCGGAACACATTAGCTTGATGCTTGATAATGCGGAAAAAAACATCGTAACGGTATACTTATACATAACATTATATATCCTATGATCGATTACTTAATGTTTATAAACGTTCTAATGTTAATAGGTACTAACAACATAAGTATTACCTATTTATAATATCACTGTTGATAGGTATTCAATGTTTCTAACAATAAAGTAATGATAATTATCTGCAATTTCATCACTATTTTTCTGATCCAAATTACAACTCTGGGAAACATTATATCAAAAATATGTCAACGACGAGATCGGTATTCTAAAGCGGTACACAAAAAAGCATCAAAGTGCCACTCAGGCGCTACATCTCGTAATTTTCACAAGTTCATTTCGTAACAAAAGACGAACGTTACGTGAAAACCATAAATCACGTCGCAATTTTTTTTTCTGCCATCTTGAAACAGCTTCGCGCGGGAATTGGTAATGGAAAATCATTTCTTGGAGCTCTTAAGTGTGATTTTTATGATTTTGTACAGTTTTCGTATTAATGGAAAGGCATTTAGTTTGTAAGAGGTTCGTGAAAATGTGAAAGTCAGCAGAGTTAGTGGTTAGAAGTTAAAGTATATTAGTAGAAAAGAGTGTATTTATTATTCTCATGTTTGAATCGATTGCTTTGCTTAATGTATCTTATGTTTCAAACAGTATTCTTCAGACATTTCTTACATTATACCATAACTTACTTTTGCTTATCACCAATAATTCGTCTTCCCAAAATAGTTTTGTCATCTTCCTCCTAAGAATCGTTGAGTCTGATTCTCATTCAGTCTTCAACGACTTTATTTAAGAATCTAAATATAATCAATCTATCATTTAAGATCTGAATGCAAAATTGGATAAGCGTTGCATGATGCAAACTACAGGATCTTCCTGATAAGTTTTATTGGTAAATCTGGAGCAAGAATGAAGAATGTACAATAAGAAATTACAGGACATGAATTGCTAACAATTTTATTCATCTTGTTAAAGTGTTGTTTTTATTCTTGAGGAGAGCTAGAATTTTTGAAGACAAGCTTGGGATTTTTAAAATTATGGAGTAATAGCAAGTCACTGGCAGGAACCTGTGAGTGTAACAAAGCTGACACTGACATTGATAAATTACCAAATCTTCACCAGAATATTGGGTGTCGTTTAAGTCGAAATTTCTACACCAGGTACGGTTCATGCCTAATTATTTTCTTCAACAATATCCTTAAATTAATCACACACGTTCCAATAGAGTTCCTTTCTTTGTCCCCATCGTCTGCTACCATTGAATTGACCCCAAACGGTTTCAGAGAGGTTTCATTAATCACCTCCCTAATGGGTCAGGGCTGTCATGCTTTTGAATCAATTATCCATGCTCTAAAAATCCTAGGTCTAGTTGGAAGCTTGAGATTAATAGTTCGTTCGGTGTGGTCTTTTGGGAAAACGTTGCTGATATCAGAACTTTCTAAATTGTTGTTGATAGAGAATTTGTGATTCAATTCTTCTTTAGTTAAAGTTCTACAGTTAACGCTAAATTATCTGTCACTATATTGTTAGATTATATCTTCTAGAGCGTTTTGTAATAAATTCAAGGGTAAATTCAAAGGTAAACTGAAGGCCAATTCTCGTCCTTAAAAACGTTCAAATTCAAGTTGCGATCTCATCTCAGCGACAATCAATGTCAAATACTTGTCAAAAATGTAGGGAAATTAGAGAGGATTTTTTGACAGATTGACACTGAGATTGGAATGCGATCTTTCTTAAAAATACGGGAATTGCCCCTCTTGTATGTATTTTTAGGAAACTAATTATATTTTGTAAGCCGACAGCCCTGTTTATAAACTTTCTATTTGCGGTGTGCCCGGCTGTTAACAGCAGTAGGTATTTTGAACTCATTTGAACCGTTCACTAGCAGCTCATTCGTTTCACGTTTGGGAAAGGCTTTATGGTTTATTTTCCTACATAAACTTACAGAAAATTGTACAAAAACGGTTATTCAGATACCAACATTGATTTAATTTAGACGCTTTACTCAATCAAAATTATGAATTTGGCGATCATCAATATTTATAGTACAGACGCCAGCACATCAAGCTACTACAATCTGTCAAATTTCTTTAAAAGATTTTCAACTTTAGCGTTGAAGTATAAGGCTCAAGGTTCATTGGAAAAATTTAACAGTTTCGGGTAGCTTGACCTGCTGGCGTCTGTACATTACTTTTCTCCTTTTCATTTTCTTTTATCGGATCTTCAGTTAGATCTAATACAACGTTGGCAGGGAATTCAATATTTCCATTGTTTTTTTCTTTTCCAAATTGTTACTACCTGTTTATTATCAAATCGTTAAATCTTAATTTATTTACATATAAATAATAATCGGTTCCTTTCCGAACAGTTACAATGTTAATAATAAAGTATTAATTTCCTTTTCGGGCTACCTATTTACGCATGGGTACTAACGTTGAATTATTTATGTGTTAGCTAACACGCGAACGGTTACTGTTTCCCTGTACGTTAGATTAGACTAAATCGTTTTGACTTAGACACGTTCGAAAACAATAGCATTTCACCCTATTACGTTACTCGTATCAAAGTGAAATAAAATTTTTGTCAGAATTGGATTGGCTTATTTCAATCGCGTCATTATTAAGTTGGTGTGTTCATGATCATCGCCTATCTTAGTTGCTTATGTCATAATGATTTCGTCTGTGCTTTTTATACTTATTTAGTTCTAATAAATCTGACAGAACACTAATATAATTCACAATTAATTCAATTCAAACAATTGATTATTCGAATTCACTGAATGGAATATTAATTGTTTCATATTTGAATGGTTAATTAGCGCTACAGTTTGATTGATACAATTTTAATTGTTTAATGGACCGGTTGGTAGGACGCTGTTTTTTTTATTGATTTATCTGAAACGTTTTAACAGATGGCCCAGCTGTAGTTAATATAAACCTGTTCGTGAGAAGTATAACGACAATAAGCGACATAAAGATGGTTAGTAACGAGAAAGAGAGAGAGAGAGAGAGAGAGGAACGTAATATTTTATGTTAGTGTCGTTAGATAACTCCAGTATAAGGTGCCATTAGACAAGACCACAATCTCTGATCACCAAGGAGTTGGAAAATCAATGAAATGTATTCGATTGACGAGCGATCGAACGGTAACGTGATCCAAGAATGTCAATCCATATAAATCCTTGATTTTTCTATTTCTCGACGATCATAGATTGCTATCTTATCTAAGAGAGCAGACCGTAAAGAGGTTGTAGCGTTTGTTTGTTAAAAAACAAAATTAGACTTATCAATCATTGTGACTTCAGTGTAAGGACAAAATCTGACTTTAATTTTCCAAGCTCGTACCTGCACTTTTTGAAATACCTTGTAGGTAAATTTAGTTAGGCAAAAGTATTATTTAGATTATAAAGACCTAATTTAGGCAGATTGGCACGAACATAAAAAAATAGTTATAACATTATTCAAAATTATTGTTTTTTTTTTTGTTTTCATATTGGTATTTTTTTTTTGTTTGTTGATTTGGCACGTACATTTTGCTCATAATTACGATCTTGGACAAATTAATATTTAATTTGAACGTATGAAAACATCAGAAACAAATGTTACAGCCTATTTAACTTTGTTTTCGTACGGGAGCGGGCGTGTTACGGTAAACGAGAGAGCAGTTCCTTCATTTTGTTTTTCTTTAAAATGATTATTTTCTATATTTATGGAATGATGGATATTTATAATATTTCTTGTGCTGTAATTTTATTTTGCTGATGATTTTCTTGGTTAAATCCCGATTGAAATCCTTGTTATTATGATATTTATTTTTAATTTCTGTTTTTATTTAGTTTATTTAATTTACATGATAGGTTCCCTATTGCATTGTTCTATATTACAACTAGCCTAACAGTCAATTAAAATTATCAATATATAATTTTCAAATACTGATTTATCAATAAATATTGTACCACCTTAGAAAATAGGTATCAGTTTTAAAATAACGACGCTGTAAACAAACATAATATGTCAAAGTCATCTACTTTATAGGAAATCCTATCTTCATTAGTATCTATATTAATATCCTTAATTAAGGCAAAAAATATCTGCAGAAAACTTGTTTTTTGCATAACAGTGGCAATGAAGTGTGCTTTAAAAAGTTATCCATTTACACGTTTCATCAGTTACTCAACGAAATGTTGCAGTGCTATTAAAATAATCGATAAAATATCCGGATCACGTGATCAAAACGATTTGTTTGAAACAAAAAAACTAGTTTTCACGAAATATTAAATACTTTGTAGCTTTATATCCAACAATTACAATTATAATTGTTCCAGTTTTTTTTATACTAGACTTGGTTCATGGATATTATCAAGTGTAATCAAAAAGTTAAGATTTCTAGTTTTGCTTTATTTATTCATATAGGCAGGCTTTTAAAAATAATATCCAATACATTTAAGTTAAAACCAATAGCGTCGTTAGAAAGCTATTAGGAGCGAAATTTTGTTATTTATTCTACAAAAACCATTGAATCTTCTTAGATGATGTTTTCGTCTCAAGTGGGGCATTCTATAATTGGATTTGGGAAGACTCAGAGATGGGTGTTTTAATTTTTATTTGGGAATGTTCTCGTAAATCACATAAAAACAAGTTAGTAGATGAATTAGAGATTTTTGTACTACAGCGTGGCGCTTTTTTGGCGACATTAATTTAGCACACGCATACGATTTTGCCTTTACGTTTTATGAAGATATTTTAATTTAATTAAACGTTATTATTTATTTACAATTTTCTAAAATAGCATCTTGGAGCAACCTGTACTTATAGAACTGTAGCGCAGAGGTAATTTGTCCCTCGGCAAATGACCTCTGCGCTACGGTTCCTTCATGGATCATAACATCGCATTCAATGAAATTCAAACGAATAACGTGCAAGGGGTAGGCGATTGAAGGAAAGAGAGAGCTTTATTATTTAGTTTGTTTGAATTTTTTTGTTTTTCAATTTATAATTATTTTATCTTATTTTTTGTTTATGATTACTGGCTACTAGCCCTACTCGTGTGTAGAATTAATGTCGCCATTGTGGCGGCACGTTGTATATGATTCACTACTGGAAGAATAGTTAATATTATTGATGTTTAGCTTTTCCAGTACCTATAATCGAGCAACTTTACAAATAAAAAAAACATGCGGGGCAGTCTTTGGGGACTGCCGATACAAGTGAAAACAAGCGTTCGGTGACGATGACGCGAGTTCCATGATTTTTGTTCACCCAAAAAGTGCTCAACGCGCCTAAAGAAGTTTTCACTTCAAAAAAGTTGGCAGGTGTCGTGGGACAACCGGTTGGAACGAAATTTATATCACTGTATATTATGTATTAATACAGAGCCATCTAGTATGATCTCAAGTTTCAAGTGTCAAACGATTTTGTTTTTTAATACTTAGCCATTTAGTTGGTACAAGTTTTTAGCAAACTAAAAACTTATACTAAGTAGATGGCTTTGTAAAACTTTTGACACTTGATACTAACTTATTCGGGCATAACGAAAAATTTCTGCAAGACGATTTCTGCCAGTTTACTCCTACCGCAAGCAGCGTTAAAGAAGTTCGGTCCATAAAAATAATAAATTATAATAAACATAAAATTCATGATATCATAACGATAATCCAGCATGTTTTGGGTAAAGCTCCATTAAAATCATAAATAAATTAAATACTAAATTCCAACTGACAGTTAACTTAATCCAGATTAACGTTGAACAAACTAAACAAACCCTATATATATAACAAGGAACACGTAGCTTTCTAAAACAAAATGTTAATTTCCGGTACACGCCATGTTTCCCCTCAAGACGGTGTTCTCTCAACCCCGAAACGTGATATAGCGTTTTTGTAGCGACTTAAGAAAAGTGTAACGCAAAATATAATTTTATTAATGCAGGATGAAAATGCTAAAGAACATTATTATGAATATCAGGTAGGAATAGCGAAATATAAAATCTAAAATCCACCATTCTTCCTAAACTATTCTCTTCTTATTTTTTTAATTTAAATAGCTTCTTTTTCAAATAAATGTCATTCTAAATAAGTTATTTATTATTAATTTACTTTATCTCAGCCCATATGAGCAATAATAAATTACCTTTAATAAGTTACAATTATGTTTGAATAATAATTTCTTCTTATATATATTTTCTGTAACAGTTTTAGTTGTTTATTTTATTTCTAAATTAAAAGATACTGCTCTATATTACACTAACACAAATTCTCGTTGACAACCGACATGAAGGATTGTTTGCAGCGTTTTATTTTAACCCAATGTCGTTTGATTTGATATTAGAGGTTTTATTTGATCACAATTATCTTTATGTTCGTTTGTGTGATCATACTGTCGGATCATTCATGAGCATAGTGTACATTATGTTTACAGGTGGACAGGTGAGTCGCTAGACACTGATATATAACGCGCATTCACAAACTAATGTTAGGCCGTAGTATCATAATAATACCGTGATTTATCGTATATTTTGCTTGGTACTTAGATGGGCCAGCGGTAGTGAGCGTCAATATATTTGTCCGAAGTATATCAAAGATCGATGACGTCACAATGGTAAGTCAATAAGGACAGACTGGGCCGCTACTAGTGTTACAAACGTATAAGTTTTCTGTATCCACGCGGTTAAAACAAGTCAAATGAATGGGCAACTCTCTCCTGTTGACTAGGAGTGATTTACCCGACACTATGTGTAATGTTCATTTTTTCTTATTCTTTATTTTTTCCTTTCGATTTCTCTTTACTCCCGTTTGGTGTTGACGACCAAAATCGTTTTTAGACGCGCGTCTATTACTTCTTAGATCGCCAGTATTGGTATAATCCTAGCTTTATTTATCATCTAAAACTATACATAGAATAAAATTATTAGTCTTTATAGTTTTTAGTTTTGGTTCTTTTTTAATTTTAGACTGGCTGGTTATCCTTATGAGTTCATCTGACGGGGCATTAGCTTCCTTTAATGAAATGGACTGATCTGTGTGATCAGCGAAGCTGTTGCGATCACTGTCGGCTCCACTTCATTATTATCTTTAAGCATCTAACATTATCATCAACTTGCGTACTTCTCTCACGATGCGATATATTCGTATAGTGTGGTTAGGTGTTTTATATGAAGCGGTACAAACAATATATAAATTTAAATTGTTGTTTTCTGTCGTTAAGGCTATGCGCCAACGTTAGTCCATGTCAACATGTATCTACGGTCCATCAGCAAAATAGACGATTACAAAATGGTGAGTGTTTTCACATGACCTGATGTAATCTGTGACGTTTTTATTATAAACTAAAGTTTAGATTTCTCTGTGGGATTCGCGATCCACTGCTCTACCGTTGGTGCAACCCTATAGTTTCTCAGACCGCGGCAGCAGTGGACCGCGCCCAGTATTAGATCTGTCTTGTTAACTTTGTTTATAATAAAAATTAAATATTATGCAATATCTGCACTACGCTAAACATTCTCAAGCTATTCGTAAATTATTGTGATCGTGGTTTTGTTTCTTTTCTTTTCCCCTTGATTTTTCTTTTGTTTTCTCTGATTTGTGCACCTTTCTTTTTCCTTTCCTAAATGTATCATTTAACCCACCCTTAATGTTAAAAGTTAAACGTTTAACTAAATCTGTTGCTAAATTAATACCGTGGTGCGGTGCCGCGCACATTTTTATTTTATTTTATGTTTTTATTTTATTTTAAAGTCAGACTACCTTAGTCTGAATAATAAATCCTACATCTAAAATTTATTGATAATCAAAATTGACGCTTAATTTTCTTCATGAAATGTACTTTTCTGTTTCTTTTTTTCTATTCCTTATTATTTACTTTGTGTTTATATTTAGAGAACACTCCTGCAGGAGCGTCTCGAGCTGTAAAAACACGTACAGGATGGACTATTGGCACTAAAAGTAGATAGCACTAAATTATTTATCAGCAAATCAACCGCTTCGGTAACACAGCACTGATACGTTCAAAATTCAATTTGAACTCAATTGCCTTAGAAACAAAAATTAATCACGTAATGTTCTAATTGAAAGAATCCGGCCACGCTTGTAGGTACCACGGGAACCGCGGCCCGCACCAGACACCATCATTTTATTTATTTTCCTTATATTTATTTGATCATGCTTGTTATATTGATTTCACGCAGATAAGGAGATTATAAAAACTATTTTGGTCGTGTACGTTGATTGTAATTAATTGTTGATATGTCTTGTTCATGTGAATTTGTGTTGTGTAATCGGGACTTACCGCCGCGCCCGCACTCGCCTTCGTGCTTGGAACGGTGGCTGCCCACCAATATGTGACACCCGACCCCAAACAACAGCTAGACGTATCGTAGCTCTAGTTATACTGGCCGATTGTGCATGAAGGTAATTAAAGCATTCCTTCGACGAATGCTGAGGACGGTAAGTTCGATCTGGGCTTCGCTTTTGTGCATGTCGCTTCGACTTGTGACGCTCGAACGTTCACTTTTGGATAAGGATGATTTTTATTTTGGCCAGTGGACTTAACATTAGGTTGAGAAACCTTCATTTCCTTCATAACATGTATTTTGAAGCCGATATTTTTAACTCCATCAACTTTGTAAAATCCATCAACATCTCTTGTATCATTAACATCGTTTTAACCACTTGTAAAATTCGATTCCAAAAGTAAATTTTCGAGTAAGCATGTTTGAACTTCTTCTGTAAGCATCTGCCGGATTTTGTTGTACGATAATTCATTTGACTTGCTGAGATGTCGAGGGATCCTCTAGTGCATTGTGCCTTGATGTCAAATTAATTATTGAGCGAACCTTCGACACCGTCCCTTCCCTTAGTGTAATATTTCTATATGTATAATCATGTTGTGCCAGTAACACCTAGTTTGAAACTTTAGCACTTCAAACTCTTGGCACTATGTCGTACTATAGTAAAAAAAGTTTTAAACAGGTTAATATTGGCACAAATAAAAACACGTTAAAAGCTTACTGGTAAAATAAAGTCATTAGTTAATAGCTTTGTGCGTAAACTAAAATACTAGACGATAAAGATGGAATTAAAAGTGATGAAGCTTTTAGATGCACAGATGCTACGAAATCAAATTGGAGAAGATGTGATTAGCATAGAATAACTTGCCGTTACATTGAAATATTGTCAAAATGATGGCAAAAGTAATTTGTTACCAGACTTCGAGACCTGTGATATAAATGTTAGACATAATCGTAATTTAGAGCAATCAATTTCTCCATAAACATTTTAAGCATTTTCTTCTATGTTTCCAGAATTATCAATTGAATCGTTGTCTGTATATTTTTTGACAATGTATCAATGTGTGTGTTCTGATTTACGAGAGCTTGCTACATGTGGATGTCATGTTTTCAGGAATACTCAGTACAGTTAACGTTTCGAGAACAATGGTTAGATGAACGGTTGAAATTCAATAACTTGGGAGGTAAGTGACCCATTTTACCTCATTTGATTGAAACTACATCTTTAAATAAGACAGCTATAAACGCAGATAGCACATATCCAGAATACGATTCAGAGGGTTAAAGCGATACATAGTTTTAAGAAAACCCTTTTTCGCAGTCTTTTCATTGCAATAAATAAAGACTGGAATGGCGTTGAAAATCCAAGATAGGTAATCTACTAATTGCACATTTACGTTACTTTATCATTCTTCCACATTCCAGTCTCGAGCCTTTAAATCCGCAATATTACGCCAAATTCTTCCTTTTTTTTTCAATTAAACCTTTTCGTTCTCTGTAGAATCGAATTTTCAAACTGTATTAGTCTCAGAAGCAACTATGTCTATATGTGATTTATCAATAGATATTTCCGTACCTACTTACAATTTTACGTTTTCAAAACTGTAGTTGTCTCTAAATGTACTTTAGATTTAACACTAGTCCTTTCCAATTAAACCAATTTTACCTTTAAAAACTAATTGCCCTTTTCTCCCCAGGTCGCCTCAAGTACTTGACCCTGACTGAAGCCAACAGGGTCTGGATGCCTGACTTGTTCTTCTCCAATGAGAAGGAAGGCCACTTTCACAATATCATTATGCCTAACGTCTATATCCGTATCTTCCCCAATGGAAACGTGCTGTACAGCATCCGAATCTCTCTAACACTGTCTTGCCCCATGAACCTCAAGCTGTACCCCCTGGATAAACAAACCTGCTCACTGAGAATGGCCAGTTGTGAGTATTTTAGTTACTATTTTCTTCATTATCTTCATTATTATTCAAAGACGTTATCTGCTGGACGTAGACCTACAAGTATCGCCACAACGACCAGTCCTGTTCTTCCGCAACAAGCGGATTTTTGTGACCTTCACCAGACCGTCGGTCTATCTTGAGGGTTGTTGTTTATATGTGGGGGAGTTTTCTGCCCATGAAAAGAAACTTCTTTTTATGGAGTTTTGTTATAAACGGTCTATCGGGCCAAATATTAATTTGACGACATAGAATACAAGATCATGATTAATTAATTTCAGTCTCCAAATTAATCTAACTGAAACAGTGAACCAGCTATAACCGTTTACCAACGGTAAAACAACATGTCATGTACAAAAATTACTTAGCCCAGCTGCTCCCAACAGTTTGCGGGCAGATATTTGGGCGTTCCGTTTACATTTCATTACGAAATAACCTTGTTTACATTGCGTGCGGTCTTCACGAATTGCGTTGATTTTGATCACCCCTGTAAACAAGCGGAGCCTTGGATTTGTATAAAGGTGTTTATTTTTATTGTCATTCTATTTTTTGTAATGAGATTTTGAGAATAGCGTTTGTTTGTGAATACAACATTTAGTTAGTTCCATTGGATCACATGTAATTTAGTTTTATTAGCTACTTAGTTAGTATCACTGCTCATCAATGAATTGCTAATCAGCATCATTATCATTGGCTGTTGTTAAACCATCTGCTAGTTTTAAGTCTTCTTTATTATTCTAATGCCATGTACCCCTGTCCATCTTCTGCTGGTCCTCACAAACATTTGCATTTTTTTCATTCAAACAAAGATCACATCATCATCAACATTTCCCTTCCAGACGGCTGGACCACTGATGACTTGGTCTTCTTGTGGAAGGAAGGCGACCCCGTTCAGGTCGTGAAGAACTTACACCTACCTCGGTTCACGCTTGAGAAGTTCCTCACTGATTACTGCAACAGTAAGACTAATACCGGTAAGTTGAGCCTTTGGTTCGGCATTTTGTTGCCTATCCTATACGAGTATATTACAGAAAATGTCTTAAAACATCTATGTAAGCAATAAGCAACCATAATGTTTATAATTTCCACTCGACTATCCGCCAAGCCGCACCGGTCTCGCGTGTTGGATTACGGCCGTCTTCCTCTCAATGAGGAAAGGTTTGAGTCTAACCATTTTTTTTTGGGTGGGAAATTATCAAATAACTTCTCCCGCTCTGGGCGGAGCGAGAGGGCGTGTCAGGCTTTTACTGACTAAAACTCACCCGTTTTCCTTCCGTTGCCTGTGTGCCAGAGCCACGATACCCCTTTCGGACAAACTCGCAACCCTGGCAGGCATTGGCCCTATCGGACCCCATCAGTTGGTGCTGACATCTCTTTGAGGCGCGCATGGAACACAACGCGCCGTCGTCCCGGGCCTGGTCCTTATCGGACGGCAAGCTAACCATCGCTTACCGTTCGCAAGCCCGCGCCTACGGTGGCCGGAAATCGGCCTGCGAGTCCCGACGCCCGGGGCGTCTCCTGCGGTGACTAGGGGTGTGAGGGTGCAAACCCTGCCTCTCCCTCACGCATTGCGCCTCCTCCTTTGCGAGCATTACTGATTCACAGAAGGAGGTGACGGCCTCCCATGCACTCTCGCTCAGACTCCGAACCATGGCTTGAACCAGGGCCGGACGCGAGAGATCGCCGCCGCTGATCGCCTCCGTGAGGACACGGCGGTGCTCCACCCAAGCCGGGCAGACCTCCACCGTATGCTCCACTGTGTCCTCCGGGCGATCCACACAGTGGTGACACCCGGGCGTGTCCTCCCGCTTTTCGGGCGGGCGTGTCCTACCAGAGGGAACATTATAGGTTGATTATGTAATGGTCCTAACTAAAACCGGCTGTACAAGTACGAGGAATTGAAAAATGAATACAATGTAAAACAGAAAACAATTTGAAAAACATAATTGTAGTTGCACAATGTAATGTAAGATGAACTCTCGCGATTAAGGCCCATATACCAGGATATCCTAGCTCCCTTCACTATAACATTGTTCCTCTTCCAGGTGAATACAGTTGCCTGAAAGTAGACCTGCTATTCAAGCGGGAGTTCAGTTACTACCTCATTCAAATCTACATTCCATGCTGCATGCTTGTCATCGTGTCGTGGGTGTCCTTCTGGCTGGACCAGGGAGCTGTGCCGGCAAGAGTGTCACTAGGTAATGTATCCTTTTATAAAATTAATCTTACTGAATCGTCTCTTCAGCTTGAAGAATTCGCCAGTCAGCGAGGCGAAAGTCTTACAGAGTTATCTGTTTCCTTCGTCTAGCTAGATTACTGCCGAAGTTATTCTTAATAAAAAACATGTACTCGTATAGCCTTATCATAGTTAACATACAATATAATATTTCTGATTAAGTGTCTCTTCTGACAACACATTTTCGATGTTATGCTTTACATAGTTTATGGTTTTATTAAATGGATGCGTCGCGTCGTATTTGAAATTGGGAAATTCCTGTAAGCATGCAAGGATTACATGTTAGAGGAATATTCCGAACACAAGGGATATTATGTTCCATGTTTAGTAACTTATTACTTACTGCTCACAATTTCAGCAAGTTTATTTGGTAAACTGAATAATTTGCTTTGGCATGAGGCTGGCTTAGGGACGCGATCTAATTTACAGATGTTAATAATATCACGAATTCTCTGTTACAGGAGTGACCACCTTGCTCACGATGGCGACTCAGTCATCAGGCATCAACGCCTCTTTGCCACCAGTATCCTACACCAAAGCTATTGATGTCTGGACTGGTGTGTGCCTCACGTTCGTCTTCGGAGCGCTATTAGAGTTCGCTCTAGTTAACTATGCGTCTCGATCTGACATGCATAGAGAAAACATGAAGAAAGCGAGACGGGAGATGGAAGCAGCTAGCATGGATGCTGCCTCCGATCTTCTCGATACTGATAGCAATACTACTTTTGCTATGGTGAGCTCAAATGTAGTACTTTTAAAAACTTTTGTGATAGTGCTTTTGGATTGAAACATAGTTACGCTTTGACACATTTTCCTAGATGTTTTGAGTGGTATTTTGTCAATTTTGATACCTAGTTATATAGTTCATTATAATATTTTTGCATACTGTTTAGGCTTTTTCGAATATAGACGTGATGAATTGAGTTTGAATGATGTGAATGATTTATTTGACTGATTGGAATTATTTGATCCTCTTTAGTTTCGAGTTATGTAGCATAGGTAGTAAAGACGACAGTTTTGGTAGAACTAGTTGCAGTATTTAACTTAGGATTTGGAACCCATTGTTAGTAACGTTATTTTTGTAAACTTTTATTGCATCTCTGTGGCCCAATATGCATGCATTTCATGGAGATGATTTAGATAAAAAACACCGACAAATTTTATTTCAATAAAAAAGTTAGAATTTGAATTCAAAAGCACATAGCCATATGATTTAGTAGAAGATGCAATATTTCCTGCCTCCCTGACCGGTCTGCAACAAACAGAAACCCTTGGTGCGCGGCGGCCCGGTGGAAAACAAGATGCGGCAGTGCGAAATCCACATCAATCCACCACGCAAGAACTGCTGCCGCCTGTGGATGTCCAAGTTCCCCACTCGCTCCAAGAGGATAGATGTCATCTCCAGGATCACCTTCCCACTTGTATTCGCTTTGTTTAATCTGGCTTATTGGTGAGTATGATTCCGAATGTTTAGATTGGGTATTGATTGGGTATTCTCCTTGTCAAAGAATAAAAAATCAGTAACCTAATTCACCCTCTATGTTGTGAACTCCCTAGAATTAAATTTTGAGGTGTGGTGTTGGATCTGAATTAACCATTCTTCTTTGCGAATAGATATTAATATACTCCTCCCGTAGATGTAATAAGAGGTGACAAATGAAAGTCAAGAATGTGCAATATCCAGTTACCCACCCGTGTTCTAATAATTGTATTGTGAGTTATTGTGGAAAATCTTTCAGGACTATAAGTAAGGAATGAAGTCAGCTCTAACGCCGTCACTTCTTGACAATTCAAAAGTGCCTGTAAGTGGTATAATTGAAATAAATGCTTTGACTTTCAAACAATCATTTTAGACTTATAGGTTTTATTACTTAGAAAAGCCTTATAAATCCATGCCTTTTCCGAATCGTCATCATCGATTCCTGGTTTTCCAAATTTTTCAATAAAACTGTGCGTATCGTGTGGTCAGGTCGACGTATCTGTTCCGCGACGAGGACGAGGAGAAGTGATTCTCCGACTCCCTGGAGCGGGGCGCGGGTCCACTGGTGCGCCTGGTGGCGGCCGTGCTGGTGCCGTACGTGCTGTTCGCGCTGGCGTACGCGCTGTGCTTCCGCCTCGGGGGCCCGCGCGCCGTGGGCGCGCTGCCGCCGCTGCCGCAGCTGCCCGCGCGCATGCTGCGCCGCCCCGCGCGCCGCCCCCGAGATGGCACACCGACATAGAAGCCTAGAACTCACCCCATTCATTTATCGTGAAATAGTTAGTGCATTCTTTTAATCACCGTCTTCCTTGTGGCAGATTCCCACTCAGTATTCGTTGGCGTTAGTGTAATTATTAGTAAAGCTCAAAGTGTCTATATGTATATAAATGTGCCCAGTGCCGGTATAGACCAGGCTTCCGTTTTTAATATAACAGGTTCATTAAAATTGTAAAACAAATTTAAAGATTGATCGATCGTTTCACAAACGGTACGTCTATTTCGGCACTTATCAAGTCCCAACTTATTGTGTACAAAAATATCTTACTTTCCGAGAATTAAAAATTTTCGATAATTTTACCAAAGATATGACTCCTTGTATGGATTCGTACGTAATCTAACCTAGGTTAAGACGTATTAGAAACCACTTAAGAGGTTTCTACATGATACTTTAGCCCTTAAACTGTTTGGTATTTAAGGACTAGAATGCAATGGCACTAATGTTGATGTGAAGGGTATTTTAACATTTAAGTATTACATTAGTAGTTGAAAGTACGTGAAGGACTTTATCTATTAGAGAAAAGAGGGTCGTTTTAATTCTAGATATAGATTACATGTCGGAACCGCCAAAGACGGACAGCTGTTATCGTTCAATATTAATGTAACGGGTACAGTTCATTGTGTATTATTAAGTCAACTGCAGTTGGCAGCCTTAATTTATCCGTAAAAGTTAGTGACTCCCCAACATTTTAAAGACTTCCAATTTGTACCAAATATTGATATTATTATAGCTGTTTGTCGATGGCAGGCGTAAGTGGCCTAGTTATGTATCATGTAGGTATCATTTACGACACATACTTATTTAAGATAAAACACGTACCCAAAAGAAGGAATTTATACAAACCAGCTGTTTATATATAAGTATTATTAATCGGGTATTTTCTTGCTGGAAATTTTAATATGTTATTGTATCACGGAGGCCAATCCAAAATGAAATGCTAACTATTCCAAAAGTTAACACGTAGACATGACCACGGGATATCATCAGATGGAAATGCTTCATCCAATTTTTTTTGCACGTAACAAAAAATAAGCACGTACCTACAATAAATTAATGGCTTACCCTGCACCTGCAATGTTTTTGATTTTTAATCTAAGTAGTTTAAATTAACTTTGAAATCGAAATATTATTAATAATTTAGCTTTGCTATAAGCTGATTCATCTGTCTGATTTATCTTCATAGTTCAAAATAATCGAATAATGTATTTGTTATTATTTAAATTCACAAGCCATTTTATTATAAATAGTCAACTATAGCTTCCATGATTAATTGCACATTAAGATTTTCACTAAGACACGTAGGTAAATGGTAAACGTGTAAATAGTTGAGCCTTCAACTCTCTACACCTGTGTCGCTCATTGTACAGTTACCTATATTTAAAATTACATTTATATCATGATAAACAAATGATAAGATTTTATTAACGTTCATTTCTCTGTCTGTAATACCACTGTAAATATTACTCACATGTTTCCTAACTATATTATTCGTAGATAATTGTCCCTTGAGCTATTGTTTCAAAGTTGTCTATAGGTATTTAACTAATTCTCAGTTTTCAATTCAATTCCTTTATAATTTTTTGAGCAGACCGTAGGTACGAAAACTTTTTCATCCGTATTCATTTGAAAACATTGTAGTCAATCTTATTAATATTTCATTTTACTTTGAATCCATGGCGCAAGGGACATAATATGGATACATTTAAATCTACTTCTCAATGTGTAAATGTATTACGACACCCACTTAATAAAATATCACTAATGCTGTGTTCGGCTGTTAAATTCAATAAGTCGTACATTAATGGCTTAGGCACGTTCGTTTTTATTATTCGGTGGAGAGAACGAATCTATTTTAAAATCTAGAAGATGACAACAGGCCTCAATTGTACTTGAATTTGTGGACCTGGCTTCTCATTCTCCTCTTAATTATAAGAGTCGTAGACACATCTTGACTCTGCAATGCTGAAAGGTGCTAAATTCAGATTGGTCAAATATCCAATCATACAGTTCATGATTTCAATACCACACTACGTTCTTCGTCTCAGTTTGACTATGAAAGCTCTAGAAATGAATAAGGCTTTGATTTCATACGATTCTTGCTCATTTTTCTCTTCCGTCCTTTAATTTGAATTTAGGTCTTAAACCCACTATGTGCAATACTGTAATAGTTTAGATGTGTCCTTACGTATGTATTCTTGGGCTGTGACGAGCGGTAGCATCTTTATTAATATATTATAGTGACTTCGTTTACCATTCATTGTATGTAAGGAAAATATTAGCCTATGTCCAACGCTCAAAATCTCGTAGACGTATTAGGCACACATACGTGTAACCTTTTCGTATGTATGTTAATTATTGTAGACTCGATGTCTTAATTGTTGTTATCGATATAACTGCGATCTGGAGGGATTGTAGCCAGTAGATTACTCAATAACCAATTTTGATCTATGTGGAGTTCACTATCAGTCAGACAAGTAGCCATTAGTTAAGTTACTACATATTTACAATTAATGGTTCCATTTTTAGGACATATAAATAAATTACTATTGAAAGCAACTTCTCCAGGTACCACAGTTACTTCGGTGATACCTATTGAATTTGCATTCGATAAAAATTAAACACAACAGTAATATCGATGATGATTTGACTGAGTCTTTACTGCCTCGTGCGGACAAAATTATTAAAATATTTTCAATACATGTTCTACGCATGTTATTGCCGTAACCCTCACATTTAATTGTAAAGTCAATTACATCACTGTATAATAATACATTTTCAACATATCTGTCACTGCTAAGATTTCATTTGGTCTGACGACAGAGTTGCCCTTGACGTAGGTAAATTGAAGAACCTGACAGAGTATTATAATGATCTGCTACAAGTAGGAAGATTAAATCTTTACGTTGAATCTGGAAGAGGTAATGCATGAAAGTAGATTTAAGTAAATACATATAATATAATGACCAGAATTAAGATTTTAGAAGTCATAATGGTCGATTTACCTCTTAAGATTAAAGTAAAGGTAGAAAGTTTCAATCATAAGCTATGTTAAACGTAATTGATTTGACACAGCTAATGACTGAGCTAGGTCATCTAATATTAAAAATGCATCCGAGGGTGACAAAGAAAGACGTAATACCTCCTTCTCTAACCATTTCCATTTAATTATAAAGGAACGATGTAAAACATAATGATTTTAATAAAAGTATACCGAAATAATTATGTAAATGTGTTTTAATTAAAATACCAAACTGACCCAGTTATTCACACTGATATAATATGTGCAAAATTAGGTACTGAATTCATGAGTTTTTATAAAAATAAAACAACATTTGTTACTTATTTAATTAATTAATATAACAGTAATTAAAATCCTTGTAATTCATAAATGATCCAGCCGCTCATTTACTTACATTAATATTATTCTAAAGCCTAAGGCAGATAAAGCATTAGGAATATCTGCAGGCTAGAACTGCTAAACATAAAATTAAGGGTACCGCAGGGGAGCATCGATCTTACCAAAGCGTTTGACTCTATGATCCATCTCCCTAATACATTATCTACCAAATATTACACGAGAATACTGCATATTATAGATACATAACACATTTAAATAAACGAATCCATTCAATTTTAGTAAATAAATTTAGAATGATGCAAAAACGGACGGATTTTAATGAAGACTACATTTTCCCTTCACGTTGACATGCTCGTATTTTTTCTCCTTCCGTCTGTAAAAGAAAATATTCATATTAATCTCTTGAGCAATGGATTGAGAAAGTCGGATAGCCTGATGACCTTTCAATTCTTATATCTTATGAAAAAGAAATAGGTTTCATCTGGATACGTGTAGAGTGTACGTTTGAACACACTGTTGACGATGGTGGTACACCATCATCAGCAGTGTGTGAGACTTTTCCTAGAACCAAAAATTCGAAGATATGTGTCATCTACAAACCCGCATTGGGTTCGCGTGGTAGATTACAGTCACTCCCTCTCAAAGGCCTGTGTCCCAGCAGTGGGCACATTACAGGCTGATTAGCCTAATGGTAGAGTGTACGTACCCATGAATATTACGACCTGCAGAAGGCTCAATTTGTGTCTTGAGAAAAAACGACCCCGAATGAAATGGGATCAGGCTAGGCAGAGTAGGTACATGTATATTCATAAACGTAAACATAATTACCGAAAATAATGGAACCAACTCCGAAATATTTACCCCATCAAAATGAATAAAACATACATACATACATAACATCACGCCTGTAATCCCCGAAAGGAAAGGCACACCTCTGCCTAATCCTCTACCTATAGTACACCCACATTTCCCCAGTTATGTTTAAGTCATGTAATAGGGGGCGAGCCTATTGCCATCAACCGGGCACAAATCCAGACTCCGGGCTGCTGCTGATAAATTCTTAATGGAAAATCCAATAACACTTTGCCCGACCTGGGAATCGAACCCAGGACCTCATGCTCAGCAGTAGCGCTTGCGACCACTAGACCAACAAGACAGTCATAAAACATAGAAGAATAAAACATCAACACGTGTTTTTACGTTATTTCAGAGTCGGAGCGTATAGTTACTGATATTCATGAGAAAATCTAGGTAAGTCATTTATATAGAAGTACAATCAGAAACAACTTAAAAACTGAACAACTTTGGTGATAACACAACGTACCTAAATATTTAATAGAACCTATCTATTGTCTAGCTGTGCTTGACTAAATAAGGATCTCTTTGAACTCAGCTTAATTTGGGTGTTCTTAATACCTCCTAATGTTCTGATTTGAAAAGGGCTTTGTGAACATGTAATGGAAAATAGCTCAGATGCATAGTAAACGATTAGAATTTTCCTTTGTTTGAAATTTTAATAAACAAATTTAAGAATATTAAAGTACCTAATCGTTAGATGATTTTTAATTGGCGAAATGTAAACAAAACTGCGTACTGCGTAGGAAGTAACGTAAAAACACTTACCACAATAAGCTTGTATATTTGAAAAATCGCTTCTTCCGGGTTACAGTCATCATTAACATGTTCAGAACTGATGGACCTCTTTCCGTTGCCCCAGCCAGAGCTGAAAGTCAACTGACCCTCAATCAGAACTGCTATAGCAGCTACTAGCAGGAACAAGACGAGAACACGACACATTTTAATAATTGCTATACTTTCCACAGCTCTGCTCCACACAGAATGGTCATTTGAAGAATTGCCCCGAGTTTTTATAGCCCCTTGTATTAATCATGACGCGCCTTTAAGGTTTTCTATGCAAATCAAATGAAGCCTGTCCAATGTTGATGAAATGCCCACATTTGATGGCGTATAATTATCTCAAGTTTTTCGTTGTCGAAGTGGAATAAAAATGTTTTTAATTGTTTTTGGGATGTTTGGTAATTTTTCCGCGTGAACTTTTCACCGTCAGCAATCAAATCACTCATTTTAGAGGACACTAAAAGGTCACCGTGGGGATCAGGATTGATGTTGTTTTTAATTATGGAGGGACCGTCATAAAATATTTATTTTGGCGGAGGTTTCTGCAGCTTTTTACTGTCCCTAAAGGTAGGATAGGATATTGGTGGTCGTCTACGGCTCATGACGTGGGTTGGTCCATTCGGAGATATAATTAAGATGTTTTGAAATTATGGACTTGTCATTGTTGACATTACCCGCAATACAATCCATCAGTTTAGGTGCAAACTAGAGAGCGAGATGTTGTCAGTACGATCCCCACGTTCCAGGTAAGTCACTAAACCGACTTTAAACTACTCTAATGTCCCCTAAAATATCCTCTATGTGTCCTTGCAATATAGAATTTCGGAAAAAGACGTTCGAATGCCACCCCCAGAGGATGTCATTCCAACGCCTTTGATGACTGAAAATACGTAACCCCCACAGACTAAACTTTCTAAGCAGTTTGTGGTTAAAAGCATCTCTGATCTATATTTAACCTAAAATAATTTGGCGGCCATGGCACTGAAACATAACTGGCGAAGTGTGGACACCCACATTTCGCCAGTTATGTAGACCCATAGTACACACTATAGGTACACCTCTGCCTAACCCTTCGGGATTTCAGACGTGATGTTTTGTTATGTTAATTTGGCGGTACATTTTGATAAGATGACAAAAAGAAAATGTTTACCTACTTTGGCGACATTCAGATTTATTCGTTAATTACTATTTATTGTAATCATCCTCTCTCAGAGCTGCACCAAAAAGGAAACTAATAACACCTAGCTACGAGTAAACCAGGACCATCAGTCATCGACCATTTAAGAAAAATCGTCTAGTGATAGGTACTGTACATGTGTGCGCATGAGCCCCGCCGCCATTTGGACAGCAGCTAAGACCGAATGCACGTCTATTTTAATTTTATAAAATAAGTCTATATAAAATATATCTATTTATATCTCGGCTATCTTATTAAAATAAATCTATTTATTTTATTGCTGTTTACGTCCGTTTCAATCATCTCCCAACAGGTATGTACTAACATGTCCGTTGCACTACAAAGGATCACAACACAAGGATAATGTCAACGTCTTAACCCATTATCTATACATAATATAATCTTTATAGACCAATTGAAAGCAATTAAACAACTCCCCGCGTCACAAACAACCAATCACACACTATTAAAACTGCTAGGGCTTCTATTAAGTCATCTCCACATATTTGCTCCTATATAAGGCTCAGATTCTCTCACTGTAGCATCACATCTCCTCCACCCTTTCATCTATTACCAAGTATTTGTAACATCATAATCATCATCATGAACAATATCAGTCTGTTTGTCCTGATCGTGGCTTGTCTGTGCATGCTCGCTGATGCCCAGTTGACGTTCACGTCAAGTTGGGGAGGCAAGAGAGGAGCGGTTGCTGGTACCATGTCCTGCAGGAGTGAAGAAACTATTGCTGCTATTTATAAGTTGATCCAGGTATGTTGATTTTTTGGTATAATTAATATATAAAGCTGTGTGTGTGCCGTCGTTAATAGCGTAGGTTGACGAAAGGTAGTTTTCTCAACCTGAATTTTGTGGTGACCTCACAGTAGCGTCGCCCACATTCTTAACTCGTGGTGCATTTGGGTGTACCCTTGTGTCGCCAAAGCTCAGATCCATAAATATAATCGAGCTTTAGAAAGAGACTGTCGAGCGACGTTATAATCTACTCGTTCCGCCCCGACCCTTGCTTTAAATTCGTCCCCAAATAATCTTAATCTGATCCAGCCTGTCCCTTGCTGAGTTGCTGCCCTGTCCCAGCGACGCCGTGTGCCGGGGTCCGTACCCCACAGGGTGTGTCTTAGCGTGTAGTCGTTTAATTTATAAGATTTTATGCCTTGGAGACCTTAATTTATTGACGCGGGTCACAGGAAAGTCCGGATAAGCAGCCGACAGCCTCCTAGGTTAACATGCGAGAGGCAAAAAAATAACGTTCTACATGTCCACTTCTAAATCCGAAGTTTCCCTAAAACTTGATGTGCCTTATGCACAATTGCACATAGGTAAGTCATGGAATGACTAAATACTATACTTAATAACTCAACGTTATTATATCATCGCGACGTTAATCAATTATATATATTTTTTTCATATTATCTAAGATGTCATGAGAGCACTCGTGGCCCAGTAGTAACGGCCGCGACTTACGAGTTGTAGGTCGTAGGTTCGAACCCTGACAGGTGCTTAATTTTGTGTAAATTATTTCATCACCATTGCTCTCAAAATAGTGAAGGAAAACATCGTGAGGAAACCGGCATGTCCTAGAACTAAACATTCGACCACATGATGTGATATCCACCAACCCGCACTGGCCCCGCGTGTTGAATTACGGCCCACTCCCTCTCACGGAGAGGAGGTCTGTGTCCCAGCAGTGGGAACAGGTACAGGAACAGGCTGATTATGTTACGATAACATTTATGTCGGCTCTAATTTCTACTATGAATACAAATACATTTTCGCCTCGTAATTCTGCCATCAACAGACTCGCAGAGGTTTCATGCTTAAACTATGTCAGGTTATAGCCTCTACAGTACCTACTATAGAAAGAGCTAGGTATAGATGTATACCTAGAGCAAGCATTGTATAGGTACTCAAGACTGTTAGGTTTGTGGCGGCATCTCATCGCCATGCGAACTACGCATCAAACTGACGTGACGCCAAATCCTGCGTCGCGCAAGCAGTGTTTACGCATATAGGTACGTATATATACAACGTCCTGACATCAATCGTCGGGCAGTAGCCCACCAGTCACAACACCCGTCTGGAGAATCCTCCCTTTTCTATAGAGGATGAGTGAAATAACTTTACACCCTGTTTCTCATACCTACCTCTATAGCTTCATTCGGAGGAGTAGTTAACCCACTGACTAGTTTATTTCGCCATACAACATTGTCGTGTTCTAGTACCTACCCTTCTAGGGTAAATCATTTTGGAAACCAATGAAATAACAAGCAGCTCTAATAAAAAATAACGTTGAATTATTTAGTTATCGGCTTTCGGCGTAATTAACTGTGTAGGTCTAATGATGCGTATTTTAATTTGTCCAGAATGAGGCCGAGAAACTCCTCCTGTGCCAGAAGCCCTGAAGAGAAAACTTCTTGTCGGAGCTTTTTATCAAACGTCGCTGCTATGATTAAATGGAGAGTTTGTTTTATAATTATTGTTGTGACTACACGGTTTTAGCGTTACTTGGATCCACGCTCTGTTGAATAATTTGTCGATTCCGCTTTAAATAAAATAAAATGATGCTTTGTTAATTTCTTTGTTTTAATTTAAATTTTGTAGATACCCAAAAACTTGAGTGCAAAAGCTACGTCTAAAGCTAAGTCTACTCCGAAGACAAATCAGAAGTTTCGGCCGAATTTTAGGCCGTTTCCTGATTACGGCGGACTATGGCGAAAGAAAAAAAAACAACAGTCAAAGAGCTTATCTCTTTGACTGTCGTTTATTTTTTCTTTCAAAGACAGTCAAGTCAGTTCAAAATTTTGGCTTGATTCCTTACTCAAAGTCAAAAAAGAAAATTTTGGAAGTCAAGAGACGGCCGAAAATTCGGCCGATACTAAGGATTATCACTTTGGAGTAGACCCCTTTAAAAGGACAACCACGCAGCCATTGCGCTGCGTCGTTGGTCTTGTGAGCGCAAACGCAACTGCTGAGCGTTTCCTAGGTTCGATTTCTGGGTCGGGTAAAATGTAATTGTTTTTTTTTTCACTAGGAATTTCTCAGTAGCAGCCCGGAATCTGGATTTGTGCCCATTTGATGACAATAGGCTCGCCCCCTATTATAGTACCTACCAGTGGCGAAGGGTGATTTTATAAGAAGTTTAAGCCGGAGAAAAAAAATATTTTCTATTTAAAATAAACTCTTCCTGACGACGTCGATTTTGTATAGAAACTGAACATATCTCGCAAGTGCGTCCGGCTTGCTGTGACCAAGCCGGACGCGTCTGCGAGTTATTTTAGAGCACAATGTTTTGTTGTTGGGATATAAAGACAAAAAGTGTAATGTTGGCGTTTTGTAATGTTTTAATTGCATGGTGTGCCATTTTTCAATGACAATAGACTGGTTGTGTTCCGAATTTCCAAAGGGAAGCCGGTAGGAATCGTGTTATACGGTGGTTTCGCCACTGGTACCTACATACTATATTATGGGACTAAACATATGACTAGCGGAATGTGGGCACCTATAATATGCGTGTTTTATGTTATTGTTATTAGATAATTTTGGAAGTTTTGTTTTCAAGTAGGTACTTTACTAGTTCAAAGTCAAAGTCAAAGTCAAATTATTTATTTCAAATAGGCACATAGATGGCACTTTTGAACGTCAAAATTTACAAATAAAATAGAATTGATTCTAGTCGCCCTAGTTCTACCTATAGTATCCCTAGAAAACCCTACAACTAGTTATGTAGGTACCTAAATGTAAATAAGTGTAGGTTTGTAGCAGCAGCGATAACAACCTTCATCAAGAAAGGTTCGTCTAACGATCTGTCGGTGGTCACTCCAACATCTAACCGTTGCATTGGGCTATTGTCGCTTTTTACTTTGAATAAAGGGACTCGCTAAACTCTCAAGTACAGAGATATTAAGCACGGTGGTTATTAGTTATAAGTAGAGAATACAATCCGGATCCCGGGATCCCGAATCTCGGGATCCCGGGATCCCGACCGTTTTCTGGCCCCGAAAATCCCGGGACCGTACTTGGCTAATCTCGGGATGTTCGGGATTGCCACAAACAAGTCTAGTTTGTATTCCGTAGTCCGTTGCGCCTTGAAAATAACCTTGCCTAGATTATTTTAATACATTACGACAAAAAGCAACTCGTACAATACGTAGATACCCACTATTTACTACACAGGTACAGTCCTAATAATATGTTTGTCGTAGAACTTAGAAGGGACTTCCCCACTCGGAATACTTTAATACAATACTCTTAAGGTAATTCCCCAACGAACCAACAGGGGAATCACCCGATCATCTCATATCATAATATTGTTGCGGGTATTTCCCTTCGGTCGGGGATTCCCTGTACGAAAGTATAAATATGCAAATCAGGTTTTATTTTTTTCATTTATTGTTCTGTCAGTGACGGGTTACGTAGGCTACGTCAGTGACGACGGGTTACGTAGGCTACGTCATTAAAATTTAAAAGTCAATTATCTGAAATTAAGTATTTCAAATGGCGGGAGACTTTGTTAGACCTACTTTGACCCTATCTTTGTCATCGCCACCTGATATTGTAAAATCTTACACATGTATAAAAAACTGCTTATTCATATCTCCACATTGCTTATTAGGTTAGTACTAAAAGAAACTTAACCAACCATTCCTGGTTCCATAGGCTTAGCATGAGAACCGTAGTGAAGTGTTTTAAAGTAGATGAAAATTACGCTTCTGTGTAGACAGCTGACAGTTTTCTACGAAGAAAGATAGACAAGCGATTTCTATTCTACAATAGAGTAGAAATAGAAAGCATCATGCTAAGCCTGCTTTTAGAGTTTTAATTTTGTGTAATAAATGAAAATCACCAGTCTTTCAAAGAGCATGGGAGATGGGCTTCAAGTTAATCTTTGAGGATAATTGATGAAATTATTGTTGCTCTGCTATTATTACTAATATTCAGTTTGAAAAGCCTTATCAAATCCCTTAGCTCAAGACACCATCTTGAGATACTTAGCTCAAGATACCATCTTGAGATACTTAGCTCAAGATACCATCTTGAGATACTTAGCTCAAGCATTCAGATTAGATAATAACTTATTGAAGACTTACTGGACTTACTTATTGTCTGGAGTCTTGACTGGGACCAACAGGCCATTATAAACATCACTGATCATAAATGCTGTAGAGCTCCAGACCGTAATCATGTAAAATATATGGAGTTGGTGCCGATATTAACTATTTGCTGTCAATCAATTACCCATATTTATACTTAGCTCAAGACACCATCTTGAGATACTTAGCTCAAGACACCGTCTTGAGATACTTAGCTCAAGACACCGTCTTGAGATACTTAACTCAAGATACCATTTATTATTTTATGCCTACTATCTTGAGATAATGCTTGTGAAGCATTGATGTCCCAATCACCCGTACAAAGGTAATGGGTAAAACTGTGATATTAGAAGGTCACTAGGCAACTTAGAGAGATTAGATAATAACTTATTGAAGACTTACTGGCAGAGGCGGCTCGTCATAAAGAGCGCTGGTGCAGTGCACTCCCACGAAAATAGCATAATCTATATTTCTTTATTATAATCCTATACATACATTCTTTCTACTATGCCCATACGCATACAATAGTAGTTTACTAGAAAACCATTTCCTACGCGTACATTTGGCGTCAAGTTGTAACGTGTGGAGCGCCAGCGATTGCGCTCCTATGAAACAAAGTTCAGTACGATTTCTAGCACTGTATTCAATGAGTGCGAAAGAGAAATATCGACACAGTCCGACGCGTGAAACAGAAGATTTTGTATGAGAAGTTAGCCTAATTTGGAGCGCCGCTTACGCGCGACGTTGCCAAACGGCGGCGCAAGGCGGCCGCGCGCGGGAATGCGATCTATGCCTATGCGCTGTTGCCGATCTTACGTAAACAAACGGTCGGCTCAACTCGGCTGTCAGTAGATTCGCAGTGTTTATTCTAAATAATTATTAAAAATAGTTTGTGCGCGACATTTGTATTAAAAATTGAACAATACAGTGTATCTTTTATTAAAAATTGTGAAAAGACTCTCGAAATGCGTATCGAACTGAAAGCTAAGGGACCACCACGTCCCGAAATTGCACTTTCTCAAAAATATGTTACGAAAAATAAATCTTTTACGCGTGGTTTTAAATCTGAACAATATTTCAAAACACCTTGGTTGTGTGGATGTGAAGAAAGCAAAAAAATATTTTGTTTCCCGTGTCTGGTGTTTGGAGCTGGCGCCGGCAGTGGTGGTGAATCTGCATGGACGGAAACGGCCGTGTTCACGATTTAGCGCATCTTTCAATAAAAGTGAAAAAACATTCGCAATCTCGATTTCATATCTTATGTAAAGTGCAATTGGCATCTATCGGCCGTCAAGATATTCGTAAGGCGCTCGGTTCTGCGTATCGAAAATCTATTAGAGAGTACAATGAACGCGTTGATTAAAATCGATAAAGATCGCCGAATGGATTTTCTTTACAAATAAAATAAATGGTAAGGTCTAGTTCTACGTTTCTTTTTTTAGTGAACCCCCACAAATAAATGTCACGAGCCGCCTCTGCTTACTGGACTTACTTATTGTCTGGAGTCTTGACTGGGACCAACAGGCCATTGCATTATAAACATCACTGATCATAAATGCTGTAGAGCTCCAGACCATGTAAAATATATGGAGTTGGTGCCGATATTAACTATTTGCTGTCAATCAATTACCCATATTTATGGGTCTTGAGATACTTAGCTCAAGACACCATCTTGAGATACTTAACTCAAGATACCATCTTGAGATACTTAGCTCAAGACACCGTCTTGAGATACTTAGCTCAAGACACCGTCTTGAGATACTTAGTTCAAGACACCGTCTTGAGATACTTAGCTCAAGACACCGTCTTGAGATACTTAGCTCAAGACACCGTCTTGAGATACTTAACTCAAGATACCGTCTTGAGATACTTAGCTCAAGACACCCTCTTGAGATACTTAGCTCAAGACACCGTCTTGAGATACTTAACTCAAGATACCATTTAAAACTGTGACATTAGAAGGTCACTAGGCAACTTAGAGAGATTAGATAATAACTTATTGAAGACTTACTTATTGTCTGGAGTCTTGACTGGGACCAACAGGCCATTGCATTATATAATACAAAAGTAATATACTGTGTACTGTAGGTAATTATATTATATATGTACAATGATATCCACGAACTCCTCCATTTTCGAACAGGCTCATTTCACGTCACTACTACTCGTCGCCGTACTATTTGCTAACCCCAATTCATTTTGTACTTGTACTTCAGGATCTGGGGATTTCATACTCTTGTTAATTTCCAGCTCTAACTTTTCCTGTAATGTCAATTGGGGTTGGGAGGTCTTAGCTCAAGACACCGTCTTGAGATACTTAGCTCAAGACACCATCTTGAGATACTTAGCTCAAGACACCATCTTGAGATACTTAACTCAAGATACCATCTTGAGATACTTAACTCAAGATACCATCTTGAGATACTTAGCTCAAGACACCGTCTTGAGATACTTAGCTCAAGACACCGTCTTGAGATACTTAGCTCAAGACACCGTCTTGAGATACTTAGTTCAAGACACCGTCTTGAGATACTTAGCTCAAGACACCGTCTTGAGATACTTAGCTCAAGACACCCTCTTGAGATACTTAGCTCAAGACACTGTCTTGAGATACTTAACTCAAGATACCATTTAAAACTGTGACATTAGAAGGTCACTAGGCAACTTAGAGAGATTAGATAATAACTTATTGAAGACTTACTTATTGTCTGGAGTCTTGACTGGGACCAACAGGCCATTGCATTATATAATACAAAAGTAATATACTGTGTACTGTAGGTAATTATATTATATATGTACAATGATATCCACGAACTCCTCCATTTTCGAACAGGCTCATTTCACGTCACTACTACTCGTCGCCGTACTATTTGCCAACCCCAATTCATTTTGTACTTGTACTTCAGGATCTGGGGATTTCATACTCTTGTTAATTTCCAGCTCTAACTTTTCCTGTAATGTCAATTGGGGTTGGGAGGTCTTAGCTCAAGACACCGTCTTGAGATACTTAGCTCAAGACACCATCTTGAGATACTTAGCTCAAGACACCATCTTGAGATACTTAACTCAAGATACCATCTTGAGATACTTAACTCAAGATACCGTCTTGAGATACTTAGTTCAAGACACCGTCTTGAGATACTTAGCTCAAGACACCGTCTTGAGATACTTAACTCAAGATACCGTCTTGAGATACTTAGCTCAAGACACCGTCTTGAGATACTTAGCTCAAGACACTGTCTTGAGATACTTAACTCAAGATACCATTTAAAACTGTGACATTAGAAGGTCACTAGGCAACTTAGAGAGATTAGATAATAACTTATTGAAGACTTACTTATTGTCTGGAGTCTTGACTGGGACCAACAGGCCATTGCATTATATAATACAAAAGTAATATACTGTGTACTGTAGGTAATTATATTATATATGTACAATGATATCCACGAACTCCTCCATTTTCGAACAGGCTCATTTCACGTCACTACTACTCGTCACCGTACTATTTGCCAACCCCAATTCATTTTGTACTTGTACTTCAGGATCTGGGGATTTCATACTCTTGTTAATTTCCAGCTCTAACTTTTCCTGTAATGTCAATTGGGGTTGGGAGGTCTTAGCTCAAGACACCGTCTTGAGATACTTAGCTCAAGACACCATCTTGAGATACTTAGCTCAAGACACCATCTTGAGATACTTAACTCAAGATACCATCTTGAGATACTTAACTCAAGATACCATCTTGAGATACTTAGCTCAAGACACCGTCTTGAGATACTTAGCTCAAGACACCGTCTTGAGATACTTAGCTCAAGACACCGTCTTGAGATACTTAACTCAAGATACCGTCTTGAGATACTTAGCTCAAGACACCCTCTTGAGATACTTAGCTCAAGACACTGTCTTGAGATACTTAACTCAAGATACCATTTAAAACTGTGACATTAGAAGGTCACTAGGCAACTTAGAGAGATTAGATAATAACTTATTGAAGACTTACTTATTGTCTGGAGTCTTGACTGGGACCAACAGGCCATTGCATTATATAATACAAAAGTAATATACTGTGTACTGTAGGTAATTATATTATATATGTACAATGATATCCACGAACTCCTCCATTTTCGAACAGGCTCATTTCACGTCACTACTACTCGTCGCCGTACTATTTGCCAACCCCAATTCATTTTGTACTTGTACTTCAGGATCTGGGGATTTCATACTCTTGTTAATTTCCAGCTCTAACTTTTCCTGTAATGTCAATTGGGGTTGGGAGGTCTTAGCTCAAGACACCGTCTTGAGATACTTAGCTCAAGACACCATCTTGAGATACTTAGCTCAAGACACCATCTTGAGATACTTAACTCAAGATACCATCTTGAGATACTTAACTCAAGATACCATCTTGAGATACTTAGCTCAAGACACCGTCTTGAGATACTTAGTTCAAGACACCGTCTTGAGATACTTAGCTCAAGACACCGTCTTGAGATACTTAACTCAAGATACCGTCTTGAGATACTTAGCTCAAGACACCGTCTTGAGATACTTAGCTCAAGACACTGTCTTGAGATACTTAACTCAAGATACCATTTAAAACTGTGACATTAGAAGGTCACTAGGCAACTTAGAGAGATTAGATAATAACTTATTGAAGACTTACTTATTGTCTGGAGTCTTGACTGGGACCAACAGGCCATTGCATTATATAATACAAAAGTAATATACTGTGTACTGTAGGTAATTATATTATATATGTACAATGATATCCACGAACTCCTCCATTTTCGAACAGGCTCATTTCACGTCACTACTACTCGTCGCCGTACTATTTGCCAACCCCAATTCATTTTGTACTTGTACTTCAGGATCTGGGGATTTCATACTCTTGTTAATTTCCAGCTCTAACTTTTCCTGTAATGTCAATTGGGGTTGGGAGGTCTTAGCTCAAGACACCGTCTTGAGATACTTAGCTCAAGACACCATCTTGAGATACTTAGCTCAAGACACCATCTTGAGATACTTAACTCAAGATACCATCTTGAGATACTTAACTCAAGATACCATCTTGAGATACTTAGCTCAAGACACCGTCTTGAGATACTTAGCTCAAGACACCGTCTTGAGATACTTAGCTCAAGATACCGTCTTGAGATACTTAGCTCAAGACACCCTCTTGAGATACTTAGCTCAAGACACTGTCTTGAGATACTTAACTCAAGATACCATTTAAAACTGTGACATTAGAAGGTCACTAGGCAACTTAGAGAGATTAGATAATAACTTATTGAAGACTTACTTATTGTCTGGAGTCTTGACTGGGACCAACAGGCCATTGCATTATATAATACAAAAGTAATATACTGTGTACTGTAGGTAATTATATTATATATGTACAATGATATCCACGAACTCCTCCATTTTCGAACAGGCTCATTTCACGTCACTACTACTCGTCGCCGTACTATTTGCCAACCCCAATTCATTTTGTACTTGTACTTCAGGATCTGGGGATTTCATACTCTTGTTAATTTCCAGCTCTAACTTTTCCTGTAATGTCAATTGGGGTTGGGAGGTCTTAGCTCAAGACACCGTCTTGAGATACTTAGCTCAAGACACCATCTTGAGATACTTAGCTCAAGACACCATCTTGAGATACTTAACTCAAGATACCATCTTGAGATACTTAACTCAAGATACCATCTTGAGATACTTAGCTCAAGACACCGTCTTGAGATACTTAGTTCAAGACACCGTCTTGAGATACTTAGCTCAAGACACCGTCTTGAGATACTTAACTCAAGATACCGTCTTGAGATACTTAGCTCAAGACACCCTCTTGAGATACTTAGCTCAAGACACTGTCTTGAGATACTTAACTCAAGATACCATTTAAAACTGTGACATTAGAAGGTCACTAGGCAACTTAGAGAGATTAGATAATAACTTATTGAAGACTTACTTATTGTCTGGAGTCTTGACTGGGACCAACAGGCCATTGCATTATATAATACAAAAGTAATATACTGTGTACTGTAGGTAATTATATTATATATGTACAATGATATCCACGAACTCCTCCATTTTCGAACAGGCTCATTTCACGTCACTACTACTCGTCGTCGTACTATTTGCCAACCCCAATTCATTTTGTACTTGTACTTCAGGATCTGGGGATTTCATACTCTTGTTAATTTCCAGCTCTAACTTTTCCTGTAATGTCAATTGGGGTTGGGAGGTCTTAGCTCAAGACACCGTCTTGAGATACTTAGCTCAAGACACCATCTTGAGATACTTAGCTCAAGACACCGTCTTGAGATACTTAGCTCAAGACACCGTCTTGAGATACTTAGCTCAAGACACCGTCTTGAGATACTTAGCTCAAGACACCATCTTGAGATACTTAACTCAAAATACCATTTATTATTTTATGCCCAGTATCTTGAGATAATGCTTGTGAAGCATGAATGCTTCAAAGGGCTAAGTTGCCTAGTGACCTTCTAATGTCACAGTTTTACCCATTGTATGTGTACTGTATGTGTACACTATGTGTATTAGAAGGTCAGGCCTTCTCCCCAGTAAGTCCAGTAAGTCTTCTGGACTTACTTATTGTCTGGAGTCTTGACTGGGACCAACAGGCTATTGCATTATAAACATCACTGATCATAAATGCTGTAGAGCTCCAGACCGTAATCATGTAAAATATATGGAGTAGGTGCCGATATTAACTATTTGCTGTCAATCAATTACCCGTATTTATGGGTCTTGAGTAGAGAATTCCCGACCGTTTTCTGGCCCCGAAAATCTGACTGTTCTTGGCTAATCTCGGGATTTTCGGGATTGCCACAAACAAGTCTAGTTTGTATTCCGTAGTCCGTTGCGCCTTGAAAATAACCTTGCCTAGATTATTTTAATACATTACGACAAAAAGCAACTCGTACAATACGTAGGTACCCACTATTTACTACACAGGTACAGTCCTAATAATATGTTTGTCGTAGAACTTAGAAGGGACTTCCCCACCTGGAATACTTTAATACAATACTCTTAAGGTAATTCCCCAACGAACCAACAGGGGAATCACCCGATCATCTCATGTCATAATATTGTTGCGGGTATTTCCCGTCGGTCGGGAATTCCCTGTACGAAAGTATAAATATGCAAATCAGGTTTTATTTTTTTCATTTATTGTTCTGTCAGTGACGGGTTACGTAGGCTACGTCAGTGACGACGGGTTACGTAGGCTACGTCATTAAAAGTTAAAAGTCAATTATCTGAAATTAAGTATTTCAAATGGCGGGAGACTTTGTTACACATAAAAAAGACAGTGATACGACGTCAGTGTGGAGTTATTATTTAGTTGAGAAGGACGGGAATAGTTCTAAATGTAAGCGATGCCCAGCCATCCTCAAGACTGGGTGGATCAACTAAGGGATTACATACACATTTGTTATCAAAACATAACATCAAGGTTATATCAGCTTCAACAAGTCAAGATTCTGAAAATCTGAACACAGCACCGCCGCCAGCCAAGTGAAAGTTAGATAATTATTTTACTAAAAGTGCCGACGATAGCCTGGATGATATTTTGGCAAGAATGATTGCATTAGATGGATTTCCATTCAGTGTGAATAATAATTGCTCTTAGCAATATACACGGATTTACCAAAGTCAGCCGTCACTGTTCGAAAACGTGTTATGAATTACAGTGAAAAAATCAGAAAGCAAGTAACTGCAGAATTAAAACATTTGAAAAGTGCAGGTGAAAGATTTAGTCTTTCTTTCGACGAGTGGACTTCAACTTCCAATAAACGATACATGGCGGTCAACGTTCATTCATATAAAAAATTTTGGAACTTAGGACTTGTTCCCATTTACGATAGTATGACAGCTGAAAATTGTCTTCGTATATTGCAAGAGCGTCTAAGTAAATTTGACATTTCCCTAGAAACTGACATCGTGGCTATTGTAACCGATGGACCAAATGTTATGATAAAGGTGGGGCGGCTTATTTGCACTGAACAACAACTGTGTCTCGCACATGGTATCAATTTGGCGGTCTGTGATGTGCTTTATGAAAAACATAATAATTTGCAAGATAGCCCTCCTTTTGGTACCTCAGATGATACTATAAATTTACCAGCTGTGACTGTTGATTATATGGACGACAGCGATGATGAACACCATTTAGAAGACTTAGACTATCCAGAATCAGGTTTAATCGTAATGTCACAAAATGATCTTGCGCCAGAACACGTACCAGAGTTAACACAATATGAAAATATTAATGAGCTGATAAAGAAAATCCGCAAAGTTGTAGTGTATTTCAAAAGATCTCCATTGAAAAATGAAACAGTACTTCAAAAATATGTGAAAATTGAACATGGAAAAGAGTTGTCACTTCTTTTGGACTGTAAAACCAGGTGGAATAGTCTTTTAATAATGCTGGAGCGAAAAGCATGCATTCAAAAAGCTCTTATAGATCTCAATCATCCAATTCGTTTAGAAGATGTTGATTTTGAATTGGTAAATAAAATTGTTGATGTGCTGACCCCAATTAAATTGACAGTAGAAGCAATCTGTCGGCGAGATGCTAATTTATGCACAGCTGATGCCGCTTTGAAATTTCTTATAAAACAACTGTCTAGCAAAAACTCAGCACTTGCCAAAAAAATTAAAACATCCTTAGTGGAACGTATAAAGCAACGACGAAGTGATGATTTAACTGGCGTGTTAAATTATTTACAAAATCCACGAATGGATGTTGAAAATTAGTTATTATCGGATTTGGAATGGCACAACTTATTTCCAGTTCCGACACAGGCTTTAGTGAGGAAGCAAATAAAGAGTATTGTTAAAAGACTTAATAGTCGAGATTACACGGAAGAAGAAGCAAGGTCAGGATCACAAACAGATGATGAGCTAAGGTCAGAAACCTCCCAACCCCAATTGACATTAAAGGAAAAGTTACAGCTGGAAATTAACAAGAGTATGAAATCCCCAGATCCTGAAGTACAAGTACAAAATGAATTGGGGTTGGCAAATAGTATTAGACGTGAAATGAGCCTGTTCGAAAATGGAGGTGTTCGTGGATATCACTTAGAAACAGCATATAAGTATCGTATCGTCTATTCCTCCAACCAGCGTAGAAGCTGAACGAGCGTTTTCAGCTGCTGCTTATGTTGGCAATAAACTACGAAGCAGGCTCGGAAGTCAAACATTGGATGCTTTGATATTTCTGCGATTATATTTTCGAAATTCTAAATAGTTATTTTGTGCTGTTTTTTAATTTCTTGCAAAAGTATAGTATTTTTTGGTTTGTGTTTTTTCTTTTCTTATTATTATTCTGATTTGTGTTGTGCAAAGACATTAAAGACATTTTTTTTAATTACTCGTGTTTTTTTTTATTTTAGCCCAATTAGAAACCACGTAGTCTAATCCCGGGATGAGGTCGGGATCCCGGGAAAAGGCTTCAAAAATCCCGTAAGCCCGGGATTGAAAAACATGGTCGGGATTGTATTCTCTAGATAACTAGACACTACTTATAAAAGTAGTGTTCCCGATCGAAGCTTCGTTTACCTTATCAAATATCATAAAACATGGTGCCCCAGGATCCAGAAGTTTGAGGCCGAATCCCACTCGTTCGTAAATGTACCTACCTATAGGTGAGGATGAGTAAGTCGTTGTCTATTTGAAAATCTTAAAAAGTACCTACTTTTCGTAATTTTAGACTCGACGAAGTGGTCGTGAGAACTTATTTAGATTAGTTTCTGATTATTTGTTCTCATATATTACCTACTGAGCTTGTGGCTAAATAATAACTGCCGCACGGGTCGATCGATCAGGTTAAGCTACGCTTGCCGCGGTTGGTCCGTGGATAGGTGACCATCTTTTCATACCAAGATTCCTCCGTGTCTCGGAAAGCACGTTAAGCCGTTGGTCCCGGCTGTCATTTGTAGATCTTTGACAGTTGTTACGGATCGTCAGAATCCCATAAGTCTGACAACCAGTCTCACCAAGGGACATCGTGTTACCCAGTAACTGGGTTGTGGAGGTCAGATAGGCAGCTAGTCGCTCCATGTAAAATACTGGTATTCAGCTGCATCCGGTTAGACTGGAAGCCGACCCCAACATAGTTGGGGAAAGGCTAGGCAGATGATGATGATATTACCTACTGACCCAAACCCATCTGAAAGGACCACGTTAAAGATTATGATGGGCGAGGGCGAGCAATGAGTGTAGTTCGCTATTTTACTACCTACATAACATCACCAGTCACCACATCGACTAGGCCTGTGCCTCCCGCATCCAGCGGATTCCCGAGCCTTTCCCCAAGTCATTGATTCACCTTGCGGGGTCTACCTTCACGTTGGACCTTCTAGTACGCGGTCGCTGGTCGACATTCGAAACCGTTTCGTTTCTGCGAGCAGTGGGTCGCTTTTATTAAAGAAATACCGTCAGTTAGCAACTTGTGCAATAAAAAAACTCGAATAAAAGTCGCATTCTCAAACTTAAATTAAATCAATTTTGACTCGTCAAGCCAAGGGGGCAGGGAGGCAGGGAGAACTGCCCCCCTAGAGATTAAAAAAAAAGTTGCCAAATGCAAAGCCAGTCTGACTTGACCGATCATTCCCGCACGTCGAAAATCGAATGAATTCACTAATTCATTTCCACGTAGTCAACACTAAACTATCAGTTTTTTTATTTTCCTATTATATTGAAAGCCTTAGAATTAGAAAACCTTTATCGGGTGAAGGAAATAGTGCCACACGAAAAAAATGCCTTTCAACTCCATTACCCTATATAACAATGTACTCTGTGCATGCGTGCTTCCAGAATTTCGTTTATCCTTAACATTATTCTGATAGCCAAATAGGCTTTGATGGAATCTGTTGTTAACGCTCTCCAATCCATAGGTTTGGACTCACTCACGAAAAAGTCACAAATAAAACTAGAAAGGGTGCTACGAAACGGGAATATCGTTGAAAGTTTTGATCACTAGAACGATCGTATAAAAGCCACAGGAGACTAAAAACCGCCCCAATAAGGTCTGTCCATGATGAGTGTGCACAGAAAACTTATTAATTTTTGTTTTGGTAACTGAATTTACCAACAATAGAGGGGATCTGGCGCTCGGTGGCCGCAACGGTGAAAACTTACAAGATTTTCTACTAGCCGAGAAGCACAGCCGAGAAGTTTACAAAAAACCCCCGAAGATCGTATGTTTGAATTAACATAATCAATAAAAAACTTTAACAAAAAAAAAACCGACTTCCAAAAAAAAACACTACAAAGTGAAAAATAACTTTAATTTCGGAAGTCGGTGTCATTGGATCTGTATTTTAGTTTTTTGCCACCGACTTTCGAAATTAAAGTTATTTTTCACTTTGTAGTGTTTTTTTTGGAAGTCAGTTTGTTTTTTTTTTGTAAAAGTTTTTTATTTTTCACTTTTTAGTGGGCCAGTTTGTAATTTATCTAATTTACAATAGCCTAATGTCAAATGCGCATCAACTTTTACAAAATATTGCTTTTCCCGATGCAGGGGAGTAATCGGTGAACATACATAAAAAAAAAAAAAAAAACAAACATACAGCCGAACATATAACCTCCTCCTTTTTGGAAGTCGGTTAAAAACAGGGTCTCTCGACCATAGGTATTAAAATCTTGATAACGGCAGGAGGGGTTCACATCGGCGGGCGTCGAGTCGATGATGTAGTGTGGGGCTCGTCCTCAACCGCCGCGTCGTCGTCTAAGAGGTAAGACTCGCACTACCTTAAAGCTTCATGTGCTTTTGACTTTACCAATTATTTATACTTTTCCCATCCTCCATAATAAACTTGCAATTATCCAGTATCTATCTAATATCATTAACCAGAGAGAAAACAGACGTCAGTATGGAATGAACGTCAATGACCACGTGACTGCGTTTCCTCTTTTAACCCTTAATTACTCGCGCCAAAATACTTACATGATCAGTCGCGCGGGGTCTGTTGACCCCGATTTTTGATTAGGAATAATATAATACATTCTAGAAAAATCTGCTAATGATAAAATATTGAAGGTCAGTAATATTTAAGCAGCTATCGGGAAAGAAAAGACGGTATGCGTAAAAATCACAGAAATATGAGTGCTTAAATACCGACCGGTGTCTGTCAGACCCCGGCGAGTAATTAAGGGTTAAGATGACTTGAAAGTAGGTAATTAACATTTGAGAAAAAAAAAAAAAAAAAAAAAAAAAATATTTATTGTTTTTGCCAAGTTTTTCTTACAAACTAGTGGTAGGAGTTTCCTTTTAGGCGTCTAAAGCCTGTGTCAGGAAACTCCACTCTTCCATAACATAAATTAGAAACAAGAAAGACTTCTTGGCGGGAAAGTGAAGCGTCACGTTAGCAGTTTTGTTTTATTTTCTAAAATTTGTGTTTAGCCGAATATTAATGTGTAATAGTGGTGGATTATTAACCATTAAGTGTTCGTGAACCTGCACTAGTGTAGACAAATGAAACAAAACAGTGCAACATCACTTTAAGTTCTCTCAAGAAGTCCGCGCGAGGTTTCAGTAAAGTGCCACGTCTTTACTGAAACTCAAGGGGAGCGGGGCGGGATATCATCTATCATCTTTATCATGCATCATTGAATGGAGTTCATTTCATAATTAAACATTATTAATATTAGTTACAGCTTTGTACTAGTTACCTAATTTTACATGACACTGGCTAACTGTGCGAAGCCAAAAAGAAAGAAAAAAAAAAAAAAAACATTTGAGAGAGTTATGGGACAACAGCCTGGGTATTATTATAGAAATTATAAATGATTAATAAAGTTCTTATAAAATTTATTCAATTATCTAGTCATAATAATGTTAAAACTTAAAACTATTCAGTATAAGGTCCTGCTAATCTTGAAATAATGAATTTGGTCTGTCAAATTGAAAACCATGCTTTTTATTTTGACAAGTCAGCAGTGTTGTGTTTAGATTAGAATGCAAGTCATCCTATGTTGATCAATAGTCAGTCCCAAATCAATAATGTAAGAGGCTCAGTAAATTTTCTATTGTGAAATGAAGAAACAATATTTTTTTAACTGACCATTATAAAATGCAGCTAAATGATCACATATTCTGCTGAGTCTCACTTAAATAGATTAAAAGTATCAGATAAATGTACAACAAATTAAATGCCAGTGTTTTTAATAAAACAATTAAAATTGTCCAAATAGTTCTAATACAGGCCCTATTTTGCACTATGACGCAGAAGGTGACAGCACTGTTGACACCCCACTGGTATCTAAAGACATCCTGCTAGACCCTGTGTAAGGAATATCATCTTCATCCAAGAGTTCCCTCATCCTCCGTTTATAAATCTCACTGTCCGGGTTATTCTCTTGATTCCTACATCGGTCCAGCTTCTTTTCAATAAGTCTGACTTTTTCACGAGCAGGACTTTCAACCATTTTCACAAGTGATCTGATCTTCCTCACAGCTTCAATTAGGACCGCTAACTTGTCCTGTCCAGCTTCTCTAAATAGCATGTCTGTTACGTAACTGTCTAGGTTCTCTTGCTCTTTACTTGCTGCATGTAGAACAGCTGCTAAAGCTATTTGTGAGGGAGCGTATAATAGACAAGCGTCATTCAAAAATACCTTTTCAAGGAACTCGTCAATACCTCCTCTCAAACGTTCCGGGTTTGCTAAAGAACATCTTGTTTTAATATCAATGAGAAATCCTTCTACAGGCCGGAAGGGATTGTGAATGGTCAAATGATAGTTTAGCTGTTGCATCAGTAATAATTCGTTGTTCAATATAATATCAGAGGCCTTGTCCCTGTCACCTTTAATATTAGCGACGAACTGACCGATGGACACGTTAAATTCTTCTACTTTACAAGCCAAATAGACGCAGGTCGCGAGAATCTCCTTCGGGTGATAGTCCATTGTCGAATTATAGAGATAAAATCGTTTAAAATAGTGGAACGCGGTTCCAACAACACCCTTTGGCATTGGAGGGCTGAACCGCTTGCAGAACTCCTTCAGGTGCAGCTCGTACTGTTTCAAAAGCAGTCTTTCCTCGTCAGGAGATAAAAAGAAATTGTACCGTTGAAATTCATCAATGTGTGTTCCATGTTTCGAAATATAATTAAGGTTATGCTTTTCTCGCAGAATGGCTAGTTCACTCTCGTCACTGAACGTCCAGAATTTCCTTTGGGAGCTCGTTGAAAACATTTTAATAACTGTAACTGATTTCCTGGGTTTAAATAAAATACAAACAATCAAACAAACCCCAACAAACGGCCTCGTAATTTGATTATGACAGTAAATTGACATTCGGTTCGGTATTTTAACAATATTGACATTGTAACACATCGGACTGCCATAGTAAAAAAAAAAATCTAGAATACAGAAACAGCTGATAGCAAAGACTTAACTACTTTGTTTTATCTTTCGCAAAGTAATGAATCTCGATTGGTAAGACACATACACTGGAGATTCATTAATATCCATATCCATACTACATTCAATTCTTTACTTTTACTTTTATTTGGAAGAAACCTTATCTTATTATTATTACTATATGGCTACATTGTATTTTCTGACTCAACGCTTCATCAAACGCACTAATGCTGTAAAAAATGGTCTTAAAATACTGGTTAAAAGAAAAATATTCTTCATTTCCCGTATTATATTTTGCATTTTCAGTACTATATTTTTTCATGAAAGCTTCATTTTAATCGCTTTCATATTTTTTTATAGTTCAAGTTTTAATACTGAGGTACTTTGGTAATTCATCGTATCTTTTGTAAAGGAACGTGCTCACACGATTTTATCTCTTTCCCACTTGTTGCGTTCTTGTTCTCCATCTCAGACACATTTGAGTCATCTTCGGTGAGCTGCTGATTGTTATAAATTAAAGAAGTCGGAATATTTTTATAGCAATAATTATTTCAAATCGTTGCTAACAAGTGAAATCAAAATGTCGCGACCGGGTGATAGACCAAACCAAGCCCAAACATACAAACTAGTCGTCGTCGGCGGTGGCGGTGTGGGAAAAAGTGCAATCACAATACAATTTATTCAGGTATTTATCGCCGTATTTGGCCGAGATCCGGCTTCGGAACAGATGTTACAGTATACTTAAGAGTTTCTATTGACGATTCTGGGAACTCGTTGGTTTCTTGAGTAATTTAAATGATGTGTTCATGCTTAAAAATAGTGTTTGTGAGGCAGTCTATGTCAAGGCCTGTTTGAAGGCGACTCCGCCCACTGGCGTCACCGCATCTGGTGCTGAAATGCTATCGTTTGGTCTTCCAGAGCTACTTCGTGACTGACTATGACCCCACCATCGAGGACAGTTACACCAAGCAGTGTGTTATTGATGATGTACCGGCTAAACTTGACAGTAAGTACACCTCCTTAACGTTATGGTATCCTGGTGTTTTAATAGTATGGGGTGGGTGGGTAGAAGAAAGCTAATGTCTTGATATAAAAAAATCAAGGGCATTGCCTCAATACTGTGTATTCAATATCATTCATTAGTCATGACTACCTGTTGCAGCATGATCAAATTTCTGAAAATAGTGATCTAAATTTATATGAATTAAAACTCACTTAATTCTGTGTAAACATGTGATGCACTAATGATCAACTATTATTACAGTCATGCTTGGGGTAGGCCTATGTCCAGCAGTGGAGGTCTTTCTGCTCAGATAATGATGAGACACACTACCTCGTAGTCATCTGTTTCACACAAGAATCTGGAGTAAAATCAGCAATCAAATCTCAGCCTCATCCAAAGATCAGTCATCTGCTGTACATAGCCTCTCAGAATGTATGCCCTTACATGAGGTATTCCACCATCCGCATTGCAAGGGCTACAATAGAAACTAACACGAAAATCATGCACCTGGCAACATTTGAAGTCAGAATCAAACATAGTGTAAACACATGTTTTTTCATAATTATTATCTCTACTATCAAAAAGTTCTGTATCGCAAGATAAATGATATCTGATACAATGTTGCTGCTTCACGTTTCATCTTATTTTTATTTAGATAGTATGGGATGTATTCTATGCACATTCCCTTTATAGAACATGTACTTAATTCACCTTGTGCTAGTTTAGTTAGGGAGAGAGAACTTCTTATTGCATTTCAAGAAATTGAAATAAATGCACAGTATTTTCTTTTTATGGTGCCAAAAGGAATCCAATTACTAAGCCCCCTTCCTATTACTAAGCTGTCCGTCTGTCTGTCAGCGGGTTATATCTCATAAACCGTAATAGATTGACAGTTGAAATTTTCACAGATTGTGTCAATTTATGGCTGCTATAACAACAAATAATAAAAATTTAATAAAGTTTAGAATTAAAGTTGGTCCCCCTACAAGAAACGTGTTTTTGTCAGCGTATTTTGCTCGGATCTTAATACGGTACTGAACCCTTCAAGCCGCCAAGTGCGAGTACGACTCGTACTTGGCCAGTTTTTATGGCATATTTTGTATCTGTATCAAGGTATATTTTCAAGCAGTAACATAACACCACCTTTCCAATTTGTCTGTAAAGGTATATGCAACACAGAAAAGAGACTTGAGGATTGCCCAAACATGGTAAAAAAATAGAACTTGTATTGATTAAATGTTGAATATTCGAAATGATAGAAAGACATGATGGTGCCGTGTGGTGCCGGACGTAAAGAATAGCACCACCCTATTTCTTCCCGTGGGTGTCGTAAAAGACGACTAAGGGACTTACTAGAGAATGGGCAGCAACATTCCAGCCCCAAGCGTGGCGATTATGGCAAACCCCCCTTTGGGGGAGGCCTATGTCCAGCAGCGGACGTCTTTCGGCTGAAATGATGATGATGACCTGCCAACATCAATATAAAATAAAAGAAACTAGGAAGTTATACACTATTATATTCATGTAAAGCATAATGTAATGATTTGTTGCATCAGTTTTAGGTGTCAATCAAACTTTCATGATTTTTTTTGTTGATTGATTTGTTAATAAGTCTCTGACTTAATTGCAAAAGAGTAATGCCACATTAATCAACAACATTTAATAAAATTTGTAAGTAAACAAATCATAATATAGATCTGAAGTCTGAATACTGTATCTCATTTACACATTAGTGAATGACTATTTCCCTAGCAGTAAGCCAAAACGAGCTTCGTCACCTTTATGTCAAAATGGATGGAATAGATTTTAGGGATAAAATGGGTGATAGACAAAGCTCATGTAGGCTCACGCACTACGCGGCCAAGACCACGACTTATCGCATGTCGGCCACAGAAACTCCAACCGAGATGCTTTTGTTTGAAGTATGGTTGTTACAGCCAAGTGCACGATGCGCATCTGTCGGTACGGCCTCTGCTCGTGGTCCTGGCTGCACAGTTTGCGAGGTCCCTTGATTTCATCATTCATCATTTCAGCCGACAGACGTCCATTGCTGGACATAGGCCTCCCCCAAAGGGGTGGTGGGGTTGCCATAATCGCCACGCTTGGCAGGCGGGTTGGCGATCGCAGTATGGTGTTAAAATGCATAGAAAACACTGCTGCCTATTCTCTAGTTAGTCCCTTAGTCGCCTTTTACGACACCCACGGGAAGAAATAGGATGGTGCTATTCTTTACGTCCGGCACCACACGGCACGGGGTCCCGTAGCATTCTCAAAACAATATAATTACATATTTAAGTCTGCACAACAGGTATATCATAATCTCTTCCTCACACAGTTTTGGACACAGCCGGTCAAGAGGAGTTCAGTGCGATGCGAGAACAATACATGAGATCTGGCGAGGGTTTCCTCCTGGTCTTCTCCGTAGCCGACCATGCGAGCTTCGACGAACTGTACAAGTTCCACAAACAGATTCTTCGCGTCAAAGACAGGGACGAATTCCCCATGCTGCTAGTCGGAAATAAGGCGGATTTGGAAAACCAGAGAGTGGTAAGTGTCTCATTGCTAAAATTTGTTTTGTATGCAGCTGAGATGTTTGACGTGCTGGTTTTTCGTGCCAGCTAGCAATGAGGAAGTGGTGAAGGTCAGTCAGGCTAATAAATACTTAGGTTGATTTTGTTGTTTCGACTTTCAAAAATTAGGTAGGTACTTTTTATGTTGTCTTATTTAGCCGACTATTGCAAAGTCAAAATGAGGGTTATGATTTTAATCCAATAAAGCAGGGAAGTGCTGAAATTCTCCTATTTTTACACCTCTATAGATTTTCGAGTTATTGTCATAGTTTTAATAAGGAATAGACTAGTCTTGTAATAAGAATGAACAGTAGTATTCTCTACTACAGCAATGATGTCATCCTCTATAAAACAGTAGGTAATTGCCAGTTTAACTTGAAACTACACAATACTACAGAACAGTCATAGTAATAACAGTACATTGTTCACCGAAGGAAAAAAATTGACCGATTACTAACGAGGGTGTAGTTTGAGTCCCGAGGCTCAGCCGAGAGCCTTAATATTAAAAAAAGAACAGCACGTTTTCAATAGATTTTTTTTTTTATTATTTTTTTTTATTCATACAATTTTTCGACCCGCACATTTTTACAACAATAATGACTTCATTCTGCCAATTTATCTATTTTTATTAATTTATATATTTGAGTTATCATTCAAAATACACAATTTTCTCCATGCATTATGGTGTCAAATGGAATACCCGAATTTCGGATTAAGTCATAAAGGGAATCCTGAAACCGCAACCGCATTATGTTTTCATGTTTGGATTAAGTACAGACGCTAGGTCAAGCAAGCTACCCGAAACTGTCAAATTTTACCAATCAACTTTGAACCTTATGGTTTAACGATAAAGTTGAAAATGTTTTAAAGAAATTTGACAGATTTTAGAAGCTTGATGTGCTGGCGGCTGTACATACGTCAGTATTTATGAATGACGATTGCTATTGTTCGGCGTTTATCGTAAACATAATAATAGTAAACACGTATTCTTCCTGTTTTGTAGTAGATTTATTGTATTTAGAAATGTCCATTGAGCTCATTCATAATTAATATCATTATAGTCAAAGGCCCGTCAATGGTTAAAAGACGCGGACTGACGAGCGATCGTGAGTTCGACGCTCACTCGTTGCACACTCCACCCGCTTACTACCGATTTTAGCGAAATAATAAATGAAAATGCACCACTTTAACACGTATAATATTTTAATTGTTTAATGAAAATGCACCTGTTTAACACGTATACTATTTTAATTGTTTAATGAAAATGCACCAGTTTAACACGTATAATATTTTAATTTTTTAATGAAAATTCACCAGTTTAACACGTATAATATTTTAATTATTTAATGAAAATGCACCACTTTAACACATATAATAATTTATTAATATCTAATGAAAATTAACTACTTTAACACGTATAATAAGTAATAAAAAAAAAAACTCATCAAAAAATATAATAAGCTATTGTCATTAAAAATAGTTGCGGAGCAGGTAATTTGGCCTAAATGAAAAGAGATTACGAGAAAACATAAGATACTGTATCTGATGGTAAAGCTTTGTTACGCATTTGGTTTCCGAACCAAGGAATCGATTTCAATCGGTTTTAGGCTCGTGACCATTAAATTACGTAAACTTTCTAATGAATATTATCTCATGAAGATGAACCAAAGTTATCCCCATAGAAACAGTCCTAGTTAAAGATCAACTAGCAATGTTAACCCTGGAAATATATAACAAGGCGATCCTGTCGAACTGTAACCTCTGGGCGTAGCTCGCCTCGACAGAATCGCAGGCGATACGACGATCGTTTGTGTCGCACACCAAAACGGATTTGCCGGTCTCGAGTTCGAGGCCGGCAAATCCGTGCGGCTGGAGAAGCAGGCCAAAGCACGCAAGCCTGGTGAATAGTCCGGTACCCGGAAAAGGGCCGGAAGCAGTCCTTTTCAACTGGTTCTTCACCTACGACAAATAAAATTGGGTATTACATCAGAGAAAAGGCTAAATACTCCACTAAGATACCTAATAAAAAGAAAGTACATACATAAGTACCAAATTCGATAAATACCTAAAACCATTTGTGCAAAACTCGATAATATAACTTAACCCAGAACCAAGTGCCAGAACATAATTAGCTGAAACCAGGAATCATGGAAAAGGCTTAAATATCAGGAATCAAGGAAAAGAATAATCAATCATATTAACTTGAAACGATTTAAAAATAAAAGTCCTGAATTTATAAAATCGACTAGATCAAATTCTGAGCAATCGGCTGTTTGTGTGTGTGAGTTTAAATGTTTGTAAACGCACCCACGATACAGGAGAAATTCCTAGTGTGGGGCAACGTTTAAAAAAAAACTAATTTTATTTGTGACTGCAGTTTTATTATTAAAAAATTACAGCCTTGTTTGCGTCTTTATCAAATTTGAATACCTTTTTCCAATTATGTTGGGGTCGGCTTCCAGTTTAACCGGATGCAGCTGAATACCAGTATTTTACATGGAGCGATTGTCTAACAGACCTCCACAACCCAGCCAACTGGGTAACACGATACACCTTCCCTTGGTAAGACTGGTTGTCAGACTTTCGGGCTTGTAACAACTGTCAATGATCTACAAATAAAAGCCGGCACCAACAGCTTAACGTGCTTTCCGAGGCACGGAGGGGTCTTGGTATGAAAAGATGGTCACCCATCCACGGACCAACTGCGGCAAGCGTAGCTTAACCTGATCGATCGACCCGTGCGGCTGTTATTAATTAGCCACAAGAACCATTAAAAAAAAATTAAGAATAAATATTGATGGCCAGTTATATGAACTAGAAAAATAAATTGATAGGTTGAAACCGCAGAGGTCACGCTGCGCTATGAACAAAGTATACAATAATCCCAACAAAAGGTTAAATCAGGATAATTAGTGTGTCAACTAATTGCTAGCGCGTAAATTGCCGTAGTAACTAAGGATCATAATAAATCCTATATGAGGAAAATGAAGCTGGAGTGCTGGACATATAATTATTACATCTATTACACTCAGATGAAATTGAACTGCACGAATATAGATTTATTAGTGAATCATTCAATTTGTTTATGTGTTGCTAGTTTTCCCAAAGTATAATCATAATTATTTGAATTATGCCCATAATAATAATTATAAAAACCACACTAATGTTTACAGGTTTCACTGGAAGAGGCACAAGCCCTATCGCGCCAACTCAAAGTCCCATACATTGAGTGCAGTGCGAAAGCACGGATGAACGTCGACCAAGCTTTCCACGAGCTCGTCAGACTGGTCCGTCGTTTTCAAGAGACAGAGCGCATCAACATCAAGTCAGACTATGGTAGTGGCAAAAAGAAAAAATGCACCATCCTGTAACACAATTTGTCTGTGGTGAGATTTGTTCAATTCGTTCTACATTCAAGTTCGCGCCGTTCCGATGACAGATGATTTTTTTATTTGTGCAAAGTTTGATTGTTATTTTTTTTTTATTCTAGAGATGTACTGACTATCTAAGGAGGGTTTAGTCGACTACCAAACAATCCAGTTTTTGGAAAAGCTTTAATAAAAAAAAGAAAAGTGTTTTAGCTCACTCTTTAAATAGTCATAAGCTATACAGTCAATGATTGAATAGATAGTTTGTACATTTTTAATGAAATTATTCGGGTTGTTATATAATTCATATTTATCAATACGTCTCTATTTTTATCTACTTCATTAGTTTTATATTGCATACAAACAGTCTTCTTATTTTTATATTTATTTATTACATTTTCGTTTATAAGCATTCTTTTAATAGAAAAGCACATTGAAATGCAATTCACCTATTTCTTACAGTTCTCGATTAAGAATAAATGTGATGCAATTTCATTTCTTTCTTATTATTTTGGTACTAATTTGTCTCTAGTGCCATACTTGAAGTATACTGTGCCGAAATTTTAACCCGAAATATTGCTTTATACTTTAAAGGCTTTAATTTAAAAGATTTTTAAATAATGAATTTGCAATCATCGGGTAAAAATTGTGAAATTAAATAATTGAGTTTTTTTTGTTCGGTTTTTAAAGAGTTCAATTAAATTAGCTAGCGAAACTCCGCAGACGTGAAGGGTATCGAAATCTAAACATGATATAATAAAAAAGAAATTGATTTGATAGGTTTTTTTTTTTGGGTCCATCAACAGTGACTTGCAATATCAGTTTAAAAAATCATTTTTTTTATTTAAACTTCACAGACGTCATGCTTATCGGTAACTAAACACGATGAAATTAAAATAAACAGATTTTATCAACTCATACTTCCTGTAACTACATTACCAGCGCTCGTTGACGCGAAAAAAATAATCAGCTAATCTTTTTCATTTTTATTCTTTTGTGGTTAGATATCGATACCCATTACGTCTGTGGAGTTTCGCTTGCTAATTTAATTTGACCCTGTATACAGTCAACGACAAAAATCATTGAATATTTCAAAGATTCAAAACTGTTTTAAATATGAAAAATAATCCAATGAAAATATGTGTTTATTTTAAAGTAATGATTGATTTCTTTAATATTCAGAGTTGTTGATGATTGTAGTTTTTCATTCTTTGGTAGCTAAAATATACAAGGTGATTGGGAGATGGGTGCAAAGCTTTAAGGCGAAGATAGTACAAACAATTTAGAACCATTTAAGCCATGGTTGTCTTAGACGAAGTCTTACCAAATATTTTTAACCAAATTTTTAAGTTTTTTTTCGGAAATTCTCAAAATTTAATGTAAACTGCATAATTATGGCCAAATTGAATGATAAATGAATTCATTTTTTATTTATTTAATTAAAGTAATGTGTAAGCAATCAAGCAAAACATGTTTAAGGCTTCTGTGTCATTAGACATTTTTTTTACAGACATTTAAAGCTCAGAAAAAATAAAAAAAAATTACAATACGTCTTTTAAACCTTATTAAAAAAAAACGGAGGGTGCTTTTTTTGTTCAAACCTTTTTGAAGACAAGCTTGATAATCGCTCTTTCTTTTGAGGTATCATTTATGCGGATATCTTACAAATTATTCAAATTGGGGCCTACAAACCAATTTGAGGGAGAAATGTTTTATTTTAGGCAGACTAATTAAAACAACATTTGAATTAAAATTATTTATTTTTCATGTTCAAAATGACGGCCATGATTCCTAATACAAGCACGGCCCCTTCTTCTAACTTCTGTAGCCGTTATTTTCAACATCATCTCCTGCTTCATTGTCTCAAACGCTGAATTTATTCTTTATATTAATTCTTCTCTAGTGTTTATTTCTATGTTGTTATACACCAGTTCCTTGGCCCGGCCCCACACGAAAAAGTCCAACGGGGTCAGATCTGGGGAGCGAGCGGGCCAAGGGATGGGTCCATCCCTGCCGATCCAGCTATCAGGAAAGCAATTGTTGAGGTGTTCCCTTACATTTAAAGTCCAATGCGCTGGACAGCCGTCTTGCTGAAAGATGACTGTTCGGTCTCTTTCGAAGATCGGGACACCTGATTCCTCTACCAGCAGTGGTAAATCAATTTGCAGAAATTGCAAATAATTTTCGCCATTCAATGGATCAGGCAAAAAGTGGGGCCCAATAAATGTTCTGCCAATTATTCCAGCCCATACATTCACAGAGAATTTCATCTGAAATGACACCTGCTTCTTAAAATGTGGATTGTTGTCTGCGTCGGCCCATTCATGGATGTTGTGAAAGTTTGTAATACCTTCCCTTGAAAATTTACTTTCATCCGTCCACAAGATTGATTTCAGAAACCACGCATCTTCGATGTCTCTGTTGAGGAGGAAACGGCAGAACTGAATTCTTCTTTGAGGATCTTGCTCTACTAGACCTTGCACACTCCTGCCATGGAACGGATACTTATCATTTTGGTGCATTGTATGTCACACCTTCCAGTGAGAAATGTTTAAATTTCGAGCTACTGCTCTAGTACTGGTAGTAGGATCCGCTTGAAATGCTGCTAAAATGTCTTCGTCGACGGCAGTTTCGTGTCTGCCCGGGTTGACTCCAGGTTCCACGCGGTGAAACCCATCTTGGGCAAGACGACGAAACGTGTTGTAAAACACTCGGACATTCGGTATCCTGCGATTCGGATAGCGCTCTTGATACATCCGTCGCGCCAAAGATCCATTGCCGTCTGCACTACCGTACATAAATACGATATCCGCATATTCTTGATTGGAAAAAGTAGCCATAGTCACTTAACAATTAAGAAAAACGGCGTAGGAGCGCACTAAATGTCAACTCAACACAATTAAGTCAAAAATCAACACGTGCAGGAGCGCGAGGCTACGACTGGACACGGTGAAACAAAAAAGTTCAAAACTAACGCAAACAACACGTGCAGGAACGCAAAGGGCTACAACTGAACACGGTAAATTGTGAATCAACACGACAACGTCCACTCACAAGGGCAGTAGTTTGACTAATAAGTAAAAGATCTAACGGCTTCATCACAGACCGACTGACCCTGACTAAAGAAAAACGACTTTGTTGCCTCAGTAACTAAGACCATTTTGCTGTAAAAACCAACTCTTATCGCTTTTTGCTATTCATTGGGCGTTCTACCGAAATGCCGTCCCACCGCGCTCGGTGGCCATTGTTTAGAGAATCCCCTCAATGGGTTCCCCTCAATTGGTTCCTGCATGTGCCAAAAATTCTTAGAATTGAACACTGTTATCATTTCGAGCACATAAAGTATTCTTTTAAGCAAAAATTTTGTGTTTTGTTAGACTGCCTAAAATTTAAAATTTCTCCCTCGAATTGGTTTGTAGGTCCTAATTTCAATAATTTGTAAGATATCCGCATAAATGATACCTCAAAAGAAAGAGCGATTATCAAGCATGTCTTCAAAAAGGTTTGAACAAAAAAAGCACCCTCCGTTTTTTTTTTAAATAAGGTTTAGAAGACGTATTGTAAAATTTTTTATTTTTTCTGAGCTTTAAATATCTGTAAAAAAAATGACTAATGACAGAAGCCTAAAACATGTTTTGCTTGGTTGCTTACACATTACTTTAATTAAATAAATAAAAAAATAATTCATTTATCATTCAATTTGGCCATAATTATGCAGTTTACATTAAATTTTGAGAATTTCCGAAAAAAAACTTAAAAATTTGGTTAAAAAAATTTGGTAAGACTTCGTCTAAGACAACCATGGCTTAAATGGTTCTAAATTGTCTATACTATCTTCACCTTAAAGCTTTGCACCCATCTCCCAATCACCTTGTATAATCTTTACACACACGTTTTCAAAAGAAAACGAGGCGTACTTAAATAGTGAGCCAGCGAACAAAGATTTAATTGTGGGTGTGTGTAAAAGGCTTTTCACAAATAACAGTTTATTTTGAGCACATTTTTTTAATAAAACGGTGCTTAATGATATAGCTTTATAGTCTTTTAGCACAATTTTCGTGGGATATAATCCCCATAGTTATATATACAGGTCATTTTTTATTTAGTTTGCGTCTTCATAAGTAACATTTTTTGTTAGGCGATTTTTTGTTTTGAATAAATCTTGATATTTATTATTATTTTCGTTTTTTATAAAGTTTTGATTAGAAGTCAGGCTCGATTTGGACGCGGATTGCTTTTGGTTACATGATAATATTGTAATATAAGATTAAAATTATTTACTGTATAATTAAAACCAATCGTAACGCATCCATATAAAAAAAAAAAACTAAAAATATTACATCGTCGGTGTTAATGTGAAAGTTTATTACAACTATTGACTGGTGTAAAATAAATAACACATCTCTAATTAATACAATTGCGTGAAAAATTATATAAATATTTGTACGTATAATATTATAGACGTCTAAATACCAAATACTAATGTGTATAAAATATTTTTGTTACTTTTTTGTCGTTCAATAATTAATTTTAGGTTAGCATTAGTAGTTTGAATTTAATGTGTCATTTGAATAGGAATTTTTATTTCTACCATTATTCCATAATTCAGTCGGATAGACACATTTTTATTGAACCGAATTATAATGTTATAATCGATTGAAATAAGCAATTTTTACATAGATGTAAGTTTACTGTTCTGGAAAAAATATAATTGTATTGAAATGATACATTGAATTTTTTACAAGCAGTTTGTAAATGCAATATCATAAAAAAGCTTTCTGGTTATTGGTAACGATTAAAGGGAGAATCCTAGACGACTCCGCATTGGAGTGTAAATGTCGTGCTGTTCCACAAACGATTGGACACTTATTATCATGTCCTGTCGTCCGGACGTTACGGGAACTAATGGACGGTCCATTTAAATTGCCATCGACACGCTAAGAAGAAGAAGAATGGAGACGATATGAGGTGTCAACACAACAGACTATGTGCCAATGACAACATTGAGATCCTATGTGATAGCTCCCATAGACTCTCAAACTTGCCAATTACACAACAAAACAACAACAACAGGTTACTACGGGCTACAATGAACAATTTATGCATAATTATTATAAAATTAAAGTCGCTCTTCGTGTCTATCTGTGTGACCGCGTTGGTCTTCAGAATTCCGCATTGAATTTTGATGCGGTTTTCACAATAATTAAGAGAATTTATTCTGTATAGTACATTTAATATAAACAAACTAGCAGACTACAGACGATGTCCTGTCCTTTCAATGGGGACATTAAACTTTTCCCGAATAAGAAAACTACCCGAGAAACTTTTTATGTTTTTATTTTCATAAAATCAAAATCGGTTCAGCCGTTTTCAAGTGATGCTGTTATCAACGAATAACATTTCATTTTTATTTTAAAATATAGATAGTTAAAGAAATTTGGATGTTTTGTCAAGTCTTGAAGTCCGCGGGCAGGGCGGGTCGCTAGTTTTTAATAATTAAATGTTTGATGGTAAAATTCTATAAAGCCTTACCTCTAACTAGAAAGCTCACAAACATTTCGTAAGTTAATTTTAAAAAGAGATATATATTTTTATATCATAGTATTGGTTTTTACACATTTTTTGCTAAGCATGTATATTACTTAGTTGGTGCACAACTGATTTTGATATACATATTTACAATGATTTTGTATCGATTTAGCTTTTAGTAATCCGTAGAGAGAGATTTTTTACAATAATTCTTTTTATCAGCTTTATAAAATAAGGAAAAAATGTTTTTTGGGAACGTTTTTCGTGGATGTAAGATTGGGCACGTTTTCAGTACTGGTAATATTTGCCAGTGATTTGAAATATCTTTATAAAAATAATAAATAAAATTATATTAAAAACATGTTTAATGGAAATCAACATTTATTTATTTATTAGCGACTGCATTAAATATTGTACAGTCAGTAACAGTATTTTTTTGTGTTGTGAACTCATTCAGTATGTAATTATAGTGTCTTATGATTATACCTACATTATTATAATTGAACACTGGTTCAGTTTTTTTTTCAATGCGATGTCTCAGAAATATTCATATTTTTTGTACCTATGTATAGCCTAAATATAAATTGGTGTGAAATCTAGTTATTTTACATTGCAACAGGCAACACCAAGTCAAAAAAAGTCTCGTATTTGAATTTTACAATTCAACACTGGAAACACCGGTAACTTTTTAATAGTCTGTGGTTGCCATGAAAAAATAACCAGAAAATTTGACTTGTAAATAAATTGTTTTTTATATTGCGAGCTCGCTTGGTGTGTGAAATTGGTGATTATTTCCCGGAAGTAGCCCTTATGGGCTTATTGCCCGTACCCATGGACCTAAAAAAAAAGTCGGACGGAACTCCCACTAAGACAAAACTGTGTCCCGTAATGGCGGCGACAGTCTTAGGTGTGAGTGAATTTAGGGTTGTCATGATAGCCAAAATTACCCACTTAATATTGTTTTATTTTACGAAAAATATCGTGTCGTTTTCGTAATTTCAAAATAAATACCATGTTACTAACATGTTAGCTTAGATTGTTAATTTACCTTTTGAGGTACTGCATATATGCAGTACCTCAAAAGGTAAATTAACTCCGGCGCCGCGGCGTGTTGTTACATATATGTAACAACACGCCGCGGCGCCGGAGTCCTCCTTTAGTTGTACAAAGTCATTCGTTTCAAAATGTAAACTGCAAATGACACTGTATTTGTTTGGAATCCAGTCATTTTGACAGTTACAATTTCGAATTTTTTCAATCCAATCATTTCGCCAAACTTCATTTACTTTAGGAAATCTAGTAGAAAGAATATAAAACAACTAGTAATAATTAACCTAAATAAATTGAATTGATTAAAAAATATATTAATTTCCCATATATTTAGGGTAATTTGCACACGTGAATATTGGCAACACTGGCCTTGTGATGAATTATTTTGTTCTGGTGAATAAATATTGATTGTAATCTATAAAATCGGGAACTAATTTGTTGAATTATTCATTTACCTATGAAACGTGATTCCTGTATTTTTTTTCTTCCGATCACTACGGTTTTTGCAACATTTCACCACACAAGACATGCTGTATTTCAATACTTTTTTTGCCGCGTAAACGTGTCGACTGTGTTGACGTTTGCACGCGTAATGGGTGAGTATGCTGTGAATGTGTGCGTGGGGGCCTGTACGTACAGCGAGCTGTCTGACTCTGAGTGACACAGTTTTCTGTTAGCGAGAATCCGTCCGAGTTTTTTATACGTCCATGCCCGTACCATGTAGAGTTTGCAATGATGGAGTCACAGTGCAGGTGCAATATTGTAAGAAGAGCTTTAACTTGTGGCGGTCTATCGCCGTAACCTACTAAAATGCGAACTGTTGTCCAGCTAATTATTGTATTTGTAAAATAAATCATTGTAACATATTTTTGCATTTTATTTAAGTTTATTGTGTATGCTGTGGTGTCCTAAAAGTGAAGTAGTACAAATATCCGTCCTGAACGTGTTAAGTACATAAGGCCAATATTCCCTTAACACTTTCGACTCCACCCACTTTTCGTAGAGCTCATACGCCATGCCGCCATACATATAGCAAGTTATAGTGAAAAAAAAATATGAATATAAATAAAAATGCTTGTGATTGAAAACCAACGAGGATACTATTAAATCTTGCTAAAATATACAACTGATTTTATTTTCACAGTTCATAATGCTGTATCCACTAAGAAAAACTGATATTTAAAATAAGCCCTCCGCGAGGGCTCCCGGCAGCCCATATGCGACTGAACCCGTTAATAAAAAACGGCACTGATTTAAAGCGGTAGTTGTTTATTGTAGTTTTGGTAAATTAAAAATGCATGTTTAGGCGATTCACAGCACCGCATTACGCAGCGTAACACGGGAGTGCGTGTCCTTACGTTGAATGAAATTACCCCTCTGTTTGAAAACACGCGTAGTGCAACACAGAAAACGCATTACATGCAGAGAAACACGCGCCCTCGCGCGTTTGTGCGAAGAAATCTGCACTCCCGCAACTACGCGAGTGACTACGTCGCCACGCACCCCGAAGCGTAATGCAGGCCAGTGTGTGAATTAGGTTTCAAGTTCGGCAGTAAAAACTGAGCAGTAAACTAAATAAAAATGTGTCATGACAAATATTTAAATGGGTATTTAATTAAATAAATATTTAAGCAGTAAAATTACTGATTGGGCAGTAGAAAAATCGGAATTAGTCTGTAAGAAATTTTATTTGGAAGTAGCGCTCGCTCGGCTCGCAACCGCGCATGAGTCTAGCGAGCGCTACTTCCAAAAGTGTGCAACCGGCTTTATTCCATGTCAATAGGTACCGCAAAACGGGGTGAATAGGGATGCAGGGGTAAGGAGACGCAACTTTAAAGTGGATTTTAACCTTGAAATAATATAGTTTGTTGCTAAACAGCTAACACATTATAGTCCTTTTTGGCAACAAAAGATATCCCGCGTCCATTATATCCATGCGTCCCGATTCACCCCTGCATCTCTATTCACCCCGTTTTACCCGGTACCTATTTTTAGGGTTCCGTAGTCAACAAGGAACCCTTAATAGTTTCTCCATGTCTGTCTGTCCGCGGATTAGCTCAGAGACTTAGTACTAATATCTGTAATTTGGCATGGGGATATCTATTAATCACGCCGACAAATTGGTAAAATAAAATCTGGGAAAAAATTGTTTTAGGGTATCTCCCTTGCACGTAAAGTGGGAATGATTTTTTTTCTCGTCTATCCCATGTTGTGGATTTGGATAGGCCGTTCAAATATTGCGCAGTCTTGTCTGCCCTACCCCTAGAGTGTAATTTAAGCCGCGGAGGGGACGGGCGGCCCGCGAGCTGAGGAGTAATGGTTTGAAGAAAAGGGTTCCGTCTCCAAAAAAGTTCGAGAACCACTGGTTTAGGCGTTTGGTGAAATGAAATTATGCTAATTGAAACATAATGAATCCTCGGAAACATAATACTTCGAAAAATGTTATTTCGGCTAAGTGTTACTTCGGTAATAGTTTTGCGACCAAATGAAGCGTCGGAGTAACAAAAAAAATCGAATTGATAATACGAGTAGGTCAACTGATCAGCGGCAGACGTGACTTTGATGAAGTAAAAAAAAAACGTAACGATAAGTTGTAGTTTTAGGTGAAATAAAATTCGATCAAATATTTTTCGAACTTATGATGGGTAACCTACAAAGAGAATTAGTACCTAACCTATGATTCGTTATGACGAGTCCAATAGATTGGGCTTGGTAACGAGGGTCTGATGATGGAGCCATGGACTGTGGAATTCTTCAGTGGCTACTAGTAAACCTCCCGAGTTTGGGGTCATGTGATTCGTTTTGACGAGTCCAATATATTGCCCTTGGTGTCGAAGGTTTGATATGTGGAGTAAGTAACTTCGTTTACTTTCTTTTATAATTTTAAGTCCGTGAAAATAGTTATCTTTTTGTTTTTTTAAAGCTACAAAATATTTTATTAGGAATTGTATTCATGGTAACTGCGTAACTTATTTTTTTGTTCCTGGCAACATTGCATGCAGTTTGTGTGTGGAACACGTTTCCTGGCACACTTAATTACACAACTTTTCTTACCTATTTCACAAGTAGATATTCCAATAAAAGCCACAAAAACTAACTCGAACGATGATTTATTACTTTAATCACATTATATTACATGTATAAATAGTCTACGCGTGTTCACTTCCTGACGGAGAGGGCTGACAGGTCTGCGATACAACGGTCCAGGGTCGCCTTCTCCTGGTCGGGAGTGATGGCCTTGCTCACGTTAGTTACTACCCAGTCCACCAATTGCCTCTGGGACAGGCGGCGTTCCACGTTGGACTTCTCGAGTTGGTAGTCAAGCCGACGCTTTACCTGTAATTGAGGAGAGGACGTGGATATCAGTCACGAAGTGGATGGACTTTATGTTTTCTTACAAGACACTGCAGTTATTACGGGAGGGTTGCACTTACGACGGTCGGCCGGACATCTACAGTGCAAAATTTAAATAATGCAACTCTTAATAGTTGTAAAAAGCTGACTACAATCCAAGGACATGGCTATATTGCTAGGCTATTAAATGATGGAAAACTCTCATTTTACTCAACATAAATGCAAATTGATCACCTCACTTGCCAATATAATAAAGCCTTAAATGCTCATCCAATGTCTATTTACCTCAGAGTAAGCGTTCATGAGACGTTGCCTGTACGCAGCCTCGAGCTGCAGCAGAACATTCTCCTTTTTAGCCTGGATGAGAAGCTCCTGGCCCTGTGCACGCCACTGGGCAGTCTTCTCCGACTCTACGGCCTGCTCCAAACTCTTGATGGAGTCCGAACGGCTCTCGTTCCACTCTGTTTCGATTGTCTGGTAAATTTGAGAATACATTTTTTTACAAGTAGATCTTAAAAATGTGTATTATGTTCTACATGCACTTGGTAGAAAAATTAACATTGAAAATTGACACAATTAAATAGAAAATCCAAGTTTGAATGTTAAGCAAAAACAAGCTCACTCTTGACGGATACAGCCCTTTTCGTAATTCACTTATTTGTTATAACAGTACTGTATAAGTCCAAAGCAAATACTGTATGCAACATCAAGTTTAAGAAACAGTTTAGACTTTGTAGTCTTGTCTTTGTCAGTCATACCAGTGTGAGTCTCTTTGTAAAGCTAGTCATAATAACAGCTAGGTACTGTAATAGTTCTGAGATTGAGATGAGCCACTTACTTCGACTTCCTTGTCCAACCAGGTAGCGATGTTAGGTCCGAGTTTCTTAGCGGCAATGCCGACCATCAGTAGCAGTGACAGACCGGTGTAGTATTCGTGTTCCATGACGTAGATCTCCTTGCTGCAGAGGTACGTGGCCAAACCAACTCCGAAGGTGTACGGACCAGTTACACCGGTCTTCGAGTGGAAGAACTGGAACCTGGAATGGATAGTTTTTAAAGATTAGAGATTGTTTATTTTGTGTGTTATAGTCAAGTTGGACCCCTATTTGCTGCTTCCATTGAAATCTTATTAGACTTCAGTGCATTTTTGTCATATTGTAAAAATTCTGTAGGGTTTAGGTTAAATTATATTAAAATAATTACTTTTGAGATCAATCAACTTGTACTGGTGTAAAAATTAGTCTTTGAGTGGAATTCATAATCTAAATTCTTTCCAGTTACATTTTGACTTTAACAGATTATGATTTACAACATAAACCCAATTTCAGATACTAGGTTAGCAAAACTGCTGAAATTACAGTGGTCATACAATTATTGTTTTGTTACATTACAAAACCAATTTTTCTATATTCCCAGGTTGAGCAAAGTGTTATTGGGTTTTTCCACGAGCAATTGCACAGTAGGAGCCTGGACTCTGGATTTGTGCTTGGTTGATTGCAATAGGCTCACCCGGTATTACATGGGACTTAAATATAACTGGCAAATGTGAAGTCACCTCTGCCTAACCCTCTATGGAGTGCAGGCATGATGGGGTGTTGTGATAAGTGTTGTTTTTTCAATATTGGAATCTTACCATTCTTCAGGGATGAACCCAAGCCTGACTTTGCCGGGCTCTCCTCGGACGGGCCTGGGGAAGTTTGTCTCATCGCGGTTACCGGAGACGGCTGACGCAGAGCCTCGTGCAACCAGCGCTGTGGACTGTCTGGTTGCAGCTGTGAAAATTTTAAATAATTATTAATATTCACATAAATAATGGAAAAGGTGTATAACTGTGTACAGCGTGATGGAAACATGGTAAGAAAGAGTGCACACAATAATTAAAAATTAAATTGGTTAATAGTCTTCTCTGATTTTTTTTATTTTAACTTATAATATTTAGTTTGTGAGGTTTCTAGATAGTAAACAAGAGCAAAAATAATAACAACCATTAATAACAACGAGGTTATTACACTGTATTCCAGAAATCTGAAGTTATGACACTAATCAGCTGCAGTGCAGAATATTTTATTATCAGCTGCACTATAAGTACCCATATTATAGGTTAGACTACTTTGATAAGCTCAAATATTGAAATTGAAGGGCTGAAACAAGTTAACATATATTCACAACTCATAATAATCATGTAAAAATACAAATATTCATCTAAATAATTTCCACAATCATGGAGACATCCGTCAAATCGGTGATTACATAAACCTCCGTAACCCAGGGTTAAGGTTAGAAACGAAACTTTCAACAACACTTTTAATAACTTAATTTAAACTATTCGTTAATTACACATACCTGAACGCAAAGCTACGCGTGATAGCATTTTGTAAAAGCAATTTGTAATTTTTTTACGAAAATCGACAGTCCCCGAGCAAAATGTACTTTGCGTTAGGGATGTACTACAACGTACTACAACCGATCAATCAATGGATGCAGAAAGAAATAGTCGATCGATTTAGTTGAGTTTAGTGTTGTACTTTTACAATATTGGTACTGGTATTGATCTAGAACTCGAATAGAAGCTAGTATATAGAGATAATTTAATAGAAATTAGATATTGCACTCTATTAAATTACTATGTTTTTAAAGCAGCATCACCTGCACATATGATTTGATGATTTTATTACTTGGTCATGATGATATTCGATCAATAACTTGCATAACTGGGACAAGTTCTATTTTTGTTTATTTACAGTGGCTGCTTGTTCACATTTTCTGTATCAGCTATCGGTATCGACGAGTAGCATTTTTATTATTTACTTCGTGGAGTTAGTGGTGATTGATAAGTTATGGCCAATATGCACCACTGGATCTGGCAGCGAATGGTGAATTGATAGAATTAATTATTTTTTATCTTCACGCTTTTATTAGCTGTTATTTTGCAACTATTTAACATAAAACTTTTATAACTTCAACTCTTCTTCTGTGGAAGATACACCACAATTTTGCCATTAAAATTATGTAGGTATTTTGTTTTAAAAATTGTATGTGGATGCTATTGAAGAACCGATATCCTGACATTTGGCAAAGATAATGGTTTTTTGTTGTTCAATACCTTCATTCTATAAACAAACAACCAGTTATTTTTAGAACCCTTTATTGATTTTGAACGTACCTAACTAATACGCGTAACTATAAGATTAGTTTCTATCAGTGTTGCCAACCGTACGATAAATCATATTTATACGATCTTTTTGACTGTTGCTTGCACGATGTACGATCGAAATCGTACGCAAAATACACGATCTTTTCAAAAACTGTCACAACAAAATTAAAAAAAACTGGCCATTTGTGAGTCGGAGCACGCACAAGGAGGAATTTACCCCAAAAACAAAAACATTGTAGTTGAAAAATATGTTCTCCGATACATCGATATACGCCACGGTCAATTTTCATGAAATGAAGTGTATGTATAACAAAAAAAATTTTTTTTTAGTGATAAAATTACAAATTATCGATTTTCAGACTTTTTCATTTACTTGTGCTGTGAGACCTTGCTTCTTACCAAATTTCATAATTCTAGATCAACGGGAAGTACCCTATATATTTCGATTTATTTGTGAGTATCAAAATATTTCGCATAAATCGCCGGATTTTATTATTGCGTTGACTTAGAATCTTGGGTTTTTACAGCTCCAAGGAACCGTAGATCTATGTATTTGTTATTAATCTCAACTTGATACCTCCACGCGTTCGTGAGAAAAGGGGCCTTGACAGACAGACGAACAACGAAGTGATTCTATATGGGTTCCTTTTTTCCCTTACGAGGTAGGGAACCCTAAAAATAATATAAAATTACAGTCATTTAGTCAGTCAGAATAAATACATTGACGCCCGCGTCTGCTGACCCTAATGACTGTGATAGTAACTAATATTCAAATCTATTTCCTTATATGGAGCGGTGCAATGTAGCAACCTATGAGGTAATATTAGGTTGGGGAAAAAGTCTTTTCGCATTATAGTATGTATGAACGTGTAATAAAATCTCTTTGGCTATACTATTTGTATCTGGCTGGTTTTGGTATCATTGAAAGTTTAAATTTTAAAGAACATAATTCCAAATTCAAATTAGGAAAATGTGTGATTTTCATTTGTTTTTCGTACTGTCAAGATGAGTGAATCTAATGAAGAAATTCGATACATTTTAAAATTTTACTACAAAAAAGGTAAAAATGCAACGGAAGCCGCGAAAAAAATTTGCGATGTTTATGGATCTAGTGCAGTGTCTGTGAGAGTAGCACAAAGGTTTAAGCGTTTTCAATCCGGAAATTTTGATGTCAAAGATGCACGTCGCTCTGGTCGCCCTATTACGGATAAAATGGATGCCATTTTTGAAAAAGTGGAGCAAGATCGGAATATCAGTAGTTACGACGTAGCTGAAGAACTGGAAATTGACCACAAAACAGTTTTGGCACATTTGTAAAAAAATGGGTAGGTACACAAAAAAGCTCGATATTTGGGTACCGTAAAACGGGGTGAATAGAAATGCAGGGGTGAATCGAGACGCAATTTTATAATGGATTTTAACGTTGCAATAATATATTTTGTTGCCAAAAAGGACTTTAATGTGTTACCTGTACTATAATTAACGATTAAGTGCCTTGGCAACAAACTATATTATTATTTCAAGGCTCAAATCCATTTTAAAGTTGCGTCTCGATTCACCCCTGCATTTCTATTCACCCCGTTTTACCCGGTACCTCACGAGCTCACTGAAAGAAACCTAATGAACCGTGTACTCATTTGTGATTCTTTATTACGACGCGCGACGTAATGAAACCGAACCATTTTTGAAGAAGCTGATAACTGGTGATGAAAAGTGGATCACGTACGACAAGAACGTGCGAAAAAGGTTGTGGTCAAAGGCCGGTCAGGTTTCACAGACTGTGGCGAAACCCGGGTTAATTAACTCGCAACAAGGTGATGCTGTGTGTGTAGTGGGATTGGAAGGGCATTATTCATTATGAGCTGTTACCACCAGGCGGGACCATCGATTTGAACTCTACTGCGAACAACTGATGAAGCAAGAAGTTGAGAGAAAGCGGCCGGAATTAATCAACAGAAGGGGTGTGGTTTTTCATCATGATAACGCTAGACCTCGCACATCTTTAGCCACTCAGCAAAAATGAAGAGCTGGGAGGTGTTAATGCATCCGCCGTATAGTCCTGTCCTTGCACCTTCAGATTTCCACCTGTTTCGGTCTCTTCAAGAATTCTTTAGGCAGTGTCAGGTTAACATCACGAGAGGACTGCCAAAACCACTTGTCGCGGTATTTTGATCAGAAGTCCCAAAATTTCTATAGCAATGGGATCATGTCCCTACCTACAAAATGGCAAAAGTTAGCGAACAAAATGGTACCTACATACTTTAGTTAAATGTAAATAAACTATATTAAAAAATGTTTTGAATTTTCTTAAAAAATGCGAAGAAACTTTTTCCCCAACCTATTACAAAAGTATGCAGTATACGTCATAAGTCCTACGTAAGTAATTTATTTCGAATCAATTTATGTAGGTATGTACAGACGCCAGCACATCAAGCAACTACAATCTGTCAAATTTCTTTAAAATATTTTCAACTTTACAGTGAAAGCATAAGGTTCAAGATTGATTGGGAAAATTTGACAGTTTCGGGTAGCTTGACCTGCTGGCGTCTGTACATTGGGATGAAAAATTAAAAAAATAACATTATACAATTGCAATCAAAATAAAATTTAAATATACATTTAGAAAGGCAATAAAAACAATAACATGTAGTATTGTATAGAGTTATAGTATAGTATTGTATTAACCTGACAACATACGTTAATCGTAGAATTGAAACAAACCAAAAATAAAGTTGGCAACACTGGTTTCTATCCGTTTTTGAACGCTCCACAATGTGTCAATTTGACGATGGCTATTGACGTGTGTGTTATTGATAGGAAAGTGAGATTGTAGTTTTTATGTTTTTGGTGCGAAAACTTTTTCTAAAATGGGGCTTGTCACATCCTGCTGTAGACCTTCAGCTTCCGAGGTGTTGACTCCTGACTCTGTAAGTTCATAATTCTCGTACAGATACGTTTAAAACCCAATTGGTATTGCACAAATCTTTGTTATCTATTTATTATTTCTAGAATGGGTAGGTATATCGCATTGTACATTTAAAACTGGTTTTTATTGCGACATTGATTATATACTACGACCTTCAGCGTGATGAACTCTATGTTTGGTCTTTGCAAAACACTTTTCATTACTTTTTACCTTCGTCACCAATCTGACAAACAATAAAAGAAGAACGAAAGAAAAATAACTTTATTCGACCATACTAAACGTATTTCTCAAACAATCATGTCACAAATTATATTCATGATCTTCTTTCTTGATACCAGGAAACCAGACGTCGTCAGCAGAGCGAGGCGGCTGAACGTCGCGCAGCTCAGGAGACTGCGCGCGGGGTGAAAGACCCCAGCAAGATGGCGCGCATTCAAAAGAGATCAGAGGAAATGGAGAAAAGAGAACAGGAATTGAGCCGGCAGGGTGGCCCTGGTTTGAAGGTAACAATATTCTATATTTGAATTCAGAATCTCAGGTATATATCAATTTTGGAAAAATAAACTCAATGCAAGACAATGAACAAATTCCATTGCGTCTCAATTTTTTTACCTTCTATGTTAGAGGATTTGGTTTCCGCATAGTCCTTCAGGTGGACCATATTGAGTGGTTTTTTTTTTACCTTTTTATTATAATCAAAGGTCAACTTAGACTAGATAGTTTATTAAGTGGCAATACATAATATATATTGTTTACATAAACAAACTCTCGCCTTCTTCCCAAGGGGGTAAGCAGGAACTGTAGAACGCTAAAGTTGTCAAAAAGTAATATGCCCGTTTTGAGATTTAATTGAATCGTTACGAATACGTTATCATTACTAGTGAAGTAACTCAATACTCACGATAAATTGATTAAAGTCAAATGTCAAAACGGGCCTATCATTTTTTGACAAGTATACCTGCTCCTTACATACTCCTTTTGCTTCCTTTATGTTCATACGTCTGGTCGTACACGCACGCTGGTTGTGAGTACTATGCACCATTATATTGTTAAACATTGGGTGTTCAAGTATGTCTATTATATGGAATATTCTACATTTAAATTTAGAATCTCAGATAAATATCAAGTTTTTGGAACACAAATTCAACATCCTTCACATGACAAATCAAATTCTGAAATTTTTTAGTCTAATTATGTACTTAGATGAATTATCTATCATTGGGTATACAAGTATGAGAGAGGGCATGGGGATAGTCATTTCATTTCAGGATAGAAAGCATAATGTATGTTACAGTGCAATAATGAAAGTTAATAAATAAAAAATACAATAGAATTGTAAGTTGCAATCAATATTTAAAATAAAATAATAATTAGCTTTTGTTGTAACAGAAAATTATTTTGTATTTGATATTAATGCAAATATCACGCAAAACTCCCAAGAAACCATGCAACAATAGTTTATCCATTTAGCCCAGGTTTGCATGGACTATTTTTAATAGCGCACTCGATTTTCAACTCTAAGTGTTGAGCCGATCATTGAATAAAATAAAAAATACAATTTAATAAAAGTAAGTAAATAAAAAATATAAAAAAAGAACAAGAGCGAGTCGGACCCGCGCACCGAGGGCGTACGTATATAATTATGATGTTGATGATTTCTGAAAAACTGTGCTATTTAGAGACATCGTTTTATTTTTCCTGTAATCTTTACATAAACTTTTATCACATAGAATAATTTCAGATTTTTCTCTATGCAAACTTCGGAGATAAGGGGGGGGAAAGGTATTTTTTTTTACATTTTTCATCAAAAGTCGAAAACTACGATACCTAAATAAATAAATAAATGTTTGAAAATGTGCAAACAGCGCTCTTTCATATGATACCCCACATGCCCTAGTAGACTCCATTCGATTTTTTAAGACCCCCTTTCCCTTCCCCTGACCCTGTTGCAATAAGGATACTTATAATTTTTTAAATTTCTTTCTTGTTTGCAAAATAGTTGGGTAAACGTCATCTAAAACTATTCCAAATTTCAAGTTGATAGCTTAGTAGTTCTTGAGATATGACAGACAGACAGACTGACTCAGTCTCACCATAAGGGTTCCTTTTTACCATTTTGGTACGGAACCCTAAAAATATACATTAAATCCAAAAAAAGATTAAAAAAAATACAAAAATAGGTACTTACATTTAATCCAAAAATACACTGTTGGATTTTAACTCTCGGCGCTAAGCAGAGCGTTGAAAATCCAGTGCGTTATAAAAAATCGTCCGTGGGTACGACGAGGACTTATTGTGTCTCATTCGTTTCATTAAATAATTTATGTTTAACATTTTTACAGTGGACAGCCGACTGAGATCAGGCTCCCAGCGGGAGCGGTCAAAGCGGTCAGACTGAGCCCAAGAGCCCTGAAGACAAGAACGATAAATACAAGTATAAGAACTGACCGCAACATCATCACTGCCACAAATCTGTTCTACACAATTATGTAGTTACATGGAGTAGTAAGATATGGAGGGCGAATACAGCTCTAATTTCCTTGTAAAGTCAGGGAAATTAAATCTTAAACAAATTGACCACCAACTTAAATTTTCCGTATTTACAAATCACAACTCACATGTCATTCTTTGACAGTTGTAACACGACAAATTGACGTAGGGTGTCAACTTGCTTAATAATTACATTCCCTAACTGTACCAACAAGACATATTATGTTAGAAATCCTCAGTCATTAAAGTGGAAGCAAAAATAGAACAACCTATTGAATTCTTGCAGTATGACGCGCACCTAAATGACAAGCACCAAATTTATCTAATAATTGGTGAATCCTCTAAAGAAAACTATTTCTTACTACTTGGTGATGAGCACAATACTACTGCAGGAATGCACCTTTTCACATATCTTACTGAAACTGTAATGTATACATACATCTGATATCGAACCTTATTTGTAGTGTGATATGGTTGAAATTTGTATAAAGTATTTGGTAGGACTATATTTCTGATGTGTTTAGGAGTTTTTAACTCTATGGCTGGTTATATAAGGTTCAATATTGTATGTTATATTAGTCTCGTTTCTGTCTGTTACACCTATATTTTAGCCACGTAAGAGAAATTGAAATTAATTACTTATTGGATGAGTCAAAAAAATTATATTATTTATTTTTTGTGTAATCATGATCAACAATCACGGCTTTAATATTATTGGATAAATATATTGTGTCTACTTATTATGAATACTATAAATTATATTTCGTAAAATAACATTTTCGAAAGGTATTTGGCATTTTGGCCTGCCTGTTTTAATATAAATTTTCGGAGGCATCTACAGAAAATTGCAAATATTTTAATACCAATTGATTAACATTATCTTGCAAAGAGTCACAGTAGAGATAAAACAGTAGTTCAATAAAATCAAAATCAAAAGTCATTTATTCAAACTAGGCTGAAAATCAGCACTTTTCGAACGTCAAAAATTACATAAGACAGTCCCCCACAAAAACGCCCACCCTTCACCTTAGTAATAGGACGCATGTCAGTGGTAACAGAACCAGTTTAGGCTGGCCTCGCATTCTATTGAAACTGTGCCATCAACGTGCGGTGTACCTACTGTACATAAAGAAAGAATAATATTTTATTTGGGACACGCACAAGAAATACAAAAAGTAAAAAAGGAGCATTTAAAACTAACAAAATTGACATATTTTTTCAAATAAACAAAATACAAAAAACAATCAAGACCTGTGCGGTGCTAAAAAGGGTCCAATCTCAGCACAATGCTGTGATGTTTAAAAATAAATATCGCAGCGCTGGTATTCTGATAGGGCCCGCTGTGATGCCACAGACACACCTACAGACACATAAATCCCACTAGGGGAATCACACTAATATTATAAAGGCGAAAGTTTGTGTGTGATTGTGTGTATGTTTGTTACTTCTTCACGTTCTTACTGCTGGACCAATTTTGATATAATTTTGTATGGAGGTAGCTGACACCCTGGATTGAGACATGCATAAATCTCGATCCCGTGGGAATATCAGGATAAAAAGTATTTTATGTCCTAATCCAGGTCATGGTATACCCATGTACCAAATATCATCTAAATCCGTTCAGCCGTATTAGCGTGACAGCGTAACAATCAAACACTTTCGCATTTATAAAAGTTAAGATGTGAACGTAGTAACATACAATGATTTTAAGAGTCAAAATGGCGGCTCCTTTATGGTTCCGGTTCTAAACTCGAAAATGGGCAGCAGCATAGCTATTCTCAACCGTTCGACAGGCTACCGTGTCGATAATGACGATTTTTGATTTCTCTTGCTCCCAGCTGCAAATAGCTTTAGGAAGAATAATGGTAATTTATTTGATTTAACACAGCTTTTAGGTCGTTTGTACAGTCGAGTTCATTAATATATTGGCACTGTCAAGGATTCAAAATATTGTGAGCGTTGGAAAGCTCAATAAATTCTATAGAACCTATAGATAAAAAATATGTCCTCATGTGAACGGTTCAATAATATATGCTGTGCATTGTGCAATAATATGTGATCATGAACAGTTCAATAATATGTGATCATGAACAGTTCAATAATATGTGATCATGAACAGTTCAATAATATGTGATCATAAACGGTTCAATAATACAATATGCTGTCCATTAGGCAATAATATGTGATCACCCTTTTCAAAAATATAGTATTGGCTTTTATAATCTGAGCAGGGTAAGCTTCTTAATTATCTCTACATGCATGGGAAAGTCAATTATTTGCTCGAACAAATAAGATCTAGTTTACATTGTTACAGAGATGACAGTAGTTTCCATTGTTTTCCTCGCGTTTGCGTTAGTTTTTAAAATGAGTGTCTTTCAATGCCGTATATTTTTCGTACAGCATGGCCATTTAAGAATTGTAAAAAAAATATGTGCCACCTGTCATTTATATAGCAATACGATTCGACCTAAAATTTGATTACTTTGCCACCACAACTTTTTTATGACTAACGAAGTTGTTTGCAGTGAATTGAATTTCACGTCACGGGAAAGAAAAGAATATCATTACATTATAGTTTAAACTGTATTATTTGACAAGTATATCTAAGAAAATATTAAAGTAATATGCAACAAAATAGCACATGACTTACGTTAAAAAAAAAACAAACAATATTTTATCTTAAACTAAAATTAATCTTAGTTACTTATAAACAATTATTGGCGGCCAAATTAAAAATGATAGAACAGTTACTTAATATCTTGTGTATGATCCGTTCGCATCAATCACTGCTTGTAGTCGGGCTCTCATTGACTGTACCATATTGTGGCAATAATCACTATTTCTAAAACTATTCCAGATGTCATATGCATGAGCCTTTAAATTCTCTTCCGTGCGAGCCTCATTACAGTCCCAATTCTGTACCACTAACCCCCATAGATTCTCTATGGGGTTGAGGTCCGGGCTTTTCGGTGGAATTTTTATTAATTCCAAGTCTACTTGCTCAGCTATCCAATTTTGAACTCGTCTGGCATTGTGAACGGAACTATTATCCTGTATAAAAGTAATTCGATGATTATCAGGATAGACAATTTTTGCACTTGGTAAAAACACGTCTTTTAGAATATCTAAATAGGTATCACTCCTCATTCGGCCAGATATTTCGCACAATTCTATGGGTCCACCGGAATTTATCCACCCCCAAAACCCGATCGTAATGCGTCCACTGCGTCTATTTGGCAAAACATTCTCTTCATCATATCGTGTATTGGCTGCACGATACAAAGAGATCCGCCCGTCCGCCGAAGAGACAAAAACTTTCTCGTCCATGAAAGCGACGTGTTCAAAATCATAATTTAAATATCTGTTAGCAAATTGTAAACGTAACATTTTATGCCTTTCCGTTAGTAACATTTTTTTAGCTGGAATTCGGTGATGAATTCCCGCTTCATTAAGTCTTCGTCGTATAGTTAAGCTGGATACAGCCAGATCAGCTGCAAATGTAGATGTTCTGATAAATCTTGCATTTCGAACACTTTCAACCAGTTGCATATCTTGATCATGAGTTGTTTTCCTAGGTCGGCCAAAAGATACATGTTTTGTAACATTTCCTTCTTCTTGCCACCTTTTCCACCATAATGTAACAGTATTTCTCTGTTAAAGAACGATTTTATTAAATTACCACATTAGAGATCAGAGAAAAACATGGACGAATACCTAAAATTACTTTGCTTACCGATATGCCTAATTCTTCTGCAATGGCTGATTTAGAAACACCTTCCTCACACATATAAACTATTTTATGTTTCGTATGCTCATCAATTCTATACATTTTTATTTTAAATGGGTAGGTATATTTCAATAGAATTAATATTGTATATTAAATCCAGTAAATCGTAGAATTAAATCGTTGAATCACATGTGCGTCAGTTATAATTTTATTAGAAAAACATAACGTCATTTGAAGTTAATCTAGCCAGTGATAAATAATGTTGCAAACTCCTTGACCATGCAATTTTAAGATTGCTATTAAAATTATCTTTATGACGTAAGTAATAAGGTTGAATTTGAATTACATTTACTTGTTTAGATATTATTGTATTTATGTGTGCATACATAATTGTGAATCCTACAATGTTCAGATAATATGATCTTAATGTTGTTCATATAATAATGTGCTTTTGGCTGTATACATGTTACTGAGAAAAACCAGTCACATATTAATGAATCGAAATCTTGACCACAATTTAATGATGCTTAATAGTTGTCACAATATTATGATTTTTTTTGACGGTCATATATTTTTGAAGCCTGAAAGGGCTAATATATTAATGAACTCGACTGTACACCGCCACCTCAACGAAAACGGAATGACGATGCTGAACTAGCGACACATTACTATGGCTGCGTGTCCACCGTACGTCCGTCAATGTTCATGTTCGGTTCGAATAATCTCGTTTCTCGTTGTCGTCCGGTTGACGGTAGCAGTGGGCAAACGCTGTTGGAAGACTCCTTCGATAACATTGATTGATGTTCGATTCGGCACGGAAGCACATCGAATGGTTGTGAATAGCGAATTGTGGAGTCGCCTTTTCTAAGGGCAGAGTAAAATTACTGTTTTATATCTTTTGTGGTACTTATGTAGAATGTAGAATATTGATGGCTTGTCTACTATATTATATTGAATGTTCAAAATATAATTAAGCGATATTTTTGCGAAAACCACCTTAATTGTTTATGTAATAAGTGTTTATTAAATGTTAGATATTGTGAATAATTTATGTTGTAGCCACTTTGCGAAACGGGTGGTTTTGCCCACTGAATTTTTCTGTGTCGCACTTGCGATTATTTGTTATTTTATTTGAAGTTTATAATTATCAGGATATTTATTATAATTATAATGGCAATTGGCGAAAAATTTGGTATGATACTGGTTTTGGAATCATTAAGCAAATAAATCTGCATATAAAAATGATTTAATTCTGACTGAAGCTTGTATAGGTACCTATATTTAGTTTGATCAGTATTGTCGGTTATTATGGAAAATCTATAGAAATTGGAAAATGTTTACCTAATTCACTATGATCACACACATTGGCCTATTGTAAATAGTATGATAGGAAAATAAAAACTACGAATAACTCTAATTTCAAAACTTATGTAAAATTGCTCAATATTAAGAAAAAAATAAAGTACCTATTATACATAGTTTTGGACCTGATATTATAAATCATCAGTATTTTTGCTATTAAAACATAGACATGAATGTCCTAATCTGCGATGTGGCTACTACACGCACTGATTGTTAGTATAATTTAAGGTATTTGTATTAAAAATAAATGTAATTAAATGTGTTATAAATCTGGTCGTTTTTATCTTTCCATCCATATATTATTAATTCCAGTATGTGTATTGGGTCCGTCACGATGTGCATTAAAGATCAAACCTCATCTAATAAACTAGAATTGATTTTTCGTAATGATTTGTCAATACCTCTATAGGTCTAAAGGTCGCAATCGCGACTTTTGAGGGTGGGTACTGGGTTCGATCCCCAGGATTCCGACGGCTGTGGGTGGGCACTCTCACATAGTAAGAAAAAACGTATGTTAGCTTGGATATTTAAATCAACTAGTCAATTTTCGTGTCGATCCACTTCCCAAAGATGGCCGATGTAAAGAAACATAAAAACAAACTGCAAATTACCTACACTGCGGATTGCTGACTGAGGGCCAGTAATCAGTATCTTTTGCATTGCTTGGTAACTTGTCTCTGCATGAATGTGGCATGCTCCACACTACATTTCAGGGTAACTATTTCAATCAATCAACTCAGCCTATCGCAGACCACTGCTGGACATAGGCCTCTCGCAGGCTGTACCACAACATCCTGTCCTCCGCCTTCCGCATCCAGTCTGTCCCAGCCACCTTTTGAAGGTCGTCGGTCCATCTAGTAGGAGGGCGTCCTACACTACTCTTGCCGGTACGCGGTCTCCACTCCAGGACTCGTCTGTTCCACCGGCCATCGATAGGTACTTCGACAAACATGGCCAGCCTACTGCCACTTCAGCTTGCTTACTCTGCAAGCTATGTCGGTAACTTGGGTTCTTTTCTGGATAATTTAATTTATGATCTTGTCTTTCAGGGTATTTACTGTTCGATATAATTTATATTTGTGCTAAGTATTTCTGTAATTGAATACGCTCTAAGTTCCAGGAAACCCTATGAATGAAACGAAACGTTTTTGACAATCATCTGTTTGCTTGCCAAAATTGCTGTCAAATCAAAATTGACAAGTCAAGTAATAAAACACCGCGCGTTTCTGGACTCGCGGTCGGTTTGTTGTGATAATCTCGTATTGTATCAGTATTATTACATAAAGGAATAATGTCTGACTCGAGAGACGGAGATAAGAAGGTAATAAATAGTTTTTATCTATAGTGTGACTGAATTAAGTTTGTTATCGCACGACTGCCAATCGGTTTGTTAGTAGCATTATTTATCTTCCATGACCTTCTATGGCTTAGAGGTCGACGATGGGTCACTTATAATCATTAAGTTTTACTTCTATCTTACACACATATCGTGGTCCTGATAATCAAACAGTTTTAATAATGTTTATGGAACCACGTTTAGAGAAGCTAGTAACCTCCGCACTATAAATGCGCGATGAGTTTGACATAAAAATAAATTGTGCGTAAAATGTTTGGCGCCTATTTTTCAAAGTCGGGTTTCGAATTTGGCATAAATTAAACAAATACATTTTTAATTTAAAACAGGCAGCTTAGAAAAATCTATATAGAAAAAGATTAATTTCTTGTACCCACATGCAAAAATAATATTACCCTATTTGTTGATTACCTTGAATAGGCCTTACCTAGCCTTGAGCTGTGATAATCAATAAAAAAAATGTGCATCATCATTACTTATATAGGTACTGCCTGCACACAGTTTTATACAAAGTTTTTGCTAGAATATTTATTAACACCTAGATGACAAACGATTTACCTATATTTATAGGTAGGTAGGTAATTAAAAACGAAAGGCAAGTTTTATTAAAAATAATATGTTGTATTTGTTATGTTTGTTGTATTTAGATAATTAATAATCACAATAAATAAAACTGTAATTTATTAACTGTTGTTTCTGCAAAATAATTACTTACCTAAAATATGACCACACTTTCAGTTCCATCGGTAAGCTTCAGCATTGAAAGGCAGGTAGAATAATGAAACCATTGTCCATGGTCATACTTAACCTGTGTAGACAATCTTTCTGCTTAGAAACTTCTTGCAGCAATAACTCTAATAATATTGTTGTCTATGGTGCTTAATTTCTTTTTTATTCACAAACCTTTCAGGCTGATGACAACAGGCTGAAGCCAGCGGTAAGCTTACTTGGCTGCATTCTTATAAGTAAAAGTTTATAACAATTTATCATTTATATTATGTGTACCAATTTGGTGTAGATAATATTTATGTGGATAATGGTGTAGTATTTGATTAGAATTTGAATGTCGAGTTCCGTCCTTATTTTTTTGTTGTTTTCTTCTTAAAGAATTTACATCCAACCATAGATTTTCATTTTCAATCAATGAATGGAGTAATATAGTTCTCCATTTTATTGTCTGGTCTTAGTATTTAGAAACTTTATTATAGTTCTCATCATCATGCCTAAAGCTGTACTAACAATTTGTATTATATTTAACCCATAAAATAAACAAGTATGTTTAATTTTACTATATCTTAGTAAATAACAACACTAACCTTACCTACTCACATTTTTTTAAATAGGTAGGTAGATACATTTTTAATTCTGAATCATATAAAAAACATTTTTTAATTAATATTAACTTGTTAGTAACCCCATTATTTCTAGTATCATTTAAAAAACTGCATGAGCATTTTATTTCCTTAAATATGCATGATTTTACATTTTAGTCATAGATTTACGCACAATAGTGTGTGGCGGGAAAAACCGGGTCCCCTATGTTGTTTCGAACGCCGCTGTTGCGACACACGCTGTTGCGAATTATTTTTCCACTGCCTCACAGGTTCGAAAGCTCATGGACTCGAATGAAGTAGTCGCGAAAGACGCTGTTTCGAAAAACATTTTCACTGCCTCATACGCTCGAATGCTTGTGATTTCGATTATAGTAATTTAGTTAAATTGGATATTGATGAAGAGTTTTTGTTTTGGTAACTGAATTTACCAACAATAGAGGGGACCTGGCGCTCGGCGGCCGCTGCCGCGGCACGCTCGCTTCGCTCGCTCGCCTTCGCGCGTTAATGGTCACTGTTCTAACCTAACCTAACCCAAATGATTAAATACTTTTCTGTACACTTTATGACTAAATAAATCGAAATCACAAGCATTCGAGCGTATGAGGCAGTGAAAATGTTTTTCGAAACAGCGTCTTTCGCGACTACTTCATTCGAGTCCGTGAGCTTTCGAACCTGTGAGGCAGTGGAAAAATAATTCGCAACAGCGTGTGTCGCAACAGCGGCGTTCGAAACAACATAGGGACCCCGGAAAAACCATAGAGTAAACCTGGGATACATAAGGAAGTAGGAAAAAACGCTGATACTTGCTTTTCATTATTCTGAGGCTGGTACCTAACACAGTAACAAAATGATTGTCATGTCGGAACATTTGATTAAACGTTGGTAGGTACGTATTATTTGTTTAGAATCAGCTGACAAAATGATAAACTATAATTTAGTGGGAAATTACTTGAAAAAACGAACACACTGGAAATAACTTGAATCTTTTCTCACAATGTAAGTGGGTAGGTACGATGCAAAAACAAAAGTGTATTGAAATTATTTTAAAAAAACTTTAAAAAAAAAAACAACCGACTTCCAAAAAAAAAAACACTACAAAGTGAAAAATAACTTTAATTTCGGAAGTCGGTGTCTTTGGATCTGTATTTTAGTTTTTTGCCACCGACTTCCGAAATTAAAGTTATTTTTCACTTTGTAGTGTTTTTTTTTGGAAGTCGGTTGTTTTTTTTTTGTAAAAAGTTTTTTATTTTTCACTTTTTAGTGGGTCATTTTGTAATTTATCTAATTAACTAGCCTAATGTCAAATGCTCATCACCTTTTACAAAATATTGCTTTTCCCGACGCAGGGGCGTTAATTGTTGAGGAGTTGTCCTGGTAAGAACCAGGAGAACTGATGGTGATTTCACCATATGCATTTTGACGAGCATAAATTGCTTAGCAACTATATTAAGTGCCTAATCGAATCGCAACGGTGAGTTACTTATTATTAAGTAGTTCCGGTGGCCATCTGTGGCCTTCATCAGTTCCACTTCACCAAATGGTGCTTTTCGAGTGCAAATGCACGAGTTACTATAAAAAATACTCAAATCGCTATAGGTATGCCTATAAAATTTGAGGATTTCCCTCGATTTCCATGGGATCCCCTCTTTTTTGGAAGTCGATTAAAAAGTAGAGCATATGCAGATCTACGAACCCCATTTTTTTGAGGAATCATAAAAGACGACTAACTGTCTAAAAATCGGCAATGTCAGCATGTTGTAGGTATCCTTTAGAACAATAGGTTATCACTAATCCGATTACCGGGTGTAGCTATAATTATAAGTTATTAGATAAATGCATTTTCACGGCCATAATTAAATTGAAACCATCACGCCGTTCATTCCTGAAGGTTTAGGTAGAGGTGTAGGTACCTATACTACATCCACATCTCGCCAGTTATGTTTAAGTCCCATGTAATAGGGCGTAATAGAGCGAACCTCTTGCCATCAACCGGACACAAATGCAGACTCCGGGCTGCTACTGAGAAATTCCAGATTAGAATTTCCAGAGAAGTAGAGCTTGCCACCACTAGACCAATGAGACGAGGAGATTGAAACAATAAACAAACAAAAAAAATCAATGGTTACATATGAAGGCTACGGGTGTATACGGGCCTCTCGCGACAGCCACTACATGGTCCACTGTTTAGCCGCCGCCGATAGCACGTGTGCAAAACGTCGTGGACGCGAGTGTCCATCTCCCATGGGTCTGTATGTGCCCTTAGTAAACAGCGTAGAAAGGCCTTTCAGTAATTTTCGAACCGATTCGCACGTCACCAGTTTCCAGATAATGCGATTAATCACCGCGAAATCTTGACACACCTACTTTTTAACGGCTCCGTAGGCGCTTCATGAAGGTTCCTCGTAAATTACGACTTCAGCATTGATTGTGTAAACTTAAAATAGAAACTGCGATAAAACGACATGAATAGTTTTTGCGGAAGAGCCAAAGATTCAAGCTATTGCTATTTTTTCTAGCAGTTGAAAACAAGAAAGGGTCGCAAGACTGGAAAATTGTACCTACTGTACCAGGTGTAAACAGTGTAGAAATGTTAGTAACACACATTATAACACATGAAAAAAGTGTTTGTATTATAATATCAGACTCTAAAGAACTAGAACGGACTTGTGTGAAGTGCAATAAACACCATTCTAAGTTTTAAAATAATTATCACAGAAAAAAATTGGTAAGATTAAAATTGCTTATTAATCTTAAAGGCGAGATTGTAATTAATTATTAAGAAAATGATTCTTTTTAATAAAGCACAAAATATAAAACATGCATCATTACTATACAATATTAGTTTTAGTATAAGTATGCGAAACCCGAAACACGTGTCTAGTATTTTATGTAAAGAATCTATGTACAAAATTTCAAAACTGTATCATGAAAAATCACAAAGTTATAAGGTTGTTATGTTACCGGGTTGTCCGTACAAAAACATGCTAACGGCAACGGCACCCCCGCGCCTCCAGGGTCGTCTCATTGATAATAATTTGGCAGTAGGTACCTAACCGTACGACGATTGTATTGTAAGTAATTAAATGGTGATAACATTTTCCATCACACTTAAATATTTTTGGGAAAAATATAACATGGTGTAAAAATTATTGAAATTGATTCAGTTCCTTATTCTGAACAAACTAGGTAAATTCAGGTTTCGCATTTACTTAAAATAATGTTGTATAAACTTCAAGTCTAAAGTGGGTGTGTCAGAAAATCTGATGTATTATCAACATACAACCAACATGATTGCTTCTAGGCAGCGTCAGAGCGCTCTTCACAAGTCAGTGTCAAAAATGCAGTCTCATTCAAACTTGCTTCTGCGGTAATACAAAAAAAAAAAACCAAGTAGACAGTAACTCATCTTGGCTATGGTCAGCAGATTTTCCGCTAATTCCGTTATCATAATTAAATTGGTGTCTATGATGGATTTGATCCTGACATGATTAGGCAAGTTAACATTGTTACAACATGTTTTACTCACTGAAGCCTCTGTGTATTTAAGAGTGGGAATGGCAGCAGGGTGTGTATGTGGAGCTGTGTCGCTGTGATGCTCCACCTTCTATCCTCCCTCTGGGCCCAAAAGATGCAGTAAAAGTGACCTCTGCGCTGCCACCAATAACGCTGTGGAAGGGGCGTAGTTTTGGGCCAGCAAAATCTGAATTACTGTCGTGCCTGGCAGCGACACGAAGAAGAAGACGTCAGATCTAACTATTCTAGGTGATGACTTCGCGTTAGCCTTACTCAGGTTCAACCTGATTCTCTGCACGGCAAGACTGCCAGATAGATTATGATCCAGCTGCCCCTAGCCACCTCAATTTGATTGGTGACTTGTGACACCGAGCCAGAGAGATTATTCTCGGTATCTCTTCTTGGCAATCCAGAAAACTCAATAGTTGACCCAAAAATAGATTTTTGGGACCCAACTGAATCTTCGGTTAGCCGACAAGGACTCATGTGAATTGCGGTCAAACCTCAAATTGGTGTTTTATTGCTGTGCACTTATTCAATTGGGTACCTACTAGTTTAGCAGTCAGTTCGCAAATAAAGACGAATTAATTTAACGCTAGGACTTAACTATTGATGGCTAGGTGTACCAAACTATTATACCTACATGAAGACATTATAGAATCCTTCCTTACCGTCTACAAATTGTAATTTGTTTCTTAATTACTTAACACCTCGCTCGAATGCAACATGCTAATTTTAACAATATCAATATTATTATCGACATGTTACACCACAAATAGAATTATTTTATTCTTTACACAGAGGATAAGACATGTCTTACCGGCTGCCGTCTTAGTCTAATGTGTGAGCTACAGAATACAAAATATAAGTTGGAAACATCGATCGAAAATTGTTGATCGAAGGTAGAAAAATGTTTTTTCATGACAATGAGATAGATACATTACTGAAGCTTCAAACAGGTCCGTCTTTCTCAGTTTTATAATGAAATAATCTTTTTTCTAGTTTTTTGTCGCTAACGCTAAGATGGAGGGCAAGGTCCAAGGTTCGAGTAGTTGTTAGTTCTTTGTGGTTTTGCTGCAATTTATACATGCTTGTTATTAATACGTATGTAGGTAGGTATGAAAAATACTTGCACGAATGTTTCCAATGCGTCTTCAGTCTATGTCTTTTTCCGTGACTCTTCGCTTATAAATTGGCTATATCACTATCAATCATGTACATGGCCACTACTTGTAGACAATATTCCAAATCATCTGAGTTAATAATGGTTCAGACGCATTCGCGATGATAACTTATCAACTACTTATATATTATTTGTCACAGTCATAGCAGTCTGTAGTCGGCCATTGCGTTCTGAGCGAGAACGCGCATCGTCTCCCGCTCAAATCTTTTGAATTACGAACGATACCAGTGTTTGTTTTTTTTTGTATTTTGAAAATAAGGACAAGGAGTTGATAACTGAAATGGATTTACTAAGCAAGGTAGGTCGAAATTCATTGCTTTTTATTAAATATTAATAATGATTTTCTTGCCCTCTAATGTTCTTTTGCGGTCGTTGGGTTCACAAATTGAATGAGTGCGTTCTACTGATTCTCATTAATTCATTGGATGCGTGATGCGAGTGTCTATCGCAGAACTTGCCATTAGTTTTATTATTTTTTCATCCAAGTATTTTTAAAGTACCTATTTTAGATGTTAAGTGGTTCGTTTAGTTGTACTTGCAGATAAATTAAATTAGATATATGCACAGTCGCCAGCACATCAGGTTATACCAAACTGTCAAATCTTTCCAAGTGATTTTAAATCTTAAAATGTTGATAGTTAAGTTCAAAATCTAATGAGAAAATTTGACGGTTTGTGGTAACTTGATGTGCTGGCGACTGTACATCGGGCACAATCGAGCATGAGCAATAGGTAGGTACTAGGTACTCCAATTCGCTTCCTATTCTTATTCCGATTTAAAACAGCAATTAATTATAGATAAAAATACTAATAAAGTACCTAACCCTTCCTATTAGGGTAAAATTTTATATAAACCCATACATCAATATGCCATAGCCACATAATGTACTGAAATAGGTAGTCTTTGTAGTTGCAATGTCATTTAAATAGATGGGAACGTGTGAATAGAACTCTAAATTAGGGTTGGCAGAGTGCTCGTAAAGTTAAAATATTATGACACGAACAAGTTACTTTGATAAAGTCTAATGTTTAGTTATGATGGTCATTCAAGTAACTGAGTCTGGTTTAACCGCGCTGGGTCGGTGCATTTCATTCATTTATTAATTAGCGCCTAATTATCATTTGATTAGTAAGTAGATTAGTAAGAATATTATAAAATTAACTAGTAAAAACTTGTGCATTATTATGATTGCACTTGTTATTATAAAAGTAAAAACTGAGCTAATGAAATATTGACATTCTTTATCATTTCCTAATAACTTTGGTAAACTTAGTTGTTTATTGTATTATCCTACCTAAATTAAAACATTCATATTACTTTGAGAAAAGCCCTTAGATTATTTTCAAAGGTTTTCAATCTAGGTATTTGATTTTATGTTCAATAGGCTTTTATCTGGAAAACTATGGATGTAGCCGCCTATTAAAGAAGTTTAACATAAGCAGAATGTAATGTTGTTTGTCGTTAACTAACTATTTATGCTGTATGTACTTAATTATTGTTTATCAAATCGACATTATTTAGCGCGTGGTGTTATCTAGTGTTATCGTGCGCTTGCCTCGTAATAATGACCATTAATAACAGTCACATAGAAAGATATTGATAATTATTATAATCTGTGCGATGCCTGTTGTCTGTATAGTACGTACCTGATTGTTATCTTATGTTAGTACACTTAGGTACGAGAATAGCTTGTGTCGTAGTTAAAAGATTAGCTAGATCAGCAAGGTCGGTCAGAGCTGACTACCCAGGGTGCGTTGTAGGTACAGTTAGCAGAATTGACAAGTATCCAGGAACCAAAAAAACCTAACTTATAGCTTCATTATATATTTTATTTTGTAATGGTCACAATTTTATTCCGCGTGTCATAAGTCTGCTTAAGTAGTTCTTAATTATATAAAGTTTAATTAATAAATAATTGCGTACGGTATGTAAATGACGTAGTTAGTTTATTTAAATTCACTCATTCAACATTGACAACCTTATGTGATTGCCAAGCAATCATCTTGATAATAGGTCTGGATTCATACGTTTCAACAGCGCACTATATTGATGTCAATTTACATAAGTACCCGCACAGTCAACGTGACTAGACAAACATGAATAACAGCAAATCAACATTTATTATGTTTTTATAAGAAAATCTTTTAAAAACAAGCAGTAAAATAACTTGTTTGAGGAAAAAAACACGGTTTTTTATGTCAAAGTGCAAAACTAACTTGACGTTTCGAACTTTTGACTGCAGAAAACATGATTATTGGTATATTAGGCAGGAGTTCATGTCGTAATAAATAAATTATCATAAACAATTGTCTATAGTCTGTGGTGATTTTCGAAGTCGATTGACGTACATGGCACGTGTGACAATCGTCACATGGTACGTATTTTTTATGATTTTTAGGGTTCCGTACATCAAAAGGAAAAAAGCGGAACCCTTATAGGATCAATCGTGTGTCTGTCTGTCCGTCTGTCACAGCAGAAGCTCCGAATCTACAAACTTCTGTGACCCAAATACGGACGTGTAACGTAAATATATATAATTGCATAGCACATGTGTGAGTACGAGTGTAAGTAAAATAAAATAAATAAATAAATAAACTGTTTATTACCACAAATTTCAAGTACATTACACTGTATACAGATTAAAGATCTTAACTAAGTATATAGCTACCATTTACTGGGTACGTCTTTAATTGACTTGAATGTGCCCTGGCGGCTGAGAGTGTGTCATGCTCACTGTAATATCTCGCTGATGGTGCGTGTGTTGGATCATTTAGCTCCCTTCAAAATGGTTGAGCTGAATGGTGCTAATCCATGCGTCATGTTCGTGAACGGGCGCCGTCAGTAGGGAGGAGGTCATCTCTTAGCTGCCATGGCTTATTTTAATTTAATTTTTGAATTGTTTATTTTTATTTTTGTAACAGACATGTATAATTTCAATATGAATGATTCATGTAACCAATACTTTGTAACAATATTTTGATTTAAAAGAGTGTCAGTGGAGTTTCTTGCCCGTTCTTCTCCATAGGTACCTACTACGCTTTGCAAATAGCTTCCACTTTCTGACTAACTGACCGACTCTTTGACAATTCAAAAGTGCCTGTAAATGGTTTAATTGAAATAAATGCTTTGAGTTTGAGTTTGAAGAAAATTCCCTATATTTTCAAAAAGACGGAAAAAAATGATCCGGTATCTATTTTATTATAATTTTAAAACAAACACTTTTAAAACTATTTAAGAAAGTAGATGAAAATGTTTAGAAAAATACAGAAAATAGTTCTTTACCTTTAAATTACAGGAAAACCTATAAGAAATCTATTGTCTAAAGAAAACATGGTAAATTGCTCAATATTGTGCATACAAACTTACATTTTCAGTTGGAATGTATGCGGGAACATGTTTTTCAACGACAAACGGAACCTTTCATAGTGCGTGGTCCGACACACACTTGGCCGGTTATTTTTTAGTTTGTTTTTATTTGCTTACATTCATGTTATAGGAAAACACTGCACTTTTATTTAGCTAAATAAAATGTCAATATTTGCCTCGTTGGTCTAGTGGTTGCAAGTGAAACCCGCTCCTGTTGAGCATGAGGTCCTGGGTGCAATTCCCGGGTCGGGCAAAGTGTTATTGACTTTTCCCATTAGGAATTTCTCAGTAGCAGCCCGGAGTCTGGATTTGTGCCCGGTTGATAGCAATAGGCTCGCCCCCTGTTACAAGGGACTTAAAACATAACTAGCGAAATGTGGGTGTACTATAGCAGAACCTCTGCCTAACCCTTCGGGGATTATAGTCGTGATGTTATGCTATGTTATAAAATGTCAGTGACCTAAAGCTAGGCAAATAAAACTACCTTTATCCTTCTTACTCATAAACATTATCAGAATGTTGTCACATCCTTTTGTCGTAATTTAATTGGCACGCAGACTTTACATTGAAACTAATAATATTGATAGTTTATAAAAAGTAAAGTCAACTTGAAAAGCAGTTGATGACTTTTCAAGTTTTTCATGATGTATGACAACTGTCCGATTCTCTTGTTACATCGACACTGAGTACCAATTTAGAAAAAAAAACATTCAACTGCTTGGCATTTAAATTCGCTTTGATGGTGAGTTTGTAACAAGTTGTTGGACTATTAAGTATCACGTGAAACTTATTATAGCTTGGCAGTTAAGAGATTGTCATACTCACTTAAATGTCTCGCTGATGGAGGCGCGTGTGTTGGATCATTCGGTTCCCGACAAAATGGTTGAGCTGGGTGGTGCTGATCCACGCGTCATGTTCGTGAACGGGCGCCGTCAGTTGAGACTCTTGAGACTGGTCATGCTTATTTATAATCTTTTAATCTTATATTTTGTATTATTTTAAATATATTTTTTTACATTGTTCTCACATAATACAAGCGACAAGAATAATGTACCCAGGATTTTTTAATATCTTGATTTAAAAGAGTGTGCTTGGAGTTTCTTGCCTGTTCCTCTGCATAGAGATCTACGTTTTGGAATGTGCAAATAGCTTTTCAACTTCCTGACTAACTGACCGACTCTTTGACAATTCAAAAGTGCCTGTAATTGGTTTAATTGAAATAAATGCTTTGAGTTCGAGTTTATTGTTCGAAGAAATTTCTAAAAATAATGTTGCTTATGCAATGATGAATTTATAATCCCGTTTTGTTAAACTTGACATTATGTATTGTATTGCCTATTTCAAATTATTTACTGAACTTCATCTTGACATGGTAAACTTGTATTGGTTTGATTGAATGTGTTAATAATATAATTATAAAGCGAGTCTTTAAGGCTCGTACAGACTCGCGCGATATCGGTGGCGCGACAGGCACCGACAAAGAAAATGTGCTACTAGCGTCGCGTCGCGCCCGCGATATCGCACTAGTCTGTACGAGCCTTTATTATTATAGCTTAAACTATTTGCATGCGCTAGTTAAGTTAGTTAGTGTAAGGATCATTATAAACTCAACATCTGTAACACTACCTACTGTCAGTGCAAATAAAGAACTATTCTATTCTAATGCTAGATATCACTCGGCAAACAATGACTTTCATTGATTTCAGTTGCTAATGAATTCATTTAATTATTTATAATAAGGTCTCGCATTCCCCTTATCTTTTATCAGGTTAAGGTTCAAAGAATATCTTTGGCCATCAACTGCAGCGACTATATTCAAAGTACCAACTCAATCAAGTACCTAAGCTTCTTGGCCAGGCATAAAAAAGCATTTGGGTGACGCAGGACTGCATTCAAAATTCAAAAATCCCGGTGAAACAGCGATTATTTTTTCTTGCCCAGGTTTCCGTCCGTATCTTCTCAACCAATCACAGGCCGAGGACACGCCTTGTTATTTAATAAAGCGGCACTAATAGTCAATAATGAATTAAAAACTGATTTGTTATGTGTTTACCGAAGAAAATCCTATGTTTACCGTACCCAATCGTGAATGCAGCAATAACACAGCTGTATAAACCAAGAAATATTTATCTAAATTATGACGAAAGTAGAATCAGATGTTCTAGATTGCTAAGTAAGGTCAATAAATATTTTTCTTTAAAATGCGGGTAGGTACTTAGGTTAGGTACCTACCTAAAGATTTTTGATATTATTTTCTTTTCATTGCAACATCGTTTTAGACGGTAATTAATTATCAAACAATTTAAACGTTAATCAGTTTGTTTATTTAATAGCATAGCAACATACGAGAAGTCGGCAAATAATAGGTAATAACCCGGCAATCGGGTAAAAATAAGTAACTTACCTTAGAACTTACTTTTACCTTAGAAGAGAGACAGAGAAACGGTAATGTTCCTCATACTTCAGTTACCATATCTGGGTGAAACCATAGACTAATATAAATATAGAATGAGAGTGTGAGTGGGTGAAACTGAACCTGAGCTGGCTGCGTCTGCGCATAGCCAAAGTCGGTACCAACATAGCAAGCGAAAAAACATGTACGAATTTAATGTTGGTTGTCCTTATCTACGTTACGTTCAATCTAATTAGTATAACGGCACTTTACCAACACGTCATCGTTCAATGTTTTAACGACCAAATAGGTACCTATACATTCTGCTTAAGAACTAGACCCTGTCTGTCTGGCCTGATTCTCTTTTCAACCTATCCTTAGTAATTTTTTAAATTTTCCTACAGACTAAAGAAAAAAATTCGGCAACTCTACAATGTCAAGTCCATTCGGTGTTAAATACATCCGTGCGCACGCGCGATAAGTTCGAGGTATCGAATCAAATCAAATGCAGTCAGCAGATAGAATTGGGCAACGATAGACGTGTGTAACAAACCCTATGTTTGTGAAAATAGTCCGTGAAAGTCATGGATGTTGAGGCTGAACTGTGCAGGTCTTGGGTATGTGAAGTTATTTGACTTCTCATGTAATTGTGGAGAATAATTGGTTTAGTCATGTGGGCTGTGTTGATTGCTATTGTCAAATAAATTTGTCTGACCGGCAAAGGACGCTCATTTCAAGCCTGAGTCGAGAGGATAAGACAACGCAATGCTGACCCTGATAGCTAGTTCTAGGTACTACACTATTATATATTTATTTTTATTTCTGCTTGAGTATAGTTTTCGATGTTCTTTTGTTGGCATAGTGGCGTGTGCTAGCTGACATACTATACGGCAAGTAATTTAATTTAATGTTTTGTATATTATTTTGCATACTAGGTACTGTATATTATCAAGTTTTTCTAACTGAACAGACAGCTGTGCTGCTGGGGAGTTTGTTGCGCCACTTCTTCCCAGCTAAAGCACTAGGAAGTGGTGAAGGGCGGGCGTTTTATGTAATTTTAACGTTCGAAAAGTGCTAATTCTCTGCAGCCTAGTTTGAGTAAAAGACTTTTGATTGATTTTGATTACAAAAAAAGAGAAACAAATGAAATCACAGATGATCAAGAAGCTTATAGATAAAAGTGGAGGCAACACTCTAAATTCCTAACTGAAGATGACTGTGGTCTGACTCTTTTTCTGAATACATACATAAGGTAAAGAAAACACATATCACTGTCTCGTTCTTATTGTGTATTTAGAAACTACTTTTGTGTAGTTCTTATTGTGTTGTGTATTTAGAAAGAGAGAGTCCGACCACAGTCATCTTCACTTAGGTATTTAGAGTTTTGCCTCCATTTTTATCTATAAGCTTCTTGCAGATGATGTATGTGAAGAATGAGTGAACCTGGTCTATACGGTCTATGTTTTGACGTCTATATATCAATCGGTTATTGTATCCATAGGACCACAGACCAGAATACAAATATATATTTAATTAGTTGCCTGTTTAGACGTAGACAAAATATTATGTACGTTATTTGCATGTACATAATTAAATATTTATTTATGTGGGAAACTCTGTGACTATCGCAAATTATTTATGTACCTCATTACGACGAATTCACGGAACAAGTTTCCGTAGAGAAATTTCAAATTAATTGTTAGTAATTATTTATTACATGTTTTAATTTTGTTCAGAACATAACATCACGCCTGTATTCTCCGAAGGGTTACGCAGAGGTGTACCTATAGTGCACCCACATTTCGCAAGATTGAGTTCCATGTAATACATGGAACTCAATATATCAGGGTGTCAGACTTTTATTGATCCCACCCGTGTTCCTTTAGTTGCCTGTGTGCCAGGCGCGCTATCCCTTTCGGAAACACCCGCAACCCTGGCAGCAAGGGGCGAGCCTATTGTCATCAATCGGGCACTAATTCCTACTACTTTTTCTTATATTTGAGATGTGCATGTTTTTGTATATGTAAGTATAAAGGCCAACTCCCCAAAACCGACCTCCCTAATAATATGAAAACATTATCCTATGATAGGTAATGTATGTTTAGGTATAATCTCAAAAAAACAAATGGGAACTTAATTCTATACATTCTGTATATAAGATAAGATTAAATCTGAACTTGGAAAGAAGAGATAACGAATAATAAGTAACTAACAGCAGGCAGAAATAGCTTTTGTATCGCGGTTTTTAGTGCGTGTCAATTAAGGAATTATTTAGGTTTATACTAACTTCATTAAATGCAAATGCATGTTTCTTGCCTGTGGCATACATACGATTGAAGCAACAAATGACTGCCATAGTCTAAAACACTGTTTAAACGGGGTGCGCTTCAGCTTATTTAATGGTTTGCCACAGGCAATTCAATTGCATCGTGTAAATCGGGGTTTATAGTGATGGGTGCCAGCCAACTCTAGCTTTGCAAGGATCTTTGGCGCGTGGCCATATTCGGAACTAAGCTGCCATCTTGTTTTTTTTTTTCAAATACAAAACATTTCCACATCAAAGTATCTCTGGTTTAAAGTATCTTCATGATTTCAAGATCCCCAGTTTACCATCATATTAACAAAAGTTTGGGGCGGCAAAATCGAAAATAATAAAAAGTAATAATCTTGGGGAGGAGTTTGGGCTAAACAATAACAGCCGCATGGGTCGAGCTACGCTTGCCGCGGTTGGTCCGTGGATTAACCGTGGACCATCTTTATATACCAAGATTCCTTCGTGCCTCGGATAGCACGTTAAGCCGTTGGTCCCGGCTGTCATTTGTAGATCTTTGACAGTTGTTACGAGTCCTCAGAAGCCCGAAAGTCTGACAACCAGTCTTACCAAGGGATAACGTGTTACCCAGTAACTAGGTTGTGGAGGTCAGATAGGCAGTCGCTCCATGTAAAATACTGGTATTCCGTTGCATCCGGGTAGACTGGAAGCCGACCCCAACATAATTCGGAAAAGGCTAGGCAGATGATGATGATCTTCGGGAAAAAGCCGCTCGCCGAACGGAGTTTATCGATCGGCACGAGCCGAATATGTGTAGTAATTGCTTCGGGTCGGCTTTTTTGTTGTGGTGCCGACCCATAGATATCAGCATATCCCTCGTTTCCCAAAAACAATTCCTTCTTTTAACATACATAACATCACTCCTGTAATCACCGAAGGGTTAGACAGAGGTGTCCTATGAAATCTTATGATTTTTTTGTACGTTTTCAATAGCGTTATACTCAAGCCACTTCTATGTATTAGAATTTTGATAGCATATTCTGGAGGTAATCGAGGCTTAGGGAAAGCAGGACCTTGCCATAGGGATCGGGTTTTGAAAAAATACCATATTGTTTATGGTTACGGCCTTCCATAGCCATGCTATACGCAATTAATTGATGACCAAGTAAATATTTTAAATAAATACCTCATTGGCATTGCAATGCATATATTATTAGGAAAACGAAGTAAGGTCGATGTCGTATGTGTTTGCTCTGATTTTGTTATTTGTCTAAAACGCGTGTGTTTTGGCAAGTCCAAGAATGAAAAAAAAAACAGCAGGAGGCCTACTCCGAACATATATCCGATGTATCGGCAGAATGTTCGGCCGTTTTTTGACTACGTCTAATTACGGCAATTTACGGCAAAAGTAACAAAAAAAAACGACAGACAAAGAGATAAGCCAAAGTCAAAAATTAGACTTGAAGTCGGGTAAAGACTCAAAGTAAAAAAACCGGCCAAGTGCGAGTCGGGCTCGCGCGCGAAGGGTTCCGTACCATTATCTATAAAAACGGCAAAAAAAACACGTTTTTTGTATGGGAGCCATAACTATTAAATAGCTAGCCTTACATATTTTTTTAATTTTAATTTAATTATTTATTTTTAAAGTGAATATATAACTAAATATTCTGTGAATATTTCAAGCGTCTACCTGTTCAGACCTGTTGCCGTTATCAATATCGAGCAAAAACGAGCAAAAAAATCACGTTTGTTGTATGGGAGCCCCCTTAATTATTTATTTTATTCTGTTTTTTAGTATTTGTTGTTATAGCGGCAACAGAAATAGATCATCTGTGAAAATTTCAACTGTCTAACTATCACGGTTCATGAGATACAGCCTGGTGACAGACGGACAGACAGACAGACGGCGGAGCCTTAGTAATAGGGTTCCCGTTTTACCCTTTGGGTACGGAACCCTAAAAAGGAAACTTTCGAAGTCAAGAAACGGCTGAACATTCGGCCGATACTTCGGATTAACGCTTCGGAGTAGGCCCCCAGTTTAGTAAAAAAGTTGCAAATGTTGCAATACCTACACGATCAAAATGTATGGAGCAACTGCCTTTCTTTCAGTAGGTACTTATATAAGAATAATTTCAACGCAGGGTGGTCTAGAATCATTGTGTAGAAAAAATTAGTAGAGTATATTTCTACATTTTTTTTGTAATTTTTATGGTGAACATAATAAAGAGTATTCTATCTATCTACAATGATTCTAGACCACCATGAGTTTCAAGGTAAAAGGTTTCGTTATAATGTCCCTTTCACCATGTATGTAATAGCCACACGGTAAGGATGTTTATGACATCAGACGGATCTGAAAGTAGAACTGAAGATGCGATCTTTAGAGACGCTCTAGGATTTTTTTTTCTTTCAAAAATCAACCCTTAACCGTATGTAGTTTTTATCTTACTTATCTTTTAGTGTGAAATTACAGTGGCAGCGGGGCGGGCAGCGGAATCCGATTGCGGCTTTACCCGCAAGCGGATTCCGCTGCCCGCCCCGCTCGTACAGACTGGTGCGATCTCGCTAGGGCGACAGGCACCGACAAAGAAATTGTGCTAGTGTCGTGTCGCGCCCGCGATATCGCACCAGTCTGTACGAGCCTTATCGCAAACACATAGTTTTTGACTAAAGTACACAGTAAGTGCGGGCGGAGCGGGTGAGCGGGAATCGCAGTGGGACGCGTGTCGCGAGCCGGGCGGGTGGACGCAAGTCAGTTTGCGTTTACCGCTCGATTTGTTCGGACATGCCGCTGACGACTGAAGATTTAATAAGTGCCGTATTGGCACGGCAACCTTTGTGGAATTCTAGTGATTCAAATTTTTTGCCTTCCGTATAAAGTATAAAATTCTCCATGTCTATACCGATCACTTATGATATCGTGGCGATTGCTTTTAGAAAAAAAAGGTTTCACTTTATACAATAATGTATAAGCACTAGCTTTCAAATAATCTGACATTATTATTACTATTTCCAATATCGCACGAGGTAGGCACGTCCGGACCGCTCAATCGCCCCGCTGCTACTGTGTTCATCCATGGAAATGTGCGTTTCCCGCTTGACCCGCCACCCGCTCCCGCTGCCCGCCCCGCGCCACTGTAATCACACACTAAAACTTAATTTTTAATCTTTTTAAATTAATTTTATTTCGATTACTGGGCTTTTGGCTTCAGTATTGCTGTGTATAATTTTTGCAGAATAAACATTTTTTTTAGTTCCCTGTTGTAAATGCCACACCGGATGCCCCTAAAATGCTCAAATCTAAATCTGCCTTCCAGATCCGCAGCCACCAAAGAACTCCATCAGGTTCTCGGGACTTCAAGGAGGCGACGAAGCGCGATGCCCTCACTCGGCTGGAGGGGGAGTTGGAGAGACTCTTGGCTGGAGTCCACGAGAGCAGACGCCCTCTGGTTGAGAAGGAGTTCAGAGGGTTCAAGAACCTCTTCAGCAGATTTTTGGCTGAACGTAAGTCATCATCATTCTCTTGCGGATTCCAATTTATTTGGGGTCGGCGTAACATGATTTATCCTTCCATACTTCTCTATTAGTCGTCATCGCGGTAGGCATCCCTTTTGTAGCGGAGCTACCTTTCACAAAGTCTATCCATGGTTTTTTTCTTCCCTATTCTTCATATACTCATAACTTCCTCACGACATTTTCCTCATTCCTCCATTGGCTGAACGTAAGTGGATTCTGGCAATTTTCTTTAGAGTGCCGTACCCAAAGGTGCCAAAGGAACTATATTACCGACCGGTTTCTTTTTTCACTTTGACTGCTTTAATATTGTAAGAGTTATGTTTTGGTCAATTAACTCTCATATATGTAGTTGTAAGTGAGAGCAGAGGTGGCCCAGTGGCAACGGCCCCGACTAACCAAGTTGCAGGTCGTGGATTCGAACCCAGGCAGGCGCTTTACTTTGTGTAAATAATTTCATCACCGCTGCTCTCAAAACGATGAAGGAAGACATCGTGAGGAAACCGGCAGGTCCTAGAATCAAAAATCAAAGACATGTGACATCTACCAACCCGCACTGGGCCCGCAGTGGGAACATTATAGGCTGATTATATATGTAGTTGTAATATTTTTAGTACTCTTTAAGTATGGAACCCTAAACACTAATTCCGGTTATGTCGAGATAACTTAAAAACTGCCAGCAGTTTAGATAAGACACAACAAATAAGCGTATTGTATTATTTCTGAAAACTTTTTAAATGAAATAAATCATTCTACCACTATGGCTGGTTCCTTCAGTACGTCTAGCTAACATACCCGGTCGTTATTATGGCACATCCAAGTTTTTTGAAAAAGTTTAAGAAAAGGCTTTTTACCCTACTGCCCCAGAAGGAGGCCGCTGCCGCTGAGTTGGGCGCTGTGTGACACGCTCTTAAGCTCGATATGTCATATTAAAGGCCGGGTACTGTACAATCTTTTCACTGTTATTTTATCTCTGACAGCAGCAACCCAACAGCAACCTTATTATAACGGAAATAAAGATCACTATGTGGTAAAATAATTGTGAAAAGACTGTACTTTGACTTTGATCCCTTGTTCTTGTGTATGTGCAATTTTCTTAAGTTGCAAGCCATTCAAGTAATTTTTTTAAAGTCTGATGGTACTAAATAATGTCTCCAACATACATCACCGAATAAAAACATTTGCCCTCCATTGAGGCTGCTTGTCCACCGGAGCGGAGCGAGGCTGTGGAGCGGAGAAACTGAGAAATATTATCCAATAGGATTGCAAATCCCTGTCCACTTGTAATCCTATTGGTTAATATTTCTCCGTGTCTCCGCTCCGCTCCGGTGGACAGGCAGCCTAAAACTGGCTGCTTCCCAAAAACGAGGCAATGCAAGTTAAAAAAGGAAATCTTTAAAATATTCAAATTTTGTCCTTACAGAGGGTCCCTCAGTGACATGGGAGAAGATACAGAAGCTGCCAGAAGGCGCTGTTATCGACTACTCCTCGCTCGCCACCCCCACCACCGACAATATTCACCATATGCTTGATAAGCTGGTGGTGGTGAAGCTCAATGGTGGTCTGGGCACGTCTATGGGATGCAAAGGTCCTAAGTCAGTGATCCAAGTCAGAAATGATCTGACGTTCTTGGATCTTACTGTGCAGCAGATTGAGGTTAGTTTAAAGTTTGACATTATAATGTTATTACTAGAGTAACTAGTGTTTAGAGATGAAGTATAGTAGGCCGCACGTCAGCAGTATGAAAACCAGTATAAGCTGGCCTCGTATTCTATCGCTATGTTAGGCCCGCTCAAGGTCTAAAGTGATGTGCGGAAAAGCTCACTGACGACAGTGGTCGACAGTACAATCTAGGGTAAATAAAAATATGTTTAATTTGGAAATTCAACAACGATATCCTCCTAAAGTACAATCTAGTATTCTTTTAAAATAACGAGGTGTTGTGCAAATACAGGATGTAACAAAAATCGTGTCCGTGAGGATGTTGTTAGGTATCGTACTGAGAGTCTATGTGGTAATTTGCAGGAAAAAAAAATACGGGTTATTTTTATTCAATGGGGGATTTTACCGGGTTATTACATGGCGCGCAGGCGGCCGTCGTTTAGCGGGTGTCTAAAAGTCCTAGCTTATGATCCCTGTTGAAAATTTGCAATTTTTTATGGAATTGGGGTAATTTTGGTACTAATAATGTGAATTTTACATAGCAATAACTTTTTTATTTTCAATAATAATAAGATTTTTTATTTCAATGGGGGATTTACCGGGTTATTACATGGCGCGCAGGCGGCCGTCTTTTAGCGGGTGTCTACAAGTCCTAGCTTATGATCCCTGTTGAAAATTTGCAATTTTTTATGGAATTGGGGTAATTTTGGTGCTAATAATGTGAATTTTACATAGCAATAACTTTTTTTATTTTCAATAATAATAAGATTTTTTATTACATGGCGCGCAGGCGCCCGTCTTTTAGCGGGTGTACAAGTCCTAGCTTATGATCCCTGTTGAAGATTTGCAAATTTTTATGGAATTGGGGTAATTTTGGTACTAATAATGTGAATTTTACATAGGTAGCAATAACTTTTTTATTTTCAATAATAATAAGATTTTTTATTACTTTTTAGTAATGTTATTGCAGTACCTATGTACCCTTTCAGATGGGACAGGGTTTTTTTACATGCTGTATATAGCATTTTAGTACTTATACTTTTGTGAGTTCAATGACAGAAAAAGTTCAGCTTTGTAGAACGTTGTTTGCATATCAATGTGACAGTCTTCTCTTTCTAAACCACGATGTATCATAATTACTGAACACCACAAAAACATTTCCCTTATAATTACAACACTACTTTAACATTTTCAGCACCTAAACAAAACCTACAAATGCAACGTCCCCCTAGTCCTGATGAACTCGTTCAACACTGACGAGGACACACAGAAGGTCATCCGCAAATACCAGGGTCTGAAGCTGAAGATCCACACATTCAACCAGTCCTGCCACCCCAGGGTCAACCGCGAGTCCTTGCTGCCGGTGCCCAGGCATGCTGATGTGCAAGCCGATATTGATTCGTGAGTATTCGTTGCTACTTGTAGTACTGAAATCTGTCTTCATGGTATGGGCATGTGATGCGGAGGAATGAGGAAGATATTGTGAGGAAAATTTTTAGTAGAAACGATGGGTGGTCTGTGTGAAAGATGATATGGCTAGAAAGAGATGTGACTCCCGAGATGACAACTAATAGAGAAGTGTGGAAGAGAAAGATATTTTGCACCGAACTCAAATAAATTGGGATATGGGCAGGAGAATGATGATGACTACATGTAGTACCAGGGTCTGAAGCTGGATATCCACAATCTCAATCAGTCACTCCAGGGTCAACCGCGAGTCGATGTGCCGGCCGACATTGAGTCGGGTACAAGTTGGAATAGTCTCATATAAATTTGAATTCAGAATCTACTTAATAAAATTCTTAAAGTCATTAATTCACTCATTGACAGAACGCATAACCTGAACCGTTGGTTCTAGAAGCATGAAATTATGCGCAAGAGTTCCTTTTATAACAATGGTGAGCACTAACGAAGGACTTTTAAAATTCAGCCCCTAAAAGGGTTAAATAGGGAATTAAAGTTTATATGGAAGTTCGTTGTTTTTGCTGATAAGAAATGCCTTGTCTAAGATGATTATCAATTTTTGAAACAAGAAACTCAAATTCATACATGACAAAGTTCAAATTCCTTTGCAACAAATTTTTTTTGCTCCTTTTATTACAAATGGTCACTCAAAAATCTACTTAGGCTACATAAGGCTAATGTCGATAGTTGAGTGACGATGGAATTTTCCTTCACGATATAACAATACATTTAGTAATATTACCTAAACTACTTCGTTGTCTTAGGCCCGGCGCCCATTGGCGGCATGGCATGGCAAGGTATTTTTAGGCGACGAATAAAAATATAACTTAATGTTATGGAAATAAAGTTGAAATTTCAATTTCAAGCATACCGCGGTATTGTTTTTGTACTACGACCATTAACATTGGCCTTAGTGATCATATGCGCAACTCCTGAATAATAAACTTCAATTTTGTAGCTTCCCCATTAAACGGATCTTACAATCGAATTCGGCAGCGTGTCGAATGGTTTGTGAATAAATATGAGGTCGGGCAAAAGTTATTGGATTTCTTAATATTTATTTTATTTTTCCCCATTTATGTGATTTGGCATTAGGCTTGCTCCCTATTATGTGTCTTAATAAAAACTGGGAAATTTTGGTATATTATAGATACTTACACCCCTGCCTAGTGCCAACCCTGCGGGGAAAACAAGCTATTCTCATGTAATGATCTATCTCAAAAACTCTTTCCAGATGGTACCCCCCCGGCCACGGAGACTTCTACGAGTCGTTCTACAACTCGGGTCTTCTCCAGAAATTCATCAAGGAAGGCAGAACCTACTGCTTCATCAGCAATATTGACAACCTTGGAGCAACCGTCGACCTGAACATCTTAAACCTACTCCTCAACCCAGACCCTCAGAAAATTATCTCAGAATTCGTCATGGAGGTCACTGATAAGACCAGAGCTGACGTAAAAGGAGGTACTCTCATCCAATACGAGGATAAACTAAGATTGTTGGAGATCGCTCAAGTGCCAAAAGAACATGTAGATGACTTCAAATCCGTCAGTCAGTTCAAGTTCTTTAACACAAACAACTTGTGGGCAAAATTGGATGCTGTTCAGAGAGTGGTGGAACAAGGTACATAATTATTGAAATATATGAATATTTTATTTTTTTATAACTTTAATTATTGTGAATGTGAGCACTATGTGGGTCTTTTATTTCCTTTTTTTTCTCAGTTAGTTTTAATGATGGTCTGACATTTTGAGCACTTTATGCGGCCTACCCAAATGTCCTTTCTTTGGTATTGTTCGTCGAGTCGTTGACTTCCTTAAGTCTTGAGTTGAGCTGCACGATTACTGACAAATGCTTGCACTGGTTGAACAGATCCACTCAAATTGTGTGATTAGTTCTTATAAAGACCATTTCAGACACGGACCTGCATGGTCCTCACATGATCTTACCAAGATTATGTCTGGATTTTAAGAGAGACTTTGACCCCTGAGTTTGTTTCGCCATTTCTTCTCAGACGTAGTCAGATAGGAAATGTCGACTACATCTAGCTTATTTTTTAATTTTTAATGTTACATGTAAAGTGATTCCGACGTCCTTTTTACAGAATAAACAATTTCATTTCATTTTATTTCAGGGTCCTTTAATATGGAGATTATTGTTAACAATAAGCATTTAGCTGATGGTTTAAACGTCATACAACTAGAAACAGCCGTAGGCGCAGCTATGAAGTGCTTCGATGGGGGAATCGGGGTTAACGTCCCAAGATCTCGGTTTTTACCCGTCAAAAAGACCTCAGATTTGCTGCTAGTGATGTCCAATCTGTACAGCTTGTCCCACGGGTCGCTAGTGATGTCTCCGCAGCGCATGTTCCCATCGACTCCTCTCGTGAAGCTGGGTGACAACCACTTTGCAAAGGTCAAGGAGTTCTTGAACAGGTTTGCGACGATACCAGACTTGATTGAACTGGACCATCTCACGGTGTCCGGGGATGTTACCTTCGGCAGAGGAGTAGCTTTGAAGGTCAGTTGATACAATCACATCACACTAATATTATAAAGGCGAAAGATTGTGAGTGTGTGTGTGTGTATATATATATTTGTTATTTCTTCACGCTCAAACGGCTGGACCAATTTTGATAAAATTTTGTATGGAGGTAGCTGACACCCTAGATTAAGACATAGGCTACTTTTTATCCCAATATTCCCACGGGATCGATACTTACGCGGGTGAAACCGCGGGGCGCAGCTAGTATAACATATTATTTATTACTAGCTTTTGTCCGCCGCTTCGCCCAGGTCTTAATTTATCCCTCGGGAACGTACTACCGGGAACAAAAGTATTCCATGCACTAACCCAGGTCATGGTCTACCTGTGTGTCAAATTTCATTGAAATCCGTTCAGCCGTTATGGCGTGAAAAGGAAACAAACAGGGTTACTAAGTTAATATTTTAATTTTAAGGAATAATATTAAGGATATGAATCCTCTATAATATTATAATCATCACATCACACTAATATTATAAAGGCGAAAGTTTGTGAGTGTGTGTGTATGTTTGTTACTTCTTCACGCTCAAACGGCTGGATCAATTTTGATAAAATTATACACAGTACTTTTTATCCCGATATTCCCACGGGATCGAGACTTACGCGGGTGAAACCGCGGGGCGCAGCTAGTATATAATATAATAAAATATTATAAATGCGAAAGTAACTTTGATTGTTACCTTTTCACGCCTAAACCACTGGAACCGATCATCTTGAAATTTTGCATATATTATTATGTTGTCAGGTGTACAGAAACGGACATAGGGTACCTTTCATCCCGAAAAAAAGTACTGTTCCTGAGGAAAACAACAATAACGTTCTTATGATAATAGATGGCGCCACATGTATTTCGAATTATGATTGAATTATGGTATGGGATGTATTTAATATTTTTAAATTTCAAAAAGCAGAGTACTACTCGAAATGATAGTTAAATTCTAAATTAACGCGAGCGAAGCCGCGGGCAAATGCTAGTCCTCTATAAAAGGTTCTGAAACCATAGGGTGTTGTACAAAATGGTGGAATACGTCGTGAATTCGAATAACATAAGTTTTTGAAGTAAAATCTTCTTTACGCACGCTTGACTTGGGGAGTAAGCTGGTGAATGCGTGACGAGAGCGTTATGGAAGCGAGCGAACGGTAGTTGAGAAGGAGATATAAGTTAGTGAAGATAGAAAGAGAGAGAGTTATTTGTAAGTTTTACTTCAGTCGTGTGGTTTAAAGCACACTCGTTTCAATTTTTTTTTTATTACTGCGCTGTGGTTGTGAAACTCGCGTGCATGACAATGTCCTTTTTTTAAAATTCATAAAGATGCCACGAATTGAGTAATGAGAATGTGGCTGTTTGATGAGTGAGGAAAGGATCGCAAAAGCAAAGGAGTTGCATAATGTTTAGTACGACATTATAACACTCGTTTGGATGATATATAATGGTTACTATGACACTGGCTGTTTTAATGTTGGCAATAAGCTAAATGTTTCAGAAACTTTTATAAAGGATTTATGCATGGGTGTAGATAAATTAATATACTAATTTGTGTAAATCCCTTCCGTCTTATTATCACGAAAATATTTGAGGAATTTTCGTAAAAAAAAAAAAATTGGAGAGCCGCGAAATTTTTAAGTTACCTAGTTTTTTTTGTTTTTAATTCCCACCGAGAATATTATTTGATTGGCTGTTACTATTATAACGGTCAAACAATTAAATTGACATTTGGAAATATATTTAATGATCAGAGAAATATCCAGTTTACGCTGATCTCGCACTGTACGGATATCCTATACAATGCGAGATCAGCTTATACTGGAAATGTATAGCTTGATGTGTAGCCGTGTGTACATCGTCGTCATAGCAATTGCTTTCATTTTAACTATTCTAAGATTTGCGTCAAAAACCAATTCAATCAATTTGATGAAGCAATGGATTTAGTTGTCTCAAAATAAAAGCGATTGTCATTACGAACGAGTTTTGCAGTACAGTCTGTACAGTGCACTATCTCTACCTATTATAAACTAGCTGCGCCCCGCGGTTTCATCCGCATAAGTCTCGATCCCGTGGGAATATCGGGATATAAAGTATCAAAGTCAAAGTCAAAGTCAAAGTCAAACCATTTATTTCAAATAGGCACATAAGAGGCACTTTTGAACGTCAAAATTTACAAAAAAAATTGAATTGATTCTAGTTGCCCCTTCCAAAAGGTAGTTTCGTATGGAGAAGAATGGGCAAGAAACTCCACCGGTTATCTTTTAAAAATGTTTTACAATATTTTGTTTGATTACATTAATTATATGATTATATGTGAAGACGATGCACCAAGAATAAAATTACTATACCATAATAGGTAAAACGAATTAAAAACTAAGCAATGAAAAATAACTTTATTATTAGATAGATACGTGGTGTTCACATATTTACAAACATCATAAAAGTATGTTTTTCTAAAAAAAATAAAAAAATAAGTCAGTGTGTGAGTATAAGTTATATGCTGTTCTAATCCAGGTCATGGTCTACCCGTGTGGCAAATTTCATCCAAATCTGTTCAGCCGTTTTACCGGAAAAGCGTAACAAACAAACTCACTTTCGTATTTATAATATTAGTTAGAATTCGTTAGGATTAATGTCGCATTCCATGTCTGTCTGTGTGTGACCGCGTTATTCTTCTAAACTCCGCAACGGATTTTGATGCGCTTTTCACCATCATTTAGAGAATTTATTCCGGATGGTTTATGTGTATAATTTATTAATATTAAATCTTCAAATCATAAATAAATCTCGATGTTTTGTCAAGTCAAAAACCGTGCGAGGCAGGGGTGGGTCGCTGTTGATTGATAAATTAAGAGGAGGCTCCCTATTTTTATGTTAATTTCCATGAATATTCTGAAACACTCACACCAACAATCAAAATGAATCTATAATATTATATAATAATAATAAACATAATAATAATAATGTACGTAAAATACGTACCTACGTACGTACGTGTACGTATAATATTTAATATTATATTATCTATTTATTGGATATTTTTCTTTCCATGTTGAAGATTTATGGGGTACTGTGTTAAATGTTACAACAAAATACCTTGTGATATATTGAAATTAAATGAGAGAAAATTTAAAACACATATTAAAAGTACACTTTGTAAACAAGCATATTACAAGTTAGAGGATTATATCCAGGACAGGAATGCTTGGAAACATGCTGGTCCAGCTCCATAGGACAATCTAGAGTCTAGACAAAATCAAACTGGTTGCTATTTTTATGGTAAAATCTGTTATTTTTATGATATTCATTTTACATTCTGTGATAACCTATACTCACACACTGACTTATTTTTTTAGAAAAACATACTTGTATGATGTTTGTAAATATGTGAACACCACGTATCTATCTAATAATTAAGTTATTTTTCATTGCTTAGTTTTTAATTCGTTTTACCTATTATGGTATAGTAATTTTATTCTAGGTGCATCGTCTTCACATATAATCATATAATTAATGTAATCAAACAAAATATTGTAAAACATTTTTAAAAGAGTACCGGTGGAGTTTCTTGCCCATTCTTCTCCATACGAAACTACCTTTTGGAAGGGGCAACTAGAATCAATTCTATTTTTTTTGTAAATTTTGACGTTCAAAAGTGCCTCTTATGTGCCTATTTGAAATAAATGGTTTGACTTTGACTTTGACTTTGATAGTTACGTAATTGTAATATTATCGCTCGATACATTTTTTATTCAAAAATCATGTTTTTTTAAGGATAATTATAAAAACAAACAAGATTGTTCGGCTTTTATGTCTAAAATAAATATTCACAGCAAGAAAATATAGTTTATTATCCAGCCACCAGATATTTTTTCTCTAGATCAATTATTACTTTAGTTTAAACGAAATAAGAATTGAGACTTACGCTATTTAGTTTCGTGCTCGATCACGATCAAACGAGCGCACGCGATATTCTACTTTATTACTGATGTGTTAGCACATAACGGAGTGGCGGGGAGCATGGGGCGGAGCTTGCGTGGAAATTTGGTTTAGATTGCCTGAGCTTAAGAAAAATAATGTTTTTTTTTTGTTTGAACAGGGTACAGTGATCGTAATCGCGAACCACGGCGACCGTATCGATATACCATCGGGAGCGCTTCTAGAAAACAAGATAGTTTCCGGCAATCTTCGTATTTTGGATCACTAAATCTGAAATATACCTAAACCTTCAAAACTAAGCTAAGTAAAGCCTGAAGTATGGCCAAGTCCCGTTATTAAAAATGTTCAAAATCTCGTCGCAATCTCGTCTCAGCGACGATCAATGTCTAAAACAAAGAAAAATTATAATAATCTACCGAGAGGTCTAAACTTTTCAAAAATATAAGTAAATGGAGATATTTTTGACAGATTAGACTGCGAACATTCTTAAAAATACGGGAATTACCCCCTCTACAGGCTTTGTTGTTAACACTTCTATTAGAGTACACGAGGCCGCATCGCATAGGCTTTCCGTTTAATGAGAGGTCAGCTTGTACTGAAAATGTATACACTGCTACATGGATCTTTTGATGCTCTAATGACGTTGACAGGGAGCTGTTGGTAAACTGTTATGTGAAATGTCACTTGAAATTTATTCGAAAACAAGATGGCGTCGTTACTTCCGATTTTGGCCACGCGCCAAAATAACCTTGTAGCGCTGTAGCTTGATGTGTCGTCGTGTGCACGTAGTAGAAAAAATATACGTTTATTGGCCACAGACTAAAAAAGGCAGATACTCAAATACTCCTTAATGCTGGCTCTACACTTGGCGTTTTTGTTCAAATTATAAGATCAATACAAAATAAACCCCAATGTTATTGGAGTAAAGTTCAATCTTTTGGTTAAGCGACATAATGTGAAATATAGTGCCAACATTACGGAGTATTTCTGTCCTTTAAAACTGTACCTACATCACTAACGGAAAATCTAGACTTGAAAATAAGGCAAAAACCAAAAAGATTGGCATTGTAAAGTTTGCAATTAGAATTACATGTTTATAAAAAAAACTGTAAGCTAATTGTGAGAGTTATAAAAATAAGAATAAATATTTAATAAATAACATAATTATTATGTTTTTATTAGTATGTTGTCGTCGAATTATTATATAAAATCTTATTTTCTATTTATTTTATTCACTTTTTTTTTTAAATAGGCTAAATAGCACAATTTTATAGAGTCGGATTATTATTATTAATATATATACAGCACTAAGATTTTTATTACTTATATTTTCTATGTAATAGAATGTTTTCGAGAAGCTTAGCAAAGGCCATTTTTTAATTATCATTCAAATAATAATTAAGAATAATAATTATTACTTGTAATATAAATAGGGTTTTGTAAATTGTAATCAATGAAATTTTGTTATAGGCTTTTTAAATTAATTTTATATGTTGTCTACTATTTAATTTTTTTATATAAAATAATTTAAAAAGACGTGTCTTTATTATGATGTTCGTTAAATTTTTTCGTTTTTATTTTACTAAAAATGTTGTCCCCGAAATGATAACGAATATTTTTTTTTCGATGTTTGAAATCTACTTAGTTTTGCACGTTTGTACGGTGTATTTAACAATAAAAATATCTTATGCAAAATTAATTAAAAAAATCTTCATTACTTTTTGATCACATATAAAGTGTAAACGTGTAAATGATAATGCTTATGATATTTTTATTGTTAAATAAATAATGTCCATAGGTAAACTTTAGTCTAAGGGTGCTTGAATAAAAATACAGGGTTTGTCGGTCCTGATTTGACGGTACAGATCAACCCATGAGTGCCCGGTAGTAAAAAGTAAAATGAAATGAATTTATTCTGTAAATACGACATCGGAATGGTCTTTTGAGCAAAGAACCACACAGATTAGAGTGGACCTGTCCAGTCAGCGCTAGCATTTATCAGTAATCGTGTACTCAATGACTTAACGAACAATACCAAAGAAAGGACATTTGAGTAGGCCGCGTAAAGTACTCAAACTGCCAGACCATCATTAAAAATAACTGAAAAATAAATACAAATGAAGCTCATAGTCCTCACATTCACAGTGACCAACCGACAAGTATATGGGGTTATTTTACCCGCACCGATCCGTTCAGACTTGTCCGCACTGGGACCCTGTATCTTCATGTAAGCAGCCCTATGTGACATTATTCTAAATAGGAAAATAAACGATCATAATTACTAATGAATTGCAATACGCTAAGCAGTAATCAAACTTGTATCGTCTGTAGTGTTTCGCTGGTGCAACTCTCAGGGATCCAACATTTTGTACTCAAAAGTTCATGTACCAGTTAGTTAATGTAAATACTGTTCATATTTGCGTTTATACAATTATTCGGCTCCGCACATATTTTATTTGTATACGGCACCTCGCAGGTCAACCTTGGAGGTTGTTGACTGCTTAACCGGGCTATCCTGTGGTCGCTTAATAAGTTAAGGCCTCCAGCCAGAGCATAAAACTTATGAACTAGGCGACCCTGTATGGATCTCGGCTTAGGGCGTAAAAAAATAAAAAACTGGTGGGAGGGCAAGGAGCAGACTGGATCGGATCAAAAAGACGTTATTTTTTTAATAACTAAGCCGAGCGCCTTTTTCCCGAACATTACCTGTTTTCATATTTTCGATTTTGCGGGCTGCGCCGAATAAGTGTGTACAGTGTGTGTGTGTGTGCTACAGGTAATAACATCGAGTAGGTACCATTTTTTTATCACAGCAAAAGTCTGCGATAAAATTACAAAATTCAACTTAGTAGTTTGGGATTTAGTCCTAGCAGTCTGGGTTTAATTTAAGTGTTATTTGAAATTATAATCAAAATCGGAACGTTCCTTGACTGATATCCTTTAGCGTGCAATGAGCAGCAAAGTGATATATTAGTGGCCAATGTTATTATTATAAGTAAAAGAGATAAATAATTATGTTACCCATGCAATATTCGATTTTCAAAAACGGCACTCGAACGCAATATTGTAATGTCACATATATTAGATGACATGTGGAAGTAGGACGGCATGTCATAAATTAGCCTAAGAGAAAAAGGGACAAGCATAATTATGTTACTCCCGTTGACGCCGACGCGACTCAGTTCAAGGTTGCTAACTATAAAAGTTTTGACGAGCAACTGTGGGAGCGCGTACAAACTTATCTACCTCTTTTTACTTATAATAACATTATTAGTGTTAATGCCACTGTGTAAGAGTTTAGCTTCAAATTCAAGGTAAACAAAAGCTGTAAATCGTTTTCATCAACACGTTTTTGTGATGAGGGAAACATGTTGCTGGCAACATTTAATAACTAAGGTTTGAGTGTAAAATACATGTATGCAACACCATATGTTGCTGCAACAATGTTGCGCGACTTTTTTACCATATTCTGGGTCTTAATTAATGTTTGCAAACAATGTAATACACTATGAAAATAGTTTAAGAGTTAGTGCCATTAAACACGTAGGTCAAACTGTTGTAATAAATATTATTATTATGTTTTAAAATAATATTTTTTTTTCTGCGTCCTCTTCCCATATCCAGTACCAATAATACGAAAAAATAAAAAGAACGTATTTTCCCGTAACAATTTTTTATTTAAAATTAGCTTAAATCTTAGAATAAATTATTATACAAGCATACAGGTTTGTTGTTTTCCTCGACATAGAAAAAGCTTTTGACAATGTTGACCTCAACGCACTGCGAGATATTTTAATACCACGAACTAACAAATCATTAACCAACAGGATAAGTAATCAAAGTCTGCATGAATGAACGAACATACATTAAATTATGGTGTGGCCTGAAATGGATAGTGAGATCTCAGACGAAGACTTTGGAATCAGCAACGTGTAATACAGCATAGCAGTGACACAGACAAGAGCCGAGAGGACCTCAGCCAACCTGGCAGAGAGAACCCCTCCCATTGATACGTATCACCCGTTTCTCCACTATTCCAATGCTTGCTCAAGGATGCATATCCGGTAGGCTCTAATAATACTTCTATATCCCATGGGCACGTCTTCCCTACCATTACCGCGCCCCCGGTCTACTCTGATATACAATGGTCTCTGTGTCCCATGAAACAGGAGGCTTCAGGGGCTAGGGTGAATCTTTGGGTTCATTCGAGCAATCGAGTCTGTTACACCCACACTGGGGTCGGTGCATTTCATTCATTCACTCATTCTGCAAACAGGTTTGTTGTTTTAGGCCCGTATTAATAAACGTTACTCAGCCCAAGAGCTCGCACTTTATAACAGTCTTGAGGTCATGATCGTATTAATAAACATAATAATCGATGTACTCAAGTTACGGCTTGGGTTTACGTTATCAGCCGAGTGATGGGCTGATTAATAAACGAAAATCGACACTTAAGTATACTATAGGTTTGTGTACTCGAGATGCTTAAATTTGAGTGTAGGCAGTCCGTGACTTGAGGTCGTGATTAGTAGCGCGAAACATGGAGTTTGAAAATAATTATTACGATTAATTAGAGTAAGTACTATGACGATATTTTTGCCAAAAATCTATATATGTCTCGAATCCATTTGAGTTACCAAGTGAACATTTAAAAAAAAACCGGCCAAGTGCGTGTCGGACCACGCACAATGAAGGGTTCCGTAGTTAGGATGAATTGATCCCTAAAACAAACTTAACATTGTAGTTGAAAAACATGTTCTCCCCTACATCGATATACGTCACGGTCAATTTTCCAACTAAAAATTTAAATTTGTTATCGCAAAAAATGTTTTTTTTTATGCGATAAAACGAGAAATTAACAATTTTCAGACTTTTTCCTTTACTTGTGCTGTGAGACCTTGCTTCTGCCCAAATTTCATGATTCTAGGTCAACTGGTTTTGATTTATGTGCGAGATATTGGCAATTTTTTTTATGTGATAAAACTACAAATTTACAATTTTCGGACATTTTCCTTTACTTGTGCTGTGAGACCTTGCTTCTGCCCAAATTTCATGATTCTAGGTCAACGGGTTTTGATTTATGTGCGAGATATTGGCAATTTTTTTATGTGATAAAACTACAAATTTACAATTTTCGGACATTTTCCTTTACTTGTGCTGTAAGACCTTGCTTGTTGCCAAATTTCATGATTCTAGGTCAACGGGAAGTACCCTATAGGTTTTGATTTATGTGCGAGATATTCGCAATTTTTTTTTTTGATAAAATTACAAATTTACAATTTTTGGACTTTTTCCTATACTTGTGCTGTAAGACCTTGCTTCTTGCCAAATTTCAGCGTTCTAGGTCAACGGGAAGTACCCTATAGGTTTTGATTTATTTGCGAGTATCGAAATATGTCGCAATTATGTCGCTTATATCGCCGTATTTTTGTTATTGCGTTGACTTGGAAGCTTGATTTTTTTAGAGCTTCAAGGGACCATAGACTTACGTATTTGATATTAATTTCAACTTGATACCTCTACGCATTCCTGAGAAAAATGGTCTTGACAGACTGACAGCCAGACAGACAGACGGACAACGAAGTGATCTTATAAGGGTTCCGTTTTTTCCTTTTGAGGTACGGAACCCTAAAAACCATCCAAGTGCGTGTCGGACCACGCAGAATGAAGGGTTCCGTAGTTGGGATGAATTTATCCCAAAAACAAACTTAACATTGTAGTTGAAAAACATGTTCTCCTATACATCGATATACGTCACGGTCAATTTTCCAACTGCAAATGTAAGTTGGTCGACTATTACTAGTTAGCTTATTTATTTATTCACTCCAAACATACAAATATCCTTACAGGCTAGACCCAATGCGATATTGTAGTACTCTTAATAATTAAATATTTCCATTGGTTGTACCATAACAAATTCTATATGTAGCTATTCTTTCAAATTCACCCAAAGCGCAACAGAATATGTCGACGTCATCAGCAATGAGGTTGAGAGTGCGGAGGGCGCTCGCCAGCGGCGCCTCACGCAGCAAGTTAGTTCGCGCGTGCGGTACCGCTAGCAACCGCGGCTGACGACGACGACCCACATATCCGTCTGGCACAACTAGTTCCACACTTCGCAAAATATCCGCATTGTGTATCTTCCCTCTAATTATCTTAAAGATATAAGTAACAAGTGTGAGTTGCCTCCTGACCCTCAGATCCATATATCCGACCATACCTAAGATAAATAGTGTTGGATACTTCAACGGATAAAATGGATACACCCCGTATTCCCTCATATATTTATATCTAATAAATTTATTTTGTACGCGCTCCAACATAAGACTATATTTAGATTCATGCGGAGCCCAGATGACTGCATTACATTCTAATTGGCTCCTTACTAAATCATTATACAATGCCGCCGATAAGACTTTCATATTTGTGAAGCCTTTAACCATTCTCAGGACAGATCCTAGGTTTCTATGTGCTTTTTTGCATACCTTAACTATATGATCACGAAACGTTAGCCCAGTGGTGAAACGGACACCCAAGTCCCTCACTTCAGTGACCCTAGCCATCGATACCCCGTCCACCGTATAACTATGTCTAATGGGCGTGCGTGTGCGCGAGAAACTTATAGTCACACACTTAGATGTGTTAAACTGCAGGAGATTACTCTTGCTCCAAGTTACTACTCTGTCTATATCTCTCTGCAGTTTTTCACAGTCATCCATGTTTGTTATGGGGAGAGAAAGTTTGAGGTCGTCGGGGGCATCTTGTACAACACTTGGTAGGTCATTTATCATTAAAAGAAACCCAAGGGGCCCTATATTACTTCCCTGGATTACACCAGATCTAGTATAGTATGCCTTCGATTGGTATCCCGCATAGTCAACATACTGTTGCCTGTCACTCATATAACCCGCAAAAAACTTAAGTAAATGCGGAGTGAAACCGACCCCTGCTAACTTTTTCAGTAATATGTCATTATCTGCTAAATCAAACGCTTTTTTAAAGTCGAAGTATGCAGCATCGGCTTGCCCCCCACCGTCCTCCAAATTGCTCGTAGTATTTCTAGTCGGCCGAAACCCATGCTGCGCGTCGGTGAGTTGCGAGCTAACTTGCTGATATATTTTCTTATAAATAGCAGATTCTAATACTTTAGCCGTTGTTGAAAATACAGCAACCGGTCTATATTCTTCAACTTTAGTTCTCGAACCTCCCTTCGGTACCGGTATGACCCGGGTAATCTTCCACATCTCGGGAAATACAGCAGATTTAAGTCAAAGATTGTAGACGTGCAACAGCGGTCTCGCTAATCCCATTCGACAGTCCCTAAAAACGTACGCCGGAATACCATCAGGCCCTGACGATTTTTTCGGCTTAAGTTGCTGCAGGGCGCGGACCACGTTATCCAACTCCAATCTGTCAAGATGAAACCGCCCTGCTCCGTTCTGACTGCCTGCTTGCACTATCGCCGCATTTACATCCAATTTAGGTTTATCTACATTATATACTGAATAATTATATTCAGCGAATTCTTGAACCACTTGTTTATCTGTCAAGGCCTCTCCGTTCTTTAAAATCTTTTGACTACTGCTGTTACCTCTTTTAGAATTAACGTAAGCCCAAAAAGATTTAGGGTCACTTGACATTTGGCTTTGTACACGTTCGCGATATTGCTCTTGTAGAGCCTACTTAGCTGTGATAGCTTTCCTTTTATTTTTTTAGAAGTTAAAAAGTTTAAAAATAATTTAAGTTTTCACAGATCCGCAATAGTTTTGAAAGACCTGGCCAACGGTAACACACCATGGGATAAACGAGAAAAAAAATATCATCCCCACTTAACGAGCACGGGAGGTACCTACCAAAAAAAAAAAAATTCGAGCTTTATTTTACCACTTCATCGGCGTGATTCACAAGAGTCATAAGGAAAGACAGACAGACGGACATAGCGAAACTATAAGGTTCCTTGTTGACTTCGGAACCCTCAAAATGATCAAGATTTGTTCAAGAGTCACATTAATAAAAATACTGTTTGGTGAAATACAGTAACAGAGGTCTTCCAATTTCCCTAGAAATATTTATAACGTGATACAGCGCTGTATATTAAGTTATAACAAAATACAATACTTCAATAAAAATATTACGACTTATCAAGAACGAAATCTGATGAATGTCATTCTAAACTTCGGTCAATGTGATGTAATCGTTCATCAAGTACAGCTCCTCGAGGAGCTGATCTTGGTAACTGAGATACTGTTTTCATGTGTTTATTTATTAGTAATGATCTTGAGATGCTGATATCGTAATAATGGCGTATCAAATAATTACGCACTTGAGTACGTCGTTCGGGAACGCTTATTAATACGGGCCTAAGTCACCATAGAGGTGACTTAGGCCCGTATTACACACATAGGGAGTTGGAAGATTTTGTCCAGTACCAACCTACCTCCGTTGCTCAAGCGCATATTACACACCCGCATCTGTCGCAACGCATCACATTCTAATACAAAATAGCCCAGTGCGGCCCGCCTGTTTGCGATGGTTCTAACAAAACTAACGAAAATGGCCTTATTGAAATAATGGTTTGACTATAACTTGTAGTAGGATTTTTGAAATGCGACCCGGCCCTAAATGTGTTCCTTAAAACAATAATCTGTAGATATAATATCATGACTTTTCGCGTTTGACTAGCTGTTAATATTAGCACTTCTATAAGACTTATAAAAGTGAAATATTATGGAGGACGCGCTAAGGTAGCCCGCGAAATTTAAGTTAATAGGTAATTAAATAGGCAGGGGGTAGTTAATATATAGTTTAGGTAATATAAGTTTTCTAACGTTTTTGGCAATTTGCAGGTTGAGGTAAGGATGTACGGGGATCAAAATATGATTCACGACCGTAACAATTATGTATTTTCAGGATTTTAACAATTAAAATCATTAACACAACTCTATATTCTAGTCATAATTTGATCAACATACAACCTGACATTGACCAGCAAATTAAAAAAAAGTTACCAACAAAATATTAATTTCGCGAGCTACCCTTGCGCTTTCGCCTTAGGTGCTATCATAACTCCGTGGTAGGTTCGTGTGTTTCCGCCGGCATTCGGCTGGCGACGAGACTGCCGGCGGCCGACATGGCTGCCAGCAGCGCGCTGGTGGCGCACGCGAGCCACAACGTGGGCGCGTGCAGCAAACATGCGCCGTTCGCCGAGTATGCGCATGTTTGATCTGGAAAAGTTAAACATGCTATATCTCTTTGGAATCTGTCCCACCCACGAGAAGTAGCTATCGACTATTTTCTCGCCCAAGAAACGTACCGTATGACCTTTAATTCCCTACTGGACTCTCCTCATAAGTAATAACAGCCGCATGGGTCGATCCATCAGGTGAAGCTACGCTTGCTGGGGTTGGTCCGTGGATGGGTGACCACCTTTACATACCGAAACTCCTCCGTGCCTCGGAAAGCACGTAAAGCCGCTAACAACCAGTCTTACCAAGGTGTATCGTATTATCCAGTTACTGGGTTGCGTAGGTCAGATAGGCAGTCGCTCAATGTAAAATACTGGTATTCAGCTGCATCCGGTTAGACTAGAAGCCGACCCCAACATAATTGGGAAAAGGCTAGACAGTTGACTCTCCTCATAAAGACCAGTAGGTACTTACGACTGATGATCATGTAGATCAGGTGTCCTAGCACGAAGGAGAGAAGTGCGACCACGGCCAGGGTGCTCCCGACAGCTGTCACCTTGTCAGCTGGTCGCACCGCACGCAGCACCGACATGCCTTGCATCAGGAAGCAGGACGCTGAAAGGAATCGTGTATTTATTTACTACTAGCTCTTGAATCAATACACGAAAACACGTTTGTGAAATCGTCTAATACACGAACTGTTCATTAGTTCAATACACGAACAGATTCACCTTAATTTGGTCAAGCATGATCAAGCACAACTAACGTAGTTCTAAACTGTAAAAATTGCTTTACAATCATTTTGTTATTGTTTATGGACTGCATACGGATACTGCTGTCACCTGCACATGGCCTAATGGCTGCGTCAGCAAACGGTATTAGTTTTGGGTCAAACAAATAAAAAAGAAAGTGTATTTTTGCTATCGATACGTTAAGAAGATTAGTAGGTACCTATACTTACCAGAAACCGCTAGCATGACGGTGTACACAACCTTATAAGCGGAGTAGGCTAGCATGCACGTGCTGAGCGTACACGAACCACGCACAGCACGCTGCGTGTCCGACGCACACGCGCAGTCATGGAACAACCTGCAACCAATCAGTGATGGTAACATCTCAGTGACTTGTTTTTTTTAACTTTTAGTGTTCCAAAAATTTACTGTTTTTTTAGCCCAAAAATTGGAGTTGACTATTGTAATAGCACCAGCCTATTATTTCACCACTGCAGATCAAAGCCCTCATCTCATTCAGAGAAGGCACCATATCCGTGACTACCAACGCCAATCGCTTCCATGTTTGGCAAATAATTAGTGTTCAATTGGTGCTAATAATTAGTGCTCGAACAACAAAATTGGTACCTTAGTAGTTTTCGAGAAAATCGACTTTGAAGTTGGTCACACCTTCAGCGGGACCACCATGAGCGCCGAAAAAGGAGGCATGCTACAGCTATTCTAAAACCAGCTGAAAGCATATCCTCCTGCTTTTTTTGAAATCGGTTAAATATCATAAAGTAGAAAATACACGCAGACGCAGTTGCAGGCTTAAGCTATCATTTGATAACGTGAGAAAGATGATTCCAGAAAAGCAGAAGTAGAAGACTTACTGGAATCCGTTGAGGTCTTCGTATCGCGAGCAGCCGGCGTGGCAGGGCGAGAAGTAAGTGATGCCGGAGTCCAGCGAGCACACGGGGCTGTAGCCGTAGCGCTCCGAGGCACACCTGTAACGAAGATATTATTATAACATAAGTAGTAGACAAAGTCAGTCCGCCAACCACCACGTCTTACCAAGGGATTTCGTATGACCCAGTTATGAAGTTGTGGAGGTCAGGTATGCAGTCGCTCCATGTAAAATACTGGTATTCAGCTGCATCTTGCATTTATCTTGCTTTAGACTGGAAGGAGACCTCAACATAGTTGGGAAAAGGCTAGGCAGATGATTATGATGATGAATTGTTTAAAGGAAAGCAATTTAATGATAATATTAAAGAGCACTTAACATAATACCATCACGCCTGTATTCCCCGAAGGATTAGGCAGAGGTGTACCGATAGTACAGGTTCGCCTGTTTTGTTTTAGTTATATGTAATAGGGTTATTGCCATCAACCAGGCACAATTCCTGATGAAAAACCCAATATCACTTGGCTCGACCTGGGAATCGAACCCTGGACCTCATGTTCAGCAGTCGCACTTGCGACTTCTAGACCAACGAGGCAGTTCGGAAATATTAGCCCTAACAAAAAAATGTTATAGTTTTTTGTAGAATTAAGACTAACAAGTTTCCACTTAAAATACAATGAAAAACAATAAACTAGACAGTAAGTAGAAAGAAACTCCGCAGACGGTTTGGGAATCGATATTATGGTGAACACAAACCAACAAGTGGACCGCCAGCATGTTTGTCATCAAATAATGCAGGGTGTAATAAGAATCATCACATAGCCGTTAATTAAGCATTCTGTATATTTTAAGTAGATAAAATGATAAAACTAAGTAACATTGAGCAAAAATGATTGCTGGGAAACTTAAGTTATACAATTTAAAAGTTGGTTTTTGTGATAAAAAGAAATTTGTGATGAAAATTTCGACCTTCAATATCTCGGTAACCAGAAGATTCCGAGGTACGGTCCAGTACAAAAAAACTATATCACAATCAAAGTCAAAGTCAAATTATTTATTTCAAATACGCAGTTAGTGACGGTGTAAAAGTGACTATACACTGTAAAAGTGACTCCATTTACTCACGTTATTTAAAAAGCAAATGGAGGTTTACTCACCCACAGGTTTGGCTGCAAGAAGGCTGCTCGTAGCTGCCAGTCTGCAGCCCACTGATGGTGCCAGTGTCACAGCCCAGCACTGCCAGCACGACGAAGAAGATGGCCACAAAGACGGCGATCACACCAGCGACGCGGGAGGCCGTGTTCGTCTTCACACCTTCCGGGCGACGCGCCGAGAAACGGACGCGGAAAATCTGGAAAAAAGCACCATTAATCTATACATCAAATAAATAAAGAGCTTAGATTTGTGAGTTTATAAGTAGTGAGTAATCTTCGGAACTGCAGATCTGATTCCGAAAATTCTTCTATTATGGGAAGCTACAGTTTTGCCGAAGGTCATATAAGAAATTTCTCGCAGACGATCAGTTGTTTTTATAATTTTTTTTAAGCTGATTAAGGCCTTGTTGCACTTGTTCTGGAAAAGTTCCGGTAAAGGTAACTGGTAGATAATTTCACTGATGTAACAAGAACATGAGTGGTAGATTCTGAAGGTATTTGTAGGTCAATGGAATACGTTCACGGATTACCCCCTAATGGGTATTTTGAGTGCAAAAAACTGATGAAGTAGCATAGGCAACAAATAGGTTTTCTTAAATGGAGCGCAATTTCAAATAAACCATCAACTAAAATCATTTAGACCATAATAATTTCAGAGAGCAGTGGTTGTGTAGGTAATTTATTTCATCTCCACTGATGTGTGAACGGTGAAGGAAAACATCGTGAAGATACCAGTACGGTCCAGAACCAAAAATTCGAAGACATGCGACATCCGTAAACACGCACTGGGTACGCGCTGTGGATTACGGTCCACTCCCTCCACCTTTATTACGTCCTCTCCACACGGTGAGAGGAGGCCTGTGACTCATCATTGGGAGCATTATAGGCTGATTTAGCTCCATCATTCAGCTACATGAATACCAGTATTTCACATGGGAAGATTGCATATCTGACCTCCAAAACCCAGTCACTGAGTAACACGGCAAGACTGGTTGTCAGAATTTCGGGCTTCTGACTACCCACAAGACGGATTATGCTGTGCTATGCTATAATAATTTTATGATTAATTGTATTCTTACCATGACGAAGAAAATGATGACCAGAGCTCGGAAGATGTCGGAGAGACCACGGGAAGTCCGAGGGTCCTGCCGAATGGACTCCACCCGGTATCTCGCCTGGAAATAAAAATATAAGAGATGTAAGGTACGGCGATAGGATGAAGGCTGTTAGGATCAGATGCGAAGTAATACTAATCAGGCTACATTCGGGGATACCTATCCATACACATGTTAAATTGAGGGAGCAGTAATTGTCTCAGACAGATTCTAATTTTGAAATTGAATTTGAACCGCATCCAGGCCAGTGTAATAAGCCTCTTGTACGTTTGGGCGCAAGCAACACATTGCGGCACCTGCCTGTGCGATAGTTATACAAAATATACGAAAGTGATGAAGGAGGATTTATGCAATGCGTTGCGTTGCAGTGCGGACCGTCTGCGCTAGCCTTTAGAGTAAATAAATTATATAGTTATGTGGAATTAGGTGTTATGTTCCTGAGAAGAAAAGGGAGATCATCCAAGCAGGTGGTCATATTACCTATAATGCTTAATAGCAAGAATATGGATTGTAATCAACTAGTTTGACAAATATTGCGCCACCCGTGACCTCAGTATCTTCTTGACTCCATCTATACTTTATTTGTACCTATAAGCAAACTCGTACATAGCAATTGTATTAGTTTTATGCTGCTATCGACGCGCAGCGAATGTATAAAATGTACGTTATTTGAGTTAGCGATCAGTAGTCGCATGGAATTCGTTTCGGCGAATATAAAAAGGACTCTCGCCGTGAGTCGATCATTTATCAGAGTTTTGGATATTTGAACTTGAACTATCGATACAGAAGTTAAACTCTATCAGTTCTATTATTTAAATGTACCTAACCCGTAAAATAAGTGTCGGAGCAGTGTTTGACACTTTTTGAAACCAGTTTACCTGAACGTAAGCCCTGTCGTAGTAAACGTAAACCAGCACGGCTGTGCTCAGACAGGAGAGAGCCAGGGTTTGTGTGACCAGCGCCTTGTTACGAACCAGCCGGCCCAGAGACGTCCAGAATCCTGAAGAAGGTAAGGTTACTTGGGTAAGGTTACACTCTCTTTTAGATGAGATACTAGTGGAAAAGGAAAATGGCAAAATAATCGTAAATCTTTTTTGAGGTAGTGGACAAATTCAAGCCAGGCAGAAGTCTGTTCGAGAAAAATAATCTTTCCTCAATATCCGTAGGTTTCAGGGTATGTAAAACATCTTTAACCTCTCAGTATTGTACCCGGTAGAATTCTCGAGGGTATTGACGCTATTTCATTTGCTATAAGTTGGTTAGGTGCAGATATAGAGGGATCACTACAAGCAGGGTGATGAGCTGAGTATAAGAGAGATGAAGTTTACTCCATTTGCTCCAAATTCTCCGCAAAATGACCTCAAATACAATAAGTACCACCTACCGCTATCAACATCAGAATCCCTCCTCTCATCCAACTCCTTGAAGGAAGACATCCTGGTGGGGAACAGAGTGAAGAGGAAGGCGAACATGAAGGTTAGCATGCAGACGGACAGGTGAGCCTCCCACCAGTCTTCGCGTTCAGAGCTGGGCCGCAGCCAGTTGGTACCGCTCAGACCCAGCGAGAGGCGGATGGAGATCAGAATTCCTGAAAGAGTTGGTAATAAATAAAGTTTATTGTTCCAAATTTGCTCCATATACATGAATACACTGGTCCTCAGACTAGTCGTGAGTATCATGTAATATAACATTCATATGTAAGTTAATTAAGAGCTTTTTATATACAATACATACCCGTAGTACATTTATCATCTAAATAAATACATCTGCCTACACTACCTAGCCTTTTCCCAGCTATGTTGAGATCAGCTTCCAGTCTAACGGTATGTCTGAATACCAGTATTTTACAAGGAGTGACTGCATTCTGACCTCCACAACCCAATGACTGGGTAACACTATACTCCTTGGTAACGACTGTCTTTGAATGACAGCCGGGACCATCGGCTCAACGTGATTACTTTCTGAGTTCGACCGACTACGGCAAGCGTAGCGTAGCGTTTAACTTTCGATCGACCTGCGCGGCTGTTATTACTTAGCGTCGAGCTCCTCACGAAGAATACAAAAGCTCATACATGTTGAGGTAAAAGTATCCTCCAACCAAGATTATATTGACATGGAATGTTCGTATTACTATTGATTATCGATATGTCCATCATCATAGTCAGTCAAAAAGCGTCCACTGTTGGACTTAAGCTCAACACACACAGGCAGCGGGTGCGGGTCGGACGCAGATCGGGCGTGGGTCGGGACTGCAGTACGGCAGCTGTATTCTCTGTATTTATATGAACGACACCATACGAAACACGTGCGCGGGACGGGCACGCAGCGGGTCGGCGGCGGGAGTCACGCACGCCTTTCGTGTGGTGTCGTTCATATAAATACAGAGAATACAGCCCACCGTCTGCCTTCCCGACCCGCGCCCGACCCGCAATTGCTGCCTGTGTGTGTTGAGCTTTAAGCCTCCCTGAAGTATCAAGAGCCTCTTTTAAGTGGTATATTCTTTTAACTTACCGTAAAAGTACGGCCCATTTTGAGGGTCATGGTCATCAAGATACGTCAGTCCGTGCGCCCAAATGCTGAGCTTGGTCAGCGCACACAGCACTGCAGTGATCACCAGGAAAGCTGTTCTGGCTGCTACGTTGTTGTCTGAGGTGACGTCGATGACCGTTTGCTCGCCACATAACTCTGGAAGAGATAGTAAAAGGTCACTGAGGCTCTTACAATAACTAACTCATCCACCAACTCGGCCTATAGCGGTCCACTGCTTGGTCATAGGTGTCTCTCAAGTAAAATTTCACCGCGGTAAAAACGGAAGAAACTAATGACAAAATTACAGATTGTAATAGATTTCTTCGGCGCGATGTCATAAATGAAGAAAATAAATGTTACTTTGTATAGAAAGAGATTTTTTTTTTTTATATAAAACGTTGGCCCACACTAGGAATTTATCCTGTATCGTGGGTGCGTTTACAAACATTTAAACTCACATATATCAACAGCCAGACCCGGAACAACTACTTATGGGTCATACAAATATTTGTTCACGTTTGTACGCAGCGCAGCAGTCAATCGCTTAACCACTGCGCAATATTATGTCTATTCTTCGTAGCGTAAACATAAACAGAAGTGGTCATGCCACACGTGCTGATGGCCCAGTTTCCTTTTTAAGGTAGTCGGTCCATCTTGCAGGGGCGCCCCACGCTACATTTGCTGATTCTTGGTCACTTCTTATCTCACTCAGTTTTAATGTAGCTGTAGGTCTCGAAATAGCAGTATCTTTGCCTTCTGAAGATGTTCGCTTTTTTAAATAAATATGCCTGTTTTTAATTTTCTGGCTTTTTTTCTAAGTTCGTCGCAACAACTGAGTTAGGCCCCTCCGACCAAATGAGTTACGTTTGTTATAACTTACCAACACTAGCAGGATTAGACTTAGCGAACGGGAAGGCGAGGACCATCAGACCAGCAGCTGACGTGGCCGCCAGCCAGCCAGAAAGAGCCAGCTGTCTTCGTCCTCGACCCCACCAGGCAACGGCAGCGCCCAGGGCGAACTCTGCGCCCGCAGCCCCGAGCATAACATAGTCTGGAATATGTAAAAAGATAACTATAGCTCAGGATTTTGTTTTCTGACAGAAAACTTTACCCTGCTTCCTAACCAATATGATCGATCAGTTATTGTCGCATTCCTATGTTACTTTTTGTTAGAAAAACCGGTAGTCGCCCTCTTACGGCGCGACCACGCATTCCGGCTCGCCGAACAAAAAGTGACAAGAACGCGACGATCGCATCGTCGCGCGAGTGATACATTTTGGTTAGGTAGAGAGTTTTGACGTAGATACGTAGATAGTCCATTCTTCTCACCGTTGAGTACGGAACCCCTAAAATACTTAGAAATAAACATATCGAGCCTGATAAGGAAGAACATCATATTAAGCGACATAATGAATGTATTTCACTTTTCAAAAAAAAAAAAAAAACAATAAAACACCTCTCCTGTAAATTTTAATTTATGTCGGTTACGATGTTCTTCCTTAACAGGCTCGATATTTGAACAATAAATCATGATGAGATAGTATCCATACAAACTTAACACAACATCACGCCTGTATTCCCCAAAGGGTTAGGCAGAGGTGTACTTTTAGTAACACCCACATTTTGCCAGTTATAATTTACTAGCTGCGCCCTGCGGTTTCACCCGCGTAAGTCGCGATCCCGTGGGAATATCGGGATAAAAGGTAGCCTATATCTTAATCCAGGGTGTCAGCTACCTCCATACATAATGCCAATCCAGCCGTTAGAGCGTGAAGAAGTAACAAACATACACACACACTCACAAACTTTCGCCTTTATAATATTAGTGTGATGTGCTTATATTATAAATGCAATAGTAACTTCGTCTGTCTGTCTGTTTGTAACCTGTTCACGCCTAAACAACTGAACCTATGGTTATGGAACATGATTTCACAGCCGATACATCAGTCTGGGACCGGTGAAGGACATGGGCTATTTTTCATTACACAAAAATGATGAAATACAAAATACACTCAGACATAGTCGCGGGCAACAGCTAGTAATACTATATACCTTCAACCAGTGCGGAGTGGTACCCTTCGTTGGCATCTCTCCTCAGCAGCAGGAAGACGTTGCTCTCCAGCAGGATGACAATGAGGAAGGAACCCTGCAGGAAGAGGTCGAAGGTCTTCAGCATTAGCACGTAGGTGCGCAGGAGGTACCATAGCTTGTGGAAGACTGAGGACATAACGAACATGTTAGTGAAATTCACAGATTTTCTCTTTTTATAAGATTCTAATAATCTACACAAACAGAATTAATTTAACACCATACTGCGATCGCCAACCCGCCTGCCAAGCGTAGCGGTTATGGCACCCCCCCCCCCCCACTACAAATGTTGGCGGGGGGGGGGGGGTATATCCAGCAGTGGACGTCTTTCGGCTGAAATGATGACGATTATGCAAATAATTTAGGACTAATTTTATTTGCGGGCGAAGAAGCGTGGAGCAGCTAGTTATAATATTATAATTATTATTCCTTTATTTAATTAGATACATACAAATTATATTTTTAAATATCAGAATATAAAAAAAATGTATAAAAACATTTAAAAATATAAAAAATAGTTGTCCACCAGTATCGGGAGCAGAGTCCAAGCTACCGGTGGTTAGGGCTGCAGAGAAAGGAACCTCCTCACGATGCGAGCCGTATCGAGGAGTACTGCCTTGTGAATCAGGCCCTTGATCCAACCACCTCACGAGAGCCTCGAAAGATGTTGCTCGAGGCTTTCGGCCATCAGGCCATTGGCCAATACGACAATCGGCACAATGATAGCTGAGCTCACATCCCACATGTCCACAACCTCGTGTGCTAAGTCGAGATATTTAATTATAATAATTATTTAGTTTTCCTAGATACCTATAACATAAAGGCTCTTACACACTCACGCGATATCGCGGGCGCGACAGGCACCGACAAAGACAATTCCTTTGTCGGTGCATGTCGCGCCCGCGATATTGCGTGTGTTTGAAAGAGGCTTTATTGCTCATATTAGAGTAGAAATAGGTAGTTATGACTTTTGTCTTTGAGTTACTCCCTTTTAAATGCTGTGTGCTATTATTACCTGACCATCCTCTGTATGAAAAGATCTTTTTTTTTTTTTTTTTTAAATGTCCTTCAAGAGCGACTGCCTCCGGTTTTAATAGCTTCCTCTAAAAGTGACCAAACCAGCCAAGTCTATTAGAAAATATCTTCAATTTATCTTCTAGGGGGCAGTTTATATCTGATTAAAATCGGCAATGGGCTCAGACTGAATTAGCTACAGTTATCTTTCAAATCCGATTAGTACACTAAGTAGGGTACCGCACAAAATCGGAAACAAATCTACAAAATCTCGTTCACTTCAATTTTGGAGAATGCAGATCAAAATAATAATATAAACATTAAAAAAGGTAAAAGGAAAAAATGCTAACGAAAACCTATTACTTAGGTAGAAAACATTTCTTATTACTAAGTATTTTTAAAAAGTATATACACTGGATAAATTTTAACTAACAGATTATAAAAAAAATAACCTAAACTAAATAAAACTGTAACGAAAAAAAACCTCCGCATCTGAGACTGGCGGCATTGCCACGATATATGGCTCTGCTCTGGCCACGGCAACAGTACTTAGGTACCAACTACTAACTTTCTAATTACCTTCTTCTAGTAAAACAGCTTTTGCTCAGGATAGGCGATACTTTTATTCATACTTTTGTCGTTCCTGTAATGCGTGCACACACATAACACTTGTTCGGGTCGGCATGATTCGGCACAGCCAGCGGTAAAATATACAAGGTCAAATTAAATATTCAAGGTCAAATTACATATACAAGGTCAAATTAAATATATAAGGTCAAATTAAATATATAAAGTCAAATTAAATATAAAAGGTCAAATCAAATATACAAGGTTAAATTAAATCAGCTAGCTAAACTCCGCAGACGTGATGGGTATCGATATTTGAACACGATAAAACAAAAAAAAAAAATTTGATTTTCTTTATTTTTTGGGGTTAGCGACTGCTGGTACAGTAATTTTGTTTGCATGTAGGCAATAAAATGAATTGTAATAGCTTTTAACCCACCCCATTTTAAAATACAAAAATAATAAATTTTAACCACCGCGAAGTAACTAAGTAAGATGTTACTGTTCCTTCCCTTCAATAGACAACAAATGTGGAATAATTATTTTTTTACTTAACAATTTTATTATGAATGCTCAGTCTTATGAACTAACTGACGAATGAAATGTATTATATTTCTTCTAATAACAACATTTATTTTCTCTATTTTTGTTAAAAGCTTTATTATTTTTATTCTGTTTACACCTAATTATATGTGTATGCTGTGGTCTCCTGTATCTGAAGGAGGACATGTAAAAAAACCTTTCGTATTGTTCTGATTTATATTGTATCTGTGTATCGGTTGCTGGTGACCCCAAATAAATAAATAAAACTAATTTTTAAACTGACCTTGACCTTGATATACTATCAATGATAAATTAGCACAATTTATTTTTGGCTTGTCATGTTTAGATATCGGTGCCATCAAGCCGATAGCACACCTCCGCCGTGAAACCATAGCAGCGGAACCGCAGGGTTCCGCTGCTAAGGTTTCACGGCGGAGGAGTGCTACCGGCGCGGCGTCACCGTCTACGGAGTTTCGCCAACTAATTTATTTAGATGTATATTATTCGGGAAAAGGCCGCTTGGTTTAGTTCGAACGAAGTTTGCCGATCGGCACGAATCTGTGTAGCGATTGCTTTTGGTCAGCTTTGGTGTTCAATAATTACTGCCGAATCGAATACAGTGCCGACCGGTCGGTTTAAAATAAGTGCTCAACTTTTCATCTCCCACAGTGGCAATGATTTATCGACTTGTTACGGATTTATAGTTATTTATCATTAATTAAGTACTCTTCTCTTATCTAAAGTGATAATTTTGATAAGCAAATTAATTCCAGTAGCATTTATTTTGAGATAAAAACATAATGTAAGGTCGTTTGCTACTAGGTAATTATTTGAATTAGTATCCCATAGTGTTCTTTGGGATATTTGTATGAAATCAAGATATTTGAAGGACAACGTCTTTCTTGTCTTTTCTCAGTTTTTCCTGAATTTCCCGGGAAACATTTTCCAAGTTTTTCTTTCCCCATAAACCTTACTGAACTATTAAGAACATTAAAATAACCAAATCGGTCCCTGTCCTTAAGTTATGTGCTTACCAACGAACAGCATGTCTTATTTATTAATACAGGGTCAAATTAAATGAGCTAGCGAAACTAAAGTCATGGGTGTCGATATCTGAACATGATTAAACAGAGAATAAATGAATTTGATGATTGTTTTTTAGGGTCATCAACCGCAGGTAGTGTAACCACTAATCAGTTTTTGTTTTATAAACTTCACAGACGTGATGGTAACCTTATCTAAACACAATAAAACAAAAAAAAAATATTTTTTCAACTCATACGTCATATAACAACAATATTAGGGGTGGTTGACCCAAAAAAAAAACATCAAATCTGTATTATTCTAATTTTGTCTTGTTTACCCATCACGGCTGCGGAGTTTCGCTAGCTAATTAAATTTGACCCTGTATAACGACCATAAAAAAATGAAATTGAACGCTAAAATATTTCAAGTAACTAACCACCGGCCGTTGACCCCGTACTACTCGTAGTTACGTGATATTGATTGAATAGAAAGAGTTTCGTTGTTTTGCGTTTTGTATTATCTGTATAAAAATAAATAGGAAAAAATACTAACTTGTTTTACCTTCTAACAACAACATTTTGATTTGCTATATTAATACTACTCCACTTTTAAATTCACAACATCTATTCAGTGTCTTAAAACTAATACATTGAAAAGTTCACAGAATTATTTTCAATCATAAATTTAAAGAAAAAATAAATATGAACATCACTAAAATAAATTCAGAAAATTTGAAAGAGTAAATTCTTAAAATCGTTCACGATCTGACTATAAATTTAACTAGCATAATATTATAATTCTACCAAAATTATACTAAAACAACAATTTCGGCTAGACCAAAATTGTTAAACACACGTGTTTGGTCCCGAATATTGTCACTGACTACGGTTATCACTTATACAAATACGACTTATCACTAGCCAATCGCGAACTATTAATTTATAATAATCTCTGAGCTGATAACACGGATAAAATGACGTCGAACAGCCGGAATAAGATAGGATAACATTTGTTTAACTTTATGTACCAACTATCTTCATTTTTTTGTGTGAGAATTTTAATAATGTTTCTCATATATATATCACCTACATATGAATATTTCATTGATTACCCTAAGACGTGTCAAAACATAACATCCCGCCTGTAATCCCCGAAGGGTTAGGCAGGGGTGATTGTACATTTACATTTCGTTGGGCGAGTCTATTGCCATCAACTGGGTACAAGTCCAGACTCCGGGCTGCTACTGATAAATTCCTGACGGAAAAATCCGATAACACTTTGCCCGATCTGAGAATCAACTTCATGCCCAGCAATAGCGCTTGCGTCCACTGAAGCAGTATCTGAAACGGATTACTTAAAAAAAGAAAAGGAATTCTGAACGTTCTGGTTTCGAAATTCCAAATTCCGGATCTAAATAAAATTCAGAAGGGCATTCTGGCTGCTTACAACCCAATTTTCGGCTAATAATTCCAATAATTGTGCCGTCAATTTTATAAAGCTTATCTTTATCCAGTAACAAAATAAATAAAAGTCATAAATTCAACATAAGTATTTATTAAATTAAAATCACTTGGTTGCGTCTTCAGAGTACAAAAATATTTTTAGTGACAAGAACTACGCTTACAAATACCATTATATCTATAAAAATTAATTATAACAGTAGTCAATACTTATTATTAAATTATAACTTAATTCTTACAACAGTTTTAATATATGAGAGCTTGTTTGATATTTACTTAGCGTGGGGTCAAAATGTTACAGTTACGACGAGGCTGCCTCGATCTGAGTCAAAAGTTTTAATGGTGGACGCACACAACACAATATACATCGCCGTACAAAATAAAGGCAGTCACCGGTAAAGTATGAATACGATAAATATCACAGAAGGAAAGGAAAGTTCAACAACAAGAAAACAATACTAGATACAATTTTTTGACACAATGAAATAACATCAGTTAACTTATCATTAAAAACATCTTAATTCGAGGCAGACTCGCTAAAAGCAACTTCTAGAACTGTCCAAAATTAAAGCCTTAGAATATTACTCGTAAATTAGCCGAAACAAAATACAAGATCACAGTCACGTCGAGGAGTATCCTACAACCTTCTCTTCGATCCAGGGTACGAAGTGCGTCACCCTGGAGTATACTCCAGGGAAGTTGGCTTCCGCACACTTCTTGCCGTAGGAGACCACGCCGATCTGGTAGAAGTACGTCTTTAATGTTTCTTGGGTCCACTGCAAAAGAGGAAAAATAATTTTAATTGTCTGTAATAAATTATTTATGTTTTGTGGAACTTTAACCAGTAGTTAACTTATTATATTTTAATCAGAGTGTACACCAGTGTCTTCAGTGTGAGCTACAATACAAGCCTTGTTGTGTACATTTTTGTTTTTTGGGAGTAAACGACGGCTGACCAGAGATGACGGAGCCTCTGTCCGTTGATGCTGAGAACGACTGGTTTTATATTGTGGAAAGTACATCTTTCTCACCTTTCAGAAACAGAGAATATCACAGAGGAAGCTTATTGCACGCATAAAGAAGACAGTGAAACCAGTTTACTAGTTTATTGCACCCTGATATCGTGATTTTTTTAGTGTTCAACTACTTGTGGGCACTGTAAATATTGTTTCAGCCGAAGCCGACTACTAGAACGAATGTAGGATTCAGAAATAATTAACAAACAAGTACTATTTATGAAGTTAGCTTTATACCGGATTAAAGATATAGAAAATCTAGAGAATCATAAAGAGAGATTTTGAGCCAAGCGGATATTACTCGTACAGCCGCAGAGCAACGCATTTTCATAGTGTACTGCGGCCCGCCTGTACTGTAGTGTGCGTTGGTTCATAGAAAATGTGCGAAACTGGTGAAAGAGGATTTTCGCAATGCGTTCAGTTGCGGCCCGGCCCGGCGCAATCTGGATTAGTATTGTATAAAGTTTGTGTATAATAATTAGTAGTAAGACTCACAATAGGCTGCATCAGTGGTCCACCACTGTCTCCCTGACAAGCATCCTTGCCTCCCTTCTTGTACCCTGCGCACAGTACTCGGTCGTCGATCTTCTGCGCCTTGTACGCGCTGTACGCTTGAGTACAGTATTCGTTGCTGACTACTGGCAGCTGTAGGACTTGCAGATGCGTGGCTCCTTGACCACCTGGAACATGGACATGTGGTTTAATCAAAATGGTAGGTAACTGAAACATTGAACTCTTGATCGTATATATATATTTGTTAATTGCACAAGCACCCAAATCATACACGGATAGGCCAAAAATATTTGTTCCTTGTGGAATTTAACTCAATTTCCAATAGCCTTTATTCCCGATGCGAGTCTTTACCTATACCTACGCAACTCATATCTAGACTTCAAGAGGATGTGCCAAGACAAATGATATTTATTTAGTAAGTTGGAAAATAACACTTTTACTGTTAAATATTTGGTTAAAATAAGATGGGGTCGGTATTTCCTAGTCGACTATTTTAAGAAGACACACCGAAACAAAATCAGAGGTCAAACCTAGTTCTCTTTTTAAGTCCAAACAATTTCTTGTAATCTTCAGATCATAACTAAAAACCATGACTACCTTAGACATTAACCAGTGTCTGAGGTAGTGTCTTGAGGATAGAACCACACAGATTTGAGTGGACCTGTTCTTGCCTGCTAATGCTTATAAGGATAACAACCATTCATTGGTGCGGGTTTCGGGAAGTTTTTCTACGCACAACATTGGAGGGTTTTGACAATCAACGTGACATATGTGACAAAGATTTTTAGAAGTAACTTACGGAATTCAGTGTGACCCCACCCGGCGATCATAGGGTTGTAGTCTTCGAAGGTCGTGGCTCTCAGGTTACTGTCCTTAGGGATGCAGATCGGCCTGATCAGGTCTGGAATGTGGACAACAAAGCTATTAAGTAAAATGTCATTGTAGAATACTGTTGTGCTACTTTGTAAAACAAATCATGGAAGAGATAAAAATAGTACGGTCTTTTTTGGATCCAATTGGTACCTTCAGTCTATGCAAGGAAGCCGTCTGCTATGCAATATAATATTATTTGGTAAAAAACCACCTAATGATTCACGGGAATATAAAATATTCTTGATTGCACCACTTTTGCCTTTGTTGCTGAACCTTCTTGAATCTTTACTGTTCTATTGCATGGAAAAGATTTTTTCACGCACGGAAAGAGAACAGAATTGAAAACCAAATCTCTCAATAGCATTCACGAGTTAACGTTCAGTGTACCCTCAGTCGCAGTCAGTGTCGCTATCACCAAGATCTTGCTGACAGACTGTACCTACTCATTATCAAAAAATCTGATCAACCTTTATTTCAGACAATGTACAGTCAAATGATCACAAGAATAGAGTAAAATTATTATTATCCTTTATTTCATTTAATACATATATCAATTACATTTTTAAATATAAAAAATATATAAAAACATTTAAAAATATAAAAAATAGTAGCCCACCGGTATCGGGAACAAGGTCCAAGCTACCGGCGGTCAGGGCTCCAGAGAGAGGAACCTCCTAACAATGCGAGCCGTGACCAGAAGTACCGCTCTCTGAATCAGGCCCTTAATCGAGCGAGTATTTTTAACGAGAGCCTCCTTAGGTGTTGGTCGTGGCTCTTGGCAATTAAGCCATTGGCTGATACAACTATCGGCACAATGATTGCTGAGTCCACATATTAGTCTCTCCACCAGTCTTTATTATTATTATATTATAGCACTAATTATAACATGAATTAATAGATTATAATGTTTACTGGTATAGTTAACCTGCAGACTACGGTTAACATAAAAATGAGATCAGTTAGTTCAATTAATAATCCTCCTGCCCTTATCCCAATTTATTTGTGGTCGGCGTAACCTGTCCCTTTCTTCCATACTTCTCTATTAGTCGTCATCTCGGTTGTCACGCCCTTTCTAGCCATAACATCTTTCACACAGTCCATCCATAGTTTCGTCGGTCTGAGGCACTGTACTATTCTACCATACCTAAGCTAATCTTTGTTAGGTCTTGCCAATACAAGTGAAAAAGGCTTACCAGAGAACGTGACCTCATGGTCTAACAGCAGGATCCCGATGTCGTTGGTGAAAGCGGTGGCACTGTACTGCTCATGCTTGTACTTCTGCTTGATCAGGACGTCTACGGGAGTCGCACCCTCGTCTTCTCTTGCCAGGTCCAGTTCTCCCAGACGGACTACGTAGCTGTAATAGATTTTGTTTTAATTAGATCGTGGCTATTAATCGGTTGACGAACACTGAACGAGATTCAATAGACGTTTTATTGTTATTACGTCTGGGGGCGAGCCCCGCGAAGTGTTATACAGTAGTGAGCTGCGAGTGACGTGAGGGTATCCAGTGGCCAGTACGCACCGAGTGCGTGTTTATACCTGATGAGTGGGCAAGCGAGTGACCCTCGCCTTTTAACTAGGCCGAGCGCTCTTCCGAACACTCGGTGATGTGTTTCCACGTACCGAGCACTCGGCCGAGAGCACATTCATTCGCCCATCTACTCAGTACGTGTGATCAAGGCATTAAGGTCGGTTTAGAAGATTAAACGAGTGAATGTTTGTTCTACTAAATTCTTTTGTGTAAACAGGGATAGAGCATTCTTTCATTGGTCTATCTACTAAAGAATATATGTAGAATCTACATATATTCTTTAATTAACTTGCAAGAATGCTCTTGTTCTTTGTATGGTTCCATGTAGGTACTTAAACTAAAAAAAAAATTGTTGTCTAGTTGTTGGCAAGCACAACTGCTTAGTCTGGGGTTTTGGACTCATTACGGAGGTCGGGCAGATTGTCATTGGATTTTTTTTTAATGCTCCGTTGTATAGCGCCGCGTGCGTATCTTTTACGGTTTTTTTTTTAATTTACATAAAAAGTATATAAGAATTCCACCAAGGAGTTTCAAATTACGAGAATAAATAAGCTGAATAAGGGAACGTCCTTGGAAGCGCTTCTGCTCAATACGTTTATCTCATTTTATTAATAAAGAAAAATGAGACGAAAGATGTAGTACTAATTTTCACCATGCGCACGTGGCGCCATTTGCAAATTCGCGCCATGTTCATAATAGAAACGTCAAAGATTGTTTTTTTTTTTTTTTTTTTTTTCTTTTTGGCTTCGCACGGTTTGTGCATTTAGCCAGTGTCATGTAAATTAGGTAGCAAGTACAAAGTTATTTAAATAATTATGAAATGAACTCCACTCAATGCATGATAAAGATGATTGATGATATCCCGCCCCACTCCCCTTGAGTTTAAGTAAAGACGCGGCACTTTACTGAAACCTCGCGCGGACTTCTTGATAGAACTTAAAGTGATGTTGCACTGTTTTGTTTCATTTGCCTACATTAATGCAGGTTCACGAACACTTAATGGTTAATAATCCACCACTATTACACATTAATATTCGGCTAAACACAAATTTTAGAAAATAAAACAAAACTGCTAACATGACGCTTCACTTTCCCGCCAAGAAGTCCGTCAAAGATTGTTGCGACTTTCCGATTGATATTTATAAAATAAATAAATAAAAAAAAAATGAATTCAAGCGACGAATCCGATATTAATATTGAATCTACTCCACCTGATCTTGAATGAGCCGCAAAAATCGCGTGAGTGCTATTTAATGATTTACAATAATTTTATATCATGGAAGACTAGATGAAATACTCAATCATTCTCTTAAAATGTTTTGATGGGTTGATTCATTACCTATTTTACTGTTTTTTCGCAAATGTGTTGAAAAACGTTGTGTGACACACGGGCGGAAATTGGTATTTACAAACTCGTGACTTTACATTCATTTACTCGTTTGTAAAAACCAACTTACCGCACTAGTATCATAAATAACTATTATTTTAATCCCTTTGGGAATACAGGCGTGTTACAATGGATACAAACTCTAAAAGATCCGTGATTATCTAAACGCAGCCTTGATTGCTTCTTATAAAGTTGTAACTTACTAAAATTATCGACTTCCTTAAATGCTCGATATGTCATTTTATAGTCTATTACTATTTATAGAGTTCACTTATTTATAGATTTAATGTTCTATGCCCAAGTACCAGCAATACGTTCCGCAGTTGGTCAAGTACAACTGGGATATAAAAATATACTGCCACGAGGCGCGTGTGAGTTTAATGTACTTACTTTATACAGACTGTTGTAAAAGTAAGTTTATGTTCTTGAGCATATTATAGTCAAATACAGCTAAATGTATCAATTGGGCTCGGTCCTGCTAAGCCTAGCCTTTTCCCAACTAAGTTGACATCGGCTACCAGTCTAACCAGATGCAGCTGAATACCAGGATTTCACATGGAGCGACTGTCTGTCTGACGACCACAAGTTCTACAACCCAGTTACAGCCACAGCCTGTAAATATGTAGGTATCATTGTTGGGGCTTTCAGACTGATGATGATGAATTGATGACGAAAAGAGGGTTTTCTAATTGATATAAACACGCTCAATTGTATTTTAATTTCTAAATCTATATCAACGATACAAAAAAAAAAGTTAAATTGTACGAACAAAGATTTATTTGGTGACCGAATATTTGAACGATAAACTATTTAAAAGTGCTTTATTATCTAATAATTGTATTAGTCCAGAAACGATATACAGTGTGAGTCTTAATAATGTGCACATATCGAAATGAGGGACACTAAGCTTAATTTTATCGCCGGAAAAAATATTTTAAAAAATCTAAAAAAAAAATACTAGAAAAGGGTCTCTACCTGATAAAGAGAATAGATAATGAGTTTTTTCTTTAGTTTTTATTTTATGAAGACCTATTATTTCCAGTCATTACTGAGTAGGTATGTTTCATCGTGATAGAACGTCTAGTTTAAAAGTTATACCGATTTATTTACACAGGAGTCACGGCAGCGAACAAGAATTTAAAAAACGCAATAAAAAATTGAATTGATTTTGTTAATTTTTTGAATATTTTTTCCGTCGATAAAATTAAGCTTAGTTTCCCTCATTTCGATATGTGCACATTATCAAGACTCAAACTGTATATTAGTATAGAGAATTCATAGGTACATATTACAAAAAATCCTAATAACATTAGATATAGTTATGAAGTCTAATATGTTAAGTTTTTTGAGCTTCTCTCCTCTCCTACTATTTTTGCTGTAGCCATGTATATGGAGGGTCCATAATTATGATCTCATTAAATGTTAGTCTCTACTAGTTTTGAGCTGAGGTTGAGTATTGAGGATTAGCCCCAGTTTTAGGGTACGGTACCTCAAAAGGAAAAAAACGGAACCCTTATAGGGTCACTCGTGTGTCTGTCTGTCCGTCTGTCGCAGCCGATTGGCTCTTAATATACTGGACCGATTAAGTTAAAATTTGGTACACATATGAATTTCTGTGACCCAAATACGGACGTGTAACGTAAATAAATGAATTTTGAATGAACTATTGAAGTAAATTAGAACATTCAAAAAAAAGTTTTGTAGTCTGTAGCGTGTGAAAACCAAATGAAAGGGCTTGTTGTAAGGATTTCAGATATATTTTTTATAATTTTAAAATAAAGACTTAAAATTATTTAAGAAAATAGATGAAAATTGACCATTGTCTTCAAAACGTATCAAGCAAATTTAAAAAAAAAATACAGAAAACAGTTCTGTACATATAGATTACAGGAAAACCTATGAGATATCTATAGGCTTAGGATAACATGGTAAATCTCTCAATATTGTGCGTACAAACTTACATTTGCAGTTGGAATGTATCAGGGAGCATGTTTTTCAACTGCAAAGTTAAGTTGTTCTTAGGACAAATTCATCCCAGCTACGGAACCCTTCATTGTGCGTGGTCCGGCACGCACTTCGCCGGTTTTTATTACCTACGAGGTAATAGAATTCTTCATCTGATTTCAGAATATACAACACCATGTACCATTGCCGGCGCAGGAGCATCTTACTTAATTCAATTACAAATAACAACCGGTTTTCCTAAATACTGATGTAGTAATTCAGAATGAACTTGACGATTAATGGGTTCCGTAGCCCTTTATATCTCAACCAGTTTCGATTACAAACATGCATAAGAAATCGGAAGCCATTCATAAATTGCCTGCTTGATAACGGTTTAGGTATTACTTGTTTTAAGTGCCATTTAAGATAAGCAGAATTGGGTCAGCAGGATACGTCGGTTCTTCGAGATGTCATGGTAACATGGAATTTTAATACCTATTTATGAGTTCAAGATGGGCTCGTGGCGGAGTAATAACAGCCTACGCTCTTCAAGGTCGGTCCATGGATGGGTGACCTTAACATACCAAGACCCCTCCGTGCCTTGGAAAGCACTTTAAGCCCTTGGTGGGCTCCCGGCTATCATTCGTGGAGCTTTGACAGTATCATTCGTTTTGCAGTTGAGTTGTGTATTTTTAAATTGACTTATTTTAAAACTCAACTAGCAAGGATTTTTTATACATAGAATAAAATGGGATTGATTTTATACGAGGAAAAATGAATGAGTCCGTACGTGTTAGCATTGAATTCTCAAAAGTCTTTTAAATGGTTCTTTAATATAATATTTAATTACCAGTTTTAATTTAATTATTTTCACATCAACATTTGTCAAAAATCGAATAGGCTGTAGGTTGTTTTCGTTGTAAAAAAATATGTCCAGTTGCAAAAACGCGCCATTTTCTGAAAATTTTAATTAATTCATTGATTTGTTTTTTAATATTTCCCACAAGTGTATTGAAAAACATCGTGTGATACGCCCAAGCCGAAGGCGAGGGTTTTTAATGACATGAGTTTATTACTTTTTAATTACTTTCCACCCTGGTATCACAATGTACTATTAGTGTATTTTATTTAACCTGTAATTTTATTTATAATCTGGTGGCGGGTGGATATCAACCACCTTTTGCCATATCTTGCAAACATGTTGCCGGACCTTCACTAGAGATTTTCTACAGAAATTATTTCTTAGGTAAAATTGGAAATAACAAAAGCCATGTAGGTAATTCTGGTTATAACTACACCTCATCATCTCGTTTATTTATATCTGTAACTTTTATGGTGTACATAATAAAGAGTATTCTATTCTACCTGTACACATGCTGGTTGCACAAACCTTGACTGGCTGACCGCAAACTATTGACTTATTGTTTTAACGCATCGTCGTGTGCGCATGTACCTATCGACAAATAGTCAGCCGGATGCCATCTATTCTAGGAATCTACTTTTATTATCATCTTCATTATGGAAGGCAAGATAAACCAGCAGTGGAAAAAATATAAGAAGGTTGGGTTTGAATTGTCTCCAGATAAGATAGCTTACTTTCTCAACTCTCGTAGAGATTAACTACGATATTAATATGGCCCGCCCCTGTAAAATGCAAAACGTTTGAAAGTACCTATTTGTATGCATGTGTGCGTAATGAGACGTCCGTCAAACAAAATCACGGATTTGTTGCTCGACTAGTGGCGTCATTAATCGCTCATTATTATTAGTATGGCGCTGCACTGACGTACTCTATAAAAAGGACACGTGCGTTGAATTGCGCGATCGGCTAGTTATGAATAGTTGATCAACAAATCTGGTAATAAGTGAGATACTACGTGTATTTACAACTACATACAAACTCTTTCGTAAGGATGTGACTGCACACATTGAAACAGTAATTTGGAGGGGCGAGCCATGTTATCGTAGTTTATCTCTACCTACCTATAAAAAGTAAGTAAATGTCACAATCTCATCTCAGTGACAATCTGTGTCAAAAACTTTAGGTAAGATGGTTTTTGACAGATTGTGACTCAGATTTGAGTGTGAATGTTCATAAAAATACGGGAATTCAGGGCCTAGACGAGTGGCCATCGGTTTCAAAGCGTTTCGCCAAAACTTTCTACAGGATCGACATAAGGTTTCGGAGCTTATTTAAGTCAATCCAATACAGTTTTGACTTTTCCATCGTCGTTATCGCTGATAGAATGTCACTATGTCTAGGTTATTTAGGTTTTAAAATTATTATAGGACATTTAGGTAAACACAAGCACGTGGTTGTTTTTAAACCTATGTTAAGAGATCAATAAATTCTTACAAGTTGATATGCAGCCTATTTAGTATACTTACTCAGATTTTATCAAAGTATACCTCAGTAATAATATTATAGGAAACTAGGTTTTAAAAATCTAGTCTGAAATTTCTCATATTGTTGTAATTATGCAAGCTACTTTATAATAACTCGGGAAATCCGCTTGATTGCATAGCCGCGATGATATTTACTTAACAATTTCGCGTAATGTCCTGCGCAGCATTATGTACAAATATAACCTCGCCGAAGTATTGTCAACATTGTTGTACGCCATGAATAAGTGAAGAGATGCACAATGATTTTAATGCCATGGTCGAGAAGATTTGTGAAAATTTTGCACTCTGCACTCTACATCTGCATATGCACACAATTTTACTAACAATTTAGTATACATGCATACACGAACTAAACCCGAAATTCTAACATTCACCTTAGTTTTACATTTGGCAATTGAGGTTAATTTTGTAACCTCAATATCGTCGATTATTTTTCAATTACAATTGAATAATGTTAATTCAAACATATAGATACAAACAAACAGAGATATAAAGTTGAAACTTTCGAAATACAGATGATTAAGTTACTAATTCCATTTAGAGAGTGATTGTGTAAGTATTTAACCTAATCAGGTTTGTTTACAGTTTCAGATAATTTTGAAACGTGTGTCAGACGTACACTTTTATGACAAAAACGGCTCTTACTGCTTGTGACTCTAGCCAGACGGAAGAATAAGAAGAAAACTTACAGGTCTTCCTCATGGTTGTGGATGCAGTGGGCAGCGGTCAGCACATGTCGGGAGCTGACCAGGGATCCTCCGCAAAGCCAGCTGGTGGTACCAGTCCTCTTGCTCTTGTAACCCAGGAGGGCCATCCAGGGGAAGTCACCTAGTGAAGAAGGTGCATTTGTTAGTAATGCTGAAGAAATTGTTCAGAGATTGTGCTATTATGTTATATCTTATTGGAATTTTCATACGATTTTAGATTATCAACATCCTCCTGCCCGGAAAACCCATTATTTTACGTTCAGCGCAGGATGTCTGTTTCCATCCATCTCTATTCGCCGTCATCTCAATAGTCACTCTATTTATAGCCATAAATAACATCTTCTCCATCGTTTCTTTGGTCTTCCCCTTGCTCTTAAAGCTATTTTAAGCCATCCACAGTCATACTAAATTTTTTTCTATTTTATGCAATTTGTAATGAGTATGCATTTATCACCGAAACGGTTACTAAAAGCTGTCTTCGTTCCTGCCTTAAAACTGGACAAATAACTATTAAACGGCCGGAAATTCTCTTTTTTATCTAAACATTTTTTTATGCACCGATCTTATACATTAATGGAAAAAGCAATGCAAGTCTTACCGAGCTTAGCGGGTACTCCTCCTACCACTCTGCTGAAGGTAGCATTACTCTGTCCACAGACGGGAGGCTCAGGGAGTGCGTCCACGAAGTCTCCAGAACTGGTCTTGGGTCCAGCAGTCTGGGGCGCTTGGGTTGGAGGGGGCGTTGGTGCAGGAGTTGGGGCAGGCGTCGGCGCAGGAGTTGGGGTAGGCGTCGGTGGCAAAGGAGTTGCCGGTATACCGCGGCGGGGGCAGCATACCTGTGAATAAGATAGGTTAGAATATGGCAAAGTTTTTCTCAAGGGAACATATGAAAGTTCTACCATCAAATCAGTCTGACTTGACCGAAATCCCTAATAGATGTGGTGTTACGGCCTACAACGACGAAGGATTAGTATGCTGCGTCCACTGCTACGTAACGGCACGCATTGCCGGCGAAGCAACTGCAATGCCTCTGATATTGCAAAATAGATGTCCATATTATCCATCGGCGGCGGTGACCACTGAGGTACAGTCAGGTCGGCCGTCTGTTTGTTAACAATCCATAAACTTAAAAATAATGCCTGGCCAAACTTGGAGAGGTAGAGGCTCCCACTGAACTTATTAACATCTTGTTCTTCTGGTGCAACCATCAGAAAAACTATGTAAAGTGGGGGAATGTGTTTTCGGATGAGTATGCACTTGAATGTGGTGTCAGACAGGGAGGCCTGTCCTCTCCAAGACTATTTAACTTATATGTTAATCAGCTGATTGGGGGGCTCAGTAACAGCCACGTTGGTTGTCATATAGATGACGTCTGCGTTAACAACATCAGTTACGCTGACGACATGGTGTTGCTGAGTCCGTCGCTCAGTGGATTGAGAAAAATACTAGGTATCTGTGAGTCATATGCGGAAGAAAAGTGAGTTTACGGTTATTAGAGGTAAGAATAAGTCACCGGAGCATATACCCCCAGTCTGTTTAAACGGAGAACGTGTCTCTCAGTTTAAGTACCTGGGACACATAGTGACTGAGACCCTTAATGATGGAACAGATATCGAGCGGGAGCGAAGGGCGTTGTCGGTGCGTGCAAATATGTTGGTGCATAGATTTGCAAGGTGTACGTAAAAGTGACACTGTTCAGGGCCTACTGCCAAAGCATTTACACCAGCGCTCTATGGACCAGCTACACGCAGCGGGCCGACAACGCTCTTCGCGTACAATATAACAACGCCTTCAGAATTCTGGTGGGGCTCCCACGTTTCTGCAGCGCTTCAGGCATGTTTGCTGACGCAAGGGTTGACGATTTTTATGCCATAATGCGTAAAGAAGCAGCATCTCTGATGTGTAGGATCCGGGGGAGCGCCAACGGGATTCTGGAGATGATATCAGAAAGGCCGGAGTCTGCAGTGCTGGGGAGGCTTATTCGGCTTCACGTGACGAGATGACGCAATTTTGTTTATTTTATTTTTTTATTTTATGTGACAACGTGTATATTTCGGGAATGCTACAATACTAACATAGTTTTTAAAACCTTTGTTACTAACATTATATGGACAATTTATTATGTCTGAAATAAATGTATTTTTTGTTTATTTTTATTACCTTAGGAGTATTTCCCTCGAAGCCACAATGAGCTTTCCTCAACAGCTGCACAGCGTTAGGGTTGGTTCTGGACTCCTGCAGCACGCTCAAGTAGGGCTGGCAGTTCACCACAGAGATGCAGCTGCCGATACCACCTTCCACCGTCTGGCAGCTCTCCACTGAAAACAGGAGGCTAGGTTAGTAATTAAATATATAATATAAAACATATTAAGAATTCCACCAATGAGTTTCATATTACGAGAATAATAAGCTGTATGATCGAACCTCCTTGGAAGCGCTTTTGCTCAATACGTTTGTCTCACTTTAATACTAAAGAGAAAATGAGGCGAAATATGTAGTTCTAATTTTCACCACGCGCACGTGGCGCCATTTGCAAATCCGCGCCATTTTCATATTAGAAACGTCAAACGATTGATGCGAGTTTGCGACTTTCCAACTAATTTCTAATATGGAATCTACCTGATATCTTAAATGAGCCGCAAATTGCAAAAAATGATCTTTTGCCGCCAAAATCGCGAGAGCGCTATTTATTGAGTTACAATAATTTTATATCATGGAAAACTCGGAAGAAATACTGAAAATCGTTCACTGAAAATGTTTTGCTGCCTTATTTCATTACCTATTGTACTGCTTTCTCGCAAAAGTGTTGAAAAACGTTGTATGACACACGTGCGGAAATCGGTATTTACAAACACGTGACTGTGGTACGTACATACATTCGTCTACGCGTTTGTAAAAATCAACTTACCGCACTAGTATCAAAACATAAATAACAATTTTAGCAAAGCCGTAAGACACACACCATTGTTGTTAAAACATTATTTTCACTTTTTTTTTGCGATTTGTATTTTGTGTTTCACGAACTGTGTCCAAATAAACGTTATTCCTTCTTTCTTTCTTAATGTCCAATATAAACTCAGAAAGTACAAGTTTTATTAATTGAAAACTCACATTGGTACACACGGCTACATAATCAAGCTATAAGTACTATTCCAGTATAAGCTGATCTCCCATTGCATAGGATATCCGTACAATGAGAGATCAGCTTGTACTGGAATCTATAGCTTGATATGTAGCCGTGCCTACCTATAGCATTGGTATTAATCTATATTTCATATTAATTCTGAATAAAGGAGTAATTTTCCATAGTGATTATAATTATAATACTTACGATGTTCTAAAATGCTTCGAGATGCAACTTTACTTCTTTACCTTATCAAGACGCAAATATAAACGGTAGTTACGAGTACCTACCAATGTTCTATTAACCGACCTCTGTACTGGTTTTGGTAATTAAATCCCAGTACCTACCTACTTATGTTGTCACAACAAAGGCGCAATAACCGGTTTTTAATGTTAATTTACATACATCTTTGAATTATTTATTTAGTTTTATTTCATCGTTTATTTTATAAAACAGAGTTGTTGAGTTTGCATGTCATTATGTTATGATTAAATATGTTAAGCTACTGTAATACTACCAATGTAAGAACTTTTATAACCATATTTATCAGCAAATAAATCTTTGACTTTGTCTGTATATTTCACAGTCTGTAAGTTCTTACGATCCGATGGTACCTTCTACCAGGGCTTGGGAACCGGTTAATTTTCTATGTAACCTTAACCATTATTCGTTAGAACATATTTCGTTTATTATTTAATATTTTGTTACAAAAGCAATGCTGAACTTACTGTGATGATTTGATGAAGCAATCTTTGAAGCTAATATTGACAACGGTATCAAAAATTATTCGTATTTTCGGAAGTAAAAAATAACCGGTTTCAAGCCCTGTCCTCTACAAAATTACGGCTACCATAGGGTCTTAAGCTCTGATGTAATTACATCTTGATGCAGCTCCTTATACAAAGTGGTGATTAGGTTATCACATTAAATAGTAGAGCAGTTATTACAAGTTGTTTTAAATAAATCTGTTAAAATAATAAAATAAACAATTTTTACTAAAAATAGAAAACTGAATTTTTCAAACAAAATAAATATTGTAAAAATTTGTACGAAATAAACCACCCTTGATAATAAGGCACTAGACACGTGTAGGGCGGTGGTACCAACAATTCAACTCAAACTTTATGGTATTGTTACCAAAAAATCACAAATTTTTAAGGTTGTTAAAAACTAAAACAAAAAAAAGGTCCCACGGCTAGAATTTTAATTGTTATTAATTATTTTAATTGTGTATGTTTACAATACTTAATGTAGAAGTGGTTTCAAGTAATGTGATAACCTGATCGCCACACTGTATACCGAATTTCTTTTAAATAAACATCATAGCAGTTGATAGTACAATTTTTTTTGTCAATTTCGTAATTTGATTCAGGATATGCATAGGCAGTAATTATAACTATCTATCTATCCTTTAATGTCCCACTGCTGGGCATGGGGCTCACCCCCCCTTTTCCACGTGACACATGTCGTTTGCCATCGTGGGCCATAATTATACAGAAATGCTAAGTGTATACTCGTATGAGAATTATGGTCCATCAATAAGTGAATTTATCTCTAAAACAAACTTAACATTATAGTTGTAAAACATTTTCTCCCATACATCGATATACGCCACGGTCAATTTTCCAACTGAAAATTTAAGTTTGTAATCGAAAAAAATGTTTTTTTTATGTGATAAAACTACAAATTAACAATTTTCGGACTTTTTCGTTTACTTGTGCTGTGAGACCTTGCTCCTTGCCAAATTTCATGATTCTAGGTCAACGGGAAGTACCCTATAGGTTTTGATTTATTTGCGAGTATCGAAATATGTCGCAATAATGTCGCTTATATCGCCGTATTTTTTATTGCGTTGACTTGGAAGCTTGATTTTTTTAGAGCTCAAGGGACCATAGACTTACGTATTTGATATTAATTTCAACTTGATAACTTTACGCGTTCCTGAGAAAAATGGTCTTGACAGACTGACAGACAGACAGACGGACAACGAAGTGATCCTATAAGGGTTCCGTTTTTTTCCTTTTGAGGTACGGAATCCTAAAAAAGGTAAAAAACTGGCTTCACAAACTATGAACATAACCCCTTCAAAATAAGGAAAATTTCGCTAAGAAATTGCAAGCAAAACAATTTCCTTATTTACTATCTCAGCGGAAGTCTGGTGTAATATCCAATTTTATTTGTAGTAGGTGTAGAACCAGTTGAAAAGGGCCGCTTCGGGCCTTTTTCCAAGTACCGGACTATTTACCAGCAGGCTTAGCACGAGAACTGTAGAGAAGCGTTTAGTCGATGGAAGAGTAGACAAAAATGACGTTTCAGTGTAGACAGTTGACAGTTTTCTACCGAGAAATGTAGACAAGCGATTTCTTTTCTACAGTAGAGTGTCATGCTTGCGTGCTTCTGGTTTGCTTTTACCAGCCACATAGAATCCTTGGAGCTCGAGACGATATCGATACACGACATCTGTTTTGGTGCGTGACACATGATCGTAACCGATCCTGTCGAGGGGGGCTACGCTTCGAGGTTGCAGTTCGTCACGATCGACTTATTATTTAAACCATCACACTTTACTATTATAGTTATTGGTATTTTCAGGGTTAACGTTTTAATACCAGTTGATCTTTAACCAGGGGGCCGATCGCGCTATTTCTCAACGTAACTACCGTTCGAACGGAACGTTTTTTGTTTTTGGTTTAGCTGATGTAAGAAACGGTATCGCGCTATTTTTTCTGAGCGACAAAATCGTTGACATTACCCAATACTGAAAGTTCGATCGATCGTTCCTCCAACGTAACTTCCAAAGTAAAGCTAAATTGTTTCCGTTGAAATGATTAGCGCGATACGAAATGTGTCTTCTAACGTAACGTTTTTGGTTGTGGTTTAGTTTTGGTATTAACGTTCAAAATTAGCGCGATCGGCCCCCAGGACTGATTATATACGGATAACTTAGGTTCATCTTCATAAGATTATTATTATCATTCATTTGAAAGTTTACGTAATTTAGTGGTCACGAACCTAAAATCAATTGCAATCGATTCCTTGGTTCGGAAACCAAATGCATAACAAAGATTTACCATCCATACACCACACACAACACAGACGCATACATACATTCATACATACACACACATACACAATCAACCACCCGTGTACTCTCGTGCACAAATATTTCAATTTATGTAAATAAGTGTATAGAATATGTTTTTATTATTTTTAAATTACTTCTACCGTTTGTTTTATATATTTTTTACAAGTTTACCATGTAGCACGCTTCGAAAATTTTAGTTTTTAATGTAGGTCGGTACCTAACCTAGTTTGGAAGGCGCTGGTGATACAATGTTTTTTTCATTAGTACAGACGCCAACGATACCCTTATTTCTAGAATGTTTCATTTTTACTTTAAAAATTAAATTTGTATAAAAAAAAAATATTGATTTATTTATTTTATTTTTATCCGATGTAACTTAAGTTTTCTCGTCATTTCTTAAAATTTAGACCAAACTACTGGCTTATTATATTTTTTGATACGATTATTTTTTAAATATGAATAAAATATAATTATAGTTACGTGTTGAAGTGGTGAATTTAAATTTAGTGTTCAATTTTACTATTTCGCTATAGAATAGAATAGAATAATTTTATTTCAGACAAATGTCCATAGGGTTAGTAACAATTTTACTGATTATCTAGTGTTAGTACAGACAAAGATTAACAAAACAATTAAAATTCAGCGTGGAGCTGCATCCACCTCCGCAACATCGGGGAATCCCACCGATCGGTGAACACACTGAGAATACTATTGGTGCTGCCGCGAACACGCGACATCAGGGATGCACATCTTTTTCTTATAATGGCGGCAAAACCATCAATGTTGTTGTCCGCAAACATCCCTGACGCACTACAACGCCACGGCAGCCACAGCAGCACCCTCAGTGCGTTATTATATTGAACGCGTAGGTCGCTGTATGCCCGCTGAGTGAAATTGGCCCACAGGCTGTACGTGTAGAAGGACTGACAGTAAGCTTTGAAAAGCGCTACTTTAACTGCCCTTTTACATCGTGCAAACCTGCGGGCCAGAGGGGCTACACTGAACATAAATCTGAAGTATCGGCCGAATGTTCGGTCTTTTCTTTACTACGGCTAACTATTGCTGACTACGGCGAAAAATAAAATAAAAAAGGCAGTCGAAGAGATAAGCCAAAGTCAAAACTGTGACTTGAAGTCGGGTAAAGACTCAAAGTAAAAAAAAATAACTATGGAAGTTATAAAAAGGCCGAACATTCGGCCGATACTTCGGTTTAGCGCTTCGGAGTAGACCCCCTGCATGTTACAACTAACAGCCAGCGACCTACGTTCTCTTTCAATGTCGCAGTTGTCTTTAAGGTCTTCAGTGACCCAGTGGCCCAGATATCTAAACTTGTCCACTCTTCGCAGGGACTCTCCACACAGCGCGACATGAGGAATTCTTGTATTCCTCATGTCACGGTGCCTGCCCTGAAAACCATTAGTTCGTTCTTTGTGGCGTTATATTTGAGCCCATGATTCACCGCATAACACTCGCATATACCGATCACCCTCAGAGCTCCGATAGATGGGCTCAGCAACACAATATTGTCAGCATAACTTATATTATTAATGCACACTCCGTCAATATTCAGCACATTGGTGCTGCTGAGCTCAAGGATCAGCTGTTGTGTTGTGTGTGTGTTGTGTTTATAGTACTGTATTATGCAAATACACCTTGCGGAATAAATTCTCTAAACAATACTAGAAACGGCATCAAAATCCGTTGGTAGTTTAGAAGAACAACGCGGATACAGACAGACACGAAAAGCTACTACAATTAATAATATGTTTAGATTTACAAGCTAATAAACACTTTAAAACTGCTATGTACCTATTCGAACCTGATCGATCAGAAAAAGCAAGGACACTTTGACACTTGGAGATCATAAGAATGCAACATCCGCCTCGAGTAGTTCTGCAGCTATACTAAATATTATTTATTTTGATCTTAATGTTACATGCAGGTAAATGTCACAGACTTGGGAATATGTAACAACGTATTTTTGGTCAATATAATACATACCTGAATATTAATATAATAACTTTTAAGGTGCGAAATAACACACTTTTTAGTTGTGGTACCTACCTACCACCAATTCGTATACCACTACTTGCTATGTCAAAAACAGTAACCGGAAGTTTTATAACATCATCAACATACACCAAGTAGATTAATTAAATACGTATTATTGCAGATAATTAAAACATTTACCCGAGCAAAGTTAGGACCACCGCGCGAGCTTCCTCTACCAAATGAAAAAAAAATTACAAAATAGGTCCACGTTAAAATTGACGAAAATATCGATGAATATATATTGAAAAAAATACATACAGATGAATATAGAACCTCCTTCTTTTTTGGAGGCGGTTAAAAAGTTTATAAGAAAAAGGCTCGCCTATTACTAACACTATGGGCGAGGCCCGAAATAAATGATACCTAATAATAATTACATGGGGCTTAGCATAGTACTAGCAATACCGGTGAAATGTTAGGTTATTATCCTACATACAATATTAGTTTTAGTATATGCGAAACCCGAAACACGTGTCTAGTATTTTTATGTAAAGAATCTATGTACGAAATTTCAAAACTGTATCATGAAATATCACAAAGTTATAAGGTTGTTTGTTATGTTACCGGGTTGTCCGTACAAAAACATGCTAACGGCGCCCCCGCGCCTCCAGGGTCGTCTTGCGCTCATTGATAATAATTTGGCAGTAGGTACCTAACCGTACGGCGATTGTATTGTAAGTAATTAAATGGTGATAACGTTTTCCATCACATTTAAATATTTTTGGGACAAACTATAACATGGTGTAAAAATTATTGAAATCGATTCAGTTCCTTATTCTGAACTAACTATATTCAGGTTTCGCATATACATATAAAAATAATGTTGTATACATAGGCGTTACGATTCCGGTCGCATCAAATTTTAATAAATTTTTGGTTCTGATTTTCTGTAGAATGTGTGTTCTGATTACAATACTACTAACCTAAAGAAATTATTGGCATTTTAAAAATAGGTAGCTACACATTTCATGATACAGTTTTCTTGAAAAACGATGCGTTTTAACAATAGGGAATATGCACGTACTTCAAAACGTATTCATTATTTTAATATAAGCATTGTGTAGGAGTCAAGAAACAAATTCCTATTTTTTTACATTTTTTAATGCATGACTTATTTTACAATTAATTAATTTATGTTGCGTTTTTTTGGTGGAATGGAACGCGAACTCAAAACGCGACCTCTTCGAAAATGCCGGTAGTGACGAAAAATACTATGTGAATAAAATCTATTATTTGCTAAGCGCTTGAAATCTCACTAAGGTTAGGAATTACGATTTCTGCTTGAATAAAGCATAAACAATAATTTAATGTATATGATTTGGGCCTAAAAAACAGATGTAAACAAAGCAGTTTCGTGGACAATGACGTCACTTCATGGCCGCGACAGAAACGGACGTTTGAACTGTAGTAGATATTGTTGGAGTTTCATAATTTTTTTGAGCAACAAGCAGTTCAATTTAACTTTTAATACTTTTCTTAGGTTTATATTACTTACTGTCTAATATTGATTTAGTGAATAAAAAAATTACATGCATATTCCTTAAACACATTTCATCAAAATCTTAATAGGACCAGTCGTACCCAGTATCTGACAGTTTTTTTATTTTTTTTTATTTATTTATTCAAAATCTGTATTAACAATTACATACATAAAGTCTGCCAAACTGCAAAATAGGTGGTCGGCAGTAGTTCTCGTCTAGCAATGGATTACAAATTTTGAAAATTATATGCTATAACTTAATTTAATTGTGCTAAGTAAACTATAAAATAAATACCTCCAGTACAGATCAAAAATCTCAAATTTTACAAATAAAAAATAAAATAAAACATTGTGTCGATAGAAAATGTTTTATTATATTTTTTATTTGTAAAATTTGAGATTTTTGATCTGTACTGGAGGTATTTATTTTACAAATAAAAAATAAAATAAAACATTGTGTCGATAGAAAATGTTTTATTTTATTTTTTATTTGTAAAATTTGAGATTTTTGATCTGAACTGGAGGTATTTATTTTCGCCCTGTGTATAATACTGGTACCTATTCCGCTGGATCCGGGTATACCGGAAGCCGACCCCAACATAGTTACAAAAAGGCTATGTAGGCAGACGATTGATAGCAGTCGATCTTAATACCGCGCTCGTCTACCCGCATAGTTACAAGTCGGTGTCACAGCAATCCACACAGCTAAGTTACAAAAAGTTTGACCCGTGCTGACCGCTCACTGACCTTGGAACAACGAACACAAAGACCGGCTATTTATTGCTATTAGACTTTTATTTTTAGATTTAAAAACAGACGATCGCCGTATCAATTAATTTGATATGGACGCTTATTATTTTTAATTTTATATCCGTGTCATTATTTACTAATTGCATTATAAGCTACACGTTTTTTTTTTTTAGATTGTCTATTTGTAAGTAAAAATAACACGGATTGGAACGAAGTTCCATATCGCACGTTATGTTCTGCACATTTGGCGAATAAGAGCTAGAACGAAAAAAGCGTAACATTTAGACCGTCACGACACTTTTCACTTTTCGCTATGACTCCTACGGCCTACTTTAGTCATCACAAACCAATCATTACTAAAAAATTGAATATACTATTAAATATTTCTACAATAAGTAGGTAATTAATAATAATATCAAAAAAAAGTAATAAAAAAATTTAATTTTAATTTTATTACTTACCATATTTTTTTTTTCATTTTTATTATTATCAAACGTTGTTAATTTAATTCATTATGCCTGGTTTTTATCATAATATTTTTAAAGCTAATAATTGCAGCAGGTATTTAAATAAACAAATGGGTGCAATCGACTGTACACATAATTATTAGATAAACTTATAAGGGAAGTTCACAAAATCACTCACAATTTCCAGAAAAACCTACTTACTAAAAACAAAATCATTGTCAAAACAATGTTTGACCCACTTCTGCTGTCTAGTTATTTTTCATCCGAAAGTATCAAAAGATCCTTACATGATACAGTCGAATCACACTAAAAATTTGGTAAATTTTACAATTTTTTATGGACAACTCGGACTTAATCGAAAAATTAAATAAGTATGCAAAAATTGTTTTCATGAAAAAAAGCGAATGGTTCCAAAGTCAGTTACCCCGTATCTCTCATGGAGTCGGATTTGCCCGTACTGCCCCATTTTAAAAGAACACTTTGTTCAAGAAGCAAAAAGTGACATGGCTTACCTTGATTATTATAGAAATAGTACGGACGGATATAAAATAAAATAGAACCGAAAGCCGATTCGATTAAAAAAATTTACATGATAATTTGGTTACGTTTTTGAACGAATGTCACGGTAATAAAACCTTAACTAATATTATAAATGGGAAAGTGGGGTTGTTTGTTTATTTGTTTGTTACGCTTCCACGTCTTAAATAATGAAAATTTCATGATGATCGGTTGAGTAGTCAAGTGATGATCATAAAGTTTTGCATGCACGTTGTCAGGGGTACAGAAAAGGACATAGGTTATCTTTCATCCTGAAAACAGTACTGTACCCGAGGGATAGAATAAATTTACAAAATCTACATTAACGCGAGCCTCGCGAGTCTGAAAGCCCCAACAATGATACATATTTACAGGGTGTGGCTGTAACTGGGTTGTAGAACTTGTGGAGGTCAGACAGACAGTCGCTCCATGTGAAATACTGGTATTCAGCTGCATCCGGTTAGACTGGAAGCCGACTCCAACATGGTTGGGAAAAGGCTAGGCAGATAGTTTTTTTTTATTTTAGCGGCATTGCGTCTCTCTCTCTTTTATTTACTCTTTTTTTTGCGTATTTTTATTTTTTGATCTTTAACGGAATTTGTCTTTCTTTTGGCTTCTATTAACTTCTATTATAATAAAAATCTCTTTAAAATTAATCAAACTGCCAGTGACACATTAGGTTACTCTAAAAACAAAATTAAACCGAGCAAGACTATCCATTAGACAAAACAAAGATCAAATAGGCTATGAACATGAAAAATATGTGTTAAAGTTATCAGTGAAGGTCGGGAGGTTGCTTACACAAGGTGGACCTGCCCCAGCCGTGACACACTTACGGGATTTTGAAGATTAAAGTTGGAATAACAAGAAGTTTAAGACTACAATTCGTTTGGGACAATTTTTCGAACAAAATTATGATAGCAAAATTAATGTGACAAATTGTCAATCGCGCGTAATTCGCTGCGATTGGCTGTGGATAAATCATTCAACCAATCGCAGCAGTTTACGCGCGCTTGACAATTTGTCACATTAATTTTGCGGTAGTTTTTGATCGAGAAACTGGCCCAAACATACACGCAATACTTGAACAACAAAACACAACAACAAGAATGAAAAGGAAATAATAATGCGAATACAGCCAAGAATGCCTGTATTCCCCGAAGGGTTAGGCAGAGGTGTACCTGTGTACATAGTACACCCACATTTCGAGACTTATGTTTAAGTCCCATGTAATATCTAGGGGCGAGCCTATATTGCCATCAATGAAATACAAATCCAGACCCAAAACAAACAAAGGACCACCAAAAACGACACAAACACATTATGCTAAGCATGCCCATCACAAAAACGGTGATCACTGACCAACTCCACCAGCATAATGCTGTGTATTAAGCGCCCGGTGCTGGTCTTCATGTTCTTACTACTGTCTTCTATTTTAATGAAAAGGTTTTTATTTCAATTGAATTAAAGTAATGGTCCATGTGGCCAACACCAAAGCACAACAATCATCAAAATATACTTCCTAGATCAAGCACTTGGTTGGCTATTAGATGTACGGTCAGCCGTCAGGTAACACTTGAACTAAGTATAATAAACTATTGTCAAAAAAAAAAAAATCAACCGACTTTCAAAAAGAACACTACAAAGTGTAAAATAATTTTAATTTCGGTAGGCGGTGTCTTAGGTTTTGTATTTTAGTTTTTTTGCCACCGACTCTTTTTTGCGACCGATTTTTCGCTTTTTTGTTGGGTTGTGTCCCACGCAAATTGGAATACCACTACCTGATATGTAAATAACAGTGACCGGAATCTTCCACATTTGTTATACTCTGTGATAACGAAATACGTATTATCAAAGCAACTCAAAAACTACCCAAGCACAGTTAATAATATTTGTATAAGACCACCTAGGAAGTATAAGCCTTTCAAACAATAAAGAATTATCCAAATCAGTCCCGCCGTTTTTGAGTAATCGGGGACCATATTATATTAAAACTGAGAACCTCGTCCTTTTTTTGAAGTTGGTTAAAATCTGACTGACAGCGGCACTATTTTGGTAGCAGTTAGGGGTCTACTGCCACTGAAATAAAAGCGCTGTCAAATTCAAACTGTTAGCCCAAGTGCGCCGCGCTTAGAATTGAACTGAGCGCATCCCTAGCGCGTTAAAAAGCGTACTGTTGGAATTTCAACTCTCAGCGCTAAGACGAGCGGAGCGTTGAAAATTCAGTGCGTGGTAAAAAAACGTCATAGACAAAAAGCGCCCGAATTGTACTTTGGACGTGTTGTTGACCGTACAGGTAAAATCGAAGGTTTTGTGATTCATTTATTAGTACAAGAGATGGCCGACAATGAATGATTTATAGTGTCAATAGGGAAAGGTCACTGTGGAGGTGTGGTATCAATACCAATGCCGTTTTGACAATCCAACAACTTTGCGTTATAAATTTACGTTCTTGAGCGGACGATTTTTTTTAAACATTAGCCGCCTTATTACAAAACAAGATTTTTATTTTGACATGGCTAAAACCATGCAGCCAGTTTTTGTAATAAGAACGTAACAGTGATTGAAATACCGTTCTTTATACAAAACTGAAAACTTAGTTCGGTACTAAGTTGTCAGTTTTGTGTTTAAGAACTTTACCATAGTCGGAATAAAGTTCGTAATTCCATAATAGCTCCATGTTTTAAACCTGGGTCTGAAGATAAACCTTGTTTTGTAATAAGGGGGTAGGAGTTTCCTTCAAAATCTTTCGGATTATGATTGAGAGTGTGACACAATTGGGTTGCTGATTCATTAAGAGAACATTGTGATTAGCACATTGGCAGGAGATTATAATGATGACAGTGAGAATGTTGGTTTAGTATCGTTCGGTTAGGAGTTAGGACACAAAAAATTGTGGGTTTAATAAAAAATCATGTTTTTTGTTAATAATACGTCTATTTATTATTATGAACTTACTGAATGGTCCCTGGTTAGGCTGGAAGTTGAAGCTGTTTCTTGATTCTGTGGCAACAGTTGGCACTGGTGTCAGAGGTGGTAGCGTGGTGGTCTCCTGTACCTCCTTAGGTATATCGTCGAAGTTCACCGCGTCATTCTCCTCTGGCACTCCGGTTTCTGTTGAGTGTTTCATAGAAATTAAGATAATGTTTTTATCTATAGCGCTTATTTGGGCAGACTATTTATTACAGTGGAGGCTCTTAAATAATATGAGGATAAATACATAAGTCCCGAATCATGTTTGTGTCAACCCCTGTTCTGGTATGGCCACTTTCGAACAAAAGATATTGTATGGTTTGATAAGTACTAGTAATTTCGATAAAATTACTGCATAGTTTTACTGATTATGGAATATTAAAGACCAAAATTTTTTTTTTTTACTAATCCTGTTTTTAGTAAGTCTAACCCGCCACCCCGTTCTATGGACAAGTAAGTAGCAGTTTTTTAGTTACCTATGCTGTAAACAGCGGTCAATTCATACCAAAAAGAAACTCGTTTCACAGCAAAGCTATTGATGATACCTACTCATATCAATTTGGTATTATACCTAAACAAAAAACCGTTGATGTAATGTTGCATAAAAATATTTAGGTATTATTATTTATGTAGATTAAGCGGAAAGCACGATAGGCCGTTGGTCCCGGCTGGGTTTCGTGGATCTTTGACAGTCGTTACGGGTCGTCAGAAGCTCGAAAGTCTGACAACCAGTCTTACCTAGGCGTAACATATCACCCAGTAACTGGGTTGTGGAGGTCCGATAGTCAGTCGCTCCATGTGTACTGGTGTTCAGCTGCATCCGGTTAGACTGGAAGCTACCCCACCATGGTTGGGAAAAGGCTAGGCAGATGATGAGTATAAATGGAATAATATTTGAATTCTTAAATTATAGCGAGTTATTCTTCAATTAATTATTATATTCGAGGACTACAACGCAGAAATTTGGTTGTAAAACTAGTTAAATTTAAATATTAAATGAATAATTTAGAAAAAAACTAGAGAGGAAAAAAAAACTGCCAATGTGACCTATGCCGCTGACATTAAAATATGTATATTTGATCTTCAAAAACGGGATGTTCGAGCAATTTACCAGATTGGTGCCAGAGTTCCTCCAAGAAAGGTGCCAGAGCTCCTCCAATAAACTTGTTTAAAGATATTGGTATTCTCACGGTGGCATCACAATTAAGGTATTAAGTTCTGTTTACGTTTTTATTTTTTATTTCTGCTTGAGTATTGTTTTTGATGTTTTTTTTGTTGGTATAGTGGCGCGTGCTGGCTGACATAAAGCAAAATAATGTAAAAAAAATAATTTAATGTTTTGTGTGGCATACCGTAAATTATTTTGCATTCTATTCTATAGAATCAAGTTTTCTAACTGAATAGATAGCTGTGCTACTGGACAGTTTGTTGCACCACTTCTTCTTTCCAGCTAAAGCACTAGGAAGTAGTGATTGGCGGGCTTTTAGGGGACTGTCGTATGTAATTTTGAGGTTCGAAAAGAGCTCATTCTCAGCCTAGTTTGAATAAATGATTTTTGATTTTTTATTATGTTTTATTCTAAATGTATTTTCGATTATGGGTAAAGGCCAAAATATCGATAAAAACATAATTATTTATTTATTAAATTAAAATAATTGTTGATATTTGACTTTACGGTAGAACCGCTCCTCGGTTAGCGTTTGACAAATTCAAGTATTTCAAATATTAATAAAACTTGTAATTTTATATATTGAACTTGGATTGGGAGAAATTAAAGGGGCACTAAGAGGCATATTATTATGCATAATTTCTTTTATGTTATTGGATGGCATAAGCCGACTGACCACCCGGGCCTCAAGTCTGCTATTACAATAGTGTCAGAATGGTCGATCATTGATTTCATAATTGTTGATTTTGACAAGTTTGGTAATCTACTATTATAATGGCGTCACTATGACTTTCCAATGGTCGGCCACTGACACTACATTGAAAGAAATTGCATATATTAAATAATTAATATATGCAAAAATTGTAATCTCGTACATAATGACAAATTAATGACATTTCTACTAATGGGTTTTATAATAATGGCAATACGACAATGCCATTATAATAACACAATTATATTACGAGAACATTGACCGACCAATGATCGACCATTATGAATTTACCAGATTACGAACTTTTAGCAAAATGACAATGGCATGACAATGGGATCGTGTTGGAATGACTGAATTTATAAAAATAGCAGACTTGGGCCCCTGAAGTGCTATTCTGTAATATCACAAAGTGAAAACTTAGGTAAACTGGTGAACTGAGCTGTCAATAGTGTCAACCCCTAGCGTCAGGTGGAATGTCGGCTCACTTTGGTGACTGGTGAAGTGAGCTGTCAATAGTGTCAACCCCTAGCGTCAGATGCAATGACAGCTTACTTTGGTGAACTGGTGAAGTGAGCTGTCAATAGTGTCAACCCCTAGCGTCAGGTGGAATCTCAGCTCACTTAGGTGAACTGGTGAAGTGGGCTGTCAATAGTGTCAACCCCTAGCGTCAGATGGAATGTCGGCTCACTTTGGTGAACTGAACTGTCAATAGTGGGGTAACCCCTAGCGTCAGGTGGAATGTCGGCTCACTTTGGTGACTGGTGAAGTGAGCTGTCAATAGTGTCAACCCCTAGCGTCAGATGGAATGACAGCTTACTTTGGTGAACTGGTGAAGTGAGCTGTCAATAGTGTCAACCCCTAGCGTCAGGTGGAATCTCAGCTCACTTAGGTGAACTGGTGAAGTGAGCTGTCAATAGTGTCAACCCCTAGCGTCAGGTGGAATGTCAGCTCACTTTGGTGACTGGTGAAGTGAGCTGTCAATAGTGTCAACCCCTAGCGTCAGGTGGAATGTCGGCTCACTTTGGTGACTGGTGAAGTGAGCTGTCAATAGTGTCAACCCCTAGCGTCATATGGAATGACAGCTCACTTCACCTACGTTTTTACGGTGAAATTGACAGAATAGATAGTTTGATGTTAGACATCTGCATTAAATACTAGAGGAGTCGCAGGTGCATTACATCCTACAAACTAAGCTGAAATATCTCATTTGCCTGCCAATACACCGTCACCCAGCAATGCTGCTTGACGGCAGAAAAAAGTATGGTAGTAGGTACTTCCCCGGGCGAACACCTTCACAAAGAGTTCTGTTACGCATAAAATTTGCCAAAACAGTTTTCACGAGTTAAATAGCGTGTACATAAAAAGGTGATACATAAAATGTAGGCACGAAATGGTCAATGACCCGATGTTATGTGACGTGGTGTCAAAAGGTAATTTAAATACACGCGTGTTAATAATCTTTGCTAAAACTATAAAGCTTTTGATAAAACGTTTTATGGATAATTTGTTCTTATCAATAGACATTTTTGCAGGGACATGCAATTGATTAAATACTTTGCTGATTTTGAATGCAGTCTCAAAAACCTGTATTTTGGAGAGCTCAATAGTTGACTAAAAACAACTTGCATCGTATGTTGAAAGAGTCATTATATGTATGATGTTTTTAGATTTAGATGTAGCTAATGGAGAAATGCATAATATGGTTTAATTTAGTAGGAAAAGTAGGAACCTATTTCCAGCGTTAGAGGTATGTAGTACGATTGACTAAGTTGACATAACTCGTCTATAATCTCATCCAGCATCCTGATTATAGCTAAATCTAAGTTGGGAAAACGCAAACATGAATATAATAAACAACAGCAGACTTGTGTTGGTACTGTAAAGTTGAAATAAGCTATGTAGTATCGTATACTGTTTTTCAACTATAACATTGTTTTTTTGAGCCTACATTTGTCCCACTCCTGGGCAAAGACCTCCCCTTTTCCCTTTCATTTTGTGCGATATCCGGCAATGTTCTTTTCCGTGGTCTTCTACCTCGACGGCGATGTCCTCCCTCAGGAGTTCAGTGAGTGACGATCTTTACCTATCTCTATGCATATACCTACTATAACAATAAGTCATAAAAATTAAGAAAATATAATAACAAATGGGTTACCTTCATTAGGTCTCACGTTGTTCTCCTGATTGTTCTCATCCTGGTATCCACCATTAATTCCATCTTGAGCTGGTTGCTCCTGATTATACACTTCTCCATTATCATAATTTGGTTGAAAGTTACCATTGTTTGGGTTAGGTTGGAAATTAACATTCCCATTGTTCTGTCCATTCTCATTATAAACTGGACTATTAGTTGGAAAAGAGATAGGTCTTCCAAAGTTTTGTCCATTATAGTTGTAGTAGTCGTTTTGTGGGTTTCCTTCGGCAACCTCGACCACGTAAATGTTGTCTTGTTGGTTGGTCTCAGTATTGATGGCTGGTCTGTTAGGTGGCATATTGAAGAGGCCTGAGAATCTGTCCTTTATTCTTCTGGATCCTCCTTGCAAGAATCCCTGGAAGCCATTGTTACGGTTTTCTCTTTGTGGGAAGAAACCTGTGGAAGAGAAAGGAAATTAGGTCGTTTGTACGGATAAAATGGTGTTTACCGCTACAGGTATCTTTTTGCTGAATTTCATTGATCCACGATCTCATTCCGGCGTTAGAATTGAGTGAGACTGGATCGATATGAGATCAATGTTAATAGTTTTCAATCCTGTTTACTATCCAATATCCAGAGTTAGATTTGAATAGAACAGCCGCTTATCGGCCAATGCCGAACTGGTGTCACTGAATTGCTGCGCTGGAACAAAATACTGGATCATAGAAAATCCAGCCTTAAGGAGATGCTTCCACCAAAGATGTGCGAGAAGATAAGTTACGGAACTGTGCGTCTACTTCCACCAGCGGGGCAATAGCGTAACACGCTTACAATAGCAATGCCTTTCATTTTGATAGTTCAACAACATTCATTGGGTAATTTACGATATTGAACAGACGAATTATTCAAACATATGAATCAAAAGTCAAAAGTTGGATTCGGATTGCGATTGAAGGTGTGTTCCACAATTAAGGTGCTGAGCTAAGTGGCGCATATAAATGGCGTGTTGATATCATACACATCATTCGCTACGAAGCAGCAAATAGCCAAGCTGATTGATTGAATAAAGTGACCGTGACCGTGATACGCATTTCTCGATTACAAGAAAGAATAGATATTATCTTATAGATATACTTATCCTTAACTACATACAGCATAAAAATCACGTTATTTCCTGATTTGATGTACGCGTTATTACGGTTAAATACTGGTTCCGGAGTTTACTAGTTTTCAAGAACATTATTGTGTGTCAACGTGGGCTGGCTTGACCGGTTACCTATAATTTTTGACGTCATGTGAAATACCGGTGTCATTTTGACCGTAGATAATTACTTCGCTATAATCTTAATTGGAAAATGTAGGATTATAAGTAAACCGTCTGAAATTGCTAACGCGACGTGGGCATCTCACACAAAACTATAAAGTTCATAGATCCGCAAACACAAAAGAATGGCAGGAAAATATGTGCAAAAACTTTAGAATACATCATTAACTGTCGCACTATTGTTGGCATTTGTTAGATGTTGTACATTGTACTCTTGTAATGTTTTATGAATCTATTCAAACATTGCTCTATGGAGATTCTTGATATACTCTGTATCGTTTTGTTGTTGCAGCTACTGCTAACATAGGTCTAATTTAATGTAATTGTTTCCACATGTAGATTATTGGTCCACCTATGAGTTTGTTGTTTTTGTTATCACTCTATAAAGTGATCATGGAAGTTATTAGTTCTATTTCTTTGATATCTTTATCGAATGTTTCTTTAGAATCAAAATATTTCATCATTCATCGAATCATCCTGCCCTCATCCGAATTTTTTTGTGATCAGCGTAGTACCTACTTCTTCTTCTATTCGTCTCTGTTAGTCGTTATCTCAGGATTCACATTCTCTACCTATATCATCTTTTGCACAATCCATTCATCTTTTTATTAATTAATTTATTTTCCTTGGAAGACTTACAGTACAGCTAAATAAAACAGAATAAAGATAGTAAGTGTGATTGTTAGCCAAATTATACGTCTTCATTTTCGAAAAACAGAATAATGAAAAAGAGTCTGAAAAAAAACACAGTATCTGCTCACAAAAAGAAAACAAGAGAACATCAAAGCCACTTTTCTTCTAGCTACCTTTTCATTCCTTACTACACCTACGGAGGTTGTATGATTAATCAGTGTGTGTAACTTCATGGTTTTTTTATGAAAATATCACTGTATACATTATTAAACTATAGCCCAACCATGTGACGTGGTATTTCCACTCAGGCCACTATTTACGTATTTTTTTGCTGTTCACATAATAAGTCGTTATGTTCGGTGTCACTTGGCATTGTTTAGAGCCTTTGACTCAACACTTTGTTTTTTTTATAGCAAGCGGAACTTGTTATGACACATAGTTTCTATGTACCTTTTTTATTATTTAGATATTTACGTAACCTAACTGGATAAACTATTGTTGATAGCTCAGGGTGTGGTGTATTTACGTTTATTTATTTTATTATTTATATATACACAGTAAAATAAATAGCGAAACGACGACATAATTATTTATTTAGAGTTTATAGGTACTGCTTATTTTTTAGAAACTTCTTCCAGTAGACCTGCGAAAGGAGAAATGAAAAAGAAAAATAAACAATAGTGTGTGAGAAAAAAAAGAGAAGAATATGGATTCTATGTTATTTATTAGTATGTTTTTGTAAAGATGTGTGTGCAGTCTTAAGCAGTAGATCATTGTTGATTCGCGGGACGGTATGGTTTAGAGATGAAGTAAAGGTTTGAGTCTGTAATCCTCTGCACTACTGGCATAGGTTCCACTGCTCGGATAGAAGGTTTTATTCCTATTCAAGTAATTTGTCATGAATATTTTATGGTGCAGAATGAGATTATTAAAAAAAGTAATAGAAGAGAGAACTAAAAATCTGGCAATGGTCGCCGACTGTCCTTATAGTCGGTCGCCATTTACAATTTTTATATTATGAAAATTCTTTGTTTCAAGATTGTTGTTGTTGATTACATAGGTACACCAGCCTATTAACGCCTCTAGACGTTAATAGGCTGGTGTACCATATTATTGTATATTAAAAATGGGGTTCCATAATAAAAAAAAACTACTACGTCATTGATGCTCATTAATTGAATCACCACGTTGGTCGAGAATGCGATTTTGCAAATATACGATGCAATTAATATCTATATGTATAAATATTAAAAAATAAAGTCGCTTTTCATGTGTCTCTGTGTGACCATTTGATCTTCTTAACTGCGCAATTAATTTTGATGCGGTTTTCACCAATATTTAGAGAATTTATTCCAAAAGGTTTGTGTGTGACTTTGATGTTTTTTTAACTTTGATAAAACAATTCTCGATGTCTTCTCTCAATCTGACGAGAAGGGGCGGGTCGCTAGTTAAAAATAAAATGTTTAAGATGAACACTATTCATTATAATATATTATACCTAGGTAGTTTTGTTGCTCGAGTGTAAAGTAATTTCGGTGCAGTTTAAATTAAAACTGAAATTCTAACTGCGATGTGGTACCAATTTGTTTATTCATGATTTTGGTATGATTCAACTAAGTATAGCCGTCAGTCGTGGCCAAATTACACTTGGCTAATAATGACAGTAGGTACAAATTGCCATAATTCCAATGTTTTGGAGTAACTCAACCATGGAGATCAAGGGGGAATCACAATCAGACAACACTTGGGGTTTTTTATTTTTGCAAATATCGTATTAGATCATTATATTATATAATAATACATTCATAATCATTTCAGCCGAAAGACGACCACTGCTGGACATAGGCCTCCCCCCGAAAGGCGGGGCGGGGTTGCCATTATCGCCATGCTTGGCTGGCGGGTTGGTGATCGCAGTATGGTGTTAAAATGCATAGAGAACGCTGCTGCCCATTCTCTAGTAAGTCCTTTAGTCGCTTTTTACGACACCCACGTGAAGAAATATGATGGTGCTATTCTTTACGTTCAAAACCACATGTACTTTACATAATAAAAAAACAGAACAAAAAAAAAAGAAAAAGATGCAGAACAAATTTACCCTTTAATAAAGAGATGGTTGGGTATTATAAGTTGGAAGTAAGGCGCAACCTGGCTCTTGTAAAATATGTTTTTATGGTTTTTCGTGGGATACTGAATAATCCAAAAATATTGGAATCGTTGGGATTGCTCGTTCCAGACAGGAGGTTACGGTTGGGACCAAGGTGAGGGAGGGACTTTTTAAAGTTCCGGCACAAACTTATTAAAGTTTACACCAGTGATTCGTGCAGTAAAAATACTTAATAGTGTCTCTCGTCGTTTGGACTTATTTTCTTGCTCTTTGGCGGAATTCCAGAGGGTGACACTAGTAGATATGTTGTATTATATACTGTGTAATTTGTGCTTTATCCGGACCCGTTATTTGGGACCAAACAACTAAAAATCCATGACTACTTTTGTTAGCTTGGGTTATTACCTGTTAAAACAAATGTATGTGTTATCGAATAAATAAATAAATAATACACTGATATATTACTATTATGTTTTTTGTTCGTTTTAGGAGGAGAATTACTGTGAGTATATTAATAGTGTAATAATAATTTTTTTTATAAAGAAAAATATATGGCTGCTGCAAAAACGACTACTATAAATAATGCAAAATAATCTGGTTTAAATTAATGTGACGATAATAAATATTGGATGTATTGTAAAATTAATGAATAATAGAAACTAGCATTTAAAGCATGCTATTGGACATAAATATTATACTCCAACATTAAATATATTGTAATGTTTTGCATGTCAAATGTCTGACTGTGTATTAGGAACTTAATAAGGTACTTACTTTAAGACCAACACTGTACCAATATTTATTGCAAATAATTGATTATGGTTATAGGTACAGACGGCTACACATCAAGCTATAATTTCCAGTTTAAGCTGATCTCGCTTGTGTAGGATTTCTGTACAATGAGAGGTTAGCGTATACTGGTAATGTATAGCTTGATGTGTAGCCATGTGTACTAAGATAATAAATACGTTTTCGTGTAGTGATGGTGTCGGCAGAATACAATGCTTATTATGGCTCATAGCCCGATATTCGAGGGGTCGTTGACCTTCTGTGATTCTACTCTAGATATTGGAATCATTACACGTCATAATAAAAAAAAAACTAGATGGAGTCAACGTTACCTATCTACCCCTGAGAAGAAATGGCGAAACAAACTCAGGGGTCAGTCTTTTTTAAAGTCCCGACATATTGTTGGTCAGATCATGTGAGGACCATGTAGATTAGCGTCTGAAATGGTATTTTGTGGAAGGAATCACACAGATTTGAGTGGACCCGTCCTGTCAGTGCATGCATTTGATAGTAATATTTACTGTAGGTACACTCATAAACATAAACGTGTGCGGTCGGAGGACCTCCTCCAGGAGGTCCCCGAACCGGTCAATCGCATGTGATCAATTGCCATCAATTTCTATTATAGTAATATTCTCAATCGCTTCCATTGTACTTTGTAGACGATCAATTTGCGCATCAATGTGTACCAATCGCGTAAAAATTGACAATTGCAATTGATGGTTTTCGGGGACCCTTTAGTAACCTTTTCCGCACACACACTCATACATAATAGACACAGAAAGAGACAGAGAGAGAGACAGTCCCATAACGCATTTTCCTTACGTGACGTCCAACGATTTCTACCAGTTCACTCTTACCACAAGCCGCGTTAAGCAGGCAGTCTAAATCAAATTTCGAACGCAAGCTCCGCCCCTCGCTCTCCACCACTCCCTTATGTGCTAAACGCTAATACATCAATAATAAAGTTGAATATCGCGTGCGCTCTTTGATCGTGTTCAAGCACGAAACTAAATAGCGTAAGTCTCAATTCTTATTTCGTTTATAACTAAAGTAATAATTGATCTAGAGAAAAAATATCTTGTGTCGGGATAATAAACTATATTTTCTTGCTGCAAATATTTCTTTTAGACGTAAAAGCTAAACAATCTTGTTTGTTTTTTATAATTATCCTTAAAAACCGGCCAAGTGCGAAGGGTTCCGTACCATTATCTATAAAAACGGCAAAAAAATCACGTTTATTGTATAGGAGCCCCCTTAATTATTTATGTTATTCTGGTTTTTAGTATTTGTTACTATAGCGGCAACAAAAATACATTATCTGTGAAAATTTCAACTGTCTAACTATCATGATTCATGAGATATAGCCTGGTGGCAGACGGACAGACAGACAGACGGCGGAGCCTTAGTAATAGGGTTCCCGTTTAACCCTTTGGGTACGGAACCCTAAAAAGACATGATTTTTAATAAAAAAATTATTGAGAGAAAATATTACAATTACGTAACTGTCTTCAACATGTAAAGAAAAAGATCCAATAAATCATAATTATACTAAAGTTTCATTTTGCTTGTACGAGTATGTGACTGTTTCAGAATATTGATGCAAATTAACATAAAAATAGGAAGCCTCCTCTTAAGGAACTTCGTGCCAATATGAGTTGGTTGATGGATGAGACAGCTAGTAGACATTGTGTAAGATGGCTCAAAAAAAGTAGATAGATATGTTATCAATATTTTATCGTGACAAGAAAAAAGGGGAAGCCCTTCCTATTGACATCCGCGCCATTGACCTATTGATCTCAGATTACATTGCTTGTAAATAATCATACTAACACGTGATACAAAGCGTCAATCTTATGTTTTTTATTGAGAAGTTTTTGCCTCAAATGTACACTGTTGTTGAATACATTGTTCGTCTGCCTGCGTTGTAATTTTGTTAGTTTATTTATCAAGGTAGTAAATTGATTCTTCCCGTGCATCCAATCTGTAGAACCATGTAACTATCAAAATATATCAATCACAAACTCGAAAGCATTTATTTCAATTAAACCATTACAGGCACTGAATTGTCAAAGGGTCGGTCAGTCAGATAGATGAAGCTAGTTCATTCCAGAGCGTAGCAGGTTCCTATGGAGAAGAACGGGCAAGAAACTCCATGGACAATAGTGTCCGTGGAGTTTCTTACCCGTTTATTGTTTCTTACTTAAATAATATTAATATGTTTATGTTGTACTACCTTTGGTTTTCAGACCAGAGCAAAGGCATTATCTACCCATGCAGCCTAATGCCTTTACAGATATGTAACCTTTTTGTCATCATGACGGACGCAACGTTCAGTAATAAAAATATAGAAGAAAAAACGAATGAATGTTTTTATTGTACAGACGCCAGCACATCAAGCTACTACAATCTGTCAAATTTCTTCAATAAATTTTCAACTTTAACCCAACAACATAAGGTTCAAGGTTGATTGGGAAAATTTGACAGTTTCGGGTAGCTTGATCTGTACATAGTCTGTAAACAGCAGAATGATGTTCGTAATATAGCAAATCGAATCCAAGTTACTAGTAATTAACTTTTTTCCTTGCACTAATTGCGAGATGTTATTGATAAAACCTTGCAGTTTTATGTAAGACCATTCATGTTTATGTTTTATTTAAATAGTATGGATAAGAAATCACAATAAGATTTCAAAACAAAAATCTTTCGAATCCAAATACTTATTTCAATTTTAACGGACAAACTAAAATGAACTCACCGAACTGACACACTACAGTTTGCACACACAAACAAACACACAAGAAAGCACAAAAACCCTTAGCCATCATCACACACACACGTCGTGTTCTCACGAACACTTGGACTCTAATGATACTTCGGCAGCGTCCAACAGATTCCGAATATCTACGAAGACTGAACTTCACGGTCGAACTGTTGCGATATAAGCTTAATGATTGCTTACGTCACTCGTGATAGGGAAATTCATAAACAGTGAGTATATTTGGTTACTTCGATACGCTATCCGGAATGGGGGATGTAGTTTGTAGAATTGACATGTATCTGTAAATCAATAAGCGAGTTGTCAAGGTTTTTAATAGTTATCAGCCTTGCTGGAACTTAGGCCTCTTCTCTATGAGTCCATGTAGTTTGGTGCCCGTTCTTCTCCATAGGAACCTAGTAAGCTCTTGAATGGGCAACTAGCTTCATCTTTCTGACTGACCGATTCCGTTGGCAATTCAAAAGTGCCTGTAAATTTTTTATTTGAATGGTTTGAGTTTTAGAGGGAGCGGGCCGTTTTCCACCACGAGAGCCCAGTGCGGTGCGCGGGGACATGATTGTCTCTGAATTGTTGGTTCTAGGACATTCCTGTTTCCTCACGATAATTGCGTTTACGTTTTAAGAGAAATATTTTTTTTCAAAGTGCATTGCATGCCTTGAAACTCACGATCCTTCAACTCGTAAGTCAGGACTACCCAAGTAGCATTATAAGTTGTATACAAGCTGAATTTAAGTTCGTTTTTATACTACAAGCTGTATATTCAGGCTGTATAAAGGCTGTAAAAGCGCTTATATAGTCCTTTTATGTAAAAAAAAGTCAAGTCAAAGTCAAATTATTTATTTCAAATAGGCACATAGATGGCACTTTTGAACGTCAAAATTTACAAATAAAATAGAATTGATTCTAGATCTGTGATGGGTAGTGGTGAAGGCTAAACACGTGCTTCAGACACCAGGGCAGAGCAATAGTTGTGTTGACTTGACGTTATGTTCATCCAATATATCTAGCCTCCTCATCTGGCGTCCGTTGGATATGACTTATGGAAGTGACCACTACCCTATCATGATCGAATTCCCCTCTAAAAATGTTGCCACTAAAGTCTCCCTCCCCCTTTTAAAATACCGGCTAGCCTCAGCAGATTGGGATCTATATTCAAAAATTTTAGATTTAAGAGTATCTTCTCTTCCAAAAGTTAACGAGAATAATGCCCGGGAATGCTTTTTGTCCTTTTCCTCCACCGTATCTTCTACAGCAGATGACTGTTTCCCTTAAAAAAAAACCCAATCTGGTAAAATTCCTTCTCCGCTATGGTGGGATAGGGAATGCACTGACATGGTCAGGGCCAGGAATGAGGCCGAAGATACTGTTAACAGCGATATGAACCTTGATAATCTCATCGCCTTCAAGCGGATATTGGCTAGGTCCAGGAAAGTATTAAAAAAAAAGAAACGAGAAGGTTGGTCAAAATATTGCAGTTCTCTGAGTCCATCTACCCCTGTTTCGGTAGTGTGGCGGAAGGTGAAGCGTTTTAGAAGTAGTTTAGCACCTGAATCTTCGAACAACCTCACACAAGAAATAGGGTATTCTTTTTTCTCAAAAATCGCTCCAGCTTATGTTCCGGGTGTAGAGGACAGTTGTGTTGGCATCGACGATGTAGACGACACCAACGATCCTATGAACATATCATTTAGCTTAGAAGAATTAAAAGTTGTACTATCCCATGTCAAAGATTCCGCACCAGGTATAGATGGATTCCCTGACTCCTTTATTTCTAAAGCTGGTCCAAAAACTCACCAATACTACCTGGAGTTGGCTAATTTTTGCTTTATTTCTGGTTACATTCCCACAGACTGGAAGGTACAAGTTGTAATTCCGATATTAAAACCTGGCAAAGATCCTAATGATCATTGCTCATATAGACCTATCGCTCTATCGTCCATACTAATAAAACTTTTAGAACATTTAGTTAAAAATCTTTTAGAGTGGTTGGTGGAGAGCAGGAGACTGCTTCCGGCGACTCAGTTCAGCTTTAGGAAAGGTTTGGGCACTGCTGATAGTGTGGGTATCCTCACGTCAGCGGTCCGGCTGGCCCTCAGCAAGAATGAGTCTGTGGTTGCTGTCTTTCTGGACATATCGGCTGCTTATGATTCGGTCCTCCTCCCTCTTCTCAGGCAAAAGCTGCAAGAGCTGAGAATCCCGGATAGGATCTGTCGTATCATTGGTAGCATCTTTACCAGCCGCGCCATTCAATTAAGAATCCCTGGGGCTGACTCCGAACAAAAAACAGTCTGGAGAGGGTTACCCCAGGGATCTGTTCTTAGTCCCCCATTGTACAATATATATACAGCTAACCTATCTTCTTCTCTAAATTTTGACTGCAAAATCCTTCAGTATGCTGACGATATTGCACTACTGGTCACTGGCAGTTCGATTCATGATGCCACTCTATCGATGAATGTGTCTCTGTCCTCACTTAACCAATGGCTTCTTGATCACGGGTTGTCTCTAAGTGCGCCAAAGAGTACAGCGGTAATTTTTACCCGCAAGCGTTCTGTTCCCCAAATAGATTTAAAAATAGATGGACAAATCATTCCTGTAAAGGATAAGGCTAGGTTCCTGGGTGTAACTTTGGATTCAAGATTGTCTGGGGTTGACCACATTAACAACACGGTCAAAAAATGTGAACGCTCTGTGTCGATACTTAAGGCTTTGGCTGGGGTGTGGTGGGGAGCTCACCCCTACACTCTTAAACTGGTCTATAATGCGCTGACAAGGAGCGCTTTGGACTACTGTTGCTTCCTTATTGAGCCATGCAACAAAGAAGCGCTTAAGAAACTAGACAGCATTCAGGCCAAATGCCTGAGGATTGTCATTGGAGCCATGAAATCTTCTCCCATAAATGCGGCGAATGTGCCGAAGCGCCTCTTTACCTAAGAAGACAGTATTTGGCAGATCGCTTTCTATCCAAAGTATTCTCCCTTTCATTCCATCCTTTACTCCCAATTCTAGAGCAAATTGACCTTTCTTTGAATGATTCTCCTTATGGGAACAATAAAACAGTTCCTCTATTGATAAATAGGTACAGAGAGCTTAAACACCTCTCTTCACCTGTTTGCCAATATCCAATTCTCCCCGTTTTTTCCGCCGCATATGAGACGATTCATTTTGGACCAAAAGCCGTTTTGGGACTAGGTATATCAAAGAATTCCCAAAACGCAAGAGGCGACTTCGAGTTAGCTCTCAAGCGTTTCTGGGAAGGATGGAACTTATTTTACACTGATGCATCTAAATTGTCTGAAACAAAACGTACTGGGGTGGCAGTTTATTTTCAAAATTCTAAAATAGCCTTTATTTATCAATGTCCAGAAACATCAGTCTTTACAGGAGAGTGTATTGGTATTTTAGAAGCCATAAACTTCTTTAATTCACATCAAATTAAAAAATCTGTAATTTTTTCGGATTCTCGTAGCAGTATTCAGGCCATAGTACAAAACCAACTTAAAAGTAAAATTCATAGTCATATCATTATAGAAATTAAGAACTTATTATTTAAAAGTGTTCCTAAAACGGCTTGGCCATCGAGATAGCTTGGATCCCTGGTCACTCGGGCATTGTTGGCAATGAGTGCGCTGATTCGTTAGCAAAGTATGCCACATCAAACCCGGCTGATCGAAAGCACTACGTAGCTCATAACTACGATTTGCGAAATGGTGCCAAGCCCAAGCTTTTCAACTCCTGGGCAAATACATGGAGGAAATCCTCAAAAACCAAGGGCGCTTACTACGCAGCGATACAGCCCGACATACAACGAAAACCTTGGTTTTGCAGATGCCCAAAATTGTCCAAAAGAACTGTTTCGTCACTTCGTAGACTAAGACTCGGACATTGTTGTAGCCCAGTGTTCCTGAACAAGATCCATGTTCGGGACAATTCACTATGCGAGTGTGGTCTTGCGGAGGGTACTTTGGATCAGATATTTTTCTCGTGCTCTCTGAATACCAATTCCTGCGACCTTTATAAGAAAATTTCCAAATATAACATTCCTCTCCCAACTAATTTCCATTCCCTTCTATCCCACTTCTCTCCCAGAATCATACAAATTTTAGCCACATTCCTAAATGAAAACAATTTAAAATTTTAACTGGTGCGTGAAATAACTATGTATTATATTGTATTTTTTTGTGTTGTATAGAACCTAATTTAGTTTAGCTTTGTAAATTAGAATACATGTTGTTACTAACCCCTGTCTCCGTCCTTGCAATACTAACACACACGTAACTACCACAAAGTATAGTTCGACGGCCCGCCACTCTTTGCTGCCGTCTTAACGTGACGCTGGCAGAATAGTCGACACCGGCTCAATTGCCAAGAATAAGAAAAAAAAAAAAATGGATTCTAGTCGCCCCTTCCAAAAGGTAGCTTCTTATGGAGAAGAATGGGCAAGAAACTCCACCGTTACTCTTTTAATATGTTTTACAATATTTGGTATCGGTACATCAATTAAATAATTATAAAAGAAATCTAAGTTCTAAATAGGCTGCTATATTGATGTTGAAAACGCTTGGACATATGCCTCCCCCAAAGGGGGATGGGGATGCCATAATCGCCACGCTTGGCACCTGGGTTGGCGATCGCAGTATGGTGTTAAAATGCAAAGAGAATGCTGCTGCCCATTCTCTAGTAAGTCCCTTAGTCGCCTTTTACGACACGCACGGGAAGAAATGGGATGATGCTATTCTTTACGTCCGGCACCCCAAGGAACAATAATAGGCTGGTGTTATAAGTCAATTGGAGATGGGCACCAATAACTCAAGCTTGCTGAGTGATGATCAGGTGAGTATATAAGGTTATCTCACGGTAGTTTTCTTTAGCGTTGGTGTCTTGAATTAACTTGAATTGGTAACGAAATTGGTAATTGAGAACCCATAGCATGGTGCTAAAGGTGCTACTTTATTTCTTACCCTAGTACAATATATCGGTCTACGGTATACAGTAGATGGCTTTTTGAAAAGTTTATAAAAAACACGGTTTAGAGCGTGCATTCTGAATGTTGGCAACGTCATAAATCAATCTGGCTAGGCTGTCCCCTACATTTACGGTCGCTTACCTCTTCAAAAGATATGGAACAGCTATTTCTTTTAACTTACAATGTTGTCAGATTGTCGCCTGTCAAAAATGTTGCCTGTCGGTTTTATATAGGCTCCAGCCTTTTTTCCACTTCTCTTTTCAGTATTTTAAACAAGCACAAGTTTAAAGATGCTACGTACATAATGAATGACTTCATTAAGGACTGTACAAAATCTTTAATTAATATCTAGTTATGTCTGTAATTGAATAATTCATCGGATACTTTATTTATTTAAATAATTTACAACGTAATATTCCTTTACTTTATTTGCATAGAAGGTATAAGCATTTATCTTATTAATTTGTATTATTTAATGGTTATTATAGTGATTGCAGTGTATCGCTTTTAGCGATAAGACCGCCCATTGTGTCACCCTATGTGAAATCTACATTCGTATATGTAATTTTTATGGTGTACATCTCAGATTATAGAGAGAAGGTGTTCATAATAAAGAGTATTCTATTCTATCTGTCGCAGGCAATTTGTATGATTCCGCTTGTTACGAACGGCGTCGTCCGTTTAAAAAAGCCGCAGTTATGAAACATGCCGAAGACAAAATGTAATTCTACTTCTTCAGGCGCTTCCCGCGGCATAGCTCGAGCCGAAATGGGTTAGGTTAGAACCTAACCCATTTCCCCATGTAAAGCCGCCTACAAGCGGCGCTCGGGCCCCCTAGATTGGGAAGCAGCGTTGATAACGCGCCCAACAACTTGGGCGCCAGCCGCCGGAAGTGGGTGCCAAAATCCCACCGGCTGTCGAGCACCAATCCTAGGTACTTCATGGTGGACTCGACAGCGATTTGAGCCCCCCCGCCCACGTTAATTGTGTGATCCCGGCAGCGGCGCCCGCCGGGGTCATGATTAAAGATCATAGCCTCCGACTTGTTGAGTTAGGTTAGAAACTAACCTAAACCATTTGGTCGGGGTGTCCTAGATGTCGAAATTATAACATTTGAAGGAGTTGCTAATTTGTCTTCGGCATCCTAACTCATATTATGCGAAAGTGAGTTTGTTTGGTACGCTTTCTCGCTAAAACGGCTGAACGGATTTGGATAGCAACGGCTGATCGGCACATAGGTAGACCATGACCTGGAGGAGGACACAGGTTACTTTGTGATTTCTTAAAAATTAGCCTCACCTTTGTAAGTCTTTTTTCTGTTCCTATCCTCTTGTCTAAATACTCTCTTATCTATAATATGTGTGTATATAAACAACAACATAGGAAACATTTAGTTGTTGAATGGTGATATTGGTTTGACTATCTTAACATTACATCACGCCTGTGTTCCTCGAAGGGTTAGACATAGCTATACTCTATTTACATCCACATTTCGCCAGTTATGTTTCCTCTTGTCTCGGTATGGAAAGATGGTCACTCATCCACGGACCAACCCCGGCAAGCGTAGTTTAACTGTTACCTATTACTTAGCCAACAGCTCCTCGAAATCTCGAAACCTTAGAATAAATAACTTAGTTTAATTTAAAAAAAAATATATATATATATACTTTTAGCACACAAATGTACAGAAGCGCACTACCAGCCATCCTTTGGGTGATGCAGAGACAAGCAGTGCCAAACCCAAAGAAGACAGCGACAGTTTTCTTTGGCATAAAGGGGTATCGATGGTTATGTAGGAGATGAGACCATAACATGTTTACAGTAAAACTAATGACACATGTAACTTATGGCATAATCATGTGTTTAAGTGTTTATCCATAAGATAAATAGCAAAATTACTATAGTAGCAGTCATCCGTCAGATTATTTAGCGATACATAGAGGTATTATTATATATTGCAGCGTAAATAACTACAGGTACCTACGTATTTTATTTTTAACCTCGATAGGAAAACCAAAAAAAATAAAACTGATACAATAATATTTTGTTTGTGACAGTTCATTTAAATAAATGATCCCAATATTTTTCCCATTTTAATTGCATTAATACCTAGTTTTATTATTATAATTAGCATGAAAACTTTAATTTGTTGAATATAAGCCTGCAAAAATAATTTCGCTAAAGGTTCCAGAAAGAAATTGTCACAATCATCACGTAAAAGTATTAGTGATTGTAATTAGTGATATTTGCCACAAAAAGAAATGAATGAACTTCTTGTTTGCTTCTTTCTTGCTTTGAGGGACTTGTCAAGTGGATAAAATAAGAAATGAGTACTTAAGAGGAAGTCTGAAAGTGACGCCGGTGACTGAAAAGTTGTGTGGAAATAGGTTGCCACGGTATGAGCGTACGTGCTGCGGAAGAATGAACAAAATGCCATGAGGAAAGTTTTGAGTATGAATGTGGACCGGGTGGCTATAAGAGTAGGGGAAGACAAAAGAAACGATGGATGAACTGTATGAAACATCAAAAGGCTAAAAATGGGGTGACTACAGAGATGAGACATTATATATATTTTTTTTTTTTTTCAAAACGTTGCCCCCCACACTAGGAATTTTTCCTGTATCGTGGGTGCGTTTACAAACATTTAAACATACATACACAAACACCCAGACCCGGAACAACTACTTATAGGTCATACAAATATTTGTTCCGTGCGGGAATCGAACTCGCGACACGCAGCGCAGCAGTCAATCGCTTAACCACTGCGCCAACCATGCCGTCAAAAAATTTAAATTAAAGAAATTTAATTAGATTTAAAATTGCTTGCACTGTATTTAAATTTCACTTGGTATGTTAAATAATAATTCGTAGTATTTGTTATTGTATTATGTTATTTCGTATTTTGAATGTATTAAATTGCATGTGTATTGTACACATATTCAACACAATATAAATTGTTTAATGAATAAATACAATAAATAAAAATAAAATAAAAGATGACGACTAATAGAGAAGTATGGAAGAAACAGACATGTTACGTACGACCCCAAATAAATTATGATAAGGGCATCAAAATTATGAGTTCGTTAATAATGCGAAGGAATGAAACTACTCCTCCCCTCGAATGTAGCTTTTGAGGCCAGGAAGGAAGTTTATTTATATAAAGTTTTTCATCCATTTTCTGTAAACTACACTGAGACTTGTCTCCCAGGCATGTCTCCGGTTAACACCGGTTATCCTTATAACGAAGCCCCAGCAATCAGCCATCCGCCATCTTTACGAGATTTGTGTTCAAAGAAATATACGATAATATCTTGTTTTTAGAGTACAGCGTGTTAAAAAATAACATTACATTAATGTTTCCCCGAAGGGTTAGGCAGAGGTGTACCTATAGTACACCCACGTTTCGCCAGTTATGTTTAAGTCCCATGTAATAGGGAACTAGCCTTGCCATTAGCCAGGTTTACAAATTCAGACTCCGGGCTGATACTGAGAAATTCCTAAACCAAATTCCTACACTTTGCTAAACCACCAAATAAGTTCAGTAACAGTCAAATGACGCAAAAAAAAAAAGATTATTAAATCTTACCTCCTAGAATTTTCCCATTCTTCTTCCTTCCTCCGACTCTGGTCTTCTTAACGACTACCTGGTACCTATTTTTGGTATTATAAACTTGGTTGGGAGCATATCCTGTGCTGCTAATGTTGCCACTTAAAGAGTAAATATTGCCTTTCTTCATCCCGTAGGCTCCATAGTTCGGGTATCCTTGTAGCCCGGAGCCATAGGTGTGGTAATTATTCCCAGCCGTGTAGACATATTGGTAGCATGGCTTTGACCCACCGTAAGACGGAGAGCTAGCCCATTTTTTCCCGTACCCATAAGAAGAATATTGACAGTTAGATACACTCGGAGTTTGGTACACAGGGTAGCCATGATCGTGTCCTTGGTTTCCATGGTAACCAGGGCCATATAAGCCTTGGAATAACGCATCTAAAGCTTCGTAGTACTCCGGTGAATGTGTAGGGCTCGGTGGCTTGTACACTAACGGAGTTTTGACACACTTCTGGGCATTTTGAGCCAGTATTAAAAATACGGGAAAAGACTGGATTAAACTACAAATAGTGCCTTCTTTGACCGTCATGGTGTGTTACCGGTGAAATGTCGAATGAAACTGATCGGAAAGTTGAGATTTTTTGTGATTTTAACAAAATTGGGTTATCGTTCCATCAGTCGTTATTTATTTCGTAAAACTGTTTTGTGTGTTGAGTAATGTTATGCATCAGCAGTTTCTATGTGATATATATGTATTACTAGCTTTTCCCCGCGGCTTCGCCCGCGTGGAGGTCGGAAATTATCCCAAGAAAACGTACTACCGGGGTTAATTTATCCTATGCGTTTATCCAGGTTATTAACTATCTGTGTGCCAAAAAATTCATCCAAATCAGTTTTTTCTATAGTAGCAGAGGAAAAGGTAATAGACTCCGCGCCGCCGCGCCGTCAACCATGATTATTTTGTTACGCGTAATGTTGAATTTGTGGTGTCTTACACGTTCAGTGCCGGTAGGATTTCTGGAGGGTTCACTCAAGTCGCATATGAGATGCCTGGAGTCCTCGCGGAAGGCTCATTTAAATATCCGTATAGCGAAAAAAAAAAAAAATATAAACTGTGAAAATAAAATCAGTTGTATATTTTAGCAATATTTAATAGTATACTCGTTGGTTTTCAAATATAAGCATTTTTATTTATATTTTTATTCATGGTTGACCATCTTTTCATACCATGATTCCTCCGTGCCTCGGAAAGCACGTTAAGCCGTTGGTCCCGGCTGTCATTTGTAGATCTTTGACAGTTGTTACGGATCGTCAGAAGCCCAAAAGTCTGACAACCAGTCTTACCAAAGGATATCGTGTTACCCAGTAACTGGGTTGTGGAGGCCAGTCGCTCCATGTAAAATACTGGTATTCAGCTGCAACCGGTTAGACTGGAAGCCGACCCCAACATAGTTGGGAAAAGGCTTGGCAGATGATGATGATTCATATTTTTATGTATGGCGGCATGGCGTATGAGCACTAAGAAAAGTGGGTGGAGTCAAAAGTGTAAAAGTGTTGGTCGCAAGAGCTACTGCTGCGTATGAGGTCCTGAGTTCGATTCCCAGGTCGGGCAAAGTGTTATTGGGTTTTCCATTAGGAATTTCTCAGTAGCAGCTCGGAGTCTGGATTTGTGCCCAGTTGATGGCAATAGGCTCGCCCCCTGTTACATGGGACTTAAACATAACTGGCGAAATGTGGGTGTACCTACTATGGGTCATGGGTACACCTGTGCCTAACCCTTCGGGGAAACAAGGCGTGATGTTATATTAGGTTTTATACCGGTCAAAATAGCTTCGGAAACAACAATGAATTTTTTATCAATTTCTGAAAGATAAAATGGTTCCTGTGGGTCATCCTTGGAAGGAATACAATATTATACATATAAGGTGTATCTATTCATAAACGAAATCTCTTAAGGGGTTATTGTACTTATCATTATGAACAACTTTTACTATGGGACTACAGTTGAAATCGCGAAAACAAAATCAGCTGTTCCCTACATTTATGTTCCCTTAACTCGTCAAAATGTAGGGAACAGCAGATTTTTTTTCGCAATTTCAATTTTGGTTCGATAGTAAAAGTTGTTCATAATGATGATTACAATGACCCCTTAAGAGATTTCGTGTATGAATAGATACACCTTATAATATGAACCTTCCGGAATTAATTATCTAGTTATGAAGTTGTCAACAGCCTCGGACACCACGGCCTGTCTTGCAGGCGTAGTGCAAAATCAAAAGTCATTTATTCAAACTAGGCTGAGAATCAGCACTTTTCGAACGTCAAAAATTACATAAGACAGTCCCCCAAAAACGCCCACCCTTCACCACTTCCTAGTGCTTTAGCTGGGAAGAAGAAGTGGCGCAACAAACTCCCCAGCAGCACAGCTGTCTGTTCAGATATAAAACTTGAATCTATACAATAAAATGTAAAAGAAATTGCATTACGCAACACAACATTAAATTATTTGCCTTATGTTAGCTAGCACAAGCCACTATACCAAAAAAAAAAATATAAAAATCGTCGAAAACTATACTCAAGCAGAAATAACGTAAACAGAACGTACCTAAATAAAAGCCTCCAGGCATAATGGGCGTGCCCGCCCACACAAAGCTATAGCTGCAACTCGAAGTCAAAAATGATAAACTAGCACCATCGTAGTAAAATAAAAAACAGTTAATCATTAATAACAATAATAAAACCATGGTCAGCAAGACGACCAGTCACCACAAGCAGCACCCGTTCACGAGCATAACGCAAAGATCAGCCATCACCCCCCTCGCCATATTTGAGGGAAGGAGGCAACCCGACCCCCGACGCTACCGCAAGCAGTGACATCTAAGGGAGCATGACGAACTTGCTGCCGGTTGCTCAGGCAAGAATAATATAATCAATTGTCTAGGTCGCTAGCTAACCACTTATTGCAATACAACTCATAGCGGGTGCACAGTGCGGGTCGCTTAGCGCGGCACGCCATCATTAATGACATCATCCGACGAGCTCTTGTCACCGTCGGCGTTCCAGCTGTATTAGAACCCAATGGCATGGCACGTGACGATGGCAAAAGACCGGACGGCATGACTTTATTTCCATGGAAGGTGGGTAGGCCTTTAGTGTGGGACGCAACGTGTGTCGATACTCTTGCGCCATCCCATCTTCCTGACTCCGCGTGCTGTGCTGGCGCTGCTTCTGCGTCTGCGGAAAATCTTAAGCGGCGAAAGTATAATAACCTTATCGGTAATTATATTTTCATGCCGTTTGGGGTTGAAACCCTCGGGCCGTGGGGTCCGAGTGCTCATGTTTTATTCAAAGAAATCTCCAAACGGCTGGTTGACACTTCCCGTGACCCAAGGGCTGGCTTTTACCTTGGCCAGAGGCTAAGAATTGCCATACAACGTGGCAATGCCGCCAGTCTCTTGGGTACTTACCAGTCGACAGCGATGCGGAGGAATTTTTTGACGCCATATTTTAGTTTATTAATAGTTTTAGTTTATATAGGACATGATTTTGTTATTTTTATAAATTAATTAGATATAAGTTGTTATTCATGTATATAAAAATAAAATATCAATGTAGCTTATTTCTAAAACAGATATATTATCTAAATGATGCAGAAAACTACATCAAAATCCGTTGCGTAGTTTAGAAAAACAACGCAGTCACACAGACAGACACGAAAAGCGCCTTTAATTTATGATATGTATAGATATATAGGAGTAAGTGATTGTGTTGTGTATTGTCATAGTGTAATGGTGATCATGTCGCTGTTTGATATCGATATGATCAGGAGTTTACAAAACTAACGAGGCTACTTTCTATTTTGTTGAGTTAATTTTGTTCTGATGTAATGTGGAATAACTGTCATTTGTAGATCAACAATTGTTACGGGTCGTCAGAAGCCCAAAAGTCTGACAACCAGTCTTACCAAGGGCTATCGTGTTACCCAGTAACTGGGTTGTGGACGTCAGATAGGAAGTCGCTCCATGTAAAATACTGGTATTCAGCTGCATCCAGTTAGACTGGAAGCTACCCCAACATAGTTGGAAACAGGCTAGGCAGATGATGATGCAATGTGGAATAGCATAACCAGCCGCAGCCGCCAGCAGTCTTTATGTATGCTGTACCGGTATAGCGTCCTATTAATTGTTTGCTGCACCGGACGACGTCATTACGTCAGCGCCGGCTGTCGCTGAAAACCAGCGCTGGGGCTCTGTCTTATAAAGGGTTGCAGCATAATGCTGAGTGATAGCCGTTTTGCGTGGATGTGACGCATGTTTCCCCCAACCTTTTCAGATTTTTGTGTTTATATTCTTTTTTCCGTCATGTTTACCGCAAATAAACGTATTTTCTTTCTTTCTTTTCAGCCTACGATGTTCCCATTGCTGGGACACAGGCCTCCTCTCTGTGAGAGGGAGTGGCCTACAATCTACCACGCGGGCCCAGTGCGGCTTGGTAGATGTCACATGTCTTCGAATTTTTTTGGTTCTAGGACATGCCGGTTTCCTCACGATGTTTTCCTTCATCGTTTTGAGAGCAGTGATGATGAAATTATTTACACAAAGTAAAGCGCCTGGATTCGAAACTACGACTGTTAACTACAATGTGGAATGTGTATTGGTTTTTCTAAATAGTGATATTATTAAACAAACTAATTGTTAATATTATCCAGAATATTACCTAACTTTATGAGCAACATCTACTGTGGGTAATTTTGTACACAGTTACTTAATGATCATTGTACCTAACCTAATTCAGAAACATTCAGCCACGAGGAAAACATTTGACCACAAGGAAAACATTTGACCACAAGGACAAGGTTTGACCTCAAGGACAACTTTTCCGGTTAGTCATCTTTTCATGTACCTAGTTGAAGATGATAAAGAATCAAAGCAGGGATAACTTCTTTGCTTATTGTTACAGGGACCAACAATTTCTCCTCAAGCATGGTGAGAGATTATTTAGACATGAAACCCAACCCGCTCTGGGCCCTTATGATTACGGCCCACTTCCTGTCACAGAGAGTAGGCGTATGTCCAGGCTGGATAGGCTGATTAGTCAAACACGAAAAACCTGACCACCGTCATTGTTCGCAGAGTTGTCAAACTGAAGTGGCAGTGGGCCAGAGATGTTTATCGAAGGACCGATGGCCGGAGGAGCAGACGAGTCCCTATCTACTTGATGCGATGTAGGCCTGCAGCGACGATAGATATGCAATTTTCACGAATTTTCAATTGTTTCTTCAAGTATAACGAACGAGAGCGCTTTCGAACACAGGCCGATCGCCATGTTTTTCTGAGCGCCACTATGTAGCCTTCTTGTTCACACGCGAACGAAAAGGTATACAGTGCAGGAATGAGACAAAGGCAAGGAGATAGGAAGTAGGCCTAAATATCTAAAGCTATCTTTGACATACTTACCTACTCACAAGTTCTGAAAAGTACATTGAATGAATCACAGCTAACATTTGATCATAGATCATGTTTTATCTACACAATAGCACAATAGCTCAGAGTATTTTGAACATCTATTACTGCCCTTGTACGCAAGACTTAAACGAATTCTCTTGCTAATCCGTCAATGTACTTCGAAGTTAAATATTTAATACGGCTAGCACGGAAATCTAATTTGTCACTGTCAGTGAACAAGGTTGTCAAGACAATTTTGTTTATGACACTTACTTTCAAATGATACCATTTCTGTCCCACATCCTATTAGTCATGGCGAGAGAACAATAATCATAATTAGTAATAAAGTGACATTAAATATAAACTTAAATGGGAATTCTTGACATACGGAATTCCGTTTCGATTTATCTGACATTTGTAAGATTCTTTGAACGTGTGTGTGTTAACTAAAACGTGGGTGGAATTAGATTTGAGTGACTTGTACAGGTTTTTCTTTAGCTTCGTTTTTCTCGTAAGGCGACAAGGATTTCCGATGTTCTTGTCGCCTGTGATAAAAAAGATTTAAACCTTAATAATAAAATAAAATAAATTCACCTCCGAATAGCGAGGTCCGTCACTGGCGCGCGACGGTGTGAATAGAGGCATTGAACCAATTTGGACTAAGTATAGGTATAAGTTTGGTATGAGTTTTGACGGCACGGTTGGCGCAGTGGTTAAGCGATTGACTGCTGCCCTGCGTGTCGCGGGTTCGATTCCCGCACGGAAATAATATTTGTATGACCTACAAGTAGTTGTTCCGGGTCTGGCTGTTTGTGTATGTGAGTTTAAATGTTTGTAAACGCACCCACGATACAGGAGAAATTCCTAGTGTGCGGCAACGTTTAAAAAAAAAAAAAAAAAGTTATCTGTGGCAATTTCTATTACCACACACGTTTTGGAAAATAAAAAATCGCACGCGTGTGAAATACATTGCATTGTGAACCTAATCGTAGTGCGATATGAACCAGTTTTCGAGGAAGTGTATTGAAAACACATAAATGTCATTATGCAAATCACGACTTGCCAAAATTAATCACTCAAACCCAAATAGAGACTCACATTAAGACAGACTACCCACAGGACTCAGATAAAGTAATGCCACAGCGTCAAAAATGCAGTCTTGCATTAGGAAAATATGAAATGTGCAACTGGAGTGAGGGCCCATTTTTTTAATCTCAAACTAGTAATCCTCTGATGTTCCTAGACAACCAAAATAGGTACCTAATCAACATTATATATACAGGGACCGTACAACACCGGTTAAGAAGTAAGCCTTTCGAAGGGGTAACCCATTCAATGGGTTACCTTTATCATGATGTAACCCATTGAATGGCTTTGATACTAGAAACCTAGTGAAAGGGTTACATGATAACCCATTCAATGGGTTCTATACCTACTTGAAACCCAGTGACATGAAAAAATCATAATATTATGTTATTTCGATATCCGCCCACCAACTCTATCTCTATTCTACCCAGGGACCATTTTGGTTACCATATTAGAAAAACCCTATCGAAAACCCTTTCAATGGAAAGTGTTTTCGATAGGGTTTTTCTAAGCAGTTAATCAATAACCCATACGGTGTGGGTAATTTTGAATGACTTCAATTAAGCCGGTCAAAAGGGTTACCCATACCTTATGGGTTTTTATCAAAAACCCTTTCAACGGGTAACCAAAAATTAGTTTAAGCCTTTAAAAAGGGTTACCCATATCGTATGGGTTTTGATTAACCGCTTAGAAGAACCCTATCGAAAACCCTTTCAATCGGTAACCAAAATGGTCCCTATAAATAAAACGGAATAAAGAAGACAAACCGCAAAGTTCCAAGAACCTTACTTTAATAAAATGCTACAAAAACTTAACTATTATGTTTTCATCACAAGTTTTTCTGGCAAAAACTTATCGGCTGAGAATACTGAGTTCTTTAACTTGAATCAAGCAAGGTCAATGGTGTTGACTGTTGACTCAGGCTTATATTTTGGTGAAGAATTTTCCTTCCATATAACTTCGCCTGCTGTATCTCTCGAACTGGTAGGTAGAGGTGTTTTGGGACACCCACATTTTCCCAAAAATATTTCAGTCCCTCGTAACAAGTGAGCCTATGTCCATTACAGAAACATTTCAGTCCCTCGTAACAAGTGAGCCTATGTCCATTACAGAAACATTTCAGTCCCTCGTAACAAGTGAGCCTATGTCCATTACAGAAACATTTCAGTCCCTCGTAACAAGTGAGCCTATGTCCATTACAGAAACATTTCAGTCCCTCGTAACAAGTGAGCCTATGTCCATTACATTATTATATATTTTCCTTTTTTGTACCATATCTTGTTTATTATATACATACTCGTAATACTATCATCTTAAAAACGATAGTTCATTTAATAAGTTGTATTTGTAACCCTAGCGATTATTTTCACTGTATCCTATATGTTAATCCGTGACCAGCGTTATGGGCTGCAATATTATAATAAATAAATAAAATATTTAAACATTTTTACAATTATTACCACAAAATTATTTTTACATAGTAATTCTGTCTGTAACTGTTTGTGACATTCATTTTATTATAAGCGGTCGTCCCCAAACTAGGCGGTACCTGTATCTTGGCGACCTAAAATTGTTTAGACCTATTGTCTATAAGTTTTGTGTATTTCTTGATTCTATGTTTTATATTGTAGCTGTTTGTTGTTCCTTTCATCACATCAGGGCACGTCTCCAAACTCTGGTCTGCTACTGCGAAATACTTGTTTGAAAACCGAAAACACTTTGCCTGCTCTGGGTGGTGGGGTGGTAAATTATCAAATAACTTCTCCCGCTCTGTCAGGAGCGGGAGGGCGTGTCAGACTTTTACTGACTAAAACCCACCTGTTCCTTCAGAAGCCTGTGTGCGAGGGCCACGATATCCCTTTCGGACAAATTCGCAACCTTGGCAGGCATTGGCCCTTTCGGACCCTGTCACTGGGTGTTGAACCCAGGATCTTGTTCACCAGTCATACGCCATCTTCTGAGTCCTGCACGTCTCATCTGTGGAGGGGTGTTTTTAAGGTTCCGTACCCAAAGGGTAAAACGGGAACCTTATTACTAAGGCTCCGCCGCCTGTCTGTCTGTCTGTCTGTCCGTCTGTCACCAGGCTGTATCTCATGAACCGTGATAGTTAGAGAGTTGAAATTTTCACAGATGATGTATTTCTGTTGCCGCTATAACAACAAATACTAAAAAACAGAATAAAATAAATATTGAAGGAGGCTTTCATACAACAAACGTGATTTTTTTGCTCGTTTTTGCTCGTTATGGATAACGGCAACCGGTAGACGCTTGAAATATTCACAGAATATTTAATTATATATTCACTTTAAAAATAAATAATAAAATTAAAATAAATCAAATATTTAAGGTGGGCTCCCATACAACAAACGTGATTTTTTTTGCCGTTTTTATAGATAATGGTACGGAACCCTTCGTGCGCGAGTCCGACTCGCACTTTGCTGGTTTTTTATTTTTTCCAAACACTTAGGATGTGGGATACCTTTGAAGAAAGTAGTGTAAGATATGTCTTCTTAAACCCCCACCCCTCCCCTATGTAAAATTTCAACATTTATATCTGTAACTTTTATGGTGTACATAACAAAGAGTATTCTATTATATTCTATTCTTAAAAGTTCAACAATGTATCATCCTTGTTTATGCAAGGTTCCCACCACAGAACAGCAAGAGTTTGTCACTTAGGATATTTAAACTTCTTGTTTATCAAAATCACGAATTTAAAAGTATCTGTTATAGGATGCAATACGCAGGAATTAAGATATTGATTTAAAGGTGCTTGTGACTTTTTGATATTAAGGGGGATGCGCTAAATTAGCCCGTTAAATTAAAATTCAGTGCCAGTTTGTATGTTAATTAAAATATGATTCGTGACCGTAAAAAATATGGCTTTACAGAATTATAATCATTAGAATTAGCAATAGTTGTATTGCTAATTCTAATGTTTATAATTCTGTTCCCATAAGTTAGAATTGGTCTCAAATGTCATGATTTCATGAAATAGTCATTCAATAGGATAATATAAAAGAGAGTTGTATTGATGATTTTTATGATTATAATTCAATAAATAAATATTTGATACGGCCTCGAATCTGACCTGCAAATTGCAAAAAAAAAAAAGAAGAATTTCGCGGCTACACTGACGCTTTCGCCTTAAACAAAACAAGGTCAGCGAAGTTGACTCAAATTCTGACAAGCTTTGATACATTTTGATTTACTGCCCACTTATGTCCGGTCGGCCTTTCTCGGCCGAAGGTTTCACGTTGACAATCTTGGACATGATGACTTGCATGTCTGTTCAAAGTCGCTTGTTAATTAGTAACTAGGTAATTGAGGAGCTCGTGGCTAAGTAATAACAGCCGCACGGGTCAGTCCATCAGGTTAAGCTACGGTCCGTGGATGGGTGACCATCTTTACATACCGAGACTTCTCCGTGCCTCGGGAATCACGTTAAGCCGTTGGTCCCGGCTGTCATTTGTGGATTTTTGACAGTCGTTACGGGTCGTAAGAAGCACGAAAGTCTGACAACCAGTCTTACTAAGGGGTATCGTATTACCCAGTTACTGGGTTATGGAGGTCAGATAGGCAGTCGCTCTATGTAAAATACTGGTATTCAGCTGCATCCGGTTAGACTGGAAGCCGACCTCAAGATAGTTGGGAAAAGGCTAGGCAAATACATCGTGCTTTATGAATTGTACCAGCAGCAATAACTGAAAGAGTGAGTGAGTGTCTTCTCATACAGAGAAACCACGAGCATTGATCACCATGCTTGCTCATGATCGCCAACCCGTGGCGATTTCAGACTTATAAAATCCAGGTTTCCGTCAGTAATGTCCAAAATAGCTCAGAAAGTATATATATGAATAGAAAAAGTCACATTGGTACTTGCACGGACTTGAATCCACAACCTCATACAATTGGTGTAGTAACAATGCATAATATGTATATCTTGAATGTATCAGTGAAAAATGCTACAAAAAGCAGTCTAGGTACCTACAACGAGCAGGAAAACTTATTTGTTTTCGTTGCTGAGTTAAAGAAAATCCATCTACGGTTGCTACAGATATGTACTAAGGTTGCAGAAGCTAAGACAGGTACCGTATTTTGGCGGTTCACATTCCAAAATCAAAGAACAGATGGAATTTAAGATGAGTAGCCGCTTCAGATGAGTAGTAATGGTCGTTTAATATAATTAGGACGAAAACCTCCAACGATTAATATAAGTAGCGAAAGAAGGAAGTATAGCCTAAGCCTACCTTTCAAATGTCACCTGTCAAACCATACTTATTTGCGCAACAAATAATAGTAGATTGTTATACAAGGGGCTAAAATTACCCATTATATACGAGGTAGTTTTACTCCTGAGCTGCAGCCACCTTAAGGGGGATGCGCAAAGGTAGCCCACGAAATTCAAATTTTATTACGTTTTTTGCAATTTGCAGGTCAATAACAGGTTGTATGTTGATCTAAATATGATCCGCGGCCGTAACAAGTATGGATTTACAGAATTATAATCATTAAAATCATTAATACGTCTCTCTTAGTTAGATTTGTTCCATACGAACTTTTCCTTATGAGATTTGTTCACGCGGCATACCACTGCGGATCCACCTTAAATTATCCTTTTTAAATGTCACACAGATTTCTCTATAGGGTATACCTAGGTACAGCTATAAGAAATGTCACCATTCTGAATGTAACACACTCACAGACCTTTTCAAGAACAGAAACAACTTACAAATTACTGCCATATGGCACAAAGTGTTAATATGATAATTAAAATTGACCATTAATAACTTAATGATTGGCTAGAAGGAACGCCTACACTAGTAAACCGGTATCTTATGTACCTACTAAGAGTATAAGTAAGGCTTTTTGCTTCGTAACGTATCTGCTTGTCAATGTTTGCCAATTGCGTCTTATTTTTATTGCAGAATCCTTGTAAGTAGTTTTGTAATCTCTGTTTGAAATCTGTTGTAGCATTGTGTGTCGCAATTATAGTCACAAACAAAATATATCCCTCTATATCTATATATCATTGTTATATGTTTCTGATTAGTCGTGAGGGCCTCGTGGCTAAAGAATAACCGTTGATCAAAGGTTAAGCTACATTTGCCGCAGTTGGTTTGTAGATGGGTGACCATTCAAATATCGAGACCCGTCCGTATCTCGGAAAACACGTTACGCCGTTGGTCCCGGCTGTCATTCGTACATATTTGACAGTCGTTACGGGTATATAAGCCAAAAAGTCTGACAACCAGTCTTACCAAGACGTATCATGTTACCCAGTAACGGGGTTGTGGAGGTCAGATAGGCAGTCGCTCCATGTAAATATTGGTATCCAGCTGCATCCGGTTAGACTGGACCAACCCTAACATGTTGGGAAAAGGCAGATAGATTGTACATAGATAAAACGTTTATTCAGTGCACACAAAAGACATAGCACAACTCAGAATATCACAATGAATTGAACAAATTACAGAAACATAATTTATAAAATCGGCCAAGTGCGAGTCGGACTCGCGCACGAAGGGTTCCGTACCATTATCTACAAAAATGGCAAAAAAAATCACGTAGGGGTTTTACCCTTTGGGTACGGAACCCGAAAAAGAAAAACATACTTAATACACTACTATTATAAAAGAGAAAGTTTGTGAGTGTGTGTTTGTTACTTCTTCGGCTGGACCAATTTTGATAAAATTGTGTATAGAGGTAGCTGATACCCTGGATTAACATATAGGCTACTTTTTATCCTGATATTCCAACGGGATCGAAACTTACGCGCGTGAAACCGCGGGGCGCAGTTAATAAAGAAATAAAGTGACACTACACAACGAAAAGACCGACAAGCTTATGGCTGAGCTGCCTTAAGCTTGTCGGTCTTTTCGTGTCCTGTTGTGTGCACGTTACAGGAACTGATGGACGCTACTGTAGGCGTCAAACTCGTAGCCAAATTCAGGGCCGACTAAATTTAGATTGCCATCGATACACTAAGAAGAAGATAGGTTGTCAATTAGGCTACTGCGTCATTAGATATACTTAACTTACATCCGCATGGGCAGGGCTTGAAACCGGTTAATTTTTATTTCAGAAGATACAAATTATTTTTGATACGATTGATATTAGCTTCGAAGATTGCTTCATCACATTAAGTTCAGCATTGATTTTGCAACAAACATTAAATAATTAACGAAATATGTTCGAAAAACTTTATAATAACGGATAAGGTTACATAGAAAATTAACCGGTTTCCGAGCCCTGCGCAAGGGTACCAACCAGTGGCGAAGGGTGATTTAATAAGAGAGTTAAGCCGGAGAAAAAATATTTTCTATTTAAAATAAACTCCTCCTGACGACGTCGATTTTGTATAGAAACCGAATATATCTCTTACTCGTAGAGAGAGTTATTTTAGAGCCAAATGTTTTGTTGTTGGGATATAAAGACAAAAGTGTAATGTAGGCATTTTGTAATGTTTTAATTGTATGGTGTATTCAATACTTACAGTGTGATTATATTATTTGGTATTATTAAACACTACTGACTGTGCCATTTTTCAATGACGATAGAGTGGTTGTGTTTCGAATTTCAGAAGGGAAGCCGGTAGGAATCGTGTTATACGGTGGTTTCGCCACTGGTACCAACTACGCTTAGGAATGGGCAACTACAATAGCTTCATATTTCGTTTGACCGACTCCTTGACAAATCATAAGTGGCTGTTTTCATTAAAATAACTGCTTTGATTTTGAGTTTGACGGCTGTCCAAAAAAGTAGCCTTTGAAAGTAATAGAGTCTATGACTTTCTTTAGAAAAAAAAACTTGCGCTCGCTCTCCAAACATGAATGATAAGTCAACAGGAGAAACCATAATCTTGCTACGTCAACATCACCTCGTCAATGTCACCTGCAATGCCTGTTTTATTTCATTTATTTAATGAGTCAGCCTTTAATTTACGATCTACTTATGTACATAGTAAAGTTTACTCATTTTCTGAGAAGATACGTGCAAGGAATTTAAAGTAATATCTAAGAATACTTGAATTTAAAAGTGAGTAGGTGATGCTGTGTCACCGATGACTATGGACATCAAAAATATGAGGTATGTACAATATGAAGCTTATTTTTCTTAAATATTAAAGCAGTTTTCTTAACATACATAACATCACGTCTGTAATCCCCTTGCACGGTCTCCCGTGAGGCGGCGGGCCTCCTTGCCGGATTGCCGCCATGGGATCTGGAGGCAAAAGTCCTCGCGCACATATGGGCCACGCCATCGATGCCTGGGTCCTCCGCGATGACGTTGGAGGTTTCAGGACCCAATGCTGTGGTGGACTTAGTGCATCTGACATGCGGAAGACGTGTCCGGCCCAGTTCCATTTACGCTTGGCTGCTTTTGGGCGACGTTGGCGATTTGTGTAATGGAGCACAGTATTGATACTAACAAATTTCTCATGTGTATATACACATGAGAAACCGATGTAATAATATTATTACATCGGTACCAATGTCATTCGAAAGTTCCTTAAGGTCTAATTGAAATAATCGATTTGACTTTTACTGTACCCGAAACGAAGGAGAAGAAAAATGAACCATCTGGATATTTCTGATGCGCCACGCCATGGATTTTACTGATCGATAATTGGATTCAGTAGAGATTTTTTTTCATTTACAATCTTTGAACGATAGTCAGTAAAACTACCGTTGAAAAGCAAGGTGATAATAAGTTTGTCACATTTGTCGTTCGCATCCGTCACGGCATTGCCGGTCACCATGTGACAATAAATAAATCATTTATAATTAATTTATTCAATGATTTCTTATTAAACTTATCTCACTCGGCAGTCCGGAATTCCGGATGTTTTCAAATTGACAGCCGCTGAGAAAACCCATCCGGTCAGGGTCGATTAGTATGTGTGGCTTGAATTTGTGATCTCATACACTTGATATAGTTCCGAATTTACTGACTTACGATTAATTGGAACTGTTATTATATTGTAAGGTGGTCTTTTATCTCTTGTTATGTTAGATATAGCGAATACTGTGTCATTTTCTCGACTCTTGATTATGAAATCGAGATATTTTTTAAAGATAGTTCATAAATATTTGAAGCTTAGGTATCCTAAGAGCAGCTATGAATATGAATCGATAAACATTATTGGTTTGTTTGGACTTTGATTTTGTATAACTTGGGAATTAATCAGGCCTGCAAGGACCAACATTCCGGAATCCACGCAAAGCCCGGTTAGTTTCCTCTACGGACCCTTAACCTGAATGACGTGTTCTAAAATATAATTACTGTGCGTAATAAATGAGTAAGTGTACCTAACGCCTTGAGAAATTATAAGTTTTCCTGCACAAGTACGTACAATCTACAGGCCATTGCTGACATACCTCCGTAATATTTCACTAGACTTTATAATAGTCGCGTTTTATAACAAATAAGTTTTCATAAAATTGTCTGGGATTTTGAAAAAACACGTTTTTAGTAAAATGATGTAGGTATGCTTTGTAATTAAGTATAAAGCCACACAACTGGTTTCAGTAATAGGTACAAGTATTTTGTTTTTAAGGTTGGTCGGTAGATTTTAAACCCTTAAGAGCATTTATGCTTTAAGGATAAACATTGTCCGAAGATGTTACTAGGGTATTTTTGGGGATTTAATTTTCCCAACAGACTCAACTTCAAAGCATTTATTTCAATTAAACCAATTAAGGGCACTATTGAATTGGCAAAGAGTCGGCCAGTCAGAAAGGTGAAGCTAAATAGTTTTAAAGGCTCCCGACTTTTAATCATTCCCAGCCCCTGTTAACACTTATTATAACATACCTAACCGAAATCCAAACTCTTATAAATGCGAAAGTAACTCTGTCTGTCTGTTACCTTTTCACGTCTTAACGGCTGAACAAATTTTGATGAAATTTTACATACACGTAGACCATAACCTGGATTAGTTTTCTGTGGGATAATTTTCGACCTGCAGGCGGGCGAAGTCACGGGCAAAAACTAGCACTTACATAAGTGTGACCGTCAGTCAATGAATATGTGAATGTTGTGCTCTCGACTTTTCTACGAAAAGTGGGGGGGAACGATGGTGTTAATTGAGAATTCCTTCTATACTACTCGTGTAAAAGAATAGAATACTTACTCTTTATTATGTACACCATAAAAGAAAAGAAAAAAAAAAAGAAAAAGAAAAAAAAAAAAGAATTCCTTCAGTTTAAATTAAAATGATCTTTTATGATTAAATATGTAAAGCTACTATTATACTACCATTGTTAGAACTTTTGTAACCATATTTATCTGCAAATAAATCTATATCTTTATAAGACTTTGACTTTGAAAAACATCATGAGGAAACCTGGACTTGAAATCGCCAACCCGTCTTGAACAAGCGTGGTGATCAATGCTTGTGCCTTCTGTGAATGAGAAGAAGGCCTTTGCCCAGCAGTGAGCAATAATAGGCTGCTATATCATTATATTATAATTAGAGATCGGATATTCGGATGCATATTCACCTAAAGTTTGAGAGTTGACTAGTATGGAGTGCGCTTCGGTACGGGAAAAAGTGTCGGTTTCCAGGACTGACAAGTTTTTAAGAACTACTCTTTTGTACTGTGTATCCCCGAATAAATATATTTCATTTTAGAATAACAGGTTTTGAAGAAATATTAATAGTGTTTTTTAAACGTGTTATTTTTTCTACAAAATTCTTGCCTATTTCTAAATAGATAAGAAATATTTGTTAGACTTAGGAATACAAAATTGTATACCTACCTGAAACCCCGCGATCCCAGAATAAAAATATATTTTAAGAAGCCGTTTCCATACTTTGTATCCTTTGCCGGGAAAAATACGTACTTTAGGTAAATATGCATCCGAATATCCGATCTCTAATTATAATTATAATCCTAAAAAGGACCACACTCAAAATGAAGTCATTTCGGAAATAACGAAAATATGTACAATCTGTATCAGCTTACTAATATTCAATGCAATGTATATTGATCAGTTAGCCGCCATATTAGTGATTCAAGTGGCTTACAATGAGGTCAGGGTTTGACAAGATGACCGCTCGGCATCTGACTCGAATGTAAAATATTTATACGATAAATACGAGTAAATAAAAATCTACGTAACCCGCTGGTTTTTCCTCAAATATAGTTGAATATAATATAGTATTATTCCAAAATATCTGATGATACAACAAATGAACAAATGAATCAGATAATGTACGTGTGGATGCCTATAGCCAATTGGTAGTATCACTTATAAATTGAGTACTTTGATTTGATTATTGGAATATTTAAACCTTAAACATGTTTTTCATTTGACAATTGAGATTCATTTTGTAACCTCAATTTTCGTCGATGATCTTTCAATTACAATTTAATCATTTTATTCAAACAATAGCTTTGGAGAAAGTGGTGAGATGACAGTCGAATAATACAGATGATTGTGTTACTAATTCTCTTAAGTAAGTGATTGTGTAAGAATTTACACTCTCTTCAGATAGTTTTGGAACAGACAATTTTTTTTTTTTTTTTGGGTGAGAAATTATCAAATAACTTCTCCCGCTCTGGGCGGAGCGGGAGGGCGTGTCAGACTTTTCCCACCCGTGTTCCTTCATTTGCCTGTGTGCCAGGGCCACGATATCCCTTTCGGACAAACTCGCAACCCTGGCAGGGGGTGGAACAGACTATAGTTTTTCTGTTACCTAAATCGATTTATTTGATAGTTAATTTAAGCGCATTCTAAACTATGCTCAGTTTGGAAAATCCATAGCATGATGGTCAAATGACGCATAAATTGATCAGTGGTCTACTGCTGTTACAAAATTTTGCCATGAATCGAACCAGATAATAATTTAAACACAAGATAGGTACATACCTAGTTGCCTTAACTACTTACTCAGGAGCAAGTGACCTTGTGTGAGTCCTCGTTATTTTGCACATTTGGTTGCTCAATTACTGTAATTACATGATATGAACAACATTTTTAGTAAGGTTAATTCATGTGGATAAGAAAAAAGTAATTAAAAGAAAATATGGATTGTGTGAATAATAATTATAGTTAGGAAGGAAATAGAAAGATAATCGCTGATGGGAATTAATAGAAGGAAAAGACTGCACCAAGAAGTAAGTACTAATAAATTGGGATAAAGGCATAAAAATTATGATGTATTATATGTGGAATTGCAAAGACGAAAAGCAGTCGTTTGCTAATGTGTTACGCAACTTAGTTGCCGCCGGAACTTAGTTGAAAGTATAATAAAATGTAACCTTGCCCTTGCTTCATTAGCACTGTTAGCACAAGCATGACTTTTCACATTCACAAGGTAACACATCTGTATAATGTATACTGATAATTTGCGGTGGTTGGTATTTTTGTTAATCATAGCCGTAATACCCCGAAGGTTTAGATGGTTAGTTGATGATTGTATTTATTATTATTTACTAATCGAAAGGACCAAAGAAACCTCCTCTCTCTCTCCTCAGGAAATCTTTCATAGAATATATGTCATAGAATGGGTATCTTTAAAAAAAAAAAAAGAAAGAAAATACGTTTATTTGCGGTAAACATAACGCAAAGAAATAAAAACACAAACACGAAAGAACAAGTTGAGGGAAAATATGCGTCACATTCACGCAAAACGGCTTTCTTTCTGACTGATCAGTCTTCTTTTAAGGGGTCCCTATGTTGTTTCGAACGCCGCTGTTGCGACACACGCTGTTGCGAATTATTTTTCCACTGCCTCACAGGTTCGAAAGCTCACGGACTCGAATGAAGTAGTCGCGAAAGACGCTGTTTCGAAAAACATTTTCACTGCCTCATACGCTCGAATGCTTGTGATTTCGATTTATTTAGTCATAAAGTGTACAGAAAAGTATTTAATCATTTGGGTTAGGTTAGGTTAGAACAGTGACCATTAACGCGCGAAGGCGAGCGAGCGAAGCGAGCGTGCCGCGGCAGCGGCCGCCGAGCGCCAGGTCCCCTCTATTGTTGGTAAATTCAGTTACCAAAACAAAAACTCTTCATCAATATCCAATTTAACTAAATCACTATACGTTATATTAAATGATGATGTTGACACCGAATTTGTTGATTTTATTTAATTACTGCTTAAATACTTTTCTGTACACTTTATGACTAAATAAATCGAAATCACAAGCATTCGAGCGTATGAGGCAGTGAAAATGTTTTTCGAAACAGCGTCTTTCGCGACTACTTCATTCGAGTCCATGAGCTTTCGAACCTGTGAGGCAGTGGAAAAATAATTCGCAACAGCGTGTGTCGCAACAGCGGCGTTCGAAACAACATAGGGGACCCTTCTTTTAACGACATCAATGCCATCTTCGTATCGCCGCAAAAAGTTATACAGGGTATGTAATTCGGAATCAGAATCAGAATCAGAATCAGAATTTTTATTTGTTAAACATAGGTTTTTACATAAAGGTGTTAGGTTAACATAACTGAACGCTATGTTTTGCCGCGCAGGCATACAAATTTTAAATAGAATGTAATTAAAAAACTAAAATACTTAAAAAACTAAATAAAAATAAAACAAAACGAAACATAACAAGCATAACGAAACATAACGAAACATAACAAAACGAAGCATAAACTAAAAAAATAATAATATTAAAAATGATAATTTATAAAATCTGGAACAGTATAATAACATTTTTGTATTAATAGAGAGGAAAGAGTTTTCTTAAATTTTGATAGGGGCAATGTTCTTATACTATCGGGTACTTTGTTATAAATTTTTGAAGCCATTCCAAAAAAACTCTTTTTCATCAAAGCGGTTCTGCATTTTATGTCGCACAATTGATTTACGTATTGAGACCGCATTGGATTTTTTTTTACATCGGAAATTTTCGTAAAAAGGTCAAATTAGTTTTAACAAACAAAGCAGTCTCGTAGATGTACATAGCTGGCATAGTAGTATCTTTAGAATCTCGAGACATGAACCTGTCTTAAGTTAATCAGTAAAAAGCAGTCACTCACACACTGATTATCTAAGGAACAATGCAACTAAATGGTAGACCATGCAATACTCATGGATTCGCGATGGAGTCGCGTTTCATCTTTCTATGCACAGAATAACTAAACAGAGCAACCCTTAAGACGTTTTAAGAAATACCTTACGTCTTTTCTAATACATAACTGCTACTTGTTATTGTGAATTTGTACATTAGACATTTTGATCTTTTTTTTATAGGTAGGTATGTAGGTTAGAATGCAGAATTTAATAATACCAAAACGTGGAAAATTAGATTTGAATCGATTATATTCTAAATATCTACTGAGACTGATAAGATGTGTTTTTCTAATAAAACCAGCTTCTACAAGACAAGAATCTGTAAGTTTTTGGCATAACCTTCAAATCTTCAATAAAACACAGTGTGGTATAAACATAGTATTTATTTTCCTTACAGTTTAACTATTTAAACACGTTATGGCTCGCAATCGTCATTTACTTCAACGCCAACGTTTATATAATTATTATTTTACACATTTATAATTTACTAGCTGCGCCCCGCGGTTTTACCCGCGTAAGTCTCGATTCCGTGTGAATATCGGGACAAAAAGTAGCCTATATGTTAATCCAGGGTGTCAGCTACCTCCATACAAAATTTTATCTAAATTGGTCCAGCCGTTTGAGCGTGAAGAAGTAACAAACACACACACACACAAACTTTCGCCTTTATAATATTTGTGTGATGATGATAGTTTTTGTATTGTATTCACGTTTATAGCTTCTTGATGGATCGGAACACATGATGTGCAAACCATGATAAATCATTTTGTACATTGAATCAAATAATGTTTTTTTTATAGAAGACACCTCGAGATTTATGACACCGTGCACCGTTAGGTAAAACAATGTCATAACAATGTTATTTATCGTGGTGGCCCTTATTTTCTTCACTTGTGTTTCTTGTACGTGCCAAAAAATGTGGGATTTCTTTGAAGATATCGTAAGGAGTGAACTGCACCAAAGTTCATTTTATTTCAGAATGAATAAATTATAACATAGAGTCATTTAATAATTATAATAAAATATCATCGTTTGATGCAAAATTAATTATAGTCCCGCAATCGATGGCGTGTTAATTAAAATAAAATAATATCTTAACATTTACATACAATATAAGTTGCTGCTTATTAAAGAATTGAATTAATTTACACATGGGACAAGTTATTTATTAGCACTTGTAAGTAATGTTCAATGTTTTAGTTTACTGGACACGTGAAGCTGAATTGTCCACTTTATCAATATTTATATCGACAAGCACATCATCTACATAGACAGACCATTTATTTGATTTATAAACCACTTCGAATCTTTTAAGAACGTCATAATAAGCCACAGCAACTATGATTTATGTGCAACCATTATGAGTATTTACATAAATACATAGCTATAGTCCCAGTGACTTATAGTGACTTGATGATAGCCAGACAAACGATCTACGATCAGCAATTTTTTTTACATCTGAAAATAAAATGGAATAGAATAGAATACTAAAAAAACTAAAATGATATTTATGTTGGAGCAACCCACTCGATTAGACCAATTTATACTGTTTATAATGACTACACGGCATATTATGGCTTTTCTTATTACTAAATATTATACTAAATATTTACAAAATGATATAAATTAGTTTTATATTTTGTGGAATGTATTTTGTACACTCTGTGTCAGTTTTATTTAGTTCCGAATGGGGAACAACGGATTGCATACGATCTTCATCCTTTAGAAGGAGCGTTTTTATAACCCTGAAGAGAGATGTGGGAATTTTAAAAACACTGAAGTTTTAATGCTCATTATTCAAGTAAAAGAACACTCATGTCGAAGCCTCTAAAGCAGATTTTTCAGTATTTTTAACAAATTATTGTTGAATTTTTTGTCACAATTTTGTTGTGTACTTCATCATTGGCGTAATGTTTAGAATTTAATTTATTATGTTATTCCTGCTGTCAGCTGTAAAATAATAATAAATAAATAAAACGATAATTGTGACATACTCGTATTTCCCCGAATCAGTGTGAAAAATAACTACATCATCATCATCAGCCCATAGCAGTCCACTGCTGGACATAGGCCTCTCCAATTGCACGCCATTCAGCTCGATTCTCGGCAACTCTCATCCAGCTGCCACCAGCCACCCTGCGAAGATCGTCGCTCCACCTAGCCTGAGGGCGTCCTACCTTACGTTTGCCGATTCGCGGTCTCCTCAAGAACACGTCTAACCCAACGTTCATCGGTTCTACAGCTAATATGGCCGGCCCATTGCCACTTCAGCTTGCTTATTCTGTGGGTTATGTCGACAACTTTGGTTCTCTGCCGGATCACCTCGTTCCGGATCCGATTCCTCAGAGAGACTACAAGCATAGCCCGTTCCATAGCTCGCTGAGCAACCTTGAATTTATGGACCAGCCGTACCGTGAGTGTCCATGGTTCGGCTTCGTAAGTCATTACAGGCAGGACGCACTGATTGAAGACCTTCGTCTTTAGGCTCTGTGGAATACGTGACGAGAAGACTCGACGAAGCTTCCCAAATGCTGCCCAGCCCAGGTGAATTCTTCTGTTAACCACCCTCTCAAAGTTGTTTTTACCAAATTGCAAAGTTTTCCCGAGGTAAACGTATTCACGAACAACCTCGAGAGCACCGCCATTAACAGCAATCGGTCCCGGAGTGACGTGTTCGTTGAACATAACCTTGCTTTTGTCCAAGTTCATCCGGAGACCAATGCGTACAGAAGAATCAACTAGGCTTTCCAGCATCTGCTGCAAATCGTGCGCGATTCAGCCAATATGACGATGTCATCTGCAAATCTCAAGTGTGAGATGTACTCGCCGTTGATGTTGATGCCACGTCCTTCCCAGTTCAGCGTCTTAAACACATCCTCCAATGCGTTAGAGAACAATTTCGGGAAAATTACGTCCCCTTGCCTCACCCCTCGACGTAGGGGGATACTCTCAGTTCGCCGGTCCTGGGTTTGGACGGTCATAGTCGCGTTGTCATAACGACATCTCAGCACTTGGATGTAATGCCAGTCGACTTGGCATCGCTGCAGAGATTCCAAAACAGACCAGGTCTCGATAGAGTCAAAAGCCTTCTCATAGTCCACAATTGCAAGACATAGGGGCCAACGACTCTACGACTCTTTAAAACAACTTATATACGTGGCTAAGGAGCGAAATGGGTCTATAGTTCTTCAAAAGGGTCTTATCACCCTTTAAAAAAAAATGACCACACTCCTTCGCCACGCTTCTGGAGTTCTCCCAGAGAACAGGACAGAGGTAAAGAGCTTCCGAAGCTCTTTCAGTACAGAACTTCCTCCCGCTTTCAGGAGCTCGGTTGTGATCCTATCCTCACCGGGGGATTTACCAATTTTAAGCTATTTAAGAGCCGGCTCAATTTCGTCTTGGCTGACTTATGGCAGGTCTTCCGTGAAATGGCGGGTTAAAGTGGCTCTGGAATCCTCATTTTTGGGATCAGGTCGAGATGCGTGCGATGCGTATAATTGGCCGTAAAAGTTTTCAACTTCCGAAAGGATCTCCGGCTTCGAAACGACGACATCCTCATTGGATTTGGTCAACTTCGTCACGTGGTTCCTCCAAAGTGACTGGACGAACACTGTCGACCCCCGATTTTGCTAAATTGCTTTCTCTATAGAGCGCGTATTGGCGCGATGGAGGTCGCGTTGTACCAGAGTTTTAATATTTTTGTTGAGTGCCCGTTGTTCCGACAAAGTGATAGGTGGGTTTTCACGTCGTTCCGTCATGAGCTCTAGAGTCTCTTCCGAAAGTTCCTCGTGCCTGCAATTTAAAAAAAAAATGCGTGCCTTCCTCCTTGAGGATTTCCGCCATTTGGCCGAGCGCCTGGTCAACGTCATTTGTGGTTTCCACGGCAGCAAATCGGTTCTCCAGATATAACTGGAACGCTTCAGATCCTAACATAGTTTGCAGCATGTTTGGACGGAGCCTAGACTTCATCTACCGAGTTTGCTCGAGCTTGAAGTCGATATTCAGAGAGCCTCGGACAAGTCTGTGATCACTGCCGGTGTTGAACCTGTTGATCACTGAGATATCCCTGAATATATGCTTTTTATCCGTTATGATGAAGTCTATCTCATTTTTTGTCATAGTATCGGGGCTTCGCCACGTCCACTTCCTTTGGGACTGTTTCTTAAAGAAGGAATTCATCAAGAAAAGCCCCTCTATCTCAAGGAAGTTGACAAGCATTTGTCCTCTATGGTTTTTGCTGCCAAACCCGTAAGATCTTACTACCAATTCGCTGCAATTCTGAACCCACTTTAGCGTTAAAATCCCCCATTAGAACGTTGTAGTGAGCCCTAGTAGTGCAATGCAAGGCCTTGGAGGTTTCCTCGAACATTTCCTCTACTTCGTCATTCGAGTTTGCCGAGGTTGGTGCGTAAACCTGAACAACCTTGAGGCTATACCTCTCAGTTAGTTTCACTACGAGGTACGCTACCCTGTTCGAGATACTCGAAACTTCTACAACGTTGCCACAAAGGGATTTGTTTACTGCTGATAGCTGATCTCCCTCTCACAAATACATAAGATGGCCCGATTCAAGGGTTATTGTGTCCTTCGCCTTTTTTCGGACTTCACTCAACCCAAGAATGTGCCAGTGTATTTTTCCGAGCTCTTCTTCTAGCTGCACTAGGTGTTCGTCGAGCCGCCACGTACGTCCGTTATATATTGCCAAGGTCAGTTGGGTTTGGCGGCCACTCGAAACCCGGGGATTCTTCGCCCCCCTACCTTGCCGTTACCGTGATCGCCGCCTAAATCAGGCATAGCAAGGCGGCCGGGAACTGGGGGCCGTGGTTGATTTTGGGTTGCCTTTTGGAGGGTTTGCCCATAATCGCCATGCTGGACATGCGGGTTGGCGATCGCAGATCGCAGGTCTCCAAAGCACCTCGTAGGACACGAGGTCAAAGGCCTTGGAGATATCCAGAAAAAGGACATACACCGGTGTCTTACGATCTGTGTAGTACTGGACAATATGTTTGAGACTTAAAATTGCGCTCTCAGTACATAGATAGTCTCTCTCGATAGTCCGGGCCGAAACCCAAACTGCGCATCATGTAGTTTTAGATACTTTTGCAAGCAAGAATCAAACAAACCGTCCAGCACCTTTGCTATCACGGTCGCGAGGGAGATCGGGCGGTAGTTATCCTTATCCGAGATGTCACCGGTCCTGTTCTTAACTATGGGCACCACTGTGGTTTTCATTAGGTCAGATGGAATGTACGCATGACTGATGCACATAGTAAACAACAGAGACAGGACTCTTGGAAGGTGCACTCCCGCATATTTCAGGTGTTCGATGCTGAGCCCGTCTTGCCCAGGAGATTTGCCCTGGGTCATTCCTTTGATAAGAGCACTAACTTGACTTGCTGGGAAACGCAATAGAGGCTCCTCTCCTTGGCTGCAGGGCGCAGCGCCAACCATCGCAGTAGGGGGACCGATCGGCGACCGAACTCTAAAATGGTTGCTAAACATATTAGCGATTTCGCTCGGATCGCTTAAGCCACTCACACTCGCCGGGAGGCCAGGCCTAACATCCAATTTGCTCTCTTGATTCTATCGATTTATTCCAGAAATCCCCACCGACAAATCCCCACCAGTGGGGATTGATATTTTTTTTTCCAGAAATCCCCACTAGTTAAATAAACTCAGCCAAGTGGGGATTTTTGGAAAAATGAGTAACAATCCCCACCAGGTTTGTTGTTTCTAAATTATCAAAAGTAAGTAATTATGTCAATATTATAATTAACTTTCATTATAAATTGTTTGCATTGAAACAAAAATCAATTGACTAGCTAGATCACTAGATTCAAACAAAAATTATTTAAACGTTATAGGATCACGTAAATCGTGATTGTGAATTTATCTCATTCTTTCCAAAAAAAATGGCACTGTAATGAGAATGAAGACCCTAATTTGCAGATTAGTAACGCATTTTTTGTTTAATAATTTAGAAACAACAACATCTGGTGGGAGATGTTATTTTTTTTCCAAAAATCCCCACCAGGCTGAGTTTAACTAACTAGTGGGGATTTCTGGAAAAAAAAATAACAATCCCCACCGGTGGGGATTTGTCGGTGGGGATTTCTGGAATAAATCATTCTATCGACACCACTTTAGCCTGCCTTTAAAAATTTTACGAGACTCACTCATTTTCTCGTACACTATGCCCACCGGTGGTCGATTATGAAAAACCCACGACTTAAACCTAAGCCTGGCATGTCCTTTTTCTGGATCTCTCCAAGGCCTTAGACCTGGTATCTTACGAGGTGCTTTCGAGGAAGCTAGGGGATAGTGGTATACCGGTAGAGTTGTTGAACATCTTTAAATATTGGTATAATAACCAGACGATCTGTGTCAAATGATAGGGCACTCTGTCCGATTTGTACAGGCTGGAGTGCGGCGTGAGGCAGGGGGGTTATCATCTTCAAAGCTCTTCAGCCTGTATGTAAAAGATCTCATAGTGGAACTCAGCAACATGCGTGTCGGATGGGTGGGTGGTATTAGTGTTAATAATATCAGCTACGCGGACGACATAGTGCTGCTGGGTCCCACTGCGGGTGCGCTCGGAGAGATGCAGAAAGTTTGTGAAGCCTATGCCGAGTCACACGGACTTATTTACAATGTAAAGAAAAGTCAGTACATGGTCTTTAAGGCCGCTGGTAAGTGCCCTGAATCTGTTCCACCCATTACTTTGAATGGTGTTAACTTAGATAGGGTGTCGCAGTTTAAGTATCTTGGACATTATTTATTTATTAAAACTTTATGCACAAGTAAAAACTACACTGTACAAAGGCGGACTTAATGCCTGAGGCAATTTCTACCAGTCAACCTTAGGGTGATGCAGAGACAAAACATGGCAGGTGCAACGTACGGGATAGATAGCTCGGAAATAACTATAAAATACAAGCATAAATACAAAGATAAATAGATACATAATATACCAAAATAAACTTTGTCCTGAGAAATAACGACCGGTAGCGAAGAAAACGACTCCAGCAAATCACCGCTGAGATACTTCGGCCAACTTCTGACGAATATGTTCACGTGCCTTCACTTTAAATGATAACCGGCTGGTTGCCGTCCTGATGTTCAGAGGGAGCGCATTCTAAAGAAAGACCGCCTGGATAAAGAAAGAAGAATGAATGAAGCCAGAACGGTGCGAAGGACATCGTAGAAGACGATTGTTGGTGGAACGAAGATATTTACTATGGGCAGAGCATAATTATTTAATTTGGGAAGTCAGGTAAGAAGGAGAAGTGGTTTGTCGAGAATAGAGAACAACATAGACACAGACAGAGTCCTCAACTCTCTGCGCTGACGAATGGGTAACCATTTCAAAAGCAGTCGGTGCGCGGATACATGGTCCTACTTACGAAGATTGAAAACGAATCGAATACAGTTATTGAGAAGGCAGTCAAGTTTATTGAGGAGATCTGCATTGAGGTCATAGTAACACACATCACCATAGTCAATCATTACCTTGCCGACGACCTTAAGGATGATGTTGACATAGAGAGGGAGCATATATATATATATATAGCGTATGATGGTATGATGAGTGTTGTCCTTTGTAATTGTATAAGTACTAACAATAGTTTCTAAATTTTTGTATACTAACCTTTGGATCTAGTTATCCCAAAATAAATAAATAAGAATTTGAATTAAAGTCAACATTAAGGATGACCTCACCTTTACCAGTAATGAAGTAAATGGATAAAGCGTGTACTGCAGCCTCACAACCCCCTTTAGACCCGAAGCCCAGCTGTCGGGGCTGGAACTTGCTGGCCAGTGTTTCTCTGTAAAATGCACAGCAAATTTTGGCTGCTATACGACGGTAAGTGGACCCTACGCCAATGGGCGAATACCGCCATCCTTCTTGCGCAGGGCGCATAGATTTGCCCATACAAGATATCAATGACGGCTTTATTCACACATTAGGTCCTTTAAATTTTTAGGAGTTATGCCATCGAGGCTACCGGCGGAGCCACTTCGAAAGAAGCACACGGCCGCACATACTTGTTGAGCTGTAATTTCAAGTGAGTTGTATTCCGGATCGGGTGAGTCGGGGAAGAAAGGTTATCTGCCGGGGTGGGATGTTTGCTCTCCATAGCTGTGTCTCTGGTGAGTACGGCGCAACCACATCGCTGCTAAAGATGACCCTAGCACCACCTCTGATATCACCCTCGCCTAGTTTAGACTTCACATGGTGTAATAAACCTCTTTGGAGGAGGTGGGCTGTTAATTTAGAGTCAAAACTATGGGCCGAAATGTTACAATTTGCATTTTTTTGGACATGTAGAATTCTAAACAGGAAGGTGATTAATTACTTGCACCCAAGCACTTTCAAAGTTCTCTCGGGTGATGAGGCGGATACAATGCGCTAAACATGAAGCCACGGAAGGTCTCGCGCCACGAGGAACTCTCTTCAAAACTGGAGTTGAAGTTTTACATTACATACAAGGGTTTTCCAAAAGGGTTGAGCAGATACATCAGGAGTTAGGGAAATGGGTATTGTCGGGCATGATGAAGGCACATTGTGGAGTTTGTATTTCTTGTCCAAATTAACCTTCAAGCCTCGTTCCCCTTTAAAAAAGAGAGCTTGGGGACAATAAGGGGGCATCTCACTAGGCCATCCAGCGATGTAGCAGTTTGACTGGCGCTTCGTAAGGTGTCACTACTGTCGTCATTGTTCAACATAAATTCTCTTGTTTAAATGTGACGGTAAAATTATATAGAAAATCCCTTGGATGTTGCAAACGTATTAGTAAATCAAAATAGTTACAAATGTTTTTTGAGTAATATTAAGAATCTAGATCCCCCCCCATAGATTTCTTGAACAAAGCACTAAAAGAGTTCGAAATGACATGGTTATTGCGCCTGTTACCTGTTATTGAAAATAGTTAATGGTATGGAAAATAAGAAATTATGTGGCTATGACGCCAATAGCAGTTATTAAAGAAAATTTTGATATATTAGCTGAACCTTTGACTATTTTTTACAATAAATGCATTTTAGAGGGTATCTTTCCGGAAAAGTGCACATTACTAATTTGTAAGTAACTATTATATCCATAATGGACGGATGGATGACCCCTGTAACACAGGTTTTTCCTAGCATGGGTGTCATTGATCATTTATTTTGTACCTACGACTACTTCTATGCTTAAATATAAGTGTCACCTGTCGCTGGCCCGAATTGAGTGAGATCAAGAAGTTCCAAGCAATTTATTAAATGATTTTCAGATGCTTCTATGGTAGCATAATGCTGCTGTGGTATACTTTAGACTTATGGATGAGAAGGGTAACATTCACGTTTCTTTAGTGACATCTAAAACGAAGGTCGCCCCTATAAAACAAGTGTCGATTCCCAGGCTCGAACTTTGTGGGGCAGTACTTTTGGCTAAACTCATGGTAGAAGTAGCTGAAGTTATGAGAATACAAAAAGATCAGCTGCGTGCTTACACCGAGAGCGAGGTACTCGTAGTTCTGTCGTGGCTCAATAATCATCCTTGCCGCTGGAAGACTTTTGTGGCTAACCGGGTCTCTGATATTTTGCTAACTCTAGATACCTCAAGTATCAACAAAGCAAAACATAGCCGACTGTGCTTCACGAGGCATTTTGCCTGCGGCGCTTGCAACAACTTCTATATGGTTGGACTTTCTAAACCAAATTTTGATTGTTTTCAAAAAGCATAAACACTTCGTGACTAGTCTCGAACAAGTTAGAGTTCAAACGGCTGTCTTCGACGTTACTTTTTGGGACAGGTTTTCATCGTTCTCTATAGGTTTGTTTGTGTGATTGCTCAATTGATGGTTAAATTTAAGAAGAAATATGAATTTTGACACTAGATATCTGTCCAAGAAAGAAATTGAAGAAGCTATAGAAGTTTTTGTGAAGAGATGTCAGGAAGAAGGATTTTCGGAAGAGTTAGAAGAACTGAAAAAAAAAGGAATTATAGACAATAAAAAGAAAGAGTTAAAGTCATTAAATGTATTCTAACATTCAGAAGGTATAATAAGAGTAGGTGGAAGATTAGAAATACGTCTTATTTAACATTTAATGAGAAGCATCCGATTCTTATACTATGTAGGAATCATTTCTGACAGTTGTTTTGATGTAGAAGCGCATCAAAAAACGATGCACGGTGGTCCTCAACTTATTATCACATACTTGAGATGTAGGTACTAGATTGTAGGCGTTAAGGCTTTAGTCAAGAAGTGCTACAGACAATGTGTCATTTGTATTAGGTAATCAGCCACATGTCAGCTCATGGATCAAATGCCTTCATCGCGTGTAACCCCAAATAAGCCCTTTCTTATTACTAGTGTAGATTACGCAGGCCCTATCAATATAAAAGTGTCAAAAGGTAGAGGTAGTAAATTATATAAGGGGTATGTTGCATTGTTCAATCTGTGGACAAGAACGGTACATCTAGAGGCAGTTAGTGACTTAAAGTCAAAGTCAAAGTCAAATTATTTATTTCAAATAGGCACATAGATGGCACTTTTGAAGGTCAAAATTTACAAAAAATCAAAATCAAAATCAAAAGTCATTTATTCAAACTAGGCTGAGAATCAGCACTTTTCGAACGTCAAAAATTACATAAGACAGTCCCCCAAAAACGCCCACCCTTCACCACTTCCTAGTGCTTTAGCTGGGAAGAAGAAGTGGCGCAACAAACTCCCCAGCAACACAGCTGTCTGTTCAAATATAAAACTTGAATCTATAGAATAAAATGTAAAAGAATTTGCATTACGCAACACAACATTAAATTAAATTATTTGCCTTATGTTAGCTAGCATACGGCCACTATACCAAAAAAAAAAACATATAAATCAATTTAAAAAAAACAAATAAAATAGAATTGATTCTAGTCGCCCCTTCCAAAAGATAGCTTCGTATGGAGAGGAATGGGCAAGAAACTCCACCGTTACTCTTTTAAAATGTTTTACAATATTTGGTATTGGTACATCAATTATATAATTATATGTGAAGACGATGCTTAAGCACTCAAGGTGTCTTGGCTGCCTTTAGGAGGCTTGTAGCAAGACGTTACAGTGACAACGGTACTTTTGTAGGAGCTGCTCGCGAGCTACTGTTTGTTTAATGAGGAAAAATCTAATTTCAAACAGGAACTGGCAGAGTATCTCGCGAAAAACGGAACTAATTGAAACTATGTTCCTCCTCGGGCTCCCAATTTCGGTGGACTTTAGGACGCAGGAATAAAGTCAATGAAATTCCATCTTAAAAGGGTCATAGGGAACTCTACGTTGCCTTATGAGGAGATGGCTACACTGTTGCCTCAAATTGAGGCATGTTTAAATTCAAGGCCAATGTCAAGCGAAGAGGATCAGAAAGAGCTTTTGGTATTGACTCCTGGTCATTTCATGGTTGGGGAACCACTTGTGGTAGTTCCAGATTCTAACTATGAGATTACAAATATCCATAGTTTGCGACGATGGCAATTTCACCAGCGAAAGATCCAGGACTTCTGGCGCATATGGTCTCAGGATTATCTACATCTGTTTCTGCAAAGGAATTAGTGGGAATACCAGCACTTGGAACTTTCAGTTTCTTAAAGTTTAAGAAGTCTAAGCATTGCCATACAACGTGGCAATGCCGCCAGTCTCTTGGGTACATTACCAGTCGACAGTGATGTGGATGAATTTTTCGACGCCATATTTTAATTTGTGAATAGTTTTAGATAGGATATAATTTTATTACTTTTATTAATGAATTAAGTAGGTTATTTATGTACATATTATTTTATAAACTGGTGTAATATTATTATAATAGTAGATTAACAAACTTATCAAAATCAACAATTATGAAATCAATGATCGACCATTCTGACACTATTGTAATAGCAGACTTGAGGCCCTGGTTCGATTCATGGCAAAATTTTGTAACAGCAGTAGACCACTGATCAATTTATGCGTCATTTGACCATCATGCTATGGATTTTCCAAACTGAGCATAGCTTAGAATGCGCTTAATTTAACTATCAAATAAATCGATTTAGGTAACAGAAAAACTATAGTCTGTTCCAAAACTATCTGAAGAGAGTGTAAACAGACCCTGTTCAAGTTAAATTCTTACACAATCACTTACTTAAGAGAATTAGTAACACAATCATCTGTATTATTTCGACTGTCATCTCACCACTTTCTCCAAAGCTATTGTTTGTCGTGAGAAGCCCGAAAGTCTGACAACCAGTCTTACCAAGGGGTATCGTATTACCCAGTTACTGGGTTGTGGAGGTCAGATAGGCAGTCGCTCCTTGTAAAATACTGGTATTCAGCTGCATCCGGTTAGACTGGAAGCCAACCCCAACATAGTTGGGAAAAGGCTACGAAGATATATAGGTAGTTGTTGTCAAATAGTAAAAATGGAAAAATATAGTTTGGATTGAGAAAATAAAAAATAACAGTGTTTTAACAAAAGCGGTATTATTTTCCGTAACCCATAATTCTTGTTCTATATCTATGAACATTAATTATAACAGTAGTCAATACTTATTATTAAATTATAACTTAATTCTTACAATAGTTACATAAATGAGAGCTTGTTTGATATTTACTTAGCGTGAGGTCAACAAATTATAGTTGCGACGAGGCTGCCTCGATCTGAGTCGAAAGTTTTAATGGTGGACGCACACAACACAATATACATTGCCGTACAAAATAAAGTAAGTCACCGGTAAAGTATGAATACGATAAATATCATAGAAGGCAAGGAGAGTTCAACAACAAAGAAAACATGCTAGATACAATTTTGTGACACAAAGAAATAATATCAGATACCTAAAAACAACTTAATTCGAGGGAGACTCGCTAAAAGCAACTTCTGGAATTGTCCAAAATTAAAGCCTTAGAATATTACTCGTAAATCAATTGAAAAAAATACAAGATCACAGTCACGTCGAGGAGTATCCTACAACCTTCTCTTCGATCCAGGGTACGAAGTGCGTGACCCTGGTGTATACTCCAGGGTATTTAGCTTCACCACACTTGTTGCCGTAAGAGACCACGCCGCTCTGGTAGAAGAACATGTTGTATTTTTCTCTCCACTGTAAAAGAAGAAAAATCATTTTAGTAGTCTGAAAACCTTTCTTCTTCTGGAAGTTGGCTTATTTTATTTTAATCAGAGTGTCGCAGCTTCGTGGTCTACAAATACTTTTGGGAGTAAACGACTTCGTTACTCTCGGGATGGATGTAAAATAAACATAACAGGCATCAGTGCTGTTGTTTCCAAGCCTCCGTCCGTTGTTGCTGAGGACATCTGGTTTTATATGGTGGAAAGGAGTCGGAGGATATAAAAGAGGATGCTAACACATTGCACGCATATAGAAAACAGTTAAATTATTAAAACCAGTTAGATTAGTGGAGCTGCTATCGTGATTGTTTTAATTTTAACTATTGTCCCATGGGCTCTGTAATTGTTGTTTCAGACAGCTTTCCACTAGGAAAGAATTTAGAATTCAGAAATTAATTACCAAACTTTGTACTAACATAAGAAATTTAAGAAGTTAGCAGTATACCGGATTAAAGATAGAGAAATTCTGGAGAAAGAAAGAGAGATTTTAGAGTTAATAATAACTGCATTCTAAGGTTAATCAATACGCGTCAGCCTGTGTTACGGCCAGTACAGCAATAGCACGCGCTTTAGCGTGGTGGTCAATGCGCATGCCTTCTCTGTATGAGAAGAGCCTTTGCCCTACGGTGCTACAGTAACAGGCTGGTGTTATATTTAATACATCAATAGGCTGCATCAGTGGACCACCACTGTCTCCCAAACAGGCATCCTTAATGCGTCCGCCGAAACCTGCGCACAGTACTCGATCGTCGATCTTGTGCGCCTTGTACTCTTGAGCACAGTAATCGTTGCTGACTACGTGCAGCTGCACGAATTGCAGATGCCAGGCGTTCTGACCACCTGGAACAGGACATGTGGTTTAGTCAAAATGGTAGGTAACTGAAACATTCTAGTCTAGACTGGTAATTTCTCGTATTTCTTTCTTGATCGTATACATATTTGTTAATCGCATAAGCACCCAAATCATACACGGATAGGCCAAAAATATTTGTTCTATGGGGAGTTAACTGAAGTTGCAATAGGTATCCTTTTTTCCCGATGCGTGTCGGTCGTTACCTAAGCAACTAATAGTTAAACCTCAAGAGGATGTGCCAACACAAATTATATTTATTTGGTAAGTTGGTAAATAACACTTTACAGGTTAAATATTTGGTTAAATTAAGATGGGGTCGGTATTCCTAGCCGACTACTTTAAGAAGACACACCGAAACAAAGTCAGAGTTTAAACCTAGGTCTCTTTCAAAGTCCAAAAGAATTCTTGTAATCTTCAAATCAGAACTAAAAACCAGGACTATATCTTGAGCCACACAGATTTAAATGGACCTGACCTTGTCTGCTAATGCTGATAAGGATCACAAACATTCATTGGTGCGGGTTTCGGGAAGTTTTTTCACGAACAGCATTGGACGGTTTTGACAATCAGTGACATAAAGATTTTTAAAAGTAACTTACCGAATGAAGTGCGACCCCATCCGGCGAGAAAAGGGGTGTAATTTTCAAAGGTCATGGCTCTCATGTTACTGTCCTTAGGGATGCAAATCGGCCTGATCAGGTCTGGAATGTGGACAAAAAAGCTATTAAGTAAAATCTCATTGCAGAATATTGTTCTTTGTAATACGAATCATGGAAGAGATCAAAATAGCCCGCTGTTTTTGGATTCAATTGGTATCTTCGGTCTAGGCAAAGAAGCCGAATGTGGACAACAAAGCTATTAAGTAAAATCTCATTAAAGAATACAGTTTTTTGTAAAACAAATCAAAGGTGATAAAAATAGCTTCAAAATAGCGCGCTATTATTTGGATCCAATTGGTGTGTGTCAACAACTGTGCAATGTATCACACTAATCACATCACACTATCACACTAATATTATAAAAAAAGCGAAAGTTTGTGAGTGTGTGTGTGTTTGTTACTTCTTCACGCTCTAACGGCTGTACTAATTTTGATAACATTTTGTATGGAGGTAGCTGACACCCTGGATTAAGACATAGGCTTCTTTTTATCCCGATATTTCCACGTTATCAAGACTTACGCGGGTGAAACCGCGGGGCGCAGCTAGTTATTAGATAAATATTATAGGGAATATAAAATATTCTTGATTGCATCACCTTTGATATACCTTATATATAAGAATATATAAGAAGGTATATCAAAGGTGTCTTCAACCTTGATTGAAGAAGGTGTATCAAAGGTGATGCAATCAAGAATATTTTATATTCCCTATAATATTTATCTAATAACTAGCTGCGCCCCGTGGTTCTATTGCATGGGAAAGATTTTTGCTCACACAGAGAAAGAACAGAATCGAAAACCAAATCTCTAAATAGCATTCACGAGTTACACTTAAATTAACGTTCAGTGTACCCTCAGTCGCAGTCAGAGACTTTGCTGACAGACTGTACCTACTCATTATCAAAAAATCTAATCAATCTTTATTTCAGACAATGTTACACGTTACAATGTCCATATTATGACAGGAATAGAATAATATTATTATTATATTGTTATAGAGATAACTATAACACTAATTAATAGATTATAATTTTTACTGGTACAGTTAAGAGGATATTTTATGTCCTATTTTTATGTTAATTGGCATGAATATTCTGAAACAGTCACACATAGAAGCAAAATGAAACTTTAGTACAATCAAAAAGAATAATTGGATCTTTTTCTTTCCATGTTGAAAACAGTTACGGAATTGTAATATTTTCTCTCAATAATTGTTTTATTCGAAAGTTATGTATTTTAAGGATAATTCTAAAAAACAAACGAGATTGTTTAGCTTTTATGTCTAAAATAAATATTCACAGCAAGAAAATATAGTTTATTATCCTAACACAAGATATTTTTTCTCTAGATCAATTATTACTTACTAAAGTAATAATTGATATAAATAATTAAAAATATCTTGTGTATATAAAATAAGACTTTTGTATTAATTCATAATTCGTTTATAACTATATAAACGAATTATGAATTAATACAAAAGTCTAATTCAATTGATTAGAATTGAAAATTTCATTGAACTTTATGAATTAACATTTATGACATTTGTTTATATATATATATATTTTTTTATTATTTTGATTTTAATGTAATTTAGATAATTATTGTAATGATTTAAATATAGATTACATGCATGATGTTTAATAAATATTTAGTTATAGAAATTCAGACACAATGTAAAAATTGTTAGTGAATAAATGAGTTGAATTGAATTGAAATAAGAATTGAGACTTACGCTATTTAGTTTCGTGCTCGAACACGATCAAAGAGCGCACGCTATATTCAACTTTATTACTGATGTATTAGCGTTTACCACATAACGGTGTGGCGGGGAGCGAGGGGCGGAGCTTGTGTTCGAAATTTTATTTAAACTGCCTGCTCTTAAACTACAGACTACGGTTAACATAAAAATTAGATCAGTTACTTACTTTTTTCTTTTTTTTTTCAAATTGATGTTTTACACACATAACAGGACGCCTGTAATCCCCAAAGGGTTAGGTTAGCCTATAGTACACCCACATTTCGCCAGTTATGTTTCAAGTCCCATGTAATAGGGGGCGAGCCTATTGCCATCAACCGGGTACAAATCCAGACTCCGGCCTGCTGCTGAGAAATTCTTAATGGAAAGTCCCAATTACACTTTTCCCGACCTGGGAATCGAACCCAGGACCTCATGCTCACCAGTAGCGCTTGTGACTACTACACAACGAGGCTGTATGATTAGTCAATGTATTTATTTCTAAAATATTTACATCATTCAAAAACAAACAGACTTAAAATAATAATAATAATAATATGTACAAGTAAATTAAAAAGGAGGGGGGGAACCAGTTACTAATAATCCTCCTGCCCTTAACCCAATTTATTTGTGGTCGGCGTAACCTGTCCCTTTCTTCCATACTTCTCTATTAGTCGTCATCTCGGTTGTCACGCCCTTTCTAGCCATAACATCTTTCACACAGTCCATCCATAGTTTCGTCGGTCTGTCGGACTGTACCTACTATTCTACCATAAGCTAATCTTTTATAGGTCTTGCCAATTCGAGTAAAGAAGGCTTACTAGTGAACGTGACATCATGGTCTAACAGCAGGATCCCGATGTCGTTGGAGAAATCGGTGGCACTGTAATGCTCATGCTTGTACTTCTGCTTGATCAGAACGTCTATCGGAGTTGCACCCTCGTCTGTTCTTGTCAGGTCCAGTTCTCCCAGACGGACTAAGTAGCTGTAATAGATTTTGTTTTAATTAGATCATCATTTCAGCCGAAAGACATCCACTGCTGGACATAGGCCTCCTCCAACATTTGGGGGGGGATTTGCCATAATCGCCATCACGCTTGGCAGTCGGGTTGGCGATCGCAGTACGGTGTTAAAATGCATAGAGAACGTTGCTGCCCATTCTCTAGTAATTCCCTTAGTCGCCTTTTACGACACCCACGGGAATATTAGTTGATTAGATCAGTGGCTATTAATTGGTTGACGGACACTGGACGAGATACAATAAAAAAAAACCTTATTTTAAAAGTTTTATTGTTATAAAGTCTGGGAGCGTGACCCGCGTAGTGTTATGCCTTGATCACATGTAACAAGGAGATGGGCGAGACAGGAAAATGAACTAGGCCGAGAGAGTAGGTCTTTACACGTATTTTTATAAGTTGCCACTGAGTCCGTCAGTCAGTTCAGTTTTGACGCTGCAGACTAGCTAGGTACTGAAAGTTGTACTATCGTCTTGTGGTGCGTGCTCGAAATCGCAACTAACGCCATCTTGATTTTCGAATACGATTTACAATTTCACAAATAAGGTGGATCCGCCATGATAGCTCGCGACGACGTTTAAATTTTTAAGGAATTATAGGCAGGCTTTAAAGAATTATAATCATTAGAATCAGCATTACAACTCTCTAAGTTCAAAAAATCCTAGACCTGCAAATTGCAAAAACTTAGGAAGATACTTAATAAAATTTTAATTTCGCGGGCTACCTTAGCGCATCCCCCTTAATCATTAGAATCATTAATACATCTCTCTTAGTAAGATTTGTTTCGTAAGAACAAATCTCTTCAGTCGGAACAAATCTATCTTAGAGAGATGTATTAATGATTCTAATGATGATTAAACAAAAAACGTTTTTCGTCAATTTCTTGTCTAATTATGAGAAAGCTTGAAATAATTAAAACATTAAGTCTGTGTAACTATAAATAAAAGTACAGTTTTCGTGGTGATAAACCATTCGTGTCAGTCTCAGCACCTGTTATTAGTTTCATCACTTTTGCGCTCTCGAAAATATAGCTTATTTCGCAGTTCATTTACTTAATGAAGATATTGTATACCTAATCAGAAAATAAAATTTTGATTTTATCACACGGATAGATGAAACCCAGTGTGTGATTTTTAAATTTCTTGATATGGTTTGTTAAATAATGAGAAAAAAAAACATTACCAACTGTTTAAAAAAAAAAAATGGTTTTTATTTTCTGAGACTATTTGTAACATTTTGATAGTTCATTTTGCTACCTTTTTGAGTTGAACATGTCTGCTTACATAAAATATTTTTATTAACTAAATTTATGTTAATATATTGAAGAAAATTATTCCTAAACTCAACACGATATCGTCAATTTTGTGTGAAGAGGCAACTGATTTTTTTTTTACAATATTATAAACCAACTTTTTCGAATAAAAAATTGCTACCAATGGAGATGAAGGAGGAATCTATCTGTGGCAATTATTAGTAACATTTGGTTTAGTTAAATTTTGCCGCAAAATGTACCTGCAAATTTTTGTCACATTTTGTGATAGCGTCCTTAATGATTTTAATTCTGTAAATACATATTTGTATTTGAAAAAAACGTAAGAAAAATTTAATTTCGCGGGCTCCCACTGATCCACCATAATGATAATCAATAACGCCTCTCTGTCAATGTCATTCAAGCGCCAATAAATCCTTAGGCACTGTTTTAAAGGTTTTCTTGACATGTAAAGAAACTAAAATAAGTAACTGTGCATTATGTCTGTGTTACTACCGCGTGCTAAACAATAATTTTCGCCACCCCAACAACGCGTGAAAAAAATTGTGACGTTGTGACATGCCAAGAATTTTTATCAATATCATTCATGAATTTTTCATGAGTTGATGTCAATTTTATAAATCAAGAATTGGATCTTCTTGAGAAAATGTAGGTCTAACATGGGTGTGTTCTACAATTCAGAATTGGCTGTCGAAGTGGCACCTTAAGTTCATATGAGTATCATACATGGCTTTTGTTATTTCCTATTTTACCTAAGAAATAATCTCGGTAGAAAAGCTCTAGTGAAGGTTGATATCCATCTGCCGCCAGTTAATGGGTCATAAATAAAACTACAGGCACTTGAAACACCTTTTAAGTCTGTCTCTATGATTGGCTTATAGTCTTTGGAAATTTAAGTTTCTATCAGGCGGAGCCAATTTCCATAAAATTATGTAAAAACAAGCTTTGAAATGGTAGAATGTCGCAATCCTACACGAGTAGTGATACTCATATGAACTTCTCCAACAGTCAGTTCTGAATTATATATTTTTATAACATACCCATGTCACCTACATTTTCTCAAGAAGGGGTCCATAACTCAACTTCGAGAGTCATATGTTCGGTTAATGGAAAGTCGACTGAGCGGTTGTTCGAATGGAATTTATTGCGAAACAACATTTTATCGCCAAACGCTACTTTGACTGAACCATTCATCGAATATTTATTAATCGATGGACTGCTGTTTCGAATTAGTTTTAATAATTGAAATAAAATTATACAAAAAAATATTTTTCAATACACTTTCTCGAAAACTGATTCATATCGCACTACGATTAAGTTCACAATGCAATGTATTTCACACGCGTGCGATTTTTTATTTTCCAACACGTGTGCGGGAATAGAAATTGCCACAGATAACTTACCTACCTGCACTTAGTCCAAATTGATTCAATGCCGCTATTCACACCGTCTGGCGCCAGAGACGGTCCTCTCTATTCGGAGGTGATTTCTTTTTTAAATCTCGGCAAAGTTGCGTCTTTGCGGCGTTAATATTTTTATAGAATACCATGATTATAATAATAAAAAAAACGTTTATGAATAAGGAGAAAACTTACAGGTCTTCCTCATAGTTGTGGATGCAATGGGCGGCGGTCAGCACATGTCGGGAGCTGATCAGGGTTCCTCCGCAAAGCCAGCTGGTGGTACCACTCTTCTTGCTCTTGTAACCCAGGAGGGCCATCCAGGGGAAGGCACCTAGTGAAGACGGTGGATTTGTTAGTAATGCTAAAAATGAATGAATGTAATTTTTTAAATGTACTATGTGTTTGTATCAGTGTAATCAATTGTTGGTGAACCTAATAAAATAAATAAATAAATGCTGAAGAAATTGTACAGAGATTGTGCTATTCTGATATTATCGTATTGGAATTTTCATACGATTTTAGATTATCAACATTCTCCTGCACATAAACACATTTTGTTACGTTCAGCGAAGGATGTCTCTTCTGCCATCCATCTCTATTCGCCGTCATTTAATAAATTCATTGTTAATTAAAACGGTAACACCAATTACATTTATTTACATAAAGATTGAAACAGGTAAGTATAGTAAACAATAAATAGTTCAAATACTAAAAAATAATGGAGGATACCCTAGCATACTTTTTCTCACAAAACATCAGACATACACGCATAATTCTACTCCATTCATCAGCAAAGAGATCACATTCAGGATTGGTTTTCAGGAGGGCGTTGAGTTCCTTAACATACGACACACAGGGGACTCAGCTCAGGCGACAGTTTTAGATGACGGTGGCGCGAACAGATTACGTCGACAGCTTTGGCGATGTCCGATGTATTTGTCAGGAACAAATAGCCGACAGAAAAGATCGTGGAGTTCGGGACTGTCGATGCGTCCTCTAAGTGTTTTGCAGGCTACTGGGAGCTGTAGAAAGCTCGTCTAACTTCTAACGAGTTGAAACCCAAAACTTCTAGGAGTTAATTAGTAGGGTACATGAAAGGAATGAAGTGAAACGTCTTTTTATACAGAAATCTCAGGAAAGTTTTCTGTAACTTTTCCAGCGCTAGTGTTTCAGTCGCTGTGTAGGGATGCCAGCAGGCACCAGCTTTAAGTTTACTACGAATGAAAGTGGTGTACAGCAGCTTAATTACATTTGGGTTGTGAAAATCGCGGGCGGGCGGGATCTCTAAATGTCAGACCAGTGTCAAAGGTCACGCCTACGTCCTTTATTTTGCTTTTTTTTTTTACTTCACTACCCAACCTGTAGTTATAGTAGAGTGGTTGACGTTTTCGGCTGTACGTCATGACGTAACACTTACTTATATTAAAAAAGAGTTTATTGACCATGCTCCACTCATATATAGCATCAATATCCCTCTGTAGGAGTATACAATCCGCGACCTTATCAATTTGAACTACTAGTTTTAGGTCATCGGCGTAGCGCAAGCATTTTGCAAACTTAACCTTATTTATAAGATCATTGATCATGATAAGGAATAGCAGTGGACCAAGCAACGATCCCTGACTCACACCTGAGCGGGTAATATAAGGTTCAGACTCAAAGCAAAAATGCCTAACAAACTGCCTGCGGCCTTGCAGATAGTCCGCAAAAAAAATCAGAAACTCAGACGAGAAACCTGATGCCTCTAATTTCATCAAGAGCACGTCATTGTCAACCCTGTCGAACGCTTTTTGGAGTAGGTCGGCCTGAGATTTTTGAGTTTAATTCAGGAGAATCTGGTAAAACTCAAACTCAAACTCAAAGCATTTATTTCAATTAAACCATTTACAGGCACTTTTGAATTGTCAACAAGTCGGTCAGTTACAAATATGAAGCTAGTTGCCCATTCCAAATAGTAGGTTCCTATGGAGAAGAACGGGCAAGAAACTCCACAGACACTCTTTTAAAATAAAATATTTGATACAAAGTATTGGTTACATCATTCTTATTGAAAATATACATGTGAGAACGATGCAAAACCTCAGAAGCGTCCGTGATAAAAAAAAAAACAATTCAAAACTAAAATAATTAAAAATAAGCCGTGGCAGCTAAGAGATGACCAGTCCCAACTGACAGCGCCCGTTCACGAACATGACGCATGGATCAGCACCATTCAGCTCAACCGTTTTGAAGGGAGCTAAATGATCCAACACACACGCCACCATCAGCGAGACATCTGAGTGAGCATGACATACTCTCAGCTGCCAGGACATGTTCAAGTCAATGAAAGACATATTACCCGGTAAATGGTAGCTCTATTGTACATAGTACTCACACCTGTGTTATGCAATTATATAATACAAAGGTGATTGAGTTTATACCATGAAAAGATAGTCTTACAATCTTCAGCAGCTCCAACAGTATTTTCAAATGTTAATCAATTAGTTGACGTTGTGGAGCAGGACCAGCATTGAGCCAAGCATTTCTATCAGCGATGTAATCCCCAGCATGCCTGCTTGCATAGTGTGCGTTTTATACAAGATTTGAATTTCGTCTCATTCAGTTGAAGTATGTGGGGAGGAATTTTATTATAACATTTTAAACAGTACCCCATGAAAGATGAGTCTACTTTAGCCAGTCTGAAACCTGGCTGAGCTAATAGATCCCAACTTCTAGTACTATAATTATGTCTTTCGCCTCTTTTACTAAAAATATGTAATTTTTTTCTTCTGAAGAAAACGGTAGAAAAGTACTGAGCAAACGCTTCCGCAGCTCTGATACCCGAGTAAGCTATACCGTTGTGTACAACGTTAGGCTCGAAACCACCCTCAGATCGCAGGCTCGAGACATGGTGCCAGAACTGTCGTGAATTACTTCCTATGTAGATTTATTATATAATGTTTACAGCGCGAAAGTTTCCATTTGTGATGTAATTTGTTTTTATGCTGAGTGTCGTTGACTAAATCACGTGTAAACCAAACTGGATATTTTTCTCTTTTTTTGGGATACACGAATCAAAGAGGTCATAGAGTATGGTATAAAGCTGACTAGTAGCCAAGCGTGCATCACGACAACCCAGGCGATGCTGACAAGGGGCGGCACGAATTTGATCGTTTAAATGTATGTAGTCTCGTTTGCTAAAGTTCCAGTCTCTACTTCGGTCAATGTTGCTAGGGTATAACATTTCATTAACATGATGAACTTCGGCACCCTCCTGAACCAACTCAACATCTAGCTTACTACCACGCATATTCATCACTTCATTCATCTATACCAGATTACAAAGTGTTTAAAAAATAACAGCAGTAATTGTTAACATTCACTGACGCACTTTTCATGTTAAGGTCTCCTAGGATCATAACTCTTCCACTCAAATTTGAAATAACACTGTCAATCTTACAAAATCACGTCATGTAGTCTTCGTCAGTGGCAGAGGGCTTGATGTAGACAACACACACATACATATTTCGCCCGTTCTTTTGGATCTTCGCCCACAGGTCTTCACCGCAATCCGTTTCTAGGTCATATTGCCTGCTCATGGTAACGCCATCACGTGCAGCTAGCAACACACTACCCCCCAGAGTCACTCTATCTCTACGTAAGATGCGCCAATCTCCATCTGTCAATGCTGAGTCTTCCACTGAATTATCTAGTCATCTCAACAGTTACTCTATTTTTAGCCATAAATAACATCTTCTCTATTCTTCTATTTTATGCATTGGGTTCTATATTATACTCGTATATCAATGATTTTAAGGCATCCACATTCATACTCAAAACTTTACTATTTTGTGCAATGTGTAATAAGTATGCATTTTACACAAAAAAGGTTAAGCTGTCTTTGCCTTAAAACTCGAAAAATAACTATTAAACGACTGGAAATTATCTCCTTTTATCTAAACAACTTCTTTATGCACCGATCTTACTCGTATACACCAATGGAAAAAGCAAGGCAAGTCTTACCGAGCTGAGCGGGATCTCCTCCTACCACTTTGAGGAAGGTACCAGTGATCGGTCCACAGACGGGAGGCTCAGGGAGTGCGTCCACGAAGTCTCCAGGACTGATCTTGGATCCAGCAGTCTGGGGCGCCTGGGTTGGAGGGGGCGTCGGCGCTGGAGTTGGGGCAGGCGTCGGTGACACAGGAGTTGCCGGTATACCGCGGCGGGGACAGCATACCTGTGAATAAAATAGGTTAGAATATAGCACAGTTTTCTTCAAGGGAACATATCAAAGTCAGAATTAGTCTGATTTGACAGAGATCCATTATAGGTGTGGTGTTACGGCCCCAAGATCGTTCGCCTATATTGCTGAAGGATTAGTATGCTATGCAAAGGACAGTCCACTGTTACGTAATGGCACGCATTGCCAGCAAAGCAACTGCAATTCCTCTGATATTGCAGAATAGATGTCCATAATTATTGTCCATCGGCGGCGGTGACCATTGAGGTACTATCAGGTTGGCCATCGGATTGGTAACAATCCAAAAACTTAAAAATGATGCCTGGGCCCTGCCTTAAGAGTATTTCCCTCGAAGCCACAATGAGCCAGCTTCACAGCATAAGGATTGGTTCTGGACTTTCGCAGCACGCTCAAGTAGGGCTGGCAGTTCACCACCGGGATGCAGCTGTCGTTGCCACCTTCCACCGTCTGGCAGCTCTCCACTGAAAACAGGAGGCTTGGTTAGTTTAAAGATAGATTTTTCGTGACCCTGGGGTCCTGGACCTTTAGAAGGCGTACGAGGGACTGAAGCCAACTCGCAGAGGCCCGTTAATAGTTATTTTCATCCCCCTATCTTGGAAAGAGTATTTTTGCTCTTCGATATCTGAGTGCAAAAGCCGTTTTTATCCGCTAGAGGATAAAGTAAATTGAATTTAGAGCATCGTGTGCACTAAGTTTGTGAATTCAAAACATCATTAAAGGTGAAAAATCTTTGCACTCGAATATCTTTATAACTTTTCATCCCACCTCAGCGAGGAAATGACTAAATGCAGGTATTAACTTCTACATTATGATAGGTAAGTATTACAGAATAATCTATAAATTATAACAAATAATACTTAGGTATAATTATGAAAAATTTAAAGTAACGTTGCTGCAGTTGAGTGTAATATGTTTATTAGGTACTGTAATGTTGGTGTTAGTGACTTGTGTACTGTTTTTCGATAAACTATCTCTCATACTTAATAGTTGTACCGATTCATCGGATTCTCTTGGCGTAAATGTTGGTGAGAGAGGGTGATGGTTAGGTGTTTCGAACGGCTCATTTTTGATGTAGAAGGGCTAGTCCAAGGATCTAACTGAGGCTCTTTCAGTGTAATGGCTCCTACGATGCCTTTACATATTTTAGACTTATTTTGGATGGAATCTTCTATGTATCCCTCTACAACCGCATTGGACTTCTAACCTCCATGGCGCTTAAGGGACAGGAGATCAGCTGCTGAATCGGCCAAAAGTGTGGCTGAAGTTCGTCGGAAACAATGACCCGTGTACAACAGCGGTTCTGGAAGTTCAAGAAATGTTGGTTCTCGTGGGATACTGCCAATTTTATTAGCACCCATAGGCTGTCTAACACACTTTCCGTTGCGATATTGTAGAAAAAATCGATTGATTGGAAGTGGCTTGATATTTCTCAACAATTGTTACGTATTCCTTGCAAATGACGAAGTTGCGGTCTCTTTTTGTCTTTGTATTAGGTAAATGAATTAATAGTAAGTCATCTGAATGTTTCTCAATGTTTTTGACAATATGTTGTGTTAGTTCATTAGTTCGGCATGCTCCGTTTGTACCAATAAACGTAAAGAGTATTGTAGTAGATAAATTAATGAAATTGATATGCATACATAATTATGCCTATCAACATCTACTAAGTAGGTATTAAATTAGATTATTGTTAATTGTAGTTAGTTAATATTTTTAAGTAGATACTGAATGTGCAACTGACTTACTTTTGTCGCCAAATATACGGAATCAAGTGCTTCGTTATGAAACTTTTCAATTTCAGATGCTGTGAAAGCCTTCGATTTTTAAGGTTGATGACCAGATGAAGCTATTTTTAAAAATGCCACTAATTTAGTATAGGTGTCGATATGTATGTCTTTTTTCATCTTTATAGTTGCTTTTAGCATTGAATACGTACTCCATAGAGTGCTTGATTTTTGGTCTTGGACAATTCAATAAAATATGCCAGCAAAACGTTTTCTGAGAAAGTTTTAGCTTAGCTAGGCACCACGTGTTAAACATATCGTACTGTTTCAAATACTTCTCGCGTGATTGTTGAGGGAGAAAGCTCATTTGCGTATTATTAACAGTTTCAGTCAATTCTGTTGGCGTCAAATAAACTTCCTCGTTGCTAGAACCACTCATTTTAGGGTTTTCACTTGTTTTCAAGTTTCTTGTTTTTAGCCTAAGGTTTTAACAATATGACGTGAAAAGAAAAAGGCACGCGCAAAGGAAATTAAAAAAAAAGTACACCAAGAAGGTTCCGAATCTGAGTTTTTAACAAATTAAAAAAGGTTGTATGATAAATTCGGCACCATGGAGAGAGAAGTAAATAGGTTTAATGATGTTTTGAGTTCACATACTTAATGCACACGATGTTTTGAATTTACAAACTTAGTGCACACGATGTTTTGAATTCACAAACTTAGTGCACACGATGTTCTAAATTCAATTTACTTTATCCTCTAGCGGATAAAAACGGCTTTTGCACTCAGATATCGAAGAGCAAAAATACTCTTTCCGAGAGGGGGGGATGAAAACGTTTTTAATTAAACGAGAATGAATTGGTTTATTGTTATTGTAGCTGGTTAACAAATAAAGATGATTAAAATTTAAAAAAGTCTCTCTACAACATAACTCTAGGGTGTACAATAAATAAATAAAAAAAATATTCTAACACGGGTAGGATAAACAGAAAACTAAACTATGTAAGTACAAGAACTATTCCAAGAAATACAGGGAAATATAGAAATATAAAGAACTAGCTTTTGCCCGCAGCTTCGCTCGCGTTAATTTTGAATTTGTTAATCAATTCGGGTTGTACTCTGCTTGTTGGCCGTTGCAATTATGGGGTCAGAACGGAACATTATTCTAGGACGCTCCTACATACCCTTCTATTTGGCGCTAATACGTATAAATTCTGGACATTGGACACACGCGAACATGCTACATAGCTGGTCATGGGAAAAGCATGGCTTTTCCAAATGCAGCCCTGCTACCTGCAATGTTTGCACTTGCGCTTTATTAATTGTAATAGAAAAACTTAGTTTTATTGGAAACTGGAGTCTTTTAAATTGAAATGGTAGGTCAGTAGGGAGTATTGAGATTTGATGTATCTAATTACACTTTCCCCTTTTTCCACACCAGTTAAAATAGTGGCACCGACTATATTTTGTTCTAATTGTGTAATCTGAAGCTTCGTCCCGTTACATAATTAGGGTGCAACTAAATTGCGCATAAGCACAACTGGGGGTCGATCGCGCTAATTTTGAACGTTAATACCAGAACTAAACCACAACCAAAAATTTACGTTAGACACATTTCGTATCGCGCTAATCATTTCAACGGATACGATTTAACTTTACTTTGGAAGTTACGTTGGAGGAACGATCGATCAAACTTTCAGTATTGGGTAATGTCAACGATTTTGTCGCTCAGAAAAAATAGCGCGATACCGTTTTTTACATCAACTAAACCAAAACCAAAAACGTTCCGTTCGAACGGTAATTACGTTGAGAAATGGCGAGATCGGCCCCTTACACATAATTTTAATTGAAGTTTATGCGAGGGTGCACGTGACAGAAAATTTAAAAATTCAGCGGAATAGGAAGTGCACTGCTCTGGGTCCATGATGGTATCTATTGATAAATACTCCTTTATAACTCCCTGCACCTTATTTAAAATGTCAGCGTTTATCTGGCTAATAGTTTCGTTTTTAGGTGCATGGATTGCTCTCGCAGATAGCCACTGATCACAATTTAAATTTACTTGTATGTCTGGGTAAACTTTAGCAATGAGTTCCACGCTGTTTCCAACCAAATTGCGGAATTCCTCCGTCAGTAAACCATCAGCATCCGTTTCCAAACATTCATCGCCAATTTTCAACATTGTCTCTGCATAATTATTGTCCCGAATCTGCGTCATTATAAAGATGCACTCTCATATTCGTTGATAAACTTATTTTTTTTACTTCTGGCCTTAAACTTTGAGACAGGCTTTGATTTGATCTGTAGGTGTGCCTCTCTGGATCACCGGTAGAGTTTGTCGGAAGTCACCAGCCAGTAAAACTACCATGCCTTCCATAATGTCATGATGATCGATTCAGCGGCTTAGGGCGTGAAAAGGTATCAAGCAAACAATAAACTTACTTTCGCATCTTTAATACTCGTAAATAGTTAAGCAGATGAAAAACCGGTCTATCGACACTCTAGACTCACAAAATGTATTAGGTACTTAAATCAAAATATGATAAAAACTCCTAACAAACTACTAAAGTTTCTAGGCTTTCTAGCAGACTAATATTATAAAGGCGAAAGTTTGTGAGTGTGTGTGTATGTTTGTTAGGCCCGTTACGCACTAGCGGTTGGTCGCCTAGGCGGTTCGTTTGAGCGGCCAGCCGGCCAGCCAACTTTGTGGCGGTTAAGTGCGTACAAACACCAGCGGTTGCATATTCAATTGGAAAAGCGGCTTATGCGCGGTTAGCCGCCCCCGCGGTTGAACGCTAGTGCGGTAGGGCCCTTACTTCTTCACGCTCTAACGGCTGGACCAATTTGATAAAATTTAGTACGGAGGTAGCTGACACCCTGGATTAAGGCATAGGCTACTTTTTATCCCGAAAACATGTATTGTTCTCGTGGGATGAGCAAGGAGTTTATTGTAATACATTTTAGCCCTTTTACGTTTAATCTGGTATTTGGTAGTCTGCTTTTTAGGAATAAACATGCATATGTTCCCCGCATTATATGCATTTTGCAACTTAAAATATGCAAGATTGATGATAACTTTAGTTTTCTAAAAATTCAGATTGATGGCGCTGCTCAGTCTCAAAACACGCATACGTTTCAATTCACTACTCGGTGATAGATTCGACCGAGATTCTGAACCACGCTATGGTTTCGTTCGCACACACTATCACATCACACTAATATTATAAAAGCGAAAGTTTGTGTGTGTGTGTGTACGTTTGTTACTTCTTCACGCTCAAACGGCTTGACTGATTTTGATAAAATTTTGTATGGAGGTAGCTACACCCTTTTTTTTGTTTTTTTGTAGGTGGGAAATTATCAAATAACTTCTCCCGCTCTGGGTGGAGCTGGAGGGAGTGTCAGACTTTTACTGACTAAAACCCACCCGTGTTCCTTCAGATGCCTGTGTGCCGGGGCCACGATATCCCTTTCGGACAGGCTCGTAACCCTGGCAGGCATTGGCCTTTTCGGACCCCGTCAATTGGTGCTGACGTCTCTTTGAGGCGCACGTGGAACACAACGCGTCGTCGACTCGGGCCTGGTCCTTATCGGACGGCGAGCTTCCCATCGCTCACCGTCCGCAGGCCTGCGCCTACGGTGGCCGGTAATCGGCCTGCGATTCCCGATGCTCGGGGCGTCTCCTGCGGCGACTAGGGGCGCGAGGGCGTGGATTCTGCCTTTCCCTCACGCGGTCCTGCTCCTCCTTCGCAAGCATTACTGTTTCGCAGAAGGAGGTGACAGCCTCCCATGCACTCTCGCTCTGAACCATGGCCTGAACCAGGGCCGGACGCGAGAGATCGCCGCCGCCGATCGCCTCCGTGAGGACACGGCGGTGCTCGGCCCACGCAGGGCAGACCTCCACCGTATGCTCCACCGTGTCCTCCGGGCGATCCACACAGTGGTGACACCCGGGCGTTTCCTCCCGCTTTATCCTAAACAGGAACCTCCCGAAACATCCGTGCCCGGTGAGGACCTGACCTGACGCAGGCGGAAGGTGAGAACGCCGTGGCGCCTCTCTAGCCACTCCTCAAAGAGGGGACTTATCGCCACAATTGTGGCGTGCCCGTAGCTGACACCCTGGATTAAGACATAGGCTACTTTTTATCGCAATATTACGACGGGATCGAGACTTTCGCGCGTGAAACCGCGGTGCGCAGCTAGTAATAATATAATTCAAACATGATTCGAAAGACACGTGGCGCCATCTATTATCATAATAACGTTATTGTTGTTTTCCTCGGGAACAGTATTTTTTTTCGGGATGAAAGAAGGTAGCCTATGTCCGTTTCTGTACACCTGACAACGTATAAGCAAAATTTCAGGATGATCAGTTCAGTTCAGGTTCATTGACAAACAAACAGACAAACTTACTTTCGCTTTTGTAATATTAGTTAGGTTACACATAGATGTAGTAAAAAATAATGTAGATACGTTTATTCTGGGGAGTCATCAAAATATTCATTCATTACAACGATTTTCGTCAACCTTAATTCAGTCAGCCCTAAATTTGGCTACGAGTTTGACACCTTCAGTAGCCTCCATCAGTTCCTGTAAAAAGAGGACATGCAGGACAGGATATTTCCCCATTTTTTGTGGAACTGCGCCATATTTACACTCCAGGGTGGAGTTATCTGCAGTGAAACTCCACCTGAGTAGCCTGAGCAGGTTTTCCTTGCTTTGGCCTGGGTCCTGAGTCTGCTTAAAAACTTTCGGGTTAGCCATATGGTTCGAAACCAGCAAGGCGCTTTACTTTGTGTAAATAAAACAGGAGTTTTGGTTGGTTTAAAGATAGATTTCTCGAGACCCGGGTCCTGGACCTCAGGAAGCTGTACGAGAGGCAGAAACCAACTCGCAGAGGCCCGTTAGACGTTTTTAATTAAACGAGAAAGAATATTGTTTATTTTTATTGTAGCTGATTAACAAATAAAGTTGATTTAAATTTTAAAAATCTCTCTACAACATACCTCTATGGTGTACAATAAATAAATAAAGAAAAAATTCTAACATGGGTAGTATAAACAGAAAACTAAACTATGTAAGTACAAGAACTTCAGAAAGCCCACAAGCGTACGAAGAGCGAATTACAAACCATGCAAACATCCTAGCAGTAAACCTGATGAACACCCAAACAGTCGCTAGAAAACTTTGAGAAAGATTCCTCAAGACCTTATTCAAGAGGAGGTAAGAATAAACGGGGCAGTCACTGGACAGCTTCCGTACAAACCCGTTACTAATATCAAACATATTGCTGAATATATTATATGCAAGAATGATAGAAAAAAAAAGAAACAGTACAAGAACTATTCTAAGAAATACAGGGAAAGATAGAAATATAAATAAACTACATTTAAGTGTAAATAAGTACACATAGATGTAGTAGAAAAGAATGTAGATAAAGGAGAGGTCAAAATTGGTATAATATTCCGACGATTTTTAAACGCTAATGTGATGTACCTTATTAGAAAGCTTATTTATTATGCTACTCGATTATAGTTAAATCTGATTTTTTCAGGCGCCCGTTTTTGTGAAAAAGTGAAATTGTTTCAATACAAACAAAACGCACATAGTCTTTATTTATTCATTTCTATGCAATATAATTATTTTATGTGGCTAATGTTTCCGTTTCTATTAAATAATTTGAGATTTTATTATAATTTTAGCTGCAGCTCCATGAAATTAAGACAAAAAATATTGATTATCATGACAATGCAATAACAAAACGTATCGAAAAAAGTCATAGCTATAAACTTGGACTAAATATCCGCTGTAAATGTGAAGCCGAGTCCTGCTGACTGACGTTATCATTGTCACGTTTATTTTTCAACACTTGTTTTAAAAAAAAACGGGCGGCTTGTTTTAAAAAAATGCCCAAAGACATCAAAATAATTACCCTGTTTCAGCCTATATAGGTCAGAAAGGCTGTTTAAATTTTCAATTATTTTAGTACCAAGCCCCATACATTTTGTGAACGTCTCCTTTAGAATAGAATAGAATAGAATACTCTTTATTATGTACACCATAAAAGTTACAGATATAAATGTTGAAATTTTACACAGGGTGACACAATGGGCGGCCTTATCGCTAAAAGCGATCTTTTACAGACAACCTTTGGATGGATTAAAAAGAGAAGGAGAGACAGTACTGCAGGTAGTCAGTGGTGAACTATTTACATGTACAATAAATACATACATACACTAAGCATAACTTATCCATAATATATATATACAATAATAAACACGAAACAAGATCAAGGAACTGTATTCTGTAATGATGCTGTTTAAGAACAGAGAAAGTGTTTTTTTACCAGAATTTTAAAAGTGGACAAAGATTGAGCACGCCTTATCGACACGGGCAAGGCATTCCATAACCGTACTGCTTGAACTGTAAAAGACTTGTCATAAAAACTGGTAGAATGCATCGGCATCTCTAGTCTCAAGTTTTCCGATGACCTCAGATATCTATTATGTGTGTCATGAAGGAACTTGAAACGTTCTTTAAGATAAGAGGGGGTTTTATTCTAGAGAGTCTTCAAAATATTCATTTATTACAACGATCTTCGTCGTAGCGTGTCGATGGCAACCTTAATCGAGTCAGCCTTAAATTTGGCTACGAGTTTGACGTGTTCAGTAGCGTCTATCAGTTTCTGTAATAAGAGCACACGCAGGACAGGATATTAAGTACCCCATCTTTTGTAGAACCGCGCCATATTTACACTCCAGGGTGAAGTTATCTGCAGTGAAACTCCACCTGAGCAAGTTTTCCTTGCTTTGGCCTGGGTCCTGAGTCTGCATAAAAACTTACGGGTTAGCCATATATTTCTATGGTTCGAAACCAGCAAGGCGCTTTATATTGTGTAAATATTTGTGTCACCACTGCTCTCAAAACGGTGAAGGATGACATCGTGAGGAAACCGGCATGTCCTAGGACCAAAAATTCGAAGACATGTGACATCCACCAACCCACGATTCGTCGCGCGACGTTGGGCCGTGCGCACGCATTTTTGTGCCTTCCGCATCGAGTGACATTTTTTTACGTATACCCACCTTACACATTTTGTTAAAATGAACGAGGATGTAAGTGCTGAAGATTTAAGTGACTCAAAGGTTTTACAGAATTGTGAACAACATTAAAAAAGTTGGGAAATATGGAAGAGTTAAATCGGGAGATTTTTGTGAGGACAAAAGAAGGTGAAATAAGATTAGCAGAGAAAAGAAAAGAACGAGAAGATGAACATAGTGATGACGGTTTTATTACTGTCACCAGAGGAATACCGAAACGTTTAATAAGAAGTGGTTCAGTGGACGTAAATAATCACGAAGGAAAAAATAAAGTGGGTGCTAGTACATCTGTAACAACAGCGATTCATGAAGTATGTGTTACCTCAGTGGAGAATTTGCCTAAACCAATAGCCATGGCTAAATTATTGCGTTCCGAAAATATTAAGGATATTCTTAGGATAAAATATAAAAGCGCATACAAAGTTCTCATTCAATGCCAAAGAAAAGACGAGGCTATAAAATTGGTCGAATGTAAAAGGTTCAAGGACATGAGCCTGCGATGTCAATTAGTTCAAGATATGTCAACATCGTATGGAATAGTGAAAGGCGTCGACCTTGAATTGAGTGAAGCAGAACTTAGTAATATTTTAGAAGCAAATGTTGAAGTATTAACCGTAAAAAGATTGAAACGTTTGCAGTCGGAAGGAAAATGGGTCGATTGTGAATCGGTAAGAGTGAGCTTTAAAGGTAATGTGCTACCACAATATATTTATGCCTATGATTGTCGATTTAAAGTTGAACCATATGTGTTTCCAGTGACGCAATGTTCGGGTTGTTGGCAATTTGGCCATACAATTAAATATTGCCCAACTAAAAAGGTTTTGTGCCCGAAATGCGGAGGTAACCACGAAACCTGCACCATAGAAGATTTAAAATGTTTAAATTGCAAGGGTAACCACTTTGTCCTGGATAAAACTTGTCCCGTTTTCCTAAAAGAAAAAACAATTCGGGTTATAATGAGCGAAAAACAAGTTACATACCGAGTGGCCCTACAACTGTTTATGGAGAAGAAGGTATATTTAAACACAGACGATATCTCACGGCGAGTTGATAACAATCAACCTACGACCACAGTCAACTCTGGTAAAGAAACTTATGGTGAGGTATTGACCAGAATTGAAGTGTATCAACAACCGATGTCAGATATGGAACAGGATGATGAAGAAGAAGAAGAAGTAAATCATGCTAATGTGGGTACAAAAGAATATACTAAAAATTCAAAACAAAAGACAAAAAGAAGATAAGGCAAAAGGGTCTAAAGGAAAGTCATATTTCGGAAGAGCAGAAAACTAACGAAGATAAAAATAGTGCACAGAAAGAGCTAAAAAAAGTGCGCAAGTGTTAAATAATTTTGAATGGAGGAAGATATGGATAAAAATAATAGGTATATATAAGTCTGAACTTAAATTGGAAGAAAAAATAATATCAATGTTAAAAGTTATTTGGGAGGAGATTTAGAAACTTCTGGTTAGTATTATATTTGGAGAAAATATTCTGGGATATTTAAGTGGCCTCAGTAATGGATAGTACACAAGAAGTAATAAAGGTGGTGGAATTGTAGTCCAGTGGAATTCACAGAGCCTGCGTCCTAAACTGGTATCTTTTTCAGATCTGCTAATACAAGAAAATATACATATTGCAGTAATTAGCGAAACGTGGTTCGATTGTGAAGTTAACGTAAATATTAGTGAATTTAATATATATAGGAAGGCTAGATACAATTGTTATGGTGGTGTTGCCATTTTGGTGCACAGGTCAATTCAGTCTCACCCAGTTTTATTTAGTAGCAATAATGTGGGTATCGAGATAATGTGTGTTAAATTATTAAATTGCAAAGACTTGGAATACATTGTATCACTGTATTGTCCTTCGTCCGTTCAAACTCAACCTTCCGATTGGAATGATATTTTTGGTCACTTTTCTAGTAAAACTATAATAGCTGGGGACTTCAACGGTCATCACACTAATTGGTCGGTTAAAACGGATGTGAGAGGTATTCAAATTATGGATTCAGCTCTGGAAAATGACTTTATATCGCTTAACAACGGCGTCGCAACTCGAGTTAAGTTGGTAAATGGTAATTTGCAACAGACATCCCCGGATATATCATTTGTCTCCTCTGACGTTGCAATACAATTTGATTGGCAGGTGTTCAATGAAAATCTGGGTAGTGATCACCTGATTATCAAAATGTCAGCTAACTTATCTTGTAATGTAAATATTGTTAAAAAACGTAATTTTAAAAATGCAAATTGGAATAAATATGGTCAAACGATTTCTGAAAGTATTAAAAAGTTTAATGAAAGATCTAGATCTTTTAATGGTAACGTGCAACAAATGTATGGCTATTTTATAGAATATGTTGAATATGCGGCTAGTAAACATATACCCTATTATAAATTCAGTTTGAAGCCAAACGAAAAATTTTAAAAGAAATATTACTGGGCCTCTAAATTGTCTGAAATAGTTGCACAGCGAAGGTTGGCCTTGTCAAATTTCCGTAAAAATCCTACCCCTGATAATTTAAATAAACTAGAATCCAAGACCTTAGAATCTCAAACATTAATTAAGAAAGCTAGGAACCATGGATGGCAAACATTTTGTGATTCTATAGATGAAGCTACGTCGACACAGGAAATGTGGCGCCGTATGAAGTGGATGAAGGGTTTTAAACAACAAGGAGGGTGCCCTCCTATTAACAAACAAGTTGATCTTTTACGTTCTCTGACTCCAGACTATGTTCCTAGTTTGATGCCAAGCTTTAAATCCCGAAATGAAATTTTAGAATCCAAATTTACACGTCAGGAACCTGAAAATTGTCTCAAGAGAAAGGATCTTATTCAATGTTATATTATTATAATTTACCGGACTCAGGAAAGTTACTTCTACTGAAGATATACAATTATATATTTAAATTTGGTATTGTCCCTTACCAATGGAGAACTATTCATATTATTCCCATACCCAAAACTGCAAACAATGTTAATAGTGAGAATAAATTAAGGCCAATTCGATGATGTCGTGTGTGTGTAAAACCTTTCATCTTATGATTTGTAAACGGTTAGAATGGTTTGCAGAAAATAACAAAATTCTGTCTCCATACACAGTAGGATTTCGAAAGGCTCAATCATGTTTGGATGGACTATCCCGATTAGTTTCTTGCACTCAAGTTGGATTTACGAAAAACATCCCTACAGTTGCATGCTTTTTAGACATTGAAAATGCGTATAACAATGTCTCAATTGACACTGTTACAAAAGTATTAGATGAAATTCAGGTTGGGTCTCGGGTTTGTAGTTATCTTTGGTCGTTTTTGAACGAGAGGCAATTAACAATTAAATCATTTAATAGTGAAGGCTTTGAAACAAGGCTGACTAATAGAGGATTGGCTCAAGGTGACCCGTTGTCGCCTTTAATATTTAATTTAGTCACGCATCAAATCTGTCGTCAAGTAAAAACCGTTATGATATCGCAATACGCAGACGATTTTGTTATATATTTTAGTGACAAACAAATAAACAAATGTGAGCGCTATTTACAGGATGCCTTAAACTGTATAATCACATTACTGGGTGAGATTGGATTGACTTTGTCTCCATTCAAATCTAATTATTGTATATTTAGTAGGGACCGGAGGCGAATATTACCTTAATTAAAAGTGTATGGTCAGCCGTTACCAATGGTGGAATGTGTAAAATATTTAGGAGTTTGGTTGGATAGAAGTTTACTTTGGCGAAAACATATCATGGAGATTGTTAGTAAATGTGGATAATACCTTAATGTATTAAAAGTACTGGCAGGCTCTTCTTGGGGAGTACAAACTAAACATATACGTAGATTATACAATGTCGCCCATGCGCATGTGACCGCCCGTAATATTCTGAATATTCATGAAAAAATGTCGAAAATAAACTTCAAAAGGGGGGGTCTATCTATAACATTTTTCATGTTATTCAATTTTTAATTTTTTAAGTAGAGTTTGTAGATTTGCTTTCTATTTTTTGACACATCTCCGAAGTTTATGGGTCGATTTGGATTCTGTTTATTATTTCCAAAAGCTTGTGAGTTATTTTAACAGGTTAATTAACATTTTTACTAAAAATTATCGACTACGAAAAAAAAAGACGGAATCGAAGTCATTTTTTCGGTAAAAAATTGTGTATTTATTTTAAAAAAACTAGTGTAAGTCCATAAATTATCCCCATAGGACGACTTTTTTAATCATTATTTGTAATCTACTACATAACAGCTAAAAATTCACAGAACATTACTAATACCTATCTCTAAAAAAAAACCAGCAAACAACTTGTTGAACATTTGCAACTATTCAAATAAAAAGGGTCGCTCAGGTAGAAACAGCTTTTTAACAGTTGCGTCCCTACCACGTGCACACCCTTGTCGGCTAGCGTTACTTCATTCAGTCGCTTGATTACTGACCCCGTGACTCTACGTGTTTTGTGATTTGTGCACTACTTAATCTTGTGAGGAAAGTTTCTTTAAGCAAACTTAACTACTCGTATCATTGCAATGGTACGATTGCGTCATCTACCGCCGTCTCATGTGGCTGACGTGCATTTCATTTACGGTGTTTCTAATGGAAATGCACGCGCTGCTGTCGAAGAGTACAGTCGTCGATATCCAAGTAGACCAGTACTTGGGTACCGATCCTTCATTGCCGTACATCGTCATTTTTCCGAAAGAGGATTATTTCCGCAACGAAATGAGCCCCGCGTGATTGTTGATGTAGACGTGGAAGAGGATGTGTTACGATTAGTGCGCGCTAATCCTATGCTAAGTATTCGTCTCCTATCGATAAGAGTAGGTATACCAAGAATAAGAGTTTGGAGAATTCTCAAACAAGAAGGCCTGCAAACTTTCCTCACAAGATTAAGTAGTGCACAAATCACAAAACACGTAGCGTCACGGGGTCAGTAATCAAGCGACTGAATGAAGTAACGCTAGCCGACAAGGGTATGCACGTGGTAGGGACGCAACTGTTAAAAAGCTGTTTCTAGGAACCGGTTTCTACCTGAGCGACCCTTTTTATTTGAATAGTTGCAAATGTTCAACAAGTTGTTTGCTGGTTTTTTTTTAGAGATAGGTATTAGTAATGTTCTGTGAATTTTTAGCTGTTATGTAGTAGATTACAAATAATGATTAAAAAAGTCGTCCTATGGGGATAATTTATGGACTTACACTAGTTTTTTTTAAATAAATACACAATTATTTACCGAAAAAATGACTTCGATTGCGTCTTTTTTTTCGTAGTCGATAATTTTTAGTAAAAATGTTAATTAACCTGTTAAAATAACTCACAAGCTTTTGGAAATAATAAACAGAATCCAAATCGACCCATAAACTTCGGAGACGTATCAAAAAATAGAAAGCAAATCTACAAACTCTACTTAAAAAATTAAAAATTGAATAACATGAAAAATGTTATAGATAGACCCCCCCTTTTGAAGTTTATTTTCGACATTATTTCATGAATATTCAGAAAATTACGGGCGGTCACATGCGCATGGGCGACATTGTATATATCGCTAGTAAGAAGTCGACTTGATTATGCATGTTATTTGTATGATTCTAGTGCAAAAACACATACAAGCAAACTAGATAAATTACAAAACCAAACACTTAGAATAGTAGGAGGTTTCATAAGAAGCTCACCAATTCATGTGATGGAGAGTGAACTGCACATATATTATATAATATAATTATTTTTGAGGAGAAAATATCTCGCATACAAGATAATCTTAAAATCATTGTCATGGTCTAATAATATAACTATAAATATAATTTCAGAATTAGACTCCCTAACTAATAGTAGTTATAGGGCAAATAAAAGAAAACCCCTACTGGCTACTTGCTTTAAAGAATTAGGACAATTGCAAATGAATACCTCGGATAGTCTTAAAATGTACTCGTTGGACATTTGGGTATCAGCCTTACAAGTAAAAGATAGTATTCAAAATTATTTAGAATAAAAAAATGTTATAATTACAATACCTTGTTACACGAAGTGGTATCTGAATTAACTTCCAAATATAGTGAGTGGCGTAAAATTTTCACAGATGGCTCAAAAAGTCAAAATGGGTGGTGTGGAGCTGCTTTTTTCCTACAAAGTACAGGTTATAAAGCTATGTATAAAATTAATGAAAATATATGTATAATGTCTCTGGAACTCATTGCATTACACCAGGCGGTATCATATTCACTTAGTCAAAATCTAAATAAAGTCGTTATATTTACAGATAGCAAAAGCGCTTTACAACATGTGGCTCGATGCGCCTCTGGTTGCAGAGGTGCATCGATAGCTTATGACATTCTGAAACTAATTCATTGCTACAACCAAGACGAAATTAGGATTATCTTGCAATGGGTTCCAGCGCACATAGGGTTACGAGGCAACGAGGAGGCTGATAGACTGTCAAAACTAACAGTGGAGATGGGCAATGTTACCCCATTTATCTTCGATTATTGGGAATATTTCTCCAGGTTTAAGAATGTGTGTTTCGACAATTGGAAAGAATATTTTAATGAAATATCCAAAGAAAAAGGCATTTGGTATAAAGTCATTCAAAACGAGCCACCTCGTGAGCCATGGTTTGATGATAAATGTTTAACTAGGAGTTATGTTAAGTTAGCGATAACTTTGTTCTGGCCACTTTCCATCGGCCAAGTTTGCTTTCTTAATGCGAAAGACTACATCGCCCAATTGTGAGACATGTAATAAAATTGAAGATGTGCAACATTTGCTGATGGAATGTGCCAAGAACAAGAATGAAAGGGAATCTTTGGCTAGGGAGTTTAAACTTGAACATGGATGATGTTGGACTTATCCAAAATATTTTGTCATACCCTAAATCAGAAAGAACTAAACGCATCATTTGTGGTTTAATGCAGAAGTCGAGGCAGTGATTCTCTTTTGTATTTTTTTAGTATTTTTTTTTATTTTTATTTTTTTCATAGCGGTGGTGGATAGTAGTGTAGTAAAATATAGTATAATTTAAAGTGTATGTTGTGTGTAAATAGAGTATAAGGTACAATGGGGTTGGCGTATCCGTGTGGATAAAAACCCCTTATTAATAAAGAATAAAAAAAAATTAAAAAATCCACCAACCCGCACTGGGCCCGTGTGGTGGATTACGGCCCACTCCCTCTTGAAGAGAGGAGGCCTGTGTCCCAGCAGTGGGAAAATTATAGGCTGAATATGCTATGCATACTAAAATATGGCGTCGATTCAACGAAATTCATCCGGATCGCTGTCGACTAGTAACGCAAGAGACTGGAGCCTGGCTGCGTTGCCACGTTGTATGCCAATAAGTTAGGATATTATATTGTTATTATTATTAATTTAGAATTTGACAATCATTTTGGGTTGTACTCTGCATTTTGAAATTTAAAGTGCTATTAAATACATCCCATAATTCAATCATGATTTGAAAGAGACGTGGCGCCATCTATTATCATAAGAACGTTATTGTTGTTTTCCTCGGGAACAGTACTTTTTTTCAGGATGAAAGGTACCCTATTTCAGTTTCTGTTCACCTGACAACGTATATGCAAAATTGCAGGATGGTCGGGTCAGTGGTTTCAACTGGTTTCCTGCGTGAAAAGGTAACAAAAAGAACTTACTCTCGCATTTATAATATTAGTTAAGAAGTTAGGATTAGGATTAGGTTTAAGTTGTTATTTATGTATAATACCAGCCTAACTATTGTCTTACTGCAGGACAAAGGTCAATTCGCATACAGAAAAGGCACGAGCATTGATCACCATGCTTGCTCAAGACGGGTTGGCGATTTCAGACTTACATCCTACTTGACTTGATTGTCTTCAAGACTTGTCTTCATTCGTTTGTTTTTCACGCTTTCACGCTAAAACGGCGGAACGGATTTGGATGAAATTGAATTGAAAACATGGGTAGAGCATGACCTGCGTTACGACAAAGGATTCTTTTTATGCCGATATTCCCCTGGAATCGAGACTTATGCGGGTGAAACCGCGGGATGCAGCCAGTCAACTATAAATCGGGGTTTCCTCACGCTGTATTTATTCCTTTACGGATGTCAGTAATGATAATTAATGCTGAAATTAACATTTTTGGCGCAGTCGTGAGGCACACCCCATTGTTGTTGAAACATTATTTTCACTTTTTAACAGACTTCTAAGAGGTTCTAGGCGGTTCTCAATTCGGCGGTATATTTTTTTTTGTATGTTTGTTACGCGATTACTCCGGTAATTATGGACCGATTCTGAAAATTATTTTTTTTGTTTGAAAGGGTATACTCCCAAGGTGGTCCCATTGCCACCAAATCAGAATCAGATGAGGGGATCCCATGGAAATCGAGGGAAACCCTCAAATTTTATAGGCAAACCTATAGCGATTTGGGTATTTTTTATAGTAACTCGTGCATTTGCTCTCGGAAAGCACCATTTGGTGAAGTGGAACTGATGATGGAGACCACATATGGCCACGGGAACAATATAATAATGAGTACCCCTATTTTACGGGTTGCGATTAAGTAATTTATGCTCGTCACTATGCATATGGTGAGTGGCAGTTCTCCTGGTTCTTACCAGGAGAACTCCTCAACAATCAACGTCCCAGCATCGGGAAAAGCAATATTTTGTAAAAGGTGATGAGCAGTTAACATTAGGCTATTGTAACTTAGATAAATTCAAAACTGACCCACTAAAAAGTGAAAAGTAAAAAACTTTTTACGAAAAAATAAGAACAGACTACCAAAAATAACACTACAAAGTGAAAAATAACTTTAATTTCGGAAGTCGGTGGCAAAAAACTCAAATACAGATCCAAAGACTCCAACTTCCGAAATTAAAGTTATTTTTCACTTTGTAGTGTTATTTTTGGTATTCGGTTCTTATTTTTTATTTGTATTTTGTGTTTCACGAACCGTGTCCAAATAAACATTATTCTTTGTTTCTTAACACTCTCACCGCCACCTATATATAGAATTTTTCAATGCAGCAGGCCGTGCGGTCTGCCGGCGGCCGCAACTTTGCCTACCCGTGCAGGCCGCGGTGAAAAATCTAAAACGAGTGAAGCAGGCCGTACGGGCCGCTGCGCTGGCGGGCTCACTGTTTGTTTTTACTAGCAAGCCATGCGGTCCGCCACGACATCGCAATTTCATATTAAATTTGCAGTGCGTGGCTTGCTGCTACAGAAAAATGAAGCTGCCAGACGCAGTTATTTTTTCCTACAATAAAAAAAAAATTGCTTTATCTTCAAATTTATAGGATTACTAGGGGGTTAATTACAAAAATGAAAAAGTAATTTTAAGTGAAAGAAACTTAGTTTTATCCATAAAATGACAATTATTGCCTTACAATGGCGCTATGGATGTTGGCAAAGCATTGGGAGCACACACTCTCCGATTCTTCGTCTGTAGAGGGCTGGTAGTCTGGGTCATCCTCCGAGTCCGACCGACATCACGATAAATACTTCGCACAAGTAACGAAATGCACAAGAAAGCAGTGAAATTCCTCAAAAAGCGCGCGAAAATGCGACCGTCACAAGCCGTGCGGGCGACCGGCGCACGGCGGGCCAATGATTGATTATTATGTGTGGCGTGACAGACTCGGTTACTATTTAAGTAAAAACAGAAATATTGTTAGATTTTGGCGCGAAAGATGCGGGGCGCCGGCGGGCGGCGGCCCGTACGGCCTGCTGATCTCGCTCAGTGCAACATATAGGTGGCGTGCCTTACTCGAAAAGATACGTCCCGCCGGCCGCGGCGGACCGTATGGCGGTGAGAGTGTTAATGTCCAACATAAACTCAGAAAGTACATATTATGAATTGAAAAGTCCCATTGGTACATACGGCTACATATCAAGCTATACATTTCTAGTATAAGCTGACGTCTCATTGTACGGATATCCCATACAATGTGAGATCAGCTTATACTAGAAATGTATAGTTTGATATGTAGCCGTGTCTACCTATAGCATTGGTATTAATGTATGAACCTCATTGTAAAGCGTTCCTAGTCACAAATATGATTGATCTGAGCCGCATTGAAGTCAAGTCATGAGTAACATTGCAGAACTGATATATTCCAGCCCAACTATTTCTCACTACTTAGTTGTTCTTGATGATACACTTTAGCACTGACTAACTGTCCTAATCAAACCCGTCATAGAAGTCATAAAGTACACACATTTTATAAATACAAGTTGTGCATTCCCGAAGGTGCTAGAGTAATAATTATCATCAAGAACACCTAGAGAGCAATAGTTGGGCTAAAATACCTCAGTTCTGCAATGTTACTCATGACTTCAATGCGGCTCAGATCAGTCATATTTGTGACATAATGAGGAACGCTTTACAACGAGGTTCTAGGCTAGATTTTAACACAATAGATGCTGTGTCTAATGAAGAGATGCATTTTTGGACCGGTCGCAGTTGTGAGCAATTCGATGCCATATTAGAGCAAACTCCCTCACTAAGCTAGAGATGCAAACATCAATGAACCACTTTAGGTATATCCTTGACAAAACTGCGAACTGGTGATTCCAATGAAAGACTAGCAACATTTTTTGATATGTCACAGCAAAAACGATGTTTAAAGCACGGGAATGCCTTGAATGACTATGTTGACCTTTATTTAGGACTGGACCAAATAAACAGAAATAATATTACAGATCAAACCTGACTACACCAAGAGCTACATGTTTAAGGAAACGCGGACTATAGGAAAGCAATTGTGATTTGCAACCGGATTTACATATATACATATACTTTACACGGTCATCCAGATTGATTAAATACTTTGCTGATTTTGTCGTCGATTTTGTCGTGTTTTGTGGTCGTACTGCGCACGGTAACTGTGTGAATCGCTCCGACAGGCACTCACACTAGCGCAACGACTCGGACTGTTTGTTGTCATCTACTGTGTTCTATTGTGATTACTTTACTGTACTGCACGTACTACGTACGTATCTGTTTGCGAAATTGTAGGTATTATAATAGTTTTTTAACACTATTGACCTATGCTATGAACTTGGATTTTGATTTGCCTTGTGATTTGGTATCGAGTAACATACCTACCTAATTCTTATGACCTTTGTTTTGTTTATGGACTTGGAATATTATTTACGATCTGCACCCTAATTGCGTAACACAGTTAGAATCAGAATCAAATGATTTTGAAGTATATTGCTAATCCATTGCTTCATATGTTAGATAAATTTGTCTGCTCATCAACGTAAATAACGCAATGAATGTTGTTGAACTGTCAAATTGAAACCGATTCCTACTGATGATGGTGTGTTACGCAATTAGCCCACAGGTTTGGTTGCCGAAATGGACTCCGAACGTTGGGATGTATCTCACAGTAAGTATTACCTAGTATATCACTATTTATATTATTATTATTATAATTATGTTACCTACCTGCCTCCATAGCTACTAATTGTTTAGATACTTTTAAACTCGGCCCAAGAACATAAAAATATTTTTGTCTTTGGCTGTTTTGTACTAGTAGGTACCTAGTTATATTTTGTATAAATTTGTACCTATTTATCTACCTATCTTTAGATAACATTAGACCTAACTAAATTTAAATGTGTTGAGGAGCAGTAAGAAGTCTAAATTATACACACGGCCGAAACAAGCTGCTAACTGCGGGAATTCCCCGGAAGACGCCCGACCTGCTCTTTTGCTCTATCTAGTTTGTACCTTACAAAATTGACATAAAGTTTATTATGCTTTGAACCAAATTGTAAATAAGTACCAGGGTTTCTAAGAACGTCCACCTTTAGCCAGCGCCAAAAACAAACGCTCAACATACTTTGAAGTATTTTCTTCCTGCGTCAAAAATTGATCCGTAAAGTCATCAGAGATAAGGACTACAATCGCGTATGCAAAAAAGATACGTCCATACCTACGTAAAAATACTTGCTTAGGAAATTGTTCCGTGCGGTCTTACCGATAATGATCATGATCGCATTTGCGAAAAAGTAATGCGAACATTGAAAATATGATTGAGTAGTAGGTACTCGGTAGGTAGTTTGTAAACATCGCTGTCACTCAGTGGAAAGCACAACCGACCGAGAGCAATGTATCATATTTTCTTATTGCTTCGAGAATGCGCGCGCCGTGGCTTCTTTCCTAGAACATTGATCCGTAACTATAATGTTAATAAGGATCAAAATCACGTAGCGTCGACGGAGCGAGTAACCGACCTCATCTAGTTTTTTTTTAATAGTTTTGACGTGTAAGTGTTTGTACAAACCTATTTTGTTTTTTTGGTTTGTATTATGACTAGAGATCGGATATTCGGAGGCATATTTACCTAAAGTACGTTTTTTTCCCGGCAAAGGATACAGAGTATGGAAACGGCTTCTTAAAATATATTTTTATTCCGGGATCGCGGGGTTTCATTAATAACAGTGTGTAGGTATACAATTTTGTATTCCTAAGTATAACAAATATTTCTTATCTATTTAGAACTAGGCAAGAATTTTGTGGAAAATATAACACGTTTAAAAAACACTATTAATATTTCTTCAAAACCTTTTATTCTAAAATGAAATATATTTATTCGGGGATACACAGTACAAAAGAGTAGTTCTTAAAAACTTGTCAGTCCTGGAAACCGACACTTTTTCCCGTACCGAAGCGCACTCCATACTAGTCAACTCTCAAACTTTACGTGAATATGCATGCGAATATCCGATCTCTAATTATGACCGACCAGGCTTAGGTAATAATAAGCTCAAGGACACTGCTGACACTTAGGGCATCCGCCCTAAGTGTCAGCAGTGTCCTTGAGCTTCAAAAAGAATACAAAAAATTCAAAAGGAATACAGAGTAAGACGGAAGAAGCCTTAGTTTTTTAAATTTGAGACCATCAAATATATGAAATAAATTGAAATAATTAAACATAAACAGGTTTAAAATAAATAAAGACAATAATAATAAATATCCCAATAATAATAAATATCCCAATAATTTATATTTACGCGACGTGCGTGTGATCCCTTGGACGATATAATATAGGGTACCTTATGTATAGAGATGTAAAGAGAAGTTCTTAAAAACTTGTCAGTCCTGGAAACCGACAAGTTTTTAAGAACTTCTCTTTTGTACTGTGTATCCCCAAATAAATATATGCCATTTTAGAATAAAAGGTTTTGAAGAAATATTAATAGTGTTTTTTAAACGTGTTATATTTACCACAAAATTATTGCCTACAAATAGATAAGAAATATTTTTTATACTTAGGAATACAAAATTGTATACCTACAAACTGTTATTAATGAAACCCTGCGATCCCGGAATAAAAATATATTTTAAGAAGCCGTTTCCATACTTTGTATCCTTTGCCGGGAAAAAAACGTACTTTAGGTAAATATGCATCCGAATATCCGATCTCTACGTTATGTATGACGTATCTACTAGATTTTCTCTACAAGGCCTAGATATCCTAATATGTTGAGATATGCAATTTCCAAAAAACGCATTACTAGTCTGTACATTTACTAACGATTCCCCGAAGTAGTCAACAAAAATAAAGCAAATAATGAACATACCTAATTTTACTAATAAATATAAATGCCTTCGAGTCGATAAGAATGAACGGTAAGTACAGCTAATAATACTATACTATCTATCCACTGATACACACACACACACACACGCACACGACTGCACACCGCGTCCGCCGCTCGCATACTTTGTCAAACAGAGATAGCAATATTCCGAACGAATTTTGCGCTCGCCTCGACTTGCAGTTCCGCGCGATGGCAGTCGGCCCCTTAAACACAACATTTTTTTTTTTTTTATAGTAACGGTGGAGTTTCTTGCCCATTCTTCTCCATACGAAACTACCTTTTGGAAGGGGCAACTAGAATCAAATCTATTATTTTGTAAATTTTGACGTTCAACAGTGTGGAGTTCAAATGGAGTATAGTCAAGTCAGAGTCATCTGACTTGACTATACTCCATTTGAAATAAGATTAGAAAGGCGAACGGCAGATTTCGTACCACATATTTTTGTTGTTGTTTTGTTAGAGAATTTATACCACTTATTAAGGCAACTAAGACATTTATTTTCATGTAAGTGTACTATTTTTAGAAGTTCGGATTAATGAATACTATCAATAAAAAGATTTTAATAATTAAACGTAATAAAATCGTAAACTAAACGCAGTTATGATTTTTAAAGTTGTCATATGTAAAATAACACTAATAACGAAATGATAGATTAATTATTTAGAAATAACATTAAATATAATTAAACACTAATATATTATACCTAAGAATGCGTGATTGTTGCATAAAATCATAATAGTTAACAATAATATAATGATAGGAATGATTTTCGTCATCAATATTATTTTTGTTCATATGGCAATTATTTATTGACAGGTAAAGAAAATCTGTATTACTGTTACTGTCTTTCAGTTCAGTTCTGTGGTTCAGTTCTTTGCTGTTGTTTTGGATTGTGGTTTGTGACTGCATCTGAGCAATTTAGCGAATTAACTTCATCATTATCAAACTGTTGCAGTACGCAGCTGGACATAGATATCTCCTAATACACCCCTCACTGAGTAGGTACCATTCTCATCTCAATCTACCTACTTAATATTTTATTTATTTTTATTTTATTTATTAGGGACAACAAACAGCAGTATATTAAATATTACACATATAGGAGTACTAAACTAATAGAATTAACAAATACACTACTCACGACGTTATCCACAGATTACCATATTAAATAATTAGCGTAGGTACTGTTAATAATAACAATAAGGGCAAACTTAAAAATACTCATTACAAGGTTATAATTATTACTCGGTTTGTTTTTTAAAATGTATCTCTGAGAGCATAAAATAAAGTGAGAAAAAAAAACTAATAATATCTGCGTCTTAATACTAGGGACAAATGTAAAGGTTTGGAATCAGATAAAATCGGCATGCAAAAAACTAACTTAAAGCTACATAAATACATGAGGTATAGGAAACAAAATTAAGTAACATCGAAACTTATGGCTGTTCCTTTAAAGTGGAAATAACTTGATTTTTGAACCTAGTCTTGTTCAGAAATATAATATCAATAGATCCAAACTTTTTATTATAAGTGTCGACCAATCGGTGCAGCGGTGAGCGTGCGCCTGAGTTGGTATGACAGAAATTAGTGGCAAACAAACACCGTGAACATACTTCTCTACTCTGTTTTGTACGAGGGACCAGGTAGCACAAACTCCTCACAAGATCAGAACAATCAAACTTGTTGCGGCATATACTGAACAGGGTCATCATTTCTAGGAGTATGCGTCTAGATTGTAGGGTCAGGATATTATATTTTTCGAGCAATGATTGGTAGGAAATCCTTTTACGACAGCATCTATAGTGCACAGAGCGAAGGTATTTACGTTGAACTAACTCCAATATTTCTATATATTTTTTGTAAAAAGGATTCCAAATAGGGACTGCGTACTCTAATTGTGGTCGGATTATCGACTTGTATAAATGCAAATAAGTGGAAGGGCGGCGGAATTCTCTAGATGCGCGCATTACGAAGCCAAACATTTGATAAGCTTTATTGACTATATTATTCACATGCGCATCGAGATGGAGCATGGAGTCTAACTGAACACCAAGATCGCGGAGACAAGTAACCTTATTTAGGACAGTATTGCCAAAACAGTAACTAAACTTGTTAACCAATTTTTTTTTTGGTAAACGTAATACTATGACATTTAGAGTAACTAAGCTGAAGTTTATTAGAAGAGCAGTATTCTAAAAAACGATCCAGGTCCTTCTGTAAATCTATGCAATCAGATTGATTGGTGATATTTTTATATATCTTTAAGTCATCCGCATATAGGAGAAATTTCGAAGATTGAAAACAATTTTTAACGTCGTTAATAAATAAAATGAATAATAATGGACCTAGAATGGATCCTTGCGGGACTCCAGATGTGACTTTAATGGGGCTAGACTCATAGCCGCTTATCACCACTTTTTGAGTCCTATCAGTGACGTAAGAAACGAACCAGCGAAGCAGATTACCTCTGATGCCGTTAAATGCAATTTTACCTAGTAGTAACTTGTGATCCACTTTGTCAAAAGCTTTTTGGAAATCAGTATACACCGCATCAATTTGCTGTCTATTATCGAGGCTTTCAAATAACTGCGATGTAAAAACGAGGAGGTTACTCACGCAGGACCTATCCTTAATAAACCCGTGTTGTTCTTTTAATATCACGTGGAGTAGGACGGGGTAGATCTCGTTGTGAACGAGTTTTTCAAAAAGTTTAGAGAGCGCCGACAGCAAAGATATTGGGCGGTATGTAGACACATCATTCTTGGAGCCGCTTTTGTGGACCGGAACAACGTTAGCTCGTTTCCAGATTTCTGGGAATACGCCATTAGTAATGCATTTATTAAATAGTAAGAATAGAGGAAAGCACAGTGTGTCGCAGGTATTTTTTAAGAAGATAGAGGGAATCCCGTCAGGGCCCGGCCCCTTAGATGCATCTAAAGACTTAAGCTCACTCTGTATCTTGTCCATGGAAAAGTGTAAATTGCAAAGGTTAATATCATTATCAGGAGTAGGGGGCGGTGGTTCCCACGAATTATGATCAAACGTAGAGGATTCATATACTGAATGGAAAAATGTGGAGAATAAATTACAAGTAGCAGTTGGTGGAGGGGATATTGTTACTGGATTTGAGACATACGACCAAAATGCCTTGATATTGACAGCCACGCTATCTTCCACCGTATTCATATATTTTTTATAGCATATGTCCGCGTCCTTTTTAAATTTCGCTCTATAAATGGAAAATACTTCATAGTCGCTAATATTTCCGTATTTTTTCCACTTCGTCCATGCTTATGATTTCTTTGTAATAATACGCATATGAACATATACAAACTAGATACGAATAAGTGAAAACAATATTTTGTGTTCAGTAAGCAAGTATGAAATAATCATAAACAAAAATAAAACTTAGGTGTCCCGCACAAGACAAAATATACCTAGAACATAAATACCTGACGTAAAAAGCAACATACCCACTTATAAATAAAAACTTAACCCTACCAACAAGTAGCGACAGGCTCGGAGACACATTAGTTAACAATATTAATATTAGGATCTGAAGGGCGAAAATTTGGCTTAATCTTACTGGATATTTCATCTTCCGTGCGAATGGCCAAGGTAGAAGAGCCTTCAAAGTCTTTGACCAGGACGGTCGCATTCCTGACCCACACGAACTTGAATTTCTTGAGTTTCACTGCTTCGCGACATTTGCGAAATAAATCCTTATTACGCAAAGTCAAATGCTCATTTAGGTAGATGCGGCACGAGGTCCCTGAGAGGCCGATGCGGTCAGTAGTAAGTCCCTTTGACAGCCGGTACGCACTAAGAAGATTATCCCTCATTATCCGGGTAGTGAATTTAACTATAACGTTCTTAGGTCGATTATTTTGTGTATGTGCATGTGGGACACGGTGGACTGGATATAACGCCACTTGAGGCTATTGACATATTGACTGCCGAACCAATTGCCTCTAATATAGACATCAGGTTCTCACCACGTTTTTCAGGCATATTCGCAATTTCTATATTACATTGTCTAGCCTGTTGCTCCAATGTATCGATTTTCCCTTCCAATAATCTAATAGTAGTGACCGTGGAACTACTAATTTGCGATTCCAATTCCATCAGGCGTTTTACGCAGTCTGTATAATTGTCTGAATTAAAGTTAACCGAAGATTTTAATTCGGTCACATCCTGCGACATTTCAGCATGTTGCATTCTCAAGTCTGATATATCATTATCCATACGGGAGTATTCAGCGCGCAGTTCCTTCACTTCACTCTGAATCTGAGAAGAAGTAGCTGATAATGTATTTAAATCCTCGCGAAGGTTGTTAATACATGTATTTACATTTGAAAATTGGTTATTCATGTCGGTTCGAAGATCTAAAATAGCCTTTTTCAACTCTGCAGATAACGAGTTTATGGCCTGAGTAAGTTCGCAATCCGGTTGCTTCCGCTTTCTCATGGTAACATTGGGACCAGGTTCGACACTAGAGTGTAGGTCTGGATTCGACAGGTATTTATTTTCCGGCGAACGCAACAACGACATGGCGTATAGAGATATCACTGTATGTATAGCCTCTGAGTGTATAGGTATTAAGTCGTAAGTAGTACCGTAATTCGCCGCGCTGTCCCAACTCGTAGTTGGCTCAGTGGCACAAGGCGCCGCCTCAACCCGTCACTGCGCGAAGCGTCGCCGGTTCGAGCCCCACGATCTGCACGACTTTGTGTGTTTCTTCAAAAATTGGCTCAGTGCCGCCAGGCAGGCTTGAGCGACAGGGACACCGCACTACAAGTTCCAAGATGGCGCAGGCAGTCTATGGCACTTCACACAAGATAGTACGAGAGGGGCCGATAAAGTAGGAAATCCAAACAAAAGCAAACAAGAGCAGACGGCACCGAGTATATAAAACAAATAACAGCGCGTCTGCCCACAGCTAATTCTCGAGAAGAACAATAGTAAGTAGAACACTACAAAGATAGCGACAAGCAATCTAGAACATTTACTTTATCACCAAAACAATGTTTATGTACCTTTAAGTAACAATCTACATTGGTACACTAGTACATAACCTTAAAAAATAAAACTCGTAATAACTTTTACGTCCCAACTTCTAAAAATCTAAGAATTTAAAAAGGGCTTGTCTATCTTATCAACTACCAATTAAAACAAAAAATATCCCAAAACACGAAATTTTATTAGCGGTACGAAGTTCCCATACAAGCCTGCCGTTCACCTTTAAATAAACCTTTTTTAACAGTCCGTTCAACCGATTCTGACTTCTATTGCGTTGGTGGCATGACAATTAATAGCAGCTGTAATAAACAGTTGGTATTGTAACCACGTTTTTGCTTTTAATGCTATCCTTATGCCTACGGAATAGAAGATAAAATCGGTTGAATACACTATAAAAAAGGTTTATTTAAATTTCTAATCTTAATTCAAATGGAGTCTATGAAGAGATAACTCGTCTATAATCTCAACCAGCATCCCGATTATAACTAAATCTAAGTTGGGAAAACGCAAACATGAATATAATCAAACAACCGCAGAGTTGTGTTGGTACAGATGTTCTATGTCACGAGTCCGTTTGGCTATGAATGTTGTCAAGCGTGCACATGCACATTGTTTTTGTGTGCGTAACCTCGAGAGCGCTCAGTGTCGATCGGGACACAGTCCGGATCAGTAGTGGTTTTTAGTTCGCGCCAAATTGTTTCACGGAGTAAGGTCAGCATGGCAACAAAACGAAGAAGAGTTGTCCATAGTGTGGTAATATTTATTTATACGTTTTCAATTAAAATGTTATACAAAGATACTTAATATAGCAATAGAAGTATTTATAAAATGAATGTTTTTTTGTGTTATAAAATGTTTATATTACTTAATTATTTTGATTACATTTTGTTTTAGGGTCGAAACATGATAGCTAGTGTTTATCATTTTCTGCGAGAAGAATATGAATTTACAAAATCATTAATGGAACTCAACTGTGATTTGTCTCATTTACGAGACATTACACGCCGTACAGCTGAAGCTACGGGTGTGAGCTAAAAAACAGTTCAAAGAATATTAAAAGAAGAGAAGGAATTCCCATCCACTTCATCAAAATTCACTACACCTATGAAGAAAAGGAGAAAGCGAGATAATAAAGTGGATATAGATAATTTTACAGCCGATGTGGTTCGCAGTACTGTACAAGATTTCCATATTGTCCATAAAGAAATTCCAACATTAGCTAAGTTAAGAACAGCATTGAATGAAAAAATCGGATTCGAAGGTTGTTTAGAAACTGTTCGCAAGTTACTGTTGAAATTAGGTTACAAGTGGCGCAAAACAGAGAACAACTGTAAAGTCTTGACGGAGCGTCATGATATACAAATGTGGCGTTTAAAATATTAAAAAAAAATAACAGAGTACCGCTCTCAAAGTCGGCCCATTGTCTACACCGATGAGAGCTACGTCCTTTCGACACACGTGCGAAACAACACCTGGGCAAAAAAAAAGGAAAGAACTCCGTTTTAAAAAAAAAATAGCACAGGCACTCGCTTTATTTTAGTGCACGCGGGAACCAAGGATGGTTTTATTGAAAATGCTTCCTTGGTTTATAAGGCCAACTCAACAGCTGGTGATTATCATTCAAATATGAGCTATGATAACTATGTAAAATGGCTAAATGAAAAGTTGCTACCCAATTTACTTCCGCGCTCTGTCATTGTCTTAGACAATGCATCTTATCACAACACACGGGCTGAACGACTACCGACGCAATCTACAAAGAAAGCCGATATGCAGCAATGGCTCAGGGATAAGGGTATAGCATTTGATGAATCTCTTCTTAAATTGGAATTGTACGATACAATAAAGAAGTACAAAGCCCAACACGTAATCTACAAGATTGACGCAGCAGTTATAAAACCATTATTTAAGAAAGGTAGCAAACACGATCCAGCCAATTACCGGCCTATTGCCTTATTGCCCATATACTCTAAAATTCTAGAAAAAGTTATATACAATACATTATACACATTTTTTGAACGTAAGAATCTTTTTGCTGATGAACAATACGGCTTTAGAAGGAAAAGGAATATAAATATGGCAATTTTCAAGCTCTTTGAAAAAATTATAACTAGCATAGATAACAGAAGTCCGGTAGCTGCTTTATTCATGGACATGAGCAAGGCGTTTGATTTTGTGGACAGAACAGTACTTCTAAAGAAGTTGGAAAGGTATGGAGTGAGGGGCAATGCTTTGAACCTTTTGAAATCGTACTTGTCCGACAGAAAACAAGTTACGAAAATAGATAAGGTCTGCGTTACCTCAAAAACCGAGCGTACGTATGTATAGAGTCAGAGAGTTAATAACTACGGTGTACCCCAAGGAAGTATTATAGGATCTTTATTATTTATTATTTACATTAATGACATGCCCAGAGAAACACGTCACCCAATGGTTTTGTTTGATGATGATAGCACGGTCGTTTTTAGTAACAATAATGATGCGACGACACTTGAACGAGAGATAAACCACTGTATCCAGGTACTAATAGAATGGATGGGAGCGAATAATTTAAAAATTAATATTGACAAAACTAAAATAATGACTTTTGAGCAAAGGACAAATCATAAAAAACTTGACATAAAATATGGAGATAAGATAATTTCAGAAACAAACACTACAAATTTTTTAGGGCTTGAACTGGATAGAGACATGTCGTGGAAAACTCATACTGACAGTGTATGTAAACGCCTGAGTCAACATTCATATGCTTTGCGTAATCTCGCAAAGGAGGTGAATGAAAAAGTTTTGGTTACGGCATATCATGCATATGTTACGTCTATATTACGATACGGGATTATATATTGGGGCAACTCCACGAACATGGAGACAGTATCAAGAGCGCAAAAAAGGTGTGTTAGGGCGTTATGCGGTATAAAAAGCACGGAAAGCTGCAAACCGGTCTTTGCGAAATTCCGCATACTAACAGTAACCTGCCTATACATATATAAGGTGGCTTTATTTGTTAAAACGAACTTGCATTTATATGAAAAATTACACAGCTCGCGACATAGAAATAAAATAAGCAGTAGGCAACACAAAAAAGCGGTATTCCATAAAAATTTCCTAGGAATGGCACCTTGTATTTATAATAAATTATGCTTTGTTATGTATTAAAGATGTCAATGTATTTAAGAAGCAACTAAATAATCGACTGATAAGTAAGACATACTACACTTTAAATGAATACCTGTCAGATGGAGATTTGTGTGTATAATATAAATATAAGTACGGTGAATATTTGAGTCAGATTTATTTTATTATTATTGAAATTATTTTATTGAATTTATTTTTAATTTGTTTATTCTTAATTATGTGTTGACTTTCTTTTGTAATTTATGGAATTGATATTGTATAATTTTAATGATGAATTTTGCATGCCTGAATTGGTACAACACAGTGGACTGCGCATTCACTTGACATCTGGAAATTTTATTATTATGTACTGTGTTGAGCAATAAATTTTTGAATTTGAATTTGAATTTGATGATTTTATAAAAAGCAAGGGGTTTGATGTCTTACGCCTTCCCCCTTATCACCCAGAATTAAATGCGATTGAAAATATTTGGGAGATCGTTAAAAATTATGTCGCATCTAAAAATATCGAGCAAAACATGACGAATACGGAAAGACTGATCAATGAAAGTTTGGGCCAAGTTAGCAGTGAAACGTGGCAAAAAACTTGTGCTCATGTTGAAAAAATTGAAAAAGACTACTTGAAATATTTTGATCTCGATTTTGAATTTATAATCAATGTACAAGATGATTCTGACGACAGCAAAACGGAATCGGAAATCGAAAATTTATCTGATAGTGATTGAAAATACTGAATAGTCCTACTTGTTTCGTTTCCATTCTGTAACACCAATGCTTAATTAAATGCCTACATATTCTTAATATTTTTGTATTTATTGCAACCTAATCTAATTTATTTACAAAATGTAGGTATATACTTTTAAAACCAAAATTTTATTTAGATTATTAAATCTCGACTTGAATATATATCAGATTTTTTTGGTTAACGTTACCTACTTTTACACACACAAGCGCGCTTGTCGGGATACGTCACTACTACAATCAAAGCCGAACGGACTTCGTGAAATAGAATATCTGTGCCGTGAACTTGAAATAAGCTATGTAGTATCGTATACTGTTTCTCAACTATAACATTGTTTTCTTGAGCCTACATTTGTTCCACTGCTGGGCAAAGCAAGCTCCCCTTTTTCCTTTCATTTTGTGTGATCTCTGGCAATGTTATCAAACATGATATCGAGAGATCACGATCACGATCTCAATGAGATCGTAACACCACCTTCTCCGTGGCCTTCAACCTCGACGGTGCTGTCCTCCCTCAGGTGTTCAGTGAGTGACGATCTTTGCCCAAAAATTGAGAAAATATAATTACAAATGGCCTACCTTCATATTTAGGTCTCACGGTGTTCTCGTAATTGTACTCATCCTGGTATCCACCATTCCCTCCATCTTGAGCTGGTTGGTACTGATTATACATTTCTTCATTATCATAATTTGGTTGAAAGTTACCATTGTTTGGGTTAAGTTGGAAATTAACAATCCCATTATTCTGTCTATTCTCATTATAAACTGGACTATTAGTTGGAAAAGAGGAGATAAGTCTTCCAAAGTTTTGTCCATTATAGTTGTTGTAGTCGTTTTGTGGGTATCCTTTGGCAACCTTGACCACGTGAATGTTGTCTTGTTGATTCTCAGTATTGATGGCTGCTCTGTTACACGGCATGTTGAAGAGACCGGAGAATCTTTCCGTTATTAATCCATGAAAGCTATTGTTACGGTTTTCTCTTTGTGGGAAGAAACCTGTGGAAGAGAAAAGAAATTAGGTAATTATTCCGGTTAAATACTGATTCCGGAGTTACTAGTTTTCAAGAACATTATGTTGTGGCAATGTGGGCTGCTTTGACCGGTTACCTATAATTTTTGTCGTCATGTGAAATACCGGTGTCATTTTGACCGGAAATAACTACTTCGCTATAATCTTATTGGGAAAATGTAGGATTATAAGTAAACCGTCTGAAATTGCCAACACGCCGCGCCGTGGGCAACAGTAGTGATTAACGCTTCAAATATTTTGGCATCTCACACAAAACTATAAAGTGCATAGATCCGCAAACACGAAAGAATGGCAGGAAAATATGTGCAGAAACTTTAGAATACATAATTAATTAACTATCGCACTATTGTTGGCATTTGTTAGATGATATAGATGGCCTTTGATCACATTGTATTCTTGTATCGTTTTATGAATCTCTTCACTATTTTTTCTATTTCTATTGCACTATTGAGATTCTTGATATACTCTGTATCGTTTTGCTGTTGCAGCTACTGCTAAGATAGGTCCAATTAAATGTAATTGTTTCCACATGTAGATTATTGGTCAACCTAGGAGTTTGTTGTTTTTGTTATCACTCTATGAATTGATCATAGAAGTTATTAGTTCTATTTCTTTATCGAATGTTTCTTTAGAGTCAAATATTTCTTCATTCATCAAATCATCCTGCCTCATCCGAATTTATTTTTGATCTGCGTAGTAGCTACTTCTTCTTCTGTTCGTCTCTGTTAGTCGTTATCTCAGGATTCACATTCTCTACGTATATCATCTTTCGCACAATCCATTCATCTTTTTATTTATTTATTTATTACTATAATATAAAATATAAACAAAACAGAATAAAGATAGTAAGTGTGACTGTCAGCCAATTATATGTCTTTATTTACATAATACATAATAATGAAAAAGAGTCTGTGAAAATCACAGTATCAGCTCACAAAAAGGAAACAAGAGAACATCAAAGAGATCATCATTCTTCTTGCCACCTTTTCATTCGATACTACACATAAGGAGGCTGTATGATTAATCAGTGCATGTAACTTCATCGTTTAAAAACGCGTTGATGCGTGTGTTGCGATTTTGGCGGCAAGAGACCATGGAGGTGGAATAGATTATCGGATTCTTCGCTTGAACTCATATTATTATTTTGTGTGTAAATATCAGTTGGAAAGTCGTAACAATCTTTGACGTTTCTAATATGAAAACGAATAAAAACGTGCGCGTGGTGAAAATTAGTACTACATCTTTCGACTCATTTGCTCTTTAATAATAAAGTGAAATAAACGTATAAAGCAAAAGCACTTCCAAGGAGGTTCGATCATTCAGCTTATTTATGTCGTAATGTGAAACTTGGTGGAATTCTTATATATTTTTTATGGAAATTAAAAAAAAACCGTAAAGGATACGCACGGCGCGGCGCTATACAACGGAGTATGCGGTAAAACATGTACTTAGGTGAGAGTATCTATTTTACCGCACATTCCATTGTATGATGCGTAATTTTTTACTTGTCTTTCAAACAATGTATACAGGCTTCGTAAATGCATTTTTTGAGCAAATGTGATGAAAATGCATTTTTTGAGTAAATGTGTTGAAAAGCTTATTTAATACACGTGTTAATAATAACCTACAGCTTTTAATAAAACGTTTTATGGGTACTTTGTCCTTATCAATATTTGCATGGTCATCCAGATTGATTAAATACTCTGCTGATTTTGAATGCGACACAATCACAGTCTCAAAAACCTGTATTTTGGAGAGCTCAATAGTTGGCTTAAAAACAACTTGCACCGTATGTTGCAAGAGTCATTATATTAAGATGTTTTTAGATTTAGATGTGGCTAGTGGAAAAATCATTGGTTTAATTTAGTAGGAAAATTAGGAGCCTATTTCCAGCGTTGGACTTAAGTAGTGCGATTGACTAAGTTGAGATAACTCGTCTATAATCTCATCCAGCATCCCGATTATAGCTAAATCGAATCTGGAAAAGCGCATATATGAATATAATAAACAACCGCAGAGTTGTGTTGGTACCGTGAAGTTGAAATAAGCTATGTAGTATCGTATTACTGTTTCTCAACTATAACATTGTTTTTTGAGCCTACATTTGTCCCACTGCTGGGCAAAGACCTTACCTTTTTCTTCCATTTGGTCGCTGTGATTAACTCAAGACAATGTTCATGTTCTTTCTCCAGAATTAGCGTACCTACTGACAGGTTATATGAGTTCATATAATTGTTTATTTTTATTTGACTGTCTAAGTCAATTTATTTTTATTTATTAGTGACATAATATACTCATGAAAATGTTTTTTTTATGAGTTGTATTGCAATAAGTGGTTAGCTAGCGACCTAGACAATTGATTATATTATTCTTGCCTGAGCAACCGGCAGCAAGTTCGTCATGCTCCCTTAGATGTCACTGCTTGCGGTAGCGTCGGGGGTCGGGTTGCCTCCTTCCCTCAAATATGGCGAGGGGGGTGATGGCTGATCTTTGCGTTATGCTCGTGAACGGGTGCTGCTTGTGGTGACTGGTCGTCTTGCTGACCATGGTTTTATTATTGTTATTAATGATTAACTGTTTTTTATTTTACTACGATGGTGCTAGTTTATCATTTTTGACTTCGAGTTGCAGCTATAGCTTTGTGTGGGCGGGCACGCCCATTATGCCTGGAGGCTTTTATTTAGGTACGTTCTGTTTACGTTATTTCTGCTTGAGTATAGTTTTCGACGATTTTTATGTTTTTTTTTGGTATAGTGGCGTGTGCTAGCTAACATAAGGTAAATAATCTAATGTTGTGTTGCGTAATGCAAATTCTTTTACATTTTATTGTATAGATTCAAGTTTTATATCTGAACAGACAGCTGTGCTGCTGGGGAGTTTGTTGCGCCACTTCTTCTTCCCAGCTAAAGCACTAGGAAGTGGTGAAGGGTGGGCGTTTTTGGGGGACTGTCTTATGTAATTTTTGACGTTCGAAAAGTGCTGATTCTCAGCCTAGTTTGAATAAATGACTTTTGATTTTGATTTGTGCAATCTCTGGCAATTTTCTTCTTCGTGGTCTTCTACCTCGACGGCGAAGTCCTCCCTCAGGAGTTCAGTGAGTGACGATCTTTACCCATCTCTATGCATATACCTACTATAACAATAAGTTATACAAATTAAGAAAATATAATTACAAATGGGCTACCTTCATTAGGTCTCACGTTGTTCTCGTAATTGTTCTCATCCTGGTATCCACCATTCCCTCCATCTTGAGGTGGTTGGTACTGATTATACACTTCTCCAATATCATAATTTGGTTGAAAGTAACCATTATTTGGGTTAGGTTGGAAATTAAAATTCCCATTGTTCTGTCCATTCTCATTATAAACTGGACTATTAGTTGGAAAAGAGATATGTCTTCTAAAGATTTGTCCATTATAATTGTTGTAGTAGTTTTGTGGGTTTCCTTCGGCAACCTCGACCACGTAAATGTTGTCTTGTTGGTTCTCAGTATTGATGGCTGGTCTGCTAGGCTGCATGTTGAAGAGGCCTGAGAATCTGTCCTCTGTTCTTCTGGATCGTCCTTGCAAGAATCCCTGGAAGCCATTGTTATGGTTTTCTCTTTGTGGGAAGAAACCTGTGGAAGAGAAAGGAAATTAGGTCGTTTGTTCGGATAAAATGGTTTTTCCGCTACAGGTAAATTTTTTTGCATGAATTTCATTCATCCAGAATCTCATTCCGGCGTTAGAATTCAGTGAGACTGGATTGATATCAGACCAATGTTAATAGTTTTCAATCCTGTTTACTATCCAATATCCAGTGTTAGATTTGAATAGAACAGCCGCTTATTGGCCAATGGCCAAGCCAGCGTCACTGAATTGCTGCGCTGGAACAATATACTGGATCAAAGAAAATCCAGCATTAAGGAGATGCTTCCACAAAAGATGTGCGAGAAGATAAGTTACGGAACTGTGCGTCTACTTCCACCAGCGGGGCAATAGCGTAACACGCTTACAATAGCAATGCCTTTCATTTTGATAGTTCAACAACATTCATTGGGTTATTTACGATATTGAGCAGACGAATTTTTCAAACATATGAATCAAAAGTCAAAAGTTGGATTCGGATTGCGATTGAAGGTGTGTTCCACAACTAAGGTGCTGAGCTAAGTGGCGCATATAAATGGCGTGTTGATATCATACACATCATTCGCTACGAAGCAGCAAATAGCCAAACTCATTGATTGAATAAAGTGACCGTCATAAGCATTTCTCGATTACAAGAAAGAATAGATATACTTATCACGTAATATAAAAACCAGCCAAGTGCGAGTCTGAAACGCGCACGAAGGGTTCCGTACTATTATATATAAAAACCGGCCAAGTGCGAGTTGGACTCGCGCACGAAGGGTTCCGTACCATTATCTATAAAAAACGGCAATTTTTTTTATTGTTTTTTTAGTATTTGTTGTTATAGCGGCAACAGAAATACATCATCTGTGAAAATTTCAACTGTCTAACTATCACGGTTCATGAGATATAGCCTGGTGACAGACGGACAGACAGAAAGACAGACAGACAGACGGACAGACAGACAGACAGACAGACAGACGGGCAGACAGACAGACGGTGAAGCCTTAGTAATAGGGTTCCCGTTTTACCCTTTGGGTACGGAACCCTAAAAACGGCAAAAAAATCACGTTTGTTGTAAGCCCGCTCTCTTAAATATTTATGTTATTCTGATTTTTAGTATTTGTTGCTATAGCGGCAACAGAAATACATCATCTGTGAAAATGTCAACTGTCTAACCATCACGGTTCATGAGATACTGCCTGGTGACAGACGGACAGACAGACAGACGGGGGAGCCTTAGTAATAGGGTTCCCGTTTTACCCTTTGGGTACGGACGGAACCCTAAAAATCACGTTATGTCCTGCTTTGATGTATGCGTTATTCCGGCTAAATACTGGTTCCGGTGTTACTAGTTTAAAGAACATTATGTTGTGACAATGTGGGCTGCTTTGACCGGTTACATATAATTTTTGTCGTCATGTGAAATACCGGTGTCATTTTGACCGTAGAAAATTATAGTCGCCGGAACGTAACTTGGCAAGGCTTTGGAGTAGTGGGAGTAAGTTCACGCATGTACACTTAGTGCAACAAAAAAATTGGCACTCTTATTGCTTGTCATTATTCTATGGTTCTTGCCAGAATTTATTTTTAAACATGTCTGGTTAGAAGAAAGGAGAGGAACATGTAACGATTCTTTCCAAGTTACGTGCCGGAGACTATACTTCGCTATAATCTTTTGTGGGCAACGGTAGTGATTAACGCTTCAAATATTTTGGCATCTCACACAAAACTATAAAGTGCACAGATCCGCAAACACGAAAGAATGGCAGGAAAATATGTGCAAAAACTTTAGAATACATCATTAACTGTCGCACTATTGTTGGCATTTGTTAGATGATATAGATGGCCTTTGATCACATTGTATTCTTGTATCGTTTTATGAATCTCTTCACTATTTTTTCTATTTCTATTGCACTATTGAGATTCTTGATATACTCTGTATCGTTTTGCTGTTGCAGCTACTGCTAAGATAGGTCCAATTAAATGTAATTGTTTCCACATGTAGATTATTGGTCAACCTAGGAGTTTGTTGTTTTTTGTTATCACTCTATAAATTGATCATAGAAGTTATTAGTTCTATTTCTTTATCGAATGTTTCTTTAGAGTCAAATATTTTCATTCATCAAATCATCCTGCCTCATCCGAATTTATTTTTGATCAAATCAAATCAAATCAAATCAAATCATTTATTTTTGCAAACATGGGTAATTCGTACATAGTTGTTTTCTTAAAAAGTAGTCCTCCATATTCTACCGTCTCATGGGCATGCAAATAATATTCAATTCCAAAAAAAATTCGATTGATACCGAATAAATATAAATGTCAAATCATTAAAATTACAAAAAAAAAACAGACTAATTCAGTAGAAACATTTTCACATTAATGTCACAAAAATATAATAAAGTATGTCAAAGTATCAATCAGAATAAAAAGTGTCAGAATAGGAACATGTATGTCAATCATAATAATAGTTTATCAATCAGTGCAGGGATTTATCATTAAGGAAGTCGTCAATTGTGTAATAGCTTTTCTCAATTAATATTTTGTTTAGTGCCCTTTTAAATTTTATTACAGTCATATTTTTTATTACATCAGGTACTTTATTATAAATATGTGGGGCAATACCAAAAAAACTTTTCTTCATAAGTGCGGTTTTACATTTCACTTGGCATAGTTTGTTTACATATTTAGTCCGTATCGGATTTTTTCGAACTGCTGACAGTTTTACAAATAATTGTGGATTGTTTTTTTACAAATAGAGCTGTTTCCAAAATGTACAAAGAAGGAAAAGTTAAAATTTTTAGAGACTGAAAATAGGACAGACAGCTATCTGTTGTTTTAAGACCGCACATTGACCTTATACATCGCTTTTGCATTCTAAATACCAGTTCCTTATCGTAGCTCAGCGTAGTATCTACTTCTTCTTCTTTTCGTCTCTGTTAGTCGTTATCTCAGGATTCACATTCTCTATGTATATCATCTTTCGCACAATCCATTCATCTTTTTATTTATTTATTTATTACTATAATATAAAATATAAACAAAACAGAATAAAGATAGTAAGTGCGACTGTCAGCCAATTAATTATATGTCTTTATTTACATAATAATGAAAAAGAGTCTGTGAAAAACACAGTATCAGCTCACAAAAAGAAAACAAGAGAACATCAAAGAGATCATCATCCTTCTAGCCACCTTTTCTTTTGTTACTACACATAAGGAGGCTGTATGATTAATCAGTGTGTGTAACTTCATGGTTTTTTATGAAAATAACACTGTTTACATTATTAAACTATAGCCCAACCATGTGACGTGGTATTTCCACTCAGGCCACTATTTACGTATTTTTTTGTTGTCTACATAATAAGTCGTTATGTTCGGTGTCAATTGGCATCGTTTAGAGCCACTAACACTTTGGTTCTTTTTATAGCAAGTGGAACTTGTTATATCACATAGATTCTATGTACCTTTTTTATTATTTCGATGTTTACGTAACCTAACTGGATAGAACTATTGTTGATAGCTCAGGGTGTGTATTTACGTTTGTTTATTTTATTATTTATGTGTACACAGTAAAATACGTAGGTATACGACGTAATTTTATTTTTGAGTACAAAGGTACTGCTTATTTCTTAAGAAACTTCTTCCAGCAGACCTAGCTTTGTAAACTATCTTTTATTTTGTTAAGTACTTGGTACTTGTTGACGGGCCTACACTGTCTTCCCATACCTATTAACACTGTAACTTATAACATTGTTAAAGCCCACTTTTTTTAGGCATGTATTTAACACGGCGACAAATTAATCTGAATTTGGGATTAAAAAATAATTAAAGCCGGTAGCAAAAATAATAGGTTGGCAGCTACAGCGAAGTATTATTTTAAGTAGAAAATAGCAGCTCAATAATCAGTTTTTAGCTTTATTTTAATTTAAACTGGCATCGAATTTTTGTTTTGGTAACTGAATTTACCAACAATAGAGGGGATCTGGCGCTCGGCGGCCGCTGCCGCAGCACGCTCGTTTCGCTCGCTCGCCTTTGCTTGTTAATGGTTACTGTTCTAACCTAACCTAACCCAAATGATTCAATAACAGTAGATGACTTTGCAGCGATTAAGAAATAATATTTAATCGCTGCCAAGTTATTATTTTAGTAGCAAATAGTTAGTCGCCCTTTAAGTTATTAGTCGCCAAGTTATTATTTTAGTAGCAAATAGTTAGTCGCCCTTTAAGTTATTAGTCGCCTGGAATATTATTATCCCTTTTTTTAAAAGAGTAACCGTGGAGTTTCTTGCCGGCTCTTCTCCATAGGAAACGACCAATTGGAACCGTGCACCTAGCTTCTGACGTTTCATAAGTGCCCATGTAGGTTTATGTGAAATAATTTTTTTTTTTTTAGACCTGCGAAAAGAGAAATGTAGACAATAGTAAACAAGAAGAGAAGAATATGGATTATATTTAATTTATTTGTAAAGGTGTGTGTGCCTGTGCAGTCTTATGCAGTAGAGCATTGCCTATTCGCGGGACGGTATGGTTAAAAAGAAATAAAGTTTGAGTCTGTAATCCTAATGTTGTTGGTGTTTTGTATTTCCAAACTGGCATAAGTTCTACTACTAAGATTTCTGGTTTTATTCCTATCAAAGTAGTCAGTCACGAATATTTTATAGTCCAAAATGAGATGGTGGCTGACTGCCCTAGCCACCATTGCCACATTTTTAATTACCTATAATAATTTTTTGTTTCAAGATTGTTGTTGTTGATTACATAGGTACACCAGCCTATTAACACCTAGGTGACATCGTAGAAGTGGGGGTTCCATAAAAATGTTGTCAAATAAAATAAAATAAATAAAATTACCTATCTACCCCTGAGAAGAAATGGCGAAAAAAACTCAGTGGTCAAAGTCTCTTTTAAAGTCCAGACATAATTTTGGTCAGATCATGTGAGGACCATGTAGATTAGTGTCTGAAGTGGTTTTTTGTGGAAAGAATCACACAGATTTGTGTGGACCTGTCCAGTCAATGCAAGCATTTTGTCAGTAATATTACTATACACTCCTATACTTATAAAAAAAAGTGTGCGGTCGGGGGACCCCCGTTAGGGAGTCCCCGAAACGATAAATCGCAATTGATCAATTGCAATCAATTTCTGATCTGTGGGCGGGGCTCCAGTCCTGAGAGAGCTAGCGAGTCTCTTCAACTCCGTCATCCAAGAGGGTACAATGCCCGAAACATGGAGCAGAGGTGCGGTGGTTCTGTTCTTCAAAAAAGGTGACAAAACCTTGCTGAAAAATTATAGACCCATCTCACGTCTGAGCCACGTATACAAGCTGTTCTCGAGGGTCGTCACGAACCGTCTCGCCAGGAGACTTGACGAGTTCCAGCCACCAGAACAAGCCGGTTTTCGAAAAGGCTTCAGTACGGTAGACCACATCCATACAGTTCAGCAGATTGTGCAGAAGACCGAAGAGTACAATCAGCTGCTGTGTATGGCATTTGTGGATTACGAGAAAGCCTTCGACTCCATCGAAATTTGGGCAGTTCTGGCCTCTCTGCAACGATGTCGAATTGACTGGCGCTACATCGAAGTGTTGAGGTGTTTGTATGACGCTGCAACGATGACTGTCCAGGTCCAGGATAAGGAAACCAGCCCCATCCAACTACTCAGGGGGGTTACACAGGGGGATGTGATATCCCCGAAACTGTTCACCAATGCGTTGGAGGACGTCTTTAAGACACTTGACTGGACTGGACAGGGTATCAACGTAAACGGCGAGTACATCTCACACCTTCGTTTTGCCGATGACATCGTCGTAATGGCAGAGATGCTGGAACAGTTAGACCAGATGCTGCACAGCCTCGCTGTCGGCCGTGGTCGAGTCGATGGCCAGCAGCGAGGAGTCCTGGGACGCGGTGGTGTCCTTCTGCGAAACAGTCGTGTCGCAGAAGGAGGCTGCGGAAATGGAGCGGGAGATCTCGTCCGCTCACCCGGCCCGCAGCAGCCGCACTGGGCGTCGGCAGAGGGCAGATAATGCCCTCTTCCGGCCCCCTAAATGGGTCTAGGGACGGCGGAGCGGTGTGATAGGGGACGTCCGCCGCCCCCTATCACACTGGACCCGAGGTGGCGGCGCGTAGTGTTCCACGCGCGCCTCTTTCAGACGTCGCGGGAAGGTCAAACATCTCACCTCCCCGCAGACTTGAGGTGGCCCGCAGAGGCGGGCCGGCACTAGCCGGGGATCACGGAAGTAATACTAGCTCCCAAGATCCCCGGTGCAAGTGTGGGAAGGGAACACCTGGGTGGTTTTTAGCCAGTAAGAGTCTGACAGACCCCTCCGCCCAACCCAGGGCGGAGGACATCCATGAGGATTTTCCACCCCGGCAACAACAAAAAAAAAAAGATGCTGCACAGCCTAAATGGAGCGTCTCGACGGGTTGGCCTCGGCATGAATTTGGACAAGACGAAAGTCATGTACAATTCGCACGTCTTGCCGAGTCCATTCCACATCGAAGGGTCGCTTCTCGAAGTTGTAAAGGAGTATGTCTACCTAGGGCAAGTTTTCCAGCTTGGTAGGCACAACTTTGAGAAGGAAGCCGACAGAAGGATCCAGTTGGGTTGGGCGGCGTTTGGAAAACTTCGTCAAGTCTTCTCGTCTTCAATCCCGCAGTGTTTGAAGACTGTCTTCAACCAATGCGTTCTAGCCGTTATGACATACGGTGCCGAAACGTGGACACTAACAGTCGGGCTGGTCCACAAATTTAAAGTCTCTCAGCGTGCTATGGAGCGGGCTATGCTCGGAGTTTCTTTGAAGAATAAGATCAGGAATGAAGTTATCCGAAAGAGAACCGGAGTTACCAACATAGCCTGCAGAGTAAGCAAGCTGAAGTGGCAGTGGGCTGGCCATGTTTGTCGAAGGACCGATGGCTGGTGGAGCAGACGAGCCCTAGAGTGGAGACCGCGTAACGGCAAGCGTAGAGTGGGGCGCCCCGAGCTAGATGGACCGACGACCTTAGAAACGTGGCTGGGAAAGACTGGATGCGGAAAGCGGAGGACAGGGTGTTGTGGCGCAGCCTGGGAGAGGCCTATGTCCAGCAGTGGACTGCTATAGGCTGAGTTGATTGAATCAATTTCTATTATAGTAATATTGTCATTCGCTTCTATTGCCTTTGCGATCAATTTGCGCATCAATGTGTATCAATCGCGTCAAAATTGTTCGTCTACCTGCGTTGTATTTTTGTTAGTTTATTTATCAAGGTAATGTTTAATCTGTGGAAGGGAATGTAAACTATCAAAATATAGGTGTCAAATCTTACTAGATTTTTTTGTTTTTATTAAACTAATCACAAGCAGTTTTAATTTGTCAAGGAGTCGGACAGTCAGAAGCTAGTTGCCCATTCCAGAGCGTAGCAGGTTCCTATGGAGAAGAACGGCAAGAAACACCATGGACAATAGTGTCCGTGGAATGTCTTGTCTCTTTATTGATTCTTATGTCTATGGTGTACTACCTTAGGTTTTCAGACTGGCGCAAAGGCTTATCTACCCGTGTAGCATACTGCCTTCACAGATAATGTAACATTTTTGTCACCATACAACGAAATGTGCGGTAAAATAGATTCTCTCACCTACGTACATGTTTTACCGCATTCTCCGTGTTATAACGCCGTGCGTATCCTCTACCTTTTTAGGGTTCCGTATCCAAAGGGTAAATCGGAAACCCTATTACTAAGGCTCATGAACCGTGATAGTTAGACAGTTGAAATTTTCACAGATGATGTACTTACTTACATTACCGCTATAACAACAAATACAAAAAAATAGAATAAAATAGATGTTTAAGAGGGCTCCCATACAACAAACTTGATTTTTTTGCTCGTTTTTGCTCGATATTGATAACGGCAACAGGTAGATGCTTGAAATATTCACAGAATAGTAAGTTATATATTCACTTTAAAAATAAATAATTAAATTAAAATAAAACAAATATTTAAGGGGGGCTTCCAAACAACAAACTTGATTTTTTTGCCGTTTTTATAGATAATGGTACGGAACCCTTCGTGCGCGAGTCCAACTCGCACTTGGCCGGTTTTTTTTAATTTCTATGAAAAATATATAAGAATTCCACCAAGGAGTTTCACATTACGAGAATAAATAAGCTGAATGATACGCACGGCGCTATACAACAGATTATGCGGTAAAACATGTACTTAGGTGAGAGTACCTATTTTACCGCACATTCCATTGTATGATGCGTAATTTTTTACTTTCAAAAAATGTATACAGGCTTCGTAAATGCATTTTTTGAGCAAATGTGTTGAAAATGCATGTACTTTGTCCTTATCAATAGACATCTTTGCATGGTCATCCAGATTGATTAAATACTTTGCTGATTTTGAATGCGACACAATCACAGTCTCAAATAGCTGTATTTTGGAGAGCTCAATAGTTGGCTTAAAAACAACTTGCACCGTAAGTTGAAAGATTCATTATATTATTAAGATGTTTTTAAATTTAGATGTGGCAAGTGGAGCAATGCATGATATGGTTTAATTTAGTAGGAAAAGTAGGAACCTATTTCCAGCGTTAGAGTTATGTAGTGCGATTGACTAAGTTGAGATAACTCGTCTATAATCTCATCCAGCATCCCGATTATAGCTAAATCTAATCTGGGAAAACGCAAACATGAATATAATAAACAACCGCAGAGTTGTGTTGCTACCGTGAAGTTGAAATAAGCTACGTAGTATCGTATACTGTTTCTCAACTATAACATTGTTTTTTTGAGCCTATATTTGTCCCACTGCTGGGCAAAGACCTCCCCTTTTTCCTTCCATTTGTGCGATCTCTGGCAATGTTCTTCTCCGTGGTCTTCTACCTCAACGGCGATGTCCTCCCTCACGACTTCAGTGAGTGACGATCTTTACCCATCACTATGCATATACCTACTATAACAATAAGTTATACAAATTAAGAAAATATAATTACAAATGGGCTACCTTCATTAGGTCTCACGTTGTTCTCGTAATTGTTCTCATCCTGGTATCCACCATTCCCCCCCTCTTGAGCTGGTTGGTACTGATTATACACTTCTCCAATATCATAATTTGGTTGAAAGTTACCATTGTTTGGGTTAGGTTGGAAATTAACATTCCCATTGTTCTGTCCATTCTCATTATAAACTGGACTATTAGTTGGAAAAGAGGAGATAAGTCTTCCAAAGTTTTGTCCATTATAGTTGTTGTAGTTGTTTTGTGGGTATCCTTTGGCAACCTTGACCACGTGAATGTTGTCTTGTTGATTCTCAGTATTGATGGCTGCTCTGTTAGACGGCATGTTTAAGAGACCGGAGAATCTTTCCGTTATTAATCCTTGGAAGCTATTGTTACGGATTTCTCTTTGTGTGAAGAAACCTGTGGAAGAGAAAAGAAATTAGGTCATTATTCCGGTTAAATACTGGTTCCGGAGTTACTAGTTTTCAAGAATATGTTGTGATAATGTGGGCTGCTTTGACCGGTTACCTATAAGTGTGGTACATACAGTCTGTTACACAAATATGATTTAACAATTTAGGGAAAAATCGTAAAGAAAGTAACAACATAGTTGAATCTGGCGTCCTAGCTAGGTTACATGGTAACCTGTATTAAGGTTCGCCAGCCCAGGTTCCCAAAATAGTACAAAAACATTAAATAGAGACTGGTTTGGACAATAAGGTGAAAACATATTATAACTTATACTAAGTGTGTGAAATGTTAGTATGTGTGTGTTTTGTGATGAGGTGTGGTGTTGTGTGTATAAGGGGGTTATGAGGTAGATGTTGTGTGTGTGTGTAAACGGAAGGGAAAGAGGTTGAGTTTGGATACGGAGTGTTAGAGAACTCACTACGATTTTTTTTTTTTTTTTTTTTTTTTTTTTTTATTTATTTATTTATTCACAAATTTGAGACAACCATACAGAGCAACTTAATAATAGACACAAAATAAACAGATCGTTGAATGTGAAATGGTACACTGTAAATATGTTGGTTTGGCTGTCTTTAGACTGATTCGCCCTATCCACTCGTACTAGTATAAACTGTATCACGAGGGGATAGTCTTCCTCAACCCTAGAACAACAGATTCCCACAAGGTTCCAGTTAGTCACATAGCAGCAGTTTGATTACGTACTGTATATGTAATTATATTAATTAAGTTACAAACGATAATAATTGTCTGTGTTTGGGTGTATGTATGTGTGTATATAGTTTATGTATGTGTGTATTTCTGTATGTGTACAGTTAAGAGTGCTTTATTATTTATTTATTTATGTGCCCTGATTATAACAACGTTCTAAAGTAGTTTTTCAGTGCTGTCGTAGTCTAGTGCTTTCAAATATCTTTCAATAGCTTTTTTGCATGTATGGCTATCAAGATTCTTCAATTTTAGATCTTTGCTTATTTTGTTGTAAAGGCTAGGACCGAGATAATTGTGAAATTTATGTGCAAAAGATGTTCTAAATTTGGGTATGTTATACACTATATCTAATCGCCGCCTCTTAGCAAAGTGCGGTTTTATTTTATGCTGTGCCATGATCTGTTGCTTAATGAATAATTTTCTCACCGTAAGGACTCCTAGTTCTGAGTAAAGTAGGTGTGTCGGATAAGTGTACTTTTTGCGAGAAATTACTTTAAGTACTATGCGTTGGGCTCTTTCGACAGACAACATGGTTGTTTTTGAGGTTCCACCCCACACATTCAGGCCGTATACCAGTATGGATTGGCATAATGCTAAATAGATTTTTATTAATAGCTTAATGTCACATGCATTTCTAATCGTTTTAAAAACATAAATTAGCTTTCTTGCACGATTATTTATCTTAATGACGTGTTCTTTCCAGTTTAAGTTTTGGTCTACTATAACACCGAGATATCTTATGGAATTGGTTTTGGTGATTGGGTTACAATGACAAGTACTTCGATTGTTGCAATGGTGAGTTTGTATAGTTATTGCGTTAGGAGGCGGTTGAGTTCTACTGTTAATTGTGAATGTAATATATTTCGTTTTGTCAAGATTAAGTGTCAAAAGATGATTGTCCAGCCACGATGTTACTAGAGCAAAACCTTTATTTGCTGCTTCGGTTACATCTTTCCACGAGTTAGAGCTGAATAATAATACTGTGTCATCTGCAAATGTTATTATTTGACCATTTTCGAGAAGCAAATTGCAGAGGTCATTAATATATATTAAAAACATCGTAGGACCCAGTACACTGCCTTGAGGCACTCCGAAGGTGACATTTTTCTCATGGCTTATACTGTTATCAATTTTTATAACCTGTTTCCTGTTTGTCAAGTAATCTTGGAAAAGTTGGAGAGGTATTCCTCGAATTCCTAAGGTATCGAGTTTGTTCAGGAGGATGGGTATAGAGACGGTGTCGAAGGCCTTTGCTAGGTCTAGGAATATGCCTAGAGACTTCTGTCCCCTATCCATGTTTTCGACTACATACGAAGTTAGTTTGTGAAGAGCGTCAGCGGTTGAAATTTTTTCCCGGAACCCGAACTGATTACCCGAGATAAGATTATGAGTTTCTAGATAGTGTTTTAGCCTCTTATTTATTAGTTTCTCTAGAATTTTTGAAAAACTAGGTTGCAATGAGATCGGTCTATAATTTGACACCAGAGTTTTGTCTCCTGCTTTATATATAGGAATGGTGACAGACTTTTTAAGGGCATCTGGAAAGACTCCTTTTGAAAAACAAGCATTACATATGTGTGCTAGTGGTGCAATAAGGAAATCCACTGCTCTTTTAATAAAAAGCGTAGAGACACCGTCCCATCCCGAGGAATTCTTAGCTTTTATGTTAGCAATTATATCTTTAATTTCAAATTTGTCTGTTGGGAGAAGCATGAAAGAGTTTAGGGTTCCGCAATTCGGTATTGGTCTACACAGCCTGCTCAGATTTGTCTCATTTGTGAGGGTCCTGGACAGGATGGTGTTTGCCAAATTTCTACCGACATTGACAAAGTAGCTATTTATGTTATTTAACGCGTCCTGGTGTGTTGAATAAGTGGAAAAAAGGTCTGTTGGCATTTTTGGGTAGCTGTTTAAATTAGCCATTTCTTTTACCAATCCCCATTGTTTTTTTATATTGTTACTAGACTTATCTAATTCTAATTTAAAATATTTGTTTTTAAGGTTTTTTAGTAGATTATTACATGTATTTCGGTAGCGCTTGTAAGTTATGGTAAGGGTTGGGTTTTCTGGGTCCTTTCTTAGTTTTTGGTGTAGTTGATCGCGATTCCTCATACATCTACATAGACCTGGTGTAATCCAGGGCTTAACGATTATTTGTCGCCTAGGCTGTTTGACGGTGTTTGTGTGATTCGAAAGGATGTCTGTGATGGTTTTCAAGAAGATGTTCATCATTGCGTTTGGGTCATCATTGTGAAATCTTTCTTCCCAGTCAATCTGTTTCAGGTCTCTAATGGCAGCATCGTAGTCGGTTTTTGTATGGAAGGGTTTTTTTTTGGGTCTATTATTCATTTTCAGAGGTAGTGATAACATAACACTCGAGTGGTCAGTTAGGGTTGAATTACAAACTATAGTCAACGGTTTTAGTTTTGTTTTGACGAAGCAGTGGTCAAGACAGTTTGATTCTCTAGTCGGTAGAGTGTGGGTGGTAAGAAGGCCGTGGGACGCCAGCAGATTTAAGTATTCTGTAAGTTTAGGATTCAGCTGTTCAAGTTTAATATTAATATTTAAGTCGCCCATTAAAACTATGTTTTTATATTGTTTAATACTGGTCAAGATTTTATCTAAAGACTTTAAAAAGGGATCTAGGTTTTTGAATGCTGGAGGTCTGTACATTGTTACAACAGCTAAATCGTTGTTGATTGTTGTCACAAGGCAATTTACTTCTTCACAATAGTTTGGTTCATAGACCTTCGCGTGTATGCTATCTTTCAGGTATAATACGATACCATCATTTTGATTAAGGTGTGATTTAGTACTGTGAGTTGTGTAGTTTGCCATTTCAGGTATGATCGAATTTTCGGATAGCCAAGATTCTGTAAGCATAATAAGATCGTAATTGATGTCTAGTCTTTCGAGGAGAACAGCAAGCCCTTCATAATTACGGTTTAGACTTCTGATATTTTGATTTAGAACTGAAAACGCTTTTGCACCTGATTTAAAGGCAGCCTTGCAGTGTTCCGGAATGTCAATAGCTATAGCATCGCCGACACTGACTACATCGTCAATGTCATTCGCGATATCTTGTATATCAACCATATTCTTTGTAGGTAGAAACCGAAACAAAATTAGAAGCAATGGTATAGCAGAGACAAATCGTCGGAACACCAAAAGCTGCAGAATATGCTGTATTAAAGGCACACAATGAAATGCACGAGAGTGTTTTGTGTTTTAGTAAAAATAATGTGTGAGTGTTATATTTCGGTGTGTGGTGAATGTAAGTATTTGAACAGTAGAAAGAACAATGACAGAAATACTTAATTACTAACAGTGTGAACATTTGAGATAATTTTGATTGAATACAAAGCATGCAAAATGTAAAAATAAAAAACTTATGATAGTACGAGTAATACGGGTTTGTAGGATAATAGGTGCATAAATACTCAGCTAGTCATTTAGTTTGATGTAGGAGATTTATGTCTGTTTCGTTTTTAATAGGGATTTGCTTTTCTCCCTCACTTTTTCTTAGAAACACTTTGCCTAGAGAAGTCCAGCAGAACACATAGCTATTCTCTTTGGCGAATTTTCTAGCAAGGTAGAATAGATGCTGAGCTTTTGATGTTAGGCACTCTGACAGGAATATCGGCTTAGGAGGGCCCTCTAATTTTATATGTGACGTGTTTAACTTATCTTCTTTATTGGTCTTATTAAAGTTCCGTGCACTTTTAATGAAATCGCCTTTAATATGCATGTTCGTAAAATCCACTATTATTGGTGATACGCCCTCTTTCCTGTTTAGCCGGAACAAATCCTTAATTTCATGCCGTTGGATGGATACACCGAGAACCGTAGCCGTTTCTGAGACAATTTTGTGCAGGTACTCCTTAGACTCTCCCGGCGTTTTCGGAATATTTCTTATTTCCATTTTCGACAGGCATGACATCCTTTCCAAGTTGTCGATTCGATCTTCTAGCTGAATAATGTAGTTAAAATCAGATCTCCTCTCAGCTTCCAACTTCTCTGTTCTAATGACAATATCATCATATTGCTTAGTCATAGTGGTTAATTTTTCTTTTATTTCAGTGTTCTGTGAAATTATCTCCTTCATCGTTATCTGTATAGACTCTAACTTGCTGTCCATCTGAGCTGTATGAGATTTCAACATATCATGGATCTCTTTCATAAAGGTGGCATAGTCATTAACATGTTTACGTTTACGGGTAGTTATATGTTCGTTTTCAGGAACAGCCGGAGAAGGGGTAGCGGTAGGGGTAGAGGTAAGATCATTCATAAGGGTCTGAGTTTGAGAGCCTGTGCTCGATTCAGCTACTGACTCAGAGAGAGTGTGCGGCTTTAAAGGAGATCGTTGAAGTGGCATAGTTATATCTTTTTGTAGGACTTAGGCCAACAAATTAACAAAAATAGCTCCTTTTTGTGAGAAAAAGTATAAACAATCACAAAAAGTGAAAACAATCACAAAAAGTGAAAATCAAAAACCAAGTGCGCAACCTTGGGATCGAACCCGCAACTCGCCACTCGAAAGTCCGAAGGAAGACTTATACTGCTACGATATCTCACGATGTTGTGACGAAAATCGCCGATGTATTCCACTAGTGGGCGTGTCGCTACGATCAAGCTGTGGAGTGGAGTTTGTGACCTTATATGGTAGCGTTTTGGGTCGTCGTGCGTTGTCTTGACTCACCGCCAGCCAACGAATTGGAGCGAAGCAGCTTGGTGACTCACTGGTTGTTTACTTGCGACGACGATGACTTGCTGTATTTGTTCAACTTTACTCAGTTAATTTATTGTGATTATAACAAACACATTTTACTTAGTCGTCACTGATTTTATGACATTGTAGAAGTACTAAATTTGCTTAGATTTGCTTCGGCTTAGTAAGTAATAATTTTATTTGTTACGGAGGAACTTTGTGCACGTCAGCTTCGACTGCGCGCGGGCGAGAATACGAATTATGAAGATTACTTACGAGATACGATTGTGAAGTAAACAAATATTCAGTGTCGTCGTAGTTTAAATTGGTTAGAAACCATGTTATCTGTTCTTTACACATTTCGTAAGAGGATTGATGTAGAGGGAGAGTTTTGTTTATTCTGTTATATTAAAATGGTCCAAGGTAGTATAAGAAACGTTTAGTAAAAGCAAAGTGTGTGAAGGGTACTTTGCAAATTTCATTCTTTCGCCTAAGTGAAGATTGAGTTTGTGTAAATGGAGTTTTTGTGTGTTATCTGCCGGACCGTGAGGACTTTGCATTTTTTATAAAGATCAAAGGTTGGGTAGAGAATTGGCCGGAAAGTCGCAACCTTTAGAATGGCTCTCTGAGCTACTTCCAGAGGTATAAGTGTAGTTTTCGCAGCTCCACCCCAACTATTAATACAGTACGAGATAACCGACTGACCCATGGCGAGATACACGGTGCGTATTACATAAGTATTGGCAATGTGTCTGAGCGTCTCAAAAAGATATATGAGTTTACGAACTCGAGCTGTAAGGTGAATGATATGTGCTTTGAAGTTAAAGTGTTTATCTAGGATTATACCGAGGTATTTAATTGTGTCAGTAGAAGAAATTATAGGACAGTTGCAAGAGGCCGAATTGGCTTGGCAGATGTGAGCTTGTAGAGTAATGGGTGTTATGGGTTCGTAGTGGAGTTTAGAGAGAATGTTATGAGTTTAGTTTTATTACTGTGTTAAGCGTAAGTGAGTGAGAAATAAGCCATCTATATATTAAATCAAATCCAGTTTGAGCAGTTGCTTGTAGTTAGTCCAGGATTCATAATGAAAAGGGATTGCAGTATCGTCGGCAAAAGAGACAATGTTACCAGCGCTCAGGTGCAAGATGCAAAGGTCATTTATGAAAACCAGGAACAATGTAGGGCCTAAAACAGTCCCTTGAGGCACTCCATATGATATAGGAAGCTGGTTGCTATAGCAACCGTCGATTTTGACTATCTGCCTACGGTCTGAGAGATATGAATCAAAAAGCTTTAGCTGCATGCCACGTACGCCTAGAGATTCTAGTTTAGATAGAAGGCAGGGAAGAGGAACGGTATCAAATGCCTTTGCAAGATCAATGAACAGTGTGAGGCATTTTTTGCGTTGATTTAGTTCATCAATGATTCCATCTATCAGTTTCAAGGCGGCGTCAGAAGTTGATTTTTTCTTCCTGAACCCAAATTGGTTGGTAGACAATAAATTATTGCTTTCAAGGTATGTAATAAGCCTGTTATTAATGAGTCGTTCTAAGATCTTGGATAGAGCAGGTAGCACCGCAATAGGGCGATAATTAGAAATGGAGGCACGGTGCCCCCCTTTAAAAATGGGATGAATAATGGCCTTTTTGAAAGAAGATGGAAAGGTACCAGAGACGAGGCATAGGTTGAAGATATGGCATAGCACACGTGTGAGGGAAGCAGACTACCTTTTTAACATGGCTGTAGAAATGCCATCAAATCCAACTGCAGAATTGGCCTTTAGAGATCTAATAATAGAAGCTATCTCATCAGGATCTGTTTCCAAGAGTACGAAAGAAGTCAAACTATTAGAGGTATTGAACTGGGAGTGAGAAGGGTAGCTATCCTGTATATTGCTAATACGATCAGCAAGATATTTGCAAAAACTTTAGAATACATCATTAATTAACTATCGCACTATTGTTGGCATTTTTTAGATGATATAGATGGCCTTTGATCACATTGTATTCTTGTATCGTTTTATGAATCTCTTCACTATTTTTTCTATTTCTATTGCACTATTGAGATTCTTGATATACTCTATATCGTTTTGCTGTTGCAGCTACTGCTAAGATAGGTCCAATTAAATGTAATTGTTTCCACATGTAGATTATTGGTCAACCTAGGAGTTTGTTGTTTTTGTTATCACTCTATGAATTGATCATAGAAGTTATTAGTTCTATTTCTTTATCGAATGTTTCTTTAGAGTCAAATATTTCTTCATTCATCAAATCATCCTGCCTCATCCGAATTTATTTTTGATCAGCGTAGTAGCTACTTCTTCTTCTATTCGTCTCTGTTAGTCGTTATCTCAGGATTCACATTCTCTACGTATATCATCTTTCGCACAATCCATTCATCTTTTTATTTATTTATTTATTACTATAATATAAAATATAAACAAAACAGAATAAAGATAGTAAGTGTGACTGTCAGCCAATTATATGTCTTTATTTACATAATACATAATAATGAAAAAGAGTCTGTGAAAATCACAGTATCAGCTCACAAAAAGAAAACAAGAGAACATCAAAGAGATCATCATTCTTCTTGCCACCTTTTCATTCGATACTACACATAAGGAGGCTGTATGATTAATCAGTGCATGTAACTTCATCGTTTGAAAACGCGTTGATGCGTGTGTTGCGATTTTGGCGGCAAGAGACCATGGCGGTGGAATAGATTATCGGATTCCTCGCTTGAACTCATATTATTATTTTGTGTATACATATCAGTTGGAAAGTCGTAACAATCTTTGTCGTTTCTAATATGAAAACGAATAAAAACGTGCGCGTGGTGAAAATTAGTACTACATCTTTCGACTCATTTGCTCTTTAATAATAAAGTGAAATAAATGTATAAAGCAAAAGCACTTCCAAGGAGGTTCGATCATTCAGCTTATTTATGTCGTAATGTGAAACTTTTTGGTAGAATTCTTATATATTTTTATAGAAATTAAAAAAAAACCGTAAAGGATACGCACGGCGCGGCGCTATACAACGGAGTATGCGGTAAAACATGTACTTAGGTGAGAGCACCTATTTTACCGTACATTCCATTGTATGATGCGTAGTTTTTTTACTTTCAAACAATGTATACAGGCTTCGTAAATGCATTTTTGAGCAAATGTGTTGAAAATGCATTTTTTGAGTAAATGTGTTGAAAAGCTTATTTAATACACGTGTTAATAATAATCTACAGCTTTTAGTAAAATGTTTTATGGGTACTTTGCCCTTATCAATATTTGTCCAAATCTTTGCACGGTCATCCAGATTGAATGCGACACAATCACAGTCTCAAAAACCTGTATTTTGGAGAGCTCAATAGTTGGCTTAAAAACAACTTGCACCGTATGTTGCAAGAGTCATTATATTAAGATGTTTTTAGATTTAGATGTGGCTAGTGGAAAAATCCTTGGTTTAATTTAGTAGGAAAATTAGGAGCCTATTTCCAGCGTTGGACTTAAGTAGTGCGATTGACTAAGTTGAGATAACTCGTCTATAATCTCATCCAGCATCCCGATTATAGCTAAATCGAATCTGGGAAAACGCATACATGAATATAATAAACAACCGCAGAGTTGTGTTGGTACCGTGAAGTTGAAATAAGCTATGTAGTATCGTATACTGTTTCTCAACTATAACATTGTTTTTTGAGCCTACATTTGTCCCACTGCTGGGCAAAGACCTTACCGTTTTCTTCCATTTGTGCAATCTCTGGCAATTTTCTTCTTCGTGGTCTTCTACCTCGACGGCGAAGTCCTCCCTCAGGAGTTCAGTGAGTGACGATCTTTACCCATCTCTATGCATATACCTACTATAACAATAAGTTATACAAATTAAGAAAATATAATTACAAATGGGCTACCTTCATTAGGTCTCACGTTGTTCTCGTAATTGTTCTCATCCTGGTATCCACCATTCCCTCCATCTTGAGGTGGTTGGTACTGATTATACACTTCTCCAATATCATAATTTGGTTGAAAGTTACCATTATTTGGGTTAGGTTGGAAATTAACATTCCCATTGTTCTGTCCATTCTCATTATAAACTGGACTATTAGTTGGAAAAGAGATACGTCTTCTAAAGATTTGTCCATTATAGTTGTTGTAGTAGTTTTGTGGGTTTCCTTCGGCAACCTCTACCACGTAAATGTTGTCTTGTTGGTTCTCAGTATTGATGGCTGGTCTGTTAGGCTGCATGTTGAAGAGGCCTGAGAATCTGTCCTCTGTTCTTCTGGATCGTCCTTGCAAGAATCCCTGGAAGCCATTGTTATGGTTTTCTCTTTGTGGGAAGAAACCTGTGGAAGAGAAAGAAAATTATGACGTTTGTTCGGATAAAATGATGTTTACCGCTACAGGTATCTTTTTTGCTGAATTTCATTGCTCCAGGATCTCATTCCGGCGTTAGAATTCAGTGAAACTGGATTGTTAAGAGACCAATGTTAATAGTTTTCAATCCTGTTTACTATCCAATATCCAGAGTTAGATTTGAATAGAATAGCTGCTTATTGGCCAATGGCCAAGCCAGCGTCACTGAATTGCTGCGCTGGAACAATATACTGGATCAAAGAAAATCCAGCATTAAGGAGATAATTCCACCAAAGATGTGCGAGAAGATAAGTGACGGAACTGTGCGTCTACTTCCACCAGCGGGGCAATAGCGTAACACGCTTACAATAGCAATGCCTTTCATTTTGATAGGTTAACAACATTCATTGCGTTATTGAGCAAACAAATTTTTCAAACATATGTAGCCAATGGCTTTACAATTTCTTTCGTCAAAAGTCGGATTCGGATTACGCTTGAAGGTGTGTTCCACAACTAAGGTGCTGAGCTAAGTGGCGCATATAAATGGCGTGTTGATATCATACACATCATTCGCTACGAAGCAGCAAATAGCCAAGCTGATTGATTGAATAAAGTGACCGTGATACGCATTTCTCGACTACAAGAAAGAATAGATATACTTATCACGTAATATAAAAATCACATTTTATCCTGCTTTGATTTACACGTTATTCCGGTTAAATACTGGTTCTGGAGTTACTAGTTTTCAAGAACATCATCTTGTGACAATGTGGGCTGCTTTGACCGGTTACCTATAATTTTTGTCGTCATGTGAAATACCGGTGTCATGTGTTTTTTTTATTTATTTAAAAACGGTACCCGACACTAGGAATTTCTCCTGTATCGTGGGTGCATTTACAAACATTTAAACTCACATACACAAACAGCCAGACCCGGAACAACTACTTGTAGGTCACACAAACAAATATTTGTTCCGTGCGGGAATCGAACCCGCGACTCGCAGCGCAGCAGTCAATCGCTTAACCACTGCGCCAACCGTGCCGTCATGATTATGATTGCAGATAATTATTATACGATTCCGTTTAAGTGGTGGTGTGGGCAGAATTAAATACAATGCTATTTATTATGGCTCATTGCCCGATATTCGAGGAGTCACGGTTGACCTTCTGTGATTCTAATCTAGATATTGGAATCATTTTACACGATCATTTTACAAAAAAATAAACTAGATGGAGTCAACATTGGTGCCGATTCTCTTGTACACCGAACTAAACTAAACTATCACTAAAATTTCTTAGTTTTAGTTTAGTTATTCTTAAAAGCTATTCTGAAAACAAGATTCACTAAACTTAGAAACAATTTTGACACAACTATAATCGAGTTTGACAATCGCTAAGTTGAATAAACCATAGACCAAGATTTGTTGGGAAATAAAAAAAAGAGTGAACGAAATGATCCGAAATGACCTGAAGTAAAATCATAATAATCATTTATTGTTTATCAATAATGATTCAAATAAAATACAGAAAACATAATGACGGCGTAAAACTATATTGTTGTATAAATTTTAATAAATTAAGATGTAGACAGTATCCTGTATTTGTTTTTATTAACTGTGACCCATGTAATCGTGCTAAGGTTGTACACCGAAATTGAAAGAAATACTGTAGTATTCAAAACATTGACTCTTAAAGCATGATTAACTTGCTTTTTATTTCAGCGTAATAAAGCAAATGTTCTAATAAAAATGTGATCTCGAGAAAAGAAAATCCGGTTTGGTGTTCAGTAAGTTGAAAATCTCCAGTATTCTCGTCACCGTAGGAAAGCTCTATCAAGGACATCTTGAATTTGTCTGTTTGTTTGCCATATCAATTGGTTGGTGGCAAGAAACATATTTGCTCTGGAGAGAAGAATAAAAAGTCCGTACAAATAAAATAGTACGGCTTTTGGCGCGTCCTGGTGGATGACACCGAAAACTCGCGAAAGCGGGAAATTCAAAATCACATTTCTTTAAGATAAGGTCTGTCCATGAAATCGAACTGGGAAACCGATGTTAAATGATTGTGAAATTTCACTGGTTGTAATTTTCCAGCTCCACGTTGGTGGTTAGGCAGCCATATTGTTTAAATTAACATAAAAGGTGAATAGGAGTCCATTCATGCTTGTAGAAATTTTTGAATTTTGACAAAAATAGCGTCATTAGCACCACGCTTAAATTTAAACGTTGCCATAACTTTTTTGTGTAGTAGCGCTATCTCATTCGTGAGCCATGGTGCCAGCAAATGTCAACCTTAACTGCTCGAACAGATGCGTGGTGATCCGTAAAGCTCGATAAGTTTAGCCATAAAAATATTAACTTGCTCATCGACTGATCCAGAGGCAATCAGTCCAGCACCAATCTACATTTTCGGCATCCTTGCAAAGATTGTCGACGGACGTTCATTCCACCAAAATTGCGTTCCATGAGATTCTTAGCTTTAGCCTTAGGTGGACAAATTTTATACGACAGAAAAATAAGGAAAAATAAGTTAGGGGATTTAGCGGTGCCATGACTTATGCATTCATGTTGTACGTTCTTACAATTAAAGCTTGCCAGCATATCGTGGAAATGAGCCCAAATGCTCTGAGCGTTAATATGTATAACGTTAAAATTCGTAGGAACATCGCGCACACTGCGCTGCAAGAGAAGGAGTACTCACGAAACTGTCGTCGTCGTTGCTTGTTATACTCGTAGAGAAAAAACTACTAAGTACTATCACTGCTTTCATCACTACACATAAACATTTACCAGACTAATAAAAATAAATCGTATAAAGGCTCCTACAGGCTGGTGCGATATCGCGGGCGCGACAATGGTCGTAATGCCTGTCGCACCCGCGATATCACACCAGTCTGTAGGAGCAATAACTAGTCCACCTGCCGGTTGCGATATTCAATCAAAATAATTAGAACCTACTTACTCATTCGGGGTAAAAAGAGTTAAACAAAAGCATATAAAAATAATATGTAAAACATTTCAGAGAAAAAACAACAAGAAAACAAAACACAGTCTGCCATTCCACCTTTACGAAAAACGGAACGCACCGAATTAAACTGACATGGGTATTGACTAACACTGACAGCTGACAGTGACAACATTGTGACTTGAATGAATCAATACTGTACTAAGTACTTAGCACAGTACAACAAAACATTTATTATATTATTCTTCTATGTACACCATAAAAATTACAGATATAAATGTACATAATACACCGACTTTCATCGAATCATCAAGATCATCAAACATCACAAAGAAATCACTGCTTCAAAAAAGCAGCACGCTTGCTAGCGGTCCTCGCAGCAGCAACGGGACAGAGGCTGGCACATCCGTTATTGGGTCACTGCGCTCGGGCTCACTGGGATTCGGCGCAATCTTGTCCAATACAGCAAGGGTCTCAATCCGATGCCGCGAATCATTGACACGCAGCCATCCTTTTTTTTTGGGTGGGAAATCATCAAATAACTTCTCCCGCTGGGCGGAGCGGGAGGGCGTGTCAGACTTTTACTGACTAAAACCCACCCGTGTTCCTTCCGTTGCCTGTGTGCCAGGGCCACGATATCCCTTTCGGACAAACTCGCAACCCCGGCAGGCATTGGTCCTAACGGACCTCGTCAGTTTGTGCTGACATCTCTTTGAGGCGCGCGTGGAACACAACGCACCGTCGACCCGGGCTTGGTCCTTATCGGACGGCGAGCTACCCATCGCTCACCGTCCGCAGGCCCGCGCCTACGGTGGCCGGAAATCGGCTTGCGACTCCCGACGCCCGGGGCGTCTCCTGCGGCGACTAGGGGCGCAAGGGCGCGAACCTTGTCTCACCCTCACGCGTTCCGCCTCCTCCTTCGCTAGCATAACTGCTTCGCAGAAGGAGGTGACGGCCTCCCATGCACTCTCGCTCCGAACCATGGCCTGAACCAGGCCCGGACGCGAGAGATCGCCGCCGCCGATTGCCTCCGTAAGGACACGGCGGTGCTCCGCCCAAGCTGGGCAGACCTCCACCGTATGCTCGTATGCTCCACCGTGTCCTCCGGGCGATCCACACAGTGGTGACACCCGGGCATTTCCTCCCGCTTAATCCTAAACAGGAACCTCCCGAAACATCCATGTCCGGTGAGGACCTGCGTCAGGCGGAAGGTGAGGACGCCGTGGCGCCTCTCCAGCCACTCCTCAAAGAGGGGACTTATCGCCACAATTGTGGCGTGCCCAGCGCTGGGTTGCGACAATCGCACTCTCCATGTCGCCATGAGATCCCTCCGGAGCTCCGTCCGCTGTGCCGCGATTTCTTGCGGCAGCGGAGTTATGCCCCGGAGTTTCGCCTCTTCGCGCCACACCCAAATGTGCGCGAGGACTTTCGCCTCCAGATCCCATGGCGGCAGTCCGGCAAGGAGGCTCGCCGCCTCACGGGAGACCGTGCGGTATCCCCGTACCATCCTGATGGCCATGACCCTTTGGGATGCGTTCAACCGCTGCGCTGGTCGCAGCCTCAGAGAAGCAGCCCACACCGGTGCCCCGTAAAGGGCCATGGACCGCACGATCCCCGCGTAGTGCCTCCGGCAGGCGGCGTTTGGACCCCCTAGATTGGGCAGGAGCCGCTTCAAAGCAGCCCCGGCCCGCTCCAGTCGGGGAGCCAAACGTCGAAAATGCTCCACGAACTTCCACCGGCTGTCGAGGACGAGTCCCAGGTACTTCATCGTCGACTCGAAGCCGATGTGAACCCCTCCCGCCGTTATCTGGGAACCCGACAGTGGCGCGTTCCGAAGACCATAAAAACACATGGCCTCGGACTTGTGCAATGCCACCTCGAGTCCCAATTGCCGGATCCTATCGACGATTGTCGCAACCCCACGTGCCGCCAGTTCGGCCGCCGCCTGACGCGACCCCCCTTGTGCCAGGACTAGCGTGTCGTCAGCGTAGCAGACTACGCTGACGCCACTAGGAAGGTCGGCGCGAAGCACCCAGTCGTACCCGATGTCCCACAGATGCGGCCCCAGGACCGATCCCTGTGGGACACCGCACGACATCTCTCGCCGGTTCCACTCTCCTTGGTGACCGGGGTAGATGACGGCACTGTCCGTCAAATAGGCCTCGACCACGCGACAGAGGTGGGTCGGCATCCGGTGATACCGAAGTGCCTCCCCAATGCAACTCCAGGGCATGGTATTAAAGGCATTGGCGATGTCAAGAGACACCGCCAAGACAACCCCACCCCGGGCAACAGCATCCCCCGTCGTGAGGGCTCGAACGCGCATGATGGCATCCACCGTAGAGCGCCCCTTGCGGAAACCAAACTGGCTCTCCGCCAAATCCGGCCCCACCCGCAAAAGCCGCCCGACAAGGCGGTCTGCAATTACTCTTTCAAAGAGCTTGCCCACCTCGTCGAGCAGCACAATGGGCCGATAAGCGGACGGAGAGTCCGCCGGGCGCCCTGGCTTCTTTATGAGGACCAGTTTCCCCGTCTTCCAACGAAGTGGGAACTGGCCCCTCTCCAAGCAAGCGCTTAGGAGCCCCCTTAGTCGAGGCCCGAGAGCCTCTAAGGCCAGAACCCAGGCTTTTCCAGGCAAGCCATCGGGTCCTGGGGCGGTATTCTTGGCATTCAGCCTACGTACCGCCACTCTCATATCTACCTCGGTCACCTCTGGAGCATCGTCGTCGTCGGTGTGGTCCGCATCTGGCACTGCAGGAGGCGGAGCCATGGGCGGGGGAGTATGTTCCCCTCGCGAAGGGAACAGAGCGCTCACCACGTCCTCCACGAGCTGGGGCCGGAGACTCTGCGTCAGTGGGGGAGCCCATGGGCGGAGTTTAACTCGCACCCATTTGTAGGGGCGTCCCCACGGGTCTCTGTTGAGAGTCTCCAGCGTCTCCTCGCGGGCCAGTCCTCTGGCCCACTGGATCCCCGCTCGGAGGGCAGTCTTCGCCGCTCGGTACCCCTCGTATAGCTCCGCCTGAATGACTTCCGTATCCGGAGGGCGGATACGGAGCCTGCGGTGCCTGGAGTACCGGTGGCGCGCAGCAACGCACGCATCGCGTAAAGCGGTCAGCTCACGCGACCACCAGCACACCTGGCGCCGAGCACGTCCGGGCTGGACCCGGGGCATTGCCACGTCACATATTTCGGACATGGCCTCCCGGAACCACTCCGCCTCGTCGTTGATGTCGGCAGGCCTGTCTGGTGATGACACCCAGGCCTGCACGATCGAGGCTTCCAGGAGGAGCTCCCGGTCCAGCTGCTTCAGCGCCCACCGCGGACCACTCGGGGTCCGTTGGACCAGCGCGCCTGAGGTCTGGGCGGAGACGTTAAACCGGATGTATCGGTGATCGGAATACGTCTCCACCCCCTCCATGACGCGCCAGTCAAACACACGCGGCGACAGAGCGGGGCTGGCGAAGCCCCGTGTGTCCGTATACCGAGAACCCCAAGCCACGTTCTTGGCATTGAAGTCCCCGAGGACGATCACTGGGAGGGGATGGTACCCGACGACGATGATTCTCAACTCCCCAAGGGAGTTGTGGAACTCGGCAAGAGTTCGGTTCGGGGAGAAGTATACTCCCACCACGACAATCTCCCTGAACCATGCTGCCACGCAACCCCCTCCCCTCTTGACGGCCTCAAGGGACGGGGTACCGGCGGCGGCCGACGAAATAATGGTCACTGAGCCGCTCAGGTCCTCTACCCAGTCGTCCCTGGGCGGGACAAAGTACGGCTCAGCGACCACGGCGATGTTAATCGACCACTGCACCATGCTCTGGAGCAAGAGATCCTGAGCGGCGGCGCAGTGGTTGATGTTCGCCTGGAGGAGGCGTAATGGGGCCATTTATTGGCACTCCATTTCAGCCCCCTCCTGGGTCCCCTGTGAAGGCCCTGCCGCGGTGTTAGCGGCGGCAGCGACGACGGTGGTGGCGGCAACGGCGGCGGCAATAGTGGCGGCTGCGGCGGTGACGGCGGTGGCGGAGGGCTTGCCTCTGCCCCTGGGTTTGGGGGGGGGGAGCGAAGGCCTTGCCCCCAGCCCGGTGATCGGCCGGCTTGCCAGCCGCCGCACATGCAAAACAGTGCGGCGTGGCATTGCAAGAGCCAGCCTTGTGACCGGGCTGACCACAGCGGAAAAAGTGATCGCTGCGGTCCACCTCCGAGGTGCAACATGCTCCCACGTGGTTACCCACCCGGCAGCGGAAGCACCTCAGAGGTCTGGGTTCCAGCAGTTTAACCTGCGCGGATACCCAGCCCACCCGGAGCCTTCGGCCCTCCCCGGCTATCTTTTGGGCCAGCGACACGGGGCAGCTCACCGTAACGGTTTGCATCCCCGTGTTATCAGGACGGATGGTGCCCACCCTCACCTGCTCGGCAGAGCACCCTCCAGTCCTAGCCACGGCGGCCACAACTTCTTCCGCCGTCACGCAGTCATCCAGGCCCAAAATGCGCATGTCAGCGCACTTAGTAGGCCTGGACACCCGGGCCTCTTCCGCATTTAAGGACGCCCTGAGTCTTTCGGCAAGGGTGTCAGCGGTAGGGCCGCTGGCCGCCCCGGGGATCTCCAGCATCCGGGCCCCCGTCGCAGTGACCTTCATTCGGAAGCCATCGTCGACGCCGATCTCCTCCAGGTTCACCGCTGCCCACGCCTTAGCGAGCACCTCACGGTAGGTCACGCCCTTCTTCTCCGCTTCCGGCTGTAGTGTGATCACTACAGCTGCGGACTTTGGGGCGCGGAGCCTAGCCGCGGCGCTTCGCTTCTTGCGCCGTTGCCGCCTCTCCTTTTTATTGGCCGCCCTTTTGGCCTTAGCCGCCTTCTTTTTCTCCCTGGCTACTTGCCATTCGGCGTCGGCCGGAGAGGAATTAGAAGGCTGGGGGGGGGGGGCGACCGTCCTGCCGCAATGGCTGGGGCCCTTGCCTTCTGAGTAGCCACCTGTGCAGCCGTCCCGTCCTTCTTGGGCTTAGGCTGCGCCGATCTGGCCGAGTTGGCCAAAGGCGCGGGCTTGGCTGCAGGCTTGGCCGCGGCAGCCACGGTGGCCGCAAAGGTGGCCGGTTTGCTCGCCGCTAGCGGGGGGCGCAAGACAATGCCCTCAAGTACGGAGAACCGGCTGTTGAAGGCAGCCAGCTCCTGCCGCACTAGGGACAAAACCCGGTCCTCCACCGGCAAATGCACACCCTGCCCTTGCTGCACCGCTCCATGCGGCACCTCCGGAGGGCCGCTCGGAGCTCCTCATTCTCCTTTCGGAGAAGCTCCATAGCAGCCGTCAAGCGGCCGACCTCCGCCCGCATCTCTGACATTTCGCCTGACGAAGGCCCGACCTACCTGAAGGGCCTTCACTGCCGCAATTATGGAGGCCGTGGCAGCGGGTACGACCTTGTCTTTAGAGGATTGAATCCTCTTCAAGGCCACACCCCTGATTGCGGCTACCACAACCTCCTCAAAGCTGCCAGCTCACCACCGGACGACTCAGTTCCTGGTGCCCGACTCCTTGCCTGCTTTGTCGGTGGACTCACAGGCTCGGAGTCTCTGTCCTGCTCTTTTCCAGGCTTCTTCGTCACGATCGACTCGTTGCTCTTCGGTTGCTGTCTACGCTTGCGCGCTCGGCTTCGAGTCAATCTTTTCGACCTTTGCGAGCAAGAGGACTCACTGGTGTCACTAGCCACCTCATCGGCAACCGGGGTAGCCGGGCGCACAAATTGTGCTCGCGCCTTTGGCACTCTTTGTGCTTTTTGTTTCGGTGCCGTGGACGTACTGGGAATAGAACCCAGCGACTCCTCAGCACCGGTAGGTGAGCCACCCTGGCTCAATGCGTCTCCGAAGGACGGGTAAAAATCCGAATTGGATTTTGGGCGTTCATTGTCCCCCCCAGAATACGAGGGACTGACCGATCTCTGCTCGGTGAGGGATTCTCCTACTGCGGAGTAGCAGGTACCCTCCTGGGGTAGTTTGTTTTGATGACTCGCTTCCATTGTTGTGGCTGAACACAGCTTTGCCTTTTTTATGGGGTGGGGTCCCCAGACCACTCCTTCACCTCAGTCATGTCTGATGAGCAGACACGTACTAGAGGTGAACCACTCTTCCCACTCTCCAAACGATGAGGAGAGAAACGCGCGCCATCCAAGAACACCAACAACTGTTGAAGTCCTCAGACGGCGCGCCCCTCGCGGAAGTCAGATGTTATTGACTCCGCCCCATGTCTCTCTTAGTCAGGTCTCTCACTTGAGGCCTTCCGGCATGAGTGACTCTACCGGCAAAGCCCCCAAGATCATTGAGACACGCAAGCCCCACCACGACGACAAACAACGTGGAGACACACTCGGTCGCAGCCATCCTTAGTCCAGCTCTTGGTGACACCGCACATTTCTCTCGCAGCCAAGAACAGATCATGCCACCCCCTTTGATTTGGCTTTGGAAAACCAAATCTTATCCCAAAGCGCAAGACTGCTTAGCTTGAACAGGATAGGCCTGATTTTATTAGTTACTGCACGTCCCATCTGGTGACACCATGCAACAGCAAGATCTTCCTTTGTCCCTACATCTCAATTTGGTCGACACTGCAAGCAAGTAGCTCCACCTGTTGCTGAACACTGCTGATAGCCTGCGTGATGAATGTCCAAACTCCTAAGAAGTTGTGACAGGTGGTGGAGGGGCCTTCTGAAGTTTATCTTCAAAGTCAGGACATCTATGTGTGAAACAACTCCTTTAAATTTACTCATGCCCGTTTTCACCGACGCATGGGACCCATAGCTTAAAAGCTCCCCCAAACTAGCCCCTAAAATAAATTTAGTTTCACCATCATTTTTAACACATAACTATGGGACACATAGTTAAGTGACGTTTTGTTTTCGATAATAGTGACTGACTCGTCTTTGAACTTATCGATACTTGGAAACAAGATAGTTTTTTGTGAAACTCTATAAAGTATACACATATATGGATACAGTTATTAATAAGTTATGTTTTGATAACAATAATAAATATTATTTCATTCATATTTCTAATTAATTTCATATTTTCTTGCTTATTTACATTACGAAACATCGAGTTGTATCTGTGGTCTTATTTGTATTTGACAGTTCTTTCCTTTGTGAAGTACTGACATGAGATTTGATTGTTTGTTTCATTGTTTGCTGTGACTTGTGCGTTGCGTGTTATTTCACCAACTTTTTGTGATATTTTAACTGATTTATCAAAAAAATCTGAACCAGATTTTTTTATTTTATGTAGAATTATATCTGAAATAAAATAAAAAATGCTATTTATATGGAATTGTAATTATGCGAATACAATAAGGACAGCAGTTCCTACCTGACAAGTATATTAAGGTTTACATTGTTAGTTAGGTATCGACGTAAGTATCGTCGACTAAGAAAAAATAATAATAATATAATTCGTGGGCTTCATTTTTTTTTTGTTTTTTTTTTGCTGTTATTTTATATGCTTCTTAGAAAAACTTTAATATATGTTAAGTACTCACTTATTATCATGAAATTCTAAGGTGTGTTCAATCTTATCCAATAAACTATAACACTGAAGATTTGCATAACCTTTAGCTCCGAAAAAAGTTAGTTTCATGAAAACTTTCGAAGTAGTTTGGTCGTTTCCGATATATTTTTGGTCTAAGGCTATTATTTACGTCGAATATAGTAGAAACAGTTTCTAAATCTTCAAGAAATTCAAATAAATCACTATCCATCTTCGTTGCTTAAAAGATCACTTACGTATGTGCCGGTTTATGAGCCCACATTTCGACCACCTAAATTTAGGGGACCTTTTAACGTTTAACTGACCCTTTACTGTTGGTGAAACGGAAACCACCATCTAACAGCCCCCTAACCCTTCTTAGGGGATCTCTTAAACTTAGGGGATGTCGGTGAAAACGGGCATAAGAGTGCTTGTTAGAGGATCCATTGTGATGAAGTGAAGTGATAGTAGATTGTAAGAGAATAATTATATTGTGAAGAGATAACGCTACACAAGCAGGTACTATGAACTTTAAAAATATAGCTTATATAATTGTAAATAATGTTTCTATTAAATTATATTAAATTTCAAATAAGAGCAAATAAATTTTTCTTTGTGTAACTGTTACAACTACACAAAAGTACCATTAAATATGTGCCTTGATTAACATGCGCTCATGCCCGCCATTTTTTTTGTGAAGTGCCTGTGTGGGTGCCAGGTATATTTAATATCCATACAATTAGAGTGTACGACTTAACGCCGACAGACATTACGCCGACGACTGAACGCCGACAGACATTACGCCGACAGACTGAACGCCGACAAGACTTTACTTCGATGGGACTCTTCACCGACAGGACACTTCGCCGACAGGACTCTTCGCCGTAAGGGCTCATCAGGGACGCAACTTATCTCCGATAATCAGTCGTACACTCAGCTTAACAATCATAATCAAATAGTTAGTTTTAATTTAAACTGGCATCGAGTTTTTGTTTTGGTAACTGAATTTACCAACAATAGAGGGGATCTGGCGCTCGGCGGCCGCTGCCGCGGCACGCTCGCTTCGCTCGCTCGCCTTCGCTTGTTAATGGTTACTGTTCTAACCTAACCTAACCCAAATGATTCAAGCTGCCAGGCGCCTGTTACTTGTTTCAACTTGTTTGCATCTAGTTTTTATCCTACTGACCCATATAAAATAAGCACTATAATCACTCAGCTCAAAGATGACCGTTCACCAGGCACAAAGTTTTCTTATATCAGAGGGACAGTAAGCGATTACTGTCCCTCTGATATAAGAAAACTCTTAATTCCATAGCTGTACCGCTAACGTACATTTTCAACCTGAGCTTAGAGACAGGCACATTCCCTGAATGTTGGAAAGTCGCGGCCGTTAACCCCAATTTATAAAAACGGCAGCAAAAAATGTCCAGAAAACTATAGGCCAATTGCATTGCTTGACATCTTGTCCAAGGTACTGGAAAAAGTTGTTAACACTCGTCTAGTTAACTTTCTAGAAAGACATCGATTGGTTTCAGAGAGACATTTCAGATTTCGCAGGGCCGTTGACCTGGCTAAGGCGTTCGACACGGTGTCAGTGGATTTACTTTTGACAAAACTGGAGACGCTAATAGGAATCCGAGGAGTAACTTTCGACTGGTTTCTGAACCAGTCGAAAGTTACTCCTCGGATTCCAGCTACCTCACTAATCGCGCGGAAATTATAAAAATTGATCATCACTGTAGCCAACAGGCCCTATAAACTATGGAGTCCGTCAGGATAGCATACTGGGCCCCACGCTTTTTACGCTATATATAAACGACATCTCTAACCTAGAATTAAATAACGCCGATATGTAACCGCCAAATAACCTACGCCGATGACAAAGCTATCATATTTCATGACAAGTCGTGGGATCTTGTATACAGTCATGCAGAGGAGGGTGTGACTTTTATTACAGAGGCACTCGATAATAACTTACTGTCTCTTAACACTGAATAAACGAAATACATCGCCTTCTCGAAAACCTCAAACTCTAGTCCTCCAAACGACCTACAACTGACAATTCACTCCTGCCCACCTTTGCCAAGTCCACAACCTACAAACTGCACATGCCACCCGATTGGACTCACCTCGTCACTCAGATATCTGTGTGTTGACTCGAGGCTTTCCTTCTGGCCACATATCGCCGCTTTAGCTGGCAGAATAAGGAAATTATAGTAAAGAATCTTTGTGACCACTTCCAGATCTTTTAAGAAAGATCTACCTTGCGATCTGTCAGCCCATAATACAGCACTGCATCTCTGTTTGGGAATGCGCCGGAAAAAGCCACATGATTTAAGTCGAGAGAGCTCAGAGGGCACTTCTGACAGTTACGTTTAGGAAACCATTCCGATTCTCTACTGACAAGCTCTATAAAGAAACCCAAGTCCTCCGTGTGTGGCAACTTTTCATTGTTACTGCAATCGTCCGCACTCGCAAGACCCTTTGTAAAAGAGCTGACTATAGTGAACTTCTGTCAAAGCGGGTGTTCAGAATCCCAACTCCATCTGCGAAGTCCCTTTTGGCCAGACGAAGCCCAGCTTACTCTCACCTACACACATTTAGTAAGGTCTGCAAATCACTGGACATTAAATACTTGTTAACCGCTCGCCCAAAAAGTGTACTAAATAAATGGCTTCTGGAACTAAAATACACCGAAACAGAATCATTTCTCTAACGTTTGTCGACAAGCCAAAGTGCCAGCAACCCACATCCCTCTCTCACACTTTCACCCTCACAGACACTCACACAAACACACACACAAAATAATACACGCTTTACTAAACTAGCCTTTTAAATTGACATATTTCTGTCTGCTCAATCGCACTCCGACCTTCAAGATACAAGGCCTGCTTAGTTTGGGGGTCAATGGTCAAACCAAAACATTGTGATGTACAAACTCAATTGTGTTTATGTGAGATCATTGTCTGTCACCTTTTCCTTTTGCCAATAAAACTTTTTGTATTTTGTATTTTTTTGTAATCGCGTAAAAATTGATTATTGAAATTGATGGTCAATCTTGTGTTTATTATTGAGACGATTTTACCTCAAATGTACAATGTTGTTGCATAAATTGTTCGTCTACCTGCGTTGTATTTTTTGTTAGTTTATTTAACAAGGTAGTAAATTGATGCTACGCTAATCCCAATGTAAACTATCAAAATATAGCTATCAAATTCTAATTCAAAGCATTTATTTCAATTAAACCAATTACAGGCACTTTTGAATTGTCAAGGAGTTGGTCAGTCAGAAAGATGAAGCTAATTGCCCGTTCCTGAGCGTAGCAGGTTCCTATGGAGAAGAACGGCAATAAACTCCATGGACAATAGTGTCTGTCCGGAGTTTCTTGTCCCTTTATTGTTTCTTATCTATATAATAATGTCAGACCAGCGCAAAAGCATATCTACCCGTGTAGCCTAACGCCTTCATAGATAATGTAACTTTTTTGTCCTCACGACGGCCGCAACGTTCAGTAATAAAAATATAGAAGAAAAAAAGTTACCCACTCGATAGGTTTGGGAGATTTTTTTTTAAACTCACTGTTTGGCACAGAAATCCACCATTTTGATTTTTATTAATTGTAACATACCCATTGACACTCGCGCAATAAAGATGAATCTAACGACATATCATTCATTAAAATCGGTTCAGCCGTTTAGTAGTTAGAAGGGAACATAGGGACGGACCTACATACATACATAAAGGTCAATTACATAACCCTTCTTTTTCTTCACCGCAGTCGGGTAAAAAAGAACTGAATGATCTATGTAAGGTCACTCATGTTTATGTTTTATTCAAATACATTTTTTTGTAACGGTCAAATAATAAATCGACTCACCGAACTGACCCACCACAGTTTGTACACACAAACAAACAGACAAGAAAGCACAAAATCCCTTAGCCATAGCGTAACACACACACGTGTTTTCACGAACACTCAGACTCGAATGATACTTCTGCAGCGTCCGACAGATTCCGTATATCTACGAAGACTGAACTTCAAGGTCGAACTGATGCGATATAAGCTTAATGATTGCTTACGTCACTCGTGATAGGGAAATTCATAAACGGTGAGTATATTTGGGTATTCCGATACTCTATCAGGAAAAAATACAAAATGGAAATTCCATAAACTACATCCCCATGTAGTTTGTGGAATTGCTATATTGTATCTTTTAATTAGTGAAAGATTCATCAAGATTTTTAATAAGTTATTAGCCTATACTGTTCACACTGCTGGGACTCAGGACACATGCCTCTTCTCCATGGAGTTTCGTGCCCGTTCTTCTCTAAAGCTTTAAGAGTAATGTGATGAAATAAATTGCACAAAGTGAAGTGCATGCTTTGGTTATTATTGAAACCTCTTTTATCTGTTCTGTGATTTCAATCACAGAACAGATAAAAGAAGAAGGTGGTGGAGGTGCTTAAGTCAGGATCAGTGGGCCACCGCTGTTCTCATGATAATAATGTCATAAATAATGTAACCATTTTTTTTATTTAAAGAGTGTCCACGGGTTTTCTTGCCCGTTCTTCTCCATAGGAACTTACTACGCTCTGGAATGGGCAACTAGCTTTATCTTTCTGACTGACCGAAACCTTGACAATTCAAAAATGCATGTAAATCTTAGAGCATTTAACCTAAATGCTCTAAGATGCAAATGGTTTAATTGAATAAATGGTTTGAGTTAGGGCGCACGCGGACAGAGTGCGAGTTGGTAGATGTCAGTCATGTCTCCGAATTGTTGGTTTTAGGATATGCCGGTTTCTCACGATGTTTTCCTTCACTGTTTTATGAGTAATGATGATGAAATAAATTGCAAAAAGTGAAGCGCATGCCTTGGTTAATATTGAAACCCCTAAATCCTTCGACACGTAAGTCAGGACAAATGGGCCACCACAGTTCTCTTGATAATAATGCCAAGCAAGTCAATAGGTGAATTCAGTCAACGATGAAGGAAAACATCGCGAGGAAACCTGGACTTTATTGTTAGCATATTTAAGTCTGAAATCGCCAACCCGTCTTGATCAAGCGTCTTGTTCGTGCCCTCTCTGTATAATAATGTACATAAGTCAATACAAGATGAGCACCAATGACTCAAGCTTGCTGAGTGATGATAGGTGGGGTACACTACATAAATATGAAAAACTTTATTTCATCTGACACAAATACAAATTTCAAAATTCCTAATGTTACAACTCCCAATTATCATCATTCATCCTATTTATATAATTCCAAAAATTTAATATTTCTATCGTTTATATTTTACTATTCTCGAGATACCGAGTTTCAATAGATCGTATAAGAAAAAGTCCGAATGATAAATTCGAAACATCAAAGATACAAATTCCGATTATCAAGAGGAGGCTCCCTATTTCTATGTTAATTACACACATACAAGCAAAATGAAACTCTTCTTAGCAAAATAGCACTAAACAGATTAAAAAAAAGATAACAATGGTCAAAAGGCGGTAAATTTTTTACTAAATTTCACAGTAAATTAAGAAAACCAAATAAACAGGACAAAATTAAAGTAGGCAGAATTGGCTATCCAAACGGGCAGAGATTCCTTTTATCATGTTGACTCCACGGCAAAAAAGGGCCGAATCTGAGCGTGCAGCGGCTTATATAGGCGCGTGGTGACGGCTGTCTGTCGTCCCCTCCCTGCAACTGCTTGACAATGACTTTTTCGCTAACACTTTAGTATGTAGAAAGAAATAAAGAAAATACATTTATTCAGCACAGACAGATAAAAAAAATAAAAACAAAAAATCAAACGAGTAAAATGCGTTGTAAGAAATTAGCAGTAAAGTGTGCCTCACGGCTGCGCCAAAAAGGCCCAGTTCAGCAAAAAAATGCCAGACAACTAGTGCCTGACGCTGGTTTTCAACTGGACCTGAAAGCGTGAGGTGACGGATGTAAATCAGTTTTATACTGCAACGTGTGTATGCATACATAAATAAAACCAATTTTACCGAAATTTGTAACTAACGTGAAGGTGCTAAGCCAAATATCAAGTGAAAGTGTTATTCAAGCTCTTTGTGACCGGATCCGAGAGACCATCGAAATTAAAAACACAAAAGTAAGTGCAATTCAACTACAAATATAACGTTTACAAGTGCTAAAATATCAAATTATTTTCAAAATCAAACTAAAATAACGATTAGCTGCAAGAAAATCGTAAAAAAAGTGTCAAAAAATCTAGTTCAAATCATAGTAAACAGTGAAAAATTTGTGGAATGTCAATTTTGTAACGTTTTTTAATATTTGAAATTTATACTCCGAGCAATACGCTGGCAAATTTTAACTTACAATTCAACGTTCAAGTGGCGCAGCGTGTCGATTGAGACTAGTCGAAATCGATAATGTTGCTGGTTCGAGCCCAGCGCTCTGGATTAATTTTTGTAATTTGTCGAATTGCAAGGAACAAATTACTTACTTTAATGGCCAACGAATGTGCTGATTGTATGAAGATTACCTGCAATGTTGTATTTGTAAACTACGGTACGACTTGCTGTGTTCTAATGTACCCGAAAAGCAATTCAAAACAATGGGTATAGCGGAAGTGTCCTCACTGTCAGAGCAAACTACCGAAGACAAATAACACGGATAGGATTGCCTCGTGCGGCTGGTCGGACTGGTGTACAGTCCGACCAGCCGCACGAGGCAATTGCTCCAACAATAATAATAATAAAGCGCTGGCAACACCAACGTCAACAGACGTCTCCAAATATCTTATAATTTTCATATATATTTTAACAGTTTTTAATCATTTCTACTCAATATTATAGTAAAATAATTATGTGCTTTTAAAAAAAAATCCGAAACAAGCCGAAAACCTATATTTATCCCATAAAAAACACCAAGACATGAAAACAAAACAGCCGACTAAAATATGACATCTGTCATGCCACTGAAAAACTGAATAATGAAAATTTTATCGAGATGTTTACGAGATCAGCCTTCGTGCGAAGAGCACGCCCACCACCTCCAGACTCTTCACTCAGCTCCGCCTCGCCGCCGCCGGTACTCAGCCCCGCTGTGACGACCCCGGCCGCGGTAGTTGCGTCGAGCTCGAGTGACGAGTATTTCTCTCCGCCCACGACGCCACCACCTACTTGTCGACGGGGAGGACGCCGGCCGCCGGACGGTTTAGGACCTCGAGGCCCACCGGCCTCTGATAGGGTCCCAGCTCCCGGCGGAAGTGTGCAGCGCATGAGATGGACACAAACCATCAATGAGAACGTTATGCGCTCATACTATGGAACTACAGAGGGGGGAAACAATCTGACCGCGTACCGTGTTCGAATGCTCTCTCTTTTTCAGGTAACCGTCAACGTTTCGGCACAACGACTGTCGGATCAGGTGCGGGTCATCTAGCGTAATCATATGTTGGATGACACTGTACTTGATCGCCTGCGAAATGAAATGCAGAGTAGCCATGCCATCGCCCCCCTATCGCAGACTGCTGTAGTACCACCACAGCCCAACACAAGCCAAGCTGACGGGGGGAGTGATGACAGAGCTACAAATGTAAGTACCCAGTGCAATGACAAATTGAGGAGTGCTTTGGAGGATGCGATTCGGGAATATCGGTTTATGTCACCCGAACTTAGACCACGCTTACCTCGTTTGCCCATGCATAACAAAAATAGGGCGCTGGTGGCGGCTCTGGATTCGCAGTTGTCAAACTATTTTGATGACTGCGAAGACCTCACTGATACTCATTCGATTCTGTACTGCGCGGCTGTAGCGGCATGCCGTGTAGCTCGTGTAAAATTTTCTTATGCCTCTAGAGCTACACGACCGAAACCAGTCGTACCAGCCTGGCAGTGCAGAATTGAGCGTCGTATTGGTGGGGCCAGAGCGCTCATCGGCAAACTAATCTGCTTCATGGAGGGCAATACTCGCCCAAGAGTGATGCGCTTTGTGAGGCGAGCGTTCTCGGAGACTGATACCAACCCTGAGGACTATTTGTTGGTTATTTTGTCACAGAGCGCATAGACTTCCTGAAGCAGAAAGTGTATGCTTGGGCGAACCGTATTCGTAGGTATAAGCGGCGTGTGGACCGATACACTCAGAATCACACCTTCCAGAGCGATGAAAGGTGGGTTTATAGGGCTTGGGAGCGACCGAACCAAGAAGTGACTGACACGCGCTTGCCGGATAATGATGCCATGTGTTCTTTTCGGCGCAGTATCTGTTCGGTGCCTGTCAGTCACACTGAAGGTGACTGGGCTCAGGAAGTCGAGCGAGCCTGCGATCTAATACCAGAAATGGGGGCTATTACCAGCTGCCCCCAAGATGTAGCTCGTGTAGTCCGTCCGTTGCCTAACTGGAAGTCTCCAGGACCGGACGGGCTGCACAACTTTTGGATTAAATGGTTTATTGGGTCGCACGCTCGCTTGGCGGCTCAGTACCAGACTGCTTTGGAGTCTGGTTCGCTACCCCAGTTTCTAACGACAGGAATAACCCACCTGCTCCATAAATCAGGTACGAGTAGCACAGTGGAACCCAAAAATTATCTAGGCCGATCGCGTGTTTACCGACGGTCTATAAAGTTCTTACATCCATTTTGAGAGCTAAAATTAACAAACATATAGAGACCAACTCCATCATGTCTGCCTCTCAAAATAGATGTAGGAACGCGTCCCGCGGTACTAAGGAGTTACTCCTCATTGATATGGCCATTAACCAACAGCTTCGTCGTTCCCGAAAGGATCTGTCGACATGTTGGATAGATTATAAGAAGGCCTATGACTCGGTGCCACATACATGGCTCATGAGGGTGCTGGAGTTGTATAAAGTAGATACAACTCTACGCACCTTCCTGATGTCGTGTATGAGGCAATGGAGAACGGTCCTTCGCTATCCAGGATGTCGAAATATCCAGAGGATTAGCGAGCCGATAAGGATCGAGCGAGGCATATTTCAGGGTGATAGTTTGAGTCCGCTTTGGTTCTGCCTAGCCTTGAATCCTCTAAGCACACTGCTGGAGGATTCAGGTCTAGGCTATCGATTGAGGAGAGGTGGTCAGGTTATATCTCACCTCCTCTACATGGATGACCTAAAACTCTTTGCTCCCAATAATTTGCAACTGATGGAGCTACTGAAAGTAACTGAAACTTTCAGTAGCGCCATCATGATGGAATTTGGTGTGGACAAATGTGCGGTTATGCATGTAAAGCGAGGGAAGATTGTGGAATCCGTGGGAACCCAACTCTCGGATTCCATAAACCTAGAGCCCTCTGCGCATCTGAAACCTGTAAGTATTTGGGTATGTCGGAAGCGTTGGGCATCAATGTTACTGACATGAAGCAATCGTTGAACGAGCGCTTCTTTGGCCGCCTGAAGAAAGTATTTAATAGTCTTCTATCAGGCGGAAACAAGGTGCGCGCCTTCAACGGTTGGGTCATGCCGGTTTTGATGTACTCTTTCGGCATACTCAAATGGACTCAGACCGAACTCGACGCCCTGGATAGGAAGGTTCGTACGCTGCTGACTGCATATCAAATGCATCACCCACGGTCCTCGGTAATGAGACTGTATATCCCGCGAAAATGTGGAGGTCGAGGCTTTTTAAACGCTAAGACCCTCCACAATCGCGAGATATGCAGTCTCAGTGAATATTTCCTAGAAGCCGACGTGGGTATGCATCGAGATGTAGTCTTGGTGGACAAGGGCCTCACCCCGCTCTCCTTGGCTACAGAGAACTGGCGCAAACTTGTAGTGCTTGACACTAACGATCGCAGGGAGGTATGGCAAAGTAAGGAGCTTCACGGGCGCTTTTTCCGGGCCCTACATGAACCCGATGTAGACTTTTTAGCGTCCGTAGCCTGGCTGCGTTTCGGTGACCTCTTTGGGGAAACCGAAGGTTTTTTCCGTGCAATTATGGACGAAGTTACCATGACGAAGAATTACCGGAGATTTATTGTGAAGGACGGCACGGTTGACGTGTGTCGGGCATGCCACCGTCCGGGAGAATCAATCCGACACATTATCTCCGGGTATTCTCGTCTAGCTAACGAAGAGTACCTGCATAGACACAACCTTGTAGCCAGGATTAATCAGCAACTTGCTCTGAAATACAACCTTGTGGAATCGGAGGTGCCGTACTACAGGTATGTGCCCGACCTAGTTCTCGAGAATGGAGATATCACATTGTACTGGGACCGATCCATCATCACTGACAGGACTATTGTTGCCAATAAGCCTGATATAGTGGTGAAGGATCGAATAGAGCGGCGCACAATGATTATTGACATAACGGTCCCTCATGACGGGAACCTCGTGAAAGCCGACAAAAATAAACAAATCAAGTATCTTGACTTGGCTCGCGAGGTTGTCGACATGTGGGATGTGGACTCAGCAATCATTGTGCCGATAGTTGTATCAGCCAATGGCTTAATTGCCAAGAGCCTCGACCAACACCTAAGGAGGCTCTCGTTAAAAATACTCGCTCGATTAAGGGCCTGATTCAGAGAGCGGTACTTTTGGACACGACTCGCATTGTTAGGAGGTTCCTCTCTCTGGAGCCCTGACCGCCAGTAGCTTGGAGCTTGTTCCCGATACCGGTGGGGTACTATTTTTTTTTATTTTTAAATGTTTTTATATTTTTTTTTATATTCTAATATTTAAAAATGTAATTTTTATATGTATTAAATGAAATAAAGGAGATAATAATAATACAGCTCAGCAACTTCACAGCTCCCCAACCGAATCCAACGTAACTGTTCGCAATAAACACAAACAGAGCAGCTCCCCCACCCCCCCCCTCAGAGTCCAATTTAATGACTTCTCCATTTTAGAAATCTCAAAAGGTTCCCTCAGAGAAATCATAAAGCAAGAGATTGCCAGCGCGCTTAAAGATGTTGCAGCTGACCAGTTTAAGCAAATGAGCGACCTAATATCGGGCTTTCGGGTTTCCCTTGACTTTTTTAACGAAAAGTATGAAGAAAAGAAATTGTCATTGGAAGAAAAATCTTCCAGAATTCAGGCACTTGAAAAAGATAACATACAGTTACAATCATCAATCCACGATATACGTCGACGCTTAAACCTTATGGAACATAACTTTAGAGCGACCAACCTCGAAATTCAGAACGTGCCCGAAAACCGCTCAGAAAACTTACTCACCACGGTGTTACAACTTGGCAACATCACTAATAGTGAAATCGTGGAAGCCGACATAGCCCACTGTACCAGAATCGCAAAGGATACCCAGACTGCCCGACCTATTCCTAGATCTATTCTTGTTAAATTCAACAATCCTCGCCTGCGAGATACGTTCTTTGCTGCTACTATCAAATACAACAAGAACAACACTATTATTAAGCTGAATACGAGTCCCCTTGGTATCGCCACTCAGAACCCAGTTCCGATTTACGTGGTCTAACATTTGTGGGCAGATAACAAGGCATTACACGCGGCGAGTCGAATTCGTGGTAAAGCACTAGGGTTTTCTTAACATTTACTATTTATGAGTACATTATGAATAGTCAAAGTTCAGGTAAAATTTGTGCAAAGAAGCAGATTTTCGCAGGCTTATACTGTATTTGTTTTTCAAAATATTTATTCTTTGCTTGCATAGAAACCTAGATATAGTGCATAAGATACCTATTGGTTCAAAAATTTCAAAGAAAGATGTGCTACAACGCCATAATCACGTATGAGCGGTTGTATGAAAAGTATGTCGGGTTGGCCGCTCTTAATGCACATGTTAAACATTGTATTACTCGTACTAACCACCAACATGGTTTTATCAATTCAAGGTCAACCTCTACAAACCTTATGTGTTATGTCTCAGCCATATCAGAATCTCTTGATAAAAGAATCCCGGTAGACACTATATACACAGACTTCAGTAAGGCTTTCGATAAGGTTGACCATAATATACTACTAAAAACTAAATTAGTTGGGAATAGGGGGGGGGGGGGAATGCTTAAATGGTTCCATTCTTACCTCGTTGGCACGAACTCAAAAGTCATAATTAACGGTTACCACTCTGACACCTTCCCAGCAACATCGGGAGTCCCGCAAGGCTCGCGCTTAGGCCCTACCCTCTTTAACATCTTCATTAATGACATTACGTTATGTTTCAAGCACTCAAGTTTCTACCTGTTTGCTGATGACGTTAAAATCTTGAAACCAATAGTGACCAACCTAGATTCCGCACTGTTACAGGCTGATCTCGATAGAATGCCGGATTGGTGTAAACAAAATGTCGCTCAATGTCTCTAAATGTCACAGTATGCAATTCTCTCGCAATAAAACAGTGCAAACCAACAATTACACATTGCATCAGCAAATACTACAGTTCGTGACCTGGGAATTGTATTGACAAAAAATCAAATTCGATAGGCATATATTAAATAATACCTCAAAAGGGTTCAAGGTGCTTGGGTTTGTCTCGCGTAATAGCAAGGAGTTTTGTAAAGCCTCGACTAGAATCCAACTATATAACGCATTAGTTCGCCCTCTGCTTGAATACAACAGCGTCGTGTGGAATCCTCACTATGACATTTACATTATGGCAAAAAAAATTAAGAGCTTTCACCTAAGACTGCAACACTATAAATTACCGTCGTTAGTGGATAGAAGAAGAGTTTTAGATCTCACAAGCTGTTCAATGGAGTTGTTGACTGTAGCGAGCTTCTTGGAAAGCTGCAGATAAGTGCACCATCTCGCTTGCCGCGAAAATCTAATTATAACCTTTTTTATGTGTCGGGATCCAAAACAATCCTCTGACACTTTGCCGTTTTGCCAAGGCTCTGTAGGCAGTATAACGCGGTCCTTCCCCGTAGTCAAACTATTTTGTCAAACTGATTTGACCACAAGGAAATTTGAGCATGGATCTTTCCCCGTGGTCAAACTACTAAAATGATCCGCCCTGTATCTGTCGAGCTAATAAAATTTGTTTACTTATAGTGTACAGTTAGTCAGTTATGATTAAAATTAAAACCGTAATATAATTTGTTCGAAGTTATATTATTATATAACTTCAAACAAATTATATTCGTAACATTATTATATTCCGAATTATTAAATCACAGTCACTGAGCTATAGAAGAGCTAGTGAGCTAGAAGAGTGATTTAGCCTTTTAGAGTGAAAGCTGTTTTCTTTTCAGTGAGCTATTTCACCCATGTCTACCAGCGAGAAGCAGCTCACACGATTTTGTTTGTAGACTCGCCACACACGCTACAGCAGTGTCCGCGACTCGCCACCACTGAACCGCCCCTCCCTCCCTCTCCTAAGTCGTTACTATCTGTTCTATAGTTTGTTTTACTTCTACCAATAGAACACCAAGGAAAAAATCCTCCCTCAAACTAGGCTTTCGGGCACCAGTGGACGCCACCGCCACATTTGCAGCGGCGGCGGTAGTAGGTGGCTCGTTTGCGCCGAGCCTTATAGTAGGTTCATGAGAAAACGGCGCTAATAATTTAGTACAATACCTTCACAGTGATAGACCCTCGACCAGGGCTCGGAAACCGGTTAATTTTCTAATGTAACCTTAACCGTTATTATAAAAGTTTTCGAACATATTTCGTTAATTATTTCATATTTTGTTACAAAATTAATGCTGAACTTAATGTGATGAAGCAATCTTTGAAGCTAAAATCAATTGTACCAAAAATAATTTGTATCTTCGGAAATAAAAATGAACCGGTTTCAAGCCCTGCCCTCGACACTTATCTTTTCTCAGATGACTGTATGCACAAAAAGCGTTCCCATTTCTGTAGGTACGCCATCTGTAATACTGCCGCCCATCGTGGAGTAAAACTATACCATGTTAACGTTTCATATACCTATTTCATACCCATTTTTGATTATGAATAATTTGAAATTCAACAAAGGAAAACAAAATTGTGAACGACGCGGTGCTTGACAATTTTATCTTTGACTGTACATACTTAAACAGCTTGTATACAGCGTGCTAAAAAGATGCCATATCAATAAAGTTTGACCACGGGGAAAATTATTCCTTGTGGTCAAATCAGTTGGACAAAATAGTTTGACTACGGGGAAGGACCGCTATCAAGGCATAATGAATTGGATATTACATGCAAATTATCAAAGTTCAAAAAAGACATAATAAAAATCATAGTATCCAATTAAATACTTCTAAGAGTGAAAAAAAAAAATTATACAATAGTATCCAATTCGTAATATTTTGTTATTTTTGTCTGTTGTCTTATATGGTTATTCTTTTTTCTTATTCGTTTGTATTTTTTTTTATTATTCATTAGATGTGTAATTCACTTTTTTCCTTTGTGTGTTTTTCGTGTTATGTAAGTATCTTGCTTTATTTGAATGTTTTTTTTTCTTGTCAAACTTAATATACCTAGATTATATGTATCCTATAATTGGAAGCACACACTTGTATTCGTCCCTTCGATGTATAGTTGCATGTAATTGTGTAGCCTCTGTTGGAGATCCAATAAATAAATAAAATAAGCATTGAGACTTACGGTATTTAGTTTCGTGCTCGAACACGATCAAAGAGCGCACGCGATATTCAACTTTATGTTTGTGCATTAGCGTTTAGCACATAACGTAAGTGGCGAGGACGGAGCTTGCGTTCGAAATTTAATTTAGACTGCCTGCTCTTAAAGTAGGTACCATTAATTTGAATATTTCGGAGTATTTGGGTGTGCCCTTCTAACCTAACCTAACCCAAATGATTCACCAACAATAGAGATGATCTGGCGCTAAAATGTGCAACAACTGATTTTTGTTTCGCGATTTCATGTTTGGTCCCATTTATGAAATATGCTGAAGACAAAATGTAATTATTTCTATTTCTTCAGGCGCTCACCGCTGGCTTCGCTCGCTCACTTCGCGTGCTCCTGGTCACAGTTCTACATCACCTAACCCATTTCTGTCTGTCTGTCTGTTGGTCTATCTGTCCGTCTGTTACCTTTTCATGTCTTAACGGCTGAACAGATTTCGATTAAATTTTATACACACCTAAACCATAACCTGGATTACGTTGCTGTGGGATAATTTTTGACCTGCAGGCGGGCGAAGTCACTGGCAAAAACTAGCACTTACATAAGCGTGAGTAAGGTCAGTCAATTAATCACATCACACTATATAATATTATAAAGGCGAAAGTTTGTGAGTGTGTGTGTGTGTGTGTATGTTTGTTACTTCTTCACGCTCATACGGCTGAACCAATTTTGAAAAAATTTTGGATGTAGGTAGCTGACACCCTAGATTAAGACATAAGCTACTTTTTTTCCCGATATTCCTACGGGATCGAGACTTACGCGGGTGAAACCGCGGGGCGCAGCTAGTACTTTATAATTCGAAAATATGAAGATGTTCACAAGGTGGACTGATGACCTGGTAAACGTCGAGGAAATCTGCTGGGGAGCGACAAGCACAAGCCCAGTCGATGTGGCGTTGCGTGGGGGATGCCTATGTCCAACAGTGGACGTATTTCAGCTGAATGATGATGATGATGTTTGTGAAATTGTGATGATCAATGTGCAGTGTTTTGAAATTGGTCCTTATTGCCCCTAAAATGATCTCAATCAAATTAGAGACGAGTCAACTTATTACATTATGCTTAACACAATAACAAAATATTACGTATGTACGCAATAATAAGATGAGTAAACTGAATAAACTTAACAGGTCTTTTTACGTTTTTAGGGTTTCGTACCTCAAAAGGAAAAAACGGAACCCTTATAGGGTCAAATGAAAATGAAAAATGTTTTATGTTTTTTTAGAACCGTTTGAGTTATATACAGTTTTCTAACTGAGAGTAAACTACTGATTTCGTATAGGTTTGAGTGTCTTTTAGTTTTAAAATACATAATCTTTACAAGTGCTCGTTGTGCACGTTCCACGTCCAAAAATCTAGTTTTAGCTGCACCACCCCAAATGGGGATACAATATAGAAGGAAGGATTGTGCTAGAGCAAAATAGATTTCATTAAGGAGATTTCTAGGTCGCTTATCACTCCTAAACATTTTAGTTGGAGCCACGTATCTTAATTTTTTGAAGATCCAAGTAAGCTTTCTGACCCTCGCAATCACCTGCTCAAGGTGAGGATACCAAGACAGAAACTGGTCAACCATCACGCCCAAGTATTTCGTATTAGAGACTCTATTTAAAAATGAACAATTACAGCTTATCCTTTTTATATCTCCGCATGTGTGTACCCTCAAATTGAGGTCATAATTGGGCTGTGTCCGGTTACTAACACTAAAACATACGTAGTTAGTCTTGGTGGTGTTAAATGTTAGTAAATTGTTTTTCAGCCATTCAGCTACGTGGGCAATCCCTACCTCTGCACTCAGTTTAACATCTTGCCAAGAATCACCAGCAAATACAATAGCAGTATCATCGGCGTATGCAAATACCCTGGCGTTTGTTAATTTAATGATAAAATAAATAATAAATGATTTATTTCTGTAAGTAGGTTTGTACAAACACTTTTACACGTCAATCATATTAAAAAAAACTAGATGAGGTCGGCGTTTCGTATCCGACTACTCTGAGAACAAAAGCCGAAACAAACTCAGAGGTCACAGTCTCTTTTTAAAGTCCAGACATAATCTTGGTCAGATCATGTGAAGACCATGTAGATTGGTGCCTGAAATGATCTTTTGACGAAAGAACCACACAGTTTGAGGGGACCTGTCCAGTCAGTGCACGCATTTGTCAGTAGTCGTGCAGCTCAACTAAGAACTTAAGGAGCTCAACGATTCAACGAACAATACCAAAGAAAGGACATTTGGGTAGGCCGCATAAAATCACCCAAACTGCCAGACTATGATAAAAACTAACTGAGAAAAAAAAGAAAAATGAACAATAACTCACATAGTCTTCACATTTACAATACTTAAAACAATATAATACTTAATAAAGTAAATATTCATGTCATTGTATATATAAAATTAATCAATGTCAATGTGTATATAAAATACGGATATAATCTTGGTCAGATCATTTGAAAACCATGTAGATTGGTGTCTGACATGGTCTTTTGACGAAAGAACCACACAGATTTGAGTGGACCTGTCCAGTCAGTGCACGCATTTGTCAGTTATCGTGCAGCTCAACTCAAAACTTAAGGAGCTCAGCGATTCGACGAACAATACCAAAGAAAGGACAATTAGTTAGGCCGCATAAAGTACTCAAACTGCCAGACCTGCATTAATTTTTTTTTTTTGATTGAGAATAAAAATAAAAAAACAATTCACATAGTCCTCACAATCATAATAATTAAAATAATATAATACTTTACAAAGTAAATATTCATGTCATAGTTTAGATATTTAAAAATTTCAATCAAAAAATAGTATAAATAGTTGGCAAAAAAAATCAAATCAAGATTCACTGTAAATTGGAGCAGCTCAATCCCAAGCCTTTTTGTCCTCAATAAAGTCTTTAACAGTATAAACTGCTTTCTGGCACAGTTTCCGTTTCATAAAACATTTGAATTTATTAAGGCTTAATTCTTGAATATGGCTAGGAAGTTTATTATAAAAATGTATACACTGGCATCTAAACGAGCCACCTATTTTTTTAAGCCTGGTTTTAGGAACAACAAATTTGTGCTTGTTCCTAGTATTTACATTATGGATATCACTGTATTTTTTAAACAGATTAATATTTTTATGTGCATACAATAGATTTTCATAAATATACTGAGAAGCTACAGTCAGTATATTAATCTCTTTAAATTTGTCTCTGAGGGAGTGTCTGGGACTTAATTTATAAATTGCACGAATTGCTCTTTTTTGTAAAACAAAAATTGTCTGAATGTCGGCGGCATTTCCCCACAACAGAATACCGTACGACATTACACTATGAAAATAACTAAAGTATACTAAGCGGGCTGTCTCTAAATCAGTTAAATCACGAATTTTTCTAACGGCGTATGCTGCAGAGCTAAGCTTTTTCGACAATTTATCTATATGGGGGCCCCATTGAAGCTTGGCATCCAAAGTTATGCCTAAGAACACTGTAGAATCTTCGGGTTTCAACTCTTCACCCTTTATGAGCACACTAGTTTTTACTTGTCTAACATGAGGTATTGTAAACTTAATACATTTAGTTTTTTTCTCGTTAAGAAGTAGGTTATTAACATTAAACCAGTTAACTACTTTTTCGAGGGCACTATTTACATTGTCAGTAACCAACTGCTGACGTTTGAGTTTAAATAAAAGTGAAGTGTCGTCTGCAAACAACACTATATCATGTTTATCCTTTATGAGGTAAGGCAAGTCATTTATATAAATAAGAAACAAAAATGGGCCAAGAATTGAGCCCTGGGGTACCCCCATTCTTACTACAGATCCGGGAGATCTTTTTCCGTTAACATCAACTCTCTGAATCCTATCACTTAAATATGAAGTAAGAAGATCCAGAGAGGCATTTCGGATTCCGTAGTGGTGCAGTTTCCTGATTAATGTTTTATGAAGAACGCAATCGAATGCCTTGGACAAATCGCAAAAGATGCCCAAAGCATCGCATTTATCCTCCCATGCATTATAAACATGTCCTAAAAGTTCATCATGTCCGAACGACCCTTTGTAAAACCGAACTGTTTGTTATGCAATAACTTATGTTTATTAAAAAATCTTTGCATTTGATCTAAAATAAGTTTTTCAAAAATTTTACTAAAGGTAGGTAGCACTGAAATAGGTATATAATTAGTAGGGTCTGATGTACTACCCGATTTAAACAACGGTGTTATTTTACTGTTTTTCATAAGATCAGGAAACTCACCAAGGTCAATACAATTATTAAAAATAACAGCTAAAGTAGGTGCTACAATGTTTATAATCGACTTAGCAACGTCCACAGAATTACCCCATAGATCTGCGGTCTTTTTAACATTTAATGTGTGAAAGATTTTAATTACATCTTTACAGGTGACATATTCGAAATGAAATTCAGAATCACAAACTGGAACGTTTTCCTTAAGTAAAGACTCTGCAGCAGTGGTTGATGAGTTTAGAGATTTAGTAGTCAATACAGGAATCTCTGCAAAGAAATTTTCAAAGGCCGCGGCGACTTGAGAATCTGATTTAATTATAATGTCATCAATAGCAAGGCTGTAGTCACTACTTCGGTTGCATGACCTTCCCGTTTCACTATTAATGATATTCCATGTCATTTTAATTACATTACTACTATTTTTGATTTTTGAACTTAAGTAACGTGACTTGGCCATACAACAAACATTTTTAAATAATTTTGAATAATTCTTAACATATAAATTAAATTCAGCAGTGTTTATAACAGTCCGTTCATCATACAACTCATATAGTCGTTTTCTACTTTTATGTATACCAACGGTGGCCCAGTCACTGAAAGAAGGATTACTATTAACCAAGAATGTTTTTGGAATGAAAGTGTTGGCAAATTGTGTGCAATACATACAAAAGAAATCATTATATTGTTGATTAGGGGCGACATTAGTTGACAAAACTGGTAATTTACTCAACAGTTTAGTTTTAAATGTTTCCAAGCGCTTAGTAGTTTTTGGGCTGACAGTGATATCTTTTTTAATAACTTTTTTGTTCGGATTTGGAATAGTGATTAATTGTCCGCAATGATCTGAGTCTATTAGATTAATAATTTCTTTGTGGGTTGGTATAACATCTGTATAAATGTTATCTAGGCATGTGGCACTAGTGGGAGTTATTCTAGTGGGCTCCAAAAATTGGTAAGCAAGATTGTATGACTGAAACAAACTTATAATTTTAGTACTTAACCCGGAATTTTCTAATAAATTAACATTAAAATCACCACAAGTGATGATAGACTTATTTGAATTACAGATTTTGTGCAATACATGATCCATAACCTTTTCAATCATACAATCCTGAGGGAGGTCTGTACACACTTAATATAATGAACTGCTCCAATTCTATACAGGCTATTTCAATTGTCCGCTCAACAGAGAGGCTCACAATGTCCTTGCGGTCTTTAAATCTAAGCTGGTTATTCACTAAAATTAATGAGCCACCATGTATAGCATTTACTCTGCTGAACGAACTACCAACCTGGTGATTACTAAAATTGAACATGAACTGGTGGCTTTTAAGCCAATGTTCTGTCATACAAAGAATATCTATATTGTTACAATTCAGGAATTCATACTTCTAAATCTTTGTTCAAAAACCCTTGAATGTTTTGATGCACCAAGTTGATACTATTTGATTTTTTTACACTTTCATTTGATTATTATTTGCTTTCATAACATTTTTGCAAGAGTTTTTCTCCATTGTCCTAATTTCTAATTTAAATGATAATCAATGTCATCAATTGTTACCAAATTATTGACAGAATAGTTTAAAATTACACTGCATTGCTCAAAAGAAGCAATTTGTTTAGCCAAATTTTTGGCTGAAATAGTAAAAAAATATGATAGCGACACAGCTATCTGTCTTTTGTGGTAGTTAGAAAGATAGTACATAACAATATTATATCTATCCTTTCTCAAATACAAATTATTACTAACATAATTTTTAGTATCAATTAAATGGAAAAGATTATCATTATAAGTTAAATTGTGCAATGTAATATTAATGTCAAATCTTATGTTATTTTCTTCCTGTGGCAAACTGTTACTATACGGGAATGTAAACAACACAATTTTTTGTAAACGTAGGTTGCACAATGTTCTATGATATTGGAGTAATTCTCCTTTGTTTACATTTCCCCTATTTCCCATAAAAATTAATAATGTTGTTTCCTGTTTAAAGTTACATTTAATCATTTCTTTCATGATATTAAATAAAGAACAACCAGGCATGCAGTAATTTATTATTGAGTGTCCTGGGTATTCATTTGTCAACAAGTGGCCTAAGTCCTTGCCAATCTCATCACAAAATAATACAATATCATTATTTACGATTTGTTTACATTGTTTATTGTAATTATTAGTATAAGGAATTTTCAAATCAACACAAGGCAGCGGTAAGGTGGTATTGCATGTTGCCAATGAATGGTCTGGCGTAGGTACATTGGATGTTGTTTGACAATGCTCACAGTTGTTTGTTTGTGAGTTAACCAAATCATTCATTGCCAACATATATTCCCTCATTAGATGTTCAGAGGTATTATATTTGTTTGTACTAACTGTAATATTACACAGATCATTGATATATATTAAAAACAGGGTAGGACCCAAAACACTACCCTGTGGTACGCCGTATATTACCTCTGCATTATCGCTAGTGTATTGTCCTATTTTAACTTTTTGCTTTCTGTTAGAGAGGTAATCCCTGAGCAGGCTGAGTGCAGTACCTCTTATTCCGGCTTTTTGTAATTTGTTCACTAGGATAGGGATAGAGACGGTGTCAAAAGCTTTTTTGAGGTCTAGGAAAATGGATAGGCACTTTTTGCCCTTGTCAAGATGCCCAATAATATGAGAAGTTAATGAAATTACAGCATCTTCGGTACTTACAGCCTGTCTGAAGCCAAATTGTGAAGGAGATAGTAAGTTGAATTTGTTTAAGAATTTAGTTAGTCTAGAATTAATAATCTTTTCCAGAACTTTTGATATGGCTGGTAAGACCGAGATAGGTCTATAATTATTGACATCGTCTCTGTCCCCCCCCCTTGTGTACTGGGGTTATTATAGATTGTTTTAGAGGCGCCGGGAAGACGCCCTGCTGGAGACACAGATTTACAAGGTGGGTTATTACAGGAACGACTTCTTTTCTTACAAACTTTAAGAATTTAGTTGAAATGTTGTCCCAGCCCGGGGCACTGTCAGATTTTAAATTCATTAATATAGCGTTTACTTCAGATTCGTCAGTGTCAATTAGTACGAAAGTGTTTAGCGGAGATGTATCTGGAAGAACAGGGATATGGACGTTATTTAAAGTTGGGTGAATTTGACAGGCTAGTTGTTTTACAATGTTAGCGATGTAATCATTGATATAATTTATCGAGTCATGAGAGGTGGGTTTTATATTTAACAATCCTAAGTTTTGACTTTTGATTTTATTAGAGTAAGTGATATTTTTTATGTTTTTCCATAGTATTTTATTATTAGTTACAGATTTTGCAAGCAAGTCTCGTTCATATTTCCTTTTAAATTTTTTTATAAGCTGATTGCAGTAATTCCTGTATCTAGTATACGTTATTTTTAGTATTTCATTGTAGGGGTCAATGCGACTCTGTTTTTGTAGATGATTCCGGTTCTTAATACATCGTAGTATACCCATAGTGATCCATGGTTTGATGATCCTTTTACTATTCGGAATTTTTTTCGTTATCGTGTTTTCATGTATAATAGAAGTTAAGGTATTTATAAAGCTAATAATTAATAAGTCTGGGTCATCACAAAATAAAAGATCAGATAATTTCTTCTCCTTTAGATCTTTCAGAGCTTGCTCGTAATTTATTGTAGTCGTATTTCTATTTGCCGTGTAGATATTTTTTAATTTTGCTAGAGATAGGAATGTGGTGTGATGGTCAGTGATAGTTGAGTATAAGACAGCAATAGACGCAGATAACTTCTTTTTGTTTATATTTAACATAAAATGGTCAAGGCAGTTTTGTTCCCTGGTGGCAAGTGTATGTCCAGGCAGTATACCAAAGTGAGATAGCATATTTAGGTAACCAACTCTATTCTTGCGATCTTGGGATGATTCAGTCTCTCTAGCAATGATGTTGATGTTTATATCTCCAGCTATAATAGTGTTTTTATGTGTCAATTTCATGTTAAGCTGTGTGCTAAGAGAGTCAGTGAATCCATCAATATTAGAATTTGAAGGTGAGCGGTATATACAATACACATCACAACCCAGGACATCCAGCCGTAGACAGGACGCTTGGTCGAGCTGTATTTCCTCAACTTTGTGCTTCATAGAACATTTAACATATACAACAACCCCATCGTTCTGGTTAAGTTGTCGAGTTGTCATATAAGAGTGGTAATTGTTTATTTGCGGAATACGTTTGTTAGAACTTAATCTACATTCTGTCAGGATAATGATATCTAGTTCGAGATTAAGTGTAGAAAAATTGATAATAAAATCGTCAAAGTTACGATGTATGCTTCTTATGTTTTGAGATATGATAGTAAGGTCATTTTTGTTTATTATGACATGATCGTGGAGTTCTGAATAATCGCAGGAGACAGAACGAGCAATTTCAATGTTGTCTAACTCAGATACAGTTTGTAAAATATTATCCATTAAAACAGAGTGAATCTAGGATGAATAGTTGTATCAAAGAAGTGTATATTTCAATACAATGAGACAATAGAATACTACTTACTGTAATAATGATTGTAATATGAATTTTGAGTGAGGAATATGTTTTTGATGTGAAAATTTCGGTGTTTGAGTAAACGAATGGGTGTATATATTGTATATATGTGCTTTGAGTTTGAGTGTTTGAGTGTATGGATATGATTCGGTTGTGTACTGAGTGAATATGTGTATTAATGACATTAACAAAAAATCTTAAAGGACCAGGCAAAACATCATCACAGAAATGGCAAAACAGAACCAAAAGTTGGTTAACAGGCACAACTAATATAGGCAATAATATTACTAATTTAGCAGTGACATGAAACTTAGCTATATAACTACAGGGGTTACTCGTGTGTCTGTCTGTCTGTCCGTCTGTCACAGCTGATTTGCTCCGAATCTAGTGGACCGATTAAGTTGAAATTTCGTACACATATTAACTTCCAAACACGAACGTGTTACGTAAGTAAATGAATTTCGAATATGGAGGTCAGTTTTGGGGAGCAAATTATAAAATTTTAAAAAAAAGTTTTGCTGACTGTACCGTGTCAGTCGTGTGACATATCAAATGAAAGGACCTGTTTTAAGAATTCCATATATATATTTTTTTATAATTTTAAATTACAATTCCCCCTTATCTCCGAAACTACTGAGCCTAAAATTATGAAAAAAATACAGGAAATAGGTCTTTACTTATATATTACAGAAAAACTCTGAGATCAATAAGAAATCTGTGATCTTAAAATAACATGGTAATTACTCAATATTGTGCGTTCAAACTTACATTTGTAGTTGGAATGTATGGGGGATCATATTTTTCAACTACAATGTTAAGGTTGTTCTTGGGATAAATTCATCCCAACTACGGAACCCTTCATTGTGCGTGGTCCGACACGCACTTGGCCGGTCTTTTGTATTTTGTTGTTTCTGACTAACTCGATTTGCAATTTGTATTCTACGAAATTGTAACACAAACACTGACTCATCTCCTTTTTGACCTTATAGGATATTAATGTTTAGTATCGAATAATAATTGGATAAAAAAAAAACATAAGCTGATGACTTGAATTGATAAATATCAAACGCCAATACCTATGTCCTTGATAAGTGAAAATGAGATAGTATATTATTTTCGTTTGCAGGTGTTGATGACGTTATTTCTTAGACTTTAAGGTTTATTTTAACTTACTTTGACAATGACTAGAGCAGTGGTGGCCCAGTGGTTAACGGCCTCGACTTACGAGTAGTAGGTCGTAGGTTCAAACCCAGACAGGCGCTTTACTTTGTGTAAATTATTTCATCACCACTGCTCTCAAGACGGTGAAGGAAAACATCGTGAGGAAACCGGCATGTCCTAAAACTAAATATTCGAAGACATCTGACATCCACCAACCCGCACTGGGCCCGCGTGGTGGATTACGCCCTACTCCCTCTCACAGAAAGAGGAGGCCTGTGTCTCAGCAGTGGGACCATTATAGGCAGATTATTAATCAACTCACTTATCCCCATTTACCTTAACACCACAGAGTTAGCCGCCATATTAGTAGTGATTCAAGTGGCTTACAATGATGTCAGGGTTTGACAAGGTGACCGCTCGCCATCTGACTAGAATGTAAAATATTTATACTATAAAAAATAAAAAATAACGTAAACCGCTGGTTTTTCCTAAAATATAGTTGAATATAGTATATTCCAAAATATCTGATGAACATGTCAACAAATGAATCAGAAAATATAGGTACTACGTGTGGATGCCAATTATTGCCAATAAATTGGTAGTGCCGCTTGCAAATTGACTACTTTGATTTGATTATTTGAATATTTAAACCCAAACTTGAGATTAGAATCACCGTCATTTCAAAATCAAATATTTTATTTCACATAAACCTAGGCTACATGGCACTTATGAAACATCAGAAGCTAGGTGAGGTGCACGGTTCCAATTGGTTGTTTGCTATGGAGAAGAGCCGGCAAGAAACTCCACGGTTACTCTTTTAAAAATAATAACGCCATTGAAATCACTTAAGGAACATCACAAGGTTCAGTACTTGGACCCTTACACCATCTGACATATGTCAGCGACATAGAACATGTGGTCAATCACTGTTCCGTTTATCAATATGCAGATCACACATATGCCTTGTTGCTACCCACAGAGACATAAAAGTAGCAGCTCAATGGCTACAGGAAGATTTCACTCAAGTCTCCAAATGGGCACATGATGCTGGACTGGTTCTTAACGCAAGTAAGACTAAAATTATTCATGTCCACTTTAGCCATCTAAAGAACATTGCTCCTTTAAAGATAGTGGCACACAGTCACAGTTGTCTGCATTCCACTCTCTCAGGCACGTGTCGATGTGAGGCAGTTGAGCAAGTAGCGCACCATATCTACCTTGGATTAGTCGTAGACAATCGTTTTAGCTGGACTTTTCACGTGGACTCAGTCTGTGACAAGTTGCGGGCTATACTGGCAAAATTCTACATTTTGAAACATAAAGTTCCGTTCAAAATCCTGCTCAACATGTGCATTGCTTTAGCGGAATCAATTATAGCATACGGAATCACGAGTTATGGGCGAATATTTAAATCATATACTGAAGCTGCAAGTTAGACTTCTAAAACTCATCGTACCCAGAAAAATAAAACACCATTATAAAGGAGTCCGCGTACCACTCTTTAGTCTTTAGTTTATTTAATTTGCCAGTTTCGTTGATTAGTCAATTTCGCTGATCGGTCAGTTTTACCGATTAGACAGTTGCGTTAACTCGACAGTTTCCAGTGTTTGCCAGTTGCCTCGATTCGTCAGTTTAGTACACTCAACGTAAAATATATGTTTACGTTTAAGTAAAAAAAAAGTGGAAAATGTAAGGAACCCAATTTAAATCAAACTTAAAGTTGTATTTTTACAATCACAATTTTTTTTAAATATAATGTTTTCTAAATATTTTTTTTTTATGTCTGCGTAGCCCTTTGAGGAAACAGCCGTGATGTTATGTTACGTAATACGTACCTACATAATTAAATTAGCATACGTGTGGGCAGTTTTCTACCGACTGTACTTTGACTGACGAATTGAATAAAACTGACGAGACTTTACGAGATGAATGACTTTCGTAATTTTATTTATGGCATTAGGTGTAACCTTTTCACGACGTTTACGCGTCGATGTCCCTTCCACCGTGTATGTATTGTAAGGCAATAGATGGCGCTCGAGTCCCGTCGTGAAGTTGACAACTGCGGAGATAGCAACGCGCGGGTAGCGCGCCTAGCTGGCGTATTGCACCGAAGATAGCAACGCACGGGCGGCGCGCCTAGCGCTTATTGCACCGAAGATAGCAACGCACGGGCGGCGCGCCTAGCTGGCGTATTGCACCGAAGATAGCAACGCGCGGGCGGCGCGCCTAGCTGGCAAATTGCACCGAAGCATTCGCTCTCTTTACTGGCGGACACCGACGGCTTAACATTTGTTGTACTACCTAAGTGTATTTTTAATTAAACATACAAACATAACATCACGCCTGTAATCCCTGAAGGGTTAGGCAGAGGTGTACACCATTAAAAAAAAATATATTTAAAAAAACATTTTTAATTAAATATTTTATTAATCTTTCACCTTGTTTTACTGAGCTCTTACAGTATAGATTTACACATTTATAATTTATAGTTTTTGTATTATGTTCTATTGACTTCTTGATCGATCGGAGCAGAGGATGTGCAAACCATTTTTTTTTTGGATGGGAAATTATCAAATAACTTCTCCCGCTCTGAACGGAGCGGGAAGGCGTGTCAGAATTTTACTGACTAAACCCACCCGTGTTCCTTCAGATGCCTGTGTGCCAGGGCCACGATATCCCTTTCGGACAAACTCGCAACACTGGCAAGCATTGGCCTTAACGGACCCCGTCAGTTGGTGCTGACCTCTCTTTGAGGCGCGCCTGGAATAAACGCGCCGTCGACCCAGGCCTGGGCCTTATCGGACGGCGAGCTACCCATCGCTCACCGTCCGCAAGCCCGCGCCTACGGTGGCCGGAATTCAGCTTGCGACTCCCGACGCCCGGGGCGTCTCCTGCGGCGACTAGGGGTGTGAGGGCATGAACCTTGCCTCTCCTTCACGCGTTCCTCCTCCTCCTTCGCGAGCATTACTGCTTCGCAAAAGGAGGTGACGGCCTCCCATGCACTCTCACTCCGAACTTTGGCCTGAATCAGGGCCGGACGCGAGAGATCGCCATTAGCCATTACCAATAGTCATTGTAGCTTGACATAAATGTTTTATTATTATATTATATACTAAGAAGATGTAGTGACAAAAATTTAAAAGAGTATGCTTAGATGGTATGGTCATGTTGAGAGGATGATTAAAAGGCGACTAACAAGAGGTATTTACAAGGCAGATGTGAGTGGAAATGCTGCGAGGGAACGCCTCGGGGACGCCTAGGATGGGGACGCCCTAGGAGGACATATAGTGACCTAATTGCAATGGTGATGTTCTTCAGAAAGCTCACGTGCGTAGTACTCACAACCGGCGTAGGTGTGTGACCAGATGTATGAACTTAAACGAAATAAAAGGAGTATCTAAGGAACGCAGCAGGTGGCGTTCTATAGTTTCAGCCTACCCCCATGAGAAGACAGCATGAGTTTATGTATGTACTAGCTTCTGCCCGCGGCTTCGCCCGCGTGGATGTCCGAAAAAATGTCACGAGTACGTACTGCCGGAATTAAAAGTACGTGTACGAGTAGTAGTATGTGTTAATGCAGATTATAAACTATGTATGTGTCCAAATTTCATCCAAATCCGTTCAGTCATTTTTGCGCCAATTCGAAACATAAAATCATCCCCTCTAAAATTGACTACCTCTTTTAGATTTCCGTTTATTTCCGATCTTAAATATAAATACCGAGTTTCAAGTAAATCGAACCGCGCGTTAAAATCTTTCTATTCAATTATTTTCCCCCAGAAAATTCAACACCCCCTTTAAAAGGTTGTTTTCGAAAATTTATGTTTACGGCCGTTTTATTTATTATGAAAATATCCGGCTCAATTTTCAAGTTTATTGATCAGAGGAAACATAATTTTGATATAAACTGTCTCCCCCTTTTCACCCCGAAACGAGTTTATTTTTGAAAAATATTAAATCATGTTTTATTCAATTACTTTGGAGTTTATCATGACGCGCAGTAAAATCCTTCCCTAAAAACTTAATTACCCCCTTTTACCCCGTAAGGGTTACATTTGAATAAACCCAAACACACGTAAGGCTTTATATTTTGTGAGCATTAGGTACATATAAAATACCGAGTTTCGAGTTAATCGGATCGCACGTTAAAATTCTTCTATACAAACTTTGACATCCCCAAAACCCGTTTTAGGGGGTAGTATAAAAAAACAAAAAATTACAAATTTTATAATTTACTTTCATGCCTAGTTTTAGGTTTATTAACTCAAGGAATAAGATTTTTCATACAAACAAAATCCCTTTTCACCCCTTAAAGGTCGAATTCCCAAAACCCTTTCTCAGCAGATGCCTACGTCATAATTTAGAGTTAATCAAGCCACGCAGTAAAATCCTCCCTTGTCAAATTGACTACCCTTTGTTCACCCCATTAGGGGTTAGTTTCAGTGGCTAGAGAGGCGCCACGGCATCCCGTTATATCCACGGGTTCCTACTCAGGATAAAGCGGGAGGGAACGCCCGGGTGTCACCACTGTGTGGATTGCCCAGAGAACATCGGTAGAGGTCTGCCCGGCTTGGGCGGAGTACCGCCATGTCCTCACGGAGGTGACGCTGGCGGCGATCTGTCGTCGGTCCGGCCCTGGTGCAAGCCCTGGTTCGGAGCGAGAGTTCATGGGAGTCCGTCACCGTCGCAGGCCGATGCTCGGCTACAATAGACGCGGGCTTGCGGACGGTGAGCGATGGGTAGCTCGCAGTCCGATAAGGACCAAGCCCGGGTCGACGGCGCGTTGTGTTACACGCGCGCCTCAAAGAGATGACAGCACCAACTAACGGGGTCCGTTAAGGCCAATGCCTGCCAGGGTTGCGAGTTTGTCCGAAAGGGATATCGTGGCCCTGGCACACAGGCAAATAAATGAAGGAACACGGGTGGGTTTTAGTCAGTAAAAGACTGACACGCCCTCGCGCTCCACCCAGAGCGGGAGAAGTTATTTGATAATTACCCACCAAAAAAAAAGAGTTCAATTTTCGAAAAACTTTAATACATTTTATTCTTAATTTTTGTTTCTAAGTATAAATACTGAGTTTCGAGTTAATCGGACCGCACGTTGAAATTCTTCTATACAAACTTTTGACATCCCCAAATGCCCTTTAAGGGGTAGTTTGAAAAAACTAAAAATGACAAACTTTATAATTTACTTACGTAAGTATTCATGCCATGTTTTAGGTTTATTAACTCATGGAATAAGATGTTTCATACAAACAAAATTCCCCCTTTTACCTCCTTAAAGGTCGAATTTCCAAAAACCCCTTCTTAGCGGATGCTTACGTCATAACTATCTATGTACCAAATTTCAGGCTAATCCGTTCAGTGGTTTGAGCTGTGTGTTGATAGCCCAGTCAGTCCCACGACCTTATATTTAAATAAATATTGTGTATTTGTATAAGTTGGAGTAACATTTCGTTTTGTTTCATCGCATTCGCTTCATTCTATGAAAAGTTAGAAACGGTATACGTGTACTTATATTATTTTTACTTGAATACAAAATTTTGCGAATGAACAACTTCAATACAAAACGTTATCCCCCTTTTCACCCCCTTGTGGGTTGAAATAAAACAAAAAACAATGGTTTACTTTCTGTTAGTTTCCAACCATAAGCCAAAATACTAGTTATTTTAACTTGAAAAATAATGAATTTCATCCCCCTTTCACCCCTTAAGGGTTGAAATTCTTACAACACCGTTGCGTAAGCTTTCAACTTTATAGTTGAAAGATTACGCAACGGTGTTGTAAAAATCAATTAATTTATTATCTAGGCTTATGACTTTTTTTTTTTTTTTTTTTTTGGGTGGGAAATCATCAAATAACTTCTCCCGCTCTGGGCGGAGCGGGAGGGCGTGTCAGACTTTTACTGACTAAAACCCACCCGTGTTCCTTCCGTTGCCTGTGTGCCAGGGCCACGATATCCCTTTCGGACAAACTCGCAACCCCGGCAGGCATTGGTCCTAACGGACCCCGTCAGTTTGTGCTGACATCTCTTTGAGGCGCGCGTGGAACACAACGCGCCGTCGACCCGGGCCTGGTCCTTATCGGACGGCGAGCTACCCATCGCTCACCGTCCGCAGGCCCGCGCCTACGGTGGCCGGAAATCGGCTTGCGACTCCCGACGCCCGGGGCGTCTCCTGCGGCGACTAGGGGCATGAGGGCGCGAACCTTGTCTCACCCTCACGCGTTCCGCCTCCTCCTCCGCTAGCATAACTGCTTCGCAGAAGGAGGTGACGGCCTCCCATGCACTCTCGCTCCGAACCATGGCCTGAACCAGGGCCGGACGCGAGAGATCGCCGCCGCCGATCGCCTCCGTGAGGACACGGCGGTGCTCCGCCCAAGCTGGGCAGACCTCCACCGTATGCTCCACCGTGTCCTCCGGGCGATCCACACAGTGGTGACACCCGGGCGTTTCCTCCCGCTTAATCCTAAACAGGAACCTCCCGAAACATCCATGTCCGGTGAGGACCTGCGTCAGGCGGAAGGTGAGGACGCCGTGGCGCCTCTCTAGCCACTCCTCAAAGAGGGGACTTATCGCCACAATTGTGGCGTGCCCAGCGCTGGGTTGCGACAATCGCACTCTCCATGTCGCCATGAGATCCCTCCGGAGCTCCGTCCGCTGTGCCGCGATTTCTTGCGGCAGCGGAGTTATGCCCCGGAGTTTCGCCTCTTCGCGCCACACCCAAATGTGCGCGAGGACTTTCGCCTCCAGATCCCATGGCGGCAGTCCGGCAAGGAGGCTCGCCGCCTCACGGGAGACCGTGCGGTATCCCCGTACCATCCTGATGGCCATGACCCTTTGGGACGCGTTCAACCGCTGCGCTGGTCGCAGCCTCAGAGAACGCGCCCACACCGGTGCCCCGTAAAGGGCCATGGACCGCACGATCCCCGCGTAGAGCCTCCGGCAGGAGGCGTTTGGACCCCCCAGATTGGGCAGAAGCCGCTTCAAGGCAGCCCCGGCCCGCTCCAGTCTGGGAGCCAAACGTCGGAAGTGCTCGACGAAGTTCCACCGGCTGTCGAGGACGAATCTAGGCTTATGCCTAGATAATAAATTAATTGATTTTTACTTCGAAAATTAAGGACTTTCCATACACAACTTCATCCCCCTTTTTAACCCTTCAGGGGTGGAATTATCAAAAACGCTGAGATACGTATAAATTAATTTTTAATTGTCAGCCTAACCAAAAAATTTTGAAAATGTTGACTTCAAAACTGATGGACTTTCATATAAACTTCCATCCCCTATTTCACCCTCTTAGGGGTGGAATTTCAAAAAATCCTTTCTTAATGGATACCTACTCTTTACAAAGAACACACTCTCCAAATTTCATGTCTCTAGGACCAGCGGTTTAGGCTATGCGTTGATATATCAGTCAGTGAGTCAGTCAGGACTTTGAATTTTATATATATATATGTTTTTTTTAAATAACATAGCATCACGAGTGTATTCCCCGAAGGGATAGGTAGAGGCGTACCTACCCATAGTACATCCACATTATATTTTTCCAGTTATGCTTAGGTTCCATGTAATAGCGAGCCAGCCTTTTGCCACTAACCGGGCACAAATCCAGACCTTGGACTGTTACTGTGAAATTCCAGATGGAAAACCCAATAACACTTTGCCTGACCCGGGAATCGAACCCTGGACCTCATGCTCAGCAGTAGCGCTTGCGACCACTAGACCAACGAAGCAGGTTTTTATAAAAATGTGGCTGATATTTTACTACATTGTGGTGTCCTGCGACTTCCTCGCGAACGAAGTCGCAGGCAGAAGCTAGTATTCAAATAACCAAATTAAAGTACTCAATTTGTAAGTGGCACTACCAATTATTGGCATCCACACGTACATTTTCTGATTCATTTGTTAACATGATCATCAGATAATTTGGACTATCAACATCATCATTTCATCCAAAAGACGTCCACTGCTGGACATAGACCTCCCCCTAAGGGGGGGTGTTTGCCTTAATCCCCACGCTTGGCAGGCGGGTTGGCGATTGCAGTATGGTGTTAAAATGCATAGAGAACGCTGCTGCCCATTCTCTAGTTGGTCCCTTAGTCGCCTACGGGAAGAAATGGGGTGATGCTATTCTTTACGTCTGGCACCACACGGATTTTGGAATATACCATATTATATTCAACTATATTTGAGTAAAAAATTACATAAACCAGCGGTTTATGTAATTTTTTATTTATTTATCCTAAAAATATTTTAAAGTAAAAAAGACACGAGTCAATATTTATGTTACAATTTCGCAGAACTCAAAATGCAAATCGAGTTAGTCAGAAACGACAAAATACAAAAAAAAGTAAAAAGAGTTAAGTTTACTCATCTCTTTATTGCGTACGCAATATTTTTTTATTGTGTTAAGCATAATGAGAAGAGTTGACGCGTCCCTTAATTTTATTAAGGTTATTTTAGGGGCAATGAGGACCCATTTTAAAACACTGCTCATTGATCATCACAATTTCACAAACATCACCATCATCATCATCATTCAGCTGAAATACGTCCACTGTTGGACATAGGCACAAGCCCAGTCGATGTGGCGTTGCGTGGGGGATACGCAACGCCTCATCGACTGGGCTTGTGCTTCTCGCTCCCCAGCAGATTTCCTCAACGTTTACCAGGTCATCAGTCCACCTTGTGAACATCTTTATATTTTCGGATTAAAAAAGTATTAATTGACTGACCTTACTCACACTTATGTAAGTGCTAGTTTTTGCCCGTGACGTCGGTCGCCCACCTGCAGGTCGAAACTTATCCCACAGGAACGTAATCCGGGTTATGGTCTACGTGTGTGTAGAATTTCATCAAAATTTGTTCAGCCGTTATTACGTGAAAAGGTAACTAACGGACAGACAGACAGACAGAAATGGGTAAGGTTAGGTTAGAACTGTTACCAACAGCACGCGAGCCGAGCCAGCGAAGCGAGCGGTGCTGCCGCGAGCGTCTGAAGAAATAGAATTACATTTTGTCTTCGGCATATTTCATAAATGAGACCAAACAAGAAATCGCGAAACAAAAATCTGTTGTTCCATATAATTTTGACGACTTATGCAACCATAAATGTAGGGAACAGCTGATTTTTATTTCGCGATTTCCTGTTTGGTCTCATAGTAAAAGGTGTTCTATAATGATGAGTACTATGCCGAGGTTGTTAGTGTTTTTATTTTCTGGGGCTTAAGGAATAACGTAGTAATTCAATGCACCAAGGGGTAAGAAAACTACCGTGAGATAACCTTATAAACTCACTCCACCCAATCGGGCACACCCAAATACTCCGAAATATTCGAATTAATGGTACTTTAATAACCGGAATTCGTAATATTCTTCGTTAATATTCGAAATAATCTTTTATGTTTCGAATTTATTGAAACTTGCTATTTTGAGAATAGTAAATACTAACGTAAGGAATATTTAAACATTGAAATTATAAATTCAGGATGAATGATAAATCGGAGTTGTTATATTAGGAATTTTGAACCATTCGGGAATATGAAAATCAGTATTTTGAAATTCGTATTTGTGACTGACTGAATAAAGTTTTTCGTATTTACGAGTATGTAGTGTACCCCACCTAATCATCACTCAGCAAGCTTGAGTCATTGGTCATTGGTGCTCATCTTGTATTGACTTATAATACCAGTCTATTATAGGGCACGAACATTGATCACTACGCTTGCTCAAGACCGGTTGGCGATTTCAGACTTAAATATGCTAACTATAAAGTCCAGGTTTCCTCGCGATGTTTTCCTTCATCGTCGACCGACTTCCCCTATTGACTTGCTTGGCATTATTATTGAGAGAACTGTGGTGGCCCACTTGTCCTGACTTACGAGTCGAAGGATTAAGGGGTTTCAATATTAACCAAGGCATGCACTTCGCTTTTTGCAATTTATTTCATCATCATTACTCATAAAACAGTGAAGGAAAACATCGTGAGAAACCGGCATGTCCTAAAACTAACAATTCGGACACATGACTGACATCTACCAACTCGCACTCTGTCCGCGTGCGCCCAAACTCAAACCATTTATTTCAAGTAAACCATTTGCATCTTAGAGCATTTAGGTTAAATGCTCTAAGAGCTTTACATGCATTTTTGAATTGTCAAGGAGTCGGTTAGTCAGAAAGAAAAAGCTTGTTCCTCATATCAGAGCGTAGTAGGTTCCTATGGAGAAGAACGGGCAGGAAACTCCGTGGACAATCAATTAAATCAAATTATTGTAACAAAATTTGTTACATTATTTTTGACATTATTACCATGAGAACAGTGGTGGCCCACTGGTCCTGACTTACCAGTTGAAGGACTTAAAATGGTGAAGGAAAACATCGTGTGGAAACAGGAATGTCCTAGAACCAACAATTCGAAGACATGTCACATCTATCAACCCACACTGTGCCCGCGTGCTCCCAAACTCAAACCATTTATTGCAATTACACCGTCTAGGTACCTACATGCATTTTTGAATCGTCAAGGAGTTGGTCAGTCAGAAAAATAAAGCTAGTTGCCCATTCTAGAGTGTAGTAAGTTCCTATGGAGAAGAACGGGCAAGAAAATCCGTGGATGAGTGTCCACGGATTTTCTTGCCCGTTCTTCTCATAAACCAAAAAATTGGTTACATTATTTTTGATATTATTATCATGAGACCAGTGGTGGCCCACTGATCCTGACTTACGAGTTGAAGGATCGTGGGTTTCAATTACAGAACAGATAAAAGAGGTTTGAATACTAACCAAGGCATGCACTTCACTTTGTATAATTTATTTCACCACCATTACTCTTAAAACTTTGTAGAAGAACGGGCACGAAACTACATGGATGCATAGAGAAGAGGCCTGTGTCCCAGTCCCAGCAGTGTGAACATTAAAGGCTGATAACTTATTAAAAACCTTGATGAATCGTTCACTAATTAATAGATACAATATTGCAATTCCACAAACTACAACCCCCATGTAGTTTTTTTCCATATTGTATCTTTTCCAGATAGAGTATCGAAATACCCAAATATACTCACCGTTTATGAATTTCCTTATCACGAGTGACGTAGGCAATCATTAAGCTTATATCGCATCAGTTCGACCGTGAAGTTCAGTCTTCGTTGATATACGAAATCTGTCGGACGCTGCCAAAGTACCATTCGAGTCCAAGTGTTCGTGAGAATACGTGTGTATGTAATGATGGCTAAGGGTTTTTGTGCTTTCTTGTCTGTTTGCTTGTGTGTGCAAACTGTGGTGTGTCAGTTCGGTGAGTTGATTTATTTTTTGACCGTTTAAAAAAAAAATGTATTTGAATATTATTTAAATAAAACATAAAAGGTTGGTTGGTTACCACATTGTTAACATAAACAACCTTACATAAAACATTCATTTGTTTTTTCTTTTATATTTTTATTACTGAACTTTGCGTCCGACGTGTTCACAAAAAAGTTACACTATCGGTGAAGGCATTAGGCTGCACGGGTAGATATGCCTTTGCGCTGGTCTAAAAACCTAAGTTCCATAGACATAATTATTGTATAGGTGTGAAACAATAAAGGGCCAAGAAACTCCACGGACACTTTTGTCCATGGAGTTTCTTGCCCGTTCTTCTCCATAGGAACCTGCTACGCTCTGGAATGGGCAACTAGCTTCATCCTTATGACTGACCGACCCTTGTTAATTCAAAAGGGCCTGTAATTGGTTTAATTCATATAAATGCTTTCGAGTTAGAATTTGATAGCTATATTTTGAAATTTTACATGCCCTTCTACAGATTGGATGCCCTAGCGTAGGGGTTCGATGATATATGTCAAACTCGCTGTCAGTCAACTTCCACTTAAGTCAAACTCGCTGTCAGTCAATTTATTGTTACGCCAAGTCCTTTTTTCGTCTAATTTCAGTTTTAGTCAGATTCTCTTTTCGTCAAGTCTTTAATTGTTCAAATTACTTCTACGATAAACTTGTTGTGTACAGTCAAGAAGTCAAGAGAAAGAACGCATTAAATTAATTGTACTTTATTTTAACCAAGTCAATTTATTTTCACAGATATTCCCATTTTAACAACCAAAACTCTGTCATCGTCGTCTTCCACTTCTGCTTACTCAGTACTAAAAGAATGTGTACCAGAATGTGATAAACACTTTAAATTCACGGTTGTTACCACCAAAGATATTATAGAATCTTATATAGATCTTGATATAAAAAAAAAACTGCTGACCTTTGGGTGTTATCAGTACATACCATGTCTTCAATAATCGCTGTTATTTCACCGTTTTTAGCAATTGTTTTTAATCATTGTATTGCATCTGGTATATTTTCTGATCTGATGCAACTTAGTAAAGTGATTCCACTGTTCAAATCTGGCAGCACAACTGATCTCACGAATTTTCGGCCTATTTCGAAATTACCTACAAACTCTTTGAAAAATTAATTTTAAAACAAATGTTAGGACATTTCAATACACATAATTTACTTCATCTGAATGAGTTTGGTTTTACAAAGGGTCGTTCAACTACAGACGTGGGCGTGGAATTACTGAAGAGCATATTCGAGGCCTAGGAGGAGTCACAGGATGCTCTTGGCATTCTGCGACTTGTCTAAGGCCTTCGATTGCGTTCATCATGATACACTCATCAGAAAACTGCACCACTATAGTATGATGGACAGTGCTCTCGACTAGTGAATAGTCCCGAGAAATCCCGGAACCGAAAGACCAAGAAATCCCGGAAAGGACATGTATAAATGGTTTTTTATTATTCAATAATTCTAACCAGGATCAGTTAAATATATTTGGTTAGACAACCCAAAAGGTAGTGGTTCTAACTGTAACATACATTTTTAAAGGCTTCCATTTATGAGAAAAATAGTTTATTTTTATTTTAGTGTGAATTTACTCCTAAAACGAACAAACCTTTCTAATTAACTAGTATATTAAAGTGAACACACCCTAAACAAATAGAAAACTTGTCAAAATTGACACATGGCACTGTCATTACTGTCTATAAATATTTGATGGATGATTATAACAATGTAAAAAAAGAAATATGATGAAATGGGATATTTTCAGTCAAAAATGTTTAGTCTAACCTTTTAGAACTGAAAGGGCACTCTATAGGTATGATCTAGGTGGCTACTTCAAATGTTTATGTGCAAGTTGTAATAAGCAATTATTTTAATATGTTAATAGTATCTACTGATCGAGAACATTTAATTATGTAGGAGAATTCCTTTTTTATGACTTGGAATCGAGATCGGAAGTAGATGAAAAGCTTTTCAGCAAAAAATGCTATTGAAATACTGAATTATTATGCTATAATTGGACGTTCGCATGGACGTAAAACAACCAAAAAAAAAAACCCACGACGGTGAGAGTGTGACCTGTGACAAGTGTGACAGCATCACAGCACTTGACAGCAGACGGATCAGATGGATGATGCCTGTCAGTCAACACTTTATGTCATATTTTGACAGACGAATAGAATCAACTATCAAATAAGACATTGTCAAAGTATGTGGGAGATTTTATTTGGGTTGCCATCAACAAATAAAATATATGTACTAACATTAAATATTTTATAATTTTTCTCTTAAATGGAGGGGTCTAAAAATATTATTTCAGTGGTTACAAATACCATATTTTTGTCGCTTTTATTTAGGTGTAGTTTGACGCAGGTTAGATTTTTCTCGGAATAAAAAACCAACGCCCATACAAAAAGCGGACATCTCCTTTGCGCCATTTTAGGAACATATTTTCAAAACCAAATCCTGGTTCTTTCGGTACATTCGGGAAAATAAACTATACTTATATAATATACTTCGCGGTTAGAATATTTATAATTTTAATATTAATAAAAAAATCGACAGATAACTGATGTAGAAACTGCCAGAATTGTTTATTTTAGTTATTATCATAGTCTTATGTCTTGGGATTCTTCTCTGGGGAATATGTGCGGACATTGATACTATCTTTGTTTTACAGAAAAGGGCTGTTCGAGCTATTTACAATCTAGGTCCAAGTCAAAGTCAAAGTCAAACCATTTATTTCAAATAGGCAGATACGAGTCATTTTTGAACGTCAAAATTTACAATATTTGTTTGAGTAGGTACATTAATTATTGATTATATTAATTATTGGTGCATCGTCTTCACATATAATCATCAATTACTGTACCATAATAGGTAAAAAGAATTAAAAACTAAGCAATGAAAAATAACTTAATTTTTAGATAGATACATGGTGCTCACATATTTACAAACATCGTAAAAGTATGTTTTTCAAAAAAATAAAATAAGAAGTCAGTGTGTGAGTGAATGAAAAATCTGATTTTACACAGAATGTAAAATCAATATCATAAAAATAACAGATTTTACCATAAAAACCCAAACCAGTAACCAGCAACCAGTTTGATTTTGTCTAGACTCTAGATTGTCCTCTGGAGCTGGACCAGCATGTTTCCAAGCATTTCTGTCCTGGATATAATCCTCTAACAACTTGTAATATGCTTGTTTACAAAGTGTACTTTTAATATGTGTTTTAAATTTTCTCTCATTTAATTGCAATATATCACAAGGTATTTTGTTGTAACATTTAACACAGTACCCCATGAAAGATTTATGTACTTTAGATAATCTGAAAAATGGTTGATCTATTTTATCTTTATTTCTAGTATTAAAATTATGTCTATCGCTTATCTTATTAAAAATATGTAGATTTTTCCTTACATACATAATATTTTCATAAATGAATTGGCAAGGTACCATCATAATATTAATCCTACTAAGTAGATCCCTAAGAGATTCGCGGCGACGTAGATTATAAATTGCTCTGACAGCTCTCTTTTGCAAAATAAAGATGGACTCAATGTCAGCAGCCCGACCCCACAGTAAAATGCCATACGACATAATGCTGTGGACGTAGCTAAAATAAACCAAACGCGCGGTTTATATATCTGTTAGCTGTCTTATCTTTCTAACAGCATAAGCAGCCGAGCTTAGCCGCCCCGCCAGAGAGGTTATATGTGGTCCCCATTGCATTTTTCGTGTAGAGTGATTCCTAGGAAAACCGTTTGATTAATAAATTCGAGTTTTTCTCCGTTCATTATGATATCACATTAGCTACTTCTAACATTAGGTAATTTAAATCTAATACATTTGGTTTTTTTTTCATTTAGTACCAAATTATTTACCGTAAACCAATCTTGGACCTGAAGAATAGAGTTATTCACGTCGTCAAGATTTTGTGATCGTCGGTCTATTTTAAATAGCAATGATGTGTCATCAGCAAATAACCAAGAGATTCACTTCGTGATAAATTCAAAGAAATAGATATTCTGACTGTAGCCTCTCAATATATTATATTTGAAAATCTATTGTATGTACACAAATTGGATTATACAAAATGTGACAATAATATTTCTCAACTAGAATTAGATAACAGAATACTGACTAATCCCTCTGAGATACCAAATGCTCTTAATAATTATTTTATTGATTCGACTAGCACTGTGACATTTAATCGTTTACATGACAATGACGTATCTAATAGAACCATGACAATACTTAACTCCATATTTCTTAGATCTATGACTGAAGACGAGATAAAAAAAGAAATAATGGCTTTAAATAACACTAATTTAGAAGGTTACAATTGAGTTAGTACAAAAGTAATTAAAACTTGCAGTGCAGAATTAATTTCTTTATTGACTTATTTAATTAATCTTTAATTTTCATCTGAAACTTTTCCTGATGCCCTAAAGTTATCAGTCGTTAAATCTCTGTATAAAAAAAATAAAAATAATGTAAAAAATTATCGTCCCATAAACCCTCTTAGTATCGAAATTATTTGATTGTTTGACTTTCCGACCACTGTAGGAAATACAATATCCTATCAAAAGAACAGTATGGCTTTGTATGGCTAGCAATTGCTAATCTTTAATCTTTATCTCTATATTTATAATTTCTTAAATTAAAATTATTTAACGATAGGACTATTCTTCGACCTGTCACAAGCCTTCGACTTAGTGGCACATGATAACTTGTTGAGAAAACTAGAAAAATGTGCAATAAGAGGTTTAAAAAAGAATTACTTAATTCAGATAACTTGATCCACACAATTACAATTTAAATTAAAACACAACACAACACTCAAATTACCCGCTCAATAAAGGATCTCCATAGCGGAGAAGAGCTTCTGTCGGCTACAGTTTTCAGAATTCCGTTGTAGCTGCCAGGCATTCTGCAGATCAGGGATACGGTTTTCTTGCGGATGACGGCATGAAAGCCATCAGTGCGACTGCAGTGCGTCTTATTTAAGCAACCGAAAACAATACGTTGTTATTAATAAAGTAAATGAAAATTTACTATCCTCGTATTCATCTGACTGTAGAGTTAATAATTGCGGCGTCCCCCAAGGGAGTGTATTAGGACCCTTATTGTTTCTACTATACATCAACAACTTACCGCTACTGACTAATCATAAATGTGTATTATTTGCAGATGACATTTATAAAACTAAATCTGATCATGTGATGGACATTATTAAACTATTTACGACATTATAAAATGGTTACAGACAATAAATTAACAATTAATTAAGATAAATCTAATTATATACAGTATCATAAATTAAAACATATTGAATACAATTTCAACCTTAATATTGACAGGTTAAAAGAAGTTCCACAAACGAAATTCTTAGGTGTACTTATAGATCAAGATCTGAATTGGAAAGTGCATCTGGATAATTTGTGCGGTAGGATTAATAAGTTTGTTTATGCTCTCAGACAAATAAACAATATAACCAACAAAAAAACAGCAATTACAACATATCACGCCCATATAGAATCCATCTTACGATACGGGCTTATTTTTTGGGGCAACAGCATGGATAGACACAGAGCATTTATTGTGCAAAAGCAATGCATCAGAGCCATTTTTGGTATCCGTTCTGACGAGTAATGTAAACGATTTTTTTAAAAGCTAGGTATATTACCACTTCCGTCACTCTACATTTACGAAATCCATAATTATGTTTATAATAATAAGGGATTGTTCAAAAAATCTATCAAATGAACTCTCGAAATAGAGATCCATGCAGACTTGTATTGCAGGACACTTCTAAATCAGCCAAGTATGCAAAAAGTTTCCTAGTCATGTGTGTACGCATTTATAACCAAATTGCAAAAGAAATAAAAATGTTAAATAATATTAACTCTTTTAAAAACAGATTATTGAAATGGCTGAAAGAACATTTATGTTTTATGACATATGGATTTTTTTAACAATAAACTATAAAGTTCAGGATATTGAACAACAATTAACTAATAATTATTATTTTGCATGCAGTTGATACATACATTCTGTATAACTCAACATGTAAACTTTAGATTAATACCTGACTGTAACAACTTTATACCATGTCTAAGGCAAATAAAGACATCATATCTTATCTATCAAAAATATATCAAATTTTAAATTACACTCTAAGGGTAGAGCAGACAAGACTGCGTGGAGTCGGATTTACAGCGATTCGTTTCTGTCACTAAAACCTAATTTTTAGCAAATGTTTTAGGATTAAAAAAAATATTATAAATGAACATTCGGAATAATACACATTATTTAACACAATACTTAGGACATATGACTTCAGGTCATGTAAAATTAGGAGATTCAGAACTAAAGATAATTATGTTAAACAATATTTCGGGATTTTGAACATTATGGTTACTGAAGTTTATAGCAAACGTGTTATGGATAATGATTTTCGGACAAACCCTTTTAGGAGCAAAAAGAGAGTACCGCTTTTGCAACAAACTTCCTACTGACATTCGTAACTTAAACGATTTAAAAGCTGTAAAAACTAACTTTGTGTAAAAATGTACTATAAAATTTCTGATTATTTAGTAGACAAAAAAGCTTGGGATTGAGCTGCTCGCTCTGCTAGCCTTGTGATAAAACTGGAAAACTTGACATTTTCATTATTATGCAAAATCATCATTATATATAATTTTATAAATACATTTTGACATTGCTGAACCTATACATACGAGTATATATTAAAAATACAAGTCCACTCACTGACCACTCATCACGAAATCTCGGAAACTACTGGGCTGTGAGGTCTAAAATTTGGCACAAGCACTCTCTATGGGGTGCAGGCGCGCACTAAGAAAGGATTTTTTTAAATTCACGCCCCAAGGGGTCGAAAAGGGGTGTCAAAGTTTGTATGAAAGTCCTATGTTTTTAAAGTTGAATGAATGTTGACCTGATTGTTCCTTTCGGCTTCTAGATGCTCACTAAGAAAGGGTTTTACGAAATTCGGCCCTTAGGGGTGTTTAATGTTTAAAAAAGTTCCAAATCCAGTTAAGATCCAAATTGAATTTTACGTCAACGCGTTAATGCATATTTTACATTGAAATATGAATTTGGAAGTTCCTTGAGGTCTTGAGGATCTTTAGTTTTTATGCCAATTTCTAGGTGGCCAGTATGTTTCAGTAATATGCAGGCGTGATAAAGTTCTAAAGCTTTTATGCCAATTTCTAGGTGGCCAGTATTTTTCAGTATGCAGGCGTCTGCTAAAAGATAACGAAATGAGGTTCTAGTTGGTATTCAGGTAATTTGAACGTTGCAGTTATAGCAATAAAGTCGAGAATGCCAAAGGGAAAACTTCACAATGTTTAACCTTAATCGCGGCTTGCAAGCCGATCGATTAAAAAAATGCTTAACATGTCGGGTAAGGCACTGTATCATTTCGGACTTCCAGCACCTTCCCGTGAAATAGAGTCCGATTTAGCCAATCGGCAATACCTCAATGAGATTGCTATCGATGCCGTTTAACTAACTGAATTAGTAGCTGTGAACGTTCCGAAATTAAATCAAGAACAGAGAGACGCTTACGGTAACACGCGTCAAGAATATTGCAGTTGCCGTTGCTTCTTCGGGTATTGCCGCTACCTTACTCGACGGAGGCAAGACTGTTCATTCTGCTTTCAAATTGTCTCTAAACCTAAACTCTTGTGAGTCTACACTTTGTAACATTCCCAAACAAAGTAACTTGGGCTCGGGTGCTTAAAGAAGCAAAATTAATTGTATGGGATGAGTGCACTATGGCTCACAAAGGCGGTGTAGAGGCTTTTGACAGAACTCTGCAGGACGTAAGAGCTCAAAACCGTCTAATGGGTGGGTTGACAGTCCTTTTGGCTGGTGACTTTAGACACACCTTGCCTGTTATACTACGAGGCACACGTGCTGACAAAGTTAAGGCCTGTCTCAAATCCTCCCATGTACCACTGTACTCCACCTAAAGGTTGGTGCACCAATCATGTTACTGCGTAATCTGCAACCGCCTAAAGTATGTAAGGGGACAAGGCTGCAAGTCCGCCAACCTAGACGTATTTAAAACAGTCTCTCCACATCATACCTCCAGGGTTAGAGGTATGATGTGGAGAGACTGTTTTAAATTCAGATTAACTTTATTTGTTAACCAGCTACAATAAAAATAAACAATATTCATTCTCGTTTAATTAAAAACCCCCAAACGGGCCTCTGCGAGTTGGCCTCGGTCTGTTGTACGGCTTCCAAAGGTTCGGGACCCCAGGGCACCGAGAAGTCTATCTTTAAACTAACCAAGCCTCCTATTTTCAGTGGAGAGCTGCCAGACGGTGGAAGGTGGCATTGGCAGCTGCATCCCGCTGCTGATCTGCCAGCCCTACATGAGCGTGCTGCTGAAATCCAGAACCAACCCTAATACTATGCGGCTGTTGAGGGAAGCTTATTGTGGCTTCGATGGAAATTATCTTAAGGCAAGGCCCAGGCATCATTTTTAAGTTTTTGGATTGTTACCAAACCGACGGCCGACCTGATAGTACCTTAGTGGTCACCGCCTCCGATGGACAATATGGACATCTGTTCTGCAATATCACAGGCATTTTCCGGCAATGCGTGCCATTACGTAGCAGTGGACTGTCACCTTTGCACAGCATACTAATCGTTCTGCGTTGTAGGCAAACAATCTTGAGGCCGTAACAACACACCTATTATGGATTTCGGTCAAATCAGACTGATTCTGACTTTTATATGTTCCCTTGAAGAAAACTGTGCTATATTCTTACCTATTTTATTCACAGGTATGCTGCCCCCGCCGCGGTATATGGGAAACTCCTATGCCACCGACGCCTGCCCCAACTCCTGCACCGACGCCCCCTCCAACCCAGGCGCCCCAGACTGCTGGATCCAAGATCAGTTCTGGAGACTTCGTGGACGCACTCCCTGAGCCTCCCGTCTGTGGATCGATCACTGGTATCTTCCCCAAAGTGGTAGGAGGAGTGCCGGCTCAGCTCGGTAAGACTTGCATTGCTTTTTCCATTGGTGTATAAAATCGGTATAAAATCTTTTCGACCATGGTATTAAAATCATTGTGCATCTCTTCACTTATTCGTGGCGTACAGCATGTTGACAATACTTCCGCGATGTTATATTTTGACCACATAATGATGCGCAGGGGCACATTACGCGAGTTAAATAATCTGCGGCTATGCAATCAAGCGGATTTCCCGAGTTATTATAAAGCAGCTTGCACAATTACAACAATATGAGAAATTACAGACTAGATTTTTAAAACCTATTTTCGTATAATTTTCTTTTATAACATTTGTATAAACATGAATTACATTTTTAAATATTTTTATAAAAATCATTAAAAAAAAACATTTAAAAATATAAAAACATTGTGGCTCATCGGCATCAGGAACAATGAAGGGTTCCGTAGTGAGGATTACTTATCATACGAATAAACTTAACATTGCAGTTGAAAAACATGTTCCCTCATACATTCCAACTGCAAATGTAAGTTTGTACGCACAATATTGAGAGATTTACCATGTTATTTTAAGATCATAGACTTCTTACAGGTTTTCCTGTAATCTATAAGTAAAGAACTATTTTCTGTAATTTTTTCAAAATTTCAGGCTCATGGTTTCGGAGATAAGAGGGGGGGGGGGATAGATTATTAAAAAAATATATCATAATCCTTACAACAAGCACTTTCATTTGATGTGTTACACGGTACAGTTTAAAAAACTTTTTTTTTTTTCTAATTTGCCCCCAAAACTGTTCCCCAAATTCAAAATTCATTTATTTACGTTACACGTCCGTGTTCGAGTCACATAAGTCTATATGTGTACTAAATTTCAACTTAATCGGTCCAGTAGATTCGGAGTAAATCGGCTGTGACAGACGGACAGACAGACATACGAGTGATCCTATAAGAGTTCCGTTGTTTTCTTTTGAGGTACGAAACCCTAAAAATCACATTGTGAGAGCTGGTGCCTGAAGTAAGTTTTAGAAAAAACCTGTATTACAGGTCACCAGTAGTGGCATCATTCAAATAAACAGGCAGGTAACATGTATTCTAGTAAACAAATAAAACAAAAAATTAATTAATGAAAAGAAAAATTTAAACAACACAACAAAAGCAGTCAAAGGGTGAATGGTGATGAATGTGTAGGTGAATGGTGGAGAATGAAGTGGAATGTGGGTGAATCATGCTGAATGTGTTGGTGACTAGAGGTGAATGGTGGTGAATGTGTAGGTGAATGAATGTGGGTGGCTTAAAATAGATAGAATATGTTTAAGAGCAAGGGGAAGACCAAAGAAACGATGGAGAAGATGTTATTTGTGGTTATAAATAGGGTGACTGTTGAGATGACGGTGAATAGAGATGGATGGCAGAAGACATCCTGCGCTGAACGTAAAAAAATGTGTTTATGGGCAGGAGGGTGTTGATAATCGTATAAAAGTTCCAATAAGATATAACAGAATAGCACAATAAAATTTCTGTACAATTTCTTCAGCATTACTAACAAATCCACCTTTTTCACTAGGTGCCTTCCCCTGGATGGCCCTCCTGGGTTACAAGAGCACGAGTGGTACCAACTGGCTTTGCGGAGGATCCCTGATCAGCTCCCGGCATGTGCTGACCGCTGCCCATTGCATCCACAACAGTGAGGAAGACCTGTAAGTTTTCTCTTTATTCTTCCGTCTGGCTAGTCACAAGCAGTGAGAGCGGTTTGTGCGATAAAAGTGTACGCCTGACGCACCGTACGGTCTGTTTGAAAAGTATCTGAAAGTGTAAACAATGATTAGGTTAAATTCTTACACAATCACTCTCTAAAGGGAATTAGTAACATATCATCTGTATTCCGAAAGTCTCAACTGCATATCTCCTCACTTTTTCTCGTTTGAATTAACATTATTCAATTGTAATTGAAAAATCATCGACGAAATGTGAGGTTATAAAATTAAGCTCAATTGCCAATTGCAAAACTTGGTGAGTGTTAGAATTTCGGGTTTAAGTATTCAATTGATCAAATCAAAGCACCCAATTTACAAGTGGCACTACAATAAGTTGACATTCACAGGTATGTCTTCTTAGTCTTCTGATCCATTTGTTCACATTTTCATGATGGGTGAATTTCAACAAGAGATTTTTATGTGTCATTTCGGTGGGATTTTTTTTATTTCAATGATATGATATAGTCTTGGAAGAGACCATATTGCTGACTTGCGATTTTTTTTACTAAGTCTTGGCTGAAGTAATTATTAAACGATTACCTTGTTCAGCTCTTGTTCGTGTATGCATGTATAATACTCGTAACAACAAAAACCTGCAGATTTGCAAAAATCTTTTCGACCATGCTATTAAAATCATTGTGCATCTCTTCACTTATTCATGGCGTACAGCATGTTGACAATACTTCCGCGATGTTATATTTTGACCACATAATGATGCGCAGGGGCACATTACGCGAGTTAAATAATCTGCGGCTATGCAATCAAGCGTATTTCCCGAGTTATTATAAAGCAGCTTGCACAATTACAACAATATGAGAAATTACAGACTAGGTTTTTAAAACCTATTTTCGTATAATTTTCTTTTATAATATTTGTATAAACATGAATTACATTTTTAAATATTTTTATAACAATCATTAAAAAAAACATTTAAAAATATAAAAACATTGTGGCTCATCGGCATCAGGAACAGGGTCCAAGCTGCCGTTGGTCAGGTCTCTAGAGAGAGGAACGTCCTCACTATGCGTGCCGTGTCCAGGAGTACTGCTTTCTGAATTAAGCCCTTGACCCAGCCGCGCAATGAGAGCCTCCCGAGGTGTTGCTCGAGGCTCTCCACTATTAGGACATTTAACGTTAAAAAAATGTGCTTCTTTTTTTATGAAAACTGTTTCATAAAAAAAAGAAGCACATTTTTATATTATTAATTAAGTAGAGTCTTTATTCATTATTAATTTTACTTAAGGTGAATCCGCAGCTGTAGCCCACAAAATTAAAATTTTCTTACGTCTTTTGCTATTTGCAGGTCATTGATACAAATTTTGGAATGTCACAACGGCACAATTTTTCCCACGCGTTGTCGGGTCATGGCAAAAGTTATTGTTTATCACGCGGTAGTAACACGGACACAATGTCAGATCACAGTTACTTATTTTAGTTTCTTTATATTATATGTCAAGACAACCCTTAAACAGTGCTTAAATTGACAGAGAGGCGTTGTTGATTAGCATTATGGTGGATCTGCAGTGGGAGCCCGCGAAATTCTTTTCTTTTTACGTTTTTGCAAAAACAAATATGTATTTACAGAATTATAATGATTAAAATCATTAATACATATTTCTAAGTTAGATTTGTTCCATAAGACCGAAGAGATTTGTTCTTACGGGACAATTCTTACCAATTAAGATGTATTCATGATTCAAATGATTAAGTATAATTCTGTAAATACATAATTATCTGTTATAGTCACGCTCGCGAATCATATTTTGATCGTGAAGATACAACCTGACATTGACCTGCAAATGGCAAAAAACGTAAGAAAATTTGAATTTCGCGGGCTACAGCTGCGGATCCACCTTAATTGTGAAATTGTAAATTGTATTGAAAAACCGGCCAAGAGCGAGTTGGACTCGCGCACGAAAGGCTCCGTACCATTATCTATAAAAATGGCAAAAAAATCACGTTTGTTGTATGGGCCCCCTTAAATATTTGTTTTATTCTGTTTATTAGTATTTTTTGTTATAGCGGCAACAGAAATACATCATCTGTGAAAATTTCAGCTGTCTAACTATCACGGTTCATGAGATACAGCCTGGTGACAGACGGACAGACAGACAGACAGACGGCGGAGCCTTAGTAATAGGGTTCCCGTTTTACCCTTTGGGTACGGAATACTAAAAATCAAGATGGTGGCGCTAGCTGCGATTTTGCGCACGCGCCACAAGATGCAAGTACAACTTTCATTACTTACTTAGATCTATGCTGACAAGCTGGAAAAGTGTGGAATAAGGGGAACTGTACTAAAATCTACATAGACTACAGGTCGTCTGCAGAGGGTCAAAGTGGGTAGTGCTATTAGTTCGGATGTCGCAGTCATCTATGGAGTCCCACAGGGTAGCATTCTTAGTCCCAGTCTCTCCTGATTTATATAAACGACTTATGTCAAATGACACTGAATAAAAGCAAAATATTTACCTATGAGACAGCCTTGGTGTTTCAGGGAGAGTTTTGGGATGTTGTCCAACAAAATGCGGAGATAGGGTTCCATAAAGTCTGCTTGTGGTTGAGGCATAAGCTGTTAACACTTAACATATAGAAAACCTCATTTGGACAGTTCACTAACGCTCGCATAAAACTAACCAAATGTGGCTGTCCGGATTCACACATGCAAATCACCTTTCATTCAACAGTGCTCTTCTACAACTCTGAGCAAATCTAAGAAGGTTAGCTACCTTGGGGTTCCCTTAGACGAGAAAATATCCTGGCAACCACATATCGAGATTGTTTCGTCACGAGTCAGGAAACTTGCAGGGTGTTTAAAACTCTGAGGCATGTAGCTGACAGCGATCTCCTCCGTTCAGTTTATTACTCGTATGCATTGGCACAATCGGTTATTGGTTACTGTATTGGGGTTCGGGGAGGTGCATGTAAAACGCATCTCTTACGCCTGGAATGAGCGCAAAGGTCCTTGCTAAAAAAAATGTCTTTCAAACCATCCAGATTTCCCACAAAGACATTATACGTGTTGTGCCGGGTATTTACAGTAAGACAACTTTTTATTTTCCAGATAATTACTAAAAAACACGCGTCTACCCCGTATGATCCAGGTAAACATCCAAATTGGCGAACAACTCCAAACGTAGTTGAATCTGTTAGGTGTCGCACGGCTTTTGCAAGACGACAAAATGCTTTTCTTTCTGTATATCTAAACAACAAAATTAATAGTATCTTACATTTTTATTCGCTAACACTACACGAATGTAAACTTAAAGTAAAGAACTGGCTCTTTACTCTTGACTATGAGGATATTGAGAAGATAAAAAATAACTCATCTCATTTCTACAAAGGAACACTTACATAGAACATTGCCTCAAAGAGATGTCAGCACAAACTGACGGGGTCCGTTAGGACCAATGCCTGCCAGGGTTGCGAGTTTGTCCGAAAGGGATATCGTGGCCCTGGCACACCGGCAACGGAAGGAACACGGGTGGGTTTTAGTCAGTAAAAGTCTGACACGCCCTCCCGCTCCGCCCAGAGCGGGAGAAGTTATTTGATGATTTCCCACCCAAAAAAATAAAAAAATAAAGAACATACCTTACTTTCATACACCTACTCATACACAAACACGAACGGGAACCCACCCACCCAACGGTTTAACATGCTTTCTAAGGCACGGAAGCGTCTTGGTATGTTAAGGTCACCCATCTATGGACCGACCTCGGCAAGCGTAGGCTGTTATTACTCAGCCACGTGCCATCTTGAAAATCATAAATAGGTATTCAAATGCCATGTTATCATGACATCTCCCAGAACAAACGTGCTGGCCCACAGCCCGTTTGTTCTGGGAGATGTCTTGATTTTGCCTGCTGACCCAATCTTAAATGGCACTTAAAACAAGTAATACCTAAACCGTTATCAAGCAGGCATTATATGAATGGCTTCCGATTACCTATGCATGTTTGTAATTGAAACATATAGGTTGGGACCTATAGAGCTATCGGAACCCCATCAATCGTCAAGTTCATACTGAATTACTACATCAGTATTTAGACAAACTGGTTATTTGTAATTGAATTGAGTAAGATGCTCCCGCGCCGAAAATGGTACATCATCTGCCTAGCCTTTTCCCAACTATGTTGGGGTCGGCTTCCAGTCTAACCAGATGCAGCTGAATACCAGTATTTTACATGGAGCGACTGCCTATCTGACCTCTACAACCCAGTTACTGGGTAACACGATATCCCTTGGTAAGACAGGTTATCAGACTTTTGGGTTTCTGACGACCCGTAACAACTGTCAAAGATCTACAAATGACAGCCGGGAACAACGGCTTAACGTGCTTTCCGAGGCACGGAGGAATCTTGGTACGAACAGGTGGTCACCCATCCACGGACCAACCGTGGCAAGCGTAGCTTAACCTGATCGATCGACCCGTGCGGCAGTTATTATTTAGCCACCAGCTCCTCCCGCGCCGACAATGGTACATGGTGTTGTATATTCTGAAATCAGATGAAGAAGTCTAGTACCTCGTAGGTAATAAAACCGGCCAAGTGCGTGTCGGACCACGCACAATGAAGGGTTCCGAAGTTGGGATGAATTTATCCCAAAAACAAACTTATGATTGTAGTTGAAAAACATGTTGTCCCATACATCGATATACGTCACGGTCAATTCTCCAACTGTAAAATTAAGTTGCTCGACTATTACTCGTTAACTTGTAAGGCCTACTTAGATGTATAGTTTTCCTTTTAATTTTGTTGTAATATATATACTACTCCATGTTTTTTTCTACATGTGGGGGGGGGGGGGGCACTTGACTCTAACAAAATTTAGCACTTTAAAGCTTAATATTACCCAAACGGATCCCTGAATCGAAAAATGTTTTCTACAAACTTGCAATATTTTTGAACGGCCTATCCAACGATACCACACACCATGGGATAGACGAGAAAAAAAAAATCATCCCCTCTTTACCCTAAAAAACTAAAAAAATGTTTATCATGATTTTATTTTACGGCTTTGTCGGCGTAACTAATATGTAAATCCATGCCAAATTACAGCTTTCTAGTACTAGTACAGTCTACAACTACAATGACACATATTTGCAAGCTGGGCTGTAAGTGTGACTGGATTGTGGCACTTGTGGAGGCTGGCTGGTTAGCTTGTGGGGGTATTCGGTTCGCGTGATCAAGGGATAACACTTCGCGGGTCACGCCCCCAGACGTATTAACAATAAAACTTCTATTGAATCTCGTCCAGCGTCCGTCAACCGATTAATTAAAATAGCCACTGATTTAATTAAAACAAAATCTATTACAGCTATTTAGTCCGTCTGGGAGAACTGGACTTGGCAAGAGCAGACGAGGGTGCAACTCCGATAGACGTTCTGATCAAGAAGCAGTACAAGCATGAGCAGTACAGTGACACCGCTACCACCAACGACATCGGGATCCTGCTGTTAGACCATGATGTCACGTTCACTAGTAAGCCTTCTTCACTTCTATAGGCAACATCTATAAAAGATTAGCTTATGGTAGAATAATACAGTCCAACAGACCGACGAAACGTTGGATGGACTGTGTGAAAGATGTTATGAATAGAGAAGTATGGAAGAAAGGGACATGTTGTGCCGACCACAAATAAATTGGGATAAGGACAGGAGAATTATTAATTTAAGTAACTGATCTCATTCTTATGTTAACCGTAGTCTGTAGTTTAACTATATCAGTAAAAATTATAACCTATTAATTAATGTTGAAATTAGGGCTATAATATAATAATAATAATATTACTGTATTCTTGTGATAATATGGACTGTATATTGTAATGTGTAACATTGTCTGAAAAAAAGATTGATTAGATTTTTTGATAATGAGTACCGTCTGTCAGTAAGGTCTTGTTGATAGCGCCACAGACTGCGACTGAGGGTTCACTTTAATGCTATAGAGAGATTTGGTTTTCGATTCTGTTTTTTCTCCGAGTGAGAAAAAATCTTTCCCATGCAATAGAACAGTAAAGATTGAAGAAGGTATATCTAAGGTGGTGCAATCAAGAACATTTTATATTCCTTAAAATATTTATACTAAATGGCGTAACTATCGCCGATGGTGTATTTAGTCTGTGCCAGCTAGGACGCGGGAACCGCTGTCACTTTCCGAATTCATAGCGTTGTGTACTTTTGCCGCGTGCGGTCGAAATCCAAAAATATTATGTTAATCGCTGCTGGGTCAGTGAAAAAAATTGCTAACTTTGTTGTACCCTGAGGAAGACTACACTGTCGCAAAATGTAAGTCTTCTTGCGACACTTCAACAAGACACGACCACGTCAAAAACAGCTGCTGCCTCAAGTTGTGTATCGAGAGATAATGTGGTGGCGCGGAGCCACAAGTAACACATTGCCTATACACAAAAAGCCGACGGACGCTTGGTATTTGAATTCGGGTTTGGGGTTGACCTCATAGATGGAAATTTAATATCATATCTATAGGCAACTCACCAAAGAAGATGGCACTGCAATAAAAAGGAGCTTTATGCAGTAATAGCATCAAAATGAATGCGAAGAAAGTCACACGCGCAGACCCAATCAGGCAATTAAACCCTGATTGTATAAATCCGAAAGGAGGGAGGAACCAGATCGCTAGGGTCACTCGCCCTAACTTTCAACGCCCAAACGATACGATTGGATTGGATTTGGAGTTGGATGTCAGAACCACCGGGGTCACGTACTGGCCAGTTTTATGGAGAAGGAGCGCCTCTTTATGATGAACTCTTTCTTCAAAAAACGTGAGCACAGAAAGTGGACCTGACAGAGCCCTGATGGTGCAATAAAAACGATATTGACTTCATTATGTCGACGAAGAAGCAAGTATTCAATGATGTCTCTGTGATCAACGCGGTGAAAACCGGAAGTGATCACCGCATGGTAAAAGGCACTTAAATATAAAACTTAAATATCAAGCTGGAAAGATCTCGACTGATGAAGTCTACACTCCGCCTAGCACCGATCCAAGTCCAAAACCCCGAGAACTTTCAGCTCGAACTTCAGAATCGTTTCGAGTGCCTAGGAAGCTCCGTGAACGATTATAACGATAGGTTCGTGAAAATTGTTAATACGGTCGGGTCTAAATCTTTAAGACCCGTCGTACAAATAAAATCAAGAAGCTCTCTGATCCTACTATACAGCTCATGGAGGAGAGGCGCGAGCTGATCCTGCAGTCTTCAGACGATGCGCTAAAGTACCGCCAGCTCTATATACGGATCTCTAAGTCCTTGAAAAGCGATCTTTGCCGCTTTAATGCAAACCGCATTAAGGACTCAATAGAGCGAAATAAGGGCTCTAAGGTCTTTGCAAGAGATCTGTCTATTGGGCAGAGCCAGCTTACAAAACTGAAGACCGATGATGGCAGGATCGTATCCGCCAAACCTGAGCTGTTGGAAGAGATCAAGAGGGTCTCTCCCAGAGAACCCATCAACAAATAACCCCGGCATGAATCTGGCAAATGACCCAAGAGCTAGATTGACCTGACAACTACACTGAAGACATCCCGGACGTCAGCTTGTACGAGATTAGGATGGCACTGAAGTAGCTCAAAAACAACAAGGCACCGGTTGATAACGGAATTACGGCCGAACTCCTGAAGGCCGGCGGGAAACCCGTTCTCGAGGTCCCCCAGAAGCTGTTTGATTCCGTCATACTCGAGGGCAAAACGCCACAGGCATGGAACAAAGGTATGGTGATCCTTTTCTTTAAAAAGGGTGAAAATACTCTCCTTAAAAATTATAGGCCCATCCCACTTTTGTGCCATGTCTACAAGCTTCATTTTTTAAGAGTCATTACGAACCATCTCGCGCGCAGGTTTGACGACTTCCAGCCTCCCGAACAAGTCGGATGCCGTAAAGGCTTTAGCACAGTTAAAGCACATTACATACGCTGCGGCAGGTTATACAGAAGACCAAAAAGTATAACCTGCCTCTCTGCTAAGCGTTTGTGGACTACGAGAAAGCCTTCGATTTGATTGAGACATGGGCTATACTGCAGTCTCTTCAACGGTGCCAGATTGACTATCGGTACATCGAGGTGCTGAAGTGTCTGTACAAAAAAGCCACTATGTCAGTCCGACTCCAGGACCAGACCTCGTAACCTATGCTTCTGCAGCGAGGTGTGAGGCAGGGAGGCGTTATCTCTCCGAAACTGTTCACCGCTGCACTGGAGGATGTCTTTAAGGTTCTGGACTGGAAAGGGCTAGGCATCAACATCAATGGCGAGTACATCACTCACCTTTGGTTTGCCGACGATATAGTTGTCATGGCTGAGACTGTGGAGGACCTCAATACAATGGTCGATGACCTCAGTAGAGCTTCCGAAAGAGTGGGTCTTAAAATGAACATGGACAAGGCAAAGATCATGTCAAATGCCCATGTAACACCCACTCTCATGAAGATCGGAGACGCTACACTCGAAGTTGTGGACGAGTATGTTTACCTCGGAAAAACTGTCCAGTTAGGTAGGTCCAACTTCGAGAAAGAGGTCAATCGTCGAATCCAACTCGACTGGGCAGCGTTCGGGAAGCTATGCAATATCTTCTCGTCCCACATACCTAAATCATGATGACTATCTGTTCAATATAGGGCGGGATTTCAACACAAAAAAGACATAAAGTTACCGGTGTTCAGAATAAGTATATTCCAGTATTCATTATTGACAAATACTCACACTTAGAACACAACAAACTACTTAACATGGGATCTAGACCGATTTATGGCGGTAACGCCCGAGCGATTAACACACGTCCGCTCGCAGTGGTGTTACAAAGGCACTATTTTCGAAAAACGCGGCGGCGCGCGGGGTCTCATGTGTCAGCCGACCACCGCGCGAACCCAAACGGCGGCCCCGCGCATGCGTACAAGGCAAGCATTAGTCTACAATACTTATGGGGCGCGAATCAGATTCGCGCGTTATTTGAAACTTAAAACTAACATTTTTCTTACGTGAAGCGAGTGAGTTGCTTACACTATCCTTGTTCATAAATCGGCAGTCTTATATTTTGCAGCCCTCATATGGAACAACAAACCTTTTCTAATTTCATCATAAAACACACCTGTACTGTATGTTTTCCCTCTCGGCACAATATCGGTTTTATTTTTATACAAAACCGTTATATTGCTCAGTTTTAGACACACACCAACTGGATCTAAAAAATACCGTGCTATTTTGATGATATCTTTATCTCCTTTATGATTCGTATTACAAAGAACTGTATTCTTTAATGAGATTTTACTTAATAACTTTGCCGTCCACATTTGGCTTCTTTGCATAGACCAAAGATACCAATTAAATCCATAAAACAGCGGGCTATTTTGATGCTATTTTTATTTCCTCCATGATCCGTATTACGAAGAACTAGGTATATTCCACAATGGGATTTTACTTAAAAGCCTTGTTGTCCACATTCCAGACCTGATCAGGCCGATATGCATCCCTAAGGACAGTAACCTGAGAGCCATGACCTTCGAAGACTACAACCCTATTCTCGCCGGATGGGGTCGCACTTCATATGGTAAGTTACTTTTAAAAATCTTTATGTCACTGATTGTGAAAACCGTCCAATGCTGTGCCCGAAAAAACTTTCCGAAACCCGCTCCAATGCATGGTTGTGATCCTTATCAGCATTATCAGACAAGGACAGGTCCATTCAAATCTGTGTGGTTCTATCCTCAAGACATAGTCATGGTTTTTAGTTATGATCTGAAGATTACAAGAAAATGTTTGGACATTAAAAGAGGCCTAGGCTTGGCCTCTGACTTTGTTACGGTGTATTATCTTCTTAAAGTAGTCGGCTAGGAAATACCGACCCCATCTTAACTTAACCAAATATTGTACCCATAGAAGTGTTATTTACCAACTTACTAAATAAACATAATTTGTCTTGGCACATCCTCTTGCAGTTTAAATATTATTTGCGTAGGTAACGACACGGAAAATGGCTATTGCAACTGGAGTATTCCCCATAGAAAAAATATTTTTGACATAACCGTGTATGATTTGGGTGCTTGTGCAATTAATTAATATTTATACGGTCAAGAAAGAAATACGGGAAATTCCTAGTCTAGACTAGAATGTTTTAGTTACCTACCATTGTGACTAAACCACATGTCCTGCTCCAGGTGGTCAGAGCGCCACGCATCTGCAAGTCGTGCAGCTGCCAGTAGTCAGCAACGAGTATTGTAGTCAAGCGTACAGAGCGTCCAAGATTGACGACCGAGTACTGTGCGCAGGTTTCAAGGGAGGCAAGGGTGCCTGTATGGGAGACAGTGGTGGACCACTGATGCAGCCTATTGTAAGTATTAAATATAATACCAGCCAGTTACTGTGCCACTGTAGGGCAAAGGCTCTTCTCATACAGAGAAGGCATGCGCATCGACCACCACGCTAAAGCGCGTGCTATTGCTATACTGACCGTAATACAGGCTGACGCGTACTGATTAACCTTAGAATGCAGTTATTTTTAACTCTAAAATCTCTCTTTCTAATTCTTCAGAATCTCTCTATCTAGTATAATCCGGTATACAGCTATAACTTTTTAAGCTTCTTATGTTGGTTACACAGTTAGGTTTGTGAATCCTAAATTCTTCCTGGAAAGTGGAAAGTTGTCTGAAACAACAATTACAAAGCCCATAGGTACTTAGTTGAAATTAAAACAATCACGATAGCGGCTGCACTAATCTAGTAAACTGGTTTTAAAACTAGTTTTACTGTGTTTTTTATGCGTGCAATGTGTTAGCATCCTCTGGTATGTCCTCCGACTCCTTTCCAGCATATAAAACCAGTCGTTCTCAGCAACAACGGACAGAGGCTTCGAAACAACAGCACTGATGCCTGTTATGTTTATGTCACACCCGTTACGAGAGATACGAACTCGTTTACTCCCAAAAGTATCTGTAGACCACGAAGCTGCGACACTCTAATTAAAATAAAATAAGCCAAGTTACAGAAGAAGAAAGCTTTTCAGACTACTAAAATGATTTTTCTTCTTTTACAGCAGAGCCAAGAAACATTAAAGATGTTCTTTTATCAGACCGGTGTGGTCTCCTACGGCGTCAACTGTGCCGAAGCCTACTTCCCTGGAGTATACTCCAGGGTCACGCATTTCGTACCCTGGATCGAAGAGAAGGTTCTAGGATACTCCTCGACGTTACTGTGATCTTGTGTTTTGTTTCGATTCATTTACAAGTGATATTCTATGGCTTTTGTTTTGGGATAGTTCTAGAAGTTGCTTTTAATGAGGCTGCCTCGAATTAAGTTGTTTTAATGTTAAGTTATCTGATGTTATTTCGTTTGTGTTACAAAATTGTATCTAGTATTGTTTTCTTTGTTATAGAACTTTCCATTCCTTCTCTGATATTTATCTTGTGACTTAGTTTATTTTGTACGACGATGTGTTGTATGCGTCCACCATTAATACTTTTAATTCAGATCGAGGCAGCCCCGTCGTAAAGGCGCGTTTCCATTATGCAATTGTTTGCATACATGTATGACGTCAGACTTGTGTGTGCAAGTGATTTGAATTGGAAACACGATTTTGTTCAACTTGCAGCTTGCATACAAGATTTTAGTGGTATACAAGTTAGTTCTAGTTGTACAGTGTTGTTATTTGATTGTTTTTTTATTTAGATTGTTTTTTGGTTCCCAAAGACAATCATGTCTATGATATTCCTCAATAAACATTATTGTTTTCTCCGTATCCCATTTAGCAGTCATTTTTACAAAGTAATAAAGTCATAAACAAAGTAATCCTCTATGCACGACCGCATGCGCTTGCAACTTGCGTGCAAATGTGCCGACTTGATTATTGTGCGTACAAGTTTAAACCTAATTGCATACAAGTTGCAACTTGTTTGCAAGTTGTTGTTTCCACTATACAATTTGCATGCAACTTGCAACTAGTATGCAAATCACTTGCATAATGGAAACGCGCCTTTAGTGTAACATTTTGATCCCACGCTAAGTAAATCTCAAACAAGCTCTCATTTATGTAACTGTTGTAAGATTTAAGATATAATTTAATCATAAGTATTGACTACTGTAATAATTAACTTTTATAGATATAGAACAAGAATTATGGATCGGCAGGGTGGTTACGGGAAATAATACCACTTTTGTTAAAATACTGTTATTTTTTATTTACTTAAACCAAACTATATTTTTTCCATTTTTACCTTTTGACAACAACTGTCACACTTAAAAATAAAACAAAGACTAATAGAAAATAAAACTTAACAAAGGAGGTTGTAAAACCTATGAGGTTTAAACCTTAACATACCGCCCACCAAGGACATAATGCTTAATGTCCTTCAAACCGCTGGGCCATGAAACAACCCAACCAACATTAGGAATAATATTAAATTAACATTGGTTATTTTGGTATAGGTAGCACAGATTACTTTTAAGTGGGTTTTTTAATCAAAGAGTTTTTGGTACGTATCGTAACTACCTGTGTAAATATTACACAGGTAGTTACTCTAGGTAGGTCTCTGGACCTGGGTGTTTCTGCTCAACTTTGCTTAACAACCACTTTCCTGTAGGCGTGCCATTTTCTTTGACTAAAACTACGTCACCTACTGAAAGTTCCAAGTGCTGGTATTCCCACTGCAGAAACAGATGTAGATAATCCTGAGACCATCAGCGCCAGAAGTCATCATTCGCTGGTGAAATTGCCACCGTCGCAAACTATGGATATTTCTAATCTCATAGTTAGAATCTGGAACTACAAAAAGTGGTTCCCCAACCAGGAAATGACCAGGAGTCAATACCAAAAGCTCATTCTGATCCTTATGAAACATGCCTCAATTGGAGTCAACAGTGTAGCAACTCCTCATAAGTCAACGTAGAGGTCCCTATGACCCTTTTAAGATGGATTTTAGTGGACTTTATTCCTGCCTCCCAAAATCCAACAAAATTGGGAGCCTGAGGAAGGACATAGTTCCAATTAGTTCCGTTGTTCGCGAGATATTCTACCAGTGTCGGTTTGAAATTAGATTTTTCCACATTAAACAAACACAGTAGCTCGCGAGAAGTTTCTACAAAATTTGTACCGTTGTCACTGTAACGTCTTGCTACAAACCTCCTAAAGGCAGCCATGAAACCTTTTTTTGGGTGGGAAATTATCAAATAACTTCTTCCGCTCTGGGCGGAGCGGGACGGGCATGTCAGACTTTTACTGACTAAAACTCACCCGTGTTCCATCAGATGCCTGTACGCCAGGGCATCGATATCCCTTTCGGACAAACTCGCAACCCTGGCAGGCATTGGCCCTTTCGGACCCCGTCAATTGGTGCTGACATCTCACCTTGAGGCGCGCGTGGAACACACCACGCAGTCGACCCGGGTCTGGTCCTTATCGGACAGCGAGCTACCCATCGCTCAAAGTCCGGAAGGTCGCGCCCACGGTGGCCGGGAATCGGCCTGCGACTCCCGACGCCCGAGGCGTCTTCTGCGGTGACTAGGAGCGCGCGGGCGCGGTCCACCTCCTCCTTCGCGAGCATTACTGTGTCGCAGAACGAGGTGACAGCCTCCCATGCACTCTCGCTCCAAACCATGCCCTGAACCAGGGCCGGACATGAGAGATCGCCGCCACTGATCGCCTCCGTGAGGACACGGCGGTGCTCCGCCCAAGCCGGGCAGACCTCCACCGTATGCTCCACCGTGTCCTCCGGGCGATGCACACAGTGGTGACGCCCGGGCGTTTCCTCCCGCTTTATCCTCAACAGGAACCTCCCGAAACAACCGTGTCCGGTGAGGAACTGCATCAGGCGGAAGGTGAGGACGCCGTAGCGCCTCTTTAGCCACTCCTCAAAGAGGGGACTTATCGCCACAGTTGTAGCGTGCCCAAGCCATGAAACCTTGCGTGCTTAATTCACTAACTGCCTCTAGATGTACCCTTTGACACTCTTATATTGATAGGGCCTGCGTAATCTACACCAGTAATGAGAAAGGGCTTGTTTGGGGTCACACGCGATGAAGGCATTTGACCCATGAGCTGAAACGTGGCTTTGGCTGAGTACTAAATACAAATGACACATTGTCTGTAGCATTTCTTGACTAAAGCCTTAACGCCTACAATCTAGTACCTAGATTTAAGTATATCATCATAAGTTGTGGACCACCGTGTATCGTTTTTGATGCGCTTCTGCTATCAAAAGACCTGTCAGAAATGATTCCTATATAGTATAAGAATCGAATGCATCTCATTAAACAATTGAAGAAGACATTTCAAATCTCCCACCGACTCTTAATATAGGTACCATGTGAATTGAGGAATACATGTAATTTAACTTTTTCTTTTTAGTGTCTAAAAGGAGACGGAAACGATTACATAGAATCTTGGACCTAGGTGTAAAAAGATGAAAGTGGTGCCAATGAATAGATTATTAGTTATTTATGCAACTGTTGTATAATAAGGGGTACAACAATAAAACACTCATGAGTGTTTTAATACCTAATTATGTACAGTTGCATACAAGACTTCTAGTCCAGTCAAGAATCCTCTATAAAACGTTCTGAAACCATAGGGTGTTGTACAGTGTTGTAAGAACGCTATGTAAATTCATGGAAAGTTTAATTGCTGAGTATCTAATACCTACAAAACAAACTATGTATAAGTAATAATAGAATTATTTATTGTAATAATTATTTACATTTTGGATCGTACTTTTTGAATGTTGGCAGATCCTGATGTACTCGGAATATTTATATTATCCCATACCACTTCATTATTTTGATTTTCTATCGAATTTGAAATTTGATTCGACACGTGGATTTTGTTGGCTATCAATGCAGCCTTCAGCCACAGAAGTCGACTTCCATCCACCGTTTTAAACTTGTTCTGCCTTATTACAAAACAAGATTTATATTTTGACATGGCTTAAACCATGCAGCCAGTTTTTGTAATAAGAACGTAACAGTGATTGAAATACCGTTCTTTATACAAAACTGAAAACTTAGTTCGGTACTAAGTAGTCAGTTTTGTGTTTAGGAACTTTACCATAGTCGGAATAAAGTTTGAAATTCCATAATGGCTCCATGTTTTAAACCTGGGTCTGAAGATAAACCTTGTTTTGTAATAAGGGGGGTTATGTCTAATCATTCAACAGTCAACAATCAACTAATAATGTGGCAGATGTTCTGTGAAAGCAATGCCCTGCATACAACTCAGGATTGGGAAGTTGTTAATAGTTAGCAATTGTTTTGGCTAAATTGCTAAATGTGTTTAAGCCGATCCTCTGCGATATACATTTTCCAGATCTGTATTGTAAAAAAACTGGCCAAGTGCGAGTCGGACTCGCGCAGAAAGGGTTCCGACCATTATCTATAAAAACGGCAAAAAATCACGTTTGTTGTATGGGAGCCCTTAAATATTTGTTTTATTTTAATTAAATTATTGATTTTTAAAGTGAATATATAACTAAATATTCTGTGAATATTTCAAGTGTCTACCTGTTACCGTTATCAATATCGAGCAAAAACGAGCAAAAAAATCACGTTTGTTGTATGGGAGCCCCCTTAAATATTTATGTTATTCTAGTTTTTAGTATTTGTTGCTATAGCGGCCACAGAAATACATCATTTGTGAAAATTTCAACTGTCTAGCTATCACGGATCATGAGATACAGCCTGGTGACAGACAGACAGACAGACGGCGGAGCCTTAGTAAAAGGGTTCCCGTTTTACCCTTTGGGTACGGAACCCTAAAAAACACGGATTGCTGCAGGGATCCGGACGCAGTGCTATTTATTTTTTGCAAAGTTCTAAATATTTGCCTGTAATAGTAAATGTGCGGTTTATTTTGGTTTTTGTATTATTTATATGGACCACAATTATAGCTTCTTATATCTGTACTATATATATACGTCGGTATATAACAAAGCGTATAATTCTTGACGGCGGCATGCGCCCATGGTTTCGAATATTAGCGCAGTCTGTAACAATAACAAGAACAATTTATGATATTGTAATTTATTCATCGAATTACAAAGAAAATAAGATTATAACATAATAAATGAAGTAAATAACTATCATACCTTTCCTAATAGATATAGTTGATCAGGCGCTTCGCTTAAAAACCTATTTACTTCATTAGGTAAAAGCGTTTTCGATTTCTTCCCTGTATAGCCTTCTGCTTTACGTTTTAACAAGGCAATTAATTTTGAATATTTTGATATAGCATTGAATAGAAAGTCCATAAGGATGAAGATTTGAATTTTTCTGATAGTTCTTGAAAATACACTAATAGCACATCTTCAGAAAATGCTGTTCTACTCTTTGATATTTTCCAATTCATGAAATCTTGGTACGCCTTTTCATATTGTTTTCTCGACTTTTCTGGTAATAGTTGGTTAGAAATGTCCTTTGCTGCATTAAAAATATCTGGTGGTGTGTTGTCAAAGCTTGTATCACTCATTTTTGTAAATAACAAAGTATTTAAAAAAAAATGCAATATTATTATTGAACACAAATGGCGGGATACGACGTTAATTCGAATAACCAATAAGTTTTTTTTTAATTATGGCGTAATGGTAATGATACACGCGGGCATGACAATGTTCTTTTTACCCGACTGCCTCAGAAGGAGGGTTATGTTTTTCGAGTGTATGTATGTATGAATGTATGTATGTATGTAAGTATGTATGTATCTATTTCTTTGGTACGCTCTGTAGCATTTTTTTTTATAACTTCTCCCGCTATGGGCGGAGCGGGAGGGCGTGTCAGACTTTTACTGACTAAAACCCACCCGTGTTCCTTCCGTTGCCTGTGTGCCAGGGCCACGATATCCGTTTCGGACAAACTCGCAACCCTGGCAGGCATTGGCCCTTTCGGACCCCGTCAATTGGTGCTGACATCTCACCTTGAGGCGCGCGTGGAACACAACGCGCCGTCGACCCGGGCCTGGTCCTTATCGGACGGCGAGCTACCCATCGCTCACCGTCCGCAGGCCCGCGCCTACGGTGGCCGGAAATCGGCTTGCGACTCCCGACGCCCGGGGCGTCTCCTGCGGCGACTAAGGGCGCGAGGGCGCGAACCTTGTCTCACCCTCACGCGTTCCGCCTCCTCCTTCGCTAGCATAACTGCTTCGCAGAAGGAGGTGACGGCCTCCCATGCACTCTCGCTCCGAACCATGGCCTGAACCAGGGCCGGACGCGAGAGATCGCCGCCGCCGATCGCCTCCGTGAGGACACGGCGGTGCTCTGCCCAAGCTGGGCAGACCTCCACCGTATGTTCCACCGTGTCCTCCGGGCGATCCACACAGTGGTGACACCCGGGCGTTACCTCCCGCTTTATCCTGAACAGGAACCTCCCGAAACAACCGTGTCCGGTGAAGACCTGCGTCAGGCGGAAGGTAAGGACGCCGTGGCGCCTCTCTAGCCACTCCTCAAAGAGAGGACTTATCGCCACAATTGTGGCGTGCCCAACGCTCTGTAGCCTAAACGGCTTGATGGATTTTAACATATGAGGTATCGTTAGATTTGTTTTAGTTGCACAAGTGTCATAGGGTATAAATTAATCGTTCTCAAATAGTTGCCTTGGCGGGTTATGAATCTGTACCTTTTTCTCCTGGCTCTGGTGTTCCTCAGGGCTCCAAGTTGGGCCCTTTGCTTTTTTTGGTATTTTTGAATGTTCTTTTAGATTTAATAAATTGCAATTGTTTGGCCTACGCTGATGATTTAAAAATATACTATAGGATATCGGACCTGAGTGATTGTGCGAAGCTTCAAGGTGATCTTGATGTCTTTCAATAATGGTGTTTGAACAACAGAATAACGCTCAATGTTAAAAAATGCCAGACTATTACTTTCACGAATAAAGTGAATTATATTAAATTTGATTATCATATTGATGGATCGGTACTGAGCAGAGTGTCGGTCATCCGTGACCTAGGGGTACTCTTTGATACATCCCTATCTTTCCGTGAACATATAGATAGCACGGTGACTAAGGCTAAAAGAATGCTTGGCTTTATAATCCGTATGTCGAAACCTTTTCGTAATTATAGTAGCATTATTTTACTTTACAACGCACTAGTAAGGAGCTCCTTGGAATATTGTTCCATTATTTGGGATTATTCAACTTATACTAATAATGTTGAATCTGTTCAGGCCCGTTTTGTTAGGCATTTATGTATGAATAATGGGATCCGAAAAGCTATACCCGATTACAGTGACAGGTTAAGGCACTTTAAAATGATTAGCTTAAAAGAAAGACGTAACCATTCTGACTTACTAATTCTCCATAAAATTATAAACGGTACAATTGACGCGCAATTGGTAAACTATTTTAAATTTAGGTCTAGCCAACGTAGTAAGCGTCATCCTCGTATTTTTGAATTGCCTACATCCACATTAAATACCTCATTTAATAGCCCTCTAACACGTATGGCAAGGCAATATAATGAAAGGTCCAACTTGACAGATTACCCTATTGATATTTTCTCCATGAGTTTCGCTTCATACAGGCGTTCCCTATTTAAACAGTGCGAAGACTGCACGTCTGTGTAACTCAAATTGGTTTTTTATTTTATTTTATTTATTTTCTACTGTTCTAGATTTAAGTCTCTAGACACACTTTGAATTTGAATTTTTCTTTTTGTCTCTAATATTCATAAGCTAATGTCATGCATACCTGTTATTTGCATGGTTACTAAAGTTACAATGTTAGATTTGTTGTGCTTATTTTAAATAAATAAATAAAAAATTTATATGTCATCTGCGAATAAAAAAAGAGAGAAGAAATAAAAAAATATATTTTGTGATTTTATTAATATGGGTATCAAATAAAAGCTAGTAAAACGCCAATTCCAAATATATATATATTATAATACTTTTTAGCTACTATTTTGACTCAAACTACAAAAAAGTACATTTCTTGTACAATAACAAAATGGTAGCAAAATCAAAATTGTACATTGAATATTTTTGAAAAAAGCAATTGCTATGAGGTTTGGAATCAATTCTAATGCCGAAAACATAGTTTTTAGAATTTTTGTGTTTGTGTGAATGTATGTTTCAGCATCACGAAAATTCTACAGGATAGATTCTGTTCAAATTTTGCATAATATTACCTATAAGTCTGGTCACCCGGTAGGCTATATTTATAATTATCACGCTATTTATTATGGGGGATAAGCAACATTGTATTATGTTTGCATTCCTCTATGGTTTACAGTAAATTGTTAAAAGAGCCAAACGGTTAGAACATTGCAGATTTAATCTTTTAAATGATTATCATCACGCTATATCGTTACGGGGCTAAGTAGTCAATCATCATGTCATATACCCGGTGGATTTTTAAGATGGGGAGGTAAATCTTAACCGTTGTAGCTAATAATAACGTGAAATCGGTCTTAGGAGACTGTCCTTAAAATTTTGAGATATTTTAATCTGCATATGAAATATTTTCATAAAAAAAAGGCTAATAGATCCTGGTTCTTATGAGAGAGTTAGACCAACTGTGGTTTGATACATCGGATCTGGTACACTTGCGTGAATGACATTTCCGCTAAAGACACTTGCGCGAACTAACTTGCAAGAAAGATGGTTGTCGTGATTTTGTGATGATTTTTCGTCATGGGTATCGTTTTCATGTTTTCGAGGTCTCTGATAACAAAACTGGGGTCAAAATCAAAATTCATGATGGCACTAATGAAAATTTGCAAATTTTTCGTCATGAGTATCGTTTTCATGGTTTTCGAGCGCTGACGACGATAATGGGGTAAAAATCAAAACGAAAGATGGCGCCAACAAGAAAACCGAAACCCTCACAGAATCACTTCGTTTCTGTTCGTCCGTCCATCTGTCTGTCTGTCAATACCCTTTTTCTCAGGAACGCGAGGAGGTATCAAGTTGAAATCAATATCAAATATGAAGGTCTACGGTCCCACACATCCCTAAAAAAATCATCCTTCAAGTCAACGCAATAAAAAGATACGGCCATTCATGCGACATAATTATCTTGATGGGATAAATTCATCCAACCTACGCAACCCTTCAATGTGCGTGGTCCGACACGCACTTGGCCGGGTTTTTATAATGAATAGACTGGCCGCTACAAAACTCAGAAATAGCAAAAAGCGTTTCCCATCAAAATCGTTTATTTGCATAAATGTGTACAAATGGGTACAAAAGATGTATAAAATTCAGTGCAAAGACATATTCCACCGTATACTGATGGCATGTAAATATTTAATGGACGTTAGTCAGTTAAAGGCTCTTACAGACTCACGCGATATCGCGGGCGTGACAGGCACCGACAAAGAAATTATGCCACTAGTGTCGCGTCGCACCCGCGATATCACACCAGCATGTACGAGCCTTAAAAAAAAAAATAGGTATTAAATCATTTTGCCAGTTATGTTTAAGTCCCATGTAATAGGGGGCGAGCCTATTGCCACTAACTAGGCACAGACCCAGACTTACTGGGACTGTTACTGGGAAATTTCAGATGGAAAACCCTATAACACTGCCTGACCGACCTCTGACCGGAATCGAACCTAGGACCTCATACTCAACAGTAGCACTTCCGACCACTAAAACAACGAGGCTGTATTCTATAAAACTGTGGCTGATATTTTATTTTAGTATATCTTACATCTTACGACTTCCACGCGTATGAAGTCGCGGGCAGAAGCTAGTCTTTTCTGAAACCTATCCTATCCTATCTTGCTATAAGCTAAACGAACAATACTTAACTGAACAATTTGTTCAATAATAACACTAAAAAGCTTAAAATAAAACAAATTATTAAAAAAAAACAAAAACCGACTGCAAAAACATGAACTGAAAAGATGGAAACAAGATGAAAAGAAAAAGAGTGTTCTTTATGTACCAAAAATAAATAAATGCAGTCGAAGGCATCTAGGATTAACGAACGCCGTTGTTGCTTGTTTCCATCTTTTCAGTTCATGTTTTTGCAGTCGGGTTTTTTGTTTTTTTTAAATAATTTGTTTTTTGTAGATACATACTTAAATAAAATGATAAAAAAATTAACTGTCAGAAGACAGTTAATTTTTTTATCATTTTATTTTGTTTTTTTTTTTCTCTAGAAAGAGAGATCAAAACATTATCCAAAAATGACGCTGGTGCTAGCTTGTTCTCTTGATGCCTTGCCCAGCCAAGATCGAGCATCATGACATGACAGCAACAGCTGACTGTTCGATTCCTCATAAGACAGTAAATAAAACTATGATCAACGGATGGAACAACATCCTCTTATAAGTTCCTTGATGAGTCATGATGAATCAGGTGTCAATTCGCTCGAGCCCAACAGGCTTGACATGCAAAAATTGCTGCCATATCCTGAAAATATTATTAAAAATGCATTTTATTACATGACATGACACAACTGGCGGTAATGCCTAGGTTCACCACGCCCAAATCCTACGGGGATCGCTGGCGTGATGTTATGTTGTTATATGACGAACACTCCTTCCATCTTTCGTCTTTCCAGTTTTGACGGTTCTGTCCAATTCATTTTGCCATTTTCTTTCAAAGAATTTACCTGCTTATAATAAAAATAAATAATTCACCCGATAATTATTAACATTGGAAATTTATTTACTTATTCTTCGGAAAGCTTACAGTCTAACATCTGCAAAGGTAAGTTAGGGAAAAACATTGGAAATAAGGGGTACTAAAGGACTGCAACGGTATAGAAACGTCGCCCGCGTCTCGGATTTCTGAGTCCGACTTGTGTTCCACGAGCGCCTCAAATCTCTTTGAGTCAGCACAAACTGACGGGGTAGGACCAATGCCTGCCGGGGTTGCGAGTTTGTCCGAAAGGGACATCGTGGCCCTGGCACACAGGCAACGGAAGGAATACGGGTGGGTTTTAGTCAGTAAAAGTCTGACACGCCCTCCCGCTCCGCCCAGAGCGGGAGAAGTTATTTGATAATTTCCCACCCAAAAAAAAAAAAAAAGATAACACATCTGCGGCAGACCATTGTTATGACCTATCAATCTAACACTTTCTCACTCCTTAAACATCATCATTACATAATACAGTTCCTTGCTCTTGCTTTTGTTTATTATTGTATATCGTATATATATATTTATATAGATAAGTGTCTGCTTTACGTGTGTATGTATTAATTGTATATGCAAAATGCTACACCACTGACTACCTGCAGTATTGTCTCTCCTTCTCCCTTTAATCCATCCAAAGGTTGTCTGTAAAAGATCGCTTTTAGCGATAAGACCGCCCATTGTGTCACTCTATGTAAAATTTCAACATTTATATCTGTAACTTGTATGGTGTACATAATAAAGAGTATTCTATTCTATTCTTCTCACTGTCAGCAGCTTCGGTATCTAATAAATTATAACATTCGTGACAAGCGTATTCATCTAATGAGAGCTGAAACAATAACAAATATCAAATTCAAATTATAACACAAGTACTGCCTTTACTGCATGGTTTACCTGACTGCTGTGGTATAGAGGTAACCATCGAGTAAATCTAATTTACAGGGGTAACTATGTTAGAGTCAGCTTCCAGTCAAACCGGATGCAGCTGAATACCAGTAGATATTTTACATGGAGCGACTGCCTATCTGACCTCCACAATTGGGTAATACGATACCGCTTGGTAAGACTGGTTGTCAGACTTTCGGGCTTCTGACGACTCGTAACAACTGCCAAAGATCCACACGTTGATGCAACTCATCATAAACAGAATCCTAGAAGCACAGCAATAGTAATCGTGTCTAGATGATGTCAGTCCGTATCTGCAATGGTCGTTAAAAGAAAATACCAATCACAAAATAATCGCACGGTAAGCAAGGAACGCAACTTGGAACTGCAATGCAAGCAGATCAAACAGAAAATAAATTATCATTTAAAAATAATATGTCAATGTCATGTGTGTTTTTGAATAAATACTTACCTTCATTTTAGGAAATGGGTATTAAAAAAAAACAAAAATATTTTAGTAATATTGTCGTATTTTATACGCAATTATATATTCCTTTGATTTAAAATAAGTGGCTTATAGTTATTGTTCACACTCTCTAAATGTAATTACGGGATAAAATGGAACGTCAGAAACATTTTTAGTACTTCCCGTTAAAAATGGCAAGGCGGAAGCTATCATTGAGTATTGTTTCTTTGGGAATTATGTTTCGCAAGTAATACTGAATTAATAAATCCATAGTAATTTATATTTAAAAAAATTAAATCTTACTGTAAAACCTAAAATCATGAACATTTATCGATACCAGAGGGCAGAAACTGGACATGTCCTTTATGTTGGTTACACAGTTAGGTTTCTGAATCCTAAATTCTTCCTAGTGGAAAGTTGTCTGAAACAACAATTACAGAGCCCATAGGTACTTAGTTGAAATTAAAACAATCACGATATCAGCTGCACTAATCTACTAAACTGGTTTTAAAACTAGTTTTACTGTTTTCTATATGCGTGCAATGTGTTAGCATCCTCTGTTATATCCTCCGACTCCTTTCCACGATAAAAACCAGTCGTTCTCAGCAACAACGGACAGAGGCTTCGAAACAACAGCACTGATGCCTGTTATGTTTATGTCACACCCGTTACGAGAGATAGGAACTCGTTTACTCCCAAAAATATTTGTAGACCACGAAGCTGCGACACTCTTATTTAAATAAAATAAGCCAAGTTACAGAAGAAGAAAGCTTTTCAGACTACTAAAATGATTTTTCTTATTTTACAGCAGAGCCAAGAAAAATTTAAAATGTTATTTTACTAGACCGGCGGTCGCCTTCGGCAACGACAATTGTGGCGAACCCAACGACCGACGATCGGCCTCACTAGACCTAAGAGCCTTAGGCTCTCCCCCCCACGCAGAAATCCGCCGCAGTCAACACCCTCTCCGACATGGAGAGACTATTGGCCGCGCCCAGGGTGCACCGGCCCGACGACTGCTCTTTCCCCCGAACGTATTCGCAAGGAACGAGCAGCAGTCAAGCACACGAGGAGGTTTTCTGCACGCACCTCAGCAGTTCGTACCCTGGATCGAAGAGAAGGTTGTAGGATACTCCTCAACGTGACTGTGATCGCGAAGCGCGATAAATTGTAATTTATTGCAAAATATGAAGCAATTATCTATTTACTCAAAAATGAGTTGAATAATCGAGAATAAAAACAACCAAGTTCTGCATACAAATAAGCCATTTTTGTTTTCTAAACGTGTTTTGGTAACAACAAAGTTCTGAGAAATATGTTCAAGAATAACATATATTTTTTCCGCTACCACAAACTATACCTACACCGTGGCATTTTACTCATCTTACAACGGTAACTTCATGTATCCATGATCCAAGGTTAAAATGCCATTGTGTATAGATTTGGCAAATTTTTTACCGATGATCGGAATAGGTCTCCACCCCTTCCAAGACGCACCAGTCCATGACACGCGGTGACAGAGCGGGGCTGGCGAACGAGATGTCCACCACGGATTCACTCTGCATCCGCACACACGTAGGGACAGAACCCCAGTTTAGGACGACCAGGCCTGTCTCCAGATCGCAGTCCTCCACCATCCTGCCCCGTGTGTTCGTATACCGGGAACCCCAAGCCACGTTCTTGGCATTGAAGTCCCCGAGGATGAACACGGGGAGGGGATGGTACCCGACGACGAAGACGAGTCTCAACTCCCAAAGGGAGTTGTGGAACTCGGCGAGAGTTCGGTTCGGGGAGAAGTATACTCCTACCACGACAATCCCCCCGAACCGTGCTGCCACGCAACCCCGTCCCCTCTTGACGGTCTCGAGGGACGGGGTACCAGCGGCGGCCAACGAAATGAGGATCACTGAGCCGCTCAGGTCTTCCACCCAGTAACCCACATCAGAAAACGAGGAGTTCCCGCTCCGAGTCTAACTTATTTTTTTTATTTCTATCCTCTTACTGAATCACTGAATAATATCTCGATTTCTACTAATCTAACTTTTCAACCATGCTCTGCTGGTACCGTTATGAGAGTTCTAGATATATTTTGCATGTTTTTAGATAGTTCCTTTATTGGTGCATCAAAAAACGAGGAGTTGGCGCTCCCCAGTTCTACTTATTTTTTTTTTTCGATTCCTCTTACTGAATTACTTTATTAAATCTTTATTTCACCTTACTTAAACTTTTACCCATGCTCTGCTGATACTTTAGTGAAAGTTCTAGGTCACTCTTGCATGTTTTTGGATAGCTCTGTTAAAGGTTCATCAGAAAACGAGGAGTTCCCGCTCCCCAGTCCTACTTATTTTTTTATGATCATTCTTACTGAAACACTGAATAATATCTCAATTTCTACTAATCAACTTTTCAACCTTGCTCTGCTAATACCTTAATGAGAGTTCTAGATTATTTTTGCACGTTTTCCGATAGCTCCTTTATTGGTGCATCAGAAAATGTGGAGTTTCCGCTCCCCAGTTCTACAAAACTTTTTTTTTATCCCTCTTGATGAATCACTGAATAATATCTTGATTTCACCTTACTTAAACTTTTACCCATGCTCTGCTGATACTTGAGTGAGAGTTCTAGGTCACTGTTGCAGGTTTTTGGATAGCTCTGTTAAAGGTTCATCAGAAAACGAAGAGATCCCGCTCCCAAGTACTACTTAATTTTTTTTCGATTCCTCTTACTGAATTACTTTATTAAATCTTTATTTCACCTTACTTAAACTTTTACCCATGATCTACTGATACTTGAGTGAGAGTTCTAGGTCACTGTTGCACGTTATTAAATAGCTCTGTTAAAGGTTTATCAGAAAACGAGAAGGTCCCACTCCCCAGTCTAACTTATTTTTTTTATGATCCTTCTTACTGAAATACTGAATAATATCTCGATTTCTACTAATCAACTTTTCAACCTTGCTCTGCTGATACCTTAATGAAAGTTCTAGATTATTTTTGCACGTTTTCGGTTAGCTCCTTTATTAGTGCATCAGAAAATGTGGAGCTCCCGCTCCCTTGTCCTACAAAACTTTTTTTATGATCCTTCTTACTGAAACACTGAATAATATCTCGATTTCTACAAATCAATTTTTCAACCTTGCTCTGCTGATGCCTTTATGAGAGTTCTAGATTACTTTTGCATGTTTTTAAATAGTTCTGTTGTAGTTACACCAGAAATCGAGGAGTTCCCGCTCCCCAGTCCTACAAAACTTTTTTTTTATCCCTCTTGATGAATCACTGAACAATATCTTGATTTTACCTTACTTAAACCTTTACCCACGCTCTGCTGATACTTGAGTGAGAGTTCTAGGTCACTTTTGCACGTTATTGGATAGCTCTGTTAAGGGTTCATCAGAAAACGAGAAGTTCCTGCTCCCCAGTCTGACTTATTTTTTTTATGATCCTTCTTACTGAAATACTGAATAATATCTCGATTTCTACTAATCAACTTTTCAACCTTACTCTGCTGATACCTTAATGACAGTTCTAGATTATTTTCATGTTTTCGGATAGTTCCTTTATCCCTTTATCGTTGCATCAGAAAATGGGGAGTTCCTGCTCCCCAGTCCTACTAAACTTTTTTTTTATTCCTCTTGCTGAATCACTGAATAATATACTGATTTCACCTTACTTAAACCTTTGCCCATGCTCTGCTGATACTTGAGTAAGAGGTCTAGGTCACTGTTGCATGTTTTTAGATAGCTTTTTTAAAGGTTCATCAGAAAACGAGGAGTTCCCGCTCCCAAGTACTACTTATTTTTTTTTCGATCGCTCTTACTGATTTAATTTATTAAATCTTTATTTCACCTTACTTAAACTTTTACCCATGATCTGCTGATACTTTAGTGAGAGTTCTAGGTCACTGTTTCACGTTATTAAATAGCTCTGTTAAAGGTCCATCAGAAAACGAGAAGTTCCCGCTCCCCAGTCTGACTTATTTTTTTTATGATCCTTCTTACTGAAATACTGAATAATATCTCGATTTCTACTAATCAACTTTTCAACCTTGCTCTGCTGATACCTTAATGAAAGTTCTAGATTATTTTTACACGTTTTCGGTTAGATCCTTTATTAGTGCATCAGAAAATGTGGAGTTCCCGCTCCCTTGTCCTACAAAACTTTTTTTATGATCCTTCTTACTGAAACACTGAATAATATCTCGATTTCTACAAATTAATTTTTCAAACTTGCTCTGCTGATGCCTTTATGAGAGTTCTAGATTACTTTTGCATGTTTTTAAATAGTTCTGTTGTAGTTACACCAGAAATCAAGGAGTTCCCGCTCCCAAGTACTACTTAATTTTTTTTCGATCCCTCTTACTGAATTGCTTTATTAAATCTTTATTTCACCTTACTTAAACTTTTACCCATGATCTGCTGATACTTGAGTGAGAGTTCTAGGTCACTGTTGCATGTTTTTGGATAGCTCTGTTGTAGTTACACCAGAAAGCGAGGAGTTCCCGCTCCCAAGTACTACTTATTTTTTTTTCGATCCCTCTTACTGAATTACTTTATTAAATCTTTATTTCACCTTACTTAAACTTTTACCCATGCTCTGCTGATACTTTAGTGAGAAATCTAGGTCACTTTTGCCTGTTGAAGGTTCATCAGAAAACGAGAAGTTCCCGCTCCCCAGTCTTACTTATTTTTTTATGATCCTTCTTACTGAAACACTGAATAATATCTCAATTTCTACTAATCAACTTTTCAACCTTGCTCTGCTGATACCTTAATGAAAGTTCTAGATTATTTTTGCACGTTTTTAGATAGCTCTTTTATCGGTGCATCAGAAAATTTGGAGTTCTCGCTCCCCAGTCCTACAAAACTTTTTTTTTATCCCTCTTGATGAATCACTGAATAATATCTTGATTTTACCTTACTTAAACCTTTACCCACGCTCTGCTGATACTTGAGTAAGAGTTCTAGGTCACTGTTGCACGTTATTGGATAGCTCTGTTAAGGGTTCATCAGAAAACGAGAAGTTCCTGCTCCCCAGTCTGACTTATTTTTTTTATGATCCTTCTTACTGAAATACTGAATAATATCTCGATTTCTACTAATCAACTTTTCAACCTTACTCTGCTGATACCTTAATGAGAGTTCTAGATTATTTTCATGTTTTCGGATAGTTCCTTTATCCCTTTATCGTTGCATCAGAAAATGGGGAGTTCCTGCTCCCCAGTCCTACTAAACTTTTTTTTTATTCCTCTTGCTGAATCACTGAATAATATACTGATTTCACCTTACTTAAACCTTTGCCCATGCTCTGCTGATACTTGAGTGAGAGTTCTAGGTCACTGTTGCATGTTTTTAGATAGCTTTTTTAAAGGTTCATCAGAAAACGAGGAGTTCCCGCTCCCAAGTACTACTTATTTTTTTTTCGATCGCTCTTACTGAATTAATTTATTAAATCTTTATTTCACCTTACTTAAACTTTTACCCATGATCTGCTGATACTTGAGTGAGAGTTCTAGGTCACTGTTTCACGTTATTAAATAGCTCTGTTAAAGGTTCATCAGAAAACGAGAAGTTCCCGCTCCCCAGTCTGACTTATTTTTTTTATGATCCTTCTTACTGAAATACTGAATAATATGTCGATTTCTACTAATCAACTGTTCAACCTTGCTCTGCTGATACCTTAATGAGAGTTCTAGATTATTTTCATGTTTTCGGATAGTTCCTTTATCCCCCCTTTATCGTTGCATCAGAAAATGGGGAGTTCCTGCTCCCCAGTCCTACTAAACTTTTTTTTTATTCCTCTTGCTAAATCACTGAATAATATACTGATTTCACCTTACTTAAACCTTTGCCCATGCTCTGCTGATACTTGAGTGAGAGTTCTAGGTCACTATTGCACGTTGTTGGATAGCTTTCTTAAAGGTTCATCAGAAAACGAGGAGTTCCCGCTCCCAAGTACTACTTTTTTTTTTTTCGATCGCTCTTACTGAATTAATTTATTAAATCTTTATTTCATCTTACTTAAACTTTTACCCATGATCTGCTGATGCTTGAGTGAGAGTTCTAGGTCACTATTGCACGTTGTTGGATAGCTCTGTTAAAGGTTCATCAGAAAACGAGAAGTTCCCACTCCCCAGTCTGACTTATTTTTTTTATGATCCTTCTTACTGAAATACTGAATAATATCTCGATTTCTACAAATTAATTTTTCAACCTTGCTCTGCTGATGCCTTTATGAGAGTTCTAGATTACTTTTGCATGTTTTTAAATAGTTCTGTTGTAGTTACACCAGAAATCAAGGAGTTCCCGCTCCCAAGTACTACTTAATTTTTTTTCGATCCCTCTTACTGAATTGCTTTATTAAATCTTTATTTCACCTTACTTAAACTTTTACCCATGCTCTGCTGATACTTTAGTGAGAAATCTAGGTCACTTTTGCCTGTTGAAGGTTCATCAGAAAACGAGAAGTTCCCGCTCCCCAGTCTTACTTATTTTTTTATGATCCTTCTTACTGAAACACTGAATAATATCTCAATTTCTACTAATCAACTTTTCAACCTTGCTCTGCTGATACCTTAATGAAAGTTTAGGTTTAAAGAAACTTTATTCTCAATAAAAACAATTACATGTCACTTACTTGAGAACAATAACTAACACACAAAAAAAAAACAAATTTAGGTTCGACAACATCCATGAACAGAAATACTAATTAAACTTAAAATTAAAACTAAAACCTGTCCCATCCAAAGCATTCATTTTTCAAATAATATTTGATTTGCAATCAGGCAATGGCTCAGCTGGGTTTTGAATGCATTAAATGAGTGCAGGTTCCTTATGCGTGATGGTATTTTGTTGTATAGCTGTGCTCCCTCAAATGTAAGCATTTTTTTACCATAGTTGGTCCTAGTTTTTGGTAAAACTAACATACTTGCTCGCCGAGTGCTTCGTTGACTAACTTGTTTGTGTTGGGTAAGTGTGATATTTGAGTGGATGGTTTTGTTTAGAACTTTTCTGATAAAGATGCATGTGTTATATATATATAGTTGTTTTATGGTCATTATTTTTGTATCGCTGTATATTTTTTTGTGTTGCTGTTAGGTACGGGTAATTGAAAAGCATTTTTACCAGTTTATTTTGAGAAATTTGTAGTTGTGACAATTTTGTTTTTGGAGCACTACCCCATACCTCGACCAAGTATAGCAGATGTGGCTTTACTAGGGAATTATAGATAGTGTGTCGCAATCCTTGTGGAACGCATCGAACTAAATTGTGCAGAGCTCCGACTTGTGTCGAGAGCTTGTTTTTTATATAGTCGATATGAGCACTCCACGAAAGGGAGCTGTCTATTCTAAGCCCGAGATATTTTTCGCAAGTTTTTAGTTGTAGCGGCTCATCATTTACTGTAAGTGGGTTGAATGGAGGAATATGTTTGTTTTTTGCCTTATATATTACGTAACATGTTTTGGAGGTGTTTATTGTTAGAAGGTTGAGCTGAAACCAGGTAAATAGGGCGTTTAAGTCCTCCTGAGCTTGTGAGATGATGGCATGAATCGAAGACCCAAAGTAGAATAAAGATGTATCGTCGGCATACAAGGTTAAGTGACCGCGTAACTTTATGTCATTTATATTATTTATATATATAAGGAAGAGCAAGGGACCTAAAATTGATCCCTGTGGAATGCCACATGTAACAGGTTTTGCGCCACTTTGATGATTGCCCAGTTTAACCACTTGCGAACGTTTGGTTAGGTATGATTTGAACATTTTTAGAGCATTACCAGTAATATTAATGGATTCTAGTTTCATTAAAAGTAGTTTGTGGGAAACCGTATCGAATGCCTTTTTCAGATCTATGAAAATACCTAAACATATGTTTTTAGAGTCTATGTTGTGTTTAATTTTAGTTACGAGATCAATTGTAGCTGAGGTGGTATTACTTTTTGGTCTGAAACCATACTGAGTTTCAATAATAAAGTTTATAGAGTTTAGGTATGTTTCTAGTCGGTTATGGAGAATTTTTTCTAATATTTTTGAAATTATTGGTAAGACTGAAATAGGACGATAATTACCAGGATCAGTAGCATTACCTGATTTGTAAATAGGTGTTACTTTGGCTATCTTTAGTGTTTCAGGAAAGTTTCCGTCGGCTAGCAGTTTATTAAAGCATTTGCTTAGGTTATATACAATCAGATTTTTGATACATTTTATTATTTTGGTGTTTATGCCATCTATGCCTGTACTACAGTTTGGGTCAAGGTGTGTAATTATATTAAATATCTCTTTAGTGGAACAAGGATTTAAACTGGACAGCCCTTCAAAGTCTTTAGGGGGAGAAAGAGGTAAAGCGCGTTCGCATTCGTCATGGAATATAGTGGGTATTTCATTCGCTAGTAAGAGTCCTATGGTGGAAAAGTAATCATTAAATATTTGACAAATTTCATTAGGGTTTGTAGAGGTTTTTGAATTAACAACAAGTTTTGAGGGAACACAGCCATGAGTAGGTTTATTATTTGTTAGGGATTTTATTAGATTCCACATTTTTTTAGACTTTTTGATACATTTAGTAAATGCTTCGTAGTAGTAGGTATTTTTTGTTCTTTTTATCAGTTTAGCTACAGAGTCTCGTTTTTCAACAAATTCTTCTTTCATTAGTTCATTATTACTGTTTCCTTTAAGTTCCGTCCCCATCAAATTTCTTTCATTGATTTGTGCTATGATCTCCTTGTTAATCCAGTCTTTTTGTGGGAGATTAAGTATTTTAGTCTTCGTAACTTTGCTTTTTTCTGCACATGACTTTATCACATTTTCCAAGGTCAGGTAATCGTTATGCGGGTTGTCATATTCAGTTTTCTCCATCAGGTTATATAGGGTTGTGTAATTTATGGCTTCGTATTGAGCTCGTAGTTTTCGAGGAGATTTTACTTTCTTTAGTTCTAAGTACATCTGGTAGTGATCAGACATAGAAGACTTGAATATAGCCATGTGGAAGCTATCGTTCTTTAAGTTTGTGCTGATATGGTCAATAATGCTTTTTTTTGTTTTTGAATCCCTTGTGCAGTATTTTGCGGTTGTTTTGTTCAGTAGTGTATATCCAGCCTCTTTAGTTGTTGATTTGTAGTGTTTAGTTTCTTTGTTGGTTTTAGCTAAAAGGTCGATGTTAAAATCGCCGAAAACGATTGCTCTTTTTCTTTGTTGTAGCTGGGATTCATATTCGTCAAGGAACTCTTTATAATTGGTATTACCAGGGTAGTATATTATTCCGATTTCAAAAGCGTGCCTTTCCAAGTGTATCCACAGATAATTATTTCCACCTGAGTACTTAGATTCCGATAGACTGTGTTTTAAATCATTATGGATGAATGCTGATACTCCCCCTCCTTTTGAGTCTGTTCTATAGTTATAATAATGGGTATAATTATCAATTTGCAGTGCCAAAGCTTGGGTTTCAGAACCTATCCAAGTTTCCGTTATTAGAATGCCATGTGTGGTTTTAGGTAATGATTTCAGGATGCATTTTAGTTCGTCCAACTTTCCGCTTTTCCGTATACTTCGAGCATTTAGGTACAAAAATCTTAGTCGTGATTGGTGAGAATTAATAGTGCTATAATCGTTTAGTATTTCGTAGGTGTTACAGTTCAGATCGGTGGCTGTTTCGCAACTTATTTGATGTTTTTTGCAGGGTTTTTTATAATTGTTGGTGTACCATGTCTGTATTTTATAGTAAGGTCAGTCTCACCATCATTTTGGCGGCGTGTTAGTTCTTCCTTCAGACTCTTCAAATATAGTTGCTGTGCCGGAGTTTGGTCCGAGAACATGTTTAACTTTTGTGGCAGCTTATCTCTGTTTTGTAGAAGATATTTAGTAGAATCCGAAGTGTTGAAACATACTTTTATGCTACGGTGTTTTCCTGGTACGTATTTTCCAATTCTAAAAACCTTTGTGGGTTTTGGAAGATCTTGGCACACCTTAGTTGTGATATCCCAGACTTCTTGTTCGTCTTTAGTCAGCCTATCATGCGCGTCGGTAGCAGTTTGTTCTGGTACTCCAACCATGATGATGTTTTTTTCTCTAGCCTTCCGATCTGTGACCTCCTTAATTACTTGTTCGTTTGAGTAAAGTTGATTATCATTTTTAGACGTATCCGGTTGGAAGTTGGTTGATTGCTTGAGAGCACTGAGGTCCGATTCGAGAGATACTATTTTCTGGCCACCCTCCCGGACTTGTTTCTTCAATTGTGACACAGTTGAGTTAAGTTCTTTTTGTTCATCTGCGATGTTAGAGGTTGAAGATTTAATTTCATTAATCTGAGTAATGTTTTCGCGAATTAATTGCATTGTTTGCTCGTTAGATACTTTAAGCTCAGATATTTGTGTATTGACTTGTATTAAACTGTCCTGCATTTTATTCATGATCAGTTCATTGGACCCCACATATTTTTCTAGTAATTGGCCAATACGGCTTAGTTCCGATTTAATTTGTTTCATTTCGTTACTGCATTCACAGTCATGATCGGACAGCGGTTGTTTGCGTTTTTGTTGCCGAGTGGTAATAAAAGAATCCGCTGCGGTCGCACTTAACTTCGTTAGGTCGGGGGAGCTGCGACTTTGTGTGGTGCCTATGGTACAGCTGGCATCATTATCAATAGGTGTCCGTGATGGTGGCGACCTTTGTACATTCATTGTGTAATAGATATAATTCGTATCCAAAAGCAATCAACTTATAATATGATAAGAGTTAAAGAGAAATAAAAACGCTCACTATTTACTAGTAAATGGTGAGGTATTAAATCGTAAACTTACTGTTTAGTACACAAAACGCAGGGTCTCTGTGCGAGGGAGTCAAAAAATATCCAAGTAGCACTGCACTTTTTCCGCGGAGGTGAGGTCCGTTACGGCTCAAACGGGGAGTCCCTGTGCGAGCGAGATGAGATATGGCCGTCTTAGTTGCGCAGAGGTGAAACCGGTGAGCGCGGGGTGCGCCGACGCCGCAGCAGGCACTGTTTTACTTGAGCGGTTTGGTACACAGTGGCGTAATAACGTAATGAACAAATACGGTTTTGACAGAGTTTTTACTTTATTTTGAGTGCACTATAGGTTAATTTCGAAGGACACTGGTTTAAATATGTTTAGTATAAAGGATAATACGTCTGTTCCGTATGAAGTCGAAACTTGTACTCTCAAGTTGTAGATTATTTTTGCACGTTTTCGGTTAGATCCTTTATTAGTGCATCAGAAAATGTGGAGTTCCCGCTCCCTTGTTCTACAAAACTTTTTTTATGATCCTTCTTACTGAAACACTGAATAATATCTCGATTTCTACAAATCAATTTTTCAACCTTGCTCTGCTGATGCCTTTATGAGAGTTCTAGATTACTTTTGCATGTTTTTAAATAGTTCTGTTGTAGTTACACCAGAAATCGAGGAGTTCCCGCTCCCAAGTACTACTTAATTTTTTTTCGATCCCTCTTACTGAATTGCTTTATTAAATCTTTATTTCACCTTACTTAAACTTTTGCCCATGCTCTGCTGATACTTGAGTGAGAGTTCTAGGTCACTGTTGCATGTTTTTGGATAGCTCTGTTAAAGGTTCATCAGAAAACGAGAAGTTCCCACTCCCCAGTCTGACTTATTTTTTTTATGATCCTTCTTACTGAAATACTGAATAATATCTCGATTTCTACTACTCAACTTTTCAACCTTGCTCTGCTGATACCTTAATGAAAGTTGTAGATTATTTTTGCACGTTTTCGGTTAGATCCTTTATTAGTGCATCAGAAAATGTGGAGTTCCCGCTCCCTTGTTCTACAAAACTTTTTTTATGATCCTTCTTACTGAAACACTGAATAATATCTCGATTTCTACAAATCAATTTTTCAACCTTGCTCTGCTGATGCCTTTATGAGAGTTCTAGATTACTTTTGCATGTTTTTAAATAGTTCTGTTGTAGTTACACCAGAAATCGAGGAGTTCCCGCTCCCAAGTACTACTTAATTTTTTTTCGATCCCTCTTACTGAATTGCTTTATTAAATCTTTATTTCACCTTACTTAAACTTTTGCCCATGCTCTGCTGATACTTGAGTGAGAGTTCTAGGTCACTGTTGCATGTTTTTGGATAGCTCTGTTGTAGTTACACCAGAAAGTGAGGAGTTCCCGCTCCCAAGTACTACTTTTTTTTTTTCGATCCCTCTTCCTGAATTACTTTATTAAATCTTTATTTCACCTTACTTAAACTTTTACCCATGCTCTGCTGATACTTTAGTAAGAGTTCTAGGTCACTTTTACCTGTTTTTGGATAGCTCTGTTGAAGGTTCATCAGAAAACGAGGAGTTCCCGCTCCCCAGTCTTACTTATTTTGTTATGATCCTTCTTACTGAAATACTGAATAATATCTCGATTTCTACTAATCAACTTTTCAACCTTGCTCTGCTGATACCTTATTTTATTTGGGAAGACAAACAATCGTACATTGTATATTAAAGCTAGATACAGAGTATGCTATAAGTAAATGTACAATCCACTACGTTTCCACATGTTACTATTATAAAAGATACAGTTTTGGAAAATTAAATAAAATCAATATACATATAACAACAATACAATTATTTCGCAATCTTAAAAGCAAAAAGGTAATACATACTAAAATACTACATAATAATTTAAAATTGTGAGCAAGGCGCTTAATCATTTGTTTTTTAAATTTACGCTTAGTTAAGGCAAAGACATCGATATCGTTAAAATTATTATTGTAAGCTTGAACTAATCTCTGGAGCGGCGCTCTCTCTCCTGCATTTGTACGACAGGGAGTTGTAGCAAATAGTGGATAAGAGCACGCCTCACGTCTCATTACTGTTCTAGGTACAATATAGCATATTTTACTTATCAGTTCAGAGCAATCAAATCTATTATGTACAAGACCATGGAGCATCATTCCTTGGAGCAACAAGCGTCTAGAGCGTAATGTTAATAGTCTAAACCTATCCAAGGCGTTTTTATAAGGTAAACGTACGATGTGACATTTGTACTGCAATGTACTGAGGAACTTACGCTGAACTCGCTCTATTGCAGTATCATATTTAATATAATAGGGATCCCAGACCATACAAGCTTATTCTACCTGTGGGCGTACTAAAGAATTAAATAAATACAGATATGTGGCTGGTCGTTGAAAGTCCGACGAGGCTCGCTTAACAAAGTTATACATTTGAAATGCTTAATGAGAGTTCTAGATTATTTTTGCACGTTTTCGAATAGCTCCTTTATTATTGCATCAGAAAATGTGGAGTTTCCGCTCCCCAGTCCTACAAAACTTTTTTTTATCCCTCTTGATGAATCACTGAATAATATCTTGATTTTACCTTACTTAAACCTTTACCCATGCTCTGCTGATACTTGAGTGAGAGTTCTAGGTCACTGTTGCACGTTATTAGATAGCTCTGTTAAGGCTTCATCAGAAAACGAGAAGTTCCTGCTCCCCAGTCTGACTTATTTTTTTTATGATCCTTCTTACTGAAATACTGAATAATATCTCGATTTCTACTAATCAACTTATCAACCTTGCTCTGCTGATACCTTAATGAAAGTTCTAGATTATTTTTGCACGTTTTCGGATAGCTCCTTTATTGGTGCATCAGAAAATGTGGAGTTTCCGCTCCCCAGTCCTACAAAACTTTTTTTTGTCCCTCTTGATGAATCACTGAATAATATCTTGATTTTACCTTACTTAAACCTTTACCCATGCTCTGCTGATACTTGAGTGAGAGTTCTAGGTCACTGTTGCACGTTATTAGATAGCTCTGTTAAGGTTTCATCAGAAAACGAGAAGTTCCTGCTCCCCAGTCTGACTTATTTTTTTTATGATCCTTCTTACTGAAATACTGAATAATATCTCGATTTCTACTAATCAACTTTTCAACCTTACTCTGCTGATACCTTAATGAGAGTTCTAGATTATTTTCATGTTTTCGGATAGTTCCTTTATCCCTTTATCGTTGCATCAGAAAATGGGGAGTTCCTGCTCCCCAGTCCTACTAAACTTTTTTTTTATTCCTCTTGCTGAATCACTGAATAATATACTGATTTCACCTTACTTAAACCTTTACCCATGATCTGCTGATACTTGAGTGAGAGTTCTAGGTCACTGTTGCACGTTATTAAATAGCTCTGTTAAAGATTCATCAGAAAACGAGAAGTTCCCGCTCCCCAGTCTGACTTATTTTTTTTATGATCCTTCTTACTGAAATACTGAATAATATCTCGATTTCTACTAATCAACTTTTCAACCTTGCTCTGCTGATACCTTAATGAAAGTTCTAGATTATTTTTGCACGTTTTCGGTTAGATCCTTTGTTAGTGCATCAGAAAATGTGGAGCTCCCGGTCCCTTGTCCTACAAAACTTTTTTTATGTTCCTTCTTACTGAAACACTGAATAATATCTCGATTTTTACTAATCAACTTTTCAACCTTGGTCTGCTGATACCTAAATGAGAGTTCTAGATTATTTTTGCACGTTTTTAGATAGGTCTTTTATTGGTGCATCAGAAAATTTTGAGATTCTGCTCCCCAGTCCTACAAAACTTATTTTTTATCCCTCTTGCTGAATCACTGAATAATATCTTGATTTCACCTTACTTAAACCTTTACCCATGCTCTGCTGATACTTGAGTGAGAGTTCTAGGTCACTGTTGCATGTTTTTGGATAGCTCTGTTGAAGGTACATCAGAAAACGAGAAGTTTTAGCTCCCCAGTCTTACTTATTTTTTTTATGATCATTCTTAATGAAACACTGAATAATATCTCGATTTCTACTAATCAACTTTTCAACCTTGCTCTGCTGATACCTTAATGAGAGTTCTAGATTATTTTTGCAAGTTTTCGGATAGCTCCTTTATTATTGCATCAGAAAATGTGGACTTCCCGCTTCCAAGTCCTACAAAACTTTTTTTTTATCCCTCTTGCTGAATCACTGAATAATATCTTGATTTTACCTTACTTAAACCTTTACCCATGCTCTGCTGATACTTGAGTGAGAGTTCTAGGTCACTGTTGCATGTTGTTGGATAGCTCTGTTGTAGTTACACCAGAATGCGAGGAGTTCCCGCTCCCAAGTACTACTTATTTTTTTTCGATCCCTCTTACTGAATTACTTTATTAAATCTTTATTTCACCTTACTTAAACTTTTGCCCATGCTCTGCTGATACTTTAGTGAGAGTTCTAGGTCGCTCTTGCCTGTTTTTGGATAGCTCTGTTGAAGGCTCATCAGAAAACGAGGAGTTCCCGCTCCCCAGTCTTACTTACTTTTTTATGATCCTTCTTACTGAAACACTGAATAATATCTCGATTTCTACTAATCAACTTTTCAACCTTGTTCTGCTGATACCTTAATGAGAGTTCTAGATTATTTTTGCACGTTTTCCGATAGCTCCTTTATTGGTGCATCAGAAAATGTGGAGTTTCTGCTCCCCAGTCCTACAAAACTTTTTTTTATCCCTCTTGCTGAATCACTGAATAATATCTTGATTTCACCTTACTTAAACCTTTACCCATGCTCTGCTGATACTTGAGTGAGAGTTCTAGGTCACTGTTGCACGTTATTAGATAGCTTTGTTAAGGCTTCATCAGAAAACGAGAAGTTCCTGCTCCCCAGTCTGACTTATTTTTTTTATGATCCTTCTTACTGAAATACTGAATAATATCTCGATTTCTACTAATCAACTTTTCAACCTTACTCTGCTGATACCTTAATGAGAGTTCTAGATTATTTTCATGTTTTCGGATAGTTCCTTTATCCCTTTATCGTTGCATCAGAAAATGGGGAGTTCCTGCTCCCCAGTCCTACAAAACTTTTTTTTTATCCCTCTTGATGAATCACTGAATAATATCTTGATTTTACCTTACTTAAACCTTTACCCATGCTCTGCTGATACTTGAGTGAGAGTTCTAGGTCACTGTTGCACGTTATTGGATAGCTCTGTTAAGGGTTCATCAGAAAACGAGAAGTTCCTGCTCCCCAGTCTGACTTATTTTTTTTATGATCCTTCTTACTGAAATACTAAATAATATCTCGAATTCTACTAATCAACTTTTCAACCTTACTCTGCTGATACCTTAATGAGAGTTCTAGATTATTTTCATGTTTCCGGATAGTTTCTTTATCCTTTTATTGTTGCATCAGAAAATGGGGAGTTCCTGCTCCCCAGTCCTACTAAACTTTTTTTTTATTCCTTTTGCTGAATCACTGAATAATATACTGATTTCACCTTACTTAAACCTTTGCCCATGCTCTGCTGATACTTTAGTGAGAGTTCTAGGTCACTCTTGCATGTTTTTGGATAGCTCTGTTGAAGGTTTATCAGAAAACGAGAAGTTTTCGCTCCCCAATCTTACTTATTTTTTTTATGATCATTCTTACTGAAACACTGAATAATATCTCGCCTTCTACTAATCAACTTTTCAACCTTGCTCTGCTGATACCTTAATGAGAGTTCTAGATTACTTTTGCATGTTTTTGGATTTCCCGCTCTCCAGTCCTACGAAACTTTTTTTATGATCCTTCTTACTGAAACACTGAATAATATCTCGATTTCTACAAATCAACTTTTCAACCTTGCTCTGCTGATGCCTTTATAAGAGTTCTAGAATACTTTTGCATGTTTTTAAATAGTTCTGTTGTAGTTACACCAGAAATCGAGGAGTTCCCGCTCCCAAGTACTACTTAATTTTTTTTCGATCCCTCTTACTGAATTGCTTTATTAAATAATTATTTTACCTTACTTAAACTTTTACCCATGCTCTGCTGATACTTTAGTGAGAGTTCTAGGTCACTGTTGCATGTTTTTTGATAGCTCTGTTGAAGGTTCATCAGAAAACGAGGAGTTCCCGCTCCTCAGTCTTACTTATTTTTTTATGATCCTTCTTACTGAACCACTGAATAATATCTCGATTTCTACTAATCAACTTTTCAACCTTGCTCTGCTGATACCTTAATGAGAGTTCTAGATTATTTTTGCACGTTTTTAGATAGCTCCTTTTCGGTGCATCAGAAAATTTGGAGTTCCCGCTCCCCAGTCCTACAAAACTTTTTTTTTATCCCTCTTACTGAATTACTTTATTAAATCTTTATTTCACCTTACTTAAACTTTTACCCATGCTCTGCTGATACTTTAGTGAGAGCTCTAGGTCACTGTTGCACGTTATTGGATAGCTCTGTTAAAGGTTCATCAGAAAACGAGAAATTCCCGCTCCCCAGTCTGACTTATTTTTTTTATGATCCTTCTTACTGAAATACTGAATAATATCTCGATTTCTACTAATCAACTTTTCAACCTTGCTCTGCTGATACCTTTATGAGAGTTCTAGATTATTTTCATGTTTTCGGATAGTTCCTTTATCCCTATATCGTTGCATCAGAAAATGGGGAGTTTCTGCTCCCCAGACCTACTAAACTTTTTTTTTATTCCTCTTGCTGAATCACTGAATAATATCTTGATTTCACCTTACTTAAACCTTTACCCATGCTCTGCAGATACTTGAGTGAGAGTTCTAGGTCACTGTTGCATGTTTTTTGATAGCGTTGTTGTAGTTACACCAGAAAGCGAGGAGTTCCCGCTCCCAAGTACTACTTATTTTTTTTCGATCCCTCTTACTGAATTACTTTTTTAAATCTTTATTTCACCTTACTTAAACTTTTACCCATGCTCTGCTGATACTTTAGTGAGAGTTCTAGGTCACTCTTGCATGTTTTTGGACAGCTCTGTTGAAGGTTCATCAGAAAACGAGGAGTTCCCGCTCCCCAGTCTTACTTATTTTTTTATGATCCTTCTTACTGGAACACTGAATAATATCTCGATTTCTACTAATCAACTTTTCAACCTTGCTCTGCTGATACCTTAATGAGAGTTCTAGATTATTTTTGCACGTTTTTAGATAGCTCCTTTTCGGTGCATCAGAAAATTTGGAGTTCCCGCTCCCCAGTCCTACAAAACTTTTTTTTATCCGTCTTACTGAATTACTTTATTAAATCTTAGTTCACCTTTCTTAAACTTTTACCCATGCTCTGCTGATACTTTAGTGAGAGCTCTAGGTCACTGTTGCACGTTATTGGATAGCTCTGGTAAAGGTTCATCAGAAAACGAGAAGTTCCCGCTCCCCAGTCTGACTTATTTTTTTTATGATCCTTCTTACTGAAATACTGGATATTATCTCGATTTCTACTAATCAACTTTTCAACCTTGCTCTGCTGATACCTTAATGAGAGTTCTAAATTATTTTTGAATGTTTTTGGATAGTTCCTTTGTCAGTGCATCAAAAACGAGGAGATTCAGCTCACCAGTTATTATTGCTGCATCACTGAATAATATCTTCATATCACCTTACTTAAACCTTTACCTATGCTCTGCTGATACTTGAGTGAGAGTTCCAAGTCCTTTTTGCATATTTTCAAATATTTTCATTAGGAAACAAGGATTTCCCATTTCCCAGTCCTACTCAATTTTCTTTTCATCGTTCTTACTGAGAGCATATTTTCATTCGCCTTTTTTCAGGAAAAAAAGCCAGAACTATTTTTTTAAGTATCAGGAATTATAGAACTTAGCCGCATGCGAATAGAACTCACATTTTTTTATGCTCTGCTGGGAAATGCTCTGCCAAGTTCACCCACATCTCAAATTATGTGTTGAAATCGTATTAATAATGGGGTTGGGGAGTTTTTAGCTCACGGTTTCCTTGATCAAAATCTTGAGTCTTTATGGGTGTAGAATGGGTAGATGTACCCGTCTTTCCAACGAGATTTAGAGGTGTAGAATGAGTAGACGTACTGGTCGTTCTAATGAGATTACGTTTACGTGAGGTCGTCGGTGTCATGTTTTTCATGTCGGATGAGATATTTTTTCTGTAATAATGTGTGGCACAGTATTGGCAATACTCTCGTGGTCTCGCGGCGCACGCACTAGCGTACGGATGTGAGTTACGCGCGGGGTATTCATTGCTGTAAACACTGTCTAAGTTTGTAAAGTGTTCGTCGTGTAATATCGTAATCAATGAAGTGCTTGTTTTTATTTGTAATAAGATTGACGTGATGGATGAGGAGGGTATTAGCAGCATATGTATTAGTGCCTTCTCGGAGAGCGAGATCATAGCGGCAAAGCAGTTATTATTTGAATCTCTAGCAGCATCGAAAACCATGAAAACACGAAAGAGAGCGGGCAGGACACTGCGAGACATCGACGACATAATAAGTCTGGTAAAAGGAACAGATCCAGAGAGAATACCTATCTTCGTCGCACGAGAGCTTCACAAACTACCTCCTGTGTTATTTGACCACGTCGACGTCACTCGACTTCTCAAGAATCTGCTTAAAACGCGTGAGGATATAAATAAATTTCAGGAAGATTATGTAGCCGTATGTAGCGGGTTTGATGAATAGTTTCGAGAGTAACAGTGGCCCTGTGGGATTACCACCCATGAGTGCTGAAAGTGAAAGGTCATCACTAAGCGTCCACTGTGCTCCACCTCCAGCAACTTCTTCTAAGCAACAGTTTCATCACCGGCACGAGGACGGTGGCTCGAAAGAAAATATTTCATCATCGCGGGTAGACAATAACTCGCCAACAGCTAAAGCGCGACATCATGTACAACACGACACAACATTTCGCGACATCTATGGACCAAAATAATAGTCCAAATGCACCTATAAAGTCTCCACCCAAACTGACTCAAGATACTCGACATGAAGACCTAAAATTTCCTCCTCAAGTTCAGGAAAAGTAGAAGAACTGAACCACAACATATCTTCTCCAAGGATATTAGTTTTAGGTGACCAACAAGTACGGGAATTTGCTCAAGAAATAGCAACACAAAGAAATGATAACAAATGGAACAACATATACTCGGTATCGGGACTCTCAAAACCATATGCAACGAGTACGCAAGTCCTGTGCAACTTTGACAAATTATCAGAAGGACTAAAAAGTGACGACATTATCGTGTTGGCAATTGGAAGTAACGATAAAAATCCCTACTTATTTTTGACAGAGTTATGTTCTTTACTTCATAAAGTAAAATATAATAAAGTGTTCGTCCTAAACGTTCTAAACAATCGCTACTTTATACTAACCTATTAAATAAACACATAAAACTGATTGTAAAAAACTATCCAAACTGCCAATTAATTGATACATCTGATGTAATGGTAAGCGATAATCACTACAATTTTGTATCGAAGAGCTTTATGTGTTTTAAAATAAATATAGAAATCGACAACATAAACTATCAGATATTAGTAACTTCACTATTAAAATCAAGATGTGCCAACAAAGATTTGCAACGGAAGTATAATAACAATTTTACAAAAGCAAATATGTACAAAAAAGGAACTATCCCATATTATTTCAAAAAACAGCACAATACCACTAATCATATTTCTAAACCTTTATGCAACAGTGAAAACACAAGCCAACCGATGTTTTTTCGAGGTTAAACGCAAATGTTCTCTTCTACATCGAAATATAGCCGGTGTATTGAGTAAAAAAGACCTTCTACAATGATCAATAACGGAACTAGAAAAAACTAATGTGAGTATTGATATTATTTGTCTCAGTGAAACATTTATCCGACAAGGGGCAGAATCCAATCTTACCATGAAAAACTATAAACTAGTGTCAGCCTTTTCAAGGCCGCATCAACGAAGAGGTGGGACTTGTATAATGATAAAAAAAAACCTGACTGCAAACCTTTAGGTAATTGAGCCCAAGTTACATTATTTCGAATACTGTGCAATTGAAATTACAACTTTAAAACTTTATGTTATCTGCATTTACCGCACCCCAAATTCAAACATTAATTTATTTTTAGAAAATTTAAACGTCCTCTTAAGAAAACTTATGAAAAGAAAGGATAAAAGCATCATATTATGCGGTGACTCGAACATAGACGCCATAAAAGCAGATAAACATTTCAAAGAGCTAGACTCTATTTTAAAAAACTATAACATAAATAATCATATTACCAATCCAACAAGAAAACTCTCTTGTATCGACTTAATAACGAGCAACATACCAAATGTTAAGCCCCAAATACACTACCTAGTTCTATCTGATCACGAAACAGGACAATCTATATGTTTTGAGGTAACGGTAGACACCTTGAATTTTAAAAGACCATTTTATTTTGAACAAAGACGCGATTTTAATCAAGATAATATGATAAGTTTGTAAACTGTCTATCTTCATTGTCTTTCTCAGATATTTACCAGACTGAAGATACTGACATTGCATTTAATTATTTCCATGACATACTACTATTATTTTATAATTTATGTTTCCCCAAAATCAAGTTTAAAATAACTATTAAGCCCTTAAAACATAATTGGATTACGAGAGCATAATAAAGTGTTGTATAAACAAACGGCGTCTATATCTAAAATATCGCCTCTCAACAGCAAATAAAAAGCGTCATAAAAACACCTACTGTTATATACTACTATTCTAAAAAGATGCATGTTGCAGCACAAAAAGGCGAAAACACGCGTTATTTGTCTCAATCCAGCAACAAATGTAAGGCTGGCTGGAAAGTAATACCAGCGAAATACAAAATTCTCATTACACTCAACCTGAAAATATAGCTAACATTTTTAACAATTTTCTTATTGCTATGACGAATGACACCATTGATCCATCTATTGACTACACATCACCCATGACTTATCATCCAAAAACTATGTATTTGACTCCAACTAATGACAGCAATGTATATAAAATAATACACTCTTTAAAATCAACCAACTCTACAGGCTACGATGACATTAACACAAAAATTCTTAAATTATGATCTACATTTTTATCAATTCATATTGGCCATATTATTAATTTGTCATTTATGCAAGTTTTAATCCCTTCACGGCTAAAATTCTCAATTGTCAAACCAATCCACAAGAAAGGTGATAGAAGTGATATGAATAATTACCGCCTCATAACACTCATCCCAATACTATCAAAGATCTTTGAAAAAGTCATGCATGAAAAACTCTCCGATTTTTTATCCAAATACAAAATCCTAAGTGAAGATCAATTTGGTTTCCGGAAAAATAAAGGAAAATTATAAAACGAACGACAAAAATAAAACTTAGCGACTGATGATGAGATACTGTTTTAATAACTTAACTTTAACTAAATGTGGGTTGTGATTAATCCATTTCAGATATTAAAATTCTAGCCGTTCGACTAAATGACTAAGTGAGCGACTAGAAATACAGAGAGGGTGCTGATATTGAATCATTTGGGTTAGGTTAGGTTAGAACCGTGACCATTAACGCGCGAAGGCGAGCGAGCGAAGCGAGCGCGCCGCAGCAGCGGCCGCCGAGCGCCAGATTTCCCTCTATTCTTGGTGAATCATTTGGGTTAGATGAGGTTGTGAATATGAAAATTAGGTCAACTGAACGTTATAAATATAAATAAAAGCTTCTCATTTTGTATTTTAAGTAACTCAAATTAATGTTTGTAAGTCGCTGTACTGTTGATTTCTCGTCACTCGCAGTCAGTCGCTCACTTAGTAATACTATAACGCAAATTAATCATTTTTGTCACTTAAAACTTTAATTTACAGTCACTCGTTTAAATACTACCCAAAAATAAATCGACCACAACAGCTTGTTGTACTCTATTAAAATTAATAACGAAAAGCCTTAATGGTAAACTACCAATTACCTCCATTTTTCAAGACATGTCCAAGGCTTTTGATTTCGTGAACTATACACTGTTACTTTATAAATTAGACCGATATAAGGGGAAACGCGTTGAAATGGCTCGAAAGCTTACCACATCGACAGCAATGTGTTGAGATTTCGGGACAAACAGGAAATCAAAAGCTCGTATATAGGTCTCACTATCGTGAAAATAACTGCGGTGTTCCCCAAGGGTCCATACTAGGGCCACCTTTATTCTTGTTATATGTTAATGACTTGCCTACTGTAACTTCCCACAATTGCATATAATACGCTGACGACACGACCCTCAGTATTATAAATGAATACGACGACATTGTTGAGTACCAAAACGAAATAAACACGACATTAAATAAAATTATTACATGACTTGAACACAATAATCTTCATATTAATATTAAAAAAACAAAAATTATACAATTCCAGACATATAACAGTACGCGTCCACAGCTTAAAATACAATATGAAAATGAGACGATAGAAGAGGTTGATTACGCAAAATTCTTGGGGATAATAATTGACCAAAACTGTAACTGGAAATCTCATATTGATGATCTATGTAAGAAGATAGATAGATTTGTATTAGTTTTGTATAGATTAACACGTGTGGCTAGTGTTAATGCTGCACTATGTGCATACCATGGCTATGTGTCATCAATTTTGCGCTATGGCATTATAATATGGGGTAATTCGGTTGAACTTAAACGAGCGTTTCGAGCTCAGAAAAAATGTGTACGCTCAATTTGTGGAGCTCACCCGCTGGACAGCTGTGTTCAACTATTTAAAAAACTTAACATACTGCCACTTCCAGCACTATTCATTTTTGAAATTTGTATCTTTGTACACCTTAACAGACATGAATTTGACTTGTTTAATGATGTTGTATCCAGACCCAGCCGCAAAGTGCATATGCTTAATGTACCTAGGCGTAGAATTAAATTGTTTTCTAATAATGTATACTGCGTGACCATTACTATTTATAACAAATTACCTGATGGCTTAAAAACTCTCAGCCTCAGAACATTTAACTTTCTATTAAGCAAATGTTATTACTCGATTGAAGATTTTATGAATGAAAAATTTATCTAAATATTTGACATGATTGCCTATAAATCATTTTTGACCTTGACCTTATTGCATTTTGACTTATATAATTCATCTCTATTATTACAACTAGTGTTCAATCTATTTCAATTATTTGTATATATAATTCTAATGATTAATAATTTAATTTTAATGTAATAATGACCCATACTTTTACAAACCATTTTTGTACGCCGGAAGCGGCAGAATATTATGATCGTAATACATAATGAACATAACAACTTTGTACAATAATCTGACAAATAAATGCATTATATTCTATTCTATTCTATTCATTTAATTTGTTGGTGTTTGAGGGAATCTTCCCTGAAAAATTAAAAGTTTAAATAGTTAACCCCCTTCATAAAAGCAAGAGTACACTAGATAAAACTAATTATAGACCTATCACTCTTATTTCAATATTCTCAAAAATTTAAAAGAAAATAATGCAAAGTCGTTTAGTTCAATTTATAAACAAATATAAAATATTAAGAATAAAAATAATGAAGAACAAAATGGTTTTCATAAAGGTAAATCAACAACTCTGGCAGCAGTCTCTCTAGTCAGGTCCATAACAGACAATATAGATGTAAAACGCTCACAACACACTTCTAGCTAAATGTGAGCGCTACGGCATCAGAGGTCCAGCATTAGAATGTCTGAAAAGTTATCTCAGCAATAGACAACAGTGTGTTGAAGTATCCCGTATTAATGATAAACTGCTTGCAATGGTATTTAAATCTTTATTTAGACACTTACCGCCTTATTACAAAACAAGATTTATATTTTGACATGGCTTAAACCATGCAGCCAGTTTTTGTAATAAGAACGTAACAGTGATTGAAATACCGTTCTTTATACAAACCTGAAAACTTAGTCCGGTACTAAGTTGTCAGTTTTGTGTTTAGGAACTTTACCATAGTCGGAATAAAGTTCGAAATTCTATAATGGCTCCATGTTTTAAACCTGGGTCTGAAGATAAACCTTGTTTTGTAATAAGGGGAAATGGGTCTGGAGTACCACAAGGAAGCATCCTTGGGCCTCTTCTCTTCCTTTTTTACATTAACGACTTACCAAGTATAACTAAACATAAGTGCGTACCTACTATTTGGAGATGATGTGAAGTTCTATAACAGACTTTGGCAACTTGTTATAGAAGCGGATACTGTTTATAAGAAATGACTTGTTTTTTGTTGACTGGTTTTAGTTAATCTAAATTTTGGTATCACAATTTCATGTTTACTACGTGTATTTATATTATGAAAATCGCTTCTTATTTTGAAAAGTCCTAAGTTTTTGCGAACATATAAAATACTTTCTAAGATATAAAGGGAAGGCAGAGTTAGTACATCAATTTCTTTGAATTTGTTTCTAAGGGACTCACGAGGACCCATTCCATAGATCGCGCGGATTGCCCTCTTTTGTAAAATGAAAATTGAATCTACGTCAGCAGCCGATCCCCACAGCAGAATGACATATGACATAATACTGTGGAAATAAGCAAAGTACACTAACCTAGCTGTGGCTATATCAGTTAACTGCCTTATTTTTCTTACTGCATATGCAGCTGAACTTAATCTACTTGAAAGAGCTCTAATGTGGGCACCCCATTGTAATTTTGAATCTAAAGTAATTCCTAGAAATACAGTTTCCGTAATAGTATCTAGTTTCTTGCCGTCAAGTTTTAAATTTAGACTCACTTGGGGTACATTTGGTAATGAAAACTTAAGACATTTTGTTTTGTTCGCATTAAGTAAAAGATTATTAGCTGCAAATCATTTTGAAAGAACAGCCAGACTATCGTTGACATGTAAGACATCCGTATCTTTTCTATCTATTTTAAAAATAAGGGAAGTGTCATCAGCGAATAGAATTATATTCGATAAGTTAGCCATCATGTAAGGCAGATCATTAATATAAACTAGAAATAAGAAAGGGCCAAGAATTGGACCGAACCTTTGTGAAATTGAATCGAACCGAAAAAAATGAAAACAAGTACAGTACCCAAAGGGTAAAACGGGAACCCTATTACTAAGGCTCCGCCGTCTGTCTGTCTGTCTGTCTGTCCGTCTGTCACCAGGCTGTATCTCATGAACCGTGATAGTTAGAAAGTTGAAATTTTCACAGATGATGTATTTCTGTTGCCGCTATAACAACAAATACTAAAAAACAGAATAAAATAAATATTTAAGGGGGCTCCCATACAACAAACGTGATTTTTTTGCTCGTTTTTGCTCAATATTGATAACGGCAAAAGGTAGACGCTCGATGAAAAAATATATGTTATTCTTGAACATATTTCTCAGAACTTTGTTGTTACCAAAACACGTTTAGAAAACAAAAACGGCTTATTTGTATGCACAACTTGGTTGTTTTTATTCTCGATTATTCAACTCATTTTTGAGTAAATAGATAATTGCTTCATATTTTGCAATAAATTACAAGCGTTGTGTCATCGCGCTTCGCGATCACAGTCACGTCGAGGGTCGTCCTACAACCTTCTTTTCGATCCAGGGTACGAAGTGCGTGACCCTGGAGTATACTCCAGGGAAGTTGAGTTCGCCACAATTGTCGTTGCCGAAGGCGACCACGCCGGTCTGGTAAAAGAACATTTTAAATTTTTCTTTGCTCTGCTGTAAAAGAAGAAAAATAATTTTAGTAGTCTGAAAAGCTTTCTTCTTCTGTAACTTGGCTTATTTTATTTTAATTAGAGTGTCGCATCTTCGTGGTCTACAAATACTTTTGGGAGTAAACGAGTTCGTATCTCTCGTAAGGGGTGTGACATAAACATAACAGGCATCAGTGCTGTTGTTTCGAAGCCTCTGTCCGTTGTTGCTGAGAACGACTGGTTTTTATCGTGGAAAGGAGTCGGAGGATATAACAGAGGATGCTAACACATTGCACGCATATAGAAAACAGTAAAACTAGTTTTAAAACCAGTTTACTATATTAGTGCAGCTGATATCGTGATTGTTTTAATTTCAACTAAGTACCTATGGGCTCTGTAATTGTTGTTTTAGACAACTTTCCACTAGGAAGAATTTAGGATTCAGAAACCTAACTGTGTAACCAACATAAAGGACATGTCCAGTTTCTGCCCTCTGGTATCGATAAATGTTCATGATTTTAGGTTTTACAGTAAGATTTAATTTTTTTAAATATTACTACTAATACTATGGATTTATTAATTCAGTACTACTTGCGAAACATAATTCCCAAAAAAACAATACTCAATGATAACTTCCGCCTTGCCATTTTTAACGGGAAGTACTAAAAATGTTTTTGATGTTCCATTTTATCCCGTAATTACCTTTATAGAGTGTGAACAATAACTATAAGCCGCTTATTTTAAATCAAAGGAATATATAATTGCGTATAAAATACGACAATATTACTAAAATATTTTTGTGTTTTTTTTTAATACCCATTTCCTAAAAGGAAGGTAAGTATTTATTCAAAAACACACATGACATTGACATATTATTTTGAAATGATAATTTATTTTCTGTTTGATCTGCTTGCATTGCAGTTCCAAGTTGCGTTCCTTGCTTACCGTGCGATTATTTTGTGATTGGTATTTTCTTTTAACGACCATTGTAAATACGGACTGACATCATCTAGACACGATTACTATTGCTGTGCTTCTAGGATTCTGTTTATGATGAGGTGCATCAACGTGTGGATCTTTGGCAGTTGTTACGAGTCGTCAGAAGCCCGAAAGTCTGACAACCAGTCTTACCAAGCGGTATCGTATTACCCAATTGTGGAGGTCAGATAGGCAGTCGCTCCATGTAAAATATCTACTGGTATTCAGCTGCATCCGGTTTGACTGGAAGCAGACTCCAACATAGTTACCCCTGTAAATTAGATTTACTCGATGGTTACCTCTATACCACAGCAGTCAGGTAAACCATGCAGTAAAGGCAGTACTTGTGTTATAATTTGAATTTGATATTTGTTATTGTTTCAGCTCTCATTAGATGAATACGCTTGTCACGAATGTTATAATTTATTAGATACCGAAGCTGCTGACGTGAGAGATTGATAGGTCATAACAATGGTCTGCCGCAGATGTGTTATCTAAGTCGAACTCAGAAATCCAAGACGCGGGCGACGTTTCTATACCGTTGCAGTCCTTTAGTACCCCTTATTTCCAATGTTTTTCCCTAACTTACCTTTGCAGATGTTAGACTGTAAGCTTTCCGAAGAATAAATAAATAAATTTCCAATGTTAATAATTATCGGGGGAATTATTTATTTTTATTATAAGCAGGTAAATTCTTTGAAAGAAAATGGCAAAATGAATTGGACAGAACCGTCAAAACTGGAAAGACGAAAGATGGAAGGAGTGTTCGTCATAATTATAACAACATAACATCACGCCAGCGATTCCCGAAGGATTTGGGCGAGGTGAACCTAGGTAGTACATTACCGCCAGTTGTGTCATGTCATGTAATAAAATGCATTTTTAATAATATTTTCAGGATATGGCAACAATTTATGCATGTCGAGCCTGTTGGGTTCGAGCGAATCGACACCTGATTCATCATGACTCATCAAGGAACTTATAAGAGGATGTTGAGCGGTATTTTAAGGATCGAAAAGAAAACACTCGTATTGAGCATATTCTTATTGACATATCAGGAGTGACAGGGAAAAATAAAATATTATAAAAAGCAAAGATTAAGAGAAAACCTCTTTTAACATCCTCCCTTTTCCGATAATCTTTATCGTATAAGTCCCACCATTCCTGAAATTAGTTCCAGTCTAGGTTTATGTACAGGCTTAGTCAAAATATCAGCACACTGGTATTCTGTAGGAACATACTTCACTTGAAGTTCGTTCTCAGTAACTAATTCCCTAACATAAAAATGTCTAATGGAGATGTGCTTTGTTCGACGATGTAGCTCTGGGTTTTGTGAAAGCTTAATAGCAGCATCGTTATCAACTTGTAACGTAGGGACTTCTATCAAAGTAGTAATTTCATTGAAAAGTCTCTTCAGCCAGACAATCTCACGAGCCGCTTCACTAGCCGCAAGAAGTTCTGCTTCGGTACTTGAGATAGCTACAGAAGTCTGTTTACGACTTGCCCAAGAGATTACTCCTCCTGCATACATGCATAAGATTCCAGAAGTGGAGCGTCCTGTATCTAAATCTCTACCGTACCGTGACTCTTATAGTACCTATCAAAATCACTAAAGCATTCTAACATTCCAATTTTGTATCCCTTAATGTATACAATTGCTGTGTCTAGGGTTCCTTGAATGTAACGAAGTATTCGTTTAACCTTGTTAACATCTTCTAAAGAGGGATTTGTTAGTTTTCTGGATACGACACTAATAGCGTATGATATGTCCGGTCTAGTACCTGTCATTAAATAAGCTAGCCCACCAACGGCTTCACAATATGGGAATTTTATCTCATCCTCCACTACTGAGCATGGTTGTGCTTCTTTGATGATTGGAGTACTAACGGCTTTACATTCACTCATTCCAAAGCGTTCCAGTAGCCTTTTAGCATAATGTTTTTGAGACACTTTGATGGAACCATAGTTGTTGTTGAAGATTTCCAAACCGAGAAAGTGAGAGGCTAGCTTTGTGGTTATCTTGAACTTCCGTTTCAATTCTGCCAAAAACTTTTCAGATTCCTTTGGGTTCGTCGAAGCTATTAGACCGTCATCAACATAAGAGTCCAAGAATTATTTTGTTGTTAAGTCGGTTTCTAATGAACAAACATGGATCTGTGTCACATTGTTTGAATTCAAAAACTTTCAAATAATCAACAATATATTTATTCCAACATCTTGGAGCTTTTTTGAGACCATACAAACTTCTCTTCAACTTACATACTTTCGTCGTATCGTCACTGTATCCATCTGGCTGATTCATGTAGATATCTTCATCTAATGAACCATTCAAAAATGCAGGTGCTACATCAAACTGTCTTAGGGATAATCTTTCATTTGCAGCGATGCTAAGAATCGATCTTATTGTAGCCATTCTAGCAACAGGACTAAATGTGTCACTATAATCAACTCCTTTCTTTTGTGTGTAACTTCTAGCTACTAATCTAGCCTTGTATTTGTCAAGGCTTCCATCAGCATTGGTTTTGACTTTGAATATCCACTTACAAGAAATCAGTTTTCTATCTTTTGGTTTATCCACCAAAATCCAAGTTTTATTCTCTTTTAGATATTTTAGTTCGCTTTCCATTGCGTTTAACCATTCCGCTCTCTGAGGGCTTTTTATTGCCTCTTTATATGATTTGGGTTCATCAAAATCACTAAAATTAGCAGACATAATAAAATCTTCAAATCGTTGTGGTGGTCGGAGCGTCGATCTATCTCTTAATATCCTTGTCACAGAATTTTCTTGTTCGTCATCATCATCATCATCTGAATAAACTTCTGATGATTCAGGCGTAATATAGGACTCATTAGATTCTTCTTCATTTCTACTAGGTTCATCCGATATTGTAGGCAAATTAGGTATTGTTTCTTCAAAACTTGCAGCATCATTCAATGTTTGAGGCACACCTGAAATAGTTGCGTCTTGTAAAATATCCTCCCTTGCATCTAACATTGGATGATTTTCTCTAGTTTTAGGGAAATGAACCTCCATCTCAACCAATGGACTTTGTTCTTCTTTTGTTTCAGAGACATCTGACTCCAATCCAATAGATCTGATGACTGACTCGTTAAACATTACGTCTCTGGACCGTATCAATGTTGGATTCAATTAATTGTTTAAGCTCAGTAACCGATAACCGTCATCACCATCATAACCAACGAGAATACATTTTTGAGCTTTTTTGGACATTTTCGTTCTCTTTTCTTTTGGAACATGAGCATAGCATTCAGTGCCAATGATTCTCAAATGTTTGATTGAGGGCTTCTTTGTAAACCATAACTCAAATGGTGATTTTCCTTCAATAAAAGTCGGTCCAGTTCTGTTCAGAACATAAGCTGCTGTGTTGACAAGCTCAGACCAACAGGAAACTGGAAGTTCTTCGTGAGCGTGCATCATAGTACGAGCAGCTTCTACCAAAGTTCTGTTCTCTCTCTCTCACTACACCCGTTTTGTTCCGGCGTATAAGGCATTGTCAATCAGTGTTGGATGCCATGATCATTCAAGATCTTCTTCACAGCTTCATTTTCGAATTCTCAACCATTATCGCTGAGAATTGTCTTTATAATATGACCTTGAGTAGTCTTTGTCACATTTATCATTTCTACAAGTTTATCCTTCACTTCAGACTTGTGCTTGATGAAGTAAACATGACGATACTTACTGAAATCATCTTGGAATATCACAAAATAACGAAACTTTTTAAATGAATTGGGAAATGGACCACATACATCTGTGTGAATGATCTCTCCTGGTGCTTTAGTTCGTTTTCTTGTTCCAAGTTTATATCTATGTGTTTTTCTATATACACATCCTGTACATAATTCTGAATCGAGTTTTACTTTTATACCAAGTTCCTTTTCAATCAATTGTTTGACGTGTCTTTTATTCTGGTGAGCAAATCTTTCGTGATAGAGTTGTAAAATGTTTTTTGTTGACAGTGAATTCAAGACAGGAGATGAATTTATAATAGTCTTTACATTTAATTTATAGAGTCCTCCATTCTTGACTCTTGTGTCAATTAAATTTATTTTCCCATCAACTATCAATTGACAAGATTCTCTTTCAGATGTGAAGACACTTTTCTCAAGTTTATCTTGAGCAGCAAGTACGGAAAATAAGTTTTTATTTATTGCTGGTACATACCATACATCACTCAGTCTAATGTTTTGTGTCTGACCTCGAACGTCAGCTATCAAATCAACTGTACCTTTACCAATAGCTTGAATTGTTGAGCCATTTGCAGTTGTTACTGTTTGATTATTGCTGAAATGTTGAAAACTGCAAAATATGTCGTTTCGACCAGTGACATGGCTTGTAGCACCATTGTCAACAAACCAACCATCAAGATCTTCTTCAATAATATTTACAATCTCATTTGTATCAACGTGCATTAAAGTCAGGGTCAGATTTGTATTGTTAGCTTGACTTGTCGATGGTACAGGTGTTTTAGGAGGTTTCCCTTCCGATATCCACTTGCGACATTTTTTAACTTTGTGTCCATATAGTCCGCAATATCTACACTTTTTCTTGATCGTATGCTTATTTTGTACAACTAGAGCTTGTGCTTCAGTATTACCTTCTTTCGTTAAAAGTGAACATTCGTAAGCACATACTTGTGCTGTCAGATTGTATACATTTCGATCTTTTCTTGACATCAACATCCAACTGGACTTGAAAGAGAAGTAATTCTGGTCGGGTAAAGTTTCTAAGATCTTGCAGATTAGTAACATCTCTGGAAGGTCATATTTCGTTTCACCTTTTTGAAGTTCCACTTTCAATTCATGCCATATATTTTTCAGTTTGGATATATGCATTGACATTTCATGTGAGGGATCTTTTTTATAGCCAAAGAAACTGTAGCATAGTGAATAGCTTTTGTCTTCTGATGTTCCATCGAACAAAGTGTACAATTCATCCCAAACCTGTTTGGCTGTTGAGAATCTCATGACCTTTTGTAAAGTGACATCCGAAATGGTAGCCATCAAAATTAGCATCGCTGTACTATCTACCTTATGATATGCTTCTAGATTATTTTCATAATTTTCATTAACGTCTGCAGTTGCTGTAGTAGCTGGTTGTTTAGGCTCTATAAGTTTTCCATTTATAGCGTCCAACCCGCCAGGAGTACCCCTTAAAAGCAACAGTACTTTGCAGCGCCATGTTGACCAATTTTCTTTACCTTCTAAACGACCGATATCAATTTTGCAACTCGTAGACGAAGTTGACATTTTGACAGGCCTTCGTTAGAATTTATTTGAAAATTCGAAAATTATTTATTAAAAACTTCCGTGATTCAATAATTAATCGTTTCCAATGTAATTGAACGCTCTGCTACCATGTTGAGAGGTATTTTAAGGATCGAAAAGAAATCACTGAGCATATTCTTATTGACATATCAGGAGCGACAGGGAAAATAAAATATTATAAAAAGCAAAGATTAAGAGAAAACCTCTTTTAACAGTTCCATCCGTTGATCATAGTTTTATTAACTGTCTTATGAGGCATCGAACAGTCAGCTGTTGCTGTCATGTCATGATGCTCGATCTTGGCTGGGCAAGGCATCAAGAGAACAAGCTAGCACCAGCGTCATTTTTGGATAATGTTTTGATCTCTCTAGAAGATAGTTATTTTTTTTATAATTGTATTTAAGTATGTATCTACCTACCTACTACTTGGGTTAGAGATCTAATTCTTTTTGTTAATTGAAGACTGAATTTGTCAAAAATTGTCGAAAAAACAATTATAAGCTCTAGATCAATATTTTACGAGATATTCACCCTGGAAATTATGGCCGCGCAATCGTGCGCTTGTTGTTTCTTTATTGTTGATTATTTCTTTAAAACTTAAGACTTATACAGTAAAACTGTTACTAATACTAATTTGCCAAAACTAACGAAAGCAATAAATACTTCAAAAGTTTAGTTAAACATACGAAATCAATCCAAAACAAAAAGCACGTGGCCGCGCAGTCGAAACGATACTTTGTACGCTGATATCTCATTATCTATAATTGCTAGGAGTTCGGTGTGAACATCCAATTTTTCGACATATTTACCTCATTAGAATAACATATCGTTTTACCCTTAGAACAGTTTTCAACGCGTGTAATCTCAAAAATTATGTTATCTCATACAATGTTCGAGCAGGGTAACCATAATTTCGATTTGATTTGGGAATACCTCTAACTGGAGACTAGAAATTGGACAACAAATAGCTCAATCTGTAAAATTTACTATTAATATTAAATAAAAAAATTGTATGTTTCAAATAATTCGATTTATGTTCATTCATCAAAGTAACGCTACGAGTGCGTTGCCTCGCAGTTTAGCAACAATGATATTATTATATATTATTATAAAAAACCGTGTTACAGATTTTAAAAATAAAAAGATGGATCACTACATACATAAAAATAGAAAGTATAATATTTTTTATTTTTATTTAGGATGGGTTTGCTCTTGACTTAGTCTAGGTCAGAGGTGACAGAGACAAAGTCGACGATGGAGTGAGCTTACCCAGAAGAAGCCTTTTCACTCTCACTTTGAAGAAATTAGAAAAAATAAGAAGATTTAATTATTACTTTTATTTTCTAAGAGAATTCACAAAGGAGATTATTCTGCATCCATACATCTTTCGCCCCCGAACTAACAGCGAAGGAAAATTACTTTTCGTGTTCTAAATAACAAGTATACGTTACCGATACCGTTCAGTACCCAGCGTGTTATTCTATTTGGAATATGCAATGCATCTTACTTACGTGTAGTAATTGTATCGAAAAAGATAATTAATTATTTAGAAGGGTCGGATTAAGATATGAAAATCTGCGGGCTAATTGCGTAACACACTATCGGTTTCAATTTGACAGTTCAAAAACATTTATTGCGATAATTACGTTGTTGAGCAGACAATTTTTGCTAATATTACCAAACAATGAATTAGGAATATACTTCAAAATCATTCTGTTTCTGATTAAAACTGTGTTACGCAATTAGAGTGCTGTTATGTTGTTGAATTCTTTACAAACAAATCGATTAGAAAAATCAATTATTATAGAAGAAATAATTGATTATTTTCTCACATCCCTAATCTCATTCGTCCCTCGGCTGTGTGTTGATTTGCATCGCAAGATAAGTGCCATGTTCTGTATTTAATGTGATTCGTTTTTAACAATTTCACATTAAAACGGACTGTGATATTTTACCGCGTGGATTGGACAGTGTTATTTCGGTAAAAAGAACCTGGCTGTTGACTGCGGCTGGTTACCTACATTTCGTCAAGACCTGGTTTATATTTGGACCTGATATTTGTGAAATTATTCACTATGGTAGATAAGATGAGTCTTTATAACTTAAATGTGAAAAAAAAATGTAAAAATAAAATAGAAATATATCTACTTAATGAATACTAGTTTTAAGTTTTCGTAAGCTATAGAATTTCAATACACTAGCTACATACTTAATGAAAAGGGCAGTGGAGTTTTAAAAATAACGAAAAAATTATGATAAAATTACTTTTTAGTTGCGCGGGCGCTCACTGGGTAAAATAGTCTGTCTGCACAATTAATGTGCATCTCTCCATATATATAATAGGTACTTGCCCGTGGTTCCCTTTTTCCTTTTGGAAGAATAGGTCACTACAAATGTCATTTTACAAGAAATGCCGGAATGCTTTGCTATGACGACAACGGAAGTAAATTACGTGAAAGTACAAAAGACAGGGTCTTTTGTACTTTCATGCATCCATTTTCTAACATATGGTTTTGTAGAGGTGTAACAAAGAAATAAAAAAAATCTTTCTATTTTTATGTATGTCCACCTTTTTATTTTTAAAATCTGTAACACGGTTTTTTTTATAATAATAGATATCATTGTTGCTAAACTGCGAGGCAACGCGTTCGAAGCGTTACTTTGATGAATACTTAAATACATAACTTATATAAATACAACTTTTTTATTTAATATTAATAATAAATTTTACAGATTGAGCTATTTGTTGTCCAATATAATAGGGAATATGCACGTAATTCAAAACGTATCCATTATTTTAATATACACTGTGTAGGAGTCAAGAAACAAATTCCAATATTTTTTACATTTTTTAATGCATTACTTATTTTACAATTAATTAATTTATGTTGCGTTTTTTTGGTGAAACGGAACGCAATCTGAAAACGCGTCTGCTTCGAAAATGCTGGAAGTGACGAAACAATACATGTGAATAAAATCTATTCTTTGCTAAATACTTGAAATCTCACTAAGGTAAATATGTAAGTGCGATTTCTACTTGAATAAAGCATAAACAATAATTTAATATATAAGATTTGGGGCTAAAAAACAGATGTAAACAAAGCAGTTTCGTGAACAATGACGTCACATCATGACCGCGACAGACGTTTGAACTGTAGTAGAAAATTGTTGAAGTTTCATAATTTTTTTGAGCATCAATCAGTAGTTCTATTTAACTTTCAATACTTTTCTTAGGTTTATATTACTGTCTATTATTGATTTAGTGACAAAAAAAAATACATGCACTTTGATGAATGAACATAAATCGAATTATTTGAAACATACAATTTTTTTATTTAATATTAATAGTAAATTTTACAGATTGAGCTATTTGTTGTCCAATTGCTAGTTTCCAGTTAGAGGTATTCCCAAATCAAATCGAAATTATGGTTACCCTGCTCGAATATTGTATGAGATAACATAATTTTTGAGATTACACGCTTTGAAAACTGTTCTAAGGGTAAAACGATATGTTATTCTAATGAGGTAAATATGTCGAAAAATTGGATGTTCACACCGAACTCCTAGCAATTATAGATAATGAGATATCAGCGTACAAAGTATCGTTTCGACTGCGCGGCCACGTGCTTTTTGTTTTGGATTGATTTCGTATGTTTAACTAAACTTTTGAAGTATTTATTGCTTTCGTTAGTTTTGACAAATTAAGAACATTCTTCTTGTAACAGTTTTACTGAATAAGTCTTAAGTTTTAAAGAAATAATCAACAATAAAGAAACAACAAGTGCACGATTGCGCGGCCATAACTTCCAAGGTGAATATCTCGTAAAATATTGATCTAGAGCTTATGATTGTTTTTTCGACAATTTTTGACAAATTCAGTCTTCAATTGACAAAAAGAATTAGATATCTAACCCAAGTAGTTGCTGAGATCTCCATGGCCGCGCAATCCTCTACGTTACGTTCACACGGCCAATTTAAAACCCTTATAACTTCTTTATTTCTACTTTGACATTATTTTATTGTACCTGTCTAATTTCAAATTATGCTCGAAATTTAATTATTGATTATAAATGTGTATAAATGGACAATTTTTAAAATTAATTGATGCTGTCTAGCGTCCTACATCCAATATTTGTACGCCATTCAGGCAAAACATGACTGTCTGCTATATTATTGATGTAACATCTTGCATGCCTTGTGTTGTGTATACTCATGTTTTGAACAAATAAAATTATCTTTATCTTTATCTTTGACAAATTTTGGTTTGTTCCCTTCGATTTTGACAAATTTCGACAATTTTTTGGGCTAAGTTTTTTTCTGCTTGGATAACTTGGCGGAGCAATCGTAACGCACACCAATAAAGAATAAGAATGATTTGTGATTACCTTATTATGAAAAATTTTATGCACTTATTTAATAGATATACAATAGGTGCTTTACATTTTTGTTACACTTCGATATATCCAAAAAAAACTGTAGAATCGGCGGGCTAATTGCGTAACACACTATTAGTAGCAATGGATTAGCAATATACTTCAAAAACATTCAGATTGTGATTCAAATTGCCGTACGCAATTAGGGTGCTGCCCAACAAAATATTAAATGTGAATGTGAGGTAGTCAAAGGTCGAGGTTAGTGAACAACCTCGACCTTTGACTACCACAAATTAGAACCTGTGTTAACTCATAGATGGTGTTATAATAAAAAAAAACTAAGAAAAATCCATGGTGTATGTGACCAGTCTACGCAAGTTCCAGAATCCTGAAACTTAGTAATTGATAAACTATAAAATACGACGATTATAATAATATAACAATCATTACTGAACATTGGCTTTGACTATCTAGACATTCGTCCATTGCTCTACCAGACATGTCCTTTAAGAAGTTATAGCTGTATACCGGATTATAGGTAGAGAGATTCTGAAGAATTAGAAAGAGAGAATTTAGAGTTAAGAATAACTGCATTCTAAGGTCAATCAGTACGCGTCAGCCTGTATTACGGTCAGTACAGCAATAGCACGCGCTTTAGCGTGGTGGTCGATGCGCATGCCTTCTCTATATGAGAAGAGCCTTTGCCTTACGGTGGGACAGTAACAGGCTGGTGTTATATTTAATACTTACAATAGGCTGCATCAGTGGTCCACCACTGTCTCCCACACAGGCATCCTTGCCTCCCTTTAAGAAACCTGCGCACAGTACCCGGCCGTCGATCTTGTGCGCCTTGTACGCGTCAGTACAGTACTTGTTTTTGACTACTGGCAGCTGCACGACTTGCAATCGCCAGGCTTTCTGACCACCTGGAACAGGACATGTGGTTTAGACAAAATGGTAAGTAACTGAAACATTCTAGTCTAGACTGGGAGTTTGTCGTATTTCTTTCTTGATCGTTTATACAGAATACTTGTTAAATGCACAAGCACCCAAATCATACACGGATAGGCCAAAAATATTTTTTCTATAGGGAATTTAACTCCCTTTTCTCGATGTGTGTTTGCGCAACTAATAGTTAAACCTCAAGAGGATGTGCCGAGACAAATTATATTTATTTAGTAAGTTGGTTACTAACACTTTGACAGGTTAAATATTTGGTTAAATTAAGATGGGGTCGGTATTCCTAGCCGACTAGTTTAAGAAGACTCACCGAAACAACGTCAGACGTCAAACCTAGGTCTCTTTTAAAGTCCAAAAAATTAACCAGTGTCTGAGGTAGTGTCTTGAGGATAGAACCACACAGATTTGAATGGACCTGTCCTTGTCTGCTAATGCTAATAAGGATTACAACCGTTTATTAGTGTGGGTTTCAGGAAGTTTTTTCACGAACAGCATTGGACGGTTTTGACAATCAGTGACATAAAGATTTTTAAAAGTAACTTACCGGGTGAAGTGAGACCCCATCCGGCGAGCATAGGGTTGTGGTCTTCGAAGGTCATGGCTCTCAGGTTACTATCCTTAGGGATGCAAATCGGCCTGATCAGGTCTGGAATGTGGACAACAAAGCTTTTTGTAAAATATCATTGTAGGATATAGTTCTTTGTAATACGTATCATGGAGGAGATAAAAATAGCATCAAAATAGCACGCTGTTCTTTGGATTCAATTAGTATCTTCGGTCGAGACAAAGAAGCCGAGTATGGAAAACAAAGCTATTAAGTAAAATCTCATTAAAGAATACAGTTATTTGTAATACGAATCAAAGGAGATAAAAATAGCATCAAAATAGCACGGTATGTTTTCGGATTCTATTGGTGTGTGTCAAATACTATGCAATGTATCATTCTATAAATATTATAGGGAATATAAAATATTCTTGATTGCACCACCTTTCATATACCTTCTGTAATCTTTTCTGTTCTATTGCATGGGAAAGATTTTTTCTCACACGGAGAAAGGACAGAATCGGAAACCAAATCTCTCAATAGCATTCACGAGTTACACCTATTTAACGTTCAGTGTACCCTCAGTCGCAGTCAGTATCGCTAACAACAAGACCTTGCTGACAGACGGTACTCATTATCAAAAAATCTAATCAATCTTTATTTCAGACAATGTTACACATTACAATGTACAGTCCATATTATTACAGGAATAGAGTAATATAATTATAATATTATAGCACTAATTATGGTAAAATCCCCCTTCGGGGGAGGCCAATTTTCCAGCAGTGGCCGTCTTTCGGCTGAAATGGTAACATTAATTAATAGATTATAATTTTTAATGGCATATGTAAGTTATACTACAGACTACGGTTAACATAAGAATGAGATCAGTTACTTTTTTCAAGTTGATGTATTTATTATAATATATAAAATATTTAAATCATTTAAAAACTAACAGACTTAAATAATAATAATATGTACAAGTATACACAGTAGTAGTATCAGTTACTTAAATTAATAATCCTCCTGCCCTTAACCCAATTTATTCGGGGTCGGCGCAACATGTCTCTTTCTTCCATACTTCTCTATTAGTCGTCCTCTCGGTAGTCACCCCCTTTCTAGCCACATCATCTTTCACACAGTCCATCCATAGTTTCGTCGCCGACGGTCTGACGGACTGTACCTACTATTCTACCATAAGCTAATCTTTTATAGGTCTTGCCAATACGAGTGAAGAAGGCTTACCAGTGAACGTGACATCTTGGTCTAACAGCAGGATCCCGATGTCGTTGGAGAAATCGGTGGCACTGTAATTCTCATGCTTGTACTTCTGCTTGATCAGAACTTCTATCGGAGTTGTACCCTCGTCTGTTCTTGTCAGGTCCAGTTCTCCCAGACGGACTGCGTAGCTGTAATAGATTTTGTTTTAATTAGATCAGTGGCTATTAATCGGTTGATGGACACTGGGCGAGATACAATAAAAGTTTTGTTGTTATTACGTCTGGGCCGTGCCCCGCGAAGTGTTATGCCTTGATCACACGTACGGAGGAGATGAGCGAGACAGGAAACTGAACTAGGCAGAGGGAGTAGGTCTTTACACGTATTATTTTAACTTGACACTGAGTCCGTCAGTAGTTCAGTTTTGACTCTGCAGACTAGCTAGGTACTGAAAGTTGTACTTTCATCTTATGGTGCGTGCTCGAAATCGCAACTAACGCCATCTTGATTTTTCAATACGATTTACAATTTCACAATTAAGGTAGATCCGCAATGGTAGCCCGCGTCATTCAAATTTTCATCTGTTTTTTTGCAATTTGCAGTTCAATGTCAGGTTATATCTTGATCAAAATATGATTCGCAACTTTATCTTTATCAGATAATTTATGTATTTACAGAATTATACTTAATCATTACAATCATAAATACATCTCTTTTAGTAAGATTTGTCCCGTGAGAACAACTCTGTTCGGTCTTATGGAACAAATCTAACTTACTAGATGTATTAATGATTTTAATCATTATAATTCTGTAAATACATATTTGTATTTGCAAAAAACGTAATAAAATTAGAATGGGCTCTCACTGCGGATCCACCATAAGAGGACTACAAGACCTAAGTGGCCTTGAAAAACGCACGCACACATTTACACAATCGACATGAACGCCATCTAACGACGACGCCCATAGCAATTAACACACAAAGCATACATGAGGTTTAGCACTAATGGTTTAGCGAGGTTACGCCCGAGTATTCTAATAGATGGCGCGAAAACGACACGCAAGTATGCTAAAGACCTAACAAAGAAAATAGATAGGACAATTAATTAATTTTATTTGTTTTGAGTGTTACTTGAAAAATGAAGGAAGTGGGTGATTTTGAAACTGATTCAATAAAAATTAAAACATCTTTATTTAATAGGGAATTTTGTAATAGGGTAAATATATTACAAAAAAAAAACCTATAAACATCTTTAAGGCTTACACTAAGTACGGTATGGCAATGACGAGAGGCGAATGATAAAAGTAGGCTTGTCTTATACAAAAAAATTGCCAAATCTATATCGTTTGTGGTAGCGGAAAAAATATATGTTATTCTTGAACATATTTCTCAGAACTTGGTTGTTACCAAAACACGTTTAGAAAAAAATCTCAATACAAATTAACGGTAAACTAACCCTTTACTTTGAGTTTCAATCCAAAATATCTGTATTAAATATCAACGTACGGTTGGTATTTAATTTATGACAAGAACGTCTTATTTGTGTGCAGAACTTGGTTGTTTTTTATTTTCGATTACTCAAATTATTATTGAGTAAATAAATAAGTGCTTGATATTTTGCAATAAATTACAAGCGTTGTGTCATCGCGCTTCTCTCTCTTTTGTATGCAGTCTGACAGTGACAGCGGTTTACCTGTTGTCAGCGTCTTAAGGGTTTTTTTCAGATTTACATTACATTTAGTTTTAACGCTTTGAACTTTTGAAGAACACTAACAAGACACAGTAGAAGTTTTATTGTTATTACTGCTGTTATTATAGCCGTATAGTGTCCTTCAAAGCGTTAATTAAGCTCTTTTTCAGGCGGTTTTTCACAAAAAGCTTAAAACTAAATGTCACATAATATTAATTATGTGACGTTTTAAGCTTTTTGGTAGGTTTAAATTATACCACATTTCGTTTTAAGCTCTTTTTCAGATTTACATTAAGCACAATTAATTTAAGTTTTTTTCAGGTTTACGTTTACACGTTTATATTACAACAAATAAATATGTTATGAAATTATTTTGTTCCTAAAATCTACTAAAATCTAAGATACGTGTAGAGGTTGACAACCGTTGTGAATAGTTTTCCTCATAATTTTCACGTTCTTCTTTGTCATTATCACCATCTTTGCTTTCGCTTATATCTTCATTTTCGTTTTTGTCTTCGTTTTCGCTTTTGTCTTTATTTTCACTTTTGTCTTTATCCGTATTTTCATCTTTATTTTTTATGTATGGCTCACGAATTTGCGGCTGATCTTATAAATATTACCTGTGTATTTTCTTCTAGGACATGCTTAGATGAAGGTGTACTTTTATCAATAACTTCACAATCGTGTGATATCACTGTTTCCAATCTATAAAAAAATAGAAGATTTTAAATTACTTACGTAGAAATGTCAATTCTAAATATTTTAGTTCTATAGTTCACAAGATAGGTAATTACATTTCGTTTATTTTTTGTATTTGACTAGGTACCTACTGTTTGCAATCTATAAAAAAATAGAAATTTTTAAATTACGTAGAAATGTTAATTCTAATTATTCTAGTTACTAACTACAACCCACTAGGTGCTTACTTAATTACATTTCGTTTATTTTTGCATTTGACTTTGAAAAATTGCTAAGCTACAAGTACCTTAAAGATTAGATACCTAACATTCATACGTATTTATAATTCCTATTTATTATAAACAAAATCAATAAAATTAAACTCTTACGCATTGGAAATATTGGAATTAGCTTCAGTGTTGACATTTTCATCTTTCTTGCGCCTGTAAAAATAAATACATTTTAAACGTTTTTTCTTGTTATTTATAAAAATAATTATTAAATATATCTCAATATACTACCGTACTTTAGATAAAAAAGAAAAAAATCAGAATGCCTGGGATTTGAACCCGGGCACTCGCCAATGCATATACAACCTCTACCTAATACGCTACCGTAACAGTCGAGTTGACAATTGAAAAATCTGAGCGTATGCGAACTGACTGTGCAGTCAGAACGTTTCCAAAATTCATAGTTCTATTGATACAAAAATAAATATTTAATAGGTAATAATAAAAGACTCTCACCTTTTAACATCGTCCTCGTAACGGGTTTCGTTTTATTTCCCATATTTACAAAATAATTATTAATAACAAAGTACCTAATTTATTACGCTATTTTAACTTAAAGTATTTTATATTTACACGAAAGAAGAATATTTAGCGAAAGAATATATGAAACAAAGAATTTACAAATAAGACTATGAAAACAGTACACAATCATTGCGGAAATAATGCGGCGAAAAGAGCGACACGTCCTTCTAGCATCAGGCCTCGGCCGGCACTGTCGGACGTCGGTACACGGGCGTTTACGCACACATGCATACGTATTATGTTCGGAAATAAGAATATGCGATTTACATAAAATCTATTGATTGGACTAAAAAATTAAAACAGTAATACATTATTATTTTGCTTGTAGAATAATCTGACAAAAATCAGAATGATTGCATGTATATTAATATGGTTTTTAAGCGTTAAAAGAAATTTTTAGAGGTATCTTCGTGATTTTTTCTATCGCATCAAATTAGTTATATTATTTTTGCAACACAATATCAAAATAGCTTAGATCCTGAAGAACATCATATATTTTTCTGATTTTGTTTACTGCAGTGGATCATAAGTTTTTAGGCATTATAAAACTTGCGTTTAGCTCCTGTAAGCCCCATAATGATAATCAACAACGCCTCTCTGTCAATGTCATTCAAGCGCCAATAGATCCTTAGGCACTGTTTAAAGGTGGTCTTGACATGTAAAGAAACTAAAAAAAACATACAGCCGAACATATAACCTCCTCCTTTTTGGAAATTCGGTTAGAAATAAGTACCTGTGCATCATGTCTTTGATAATACCGCGTGATAAACAAAAATTTCCGCCGGGTGACAACGCGTCGAATATTTATTAAAAATATTCGATGAATTGTGGAGTCGAACTAGCGTATGGCTATAAAAGGTTGTTTCGAAATAAATTCCATTCTAACAATCGTTCAGTCAACTTTCCATTAATCGAACAAGAACTTAAGGCTTCGACAGACAGATCTGAATCATATATTTTGACTAAACGACTGAACAATTCATTTCATTTCATTCAGTCGAACTAGCTTTTGGCGATAAAAGGTTGTTTCGATGGACTGTTTTATTTCATACATAATCGAGGAAATCAAAGACTTTTAAGATATCGTACGTTATTCCCATAGATTTAGAAACATGAAATTTGGTAATAACACGTTTAACCTACTAACTAAACATTATTATGAGAAAAAAAAAGGTTTTTTACTATCTTCCATTTTACATAAACACTTAGCTAAACACTATGCAGCGTAACAACTAAAATAAAGAGTGTTTCCGATGGACTCTGGCACCCAGAGTAAGATTTAACTTGTGTTTAGGGTGCCAGCGTCCTCGCCTATAATTTGAACATATAACAGGAAGTTGTATGACGAGCACAGTATATTATTATTATGAAAACTACTTACTACTAGAAAATGCATGTTATGATGTGTCTGTTAAAGTACCTAAGCGCCTTCGCTTCATTTGTCCCCGCGAGAAATAATATGTTTGCTTTTAGATTGCAGTAGGCACTTTGCTTATACGAGATTAAGTAACTACCGCATCATTATCGAAGACTACAGGATAGATGATAACGCTTTCAAATATATTTTATATTATATTTTATTGTTTGTTATTATGATTTTCTTTTTGATTTCTGAATAATTTTAATTTTAATTCAAATTTTCAAAATTAATTATTACTTGTGTCTTGCTGTGCTGTGTCACGCTGAACTGTCAATAAATCAATCTGCTTTTTCTATCTCTATTAAGCCACCGAGATACAGGCTGTGCCTAGTTTGGGCCCACGGCTACTTCTACTTATGCACTCCTTCAATTAACATTGTTCTACAAATGTTTCCTAACTTGTGTGTGTCAATAAATTGATTTTATTTTTATTATTTATTTTAAAAGACCATCGGTCTCTGCGAAATAAAAATTCTCAAACACATGAGATTGGTACCAAATCCTAATTTAATCGACGAAATAAACCTTGATACCAAGAATAAATAAAATAAAAGGTGAGAAACTGTAAATAGTGTACGATAGAAAAGAATTGTTATATGAATTTATAAACAGCAAATTATTACAAAATTTCTTGGGGTTGCTGGGATGATGCTCTACAGCAAGTCATAATTCAGTTGCCTGTACCTGTTAATCTGTTAGGGTACTTATTTTTTTAAGAATGTACTAATTCGTTACATATTGCGTACAATTGTTATATGAATTTATTAACAGCAAAATAGCTGATGGGGTGTCTGGGGAGCATGACGTGAAAAAAGGGAAGAATTTATTGGTATTAGAGGGGGATACATATTCCTTCAATAAAACGGTGACTGATGATAAGTGTTATTGGCCTGTACAGAAAAAACATCATTCAAATGTAGTGCTACGGTTAGAATGGTCATTGAACTTTCTAAACATATTTTGAAGACTGAAATTGGATTAGTAGACCTTTCGAAATACAAATGAATATGTTGAAACTTTTGAAATACAGATTGAATATTATGTTACTAATTCCCTTTAGAAAGTGATTGTGTAAGTATTTAGCCTAATCATTGTATACACATTCAGATTCTTTTCAAACAGACCATACGGTGCGTCAGATGTACACTTTTATGACGAAAACCGCTCTTACTGCTTGTGACTATCCAGACGGAAGTATAAGGAGAAAACTTACAGTTCTTCCTCACGGTTGTGGATGCAGTGAGCGGCGGTCAGCACATGCCGGGAGCTGATTAGAGATCCACCGCAAGCCCAGCTGATGCTACCACTGTTGGTCTTGTAAAACAGGAGGGCCATCCAGGGGAAGGCACCTAGTGAAAAAGGTGGATTTGTTAGTAATGCTGAAGAAATTGTACAGAGATTGTGCTATTCTGTTATATCTTATTGGAATTTTCATACGATTTTAGATTATCAACACCCTCCTGCCCATAAACACATTTTTTTTCGTTCAGCGCAGGATTTCTTCTGCCATCCATCTCTATTCGCGTCATCTCAACAGTCACTAGCCATAAATAACATCTTCTCCATCGTTAATTTGGTCTTCTCCTTGCTCTTAAAACATATTCTATCTATTTTAAGCCATCCACATTCATAATCAAAACTTTCAATTTGTAATAAGTATTGTAACGCGGCAACCCTGCGACCATAAGTTTATCGATGATGTTGGCCGCACTGTTAGTAACATCCAATCTAATGATCGCGGAAGTATTAGAAAGGTTGGCGCCACTGTTCTTGACAACCAATCACGCGCCACTAGTTTTCCCGCGCGCCCCACTTCTAGCGCCACTGTTGAGCAGGCGCCTCTCGCAGGACAGTGCAGTCCACAGAACATATATACCCTAAAGGGGTGCAGTCCCGACTCGTGTGTGACCCGACGAGTCTCAAGCCGCACTCGCAAAGTGCCGGCCATCTTCGATCTCTAGTAGATTTTTGTATTCTTGTTGTATGTTGCGGGTGGCCCAACAACGTGTCACCTTTGCTTGGTTAGAAAATTAAAAGTGATTGAAAATACGCGGCACTATCATTCAGAGGCCCGAACCTTATGCCCGTCGGCTACATTTGGCGTCCCAAAAGTAGGGATCTCTGAAGACACGTGCTTGCAAATTTTTTTTTACGAATAATAACGCCGTGGTTGGCGTCTCGATTTCACATACCTACCTACACGCAGGAGCTTTGGAACCTGAAGCGCTAAGAGTGGCGTTTCCGGCGTTTGAAAATTTTCGCCACGTGGTTCCGAGTTCTTTGTCAGTATGGAAACAAGAAATAAGAAATCCAAGAATCAGGGAGTAGAATCGGAAGAGGAAACAGAGGAGATTTCCACGTCCATCACCATGGACCAGGGTCAATTTGCAACCCTGATGCACGCACTGCAGCAGAGTCAGGCAGAGATTTTCGCGAGGCTCATCCATGAAGTTAGAACCTCGACGCCGGCGCGGGCGCCTGAAACGTCCATGACAACGCCCGCCGCGAACTTCTCAAAGTGCACAGCTCGATTTAACGGATCGTCCGCTGATGTCGAGGGGTTTATCGACGCGATAGAAATGTACAAGAACTGCCTACAGATATCAGACGATAACGCTGTCAAAGGACTCTCCATGTTACTGGTAGACTCAGCAGCATTATGGTGGCAGGGCATAAAAGCCAGCACCACGTCATGGCCGGATGCCATGCAAAAACTAAAAAGTGCTTTCGGAGAGCATCGTCCGCCATTTCGCATATATTTGGAATTGTTTTCATTGCGACAAAATACGGACACAACGGATTTATTTATCGCGAAAACGAGAGCGCTTTTATCCAGATTGCCGCAGGAAGACCTACGTGAAAAAGTTCAACTGGATATGGTATACGGGCTTCTCGATCGTAGAATAAAAAAGTGGCTCGATCGTAACTCCATAACTTCTTTCGACCAGTTACTGCACCATGCCAGAGCGATCGAGGAATCGTTAGTAGACAGCGCATGTGACAAGACACAGGCACTGACGCATCCGAGCGCCAGTCACACTGCCGTCGCCGGCGCTCCTTCAACTTCGGCATCAAGTGATAATAAGAACACTCGCAGCAAAAGACTGTCGTGCAATTACTGTAAGAAATGGGGACACGAAAAATCGCAGTGTAAAAAGTTAATAAACAACAATGACAAAAGTGAATCAAACGTAAAATCTGATAACGGGAAAAGTGACGGCAGCGTAAATAAAAATAAAGCTATTCAATGTTATGGGTGCGGTACCCCTAATGTTATAAAATCGAAGTGCGAAAAGTGTAAATCGAGTTCCCAAAACGCATTTTACTCGGTTACGACAACTAGTGATAGCGTAAATTCAAAAGTGCGCGGTTCCCGTCATCGCGTTATCACGCGCCCCGCCACCCGCGCTGGCCCCGCAAAATACGTGCGGCCGCGCCGTGGGCGCCGGCGGCGCCGCCCCGGGCGCCATGGACGCTCGTTGCCTAGCGACCGTCCGCGAGCGTATTGTCAACGTTCCGCGCGGTCGAAAGTCGCCGGGCCCGCGTCGCATCGTTCCTGCCGATACCACAGGTAACCCAGCGTCTTGCAACGCTGGGCGTCACATACAACTTTACTGTGATTGTGTTACTGAACTGCGACATAATAATGAGCATTCTAGTGTCAGTAAAAATGTGTGTTGTGATAATAATAGAGACACTAAGTTTTTCGTAAATTCTAAAGCTCGTTCGCAGCATGGTTATATAATTCAACCAGATGATAACGATAATGTTGCCATATCATGTTGCATAAATAATAATAGAAATGTTCAAGGTTCATTTAATGTACAGTGTGATTGTTTATGTTCAGGTTTTCCTGATGATAATGTTCATAAATGTTTACGATTAAGCTCGGCAAATGTTTATAAAAATAAGAGACTACTAAATTGTAATCAACACCTCGCGTCCGCACAGGGTCGAACTAAGGGACGTCCAATCAAGGGGGAGTCTAATAATAATAGACCTTTGATGCAAATAGGTATTTTAGGGGAAAATCGGACAGCGTTACTGGACACTGGTGCTAGGGGCTGTATTGGCGGTCACACACTTTTTCGCGTGTTCAAGGAAAAAGGCCATCCTTTGCAACAGTGCACTAGAAACATCCGCCTGGCGGATGGCTGCACGCGCCTGATGGAGGTGCTTGTTGCAGAAGTACAGGTAAAACTCTTTCATAAAATTATTCCCACCGAGTTCATACACACTTTTATCGAATTTATTAACAGTGCCGGTCTCGTTATCAATTTCAAACAGGGCCTTTGGCATTTTTCAGATAGTAGTGATCAAAAGTATCAATTAATTTCGGAAACATTTTCGTCTCGTCGAAATTCATACGCCGCGATGAATATTTTACGCGATGAGGAGGGTGCAGGTTTAGAGGATCAGGAGCGTGAGGAGCTTGCCCAGTTGCTCACGGATTTTCAGGAGTTGTTTAATACGATTGGTGAGCCGACTCCATATGGGGAGCACCATATAGACACGGGAAATAATTCGCCGATAGCGACGCCTCCATATCGCCTGACACCTGCAAAGAAGGAGATTATGCAGCAAGAGCTTACCAAAATGTTAGCTGAAGATATTATTGAAGATTGTGAATCTGCGTGGGCTGCTCCAGCCCTACTAGTACCTAAACGTGACGGCAGTTTTCGTTTCTGCGTCGACTATCGAAAATTAAATTCGATTACGAAGACGGACGCCTATCCGATGCCTCGCATTGATGAGCTGCTACAATCTACTAAACGTGGACGTTGTCACATGAGTACAATAGATTTGCGATCCGGGTACTGGCAAGTGTCACTTAAAAAAGACGACAGGGATAAGACGGCTTTCGTAACCCCTTTCGGAACCTTTCGTTTTAAAAGGTTGCCGTTCGGTCTGAAGAACGGGCCAGCTACTTTGCAGCGTCTGATAGATAGAATACGATCCGGTTCAGCACTAAAGGACGTTACAATACTAGGGTATTTAGACGATTTATTAATTATAACGCAGGGGGGTTTTTCGAGGCACCTGGAAAACCTGCGAATCGTTTTTGAACAGCTGATGAAGTTCAAATTGCGTGCGAACCGAGAAAAGTGTGTGTTTGCTAGAGAGTCTATTAAATATTTAGGTCATGTGATCTCGCAGGAAGGAGTCTCAGCTGATGAAAGGAAAATTCAAGCCATCTTAGACATGCAAGAGCCGTCTTCACTGGGAGACCTCAGAACATTTATTCAAACATGTTCCTGGTTTAGGAAATTTATTCCCAATTTTCCGGAGATATCAGAGCCACTGACAAGATTGACGAGGAAAAATCAACCTTAGATATGGGGACCACAACAGGCTGAAGCTTTCAGTAACTTGAAAAAGCTGCTGACGTCAGCGCCGATCCTCATACAGGCAGACTACTCCAAGCCATTCATCCTATGTACGGATGCGAGCAACTATGCGATAGGCGCAGTGTTGCTTCAAGGTGAAAAGAATGAAGAACGACCCATTGAATTTGCCAGCCGTTTATTATCATCAGCGGAACGAAATTATTCGACCACGGAGCGGGAGGCTCTGGTGGTCGTCTGGGCGGTCGACCGTATAAGGGGTTACATTGATGGTCATCCAGTAATTATAGCCAGTGATCACCAGCCGTTGAAATGGCTGCTGTCATTAAAGTCGCCTACTGGTCGGTGTAACGCGGGAACCCTACGACCATAAGTTTATCGATGATGTTGGCCGCACTGTTTTGTAACACCCAATCTAATGATCGCGGAAGTATTAGAAAGGTTGGTTAGAAAGGTCGCCACTGTTCTTGACAACCAATCACGCGCCACTAGTTTTCCCGTGCGCCCCACTTCTAGCGCCACTGTTGAGCAGGCGCCTCTCGCAGGACAGTGCAGTCCCGACTCGTGTGTGACGCGACGTGTCTCAAGCCCTACTCGCAAAGTGCCGAGAGATCTTCGATCTCTAGTAGATTTTTGTATTCTTGTTGTATGTTGCGGGTTGCCCAACAACGTGTCACCTTTGCGTGGTTAGAAAATGAAAAGTGATTGAAAATACGCGGCACTTTCATTCAGAGGCCCGAACCTTATGCCCGTCGGCTACAGTATGCATTTTACACCGAAAAGGTTAAGCTATCTTCGTACCTGCCTTAAAACTCGAAAAATAACTATTAAACGACTGGAAATTATCTCCTTTTATCTAAACAACTTCTTTTATGCACCGATCTTATCCACCAATGGAAAAAGCAAGGCAAGTCTTACCGAGCTGAGCGGGCTCTCCTCCTACCACTCTTGGGAAGGTACCATTGATCTGTCCACAGACGGGAGGCTCGGGGAGTGCGTCCACGAAGTCTCCAGAACTGGTCTTGGGTCCAGCAGTCTGGGGCACCTGGGCTGGTTAACAAATAAAGTTGATCAAAATTAAAAAAAATGTCAACTACAACATAGCTCTAGGGTGTACAATAAATAAATCAAGAAAAAGTTCTAACACGGGTAGGATAAACAGAAAACTAAACTAATCTAAGAAATACAGGGAAAGATAGAAATATATTGAATAAGTACAGATATAGACGTAGTAAAAAAGAATGTAGGTAAGTTTATTCAGGGAGTCTTCAAAATATTCATTCATTACAACGATCTTCGTCGTAGCGTGTCGATGGCAACCTTAATTGAGTCAGTCCTAAATTTGGCTACGAGTTTGACGCCTTCAGTAGCGTCCATCAGTTCCTGTAACAAGAGGACACGCAGGACAGGATATTAAGTACCCCATTTTTTGTGGAACCGCACCATCTTTGAAATTAAATTAAATTAAATGGTTTTTTTCTGTAAATAGGACTTTGGAATCACTTTTACGCGTCATATTAAAAATAAAAATAAGCTAGATCTAGTTGATATTTCTTCACAGTAACAAGAGGACACGCAGCAGGCTTAGCATGTCGTTTTCTATCTCTACTCTACTGTAGAATAGAAATCGCTTGTCTACACTTCTCGAAATCTCTTCTTCCCGAGCACGAGGTCACACCTTTTTTTTTTTTTTTTTGGGTGGGTAATTATCAAATAACTTCTCCCGCTCTGGGCGGAGCGGGAGGCGTGTCAGACTTTTACTGACTAAAACCCACCCGTGTTCCTTCATTTGCCTGTGTGCCAGGGCCACGATATCCCTTTCGGACAAACTCGCAACCCTGGCAGGCATTGGCCATAATGGACCCCGTCAATTCATGCTGACGTACGGTTTTAATTTTGCTGAGAGTTCGGAGAAGTATGCCAACATAACATTTTCTGAAAAACTATTTGCTTTTTTCTCTTCTCTCCACGCAATATATTCGTCGTATGTAGAAATGTAACGACTTTTTGACTTTTCCGGTAAAATGTTCTCCGAAGCATTTTGTGCAATTATACTGAGTTCCGGTGGTGTTAATTCAAAAAAAATAGGGTCGAAATTACTCATTTTATGCAACAAACAACTAAACTCGCAAAGAAAATTTCTGGAAAATGGCGCCAACCGTAGAATATAAGCAGAGTTTTTTTTTTCTTCACCCATTTTGGTAGGCAAAGGGAACTATCCATACAGCTTAGTCTTCAGTATATTTTTTTTATTGATATGAAATGAAAATGAAATTTAATGAGATGAAATGAAATGAAACCTAACCTCACTCATTCAATTAAATCATTAAATCTGATATTGAAATAAATTAGTAGCTTCTTTTTAGAAATATACGTATTTGTATGAATCACAAAAACTCTTTAGTAAAAACTTCATGGTTGGTTTTTCTTTTTAATAGACATTATTTTGACAGTAGGGAAAGAGACGCACGAGTTCGGGAAGGGTAAAAAAAAGCACTAGTATGTAATAGCCCACATCCCGAACGCTATACGTCCCTGCAATACACCACTTTTTGAGCAACTGTATTAAAAAGTATTTTTCTTCCACGCCTACCGACTCAATAGTTATATAAAATAATAAAAAATATGCATGTAGAAGTAAAACACGCGGGTGCTGATTTGCCCAAACAATATGAGCAGGCGCGAACATAACCTGAATGTTGAAGGACGCAGAGCTTCAACCAGGAAACTCTTCACATGCAGATAGGGGGCACAGGCGAACTAGAGATCGACGCACGCAGCCTCTTGCCTTGTGAGATGGCATATCTCGAGTCGCAGATATCAATCTGCGACTCGAGATATGCCATTTGGTCCAGGGAAAAGTCTGGCGACACGTCCGAGGCGCCAATTGAGTGGTGGTGTATTGTCTTCTTGTATAATCACCAGATCTCCGATATTCAGCTTCTTAGCGTTAGTCTTCCATTTGTACGTTGATGAAGTTCGGAGATATATTCCCTTTGCCAGCGCTTCCAAAATTCTTGCCTTATTTGCTCAAGGCGAGCGTACCGGTTACGATGGGTTGTCTTGCAATCATCTTGAACTAGGGTTGGCAGCGCATTGAGTGATCTGCCAATCAGGAAGTGCCCTGGGGATAAGGATAGGAAATTGTCAGGGGATGAAGACATTGGGCACAAGGGGCGACTATTTAAAACTGCCTCCACTTGTGCGAATAAGGTACCTATTTCTTCGAAGGAAAGATGGGAAGTTCCCATGACTCTTTTGACATGATATTTAGCAGCCTTAATTGCGGCTGAGGCCGAGTGAGGACTGTAAGCTGGTATAAATAAAAACTTTATTCCTTCTCCTGCTGCAAATTGAGAAAGAGAACCGCTAGTTAGCTTTTGAAAATTGCTAAGTTCCTTAGCAGCAGCAACGAAATTAAGTCCGTTGTCAGAGCAAACCTCCGCCGGCTTACCACGGCGAGCAACAAGTCGACGAAATGTCATAATAAAAGCTTCTTTGATCAAGTCACTAACGGGTTCTAAATGAACACATTTAAAACGTAGACAAATAAATAGACATAAGTAGCATTTTACTAAATCTAGCACCACGTCCCTTGCGATTTAATATGAGAAAAGGACCGGTAGTCAATACCGACAGATTTGAAAGGCAAATCAACGGAAACACGATTTGTTGGTAAGTTTCTCATTTTTGGGGATATGGTTTGCCCACGAACACGCACGCAAGTAACACATTGCTTTACAACGCTTCTAGCTAACTTTCTGCCGTTCGTAGGCCACACAGATTCTCTGATCGTTGCTAGCAATAGTTGCGTACCAGCATGTAAATTTCGTAAGTGTTCGTGTACAAAATAAAGTTTTGTTGCATAATGAGAAGAATCCATGAGTAATGGATGTTTTTTATCCCCCAACTCTTATTAGATTAGTTGTGGGCTCAAAGAAAGGTGTTAAACATAATAATTTAGATTTAGGTAATAATGATTTTGATTGGATTGTTTTATATTCTAGAGGAAATGATTTTTTCTGTGCAACTCGACAAATGAAAATAAAGGAATGATTTAATTCATGCACTGATAAAGGGCCAGATAAACGATTAAGCCTATTTGATAGTTTAGAGTTGTGTAAAAATCGTAAAATATATGCAAATGTTCTTTGTAATTTTGAAAATACCTTTAAATCGAATGTAGATTCGGGTAAATTAATATAATGACTTTTTATTTCAGGTAATTCAATGTTTTGATTTGGATGTAGTTTTGGCCATTTTGATTCATCATTGTATAAAAACGACGGGCCTCGCCACCACATCAAATTGTCACGAAGGTCAAATTTCTCGAGGTGTAAACGCTCATCGCGTTTACACCTCGAGAAATTAGGTCAGCGGGGTTGACGTGAGTGGGAACGTGATGCCAATCCTTGCGATTAGTAAGATCTAAAATTTCAGCTATTCTATTTGCCACGAATGTTTTTAGTTTGCCTGGATCATTACATCCAGCATAGTACGATATTAGAATCGCACCAATGTAACATTTCTGTAGGAAGAAGTCTTAAGGACTCTGTAACAGATTGACATAGATTAGCAGACAATAAGGCCGCGCAAAGTTTGAGGCGAGGTATGGTGATGGGCTTTATAGGAGCAACCTTGGATTTCGAATATAACAAACTCACTGCACCTCATCGCTTTCGTTCACCGTTCTCATGTAACAGGCCCCGTAAGCGACTTGTGAGGCGTCACTGAACGAATGCAGTTCTATGGACTTTGGTGAGTCACCAATCACTCCACGTGGAATATGAAGGTCTGCAAGTAAGGGTAAGTTTTTTGAAATTTCATTCCAACTTTCCTGTATTTCGTTAGGTACAGGTTGATCCCAGTCAATTCCCTTGACCCACAACTTTTGAATCAATAATTTAGATTGAATTATACATGGGCTCAATAACCCAAGTGGATCAAAAATACGAAGTGACTGCGACATTATAAATCTTTTGGTAATTGTTGTGTTGTTTATGTCATTATTTTTTACAGGAAAATTGAACGTGTCATCACTTGGATCCCACCCTAGACCCAGAGTACTGGAGGATTCACTCAAGGTAAGTTTTTCTTTTGTATTAATTTCTATATTATGGAATAATTTTGGTAAATTAGTTTTGTATTTTCGTAGGGGAAAACAAGCTTAGCAAGTTATTTGATTGAGATTGATTAAACGAGGGACGTGGGTTTTGTTGTGATTTAGAATCATTGTTATTGTTACTCATAGATTTATTCTGATTAAATGATTCTAGTACATTGGCGCGGTCAATTAAGAATTTATTAAATTGCTCCAAAGTGGGTAAGTCATTAACGCAATCTATTGTGTTGCGATATTCTTCCCATTTTAGTATGGTGCGACTATCCAATTTAAATAATAAAATAAATATTAGCAACATGTCCCAATGGTCTGTAGGTAGACCAAAACTCTTTAAGGTGCAGCGCAGACGACAGACTTTTTGTGCGAAGGAGTGCGACACACACCAATGTGATTACATTTTATTAGCTCATAAGCTTTCATTAATCACTCGATCCTTCGCACAAAAAGTCTGTTGTCTGCGCTGCACCGGATCGAGTGATTAATGAAAGCTTGTGAGCTAATAAAATGTAATTACATTGGTGTGTGCCGCACTCCTTCGCACAAAAAGTCTGTCGTCTACGCTGCGCCTAAAGCTCTTAGATTTTTAGTGACGTTATCAACTAAACATCTGACTCACGTGTTATTGGTTGAATATTTATTAAAGAATCTAGGTGATGATTCATAAGAATTCTTTTGTTATCGTAACGCTCGCAAACCTGTTTCCAAGCCTCTTGGTAATTAGAAGTGTGATCCATCGAACTTAGAAATCTGTATTTGAGGCAATCTAAAACCCACGTTTTGATGATCCGAATCCGCATTTACCAGGATAGATTGACCGTCATCATCAGTATTATATTGTTGTAGCTCGTCTTGGCTATAGCTATATTTTGAACTATATCCTGTTCAATGCGTTCTCGCTCATCAAGTTCTAATTGAATATTTGGAGCATTTAAAACTTCAATCTCTGTTTGCAAATCATCAAACCTTGTCGATAGTCCTTGAAACTTATTTAATCTTAAACTCAATTCCGCAAGGTCAATGTTTGATAACTCGGGTAATTCACTTATTTTATCTAAATAGTTTTTAAATTTTGTAATTTGTTCTTTAATTGAACTACGTTTCACTAGTAATTCTTTTAAAGACACCTTGGCAGAGGATTTATCGCTACCTTCTGACGGCATTTTGAAGTATAAATAGTAATATAAATTAAGTTAAAGTGACTTCGACGTATCTATCTATTACTTTAGTATTATAGGTAGATAGAATAAATGGAATTTGACTATATCGACAATGTGTAAATTCTAAACTAATGCGGAAAAGGAATAAAATAATGATATTCTCACGCTCCTCCTCTCGGTGGAATATCCTGGGATCTGATCTCGGATGGCAGCAGTGTCCCACTCAGCAAGCAGACAATGATGGCCGCAAAACTTAGCCGAGTGACTTGGCTCTCAGGATAACGCCTGGAAATTTCGGCAAATCGGTTTAAATATAGGAAAAACCGAACAGTTATATCGAGATAGGAGTATGACAATTAAGATTAAGAACTTATGTGTACGTTATTTGCAAATGAATAATGTGAACAAGGACTTGAATTCGGAAAAGCTCAATATGATTTTATAGCGGACGGTATATGTAGGTAGGTACTTTTACCTACGAGTATATACTTATTTGGCGATAAAACCTATAAGATTAAGGAATATAGCACAAATAAAGGCTAGTTATTGGAATAGAGGAATTTTAGAAAGGATTATGTATGGAATTTGGAAATTGGGTGTATTTTGGTGAGGTAGAACGGATCACAAAGAGGCACTTAACTTGGTGATATTGATGAATCCATGGAATCCCGTTACGATCTTTAGCTGATTCGTTGGCACGGAAGACCAGCCTGGTTGCTTGCACTGTAGTAACTTCCAATTTCGTTCTCCTTTGGCTCTTCAGTATCGCCGAGTAAGAAGGACGCAACCCGTGTTCTACTATAATACCCAATTTTCTTATAGACAGTCCTGTCACGGTCGCCAAAATCTTTGTTTACGCACAAGATTGGAATTCCTTCAGGAAAACTCATGAAGAAATTGAGACTTCTATAATTTAAATAATTTTTGATCTTCGGTTAGCGGAGCCGAAATAGTGAGTACAAAGTATTTTTCTTCCACGCCTACCGACACAATAGTTATATAAATAATAAAAAAATGCATGTAGAAGTAAAACACGCGGGTGCTGATTTGCCCAAACAATATGAGCAGGCGCGAACAGTGTGTATTGCGTATAATGTACAGCCATTATTAAAATAGAGTGACATAATTATACTATTTTGGTGGCATCGCGCAAGAAGAAAGTATCCTTAAGGGGTACCGCATACTGGCGAGTCGCGCCTGTCTGCGGGAGCCTTTATGTTTTTACTAGGTACTTACATTATTATTTTGTTGTTGCTTATCGATATTTTATTTATTAGTAAATTACATTCGGCTGCAGTCGAGGATGCAAAGAAAACCGATATGATTTGCTTAATGAAATTAATTATTATACTTATTACTATTAGCTCGGTAAAACCAAGATGCGCGACATGTCATTGCGCGACAATCGTTCACTTATCACGTAACATAAAAATCACGTTATATCCTGCTTTGATTTATGCGTTATTCCGGTTAAATACTGGTTCCGGAGTTACTAGTTTTCAAGAACATTATGTTGTGACAATGTGGGCAGCTTTGACCGGTTACCTATAATTTTTGTCGTCATGTGAAATACCGGTGTCATTTTGACCGAAGATAACTACTTCGCTATAATCTTATTGGGAAAATGTAGGATTATAAGTAAACCACCTGAAATTGCCAACACGCCGCGCCGTGGGCAACGGTAGTGATTAATGCATCAAATATTTTGGCATCTCACACAAAACTATAAAGTGCATAGATCCGCAAACACGAAAGAATGGCAGGAAAATATGTGCAGAAACTTTAGAATACATAATTAATTAACTATCGCACTATTGTTGGCATTTGTTAGATGATATAGATGGTCTTTGATCACATTGTATTCTTGTATCGTTTTATGAATCTATTCAAACATTGCACTATTGAGATTTTTGATATTCCTACTGTGTATCGTTTTTCTGTTGCAGCTACTGCTGAGATAGGTCCAATTAAATACAATTGTTTCCACTTGTAGATTATTGGTCAACCTAGGAGTTTGTTGTTTTTGTTATCTCTCTATGACTTGATCATAGAAGTTATTAGTTCTATTTCTTTATCGAATGTTTCTTTAGAGTCAATATATTTCTTCATTCATCAAATCATCCTGCCCTCATCCGAATTTATTATATTACACACTATACCCCAACCATGTGACGTGGCATTTCCACTCAGGCCACTATTTACGTATTTTTATTTACAATAACAAATTATATAATTAAAATAGCAACCAGTTTGATTTTGTCTAGACTCTAGATTGTCCTATGGAGCTGGACCCGCATGTTTCCAAGCATTCTTATCTTGGAAATAATCTTCTAATTTGTAATAATTATGCTTGTTTACAAAGAGTACTTTAAATATGAGTTTTAAAATTTCTGTTGTAACATTTAACACAGTACCCCTTAAAAGATGCATGTACTTTAGATAACCTGAAACATGGTTGATCTATTTTATCTTAAATTCTAGTATTAAAATTAGGTCTACCACTTATTTTATTAAAAATATGTAAGTTTTTTCTTACATACATAATATTTTCATAAATGAATCGGCAAGGTACCGTATAGTTCCCTAAGAGTTTCTCGGCGATCTAGATTATATATGGCTCTGACAGCTCTCTTTTGCAAAATAAAGATGGAATCAATGTCAGCAGCCCGACCCCACAGTAAAATGCCGTACGACATAATGCTGTGGAAGTAGCTAAAATAGACCAAACGCGCGGTTTCTACATCTTTTAACTGTCTTATCTTTCTAACAGCATAAGCCGCCGCGCTTAGCCACCCCGCAAGAGATGTTATATGTGGTCCCCATTGTAGTTTCTCGTCTAGAGTGATTCCTAGGAAAACCGTTTGATTAATAATTTCCAGTTTTTCTCGATTCAATATGATATCATATTCACTACTTCTAACATTAGGTAATTTAAATCTAATGCATTTGGTTTTTTCTTTATTTAGTACCAAATTATATACCGTAAACCAATCTTAGGCCTGAAGAATAAGAAGTTATTCACGTCGTCAAGATTTTGTGTCTGTCGCGTCGGTCTATTTTAAATATCAATGATGTGTCATCTGCAAATAACACCATCTTCGGTTGATTTTGAAGTAATTGAGGTAAATCGTGAATATAAACTAAAAAGAGGAATGGACTCAATATCGAACCATGAGGAACGCCCATTGCCATTTCAAACCCTAATGTATATGATTTATTTATGATTACAGGTACTAAGATAATTATTATACTGTTCCGTGTATACTGGTGGTGTGGGCAGAATTAAATACAATGCTATTTATTATGGTTCATAGCCCGAAATTCGAGGGGTCACGGTTGACTTTCTGTGATTCTACTCTAGATATTGGAATCATTTTTACACGTCATAATAAAAAAAAATAACTAGATGGAGACAACATTACCTATCTACCCCTGAGAAGAAATGGCGAAACAAACTCAGGGGTCAGTCTCTTTCAAAGTCCAGACATAATCTTAGTCAGATCATGTGAGGACTATGTAGATTAGTGTCTGAAATGGTCTTTGGTGGAAATAATCACACAGATTTGAGTGGACCTGTCCAGTCAATGCAAGCATTTTTTCAAATTCTAACTCGAAAGCATTTATTTTAAATAGACCAATCTTTTGAATTGTCAAGGAGTCGGTCAGTCAGAAAGATGAAGCTAGTTACCTAATCCAGAGCGTAACGGCAAGAAACTCCATGGACAATAGTGTCCGTGGAGTTTCTGATCCCTTTATTGTTTCTCATCTATATAATATGCCTTTTTTTTTTTTTTTTGGGTGGGAAATTATCAAATAACTTTTCCCGCTCTGGGCGGAGCGGGAGAAGTTATTTGATAATTTCCCCGGACAAACTCGCAACCCTGGCAGGCATTGGTCCTAACGGACCCCGTCAGTTTGTGCTGACATCTCTTTGAGGCGCGCGTGGAACACATCGTGCCTTGACCCGGGCCTGGTCCTTATCGGACGGCGAGCTACCCATCGCTCACCGTCCGCAGGCCCGCGCCTACGGTGGCCGGAAATCGGCTTGAGACTCCCGACGCCCGGGGCATCTCCTGCGGCGATTAAGGGCGCGAGGGCGCGAACCTTGTCTCACCCTAACGCGTTCCACCTCCTCCTTCGCTAGCATAACTGCTTCGCAGAAGGAGGTGACGGCCTCCCATGCACTCGCGCTCCGATCCATGGCCTGAACCAGAGCCGGACGCGAACGATCGCCGCCGCCGATCGCCTCCGTGAGGACACGGCGGTGCTCCGCCCAAGCTGGGCAGACCTCCACCGTATGCTCCACCGTGTCCTCCGGGCGATCCACACAGTGGTGACACCCGGGCGTTTCCTCCCGCCTAATCCTAAACAGGAACCTCCCGAAACATCCATGTCCGGTGAGGACCTGCGTCAGGCGGAAGGTGAGGACGCCGTGGCGCCTCTCCAGCCACTCCTCAAAGAGGGGACTTATCGCCACAATTGTGGCGTGCCCATATATAATATGCCTATGGTGTACTCCCTTAGGTTTTCAGACCAGCGCAAAGGCATATATCAACCCGTGTAGCCTAATGCCTTCTGAGATTTATGTAACTTTTTAATATAGAAAAAAAAACAAATTAATGGTTCATATAAGGTCACTCATGTTTATGTTTTATTTAAATATTATTCAAATACATTTTTTTTAAACGGTCAAAAAATAATTCAACTCACCGGACTCATACACCACAGTTAGCATACACAAACAAACAGACAAGAAAGCACAAAAACCGTTAGCCATCATAACACACACGTGTTCTCACGAACACTTGGGACTCGAATGATACTTCGACAGCGTCCGACAGATTCCGTATATCTACGAAGAACTGGAACTTGTGACCTTTACGGTCGAACTGATGTGATATAAGCTTAAGGCAGGCTTCTTCGAGCGCTGTAGGCATTTAACGGTTACCTCACGCCCCGCCACGAGTAGCGATACGTAACAAGTTACGATGCGCAGAAAACACGCGCGCCAAGCGTACCGCTCAGAGTTCACGAACTCGAGTAGCTACTCAATTGCGTCACAAAATAGAGCATTGCGTAGATCAACTTGAATTCTCTTCTTCTTAGTGTGTCGATGGCAATTATAATTTAAATTTCCTGTTTGGCCCAGAACAGAATTGATTAGTAGAGGTAAGTTTATTTTGTTTTATTTTTCTAATAAGTATTTTTGGAACGGCGCGCGGCGTAAGCTGGCAGAAATCGTCACACAAAAAACGATCATACTTTTTCCCTCTCGATAGAAAGAGAGGGAAAACGTGTGAATTTGGTCAAAATGTAAATCCAAGATGGCGGCTACCAAAATGTTCTAATTTTTCATCATGGGTATCATTTTCATAGTTTTCGTGGGTACTAAAGCCGATAGTGAGGTCAAAATATAAATCCAAGATGGCGATTACGAAAATGTTCAAATTTTTCTTCATGGGTATCTCTCATAGTTTTCGAGGGTGCTAAAGCCGATAGTGAGGTCAAAATGTAAATCCAAGATGGCGGCTACGAAAATGTACAAATTTTTTATCATGGGTATCAATTTCATAGTTTTCGAGGGTGCTAAAGCCGATAGTGAGGTCAAAATGTAAATCCAAGATGGCGGCTACGAAAATGTTCCAATTTTTCATTGTGGGTATCGTTTTCATAGTTTTTGAGGTTGTTGAAGCCGATAGTGAGTTCAAAATGTAAAACCAAAATGGTAGCTATGAAAATGTTAAAAATTTTCATCATGGGTATCGTTTTCATAGTTTTTGAGGATGCTTAAGCCGATAGTGAGGTCAAAATGTAAATCCAAAATGGCGGCTACGAAAATGTTAACATTTTTTATCATGGGTATTGTTTTCATAGTTTTCGAGGGTACTAAAGCCGATAGTGAGGTCAAAATGTAAATCCAAGATGGCGGCGACGAAAATGTTCAAATTTTTCATCATGGGTATCACTTTCATAGTTTTCGAGGGGGCTAAAGCCGATAGTGAGGTCAAAATGTAAATCCAAAATGGTGGCTATGAAAATGTTAAAAATTTTCATCATGGGTATCGTTTTCATAGTTTTCGAGGATGCTTAAGCCGATAGTGAGGTCAAAATGTAAATCCAAAATGGCGGCTACGAAAATGTTTAAATTTTTCATCATGGGTATCACTTTCATAGTTTTCGAGGTTGCTGAAGCCGATAGTGAGGGCAAAATGTAAATCCAAAATGGCGGCTACGAAAATGTTAACATTTTTTATCATGGGTATTGTTTTCATAGTTTTCGAGGGTACTAAAGCCGATAGTGAGGTCAAAATGTAAATCTAAGATGGCGGCGACGAAAATGTTCAAATTTTTCATCATGGGTATCTCTTTCATAGTTTTCGAGGGTGCTAAAGCCGATAGTGAGGTCAAAATGTAAATCCAGGATGGCGGCTACGAAAATGTACAAATTTTTTATCATGGGTATCAATTTCATAGTTTTCGAGGGTGCTAAAACCGATAGTGAGGTCAAAATGTAAATCCAAGATGGCGGCTACGAAAATAATAATAATAATAACCCCACCGCCGTATCTCTACGTTGACGTCGTGGTGGGGCTTGTGCGCTCTAATGAACCCTAGGTCTGTGCCGGTAGATTTTACTCTGCCGAGATAGATCTATAGTGAGAGGCCAGACCAAGAGAGATACAATCCAAGCCAAGGGCGTACACGCCGAGGGCTGCATGGCTAGGGGAATGCGCTAGTCGCTAGTGTACCAACTCTGGATAATAGGGTACCTCCAGTTTTACTTACCCTTACCACAGTGAACGCAGGGCTCTGCTGTGGTCGATTTAGTTAGTCCCTAGCTGCTCGTGGGACTAATTATGATAACAAGATCGAAAACAAAAAAAAGTATTCAGGCAAATATGCCTTCTGTAGATGATGAAACATCAACAATCTCATCATCAGCCTCTAAAAATCAACAATCTCATCATCAGCCTCTAAAATATGGACCTCGTCCATATTTTCATCAGTCGCATCATCACCACCTTCATGCCTATCACGTTCATCATCAGCATCATCACCAACGTCAGTAGATGTTGTGTCGGAGGCTAATTTAGCCAATAAACCTTCACCCACTGCTGTCTTAAAAAATACGCGAAATAAAAGGAGTAAAGAAATGAACGAATTCATTTGGCGTACCTACCTAATCATTACAAACTTAGAATCTGACATAAATGCATACTTAACATCATTACATCAACAATTCATAGAAAAATTCCCAAACATGAAAGTCTCTAAGCAAAGAATTGGAGATCAAAGGAGAGCAATAGTGTCCAAAAAGTTGTTACCTTCTACTACACTTGATTCAATTAGGCTAGAAGTAAGAAATAGTTTACAAACACCCAATAATAACTTACAACTACAGCCCCACACACCACAGGAACTTCTTACATTTCAAACGAATACACAACCGTACTCACAATCAGAACCTAAACGTAGGATGAAATGGTCCAACGAACTCAATGAAACACTTATGAAATGTTATTTTAGGGCAACAAAGATGGAAACAGATATGACAATATGGCGGAAAAAATTAAAAGAAAAATTTATAGAATGTTACCCTTATTTGTCACATTTATCAGAACAGCGCATATCGGATCAAAAAAGAGTAATAGTTAATAATAGTATGATTTCAGAAACACGGCTCCAGGTACTAAAATCTATAGTAGAGAATGAATTATTGGAGACGGCCTCTTTTCATTGGCAATCTGATAGTATAAGATCAACTACAGAAAATGTTCACTCACAACCTCCCAAAAACACACTAAATATAGATATAGAAAATATAGAGATATCACAAACGCAACAAATAGGAGTAGAAACGGAAGCTGATATCCTCAATGACATTGATTCAGAACACCTCGTACACTTTAATACACAAACAAGCCAAGACCGAAATCTTGAAATAGATGAAATATTCTCAGAAACACTACAGTACTACAGAGGCACCTATCCTACAGAGAGGAGTTACATACCCGTACAAAAATCATCAAAAAGGTTAGCGAATATAGTTAGTTATATTAACAAAGTAATTTTGCCAGAACAAGTTACCAGAAATACTGAATTCAATCATCTTCAGACCATAATATACTGCGCTGCGGCGACAGCTGCCAAGGCCAACGGCAGTAAAATTTCACTGTCACCTGAATATAGAAGTAGACTACCACAAGATCGCAAGCCTAAATGGCAAAAAAGGTTAGACCACAAAATAGAAGTTATCAGTGCTAAAATCGGAAGATTAACACATTACATGCAAGGTCATAGGAGCAAAAAACTGACTAAAGAAGTAAACACAATTTTAAGAGACTACAAAACGCATACATCACATGAAGAACCTAACACACAACTTACACATTTTTTAGACACCCTTAAACAGAAACTAACAGTTGTTAAAAGCAGACTAGATAGATACACTAAATGCACTCTCCGTAAAACACAAAATAACCAATTTAGGAATAACGAAAAATTATTTTACCGAAAACTAAAGGCATCAACAACAAACCACACCACACCGAGCAATAACACACATACAATATGGCCGACCACAGACGAGTTGCAGCAATTCTGGGCTGGAATTTGGGAAAATCCTGTCTCTCATAATACTGAAGAAGAATGGATCAAAGAAGAGGAGGCCTATCAGACCAACGTTGAAGCGATGGATTTTGATCAGGTAGAGGTAGAAACTTTCCACGATGTCCTTCAAAGGATACACAATTGGAAATCACCAGGCTCTGATTACATACACAACTATTGGTACAAAAAATTTACATACATACACCCGCACCTCTATAACTGTATTAACGATTTTATAAAAGACCCAAACATTATTCCGTCATACATTACAGAAGGTAAAACTTACATGCTTCCGAAAGACCCTAATGACACAGCTAATCCAGAAAAATATAGGCCAATTACCTGTCTGCAAACCATATATAAGATATTGACATCGTGCATTACTCACATCATATACAAACACCTTGAAACACAACGGATATTAACAGAAGAACAGAAAGGGTGTAGGAAGTTCAGTCAAGGTTGTAAATAACAGTTAACAATAGATTGCGGTAATACTTAAACATGTCCAACGTACTAAGAAAGATTTATGCTCTATGTATATTGATTATAGGAAAGCATACGATTCTGTACCTCACTCGTGGTTACTTAAAGTTTTGAGTTTATACAAGATACATCCACAACTCATCAACTTTTTAGGAAATATAATAGACAAATGGCAGACGCGATTACACCTGAACACATCCATAGGAATAGTTGAGACAGAACACATTAAGATCCAGCGAGGAATATTCCAAGGAGACTCACTCAGCCCACTGTGGTTCTGTCTCTCATTAAATCCGCTTTCAAATAAACTTAATGCTTTAAAACCCGGGTATCAACTACAGTATATTGATACAACGACTGACATACTGACTGACCAGCAAACTTGTAAAATAAACCACCTGCTCTATATGGATGATATCAAATTGTATGCATCATCACCAGACGACTTATATGAAATAGCTAATGCTACTGAACAATTTTCAAATGATATCGCTATGGAGTTTGGGATTGAAAAATGTAAAATTAATTCAATCAGAGCGGGCCAAACTTATTCACATTCATACCACATGCAGACAGGTGACACCATAGAGTCATTAGACGAGAACGGGACTTACAAATATTTAGGTTATATACAGGCTAAATTATTATTTTATTATTATTATTATTCATAAGGAAATTAAAGCTACACTCACTAAGCAATTTAAACATAGGTTAAAAACAATATGTCATACACAAATAAACGCTCGAAACACTATAAAAGCCATAAACACTTATGCCATCCCTGTTCTTACCTATTCTTTTGGTATCATAAATTGGAAAAAGACCGAAATCAAACATTTGCAACGGGTGATAAATACCACTCTGACTAAACACAGAAGACACCATCCCAGGTCATGTGTACAAAGGCTCACGCTGCCAAGGAACGAAGGTGGCAGAGGAATAATAGATATCACTAACCTACATAACAAACAAATAACTATTTTAAGAACATACTTTTACACTAAAAGCCCTATAACAACTCTACATAGATAAAAAACATACTCCGTTGAACATGTTTGAGAAGACAACCCAGAGTAACGAACAGCAGACTGACCGACAGACTAAAATCGCAGAATGGACCAAAAAGTCACTGCATGGGAGACATCGACATGATCTCAATCAACCTAACGTCGACAAGTTAGCGTCGAAAGAATGGTTAAGACGTGGAGAACTGTTCCCTGAGACAGAAGGGTTCATGATAGCGATCCAGGACCAGGTAATAGAAACTCGCAATTACCAAAAACACATAATGCGAGTTCCTCAAACCACAGACAGATGTAGGCGATGCAATAGTTCCTCCGAAACCATTCAACACATCACGGGGGCGTGTAAAGCAATAGTCCAGACTGATTACAAACACAGACATGACCAGGGGCCTTACTCCCGACAGCATCGAGTACTGAATCAATCGAATTAGATTCGAAATAAATGACGATCCATACTCTTGAAACCGACACTAGCGCTCGATCGTGCGGTGGTTCAAAACGACACTAATTTCGATCGAAAGATTCGTTAGAATCGAAAAGTTCGTACTCCACACGCCATCTGACAGTTATGTATCGAGTAGTTGAATCAAAACTAAACGTCAAATAACTCGATAGCAAAGAAGCTACTTTATGAAGATCGAGTGAGATTTTTTTGTGTTCTTTACTGCTTTATTTCTTCAAAATCTTTATTATTATGGCTCGCCTTACTTTGTTTTTCAATGTTCTTGAGAAAACATCGTATGGATCTTCGTGCGAAAAGAAATATGAATCGATATAATACCCGGGGCTATAGAAATGGATTCGGAAGAATTTCGAAGAAGTTATAGTTTCTCGAAGGAGTTGTTTAATGTGTTGGTAGAAGATTTAACACCATACATGAAGAAATTAACCAGACGAAGTGACATTTCCATTAAATGCAAGGCGAGTCTACCAGTCTTACCAAACAGTCTTACCAAGGGGTATCGTATTACCCAGTCACTGGGTTGAGGAGGTCAGATAGGCAGTCAACATAATCAGCCTATAATGTTCTCACTGCTGGGGCACAGGCCTCCTCTGTGTCAAAGTCAAAGTCAAAGTCAAAGTCAAACCATTTATTTCAAATAGGCACATAAGAGGCACTTTTGAACGTCAAAATTTACAAAAAAAATAGAATTGATTCTAGTTGCCCCTTCCAAAAGGTAGTTTCGTATGGAGAAGAATGGGCAAGAAACTCCACCGGTACTCTTTTAAAAATGTTTTACAATATTTTGTTTGATTACATTAATTATATGATTATATGTGAAGACGATGCACCTAGAATAAAATTACTATACCATAATAGGTAAAACGAATTAAAAACTAAGCAATGAAAAATAACTTAATTATTAGATAGATACGTGGTGTTCACATATTTACAAACATCATACAAGTATGTTTTTCTAAAAAAATAAGTCAGTGTGTGAGTATAGGTTATCACAGAATGTAAAATGAATATCATAAAAATAACAGATTTTACCATAAAAATAGCAACCAGTTTGATTTTGTCTAGACTCTAGATTGTCCTATGGAGCTGGACCAGCATGTTTCCAAGCATTCCTGTCCTGGATATAAGTGTATGGATAGTGTGAGAGGGAGTAGGACGTAATCCACAACGCGGGCCCAGTGCGAGTTGGTAGTTTTGACATGTCTTCGAATTTTTGGTTCTAGGACATGTCACGGTGTCCTCACGATGTTTTCCTTCGCCGTTTTGAGAGCAGTGGTGATGAAATAATTTATACAAAGTAAAGCACCTGTCAGGGTTCGAACCTACGACCTACAATTCGTAAGTCGCTGTCGTTACCACTGGGCCACCAGTGCTCTCAAGTAGGCAGTCGCTCCTTGTAAAATACTGGTATTCAGCTGCATCCGGTTAGACTAGAAGCCGAGCACAACATAGTTGGAAAAAGAATAGGGGGGGGTTGATGTTTTTTCATAGGGTTTTATTTGTTCAGTTAAAATAAAGCACTAGGGTATCGTTTTTTACGTGAGAAAGTGATAGAGAAGTAAATAAATTCAACCACATAAAAGATTCTAACCACAGACATAAGACACTTGACAATGACGTAATCCATGAATGATAGGATATAGACAATGACAGGCATAACGACGCTGATAATACTCGAACCTATGTCGATCTTAGTTTACGATTCGATTTGGTTCGGGAGTAAGGTTTTAAATCGAGTTCAGATCAGAAACGAGTTCGAATCGAAAACAAAATCAAACTCGAATCGTTTTCGGGAGTAAGGCCCCTGGTAGCGAATATAATCCACCAAAAATTAGCAATAAAATATAAATTAATTCACACACCACCAGTACCTTATTATAAATATCAACCTGAAACTGTTCTCGAAAACTCCACCCACAAGCTGTACTTTGACCGAGCTATTCTCACCGACAAAACAACACACTACAATAGACCAGACATCACGTTATTAGACAAAATTAACAAAACTGTACAAATCATAGACATAGCTGTTCCTAATACACACAATCTACAGAATACTATAGCTCTCAAAATATATAGACCTCAAAATAGAAATTAGCCGAATGTGGCGGCTTAGCAATGTCACCATAGTTCCTATAGTGTTGTCAACAAATGGTGTAATACCTAAACAGCTTCATCAATCTTTGAAAACACTCGATTTACCACCCTACACATATCAGACTCTTCAGAAAGCTGCAATCTTGAATACCTGCAGGATTGTCAGAAAATTTCTGCAAAATGACAATGAAACATCAATCGTCTCCTCACACACGCGTGCAGCAACCAACGCACGAACACAGTCTCATGAACAGACACAATCACCATCACAAAACCCGAACACACCATCATCTCATATTAATATAACCAATTTCCAGGGGTAGCACTTGGCTTCGGCCCGTACTACCCCATAACTCCGGCGCAACGCCGAGATACGTAAACGTATAAAAAGAAGAATAATAATAATAATAATAATAATTAAGTGAAGGACGGGACGGTTGACGTGTGTCGGGCATGCCACCGTCCGGGTGAGTCCATCAGACATATTATCTCTGGCGGTTCTCGTCTTGCTAATGGCGAGTACTTGCACAGGCATAACCAAGTAGCCAGGATTATTCACCAGCAACTTGCTTTGAAATATAAACTTGTGGATTCTGAGGTACCGTATTACAAGTATGTGCCCGACCCAGTTCTCGAAAATGACCATGCCACGTTGTACTGGGATCGGTCTATCATTACTGACAGGACTATTATCGCCAATAAGCCCGACATAGTAGTGATAGATCGATTAGCGCGCCGCGCAATGATTATCGATGTTACCATTCCGCATGACGAGAACCTCGTGAAAGCTGAGAAAGAGAAACAAATAAAATATCTTGACTTAGCACACGAGGTTGTTGACATGTGGAATGTGAGCTCGGCTATCATTGTGCCGATTGTCGTATCGGCCAATGGCCTGATGGCCGAAACTCTCGAGCAACATCTTTCGAGGCTCTCGTTAGGTGGTTGGATCAAGGGCCTGATTCAGAAGGCAGTACTCCTCGATACGGCTCGCATCGTGAGGAGGTTCCTATGTCTGCAGCCCTAGCCACCGGTAGCTTGGACCCTGCTCCCGATACCGGTAGACAACTATTTTTTATATTTTTAAATGTTTTTATATATTTTTTATATTCTGATATTTAAAAATATAATTTGTATGTATCTAAATTAATAAAGGAAATAATAATAATATATACTTTATTTATACAGGTCCTTACAATATGCTTAAATCTAGCTAAAGTACACAATAATTAAAGGCGCACAAAAGTTGAGACCCTGACTCCTAAACTAGGAATACCTGTGACTTAGAAGTCAGTGTTCTACTGCCACTTGGACACTATAAACCCTTATTATTAAGAGCTAGTAAGCTGATTTTATACAAAAATAATATATTATTAGGTAGTGATTTTAAGAAAAAAAAAACATATTTTCAAAAACATTAAAAGTAAAAAAAAAATAATTAAAAAGTTAAATTAAAATTAAGAAGTAAAATGACTGTGTGGTTAATTCTGTATGTGTGAATGGGAATCGTTTGTTTTTCTTGCATTGTGTGAATGTGTGTGTGATTGGGAAACGTGTGGATTTTGTGCTGTGTGAATATGATATGAGAAGCCTAGGTATGTGAGTGTGGTGATGTCTAGTGTAAGACTGTGTTTGAATTAGTACGAGCTTGGTGTCTTTTGTTATATTAAAGATGTCGGTGACTGTATTACGTGTTATAGTATGAAATGTTGCGAGTTATGTCAGAGTGGTTAGTAGTTCCTCAGTTTGAGCGTAGTCTAGGAGGTACAGCATGGTCTTTAGCTTAGCCTTAACATCGTGTTTGCTTAACCTTGCAATTTTTGTGGTCTTATTAACATTTTTGTAAACAAGAGAGCTCAACACATACAGCTGTCTTCTGGCGAAGGTAGTTCTATGACTAGGGGTTGGGCAAACTATTCTTTGACCGCGTTTGTTTGAGTCCGGGGGTGGTACTTGGTTATGTTTCCAGAGAGTGGTTCTAAGCACAAATAGCTGTCTCACAGTCAAAAGTTTGAGATCGGTGTAAAGCTGATGAATCGGATAGCGAAAGGGCTTTTGCAGCATAACTTTAAGTACTGCCCTTTGCGCACGCTCCAACTCAAGGAATTTAGTTTTGCCCGATCCACCCCAAGCTAGAATAAAATAGCTGATGATGGACTGGCAAAATGCAGTGTAAACCATTTTTAGAGTCTCTAAGTCCGCAGAATGTCTTAATGACTTAAAGAGGTGAATTGTTTTCCTGACTTTACTGGCAGTTGATTCTACATGCTTGTGCCATTTCAGTCCATCATCGATCATCACACCCAGATATTTGACAGATGTTACTGAAGGGAGCGCAAGGCAAGAACAGGTCGAGGTGTCCAGGCAGGTGTGAGCTCTAATTGAGTATATGTTTGGTGGCTTCGTACTAGCATGAATAGAAAACGGGATGTAGTTTGTTTTTTGTAAGTTCAGAGTAAGTAGATTTTTGTGAAGCCATTCCATGATAATTTGCAGGGATTCTTCAGCTTTATTTTTCACCTCAGCCCAGTTCTTCCCATGCAGTATAATGGCTGTATCGTCTGCATAGGTGAATATGCTAGCAGATGGCAGAGTAAGGGTGCACAAGTCATTGATGTAGATAAGGAAGAACGTTGGGCCGATGACACTGCCCTGCGGGACTCCATATGACATTATCTCATCATCACTAATATGTGACCCTATCTTTACGCAGATTTTTCGGTCCATCAGGTAACTCTTGAAGAGATCATGAACAATGCCTCGTATGCTGTGCAGCTTAGATAGAAGAGTGGGAACAGACTGTGTCAAAAGCTTTTGTTTAGTCAAGGAATAGACCCAGGCATTTATGTTGCTTATCTAGTTTCCTAGCTACAAGTTCAGTTAGGTCCATCACTGCGTCTTCTGTAGATACTCCTTTTTTGAAGCCGTACTTGTGTGTGTACGAATTTGTGTAGGTAGTTTACAAGTTGTTTATTAATAATTTTCTCCATTATCTTTGACATAACAGGAAGTACAGCAATGGTTCTATAGTTATCTACACAATCTCTGTTCCCACTCTTATGTATTGGGTGGATTACCGCTTTTTTCCACGTATTAGGGAATATACCTGTGGCCATAGAGCAGTTTACTATGTGAGTAATAAGTGGTACGAAGACATGTCGACATAGTTTTATTAGCTTGACGGGAATAGCATCCCAGCCAGTGGCACAGTCTTGTCTAAGGCTTGAGATAATGGAGTCCACTTCAGCATTATCTACTTCGAGAAGAACAAAAGAGCCAGGAGGAGACGTGCTTGGGGAGAGATGTGATGGGGAAGGTTGGGCTGCGGTACTTATCATGGATGCCAACTTTTGACCGATGTTCGCAAAGTAGTTACAGACGAGGTTAGCTGCATCACGTTTATCAGAGACTGTACTCAGTAACTCATAGAGGGGGTTGCTTTGCTTCTTGGTATAAGTGATTTCTTTGATTTTTGTCCACAGTCTTTTTGGGTCGTTTTTTGCTTTGCGTAGTTCATTTTGTTCGTATAACCTTTTAAGTCTTTTGAGTAGATTATTACAGTAGTTTCTATAACGTTTATAAGAGGTTTGAATTACTTGGCTGTCAGGCGATTTTCTAGCTTTTTTGTGAAGTTTATCACGGTGGCGAATGCACCGTAGTAAACCGGGTGTAATCCAAGGTTGAATATTTCTGTCTTTCTTAGGGATGGTTACTATTTCTGTGTGGCTAACTATAGCGGTGTTCAATAATTCAGTAAGTGTGTCAGATGCTACGTTCGGATCAGTCGTTCTCAGCACTTCCGAGAAATCTTGGGATTCGATGTGATTTGTCAAATTAGTGTAGTTAATTTTTGCTATTTTGCAGGCTGGCACCGATCTTCCGGAAAGCTGTACGTTTTTAATAGTTAGTAGAATTGGGAGGTGGTCAGTAACATGTGATTCAATCACAAGTAATGTGGCTGTTTTGTCCGTTTTGAGCATCACATGGTCTAAGCAGCTATTAATTCTTGTGGGTATCCGGTGGGCGGGTAACAGGCCGTGCGTGGCATTAAGTGTTAAGTATTCGGTAGCACGCTCCTCTAAACCAATAGGTCGGATGTCTATGTTTGTGTCCCCGATTAGGCAGATATTTTTATAGTTTTTTAAGGACAGGAGGATTTTATCTACGCTATTCAAAAAGTTTTCGAACTCAGCTCTGGTATTATAAGACGGCGAACGATATACAGCGGCAAATGCAAGTTTGTTCGTGATTTCACATGTTAAGCAATTTCCGTTTAGAAAATTGGGTTCTTTAATAGTGCAATTAATGTTATCTTTTATATACATAACAATACCGTCGTTCTGGTTAGCCGTCCGTTTTGTATAATACGAGTTATAGCCGTTCAACACAGGGAGATTTACCACTTTACTTAGCCAGCACTCAGTAAGTACCAACACATCACAGCTAACATTGAGTAAGTTTATCAATAGCAATAGTTCATCAAAGTTTTTATTTATACTTCGTATATTTATATGGAAGATTTGTATGTGATGGTTCGACCCTACCAAGTAGTTTGAGCAGTCTGATGGTGGACATTTATATGATTTAGCTACTTCAAATTCATCTAAGTCAGCTGTAATAATAGATTGCAGAATATTAGCCATTTGAAAGAAACGATTTACGATAGTATGATACGATACAGTGCGCTGGAGTGTTTGGTATACAGTAAACTATGGTCAGGTAATAGAAACTAGTGCAGTGTGCTAGAGGACACCAATTGTCGTGTGAATTAGTTAGGTAAGGTGTGGTTAAATATGTAACATAATTTGTATTCGTGTGTATTATGTGGTGGCTTATGTATGGATTTGAGTCTTGATTATTATGATTCATTTTACTTGAGTTATGTAACAAAATAAAAATATAAAGGAAGTTATCAGTAAAAATACTGTAGAATAACTTAAGCATAGCAGACATTAAAACAAAGAAGATTGAAGAAGTATTTCTTACGAATGATGAGCTGTGGGATAGTCATTCCTGTAGCTCTTTTAGTGTTGTTTCAGACTTGATGAGAATTTGTTTATCTCCGGCTTGCTTTCGAAGAAAAATGTTGCCATTAGAGGCCCAGCAGAATGCGTATTTCTTTAGGCGTGCAAATTCTCTTGCCTGGTAAAAGAGCTTTTTGTTTGTATTTGATAGATGTTCTTCAATATAGACTGGTTGTTTTTGTCCCGATATTCCGAGTATCTCCGTATTCAATTTATCTTCTTTATTCGTCTTTTTATTATTATAGGCTCGTACGCGTGAGATGAGGTCGAACTTTGTTTGGACGTTAGTAAATTCAGCGATTATAGGTTTGCTGGTGCCTCGGTTCCCTGGTGTGCGATATATATCTCGGAAGTGGGAGGCAGTTAGTGGTAGGTTCACTAAGTTGGCTATGTCCGTTACAATTTTTGACAGATCTGCCGACGATTCCTTTTCCTGAGTAGGTATGTTGCGCACTTCTATACTAGACGTCCGGGACTTATATTGAAGGTCTCTAACAGCCATTTCCAATGACTCGGAGTGCTTCTTATATTCTATGCTTTCTTGTTGCAGGCGCTTGATTCCTTTCTGCAGGTCATCATATTGAGAGCTGAGGAATTCAACGGATTTCTTGATCTCGATGTTAGATTCTTGAATTTCGGCGTTAGTGTTTTGGATTTGTTTGTTTTGGAGTTTAAGTTCTGAAATGTCAGAAACCAGCTTTGCTATCAGCTCAGTTTGGGCTGCAGATTGCTTTGCTGCATTCGCATCTTGGTCGATCTTCCAAGCTAGAAGCATTTCCTTGATTTCAGATTTAAATTCATGTTTAAATTGTTCAAACTGCTCCAACTGGTTTTCCTCACGCGGTGATTAATTTAATCGTGGATGCTTGTTGCGTGAGTTAACTTATAATCCTCATTATAAATCCTCATATGGCTCAAATTAGGCTTCTCTCCAGTCCATATTTCATGTGGGGTCACATCGGATAAAGCACGAGTTGGTGAGCGATTAACAATATAGGCGGCTGTGGCTACTGCTTCTGCCCAGAATATGTCCTGCAATTCAGCATTAAAAATCATACATTTAGCACGCTCTATTAAGGTCCTATTCATCCTTTCGCTGAGACCGTTTTGCTCAGGAGTGTAAGGATTAGATGTCTGGTGCCATATTCCATGGTTCTTAAGATAGGCATCAAACTTATTATGTTTGTATTCGGTACCATTGTCACTTCTTAGAAGTTATTTTTTTTTTGTTTGTTTGTTTCTTTTTCTACTCTATTCTTAAATTCCACAAATTTGTCAAAAACTTTGCCTTTACTTTTAATAAAATATACATGTTCACGACGGGACAAATCGGCAATAAAAGTTACAAAATACCTGGTACCTCCAATAGAAACAGTTTTCATCGGCCCCCATACGTCACTGTGAATGAGGCCTAGCAGCTCCATTGCACAAGAGTCCTCGCTGGGAAATGGTTGCCTGGTTTGCTTGCCCTCAAGACAAGTTATACATATACTATTTTCCTTTTGCGGTGACAACTTTACCCCTTCTGTGCATTTAGGCATTTTAGTTATGTCTGAAAAATTTAAATGGCCCATCCTTTGATGCCACAGCTAAGTATCATTATCAGACTTTGCTGTCATTGCTTGCATTTCTTCATTTTTACTAGATTTTAACTGATAAGTACCATTAATGAGATTTGCTGTTGCAACTAATTTATTATTTTGATTGTAAATTTCACAACCTACTTCATTAAACTGGATTTTGCATCCATTTGCAATTAGCTTGCTTACTGATAGCAAATTTGTTTTTAATTCTAGTACATATAAAACTTTTCTCACCTGTATTGCTTCGGTGCTGTTATTTGTATTCACTTTTAAAGATACATTACCACAGCATTCAACTTTCAATACCTTATTGTCAGCAATCCTTATATTCTGTACAGGTGAAGCCATCGCTGAGCCAATCCCGGTGTATGGTCATATGCATGGAGGCGCCTGAATCAACGTACCAGTTCACTGAGTCATTCATTGTGGATGCTGAAAACGCTGCTACAAATCCTGTTTTGTTATCAGTGTTCTTTTGTTCGGTTTTCTCATAGTTCTTCTTGAACCAACATTTTTTGCTGAGATGGCCATACTTGTTACAGTTGAACACCTTGGTCCCTTTTTTTATCGTTTTTAGGTTGGTTTTTTTTTTGTGTTTGTATAAAGTGCGGTAGTGTCTGATGTTTTAACCTCTTGTAGGCAAATTTTAAGGCGTTCGTAACATCCTAGATGCCTCCGACTGCATTTATTTAGTTTTGGTGCTTAAAGGATACTGGTTTACTTTTCATCTTGTTTCCATCTTGTCAGTTTATTTTTTTGCAGTCGGGTTTTTTGTTTTTTTTTAATAATTTGTTTTATTTTAAGATTTTTAGTGTTATTAATTAACAAATTGTTTAGTTAAGAATTGGTAAGTTAATAAGCTATACGACAAAGTAAGGTTAGCAAGATAGGATAGGTAAATTTGCTCCTTTCTTTCATAGAATTCTTAACGTTAAAACTCCAATTTAATACCTATTTCTTTTACGAATTTGTCTATAGTTGTTTGTTACGGTTTAACTGACTAACTTCCATTAAATATTAGCATGCCATCAGTGCACGGCGGAATATATCTTTGCACAGAATTTTAAACATCTTTTGTACCCACCACATTTTTGCAAATAAACGATTTTGATAGGAAAAACTTTTGCTATTTCTGACTTTTGTAATGGCCAGTCTATTCATTATAAAAAAAACTGGTCAAGTGCGTGTCAGAAAACGCACAATGAAGGGTTACGTAGTTGGGATGAATTTATCCCATCAAACTATGTCGCATGAATGGCGTATTTTTTTATTGCGTTGACTTGAAGCTTGATTTTTTTAGAGCTCTAAGGGACCGTAGACCTTCGTATTTGATATTGTTTTCAATTGAATAACTCTACGCAATCCTGAAAAAAAGGGTCTTGACTGACAGACAGACGGACGGACGGACAGTCAACGAAGTGAGATACTTGAAGGGTTACGTTTTTTTCTTTGGCACCATCTTGTGTTTTGATTTTGACTCCATCATTGTCGTCAGCGCCCTCGAAACCCATTAAAACGAGACCCGTGATAAAAAAATTACAAATTTTCGGTAACGCCATTTCAAATTTTGATTATGACCCCATTTTTGTTATCTTGAAAACGATAGAAATGACAGCATGACAAAAAATCATCACAAAATCACGATAACCATCTTTTCGCACAGGTAGGTTCGTGTCTTTAGCAGAAATGTCATTCGTACAAGTGTACCAGATCCGATGCATCAAATCTCAGTTGGTCTAACTCTCTCATAAGAAACAGCTAGGATCTATTGGCATAAAAATAGTGAAAATTGCTCATTTCTTGCTCTCGGCTCTACATTTTTTTGTGAAATCTGTGAATGCTGATCAAAATGTCCCAAAATTTTAAGGACAGTCTCCTAAGACCGAATTTGTGTAGCTGCAACGGTTAAGATATCCTTACTTCCCGTCTTAAAAATCCACCCTGCATATGCCATGATAATCGACTGCTTAGCCCCATAAAGATATAGCGTGGTGATAATCATTTAAAGGTTAAATCTGTAACTATCTGCAAAGTTCTACCCGTTTGGCTCGTCTTTTTACGTTTTTCTGTAAACCTTAGAGGCATACAAACATAATGCAATATTGCTAATCCCCCATAGTAAATAGCGTGATAATATATAACTTATTGGTGGACCAGACTTATAGGGAATATAATGCAAAATTTGAACAAAATGTATCCGAATAGAATTTGCGTGATGCTAGAACATACATTCAGACAAACAGACAAAAATTCTAAAGACTATATTTTCGGCATTAGAACGATCTCAGACCTCAAACCAATTACTTTTTTTCAAAAATATTCAATGTACAATTTTAACTTCGCTTCGATTTTGTTATTAAAGAAAATGTACTTTGTAGTTTGTGTCAAAATACTAGGTTCAAAGTGTTACTCGTATAAGATATATACATTTGGAATTGGCTATTTACTAGCTTTTATTTGATACCCATATTAATATAATCACAAAATATATTTTTTTATTCCCCCTCTCGTTTTTGATTCGCTGATGCCACATTAAAAATGTATAGCCTATGTCACTCCCGCAATTAAAACGAATCTAAGGATACCATATATGTTAAAATTTAGCCTACAGAGCGTGCCAAAGAAATAGACATACATACATACATACCCTCCTTCTGGTGCAGTCGGGTAAAAAAAGAGCTGTCTTCTGTTGGAATCGAACTGCCACTCTATTGCGTGTTAATCCACACGACCGCCTCGGAACCAAGTGTGTCTCAAGAATTGATGTTCAAATAGTTCAACTGATGCCAAAACTAAGGTGATAATGTTAGTAGAGTAACCTTGCTTCCACTTTGAAGGTCGCTTGCGCACTCTGAAAGCAATGACAACATACCGAAGTCCACTTTTTAACGAGTATTTTGTATCGTTTTTTGCTCGCTTTTGTTGGAGTCACTTTGAATATTGCTATTCTTTTACACAGTTTTGTTTATAAGTTTTCACTATACACAAAAGTTCTAGGTTGATAAAAACAATTTAAAAGCACTTTTTATGAAAAAAGACTGCGGAGCGTTTACAAACACGTCAACGTATACCCGTATTTTACCCATTCATAATATACTAGCTTTTGCCCGCGACTTCGCCCGCGTGTATGTCGAAAAATATCCGACGGGAACGTACTACCGGGATCAAAAAGTAACCCATTGGTTAATCCAGGTTATAAACTATCTGTGCGTCAAATATCATCCAAAACCGTTCAGCAGTTTTTGTGCAAACCGGAACATACATCCAAACAAACTAACCAAATTTAAAAAAATAATATTTTCGGCATCAGACTCGAATATTCAATGTAAGGTTTGGATTTCGTTACTATTTTATTTTACTTCGTCCGCGTAGAGTATAAATTCTTTTTTCCAGATAATTATGAATATTATAACAATATAAAGCTTTGTTTATCGGTAATTGTCAATAGCATAGTTATTTTAATTTTAATTTGTAATGTTAAATAACCGACTCTTATACGTCAGACCGAAACTTGAAATCCCGAATCACTCTATCAAAATCAAAAATCAAAATCAAAAAAAAATATTTCACATAAACCTACATGGGCACTTATGAAACATCAGAAGCTAGGTGCACGGTTCCAATTGGTCGTTTCCTATGGAGAAGAGCCGGCAAGAAACTCCACGGTTACTCTTTTAAAAAAAGTGGGCTTTAACAATGTTTCCAAGTTACAGTGTTAATAGGTATGGGAGGACAGTGTAGGCCCGTCAACAAGTACCAAGTACTTAACAAAATAGAAGATAGTTTACAAAGCTACAGTCTATTAGGCCTACAACGTTCTCTCACTCACAAATTAAAAAATAATCTATATAAAATATTACTAAAATAATAAAAATAAAAACCTACATATTTAAACCAAATGACAACATTGTCATTACAACTGTAACAAAACTGAATAAATATTCTGTCCACAAGTCACTAATAAATATTTTAAATTAAAATTGTAGGTTAAGTCAAAGTATGTAAAAAAAAGGAATAAAAATCGTAATTTAGGAGCAGTTAATAGACATTTACATATTTATGCCATTTATGAGGTACCAGGGAAGCCACATATGCAGAAGGAATTATTGCCAAACTTCCTTGTCTTCAACGTAGTCCTTAATTTTATAGTATGCATTTTTGATTAGGACACGTTTGATGTGGGTTTTGAACTTTCCATCGCTAAGTTCTATAACCGACTTTGGCAACTTGTTATAGAAGCGAATACTGTTTATAAGAAATGACTTGCTTGTTTTAGTTAATCTAAATTTGGGTATCACAATTTCATGTTTACTACGTGTATTTATATTATGAAAATCGCTTATTATTTTGAAAAGTCTTTGCAAGTTTTTGCGAACATATAAAATACTTTCTAAGATATAAAGGAAAGGCAGAGTTAGTACATCAATTTCTTTGAATTTGTTTCTAAGGGACTCACGAGGACCCATTCCATAGATCGCGCGGATTGCCCTCCTTTGTAAAATTTTAAATTGAATCTACGTCAGCAGCCGATCCCCACAGCAGAACGCCATATGACATAATACTGTGGAAATAAGCAAAGTACACTAACCTAGCTGTGGCGATGCCTTATTTTAACTGACTTATTTTTCTTACTGCATATGCAGCTGAACTTAATCTACTTGAAAGAGCTCTAATGTGGGCACCCCATTGTAATTTGAATCTAAAGTAATTCCTAGAAATACAGTTTCCGTAATAGCATCTAGTTTCTTGCCGTCAAGTTTTAAATTTAGACTCACTTGGGGTACATTTGGTAATGAAAACTTAAGACATTTTTTTTTGTTCGCATGAAGTAAAAGATTATTAGCTGCGAACCATTTTGAAAGAACAGCCAGACTATCTTTGACATGTAAGACATCCGTATCTTTTCTATCTATTTTAAAAATAAGGGAAGTGTCATCAGCGAATAGAATTATATTCGAGAAGTTAGCCATCATGTAAGGCAGATCATTAATATAAACTATAAATAAGAAAGGGTCAAGAATTGAACCTTGAGGGACGCCCATCTTTACTAGAGACCCCAAGGACGTTGCCCCGTTAACGTTTACTTTTTGCTGCCTGTTTGATAGATAAGAAAAAACAAGATCAGCAGCTTGTCCACGAATTCCGTAGTGGTCTAATTTACAGATTAGTGTATTGTGGTCAACGCAGTCAAATGCTTTTGAGAGGACACAGAAAATGCCAATGGCATCCTAGGATTTCTCCCAGGATTCCAAAATGTGACTGATGAGTTTCACTCCTGCGTCAGTCGTCGACCTACCTTTCGTGAAAAAAAATGTAAAATCCCATTTGAATTAAAATGTGATAACATCTGGTCTAGCATTATTTTTTCGTATATTTTACTCAATGCTGGTAGCACAGTTAAAGTCCTGTAATTAGAAGGATCGGTCTTACTACCCGATTTGAAAATTAGTACTACTTTACTATGTTTCATTAAATCAGGAAACGTAACGCTGTCTAAACATTGATTAAATATGCCTGTTAGGACAGGGTCTATTGTGTCAATTATATCTCCAAGAACCTTAATGGAAACTCCCCATAAGTCTTCAGTGTTCTTTATGTTAAGATTTTGAATGCTTTTAATAGTGACAACAGAAATGGGCTTGAATTCAAAACTTGGAATGTCTTTAGAGAAGTTTTCTTTGAGAAGAGATTCAGCTAATACGGATGATGAGGAGAGAGATTTCGTAACCTCTATTGGGATGTTGGTAAAGAAGTTTTCTAGTGTCTCAGCAACTTTTAACTTATCTGAAATGATTTCATTATTAATTTTTAAAGACAATTCATTCTGATCTCGCTGTTTTGTGTTTCCAGTTTCTTACCTGCCACACAGCTTTTATTTTATTATTAGAAATACTAATTTTGTTACTTATTAATTTAGATTTAGCTTGAGCGTAGACTCTTTTAAATATCTTAGAATAGTTTCTGACATAATTATGAAGGACTTGATCAGAAGTCAATGATTTCTCGTAGTACAAATTATATAAAACATCTCTACTTTTTCTAATGCCAGCAGTGGCCCATTCACTAAATTTTGGTTTAGTATTGATTGTAACTTTTTTTACAGGACATGCTTTATTGAATTCTTGGCATACTGTAGAAAATAAGGTACTGTAGTTTATATTGGGGTCTTGTGAATCAAAACTAGCTGTTGATAGATTGCTAAGAACATTATTATTGAATTTTTTCAATTTATTTTTTGTGATAGGTCTTAATTCAATGATTTTATCTACTATCTTTTTATCTAAGTCAAATGATACAAGTTGCCCCGTATGATCAGACCTGACGCCACTAATTAAGGACGAGTCTTTTATTTTACAATTAGTAAATACGTTGTCTATGCATGAAGCTGAGGTTGATGTTATTCTAGTTGCTTCATTAAATATACATTTTAAATTGAATGATTTAAACAATGACATAAGCTTACATTTATCTGGTGAATTAACTAATAAATCAATATTTAGGTTCACAAACAAAAACTAATTTATTATCTTTAAAAAGCTTGCTTAATATTTCTTCCATAATTATTAAAAATGATGACAAGTTTGATGCTGGGGGTCTATAAACACTTAAGAAAGTATGGCCTTCAACCTCTGCACATGCTACCTCATATAAGCGATCAACAGAGCAAGCAGTGATATCCTTCCTTTCCTTATGTTTGAAACTACTATTACATAATATCAAGGTACCACCCCTCGTTGAGGACCTGTTATACGCACTGGCAACTGAAAAATTATTTACATTAAACAACATCCTATCCGGTCTTAACCAGGTTTCACAAAAACATAAGATACCCAAATGATATTTATCTATTAACAATTCCACGTCTAGGATTTTGCCAGAGAAGCGATTTATATTTTGGTGATATAGTAAAATATTCTTATTATGCTTCTCTTTTGTCGAGTCTAAAAGTTTAAAGAATCTATTACAGTATTATTAGAAATATTACATAATACTGTTTCATCACTTAACCTAGTCTCAGTTAAATTATCAATAACTGCGTGTATATTGTAAGCTAACAGAGTAGCCAATACAGTAGATAAATGATAAATGATTTCTATTTCTGTAAGTAGGTTTGTACAAACACTTTTACACGTCAGACATATTTATAACTAGATGAGGTCGGCGTTTCCTATCTGACTACTCTGAGAAGAAAGGCCAAAACAAACTCAGAGGTCACAGTCTCTTTTAAAGTCCAGACATAATCATGTGAAGGCCATGTAGATTGGTGTGAAATGGTCTTTTGAGGAAAGAACCACACAGATTGAGTGGACCTGACCAGTCAGTGCACGCATTTGTCAGTAATCGTGCAGCTCTACTCAGAACTTAAGGAGCTCAACGATGCGACGATCAATACCAAAGAAAGGGCATTTGGGTAGGCCGCTTAAATTACTCAAACTGCCATGATTAACACTAACTGAGAATAAAAGACAAAATAAAAATAAAACAAACTTATGTGCCCCAGTGTTAAAGCTGTTTAGAAGGAAAGATACACAGGTTACCATTTAAGAAGAGTGAAAATGTTAGTACCAGAACATGTGAAATAATACATGGGGATACCTGCGGACCCATGGAGGAAGAATCGATCGGCGGATCGAGGTATTTTATCGTTCTGAAGGATGATCACTCAAATTTTAGAACTGTGTATTTCGTCAAGGCCAAACACGAAATCAAGCATTGTCTGGAGGATTTTCTAAATAAAGCAGAAAATATAACTGGAAACAAAGTCAAGACATTTAGAACTGATAACGGACTGGGATTCGTGAATAGAGAAGTGACAGAAATGTTTTCTAAACGAGGGATAATTCATCAAACAACTGTAACCTATACACCTGAACAAAACGGCAAAGCTGAGAGGGAAAATAGAACACTTTTTGAAGCAGCAAGGACAATGTTACATGCTAAAAAATATGTTTCCATCTTTTTTCATCAATATATGGCCTAACAGTGTTGCTAACCAAAAAGTACTTATTACATTGACCTATTCTAACACCCCCCCTCAATGTAATACATACACATAATACAAACAAACAAATTACTTTAGATATAAGCCACACTTATTTATAAACCTCAACAACAAATTATTATTGCCTTATATTATCAATGCCTTCGTAAACATATCTGCAATCTGATCTTCTGTTTTTAAGTATTTCAAAATCAATGTCCCCTTTTTAATCAACTCTTTAATGAAATGGAATCTTATATCAACATGTTTCAAGCGTTTAATATTATCAGTGTTAGCAACCATTATGGCACTTTGGTTGTCACAATACATCTTGACAGGACACACACTTTCAATATTAAAATCTTTAAGTAAATTTATAAGCCAACAGGCTTCACTTGATGCCATACTAATTGCTATGTACTCCGATTCTGTTGAAGACAGACTAACACTAGCTTGTTTCTTTGAGCACCAGGAAATTAAACAATTTGCAAACATAAAACAATAGCCCGTGGTGGACTTTCTATCCATCTGATCTCCACCCCAATTTGCATCACAATATCCAACTAACATGTCACATTTGTATACTAACTTATAATTAATAGTGTGTTTAATATATCTAAGCACTCTTTTTAAAGCTGTTAACAAAACATCATTTGCTTTATTCTGATGTCTGCTTAAAATTGATAAAGCAACACAAATATCTGGCCGTGTTCCTAATACTGCATAAGACAAACAACCTATAATCTTTCTACATTTCTTTTCAATGTCCCTGTCAACTACAAAATCATTATTTTCTTCTAATATTTTAGCATTAAAGTTCAGATCCATAGGGTACACATTTCTTTACAATTCTGCATTTCAAACTTTTGTAAAACATTTTCAAGATATTCTTTTTGACTCAACTCAGTAATTCCATTTTCTAAATCCTATTTTACCCGTATACCCAAGTAATTTGAAACTGAGCCCAAGTCTTTCATTTTAAATTCACTGTTTAACATCGACTTAAGGTCACATATTTCCGTTTTGTTGTTTCCAAATATTAACAAATCATCAACATATAGTAAAACATATGTTTTAGAATTAATGTCACACTTAGTATATAAACAACAGTCACTTTGAGACCTTTCAAAACCTTGTTTTATTATTACAGAGTTAAATTTATCATTCCAGTATTTTGGTGACTTTTTTAACCCATATAAAGACTTGTTTAATTTAACAACCTTTTTATTCCCACTATAGGCACCTTCTGGCAATTCTAAATATACTTCCTCATCAATATTACCATATAAAAAGGCTCCCGTCACATCCATCTGATAAATATGTAAATTTAACTTTGTAGCTACTGACACAAATAACCTGAAAGTAGATAACTTAGCTACTAGCGCATAAATCTCACATAAGTCAAACATATCATCCTGTTCAAAGTCCCTCGCCACCAATCTAGCTTTATATTGAATATGGTTTTGAGCATTTTTTATTTTAAACACCCATTTACTACTTACAGTCCTTTCGCTAGCATATTCTTCGCAAAACGTCCAGGTATTATTATCTCTCAAGGTTTGCAATTCTCTATTAATCGCCTCCTTCCACTTACTTGCATCCCTCCTTTTCATAGCTTCTTTGTACGTAACTGGCTCACTCTCTACACTTTCAACATTTAGACATTCATAGAATGCTGTTTGTTTCCTCATTCGATTGCTTCTTCTTTGGACTTGCAATGTTTCATCAGCCTTTGATGATCCATCATCTAAGGGTTCACATTCACTTTGGGACTCACTTTTCTCTGTAGATGAGTCAATATTATGAGTATCACTTAAAGTATTTTGAGATTCTTCACAGTCAGTCACTTCATTTACTGTCACTATTTCTGTTTCTGGTTCTGGTATGCCATCTTGTGTAGATTGGGCATTCAAATCCAACATAACTATCGATTCTTTCTCTTTATTTCCCTCTTTGTTTAAGAAAACAACATCTCTTTTTATATCTCCACGTTTTTTCTCCGAGAAGTATACTCTTTGGTATTTTCACCATATCCAACCATTAACCCTTTCTCACCCTTCCTGTCCCACTTTCTTCTTTTATCTTTTGGGATGTGGACATACACTGGAGAACCAAAAGCCCGCAGTTGATGAATATCGAAGCTTTTATTTGTCCACATTTCATAGGATGATTTTCCTTCTTTGCCTTTTCCTGTCCTATTTAAAACAAATGCAGCAGTGTTTACTGCTTCAGCCCATAGTTTCTTAGGTAGGTTTTTAGCATGTAACATTGTCCTTGCTGCTTCAACAAGTGTTCTATTTTCCCTCTCGGCTTTGCCGTTTTGTTCAGGTGTATAGGTTACAGTTGTTTGATGAATTATCCCTCGTTTAGAACACATTTCTGTCACTTCTCTATTCACGAATCCCAGTCCGTTATCAGTTCTAAATGTCTTGACTTTGTTTCCAGTTATATTTTCTGCTTTATTTAGAAAATCCTCCAGACAATGCTTGATTTCGTGTTTGGCCTTGACGAAATACACAGTTCTAAAATTTGAGTGATCATCCTTCAGAACGATAAAATACCTCGATCCGCCGATCGATTCTTCCTCCATGGGTCCGCAGGTATCCCCATGTATTATTTCACATGTTCTGGTACTAACATTTTCACTCTTCTTAAATGGTAACCTGTGTATCTTTCCTTCTAAACAGCTTTCACACTGGGGCACATAAGTTTGTTTTATTTCGACGTTATTTTTCTCCAACACTTTCTTCACATGATCAAAATTTTGATGGGCTAGTTTTTCATGCCACTCGGTTAGATCGTTCTTTACTAATTTTGCAACACTCGCAACCTCGCATTTGAAGCGAAAATCCAAAAAATAAGAGCTCTCAACTCTATGTGCGATAGCACAAACAACGCCTTTTTTATAAAATTTACACGTACTGTCATCTGTAGTCATGACATATCCTCGGTCAGCAGCGCGGTTCACAGAGAACAAATTTTTCTTAAGTTCGGGAACGAACAACACATTGTCTATTGTTGTGTCTATCCACTTATTTCCGTTATTGACTTGTACAGTCATCTTTCCAATACCTAATACTTTAATGACAGCGCCGATACCAACTATCACAGACTTTTGCAAGATATTTGAAAATGATGAAAATAACACGACACATATGCTCACTCGCCCCTGAGTCAACTAGCCACATTGATTTTTCATATTGCTTATCCACTGAGTTTGATACTACAAACGCATTACTCGTCTTGTTATTTTCCTTTGACCTTTTAAAACGACACTTTGCATGGTAATGTCCAAATTTGCCGCAATAATAGCACTTATTATCGTTCAAATTTCTCTCGTTGACTTTGTTACTTCTACACTCGGTTTGAAAATTTCCGGTTTTGCCACATTTGTAACACTTCACGTTCCTCTTGTCTATTTTGTTAGCAACAAAAGCCGATGATTGCAGGGGCATATCCCCTCTTTCTTTCAATCGTTCCTCTTCTATCAATAATCGAGCGACGAGATTATCGTAAGTTTGTTTATCATCCGGTGCCGACTCCCACGCGGACATAAAATGTTTGTAACATTCTGGAAGCGACATCAAAACCTTTGTGATGACGAATTTTTCTGAAATGTCTTCTCCCATTTGCTTTAACTGATTTTTTAATTCTTCAATTTTAGACAAAAATACAGACATTTCTGTGCCTTCCTCGTACTAAAATTGGAAGAAACGTTGTTGTACGATATGAATACTAGTTTCAGACTTTTGTTCATAGACACTAGCCAATTTCCTCCACATCTCCGCGGACGTAGTACAAGTTATGATATGCATCATCGCATTTTCTGACATTCTTGTCACAAGCCATGTTTGGGCTCTTGCGTCTTTCTTCTCCCACGCTTCCTTAATAACCGCCGCCTCCGGCTTCACACTTCTCCCTTCTACCACATCTAGTAAATCTTGACTCCGTAGCAGAATGACAGATTGAAATTTCCACAAATTCCAATTTGATACTCCCTCTAGTTTTATATGCAAGCCAGGAGTTCTAAAATTGTCCTCCATCGTCGTGCTTACTTCCTGCTCGTCCTGTCCTTGATGAACCAAGTAATTTTCCTTCCTGCTTGCCTAACTTCAAGCGTATTCTGCGCCGATGCTGACAATATTTTTATTTGACGAAAGCAGTATTCCGCCTTTTGTTTTGCTCACAGAGACAGGATTATGTGTCTGGGCCCATAACCTGATAAAATTGAAGCAAAACAACAGGTTTAAACAGACAAAAATGACTTTTAATTTATGCATCCATTTCAATGCTCCATTAACAATTGAACGCTTGACTAGTACAAAATCTTTTCATCAATATATGGCCTAACAGTGTTGCTAACCAAAAAGTACTTATTACATTGACCTATTCTAACAAAGAGCAATAACAATTCACAATAATTAAAATAATATAATACTTTACAAGTAAATAATCATGTCATTACGTATATAAAATAATAAAAGTTAGCAAAAAAAACATCAAACAATAAAAATAAACCACTTCAATAAGTAAAAATTGGAGCAGCTCAATCCCAAGCCTTTTTGTCCTCAATATAATCTTTAACGGTATAAAAGGCTTTCTGACACAACTTACGTTTAATGAATGATTTGAATTTATTAAGGCTTAGATCTTGAACGTGGCTTGGAAGTTTATTATAAAAGCGTATACATTGACATCAGAACGAGCCACCTATTTTCTTGAGCCTTGTTGTAGGTACAACAAATTTATGTTTGTTTCTAGTATTTATGTTATGAATATCAGTGTATTTTTTAAACAATTTTATATTTTTATGGGCATATAAAAGATTTTCAAAAATATACTGAGAAGGTACAGTCATTACATTAATCTCCTTAAATTTCTCTCGGAGAGAGTGTTTTGGACTTAATTTATAAACTGATCGTACAGCTCTTTTCTGCAAAACAAAGATAGTCTGAATGTCGGCGGCATTTCCCCACAACAGAATACCGTACGATATAACACGTTTCGAACATGTAACACCTCATGATGTAGTTAATGTTTTTAACACACTTAAGTCTAAAAACACTGGTGATTACTGGGGCATCTCCATTAAACTATTAAGTAATATAATAGACATCGTAGCCCCCTATCTAGCTGTTACTTTTAATAAATGTGTTGATTTAGGAACTTTTCCTGACCTTATGAAGAGTAGTAAAGTCATTCCTTTATTTAAATCAGGTAATAAAAATGACGTTGGCAATTTCAGGCCTATTTCTATCTTACCTGCATTTAGCAAAATATTTGAAAAGTTAATACTCAAGCAGTTGCTAAGACATTTTAATTTAAACAGCCTCCTTTCTCAATGAACAATATGGCTTTACAAAAGGTCGTTCGACTACAGATGCGGGTGTTGCACTGCTGAAACACATATTTAACGTATGGAAAAACTCGCAAAATGCAATTGGAGTTTTCTGTGATCTCTCCAAAGCCTTTGATTGCGTGCACCATGACACGCTTTTGCGTAAGCTACATCATTACGGCGTCCAAAACGAAGCTCTTAAAGTAATACATTCTTATTTATATAATAGATTCCAATGTGTAGATGTTGATGGTGTGAAGTCTTCCAAGCTACCAGTTCGGTTAGGTGTACCTCAAGGGTCAATACTGGGCCCATTCTTATTCTTAGTATATATCAACGACTTACAATTCTATATAAAGGGTATCTGTGACGTTGTACTGTTTGCTCTTGTTTTTAAAGTAGACAGGAATAGACAAGATTTTAATTATGTAAACATTGCACTCTCAATGGTTACGGATTGGTTTACGACAAATAACTTAGTTCTCAATGCCAAGAAAACGAAATGTATAAAGTTTGCCTTACTGAATGTTTGAAATTTAGGTCCCAACATCGTTTTAGATAAAGAGGTGCTTGAAACTGTAGGCTCGGCAGTGTTTCTGGGTATAACAGTAGATGCCAAACTTCAGTGGGGACCTCATATATCAAGCCTAGCGGGAAGGCTCAGTTCGGCCGCATACGCCGTCAGGAAAGTAAGACAATACACTGACGTTGATACAGCCCGATTAGTCTATTTTAGTTATTTTCATAGCGTTATGTCCTACTGTATTCTGCTGTGGGGTAAAGCAGCTGACATTCAAAATATATTTGTACTACAAAAACGAGCTGTTCGAGCAATTTACCAGCTGGGTGCCAGAGTTTCTCTAAGAGATTTTTTTAAAGATATTGGTATTCTCACGGTGGCATCACAATTCATCTTCGCCAACATCTTATATGTTAGGCAAAATATACACTTATACACTAAAAACAGTGATAATCACAATATTAACACCAGAAATAAGGATAAATTACGTGCTCCATTTTACCGGCTTCATAAGGTTCATAACCCATTTGTTGGTATAACTTTTTTATAACAAGCTACCCTCTTCTTTGTTAGATTTGCCTTTTAATGCGTTTAAAGTTAAAGTTAAATCCAATCTTTGTTCAAAGGCATACTATTCTATCAATGACTACATAAACGATAAGAATAGGGTCGCTGTGATTAACTCAAGACAATGTTCATGTTCTTTCTCCAGAATTAGCGTACCTACTGACAGGTTATTTGAGTTCATAATTGTTTATTTTATTGACTGTCAGTCAATTTTTTTATTTTTTTTTTATTATGAGTGACATAATATACTCATGAAAATGTTTTTTATGAGTTGTATTGCTATAAGTGGTTAGCTAGCGACCTCGACAATTGATTATATTATTCTTGCCTGAGCAACCGGCAGCAAGTTCGTCGTGCTCCCTTAGATGTCACTGCTTGCGGTAGCGTCGGGGGTCGGGTTGCCTTCTTCCCTCAAATATGGCGAGGGGGGTGATGGCTGATCTTTGCGTTATGCTCGTGAACGGGTGCTGCTTGTGGTGACTGGTCGTCTTGCTGACCATGGTTTTGTTATTGTTATTAATGATTAACTGTTTTTTATTTTACTTCGATGGTGCTAGTTTATCATTTGTGACTTCGAGTTACAGCTATAGCTTTATGTAAGCGGGCACGCCCATTATGCCTGGAGGCTTTATATTTAAGTACGTTATGTTTACGTTATTTCTGCTTGAGTATAGTTTTTTGACGATTTTTATGTTTTTTTTTTTTTTTTGTATAGTGGCGTGTGCTAGCTATCATAAGGCAAATAATATAAATATCTTTAATGTTCTGTGTTGCGTAATGCAAATTATTTTACATTTTATTGTACTCGTTTAGATTCAATTCAAGTTTTATATCTGAACAGACAGCTGTGCTGCTGGGGAGTTTGTTGCGCCACTTCTTCTTCCCAGCTAAAGCACTAGGAAGTGGTGAAGGGTGGGCGTTTTTGGGGGACTGTCTTATGTAATTTTGATGTTCGAAAAGTGCTGATTCTCAACCTAGTTTGAATAAATGACTTTTGATTTTGATTTATGACTTTTGATTTTGAACACTATGAAAATAGGCAAAGTACACTAAACGGGCTGTCTCTATGTCAGTTAAATTACGATTTTTTCTAACAGCATATGCTGTGGGGCTTAGGTTTTTTGACAGTTTATCTATATGTGGGCCCCACTGAAGCTTAGCATCCAAAGTTAAGCTCAAGAATACTGTGCTTTCTTCAGGATTCAATTCTTCGCCCTTTATCAACACATCAGTTTTCACATGCCTAACGTGAGGTAGCGTAAACTTAATGCATTTGGTTTTTTTTTCATTTAGATGTAAATTATTAACATTGAACCAGTGAACTACTTTTGAGATCGCGCTATTTACATCGTCAGTAACCAGCTGCTGACGTTTAAGTTTAAACAAAAGTGAAGTGTCATCTGCAAACAACACTGTATCATCATTTTAATTTCCGACATACAAACTGCCATAACAAGACATACTAAAATGTCTCGCAGACCTAATAGAAAAACAGTTATAAAACCCTGGATGACTCCTGGCTTGGTTCGATGCCTACGTAATCGCGACAAAATGCACCGACAGGCCAGTAAGTTTCCCAACAATCTAATATTAAAAACTACATATACGCGGTACCGCAACTTCTGTAATTCCTTACTTAAAAAACTGAAACGAGCCTATGAGAAAGCAGAACTTCTTAAAGCTATTAACAACCCGAGAGCTACGTGGAAAGTTATTAAATCAATCACGCACAGTAACCAACAAAGACACTCTCCTAAGGCTCTGCTACAATCTTCCGTCGACTCTATCGTATCAGTAAATAATGTCAATAAATTTTTTGTTAACATTGGTACGAACCTTGCATCAAAATTTTCATCTGCCAGACCATCCTTTAACTCAATTTCATCCCCATCTCCAATTACCTCTCTTGTGATTCCATTAGTTGATGAAGCACTAGTAATAAGTACAATTCAAAGCTTACGCAGTGATTGTGCTAGGGGATGGGATAACATCCCAGCAATCATCATAAAGCAGTCTATGTTCATTCTGGCTCCTTTCATTGCCCATATATGTAACTGTGCCATAAATTCGGGAGTTTTCCCAAAAGCTTTCAAACGTGCAATAGTCCATCCAGTGTACAAAGGCAAAGCTAAAGACGACGTGTCCAATTATCGGCTAATTTGAGTGCTTAGCTCCTTGTCTAAAATACTAGAAAGAATTGTCAACACTAACCTAACAAAATTCCTAACAAAAAATAAATGAATCGCAGACAACCAGTACGGATTTCGTTCGGGTATCTCCACAGAGGATGCCGTCTCTGATTTCACCAACACCCTAATTGGCAAACTGGACACTCGCCTGAAATGCTATGGTGTCTCCTTAGATTTAACGAAGGCCTTTGATACAGTTTCTGTTCCCAGACTTGTAGCCAAAATGGAGCATATAGGAATACGTGGTGTGGCCCTAAATATTTACAAAGATTACCTCAGTGGACGTAGCCAGTGTGTTAAAATTGACTCCGTTTTCAATGACGAAGAGTTTATCAGCTACGGTATACCTCAAGGTAGTATCTTGGGACCCACCCTATTTCAAATATATATAAATGACCTCTGTCAATTACCCCTCATTAATTGTGACATTTTTACCTACGCAGACGACACAGCACTTTTGATCTATGATGATACCTGGAACAAAGCTAAACAAGGAACTGAACTCACCTTGCGATCTGTCATGGACTGGCTTTCCATCAACCTCCTGACGCTCAATGTTTTGTAGACTAAGGTAATTCAGTTCCAACCACCAAATTCACATAAACCATCATAGGATTCAACCAAATTAATGGCGCATATTTGTCATGATGCCTCGCCATGCAATTGCACTTGCCTTTCTATGGTTTCAAATATTAAATATTTAGGTGTTCATATCGATGAGAGGCTGGATTGGCGTGTACATACGGAAAATCTATGCTCCCGGCTTCGTAAACTAATTTATTTATTTAAAGAGCTCAGACATTCGGCCGACATTGATACAGCTTCACTTGTATATCGTTCCCTATGTGAGTCGATTATTACTTACTGCATCCCGGTGTGGGGGGGGACTTTCAAAACTGTGATGCTTAGGATGGAACGAGCTCAGCGGGCTGTCTTCAAAGTCATGTATTTCCGTAAAAGGGACTACCCCACGGCCCATTTTGTACGAGTACTCCGAAGCCCAAGTTCTCACGGTGAGAAAACTCTATGTCCTCCGCACGGTCTTGCGTCGACATTCCATGATGCCGCTAGATGGAAATTTATCCAATCGGCGGATTGGCTTTCCTATCTGTGAATCTGTTCAGTGTCGTTCTGCGCTGGCCCGACGACACTATCGTACCCAAAGCTCCCAAATTTACAATAAAATCAACAAGAACCTATCAATTTATAAACTTACTCTCCATAACGTCAAGCAGAGTCTTAAGCCATGGCTACTCACCTCGTACGACGAAACAGAGAAAATCCTTATAACTCTTTCGTAACTCCAATTCAACCCTATGAGAGGCACTCAACTTCACAACTTCACCACTTACTCGCGATCCCAATCATCCATTCTTAAACACTCAATTCAATTTACACACACAATTCAAGCACACACACACCCTCACACACACACACACACACACACACACTATACACGCATACACACAATCACCATTACAGGCTTTTTTATTTTAACCATGTTTATTTTTTATTAATTTGTATTACTTGTAGGTAATACAAATTAATAAATAGGAGAAATATTTTTTTATTTCTCCTTTGTTACTCTTATTGCATAAGTATTCAATAGTATTTCCTCCGGGAGAGGGCACTGGCTCTTGTAACACAAGTTAACCACCTAGCACAAGTGTCAGGGACTTCACACAAATTGTAACCACTTTTTTATGTAATAAAGAAGATTATATTAAATTATTATTATATCATGATTATCCTTTATGAGGTAAGGCAAGTCATTAATATAAATAAGAAACAAGAAAGGACCTAGAATTGAGCCCTGTGGAACTCCCATTGTTACTATAGATCCGGGAGATCTTTTTCCATTGACGTCAACGCTCTGTATCCTATTACTCAAATATGAAGTAAGAAGATCCAGAGCGGTGTTCCGGATCCCGTAGTAGTGGAGTTTCCTGATTAACGTTTCATGAAAAACACAATCGAAAGCCTTGGACAAATCACAAAAAATGCCCAAGGCATCGCATTTATCTTCCCATGCATTATAAGTATGTCCTAACAGTTCAACACTATGTATATATTCCTATCAGTAGTCGAACGACCCCTTGTAAAACCGAACTGTTTGCTATGTTGTAATTTATGTTTATTAAAAAATCTTTGCAATTGGCCTAAAATTAATTTCTCAAAAAATTTACTAAAGGTAGGTAGTACTGAAATAGGTCTATAATTTGTGGGGTCTGATGTACTACCTGATTTAAACAACGGTATTATTTTACTATTCTTCATGAGGTCAGGAAACTCCCCACAGTCAATACAATTATTAAAGATAAGAGCTAAAGTAGGTGCTACGATATCTATAATAGACTTAGCATCTTCTACAGAATTACCCCACAGATCTGCAGTCTTTTTTACATTTAAAGTGTTAAAGGTTTTAATTATATCTCTACAGGTGAAAATTAAGAAATTCCGAAAAAAATGAAATTCCGAATCGCAAACATTTACATTTTCCTTAAGCAAAGACTCAGCAACAGAAGGTGATGAGTTTAGGGATTTAATAGTTGAAACGGGAATATCCGAAAATAAATTTTCAAAGGACACGGTGACTTGTGAGTCTGATTTTATTATCTTGTCATTAATTGACAGGCTATAGTCAGTATTTCGGTTCCTAGACCTTCCCGTTTCACTATTAATAATATTCCAAGTCGTTTTAATTACATTACTAATGGTTTATACATACATACAACTCCATACAACAAACTTTTTTAAATACTTTTTAATAATTTCTAACATAAAAATTAAATTCATCAGTGTTGTTTACATAATACCTTTCATTGTACAGCTCATAAAGCCGTGTTCTACTTTTATGAATGCCAATTATGGTAGCCCAATCACTGAAAGATGCGTTACTATTAACCGAAATAGTCTTGGGAATAAACGTGGAATGAAATTGATGACAGTAAATATTAAAAAAATCATTATAAAGATGATTAAGATCAGCATTAATAGATGGATCTGGTAATTTATCAATGAGTTTACCTTTAAAAGCTTCCAAGTGACGTGCTATTTTGGGGTTAACAGTGATATCCTTTTTAGCCACTTTATTGTTTCGGTTTTGGATAGTAATCCTTTGCCCACAATGATAAATAAATTAAAGTAAATTTATAATTTCTTAGTGGCTTGGTATAATATCTGTATAAATATTATCTAGACATGTGGCACTAGTAGAGGTTATTCTTGTGGGCTCCAAAAACAGGTTTACAAGATTGTATGACTGAAACAGACTTATTATTTTACTACAAGAACCCGAGTTCTATAACAAATTAACATTAAAATCACCACAAGTGATAATGGACTTGTTCTGGTTACAAATCTTGTGCAACACTTCATACATTACCTTTTAAAAGCAGTCATACAATCCTGAAGGGGGTCTGTACACACTTAATACAATAAACTGCTCCAATTCTATACAGGCTATTTCAACAGTCCGCTCAACAGATAGGCTCACAATATCCTTACGGTCTTTAAACTTAAGCTGGTTACTTACTAAAATTAATGAGCCACCGTGTATAGCATTTACTCTGCTGAACGATCTACCAACCTGGTGATTATTAAAATTGAACAAGAACTGGTGGCTTTTAAGCCAATGTTCTGGTATACAAAGAATATCAATACTGTTAAAATTCATAAATAATTCTACTTCTAAATCTTTGTTCAGAAATCCTTGAATATTTTGATGCACCAGGTTGATACTATTGACTGATTTTAAACTTTTATTTGATTTATTTTTGCAATTCTGTACATTATTGCTAGAGGTTGACTCTGTTGTCCTAATTTCTAATTTAAATTATTTTTAATGTCAATTTTTGTTACCAAATTATTGGCTGAATGAAATTTCCCATTCCCTTAAATTATTATTACAAGTCAAATTATGCAAAGTCATATTAATTTCTGATCTAAGTTTGTTTTCTTCCTGTGGCAAACTTTGGCTATATGGGAATGTGAACAACACAATTTTTCTTAAACTTAGGTTGCACAATGATCTATAATTGGAGTAATTCTCCTTTGTTCACATTACCCCTATTACCAACAAATATTAATATTATAGTATCCTGGTTAAAATTGCATTTTATAACATTTTTCATTATGTCAAATAAAGAACAACCAGGCATACAGTAGTTCATTATAGAGTGACCCGGATATTTATTTGTCAACAAGTGGCCTAGATCCTTTCCAATTTCAATCACAAAATAATACTATTTCTTTATTTAAACTCTGTTTAGGGAAACAGTTAGTAATTGATAGTGGCAAACTAGCACAAGACTGCGGTATGGTGGTATCACATATAGTCAATGAATAGTCTGGTGTGGGTTCAATAGATGGTGGTTGACAAAGTTCACATTTGTTTGTTTGTGAGCTTACCAGCTCATTCATTGCCAATACATATTCCCTCATTTGGTTTTCAGAGGCTGTATATTTAATGGTCATAGAAGTAAGTTTCTCCTGTAGTTGGTCAAGTTCATACCGCAAGTCTTCTGTGTCAATTTGGTATTTCCTAGTACTTTTTTCTAAGCTAATGGAATACATATCCAATTGTTTCAGTAGATGTAACCTTTCTCTATTGAGTTTTACATTTTTGATGAAGAACTTTTGTTTTTTGACCATTTTCTTAGTTTTAACTATGTATTTATTAATTTTTATGTATTTTTTAAGTAGCGCACTAGTTTAGCACACTAAGTCCATATGAAAATTGTTACAGTTTTATTTTCGTCTTTTCGATATGTTTTTTTTTTCAATTTAAATGAAAGTCCAGTATAATACCCAATAATTTGAATTCTTCAACTTCTTCAATTTGGATGGTGTCTGTTATAATTTTTAAGTATCATATTTTACATTACATTTACTGTTTTTACGTTACATTTTCACTGTTATTTTTTTTTACGTTGAATATCGACTGATATTACGTTCACTATTTATGTTTGGATGTTATTTATTTCTAGTTAGCTAAACGGCTTATTACTAGATTTGCACAAATTTACTCGCCAAAAATGGGTGAATATAAACTTTTAAATAATACGATTCTTTCTGTAGGTGATTCGCTCGAAGTTATTTTTTTTGTGAGCGAATCGAAATACGTATTAGGCAATTGGCACACAAAATATTTTTTTTTAATATTTACTCATACACATTTGTAGAATAAAATATAAACTTGTACAAAAATAATTGTTAAGACGCTGACAACAGCTAAACCGCGGTCACTGTCAGACTGCATACAAAATTAAGAGAAGCGCCATGACACAACGCTTGTCATTTATTGTAAAATATGAAGCAATTTATTCAAAAATGAGTTGAGTAATCGAAAATAAAAAACAACCAAGTTCTGCACACGTGCGAATCACCTACAGAAAAAAATATATTATTTAAAAGTGTCGATTCGCCGGTTTCCGGCGAGTAAATTCGTGTGAATCGACCAATAAGCTACCTAAACGAGTTATGAGTTAGTTTAGTATAATAACATCGAGACAGCATTTAGTTAATTATTGAATATGAGCGTGTTGTACGCAGTCCGATGTCGGTAGGCAAAGGTATCACGGACTGTGGAGCGGTGAGAATATTGTAGGTATATTGTTAACAATTTGGGCAGTTTTATCAGAAGACTATCTCAGCAGCACGTCGATGTATGTATCTGTAGTAAGCAGTGAGCTAACTTTAGAGCAATTACAGGCTACCCAAACATTAGAAGACAAGTTACCCACTTCTGACCATCACTGATCATCACTGTTCGCAGACAGTGAAATTAAATTAAATTAAATCGAAATTAAATCGTTTATTCTGTAAATAGGATATCGGAATCACTTTTACACATCATACTATAAAATAAAAAATAAGCTAGATGTAGTCGACATTTCCTATCTGACTATCCCCTGAGAAGAAATGGCGAATCAAACTCAGGGGTCAGTTTTTTAAATTCCAGACTTAATCTTGGTCTAATCTTGGACAGATTGACAGGAGAAAGAGTGGACCTGTCTAATCAGTGCAAGCATTTGTCGGTAATCATGCAGCTCAACCCAAGACTTAAGGAGCTCAAAGACTCTACGAACAATACCAAAGAAAGGACACTTGGGTAGGCCGCATAAAGTGCTTAAAATGCGAGACCATCATTAAAACTAACTGAGAAAAAGAAAATTTTACTTGTGCATGAAGTTTTAATAAATAAAGAAAAATAAATGATCCACATAGTGCTCACATTCACAATAAATTAAAGTAATAAATATAATACTTTTCAAAGTAAATATTCATGTATTTTTGTATATAATATTCAGCAATGTCAATATGTATATAAAATTATATATAATGATGATTTTGCATAATAATTCAAATGTCACGTTTTCCAGTTTTATCACAAGGCTAGCACGACGAGCAGCTCAATCCCAAGCTTTTTTGACTTCTAAATAATCGGAAATTTTATAGTACCCTTTTTTACAAAGTTTGGTTTTAATACAGCTTTTAAATCGGTTAATGGCTAAGTTTCGAATGTCAGTAGGAAGTTTGTTGTAAAAGCGTATATACGTATATTGACTACTACTACTCTGTGGAGGCGAGTGCGATGCACATCAAGAGTGTGTTTATTCCTGGTATTTAAATTATGAATATCAGACATTTTATTTTTGATATATTTTTGTATACATACAATAAATTTTCAAATATATATTGCGAGGCTACAGTCAGAATATGTATTTCTTTGAATTTTTCACGAAGTGATCTCCAGGAGATCACTTCGTGAAAAATTCCTTAACCTAGATTGTAAATGGCTCGAACATCCCTTTTCTGTAAAACAAAGATAGTATTAATGTCCGCACAGGTTCCCCAGAGAAGAATCCCATTACGACATAAGACTATGAAAATAACTAAAATAAACAATTCCGGCAGTATCTACATCAGTTATCTGTCGATTTTTTTAACAGCATAGTCGGTCGAACTAAGCCTTCCTGACATTTTTTCTACGTGTGGGCCCCATTGTAATTTACCATCAATAGTTATTCCAAGAAAAACTGTCGACTCAACAGGGTCCAACTCTACTCCATTAAGTTGAACACACAACACTATTCCAATAAGTTGAACATTGGTAGTTAGCTGCCTGACATTTAGCATTGAAAATTTAATGAGTTTAGTCTTTTTTCGTTCGCGAGAAGATTATTTACATTAAACCAATGGACGTTTTTTTTTTTTGGATGGGAAATTATCAAGTATGTTCTCCCGCTCTGGGCGGAGTGGGAGGGCGTGACATACTTTTACTGACTAAAACTCACCTGTGTGCCAGGGCCACGATATCCCTTTCGGACAAACTCGCAACCCTGGCAGGCATTGGCCATAATGGACCCCGTCAGTTGGTGCTGACATCTCTTTGAGCCGCCCGTGGAACACAACGCGACGTCGACCCGGGTCTGGTCCTTTTCGGACAGTGAGCTACCCATCGTTCACCATCCGCAAGCCCGCGCCTTCGGTGGCCGGGAATCGGCCTATGACTCCCGACGCCCGGGACGACTACCACGGTGACTAGGGGCGTGAGGGCGCGAACCTTGGCTTTCCCTCACGCGTTCTGCCTCCTCCTGCTACTGCTTCGCAGAAGGAGATGACGACCTCTCATGCACTCTCGCTCTGAACCATAGCCTGAACCAGGGCTAAATGCGAGAGATCGCCGCCGCCGATCGCCTCTAAGAGGACTTGTGGTGGTGTCCGCTCAAGCCTGGCAGACCTCCACCGTATGCTCCACCATGTCCTCCGGGCGATCCACACAGTGGTAGCACCCGGGCGGTTCCTCCCGCTTTATCCTGAACAGAAACCTCCCGAAACAACCGTGTCCGGTGAGGACCTGCGTCAGACGGAAGGTGAGGACGCCGTGGCGCCTCTCTAGCCACTCCTCAAAGGCTCCGTCCGCTTTGCCGTGATTTCTCGCTGCAGCGGAGTTACCCCCGACGTTTCGTCTTCTCGCGCCACTCCCATATGTGCACGAGGAATTTTGCCTCCAGATCCCATGGTGGCAGTCCGGCAAGGAGGCCCTCCACCTCATGGGAGACCGTGCGGTAACCTCGGACCAGCCTGCAGGCATGGCGTATGAACTCTACGAAAAGTGGGTTGAGTCGAAACTGTTAACACCACTGGAAACACAAAATTATGTGTTTTTTACGCAGGTCAATACGCGTCAACTTTGCGCGCGAAGTGCAACTGACGGAATACGACGATACGCATTAAGGAACGAGTCAACTTATCTCATTATGCTTAACACAATAAAAAATATTACGTACGCAATAATGAGATGAGTAAACTTAACTCTTTTTACTTTTTTGTATTTTGTCGTTTCCGACTAACTCGATTTGCAATTTGAGTTTTACAAAATTGTAACACATATACTGACTCATCTCCTTTTTACCTTAATAGATATTAATGTATAGTACCGAATTATGCAAATAACTGGGTTTTCAATATTTATGACATATTATTATTACCATAACACCACAGAGTTAGCCGCCATATTAGTGATTCAAGTGGCTTACGATAAGGTCAGGGTTTGACAAGATGGCCGCTCGCCATCTGACTCGAATGTAACATATTTATACGATAAATAAATAAAAATCTACGTGAAAAACGTACGTACGTTTCAAAAGAATCAGAAATATATGTACTACGTGTGGATGCCAATTGCCAATTGGTAGTGCCACTTACAAATTTAGTACTTTGATTAGATTATTTATACCCAAACTTGTAATTAGAATCACCTTAAAGATGTTTTTCGTTTGACAATTGACATTAATTTTATAACCTCAATTCTCGCCGAAATCAAAATCGGAAATTAAATATATTTATTTATTGGTCCTTAATTAAAATTTATTTTTATTTATTTTATTTTTAAGAAAACTTACAGCTAAACAGATACAATGAGTAATAGCATACATCAAATACGGCCAATTACAAGTTTCCACATGTAGTCTATGAACAAAATAGAAAATTGATAGTAGACTTTAAAAAACAGAAAATTTACTATTTACGCTCGAAGAAGCCATTAGATAAGATTCTCTTGAAATGAGCAACACTGGTATTGAAAATGTCGATATCAGCTTCCCGGCAGGTTGCATTGTACATACGACTCGCTCTCATCATGTACGAGTTCTATCTGTACGTAGTGGCTACCACTGGGGTGTGCAATAAATGAGGTTTACGCAAGAACACTGATGGGACTCGCAGCCCGATTTTGTGTAACAACTCGGTAACACCAGTTGTTCCATTGGCTATCTTGAAAAGAAACACAAGATCTGATATGTTTCGCCTTTCGTAAAGTGGAAGGATATGAAACTTTTTGCAACGGTAGGTATACGTAGTTAAAAACGTTTTAGATCGATATTGAATGTGCCTTAAAAACCTTTTCTGTACGCTCTCAATACGATTTATATAGACATTATAATTGGGGTTCCAGACTTGAGAGGGTTCCATACTCCAAATGACTACAAACAAAGGAACAGTATAATATTTTAATAGTCTTTATATTTTTGAACTTAGAAGACACCCGGAGATTGAAACCCAGTGCTTTTGATGCTTTCTTGACTACATTGTCTATGTGTGCATCAAAGAGAAGCTTAGCGTCAAAGGTAACTCCCAGATCCCTGATAGTATTGACCCTATTTAGTGTTGTATCCAAAAGCGTGTAGTTATGGACGATCGGGATAGGTTCCGTGTAAAGGAGCAAACATAACACTTGGAGATATTCAAATCCAACTTATTATTAATACAATAGTCTTGGAAACAATTAAGGTCTGTCTGTAATAGATGAGCATCAGCCACTGTATTTATTTGTCTCATCTTCATGTCATCAGCATAAAGTAACAATTTTGAATACCGGAATGAGGAAGAGATATCATTGATAAAAATATTAAATAACAGTGGCCCTAGCAAGGATCCCTGGGGGACTCCGGAAGGGACATTCATAGGCATAGAGCAGTATCCATTCAGAACTACAATCTGACACCTGTTCTCTACATAGGACTTGAACCACCGGTAAAGATCGCCCCTAATGCCCACCGATAAAAGTTTACGCAACAGGATCACATGATCTATCCGATCGAAACACTTAATGTAGTCGGTATTTATAACATCGACTTGGGACCTCTGTGACATACACTCGGAGAGGTAGTCGCTACAGACAATGAGATTAGATGAGGTCAACCGACCCCTTACGAAGCGGTGCTGGCTTTCACTTAAACTGTGCTTGAGTGCCGAAGAAACCTGTGCGTGCACAATTTTCGCCAGCATTTTAGCAAAAACACACAGCTTTGAAATAGGTCGGTAATTCTCAACCAATGTCTTTGACCCTTTTTTATGTATCGGTGTTATATACGCCGACTTCCATATCTTAGGCACCACGCCAGTAGCAAAAGATTTTTCAAATAAGATGGAAAGCGGCACAGAAAGATCCTTGGCGCAGTTGACGATGAATATGGGCGAGATGTCATCTGGACCTGCAGATTTGTTTAAATCCTCCTGTTTTACAAACCTCACTTAGCCGTATTTCCACTTGATTTATGTCTTGCCTATTGTCATTTGGTCCTTCGTCCGTAATATAAGCCGAGGATTGACTGTTGGCATTACTAGTATCAAGAAAGTTACAGTAAAAACAATCACCGAACATGTCACAAATTACGTCACCATCACTGGACGTTACCTGGCCAAAATGCATCACTGAGGGGTAAGAACAAGATTGTTGCTTTGACTTGACGTATCTCCAAAAGGCCCGTGGATTGTCGCGAATGTCAGATTCTATTTTAGCTATGTACGAGTAGTTGTCAAACATATCCCTCTCTAGGTCTTTAGCCCGCTGACGGAGTATAATGAACGATTGATAATCAGATAAGTTCCTGTATTTCTTAAATTTGGTGTGAAATTTAGCTTTTTCCTTTAAGATTTTTACTAACGTTGTTTTGTACCAGAGTGATTTTGATTTAGGGACGACCGTTTTTGTCGGTATATACGTGGAATGCAGCCCCCTTAATAATATATACCATAAAAGTATGCTACCGCTTCATCCATCGACCTCCTACTTAACTCCGACTGCCAGTCTACACGATTTAACTCGCCTTTTATATTTTCGTAATCGGCAGACTTATATAAAAATTTTACGTAGGACCGACCTGACAGCCGATGTAGTTCAACGAAATCCGCGGAAACACAAGGCTCTGTGATGAGGATCTTCAGGCACGAGTGGATCATCACAACAGCTGACGATAACTTCATCAGTAGAAAAAACCAAATCAAGGATTCTACCATTGACGTTCGAGTGACTATTATATTGCATTATATTACTCGTATTAAGATTATCAATAAAATTAGTCTGAACATTTCCTTGAACATTTGCAAATAGGGTATAGTGATTTTCGGACACCAGTCCGCTGCCATAAAATATTGGGTTGATTGAAATCTCCCAAGACAACAAACTTATCGGACGGGATTGAGGGTAATCTCAAGTACGTTGTCCGAAAAGTTGCCCAGTTGCGCCGTTATAGAATTTCCGTGACGCTGACAACAAACATATACAAAAGTATAACATATACAAAATATACAAACTAACTCTAAAATTAAATTAAATCCTTATCGTACAGTTTTTATAATACTAGTAGAAATCCATCAAGGTCATTTAGGAGTTAGAAAAATGAAAAGCTTATATCGCAATTATGTTTACTGGCCTGACCCGACATTGAACTTGAAGTAATGTGTCGTTCGTGTAAGCCGTGTCGTATGGTGCGGGATGCAGTTCCGCGGGCTGAACTGCATCCGTGGGAATTTCCTTTGTTTCCATGGCAAAGCTTACATGCAGATCTTGCGGAGTATTGCACTTCCTATGGGTCGTACGGATGCACAGTCAACAATCACAGCTTTGATGACCGTTTTTAGTAGGTTTGGATTACCTTCGCAACTCGCTACGGATAACGGACCACCATTCCAATCGACAGAACTTAAAAATGATTGCAATCAAAATTGTATTGCACATATGTGACAACGGCGCCTAATAGGCCACAGGGTAATGGCGCCGCTGAAAATGCGGTGAAGACTGTTAAAAAAGCCATTAAGAGAGCAGTTCTTAGTGGCGTAAATGTGTTACAAGCATTCTTATTCAATTACTGCAATTGTGAGCATACAACTACGGGCGTGCCACCGGCAGTATTGCTAACCGGGCGTTGGATGCGGTCACGACTGGATGCGTTGCGGCCAGACGTCGCGCAAGTGGCGCGCGCGGCGCAGCAACGACAGGTAGCTCATGCAGGAGGCACGCCCCAGCCCCCTATCCGTGTAGGAGAAGCGGTACTCGCTCGCGATTACACTTCGAATTCCAATAAATGGTCTACAGGAACAGTGTCTAAAAGTACGGGACCGGTGTCGTATCGCATTAACATGGGAAACGGTGTCGAGTGGCGCAGACATCGCGACCAAATCATTCCTTTTGGGAACAAGTCCCGGTTATCACTGTCGCGAGCGAGTATCGATACTCACAAGGGAGAGAGTTATGATCATGGCGATGATGCTTTCGAGGATGCTTCAAAGGCGTGATCCAGTGCGCCGGCGCGGTCGGGCTCGCCGGGCCCCCCTCCACCCCCCTCCGTCTAAATGGTTGTAGTCTAAATAGGTAGTTATAGTTGTATTTATTGTTTGTTTTTAGTATACTCGTACTTACCTTATATGGTATTTTCTGTTAAGTAGTTATTAGTTCTGATTAGTTAACATTTAATCTTATGGAGGGAAAAGTGTAAGGTATTGTGTCTATTTTTGTTATTCAGTAATGTGGGTATGCGCTAATATGAATAAACCAGTCAGCTATCCATCTCCGTGTTTAATTGATTGGGATAGTTAAATTAGAGCATGAAGATTATGATGCATGTGGAATTGCCAAGGCGCAAAGCAGTCGTTTTCTGTGTGTTACGCAATAGTATGCAATCCGACGGAACCTATACTCCATTTGAAATAAGATTAGACATTTAAATAAACTTTTTTTACAGTCCTTTCAACCGATTCTAACTTCTATTGCGTTGACGCAACTACAGACACACGCAGACGCACTAAATATAAGAACTTCTTACAGCCTCACTCGGCGAAAACAGCACTCCTTTATAAAAACGCCTTTAACAATAAAAACTCCTTTTTAAAAAAAAACTTTCTAAAAACCCTTGCTTCATTAGCACTGTTAGCACAAGCATGACTTTTCACATTCACAAGGTAACACATCTGTATAATGTAGTGATATTATTTGCAGTTGCTGGAATTTTTGTTAATCATAGCCGTAAAACCCCGAAGGTTTAGATCTCAGATTATAGAAAGAAGCAGATAGACCGCGCGGAACAATAAAGTGAGGCACGTTTGTAGTCATGTGTGCGTAACAGCCACGTGACAGCACTATACGAACAAGTGCTTCTATGTGTGTGTACGGTTGCCAGGATAATGAAAAAATTACCCATAATATTTCATTAAGTACATTAAATAAATATGATTATATTACCACGTTTTTATTAAGTCACATTCTTGTTTGTTTGTCGTTCCGGGTGGAATCTTGCAACTTAAATTTCGAGCACTTCCCGATTAGCTATCCTGCTGAATTTTAGGGTAGCTCATTGATTTATTGCCGATGCAAAAAATCAAAGCAAAAAATGAAAAATTTAGGCTAAGTTTTCAGGTTTGCGAACCTCTCGATCGATGTGTTTGATAAAACGTGTTATTTTTGCTCTAAGATGTCGCTTCCTTTACAAGTTATAACGGCTTTTATGTTTTGTTTGAAGTAAGGTCGCAATTGCGTGCTAATAAATGGATTTAGAATGCATTGTCATCGAGTAGTGAGCTACCCTGAAAGTTTCAGCCGGATAGCTAATCGCGAAATGCTCGAAATTTAAGTTGCAAGATTCCACCCGGAACGACAGACAAACAAGAATGTGACTTAATAAAAACGTGGTAATCTAATCATATTCCTTTAGATCGAGCCCTTTTATTTACTATATCACATACCTAAGCGTTATGTGATTTACCTACGCTAAATGATATGATAAGGCAACTAATGTAATAGTTATTATATGAGAAAATCCATTAAGCAGTTACAGTTACGAAGACACATACATACTTATTTATTTATATACATCATTATGTGCCTAGCCTTTTCCCAACTATGTTGGGGTCGGCTTCCGGTCTAACCGGATGCAGCTGAATACCAGCATTTTACATGGAGCGACTGCATAATCATAATCATAATCATTTATTCATTTGTTAACATAGGTACAATAAAATAGTTGTTATAAAAGAAAATTACAAGCGCGCTATGTTATACCAGAAGGCGTACAAATATTCATAGATGTCATTGACTTACTTACTAAAATTGATACATTAATCAAACGATATTATTTGATTTACTCAAAAAAAAAAAAATATACATGTTAAAACAGAAATAAAAAATAAGATTACTACGTCAATATTCAATTAAAACAAATTTAAAATAAAAATGAATAAAGTAATATTATAATAATTAAAATGATACGCACAATGTACAATGTAAAATAACCTTGAACTTAAACATACCAACCAAAGTCAAAAACAGTCATTGAAATTTGTCTGTCAAAAATTCTGAAATGCTGTAATATGCTTTATTCAACAGTAAAGCTTTAAGCCTATCTGACCTCCACAACCCAGTTACTGGGTAACACGATATCCCTTGGTAAGACTGGTTGTCAGACTTTTGGGCTTCTGACGACCCGTAACAACTGTCAAAGATCTACAAATGACAGCCGGGACCAACGGCTTAACGTGCTTTCCGAGTCACGGAGGAATCTTGATATGAAAAGATGTCACCCATCCACGGACCAACCGCGAAAATCCAGTATCCTATACTTATTTTCCTAACTTAGGGGGTAAATGTTTCAATATAAACTAGCAACTCCGAACGATTTTGTCAAGGTTTTGTGTTTCAATGTAACTATTATTAAACTCGTAAAATAATATCCAAATAGACAAATAATCAATATTTAAGAATGTAATGATACTCCATCTTCTTTCTTTTGATTTTAGGAACAGTTTTTACAATGTTTAAAAACCCAAGACGGCATTATTTTAAAATTATCTGTTAGAGCCCGTGACGTACTAACGATGCGGCGCTTCGTGCTGTACTAACTTGAGATTGTATTTGCTTTATTGGCCCCACTCTCGGTGTTCCGCGCGGTCTATCTGCTTTTTTCTATAATCTGAGGTTTAGATGGTTAGTTGATGATTGTATTTATTGTCTCAAATAAACTCTCTATGTCTCACTCTCTGTTACTTGCTCTCCTCAGAAAATCTTACATAGAAAGGTACTGAATACATCAGAAAATGATCAGTCTGATGTATTCAATGCTTGTAATCTTCTTTTAACGATATCAATATGCCATCTTCATATCTCCGCAAAAAGTTTTACAGGCTATGTAATTCGGTATCTCTAGAACCTCGAAGCATGAATCAGTAAAAAGCAGTCACTCACCCACTGATTTTCCAAGGAACAATGCAACCGAATTGTAGATCATACAACACTCATGGATTCTTGATGGAGTTGCGAACTCATCTTTCCATGAAACGGGTAACTAAACAGAGCAACCTTTAAGACATTTCACGAAATAGGTACCTTACGTCCGCGTCGTTTCTAATACGTAAGTGCTACTGTTAGTGTGTATTTGTACTTTAGACATTTTGTTATATATAGGTACTAGAGGTAAAGTTTGTGAGTTTGTGAGGTTGTAGGACGTAATCCCTGGATCTACTGAACCGATTTTGAAAATGATTTTACCCATAGAAAGCCACGTTATTTGTGGGTGTCTTGTCTTAGCCTATATATTAATCCGAAAAATGAAAACATTTCCCGCCCAACGAAGTGGGCACGGGTCAGCTAGTTTTTTATATAGGTAAGTAGGTTAGAATGTAGAATTTAATAATACCAATACCTGGAAAATTAGATTTGATTCGATTATTTTCTAAACGTCTACTGAGACTGACATGATGTGTATCTGTACCACAGATAACTTTAAAAACTAGTCAGAGAATTTGTAATAAAACCAGCTTCTACAAGACAAGTATCTGCATGTGTTTAGCATAACCTTCAAATCATTTTTAGTGTTCCGTACCGAAAGGGAAAACGGGAACCCTATTACTAAGGCTCCGCCGTCTGTCTGTCTGTCCGTCTGTCACCAGGCTGTATCTCATGAACCGTTATAGTTAGACAGTTGAAATTTTCACAGATTATGTATACAGCTGTTGCAGCTATAACAAAAAATAAATATTTAAGGGGGCTCCCATACAACAAACGTGATTTTTTTGCTCGATATTGATAACGGCAACAGGTAGACGCTTGAAATATTCACAGAATATTTAGTTATGTATTCACTTTAAAAATAAATAATTAAATAAAATAAAACAAATGTTTAAGGGGGCTCCCATACAAAAAACGTGATCATTTTGCCGTACAATAGATAATGGTACGGAACCCTTCGTGCGCGAGTCCGAGTCGCACTTGGCCGATTTTTTTTAAATAATATTCTAATAGCCTGGTTGTTGGATCCTTTTAGCCACGTCTTTATCTAGTTACTTTACTGAGACGTCACGTGGACTTCTTGAGAGAACGATAAAGTGATGTTGCACTGTTTTGTTTCCTTTGCCTACACTAATGCACGTTCACAAACACTTAATGGATAATAATCCACTATTAATACACATTAAGCGAGGCTGCGAAGCGGAGAAACGGAACAATATTAACCAATAGGATTGCAAAGTGGACAGGGATTTACTCTCCGTTTCTCCGCTCCGCAGGCTCACTCCGCTTCAATAGACAGGCAGCCTAATATCGGCTAAGCACAAATTTTATAAAATAAAACAAATCTGCTAAACATGACGCTTCACTTTCCCATCAAGCCCTTCAAATCATCAATAAAACACAGTGTTGTATAAACATAGTATTTATTTTTCTTACAGTTTAAATATTTAAACACGTTATGGCTCGCAATGGTCATTTACTTCAACACTAACGTTTATACATTATTTACACATTTATAATTTATAGTTTTTGTATTGTGTTTACGTTTTTATGACTTCTTGATGGATCGGAGCGGATGATATCAAACCATGATAAATCATTTTGTACATTGAATCAAATAATGTTTTTTTTAAAGAAGACACGTCGATATTTATGACACTGTGCACCGTTAGGTAAAAAAAAGTTAAATATTTATCGTGGTGACCCTAATTTTCTTCACTTTTATTTCTTGTACACATGTCTACACATCAAGCTATACATTTCCAGTATACGCTGACCTCTGGCTTATACTGGAAATGTATAGCTTGATGTGTAGCCGTGTGTACGTGCCAAAAAATGTGGGATTAATTCATTGAAATTAAAAAAAAAACCTTTGAAGACATCGCAAGGAGTGAATTGCACCAAAGTTCATTTTATTTCATAAATATGAAATATAAAGAATAAAAGAATATGGGACATAATGAATAAATTATAACATAAAGTCATAAATAATTATAATAAAATATCATTGTTTGATGCAAATTAATTATAGTCCCGCAATCGATGGCGTGTTAATTAAAATAAAATAATATCTTAACATTTACATGAAACATAAGTGGCTGCATAATAAAGAATTTAATTAATTGGCTCGTGTCACAAGTTATTTATGAGTAGTTGTAGGTAATCTATAATAATATTATAAAGAGCTTAAGTCTGTGAGTATATATGTACGGGGTAATCTTCGAAACTACTGATCCGATTGCGAAAATTCTTTCACTAACGGGAAGCTACAGTATTGCCGAGTGTCATAGGATAAATTTTATGGTAAGAAATTTCATGCGAACGAAGTCGCGGTCAGAAGCTAGTGTTCAATATGTTCGTTTACTGGACAGGTGAAGCTGCAATTGCCACAAAATTGTCCACTTTATCAATATTTATATCGACAAGCACATCATCTACATATACCATTTATTTTATTTATAAACCACATAAGAAACACTTCAAATCTTTTAAGGACGTCATAATAAGCCACATCAACTATGATTTGTGTGCACGAACCATTATGTATTTACATAAATATATAGATATAGTCCCAGTGACTTATAGTAGCTTGATGATAGCCGGACAAACGATCCACGATAAGGTATTTTTTTTTACAATTCTTACAGATTTGAAAATAAAATTATCTGTTGGTACAACCCACTCGATTAGACCAAGTGATAGATATAATGACTACAAGGCATATTATGGCTTTACTTATTCCTAAATATTATACTAACTATTTACAAAATGATATAAATTAGTTTTATATTTGGTGGAATGTATTTTGTACACTCTGTGTCAGTTTTATTTAGTTCCGAATGGGAAACAACGGATTGCATACGATCTTCATCCTTCAGAAGGATCGTTTTTAAAGCCCTCAAGAGTAATGTGGGAATTGTAAAAACACTGAAGATTTTTCATTTAAAATATTATATTCATTCAAGTAAAAGAACACTCATGTCGAAGCCTGTAAAGCAGATTTTTCGGTATTTTTGATTAATTATGGTTGAATTTTTTGTCACTCTCGGCCTTACTAATTTGGTTATGTACAGACGCCAGAAGTCAAGCTACCCGAAACTGTATTTTTTTTCCAATCAACCTTGAATCTTATGCTTCAACGATAAAGTTAAAAATGTTTTTAAGAAATTTGACAGATCGTAGTAGCTTGATGTGCTGGCGTCTGTACTTCGTCATTGGCATAATACTTAGAATTTCAAGTTATTATGTTATACCTACTGTCAGTTGGGAAATTACATTTTATAAACAAAAATAAAACAATAATGGTGAATAACTAATGATTTCTCCGAAACAGTGTAAAAAAAAACTTGACCAGTGATTTTTCCTCAATTGGAGTTTTGGAAGCTGGCAGCAGTAGTGCGTTTTGTGCTTATATTTTCCTTTATGCAAATACTTGCTATTTGTGACACGTTTGTTATAATCGTAGCTCTGCAAGGTATCGATCATAAACATCACTTTATGCAACGACTTGTCTGTGCTTGTAAGGTTTGAATTTTAGTTATATAAAATCGTTATGTATTTTTTTTGCTGGTGCCAGCCCTTTTTTCTATCCTTAACAATTTACGGGGCAGTTGTTACCCTTACCCTATTTTTTCGGTGAACCGGAACGCTTGGTCGCGCCGACAGAGGTCGCCTTCCAGTTTCCCGAACAAAAAGTGACATAACGATATTATAGCATTTGTTATAACTATAACTGAAGTGACTTCGGTATTGCTAAGCCTCAGACAACATCATTTATGTTAGTTCTTACTACCAAGTTTCTCAATTTGATATCACAGTCATTTACTGGATATATTTTTTCGTCCACGTTCGGTTCACCATCTTCGTCATCTGTTATTTTCTTAAAGTAACTAGCTTGCTTATAACTCTCCCTTGTGTTTTGTAGCTGTTGGTGCTGGTTATCAATTGGAGTGGTTCCTGGCAGGGTGTGGCGTGTGCGTGGCGTGTGCGGGCAGGTGCGCGTGCGCCGGGTGTAGCGCGGGGTTGGCCACGGCTATGATGCTGTCACCTCGCGCAGCTACCACTTGTGGACGGGATTCGTCGGCATCCTGGAATTTAGGATGGAGTAATAAGTTTTATTGTATTTCTTATTTAACGCTTCATCTTTTCCGTTCGCAACTACATAATATATGGTTCATTATACACTACATCGGTAATATTTAAGTAGGTACTCGTACATAATATATTTTATTTTTTATTTATTCAGTTCGGAATATGGTCCAATTTATCAGTAAAATACATTATCACTAGTGTTAGTAGTACACAAAACAAGGATAACAGTAGCTGGTGACTGGGGCAGGATGTGCAGAGAAAGATAAAGCAAGGATTATGCTACCTGACCATTCTCCCCACATAGTGCCTCAGAAATGGGGAGTAAGGGTTCTCCACCACTGTTTTCAGAGTGCTATTGTCGTATCGTCGTTTTACGCATCAGTAATGCGACTTTTTTGCAAATCACTTCATGGAAGCCGTCAGTTCGGTTCTGAGCAAATATCTCCGATGTGCTACAGAAACGGGGCAGTTTCAACAGCATCCTAAAAGATTATTGTATTGGATGCGTAAGACATCTAGCGATCTTTTGGTGTAGCTGACCCATAGACATACATACCTTGACAAAACGCCGTGAACAGGGTGATTTTGACTTGGTCCGCACAACTAGAGAATCTACGGGCCAACATGTTCCCTCGGACCGCCAGTGCCCTACGTTCCTTTTCGATGTCTGCATTATCCTTAAGGTCGTCGGTAAGTATGTGCCCCAAGTACTTAAATTGCTGGACTTTATTTATGCTCATACCATAACGAGAGAAAAACTAATTATATTAAAGCTAGATTTAGAACCGAAATGATTCTACTTTTAATAAGATTTCTAATACCTACCTTTTTCTTTAAGGTTACCAATTAGAAACCAGTTAGATTATAGTTAGATATATGTGAAGCTACAGAACCTGAACATGAACATTCATGCTAAGGCAGAATCTACAGTGACTACCATCAGATAAGCGTCGAGACATTAAAGCTCGGCGGGCTCCTAAGATCTCATTTAAATTGTCTTGGACCACGAAATGAAAAAGAGAAATACGAGGAAGATGATATTGAAGCTTACCGGTGGCGGAGTACTTGTGCTGGAATACGAACACCTGGAATCAGCGTCATCGCTCTCAGCCTTCACGCCCCACCAGCTAGAAACAAAAGAAATAATCATTTAGTTTCAATTAATTATCCTCCTTTTATAGCACTACTAGCTGCGCCCCGCGGTTTCACCCGCGTAAGTCTCGATCCCGTGGGAATATCGGGATAAAAAGTATCCTATGTCTTATTCCAGGGTGTCAGCTACCTCCATACAAAATTTTATCAAAATTGATCCAGCCGTTTGAGCGTGAAGAAGTAACAAACATACACACACACACAAACTTTCGCCTTTTGTAATATTAGTGCGATAGTGTGACTAGCTTTTGACCGCGGCTTCACCCTGGAGGTCGAAAATTGGGATAAAAATGATTCTATGTCCTAAAGCAGGTCATGGTCTACCCCCAAGTTTCATCCAAATCCCTGCAGCCGTTTTAGAGTGTAAGCGTAACAAACAAACTCACTTTCGCATTTATTATAGTTAGGATTGTATTTGGAAACAAGCTATCATGCTATATCACTGTGAACCAGCAGGGTAATTGGGTAACACACAGTAGCAATGGGTTTCGTTTTGACAGTTCAGCAACATTCATTGCTTTATTTACGTTGTTGAGTAGATACATTTTTCGAACATAATTATGAAGCAATGGATTAGCAATATACTTCAAAATCATTCAGAATTTGATTAATAGCGTGTTATGCAACTAGGGTGAGACTGGCACAGGGACGTGAAAAAAGGCACAAACAAAAAGAGGCCCACAGTGAGTGAAGTCGAGTTGTGGATGATGATGAAGTCGAAGCTCATCAAGCACGCTACAGTACACAGGTCTTATTGGATATTTTTTTAAACTAATTGGTGATAGGGAAGAAATTGCCATAGGAACAGTTTCTGTTAAGTTTCAGTTTGTCAGTTTCTGTTTCTGTTGTTATGACGATGTAGTTACCTATTGGAATTGCTTCTGGCTGCATCAGGACTTGCTCGGACTCCACTGCCTTCGTCGCCTTCCTAGATATAACAACAACACGTTTTATTCCATTATGATATAGGAAAAATATGTTATTAATTTTGACTTTCGCGGTATGGTGTGCTGTTTTTACCCGACTGCTCCAGAAGGAGGGTATGTCTATTTCTTTCGTACGCTCTGTAGGCTAAACGGCTTGATGGATTTTAACATATGAGGTACCCTTAGATTCGATTTAATTGTGGGAGTGACATAGGCTATAAAATTTTAATGTGGCATCTGCGAATCAAAAACGAGAGGGGGAATAAAATAATATATTTTGTGATTATATTAATATGGGTATCAAATAAAAGCTAGTAAATAGCCAATTCCAAATATATATATATTAGAATACTTATAAGCTACTATTTTGACACAAACTACAGAAAAGTACATTTTCGATACTTATAATAAAATCTCTGATTCTGTTAAAATTTTGCATAATAATATTCCCTACAAGCCTAGTCACCCGGTAGGCTATATAATATCACGCTATTTACTATGTGGGATGAGCAATATTGCATTATGATTTTATTCCTCTATGGTTTACAGCAAATTGTAAAAAGACGAGCCAAACGGTTGGAACATTGCAAATAGTTACAGATTTAACTTTTTAAATTATTATCATCACGCTATATCTTTATGGGGCTAAGCAGTCAATTATCATGACATATACAGGGTGGATTTTTAAAATGGGGAAGTAAGGGTCAACCATAGTAGCACGAAATCGGTCTTAGCAGACTGTCCTTAAAATTTTGAGGCCACACACATACACAGATTTTGAAAAAAATATCAGCAAAAAAATGGGCAATTTTCACAAAAAAAAAATGGCAGTAGATGTTGCTTATGAGAGAGCTAGAACAACTGAGGTTTGATGCATCGGAGCTGGTACACTTGCGCGAGAAGATGGTTGTTGTGATTTTGTAATGATTTTTCGTCATTCATGGTTTTCGAGGTCTCTGATAACAAATCTGGGGTCAAAATCAAAATTCAAGATGGCGCCACCGAAAATTTGCCAATTTTCCGTCATGAGAGTCGTTTTCATGGCTTTCGAGGGCACTGACAACGATAATGGGGTCAAAATCAAAATGCAAAATGGCGCCACTGCATATTTGAAAAAAAAATTCATGGATGTTGTTTTCATGGTTTTCGACGTCTCTGATACTGATAACTGGGGTCAAAATCAAAATCCAAGATGGTGCCAACAAATTTTTCGTCATGTTTTCATGGTTTTCGAAGACGCTGACGATGATAATGGGGTCAAAATCAAAACGTAAGATGGCGCCAACGAAAAAAAGCTAGTCTTTTCTAAAATCTCTTATCCTATCATGCTAACCTTACTTTATTGTATAGCTTATTAACTTACCAATACTCAACTGAACAATTTGTTCATTAATAACACTAAAGAGCTTAAAATAGTTTCCATCTTTCCAGTGATTTTTTTTGCAGTCGGGTTTTTTTGTTTTTTTTAATAATTTGTTTTTAATGGATGTATTTTAAGTAAACTTACCTAACTTACGTAGAGTTCAAACAAATATGTTATCATTTTTTTCTTGGAATAAACCATCGTTCTGATTTTCTTTTAGATAACAAAAATAATTGAAGCAGTAGGGTAGTTTAATAAACATAAGCAACGTAAAATAATTTAAATAAACCATGCAAACTTAAAATGTTAATTAAGAGTTTTCTACTCACCGGATCAGTTTTTTGCCATAACCTTTCTAAAACAAAATATACTACATAACAGTCATCATCTGCCTAGCCTTTTCCCAACTATGTTGGGGTCGGCTTCCAGTCTAACCGGATGCAGCTGAATACCTGTATTTTACATGGAGCGACTGCATATCTGACCTCCACAACCCAGTTAATGGGTAATAAACAAAATATAATATAGTGCTTACCAAAAATAATAAGAATTCTTTTTTTTTTTTTTTTTTAAAACGTTGCCCCACACTAGGAATTTCTCCTGTATCGTGGGTGCGCTTACAAACATTTAAACTCACATACACAAACAGCAAGACCCGGAACAACTACTTGTAGGTCATACAAATATTTGTTCCGTGCGGGAATCGAACCCGCGACACGCAGCGCAGCAGTCAATCGCTTAACCACTGCGCCAACCGTGTCGACCAGATTTATAATTAGAACTAGAGAGACCAGAACCAGATTTAGATTAGAATTAGAGCAGGTGTTTGATTTAGACATGCTTACCTTTTACTGTAAGAACGCAAATCAAAAATAAATGCAAGTACGGAGAACATATTGCATGTACCACATAATAGAAGTAATTTCATAAAATACCGAAAAATAAAGGTGATTATCAGCAATCTCGTTTAAAACTTCTGATAGTTTTTGGAGTACCCCAGGGACGTATTCTATTACCCTTACATTTAAGTCATAATATTGTCATATGTCTCCTATTGAAACAGATAACTCAACATGAGTTATCTTGTTCCAATAGTAGTATGTGTAGGATTAGTCCTTCAACCGATCATTGCAGTTAGTAAAAATGTCCTTCTAGAATGTTAATGTTATTGCGATATTAGACCGTGAATTATGGAATCTTCTGATAACCTCATTGACGGAGGTCTTTTCTTCAATATGGTGTGAAGAAGCGCGGTCAAAAATCTCAGGAGCTGATTTCAGTGTTCTTTTAGAGATCCGTTTAAAATATTTAGACATTAGACATTCAAAAAAATAATTTGTCCTATCAATCATTTGTAACATTATCAGAACTGCTTTGCATGCTGGTTGTAGTATTGTGATTGAAACAAACATCTTATTCCAAAATGTACAGTATGCAAAAGAACTTCAGATTATTAAAGAGGTAAGAAGTAATTCTGAATGATAATTTTCAGGAACGTTACTAATTCTCGTATTCTAAGAATTAGGGTTACCGAATGACAGGTGCCAAGACCCTGTACGCAAATGTAGGTACTGAGCAATTCACTGGACTAACTACTAAGTCTTGTCAGACTATCATTTCAAAGATTCCACAACCCACGTCTCCCGACCGTGCCACTATATCCCCTAGTGTTAGTTCTAATTCGTGAGGTCTACAGTGGGGGGCGCCACCTGTCGCGGTCGCTTCGGAGGCGCCTCGTCCTCGTCACGCTCGCGGTCCTCGACTGCTGAGGCTGTTGGTGGGAGGCTGGAAGAAAAAGTGAAATATGGTAAGTATTGATAGCACACTTAAGTAACTTAAATTTGATAAAGAATTAGTGGGACTGACAGTGAAAGTTATAAGTTTTCTCTTTAAGAATCAGTAAATGTGCTGTGGATATCAATGAAGTGTCAAAATGTATATATATGATACTGTGTAGTTAAACCTTAAATAAGCACATTTACAGTTCTCGATAAGGATCTTTAACAATAACTTATGGCAAACCTGAAGGTGCATACACAACGACAACACAAGGAAAATTACGATATTAAGTATCACCTTAATGACCTTGACTTGCATATGCATAGCATGCCACAACGTCTTAATGACGTGATACGGGCTCGTTAAGGAAATACTAAATATTAACATGACAAAAAATCTATTTTTTTTAAGATTTATTGCGAAGTGTATTTTTGTTGTCATAAGTTAGAAGCGATATTTTCTTATTTTTTATTATTCAATTAAAGTTATACTCGTATAATGTACAAAACGTGTTACAATTTTTTTAATATATTAATCAGTCATCTGAAATATACTATAGTTTCGCAAATTAATCTTATGTATTTAAGAAACTATCACGCCATTTATTACCGACCCGGAATTTTTGCTATTCAGTGTGTAATATGTTTCTAATCGTTAGTGTTTTCATGAATAGAATACTAATCGAAGCAGCCAGACAGAAATACAGTTATCTCAACGTGTTTGTGTTCTTCACCCTCATTCATCTTATTATCATACAGTATTGTTTTATTGACTTAAATGGCATTTTATATAAATAATCAGCCTATAATGTTCCCACTGCTGGGACACAGGCCTCTTCTCTTCGAGACGGAGTGGGCTGTAAATCTACCACGCGGGCCCAGTGCGGGTTGGTAGATGTCACGTCTTTGAATTTTTTGGTTCTAGGACATGCCGGTTTCCTCACGATGTTTTCCTTCAGTGTTTTGAGGGCAGTGGTGATGAAATTATTTACACAAAGTAAAGCGACTGCCTGGGTTCGAAGCCACGACCTACAACTCGTAAGTTGGGGATGTTACCACTAGGCCACCACTGCTCTCCCCATTTTATATAGGTCTTCATTATTTCAATCAATTTCAACAGTATTAGTCACAAAAAATAGTTGACTAAATTTTTTTCAGGTTCAACATTACGGGATCTAGGTCACTGAAATATTCTTTATAAGAATAAAAATAAATAATTATAAAAATTAAATAACATGACTACCCTGCCAAAAAACGAACTAAAAACAAGTTAAATGATCATTTACTGACTGACTAAACTAATCAATAAAATCATTGCAGTCGCGGGACCTCTTAGATTAAAAAGTGTCCGCAGAACGGTTCCCCGTTTATTTAAAAAAATATATCATGCTAGGAGTTCATGTTATCATGTGTGTAATCATTAAACGTAAGTTGTGCCAGAAAGCCTTTTATACCGTTAAAGATTATATTGAGGACAAAAAGGATTGAGCTGCTCCAATTTTTACTTATTGAAGTGGTTTATTTTTATTTTTTGATGTTTTTTGCTAACTTTTATTATTTTATATACAGTGATATATAATGATTATTTCAAACATAATGACATGAATATTTACTTGTAAAGTATTATATTATTTTAATTATTGTGAATGTGAAGACTATGTGGGTTATTGCTTTTTTTCCCGTTATCTTTTATTCTCAGTTAGTGTTAATCATGGTCTGGCAGTTTGAGTCATTTATGCGGCCTACCCAAATGTCCTTTCTTTGGTATTGATAGTCGCATCGTTGAGCTCCTTAAGTTCTGAGTAGAGCTGCACGATTACTGACAAATGAGTGCACTGGTCAGGTCCATTCAATCTGTGTGGTTCTTTCCTCAAAATACCATTTCAGACACTAATCTACATGGCCTTCACATGATCTGACCAAGATTATGTCTGGACTTTAAAAGAGACTGTGACCTCTGAGTTTGTTTCGGCCTTTCTTCTCAGAGTAGTCAGATAGGAAATGCCGACCTCGTCTAGTTTTAAAATATGATTGACGTGTAAAAGTGTTTGTACAAACCTACTTACAGAAATAAAAATCATTTATCATTTACCTAAATAAATGACAATATGTTCGCTTTTTATTTCACCATCATCAATATTAGCTTCATTCGTTATCATTATCTGCTTTGCTTTTTCCCAACGCTATGATGGATTCGGCTCCTAGCTTCCAGTCTAACCGGATTCAGGTGAATTCCACATGGTATTTCTGGCCTCCACAATTCCACATGGTATATCTGGCCTCCACAACCCAATTACCGGGTAATACGACACCCTTTGTTAAGAGTAGTTGTCAGACTTAATAGCATTTTCATCAAAAGACCAAACTCACCCGTGCTTAGAATAGTGTAAGCCTGCTCTCCTGACCAGCTGTCTCGCTAGCGGGAAGAGTTCGTCTCTTCGCGTCAGGAGTGCCGACACACAGCGGCAGATCTGAGCTGCTGCTTCGTTCACCATCACCTGAGGTTTGATAGAGGAATGCAGTTCCGATCATTATTTGTAGCACGAAATCCGAATAATCTTTAGTTTTATAATAGGTAGCTCCTTATAAGAAATATCAATCTATGGAAATACTAACCTCATGTAGCGTCAACGGCTTCTCAGGCTTCCTTTTACAGTCAAACCTCCCATATATCGCCGCATACTTCCTGATCTCCTCCATCCGCCGTGGATCCGACTCCGGCATCATCATCACTAGCTCCAGATCCTTGCACATCTTTTTCTTAGTGTTCTGCGGCTTTGGCTCCAGTTGAGGCAAATGTTTACTCAATTTCTCAGCTGCCGCCGCCAACTTCTGGACATGAACATCTAAGAGTACTGGTGTCAACTGAACTGGTGATGTCACCGAACTCGGACTGGAACCAGCTGATGCAGGAGGACAGGCACTTTGTGGAGAGAATGATCTAGAAGCAGTAGAGGTAACAGGAGCTGCAGGGGCAGGAGACGGCGGTAAGACTATCTTAGCGAACGTATTCGCTTGGTGAACAGGACTGGCGTTGGGGGCTGAGGCAGTGGAGCCACAACTGTTGTCTGGGGCGCCAGGAGACGGGCTGTACATTGGTCTACTGCTTTCTGGAGAGGCCACAGTCCTTGGTAAGACGTTAGGTATTGAGGGAGGCATGTTGAGGATTCTTTGGTTACATTGGATGAAGGGGTTTTCGGTAGGACAGAGGTTAGGAACGATTGGTATTTGGAAGAGGGCAGGGTTGTTGACCCACTCCTGGAGGGCTTTCTGTAAACGTCTAACGTGGAGAGGCTTGGAAGCCATGCCCACTAGAGCCATTATTTCAAGAAACTCTTCCTCTCCAGCGTCACAGAGTTGTTGTACGTCGTCTCCACCTGGAACGGCAAAATAAAATCTTGAATCCAAAGTAAGGTTCCGTAAAATGACAAATGGAATGCTCTCTTGCTCGTGTTTCTGAGCTAACGCAAAACTACATTAAAAATGCAACTAGCCAAGTCATTATTTAAAAAACTCGATCCAAGAAAGCACGAGAAGAATAATATTTCTCAGAGTCCAAAAAACGGACCGCGATAATCAGTTCTTTACATTCACATGACAGAAAAAACTGGACCATTGTTACAATCATATTTTATAGATTAGTCCCATAAACATTAATATGCAAGACTTTCTTGTGCCACCAGTTCATTTCGCTATGATTGTTCACAAAAACGTGAGATACCATAAAAAAATAAGAGCTCACACACCAGTTTTAATTTAGGCAAATATGCAAATACCTACGTGACCATTTCGCAAAGGGGCGCCGAAAAAAAAACAAAAGGATAAGGCTGACTGGCCAAACCCTTCCTTAGCTCGAGTAATCGGCGATATTAAAAAGTAAAAGATTAAAAAAGTAATTTACATGTCGACGCTGAGCGGGCGCTTTTTTAGGGATATGGAGATTTAGTTTGGTTTTTTTTTCGTCTTTTTCTTTATTTCGTGAGACAATATTATTTCTTGTGTTCCTGTGATCTTGTGTTTAGTATGGAGGGATATGTTTTGATAGCGTTTTTTTTTTAGTTTTCTTTAGTAATGTCGATAATTTGTGAATTATCTGATGTTGGATTATGTATGAGCTCATTCACATTATTGTTTAATCATTTATTTAAATAGTTGTGTTATTTTCATAATCAGCAATAAATCACCTGCCGATGTATTCTGTAAAAATCTCACCGTGAAAACTAAAGTGGAGTGAGCTGTCAATGGTATCAATCCCTAGCGTATTATGATAGAATGACAGCTCGACAGCTCTATTCACTTAAAGTTTTCTTAATAGCACGGCTGGACATTTTTGAGAGTCATTCATTTTCCATTTTTGTCAATTGTATGATCAATCTTTGAGAAACATCTACAATAAATGGGCTTTTGAGTCATATCAACTTTGATTTCAACTGGTTCAGCCGACGATACAACCGACAACCGACAAATCAGCCATTATCTAGCTCATATTGAAGAGCTTTTTTGCAGTGGAGTTTTGTAGGATGGCAGGTCTGAATCTGATGAAAATCATCTGTCTAGACATGGTCTGTCTTACATAGTTGGGAAAATGCTAATTGGATGCAGCTTAATACCAGTATTTCACATGGAGCGACTGCCTATATACCCCAACTGCGTAAGACACTTCGAATACAATCCAAATGATTTTGAAGAAAATTCCTTATCCCTTGCTTCGTATGTTTGAAAACTTGTCTCGACAACGTAAATAACGCAATGAATGTTGTTGAACTGTGAAATGAAAGGCATTCTATGTGTGTTACGCAATTACACTTACATTTCCCGTTACATTTACTGGGTAACACGATACCCCTTGGCAAGGCTGGATGTCAGAGTTTTGGGCTTCTTACTACCCGTAACGACTGTCAAAGATCTACGAATGAATCTGACAGGAATGCGTTGATGAATAAACACATTAAATACCAACCCATCTCCAGCAGCGTGTCGTAGTAAGCCAACAGGCTGGCTCGCTGCATCACCCTGTATAGTTGTAGCTCAGCCTCGTTAGCCGGAGCTGACGTCACCACCACTGGAAGTAAAGACAATAGACCGTTAGACACCATTGAGGTATTTTGTTTATATTTTCTAGATGATATTTAGTTTTAGCCGACTTGTGCAGATATTTTCGTAATGGTAGCCATACACGTCACGATATTCTACTTGCGCAATTCTAAATTTAAGCAAGATATAGTTACGTGCGTGGCCGATAACGCGCAAATAACTAACTTTGTGTCGTTGACTCGTTGTTGTACCAAAATGGGTCTGAAATAACCCCCATTGTAAGTAAAATGAATGTTAAAGTTTCATTATTTTTACTAGTTCTTACCACCGAAAACTTTGAGAGTCATTTTGCCATCTAGAATTAAGATTAAATCCTGTCGCATAAAAATAACTTTGCTCAAAGCAAAAACCACTGCCCTAATGAATAAAACGTGGAAACTAGATAAAGCCATCCAGAAAATGGTTTTAAAAGTTTAAATCAAGAGCAATTCGTTTGGTGGCCATCAAACTTCTTAAAAATTGGCACCTAATTTCGTCTTAAAACCGATATAAAACACAGAAAACAAAACTAAAAATTTTCTAGAAAATAAAGCCCGATCACTTGCGTGCCCCAAACAATTTGAACAGCCAGAAATCGCGTGAGGAGACTCGCAATAAAAAATATCCCCTTTTAATTCAACCCCTGCCATTACCGAAAAGAATAGAGAACGAACGACCGTTACCAGAGTAAAAATAAAGGAATAAGTTTTACATAAAGACTTCTTTGTTAGCTAGGGTTCACCAATGCGATGTGTGCGCGGGAAAAATATCGATCAGGGTTGCTACGAAAAAAATGTTGACACCCCCCGGTGCACTATTGGGTTTTTGTGTATTAAAAAAAATGTGGGGTGGTTAGACTCCACCCCGGGTCGCAGGTAAAAGGAGATTATGTGCTTCAAAAAAAACACGTTGAAATTTTTTTGGGTTGTCGTTAAGTATATTTATTTACCTATGTATTTGTATATGTAAGACTCTATTATGTAATAGCTTTCGATGGGTAAGTAGTACAATCTTGAACTTACTTAAGTACTATCGAGGAATTTCATATCTAACCAGTTTCAAAACAAAATCCCGTGAACACGATGACCACATCTGTTTTACGCCCCTTTTTGCATCGACCAATGAAACAAAAATACATAGTAATATTTTGTCGTTTCTGATTTTTTGTTGTTCATGCGTTTTTTGTAGGCTCTGTTACAATGATCACAGATGTCTGACTACGGATATGGTGACCCTTTCTCGACCACTAGGAATAGAACAAAAGAAACAAAACTGAGAAAGTTTTTAATTTTAATGTTTTTATACTTTACATTTTGTTCTAACGCATTTCATGGGTTCAGTTGCAAATTTGCAGAGCTTTCGGCTTAGATGATTTGTGATGTTATTATTAGGTCAATATAACAATAAACGATGTTCTTTATTTCAACTGGCGTTTTCGTCTATCCAAATTATCAAATAAGACTGTGTATTGCGATTTACTTAAGTTTAAAATAGAACTTACTTAACTGCAATACAGTTAGCCCATCACAACAGATTTTTTTGTTAAATCCCCGTTGTGTTGAAACGCACTTAAGATCCGACAAGCAACGACCAGCTGTATGGTCGATGCTAACAGCGCTTCTCTTTTGTCGTCATTTTATGAACAAAGGAGATTCATTCGTTCAATAATTTTGTTTAAGTATTGTTTATAATATATTGGGCACGGATTAAATATCAAGAGTAATAGCGACTGTCGGCGTCTCTTTGTTGCGGGCGTAGACTCAGAAAACGTCTTATTTCGTTACATGCACAGCAACAGCCAACAGCAAACATGGCGAATATTTTAGATGTGGACAACTATTTTACATACAGTGATTACGCTGATACGAGTATATTAATCAATCAGCTGTCTTGGCCCTGGCAAGAGGTTCATTTTATCCTAGTAGAATCATGTTTTTTATGTGATGAAATTCCGGAGGCTGGACGTCCATACCATTTTATTTTGGATATGAATGTCCAGCTAAATTTGGTGGAGTTTTTGGACAATGTTGACAATTGGTGTGAAGTGTGCCACGCGTTTTTTACTGTCTTTTTTTTTCATTTACAAAAACAAGGGTCTCATCAAAAATCTGATGGTGCGATGCTATTGGTTGATGAGATTTCTATAGCGGCCGAGCGCTGCAAGCAAAAATAGTCCTTAAGGTGTGTAGATATGAAATTCCTCGATAGTACAATGCGTGTTAGTTAGTAATTTTGTTTTTAATTTTGATCCCGTACCTACTAGATAGAAGCCACAATGTCTGATATATTTGTCCTGCTGCCAAACCTTGGATTTGGATATCAGAAAGGCGTTGGTAGTACCTCGGATGCCATGAACACTTTAATAAATGACATAGTTAGTAAATTAAATGAAAAAATTAAAGTAGCTGGACTATTTGTTGACCTCAGTTCTGCTTTGCTTTTTGTTCGACACCATAGATTATGAAGTAGTTCATCACTCGCTAAACTCGAACATTGCGGTATAAGAGGCAAGACATTACAACTTATGACATCTTACTTACAAAATAGACGAATTTATGTAGAAATTAAAACTATAGACGAGAATAATCACGAAGTGATATACAAGTCAAAAATGACATATGTAAAACGTGGCTCAATTTTAGGTTTTTTTTTTTTTTGGGGGATTTTTGTTTTTTTTTTACTATATATTATTTTTACAAATGACTTACTCAACTTCATGAATAAAACTCAGCCAAACGAGAAACTCGTTATTTTCGCAGATGACACAAACATAATAATTGGGGCAAAAGACATAGAAAAATTGACATTTAAAACTAATATAATAATAGAAAACAATAGTTTCAAGCCACTTATTGCTAAATACAGGTAAAACTAACCTCATATTATTTAAGACTACGACTCGTCAAAATGACAACTTAGATATACAAATAAATGGAGACAGGATTGAATTAGTGGACAAGGTTAAATTCTTAGGGATTAATATAGATTCGCTTTTAAATTGGAAACCGGAGATCGCTGGTATTCAATCATCCATATCGTCATCATGTTACGCACTCAGGAGCCTTAGGGATGAATTAAACATAGAACAGTTAAAGGCTGTATATTATGCGCTGGTCAAGTCTAGGATAAGGTATAGCATCGTGCTCTGGGGAAATAGTTACAGTTATAACTGGCAGAGAGCGTTTATCTTACAGAAACGAGCCATAAGGGCAATAGTCAGAATTTCACAACGTATCTCATGCAGAGATTACTTTAAAAAAAAGGAATTTTAACAGTACCTAGCCTATATATAGTGGTCCTCTCAAGTCATTTTACTAAGTATCTACATGAGTTTGAATCACAAGAAGAACGTGAGATTAGAGACAGCACGCGAAGAGACAGAAGCAACTAATAGCACCTAAATTTAACATAGTAGAGCATTGCTCGAAGTACCAAGCTGTAGAGATATTTAATAGGTTGCCTTCTGAGCTAAGGATCCTGATTTATAACACCCACTTGTTTAAAACAAAATTAAAAGCTTTTTTATTAGAAAAATGTCTGTATAATATATCGGAATTAATGTCACACAATAATAAATGATTTCCTTTAAAACTGTTTTACATATGTTTGATATTTTATTTTAAACCTGTTTGACATTGTATTTAAAATTGCTTGCACTCTTGGTATGTTAATTAATAATTCGTAGTATTTGTTATTGTATTAAATTGCATGTGTATAGGTATATTCAACATAATGTAATTTGGTAATGAATAAATAAATGAATGAACCTCCTAACAATTTTTTTTTTTTTTACTATACCTAGACAAATAACTAACTGGGAACCGTAAAATACGATGCTCATTATAGAGACCTTTCGAAATAATAAACTACGATTAACAAAAAACTGAGCTTTTGTAGTATTACAATATAAAAGTCATCATAGTTTAATCAATATAATTAGAATTATGTGTATGGTTAGAAATTTGTCAGTTTTTTAAAGGTAAAGTTCGTTTTTTAATCCGAGATAGTCATTTAACATTTGAAATCTTTGTTTGTTTTTCAATTTTGAGTCCGACATTTGTACCTGTCAAACTACTATCTGGGATTAAAAAAGCGAACTTTAAGTGGTACTGATTACTTAGATACTTAAAACCATCTAATGATTATCTCAATCCAAACGAATGACTGTAAAGAATGGCTCAGATAAATCAAATTATTCAAAACAAATAACAATATTATAAAGATACCTGAAACCTTTTTGTTTCTAAACTATAAACAAAAAAAAAGTTCACATGAAAAGTATGAGAACTCATTTCTTTGAACTTCAAACTTAACCCTTATCTCATTCATATGAGATATTCATATATCATTATCTCTGCCGACGCACTTTTTTTGCACAAAAAAAAAGCATTTCTCACTCAGCCGATGTCCAAAAAACACATTTACATAATCTTTTTGAGAAAAAAAATCGCCACCGTCGTATGCAAATTTCAATTTGATTCAGCGAAGGGGTAGCAGCGACCACAGTGAGTACTTTTGTCTTTTTTCTCTTTAAAAAGTGGTCACGTAGACATTTGCATACATGTATGTATTGCTAGTTAATTTTATGCATCTCTCACGATGTCTTGGCGTTTTTTGCTGATTAGTAAAAAGTTTTTTCTTATCTCCAGTTTGTTAGTGCACCTTTGTCTAATTAGCGTACGGTACTCATTCGTGAGAAGATATGCAAAGTATTTTTTTTCTAGATAACTTGTATTTTTTGCTGTAACGTTGTGTGTGAAACCACGTACAACAAAAACGTGAACACAAAAAGTGAAAACTTCTTTCCGCGCGTTGAGCGATTTTTGGTAGGGGAAAAACTGTGGGTTCGCAATAGTTCGCATCACGGACATGCCTGCGCAGACTTGGTGTAGTAGCAGCAAGTGAAGTCAAATTGACAACGTGAAAAGTTTAATTTATGTACTCTGTGCATTGTATATATTGTGTTTTAGATAATCATTATGTTATTGGAGTGAAAACTTCTTTAGGCGCGTTGAGTGATAAGTTTTCAATTCTGTCGGCAATACCCATGACTGTCTCTTTTTTGTTTGTTTTATAATTTGTGTGACTATTTTGCATCTGCTATTATTCAGGACTTTTTGGTTTTGGTATGCAAAAACAAATTGCAAAAATAATTTCAGTCATTTGGAAAGTGTAGGTACTCGTATTAACAAAATTGCACCGTTGCCGCAGATGGCCAATATGACATTTCTAATATCTGCCGTCTATTTCTGTTAAGAAGTTACTGGAATCACCGAAAAGTTCGGATAAGAGTGACACTGGCTGCTGACAGTCACTCTAGCAGAGCGTCGCATCGATGGTTTCGTGGCGGCTGTCTTCTGATGACAAAAGAAGATGTGAAGGGAGCCGCTGTCGTACCACATCCACGACAAACTGCTATATTCCGGCGCAAGCCGGATGATATTGAAGCTGCTGAACCACTTATACGATGATCACTACAGGTAAAGGCTATCCTGCGCCGTTATCAGAAGTAGAATCGAATACGCACAGCGGCATGATTGTTTTTTTTACCCGACTATGGCAGGGCTTAAAAGGAGGGTAATGTTTACAAAAACAGTCAATAAGATTGTGACGTAACGTGACCAATATGGAAGTGCTGCTATTCCTAGCATAAGTGATGTCGTTTACGCTTACCTACTGTCGGTTGCACTCGCACCAAGATCAATATTGTGAAAGTTTGATTCTGGAGATTTGGAGGTTATATTGCAAAAAACCGGCCAAGTGCGAGTCGGACTCGCGCACGAAGGGTTCCGTACCATTATCTATAAAAATTGCAAAAAAATCACGTTTGTTGTATGGGAGCGTTTGTTGATATTTGTTTTATTTTAATTTAATTATTTATTTTTAAAGTGAATATATAAATAAATATTCTGTGAATATTTCAAGCGTCTACCTGTTGCCGTTATCAATATCGAGCAAAAACGAGCAACAAAATCACGTTTGTTGTATGGTAGCCCCCTTAAATATTTATTTTATTCTGTTTTTTAGTTTGTGTTGTTATAGCGGCAACAGAAATACATCATCTGTGAAAATTTCAACTGTCTATCACGGTTCATGAGATACAGCCTGGTGACAGACGGAAAGACAGACAGACAGACAGATGGCGGAGCCTTAGTAATAGGGTTCCCATTTTACCCTTTAAGTACGGAACCCTAAAAATCATGAAAATATCTAGAAGATGACACATTATTGATGACACTTACTAACATATACAAATGTAATCTGTGCTTACTAAAGCGTCAATAGCTCGTGCTGCCTCTTATCTTACCAGACTGAACTAGAAAGAATTTACATGAACCGCGCCACTAAGCTAACATTTCTGTCTAGATTGGTAATGCCCAAACAAGTTCAAGACCATTTCAAATCTGATTGAAAGAAACCGCGTCAGGTGCGCCCTGCACCTGGTCTATAGAATTCGATGGACAGTCAGACCGACCACCAAAATTAGAGTTAACTAAAGAAACGCCTATAGGATTCCTAATACCAGTGCTATGTCAAAAACATAATTTGATAATTATGCAGAGAGTTGCTGGCTCATGTGGTTATGACCTGAGCTCAATTATTTTAAATCCTTGGTAGTGTCTCACTCAAGCGTCGAAGGATATTACTGGTGAAATCCAAGAACTAGAACCAAAACGATTTCAAATATCAGACACAAAAATCTCTGGAAAATGTCATTGGTGTGGTTTGAATTGAAAGGTCGTTGATGCGTCAACAGTTTGCCATGACAGGAAGGGTGGTGGTGGAACTGTGGAAGACCAAGGAAGTCAGTGTGAACTGTCACTGACCTTATAGGAGGGTTACGGTTATCATGTAGATAGGAGATATAATCCGGTGAGAAGTTTCCTTTTTTAACCGACTTCCAAAAGGAGGAAGTTATTTATTCGGATGTTTATATTTTTTTTTATGTTCGGGCATTACTCCGTCATATTTGCAAAATTCTTTTTTTGTTCGAAAGGGTATGCTCTCGAGGTGGTCCCATTGTCACGAAGTCTGATTCTAATGAGAGGATCCCATGGAAATCGAGGGAATTCCTTTAAATGTATAGGCACACATAGCTATTCGGGTATTTTTTTATAGTAACTCATGCATTTTCACTCCGAAAGCATCATTTGGCGAAGTGGAACTGATGATGAAGACCACAGATAGCCGCCGGAACTACTTAATAATATCTTATGTTATCTATTTCTTCTTTTTATCTTTATAATATGGTTGCTAAGCAATTTATGCTGATCACAATGCATATGTTGAAGTCACCATCAGTTCCAGTTCTCCTGGTTCTTACCAGGAGAACTCCTCAATAATTAACACCCCTGCATTGGGGAAAGCAATATTTTGTAAAAGGTGATGAGCATTTGACATTAGGCTATTGTAACTTAGATGACAGTTTGACATGATGTGATGTAACTGACTGATCGGAAGATGTCCATGAATTGAGATGGTCGTAGTAATGCACATGCTTTTAGTGATTTGTGTAATGTGACTAAGGGGGACGACCACGATGGGGAAACTGGGTAATCGTCCTGACCGTCAGGATGGACGAGCGGATAACTGAGTTATGACACTGACTTTCTCTATTCCAGAACAGCTTTAGTGAATGAACGTCCGGGGACGGGCGTCTATGTCATGATGGCCGTGACGGCGCAGCAAGTGGCGCCGTCTATTTCTGTTATGAAGTTACTGAAATCACCGAAAAGGTCGGATAAGAGTGACACTGGCTGCTGACAGTCACTCTAGCAGAGCGTCGCATCGATGGTTACGTAGCGGCTGTCTTCTGATGAGAAGAAGATGTGAAGGAAGCCGCTGTTGTTCCACGTCCACGACGAACTGCTATATTCCGGTACAATCCTGATGATATTGAAGCTGCTGAACCACTAATACGATGATCACTTCTGGTAAAGGCTATCCTGTACCGATATATTAATTTAGGATAAAAGAACTTGACAACAACGTTACGGAAAAAGTTATTTTAAATGATTGATAGTAGTCCTGCTCTCGTTAAATTGAAACATTCTGGTATGAGGAAATTTAACCTGTGAATTTGCATACTGAAATGGTAGCAGGCCGGTCATTTTTATCAAATCGTTGATCATTAAGAGTATGCAAAGACTCGAGTAGAATCGGAATGGGCACGAATGAGGAAAGCTAGTACTCCAACTAGAGTTATAGGGGTGGGTTTTTTGTAGTAAATTCTAGCAATGTGTGGCTTAATATTGCTTAATTTAACTTTATATTCTATAGAAATTACTGAAACGGCTCTTATAATACCTGGAGCTTATTTGAAATGTGTAGGTATAGTATCAGAATTACAGAGCACGGAATCGCCGTGCCTCTGTGTTGTGTAGTCAGAGCCTATACTACCTCAAATGGCTTAGCATGATCCGCCGTTATGTCGAAAACACTGCAGCATTAATTTTGAAATAAATATATGGTAAAGTTGAGGATTAAAATTTTCTTGTTAGAAAAAAAATCCAAATTTACCTCCAAACCGTACAATACACCGCTGGTATTCAAATAATACTTCAAATTAGGTAATGAAACTTTGCATATTAACTGAAGTACTATAAATCAGGTCTTATGTTTTTTTAATTACCATTATTTTCCCCGTAAAATGAAATAAACTAAAATATCGGTGCCTTATAGTCTCCTCCCTGCCACCCTGTCTCGCTTGCTCGCGTGCCCGCGGAATTAGTGCGCGAGCGAGATAAAGAGTGAGGTGGCGCTGAGGTAGTATAGACCCATAAGACTCGAACATATAACTAGAAAACAATATAGATAGGAACTTAAGGTAAATATAAATGAATCTAACTAACCAAGTAGAGACAAGCTGATTATACTTAGATCCCCTTTTACAATGAGATCAGATCCCACAAAATACCAAAACCACCATCAAATTAATATCAAATGTCATAATAACTGGTAATAAACTAATTCCCGCAAAAGAAACACAAATAATTAGCATAACAAACAACTTCCTATCTAATTACCTACTCGGTTACCGCAACACACACGTGCATCTCGTACCGTGCGAAAATACAACTAATTCCTCAATAAGGTAATTAGCCTTTGAGGGTTAGATCGAAAGGAATCGAAAAAAAACTTGATCTTTTATTCTATGGCGTGCTCGCGCATAATTCGAACGCATCTTTATTTTCGGCGGGAAGATTGTCTTTGGTTCTTTGGCGCTAAAACAGTGTTTTTTAATTATTACTAAAATATGTATTTATCCAAATTATAAATAATAGACGACCATAATTATATTAATTACAGGTCATAATTATAATCTAAAATAAATTGATTGATACCGTAAACATTAGTAGGTACCTAAAGTTCGTTTTTTTTATCCCAGATAGTAATTTGAAATTTGAAATATTTGTTGTTTGTTTTTTTTTCAATTTGGAGTTTGACATTTGCACCTGTCAAATCTGGGATTAAAAAATGAACTTTCTACTAACATTATTACCTACAAGCATGAATTAATAATTTATGTACTAAGTTAAAGAAAGAAACGAGCTCCTAATTAAAAGGAGGGATGATTTGTTTTGTGCTCATTAGAACAAGAACCCCAATAGTTGCTATGAGCTTAAGGCTTAAAAACAACAAAATTGAAAATTCATCAATACACGGTGACAATAATTTACTTACAAAGCTCACACATCTCACAAACGTCTCCACATTATCATGCGTAAGATCATCGGATAAACAAAAACATTATAATGTCACGAATTTGAATAAGCCACACAAAAAGAGATTCGCTATGAAAGGCGCTAATGACAGTAGAAGACAAGATGGCGGGGTGTGCTTTCGCATACCATTAGATCCTTTTTAGCACTTGCATAGTGATTGATATGCGTAATATTGTGCCGATGTATGAATATTTATGCGGCTTTGTACTTACAGGTTGGGTTCACGAGGAATTTTTTCTAGTATTTTTTTTAATATTTTTTTGTGTTTTTTGTTTGTAAACTACCGTGCGAATTTTGTCTGCGCATCTTGTTAAAAAAAAATATGTGCATGTTTTTTTTAAGGTGAATGAAAAATAAAAAAGTTTCGAACTGAAATTGGAACGTTTAGAGGCGAAATAAAAAAATAAGTGCCAACGTGTGAATAAATGCGGTTCGAATTTAGCATAGCAGATTAATATTTTTAATTACATAATTTGCCAATGTGTGTGTTTACGTGAGCATGGAAATAAAAACAAAATACCAGGCTTTACTCGTTTCTCTCAATCTAACTAATTAAAGTAAACTAATTACATTTAATCAGTGCATAGGTGAGGTTAAGTGTAGTGTCTCAATCTGCGAGACTTTTAGTCTTTACGAATAGCTGCTCGCAGAAGTATGTAGGTGCAAATTTTTTTTTTTGTGCAACCATACCATTTTATTTATTTATTTCTTAAACACCACTCTATGAATAACTATAATTATTTTTATTGTATTTCTTTTTTAAACAAAATATATCTAATGGTTTATATTATTATTTGTTACACATATCTATCTAATTTTATTTAAATATTTACACACTATAAACTGATTTACATCCGTAAGACGTCCTCGTAACATAAGGTCCAGTTGAAAACCAGCGCCAGCGTGAGGCACTAGTTGTCTGGCATTAATTGCTGAACTGGGCCTATTTGGCGCAGCCGTGAGGCACTCAATACTATTTTAAGCATTTTTTCTTTCTTTCTGTTTTTTGTGTGAATATTGTGTGCCTTAACCTGGGTCAAATAAATTTATTTTCTTTCTTTCTTCTTTCTTTCTTTCTAAATTTATTTTCTTTCTTTCTTTCAATGTAGTTTTTTGCTGCCACATAACCAAAGATGAACTATGATGAGTTCTTAGTAAGATCCTATGGTCAAAATCGGCTTTGCTTGCCATTTAATAAAAATGAATAGAATATTAAGATCCTATGTTATTGACACAATATTTAAACTGCAGTGTAATCATGATAAAAGTAAACGGGATATTAATAGGGGTGTAAATAATATTTATCATGAATGTACAATCATGATAAATATTATTTCCGGTCCCTTATCTTCATACATAAATGTGCATATAAATCGTTATCATCACCTCATAAAGTCGCAAACTGTCATTTAACACAACAATATAACAATAACATCACGTCTATAATCCCCAAAAGGTTAGGCAGAGGTGTAAGTACCTAGTACACCCACATTTCGCCAGTTATGTTCAAGTCGCATGTAATAGGGGGCGAGCCTATTGCTATCAACATGCCAAAAATTCAGACTCCGGGCTGGTAGTGAGAAATTCCTGGTGAAAAAAAGCCAATAACACTCTCACCGACCCGGGAATCGAACCCAGGACATCATGCTCAGCAGTAGCGCTTACAACCACTAAACCAAAAAGGTTTCATAAATTAATGTGCATATAAACCGTTATCAACCACATATAGCCGCATTATCTATCTCCACTGTCATTTAAACAAATCAAAATTGTGATTTTTATTTGTTTTCCCAAATAAAACTAATGACAGTAAATAAAAAAATCTCGATTAAAAAAATTCTAATCCCATGACTTCCGCTGACGTAGCGTTAAGAAAAAACTGACAAAAGACAATGACTGGTCGATTTACATACGAGATTAGACCGAAGAACTTTCTTCATACGATTTGGGGTTCCACACAAAAAAGATTAAAACGAATCTTCGTCGGAGTTACCCCTGTGGGTTGCGAAGTCAGACTGCAGCCGCATCGTGTAGAATTCGACGTCATACAGCTGATTACACTTTGTTATTTCGGTATTAAAAGGAACATCAGCATAGCTACCTTAGGTAACTAATAAATTGGCAATTAAAAAAATATGAATTATAATTAATTATATTTGGTAACTAATGTTTTTAAAGTAGTGTGTATACTAAGGATGAATGATTTAAAATTAATTAGCATGTACTCTGCACAACGATGGAAAAAGACTCGAAGATATCTAAAATACTACATTTTCGAAGTAGTTTGTCTAATTTACTTTGCGAAAAATATTTCAAACGATTAACTAAATTTTTCGCACCTCAGTCAGTCATTTATTTTGACTGCTATTTGTTTCGGAAAACTATAACTACAGAACCATCAACATTAGTGTATGTTCTCATCCAACTCATCAGTTTTTTAGATATTTTTCCACCGATCGAAAGTGAGATTTTTCGGGCAGGTGGCACTGACCCAAACGCTTTTTCTAGTAATTAATCAGTGTTGCATCTGTTGGGTAATTACGACCCACCGGTCGCATTTGAAGGGTTAATCAAATATAATAAAGAAATTAGTTTGACCGGCATGTGTTTCTCTTGGTATGCAGTTTGAATTAGCTGCCGAGACTTAAAATTGGAGTAATTACGAGTAATTAGTTCGATAAAATTATCGGATACTTTAGTGTTTTTCAGAAGAAATATACCTACTTATGACGGCTACAACCATAATTTATTTATTTTATTAGGTTCCCCAACAATTTATTACACTGATACAAACACATAATACATTTAAAAAATTAAAATAACAGTGCATCAGTTACTTATAGGTAAACACCACATGCATAAAATAATGGATCAGAGAAATAAGCTAACTTACTTAGTAATAAGCGCTAACACTGAAAAATTGGCAATATATTGGTAAAAATAAATTTATGAAATTCTGATTAAAAATTATTAATTTGGTAAAGGTAAAAGATAAAATTGAATATTCTTTGACATTACAACTTTGTTAAAATTGATAAGAATTAAATCAAAAATGAAAAATGTATAAAAATTGATACATTATTATTAATAGAGATAGAAGATAATTATAAATTAAATCAAGCAAATTCATAAAGATTATTAAAATGATGAAAACAATATTAATAAATGATAACATTACAATTAAAAAAATATATATATTAAAAATTTAAATATAAAGTATTTTAAAGCATTTGAAACTGAATTCAACTTATAATATTCATATTCATCTTAAGTTGAAATGATAAATGATATCTATTTCTGTAAATCGGTTTTAAAAAAAAACTTGTACGCGTCAAAGATAATTAATAATTGAAAACTAGATGAAGTTTGGTTAGGTTAACTTAGTCCGTTTTCATCGAAATAGCCACTCGGTCCTCTATGCTGGCGGTGACAAAGTAAGTTTTTTTGTTTTCAGGCTTATCTCGAAGAAACCAATAAATCTAATTTCTCGTATGTTAACAAGGTTATCAGAAGTCTATATCGTGTAAAATTATTCACTCTATCGCAGTGACCGCCCGAGATTAACAATAAATCGCCAACCCTCGGGTTTTTATGCTGATTCGACCCTGTTTTTGTGGCAGAGTGTAGGGCTGTCACGCGAATCAAAATCTTTCAATGATTCTGTAATGTTAATAAAAAGAAAGAAAACTAACTATAAAGTGTGATTATTTTTGTAGATGTTAGTCTCTAGACGTTAACAAAAATGGTATCTTATTCTTCAAATCAGCCGTGCAGTATAATCTGAATTTAAACAAAATCTAGATTTAAATTCGAAAAAGAAAAGCATTACTATCATAATCACTTTAAAAAACGTTCTTAAGTCGATAAAAACAAAAAAAAAATACTACGGCGTAGCTTGACGCGACTACGCAGAGCTACGCCGTAGCAGGAATCATTAGTTGTGAATTTTCCGTAGTCAATTGATTTAATCTTTTACTGCTTACGGTTACGTCAAATAATGATTGAATTAAATTAGTGGCTAGACAACCCTACTTCTAAACCGTGCTCTCATCCTGAGTAACGCATAACAAAAAACAGGTTTGAGTCGACCCCTAAGTAAATGTAAAATGACCCAGTGCGCCACTGAACTATACAAACGTACGTTTTTTTTCAAACGTTCTTCTGTAAAAGGGAATAGTGTGAAGAAAGGTAAGTATTGTACTAATAGTAATAACTATTACAAATAAAATAAAAATAAAATAATGCTGAGATAAATGACACTTGCCCCCAGCAAGAGCTACTATATTACACAAAGCTTACATAATCAGCCTGTAATGTTCCCACTGCTGGGACACAGGCCTCCTCTTGATGTGGAGGAAGTGGGCCATAATATACCAGAGTGCAGGCTCCAGTGCAGGTTGGTGGATGTCATGTATTCGAATTTTTGGTTCTGTCACATGCCGGTTTCCCCATGATGTTTTCCTTCACCGTGTTGAGAGCAATGGTGATGAAATTAAATACACAAAGTAAAGTGCATGCCTGGGTTCGAACAACAAGTTTAGTCGCATTTAACCTATAGTAACAATTAAACATGCAAGCATGATACATTTGACGCGCATTTAACTCTTAATGTTAAGGAAAAATAAGTTTACGTTATTCGTGTTTTTGATCGTAAAGAAATGTAGGTTATGTATTTTTTTCTAAAGTCCACACTATATATAAAATGAAATTAACCGTGGAGTTTCTTGATACTTCATATAAGATATGCGAAATAACGATTTGGCAGGGGCAAATAAGTTTTTGACTTTCAGTATAATTTTTGACATAGAGGTTTTAATTATAGGTAATATTTAATATAGTTATTTAATTTTGGAAGTGTCTTTTATGTGATTTGTGAGTTTGTACACCTAATTTACCACGGAAGAGCATTGATTTCCAAGATACAGGGTTTTACCTAGTTTTAAATTCAGGAGTTCATATAGTTTTAGCCGTCTACTCACTTACATTATTTGCATCCTAGTTCTTAGTATTATAACTTTATTAGGCTATATTTATTACCCTTTAAAATGAGTCCAAATAAACGTTATAGTTTAATTAAGTCCCTATTAAACACCTTGCTTGAAACAATTTGCTTATACATTCTCATCTACCACTTATCATCAATTCACCATTCTATCAACCTTTGTTCTAAATTCAAAAGGCAATAAATTGGAACGCCACAAAAACGGTTTTACCCCGAAGCGCCACTTAGGACTTTTACACATGGTTCTTTGTTTCCATTACCCCGAGCATCTAATTGATACCCTAGGCCTGAGGGCTTCGTACTTAGCACCTCTACGGTCGAGGCTTTTTTTTAAAGATTTTACTAAAATAAAAAGTGCATTTTGAAAAATTACCGCTCTTTTTGACCACCGTTGGCAGTGGTAGGGTTGAATTTATGCTAGGTGATAGGGGTGTCTCTACTATCTGTATTACTACAAAAAAATAGTTATTTTTGCTTAATTTGAATACATCGTAAATAAAAACATTATTATTATAAAACAAGGAAGGAAAATATCCTTATTTTTTTCCTACCGTCGCGTTGTTATTTATGTGTCATCAAATGTTAAAACTACTCAAACTCAAACTCAAACTCAAAGCATTTATTTCAATTAAACCATTTACAGGCACTTTTGAATTGTCAACAAGTCGGTCAGTTACAAATATGAAGCTAGTTGCCCATTCCAAATAGTAGGTTCCTATGGAGAAGAACGGGCAAGAAACTCCACAGACACTCTTTTAAAATAAAATATTTGATACAAAGTATTGGTTACATCATTCTTATTGAAAATATACATGTGAGAACGATGCAAAACGTCAGAAGCGTCCGTGATAAAAAAAAACAATTCAAAACTAAAATAATTAAAAATAAGCCGTGGCAGCTAAGAGATGACCAGTCCCAACTGACAGCGCCCGTTCACGAACATGACGCATGGATCAGCACCATTCAGCTCAACCATTTTGAAGGGAGCTAAATGATCCAACACACACGCCACCATCAGCGAGACATCTGAGTGAGCATGACATACTCTCAGCTGCCAGGACATATTCAAGTCAATGAAAGACATATTACCCGGTAAATGGTAGCTCTATTGTACATAGTACTCACACCTGTGTTATGCAATTATATAATACAAAGGTGATTGAGTTTATACAATGAAAAGATAGTCTTACAATCTTCAGCAGCTCCAACAGTATTTTCAAATGTTAATCAATTAGTTGACGTTGTGGAGCAGGACCAGCATTGAGCCAAGCATTTCTATCAGCGATGTAATCCCCCAGCCTATAATATGCCTGCTTGCATAGTGTGCGTTTTATACAAGATTTGAATTTCGTCTCATTCAGTTGAAGTATGTGGGGAGGAATTTTATTATAACATTTTAAACAGTACCCCATGAAAGATGAGTCTACTTTAGCCAGTCTGAAACCTGGTTGAGCTAATAGATCCCTACTTCTAGTACTATAATTATGTCTTTCGCCTCTTTTACTAAAAAGATGTAAATTTTTTCTTACGTACATGATGTTTTCATAGATATATTGACAAGACACCGTCATGATGTTAATATTCTTAAACAGTTCCCTAAGAGAATCGCGCCTGCGGAGATTATATATGGCTCTGATGGCTCTTTTCTGCAGAATAAAAATAGACTCGATGTCTGCAGCCCGTCCCCAAAGTAAAATACCGTAAGACATGATACTATGAAAGTAACTAAAATAGACTAGCCTCGCGGTATCTACATCAGTAAATTGACGGATTTTTCTGACAGCATATGCTGCTGAACTTAGCCGTCCTGCAAGAGATGTTAAATGAGGACCCCATTGAAGCCTAGAGTCGAGCGTGATACAAAGCGATACCTTGATTTTATTTTACTAACAATACAAAACCACATCACTAAAAAATATTTATTAGGTCAAAATAAAAATAATAACCCAAGTTAAATCAACTTCCGCGTCGCTATTGAGAATGTAACAAAAAATTCAAATGTCAGGCAACCCTATCCGTCTCGCGGCTAGCCATCTGTCTGTCTGTGAGTGACAGGCGCGGGTTAACCCTTCAACGGCGACCGTGTTTACACTGGCTACTATTGACATGGTCTACTAATTTATACGTTTTAGTGTTAAATTAAGTGCATTACCTGTTGATTATAATTTTGTTGTTTATTACAATTTTTACATAAAAATAGTTTATATCCAAAAGTTATCTTTGGCTTTTGATACTTACGTAAAACGCAATTTACTTACAAAATTCGATGAACATTCGTTCTAAGTGCAATTAGTTTCTACTTTTGTTTTAGTTTTTGATAGTGGATTCATAGTTTGATAGTTGAAAAAGTTAAAGTACCAACACACAAAGTCCAACGTGTTAAAAAAAAAAAAATTATATGCTTGGCAAGGGTAGTACGTCGTTATCATTCAACTACGATAACGACCTTAGCAAAAGCTTCTATAGAATTTTAAATTTCAGAGTTATCAGAGAATACCGATCGCAAATCACGAGCAAATGACACCAATGAGCAAATGAAACCTTTAAAGGAAGAGCTGCGTCCTTTAGCTAAGAAGCCATTAATGTAGCAGGAAAGCATTTGTTGGGGCGTAACTCCCAACAGTGATGTTATGTTGATGTTGTGTGTTGGGATAATATGTTGAAGAGTACGAGTAAACAAGTAAACAACCGATTGGTACAAAGGTTTTATTGCTACTAAAAATAATATGTTATTAGGTAATGATGTACTTTGGTTTCGCAGTGAAGAGGGCAAGTTAGTTGGATTGTACAGCGTAGCTCGTACAGCATTCACATCGAATAAATGTCTATTTGATACTTAGATAGTAGCACCCTTACATTCAATAGCATCTTGACCATGAGATCCGTTCGACAATACAACCCTTTGCACCGACATCCCTATGTAACATTACTTAAGTAACCCAACACTCTCCGTCCACCCAATAATAAACTTTTTATCTCCATATCCTCTCATTAAACCTCAAACATCTTCCCGGATGTTAATTCCGAGGGTCACTTATTCCCACCAACAGCACCTTACGTATACGTAAAACAAACTAATAATTTTTAATACTAGCAACCCTTCCGTGTTTTTTTAAGTCCGAAGAACACAAGTCCGTTCAGCCTCATCCGTGAGAACATCAAACATGACCATAGAGAAAAAGTGCAGTGCAGCATAAAAAATGAAATGGGGGCGAGTGGACAGTTGTCGGATAAAAAAGCTCTTGCTTAGAAATGAATAATAAATAGGTTTGATGGCGTATTATCTGATTTAAAAACGTAAAGGTGGCTTTGATGTTGCGTTTTATTTTAATGATGGTCGTATTCGATTTGAATGATTTGTAAATAGTTAATTATCTGTTGATGGTTTTATGGCTGTTAATAACTTTATATTTTATTTATCTCTGTTACTACCAGCTAATGTAAAAGTGTTTATGTCGTGCATGCTAAACACAGTTCCACATCAATGACGAAAAGTTTGTTTATTTGTAACACACATTTTATAAATTCAAAAATATTGACATTCCCATCATAATTATATGAAGTAGCATTAGACATTAGAAATAATATAAAAAGTATCCAACATTATATAGCGCCAGCTTGAAAATGCCACGGAACAGCTACGTTTGACAAGAGTGAATTTTGTATGGGCCCTAGAATCATCACACTAATATTATAAAGGCGAAAGTTTGTGAGTGTGTGTGTGTGTGTGTTTGTATGTTTGTTACCTCTTCCCGCTCAAACGGCTGGACCAATTTTGATAAAATTTCGTATGGAATTTTTATTTATTAATTATATTTCGTATATGTAGCTGACACATAGTAGTAGTAGTTGAGACATAGGCTACTTTTTATCCCGATACTCTCACGGGATCGAGAGTTACGCGGGTGAAACCGCAGGGCGCAGCTAGTATATAATAAATGACCTAATAATATACCTAAAGGTAGCAAAGAATTTTATATAATTTAAAAATAAATTAAAGACTTATCTGATCGATAAAGCCTATTATAAGTTAATGATTATTTAAATGATAAATGTAATTAAATTTTTAAGTTAAATAATTATAATAAATTATATACTTAGGTAATTAATAAATTTCATAAATAATTTATAATTTATACTCTAATATTAATATTTGTAATAGTTATGAACGAATAATGTAAGAAATATTTTATTACAACAGATTTTAGGTAGTTTTTGTTGTATGTATCACCTCCGTGACTGGCGTTTTTCCAACTATATTGGAGTCGCCTTCCAGTCTAACCAGGTGCAGCTGAATACAATTATTTTACAAGATCACACATGATGACACTATCTGACCTCCACAACCCAGTAACTGGGCAATACGATACCGCTTGGTAAGACTAGTTGTCAGACTTTTGGGCTTCTGACGACCCCAATGACTGTCAATGATCCACGAATGACAGCCGGGATCAATGACTTAACGCGCTTTCCAAAGCACGGAGGAGTCTCGGTATGTAAAGATGGTCACCCTTCCACGGACCAACCCGCGTTGCTTAGCCACGAGCCGTCAATTCATCAGGTTAAGCTACGCTCACGGGTTGGTCCATGGATGGATGACCATCTTTACATACAACGAGCAGGATCTCGTTGTATGTATCACCTCATGTACCCATGATTAAGCAAATAAATGATTTGATTTGATTTATTCGAATTCTTGACCCCGCTGATATCTACCTGTCAATGCAAGGCATACAATCCTGCCGGGAAGACACGGCGCGGCATACGCTGGCAAGTGTGCCGCTTGGGAGGAGCCGCGCCGTGCCCCCATCTCAGGATTAGGCAGTGACCTGTCGCTGCCGGCCGTGTTCGAGTCGGCAGAGGTCACACAACGCCGCCCTCTATCATACAAGCCCTCACACTCCCCCCCCTCCCAGACCTGAGTGGCCAGCTGAGGTGGGCCAGTGAGACCAGCCGAGAATCGCAGAAGTCGCACATGATCCTGTGATTCTCTGTGCAAGTGTGGAAAGGGAACACAGCGGAGGACATCCATGAGGGTTTTCCAACCCGGGTAAAAAAAGAAAAAGGTCATAATTATACTCCATTTAATTTGCTTATTCAGATTTTGATTTCGTTATGCTATAAGTACAGTCCATCGTTTTTCAGAAACATATCAGCCATACCATGCCAGCTGAATTCAACCAACTAAACTAGACTAAAATATAATATTATGGCAAAACTCTTAAATTAACTTCTGCACCACCAAATTAGTTAATCTACAAACAACTTCACTTATTCCCTAGCTCCCTATCTTTTCAAAACAAACCGCCGCTCCACATTCATTCTCACGTTCGTTTCATTGTTTTTTCTAGTTTTTTGGCTCTCATCCTTAGGCAGTCAGGCGCTCCCTCCCTTGCTTACAGGTGCTTATAAAAAAAACATTAACCATAGACTGTACGTCAATATAAGTTCCCGCGTTTTTCTGCATCAAAACTTTTTCAATTGTGGTTTTAATTGTTTTGGTTCTAAATGATGATGAATAGGGATTGAGTATTATTAGCATTTATTAAAATCTGGTATGGAAAAGAGCAGCCTTGAACTTGTAGGGGGATATCATAATAGATGTCTATTGAGCATTTTTAAAGAAGCCATGTAGTTTAAATCTAATGATGGATACCTAATTTTGTTGTTTTTCCTGACGGTGACATTGACGTAAGTGTCCTAAAAAGCGATAATAAGATCTTGAATTAATTATAGTAGTCTCCGTAATTATAGCAGCCAAGAATAGTCAAGAAAATTAACACATCTAAAAGGTGTCATACTATAGCATTTAAATATTATTTATTTATTCATGCATAGCGTAAACATGTACGACTACTAAAAAGAAATAAGAAGTTATGAATGCGAATACAATTTGTCCGTCTGTCTGTCCATAACCCGATTCAGTGGTCGAAAAAACTGGAAGCGAACAATAAAATTAAATATAATGACGAACACATCGACACATGTCACTTCCGATGCGTCGGCCATTAAAATCAGTTAACCCTAAAACGAATCAGAAAAACCAATGTCTCAGATCGACAATTAAAAAGAAATAAAACAAATCGTGGCGGGAAACAACAGTTGCTATATATTTTTTTTAATCAACAGGTGGCAAAGGGTTAGTGTTGTAATGCCTATAGAGAAAGCGTAACAAATAGGATGTCTAAACATGTGTTAGGTACGTTAATTAATTACTGGAGAAATTGAAAGTTACCCCTTCGCCGCGAGCGATAATTTTTTCTAGTTAAGTATATTGAAATCGAATGGGCAATGAAGGATGTAATTTATTACCCTGTAGGTGTGATAATGTTTTTGTGACGTCAGCCAAGCTGTTTGAATAACACCGCGGCCATGCCTGTAAAAAATAAATCTGTGTCTATTGGGATATGGGAATAAAGGAAAAAGTAAGTGAGTCAGCTGTTTGACATCCCGTGTAACGTCTGGAGGTCAACTGAGGATACGATTCTCTATAAAACTCGTTAGATAAACTGGCAACCAAATAACGATCCATTATTTTACCTACATGTATTTGATAAGAGAGACAATAAAAAAGAAAAGACGCAGTCAACACGCAATTTTTCTGCATAGGTAGGTTAGGTAGGTACTGATTATAAGCAAAATAGTATTAAAAGTTTGAAGAAGACATCAATAGACACGAAGCTATACAAATCATAATAATCCCTTACAAAAAATATTTTTTCTCAAAACAAATAAAACTTTTCTCTCTCATATCCCGTCATTACAATAATTACAAACATTAATGCACACTGCCTTTCGACCGTCACCTTATAACCTTTATTATAAGGTCGATAATCGCATAAATGTTACTTTAATATGAGAACTATTTTATAGATTAGGTAGGTACAGCCATGTCATTTGGGTCAAACGACAGTTGGCTTTGATTTTTTCTGATTCTGACTAGTAATACTCGTGAAGTTGTGACCAGCTAGCTAGTAAATCAGTTTCATATTTTGTAGTCATAATTTTATTAATATTTGCGGTTTAATAAAAGTGGTTTGAGAAAATCAGGTCTCAGACAGCGTTTTAGGGTTACGAATTGCGATGATATTTAAACACAACACACCTAAACATAACTGGCGATTAGTAGGTGTACTAAATGCTATAGGTACACCTCTGCCTATCCCTTCGGGAATTACAAGCGTGATGTTATGTTGATGTTAAATTTCTTACTTAGGTATAGAATAGAAGTAAGAAGTATAAAAAAGTAAAAAAAAAAGAAGTAAATTCGGAACACACAGAAACTTTGTTTTCCAAAACGTATTACACAACGTAAGTATTTTATTTTCAATATTAAAAGTTTCTATAGTGAGTTTACAATACGACATACATTCAACACCTGTCAATACAGTAATATATAATTGTATCAATACAAACATTTGGGCGAGGTCTTTGACCTTTCCAGTACAAAAGGACCAAAAAAAACATTTCAATTCAAACCTTAACATCCAGGTTCAAGGTTCGATTTCAATTGTAGACATTGAACTTGGACCGAAATCCAGGATAATTTTGTGGATACGAATGTCAATCACCGATGAACAAAAAATTTAAAAGCTATTTCTTCAGTTTGAAAAAAATGTAAAAATACGTGTTAAATAAATAGTATGGTGAACTTAAGAAAAATATTGTTTATAATTCTATAGTTAAAGTCCACGCAGCCCGTTCATCTACGAAAATAATCCCAAAAGTGTCTTAAAAATTCTATCAAAACACAAAATGTTCAAATTCAATTCAATTATTTCAATTATCCGTTCGGATATCCGCCTTAGCATCCAACACTCCACTGTTACAATTGTCCGAGCGGCAACATCTGCCCCACATCTGCTGATCATATCGGACCTGTCCGGTGAAAATCAACGCACCGCGGCAAGCGAAGGGTTAGCTTCGTATAAAGTTAAAAAAAGAATATCAACGGCTTAGAGTTGATTAAAGATTAGGTTAGATTTAAGATTAGAAGCTTATAAGAATTCTGTTTGTATTTTTATTTTATGAACATAAACGAAGCAAAAGAAGTATATAAGGATTGTAGCAGGTGTCGTTCTGTACTTTAAGGCGCTAGTTTATATGTATGTATGTTTTATTTTCACGCAACATAAGTCAAGCAACAAAAGAAGTACAAGATTAGTTTATAAAAAAAACCCTTTCATAAATTGATTAAAAATATTCAAAAAAGCTTTTTGAACACTTTCGCCGTATAAAAAGACCTTAATGAATGCAAGATAAGACATAACTTAAATGTTAACAGTGTGTTAACAATACGTGAACATGTTGACATTATTCATTACTTTATTTATAGCCACTGATACAACATGCACGTATTTTGTTTATTTTAAAGTTTTAACAACTTTTTAATTTATATTTCAGGCTACCAAGACTGAAGATACTCTAACAGTAACCAAAGAAATAGCTTTCAAGATGTCATCAAGGTAAAAATCAGAAACATACACACACTATTGTCTACATTTATTTTTCATTTCTCCTTTCGCAGGTCTGCTGGAAGAAATTTTTTAAGAAATAAGGAGTACCTTTGTACTAATATTATAATTATGTCGTATCTCTCTGCATTTTACTGTGTGTACATAAATAATAAAATAAATAAATTTAAAACGTGATCAGATTTATTTTAACAAAAATCGGTGCAAGCACTCAGTCGATGCTTGGGGCCTTGGGAGGCCTATGTCCAGCAAGTCTTCCAGCGTTTAAAGCAATTACCTACACTGAAGATTGCATGAGTTAACCTAAACATTCTATAGGATATTTCATGGCGACATCTGGGTAATTGTGAATTATTTATTTGAAAAAAATTATATCAGAGGCTCCTAGTTGGTAATAGTTGAAACTCTTTAACACTTGAAAGTCTACCAATCTCCTAGAAAAAGTTGTGAATACGCACAAAACCACAACAGCTGTGATTGGCACAGTATCGTTAACGATCTTAAGCACACGAGTAACCTACTTTCGTGGGGGCAAAAAAACTAACAATCGTTCTCTTATGTATGGCAACGGGCAACAAAAACAACGCGGCCAACTGCAGTCGATTTAATGTGAACATTATGGGAGATTGTAAATGGCGAGCTGATAAATGTTGCTATTTGATTGGAAGGTTCCGTGGGTCTTTACTTTATTATTTTCTTGTTTATCTCCAAAGAAACCTACTACGGTTTGAAATGGACAACACTAGCTTTATGTTTGTAGCTGACCGACCCTTTGACAATTCAAAAGTGCTTGTAATTTAAATTCACGTCACCAGTTGGCGTCACTTTGACAAGAGGCTTTTCATTTCGACAATGAATGTAAAATATATGATGACGTTCATCATTCTTTTCATTCATTAATTCATCATTCAGTCACGACTAAAGACAATATAGGCGCTTTGACACTTTTGACAGGTCCTGACCTGACATCTCAGTGCTCCCAGAAAACCCTCATTGGTTCAATTGAAATAAATACTTTGAGTTTGAGTAAACTGTTGAGAGACTGTTGGAGATCATCAATGGCAGTTGACAACAGTCCACATGAGCGTAATCATCACTTGGAACGTGGAAGGTTTTCAATGTAACCTAATTAATATATTATAATATATCTGGGGGCACGGCAGTGGCCCCACCAAAGTGGAGCAACTACAAGCGGCACGACCGTACCATCCTTTTCTCGAAGTAGTTCAGGCCATTTTCGACCCCCTATAACTTCGTTGTGGATAAAACTAGAAGCCTGAACTTCCAGTAACCAAGCAATCGCACAAACCAATCTAATTTAATATTATAATATGTATTACTTGTGAGATACATTGTGTTTCATGCGATGGCCAAGTCAATCTATTTATTTAAAACATAAAAGATTTTTAATATTGATATTGATATGTTACTATTAGATGTTGTTAGGTTAGATAATTACGTAATAACTTAAGACAGAAGAATCCTTAGGTAGGGACTGAATAATCTGACCGACTTGGTATTAGGTATATGGATCTCACAACTTTTTACGATAGCAGAACTGAGTTTTTTTTTATAATTTATGTTTTTGATGGCATAATATAATTTAAATATTTTTACAACTTCCCTGTCCAATGAATCATATATATTCACATGCGACTCATTTATCTATACAATTTTGGGCAGATTTTTTGTCATGAACGTGTCGTGATATTTCTTTAAATGATACGTGGACGTATAGCAAGAACGCTAACCTTTAAGGAACTAAAAGAAAATTTCGCGATTTTTGGCTCTCAATCGAACTCACCAGAAGAAAAAAACAACGGGCGCGGAGATTTCATAAAATTGTATTTTAGGGGTACAGGGAAGTCGTTAATCAACAAATATGACCTCTTAATATTAATCTTTATCGTTCTCAATAATCGTCATTATTTATCATAATAAACTTATTAACATTTAATATTTTTATATCGGGTTTGAATGTATAAGCCCTTGATGGTAATCTGTTGGCGTGAACCAGAGCGCGCGAAAATAGCCGCGGCCCGCCAAAAAAACAGATACTCAACTTTCCGGACTAAAATAAACATGGACGGCGCGATTCGGCGCTAGCCACTTATTATAAATAATTAATGATTCCGTCCGCTCTTATGCACGATAAAATGCCATTACGGTTTTCATCGGTGGACTTGCAAAAAATAACGTGAGCCGCCGCCCGAACCCGTCCCAAACAAAAAACACGCTTAAAAGAGTGCGCGAGCATCGCTGAAATTCCCGTCGTTTCTTACCGCCGCTCGGTCATTTGACTCTGACCATTATCTGCGGAATTAACAACGGTAAAAAAATACACGATTCGATAAAAGTATATAGGCATTGTCGCGAACAGTTTTTGTAATATAAATAAAGGGTATTGCGGGCGCTACGCCAGGCACCGACTGCGGCCGTAATGGCGTCAAACACGATAAATATTGCTACTCATGAAAATTCAGCGACGCATTATCTGAGTGAGTAGCCCTGAAAAACATCGGACTTCATTCCTTTCGAGATATTTCATCACAATATCTTAGACTAAAAAATACATCATCGCTGCAGTTGCGCGTTTATTTATATGCGACAAAAAAGCAGAGTCATTATAATGTTCCGTTTTACGTATGTGGCAAGCGGTGCGTTTTAATATCAGAAATGACAGATGCGTCATTCCAACTTAAGTCAACGGACAGTAGCGTCGCTCACAAAAAATTATAAAAACGCCAAGACAATTATACGATTTGCATATTCACACAGCGGTATTGTTAAATAAGCTGATTCAACGAATGAAAGGAGAAAAAGAGGCTTTTTTTAATACGTTTCGCTGTTTTCAAACGCATCTTTGCGTAACGGAGTTCTTTATTCAAATTGTATGACTGAAAGGCATTGTTCGAGCGGGGGTGTGGTAACAGGACCAGAAAAAAGCGCTCGTACAATATAATATTTGTGCTCTTATCTCTATCACCACCCTATAAAACGCTTTTGTATTTAGGTACTACCTAATTGGAGTTGCTTTTTTCTTATGCTTACCTATGCTCTGAACAAAAACCCTTGCTTATTATTTTGCCAATTAGAAATCTAACCAAACACCGCTCCAAGTTCTGATATATATCGTAAAAATATTAGTGCTGGTACTTCCGAAGAAAAAATGTGGTCTACCTATGGTCGCATATAGATGCGACCATTATAGATATGAAGGCTTCCAAGCTGATGATGGATACTCAAGAACCATTCACTGGATAACACTTAAGTAACTATTAAAGGCTAAACTAAATAATATATTAGGTATATATAACTATACATGACTAAATACTAAATCTTACTATTTATTATTTGTTGTTTATGAAGAATAGGTTCATAATACTTAATATAGCCAGCTTAGCTACAGGGGTCAAAATAAATTACTTGTGTATGCAGCCCACATGTGAGTCCACTTAGTAACCTACTAGCTTTATAATAAAAAGTAAGCACTTTTTGTGAAGCCAATTTAATAAATAATTCCTTAATAATACATAAAGTATTTTTTTAACACAACACATAGTGCCATCTGTAGTATTGTTCTGTAATACCAAGCTGTTACGAATCCTCACAACGATTACTTTAAAGTTAAACTTCCAAGAAATTAATTAAGATGACCTTTTAACTCAGCTCCGTTTCTTAAAAAAAAAACTCCATTTCAACCGCTTAAGTGGCGTGATATTTCACACAAGTCAAAAGAGTAAAGAATTTGTAGTATGTCAATATAAGGTGACCATTCGCTATATTGCCTTAAATGCAGCCAATAAAAGCAATAACAGGGGTCTTATTAAGAAAACATGTAGACCGCGCTGTGCTTCCCTTCTTCAGGACAAAAGTTAACATCACGCCTTGTTTCCCCGAAGGGTTAGGCAGAAGTGTGCCCATAGTACGTAAGTACACCCACATTACGCCAGTTATATTTAAGCCCCATGTAACAGAGGGTCAAAGTCAAAGTCAAAGTCAAACCATTTATTTCAAATAGGCACATAAGAGGTACTTTTGAACGTCAAAATTTACAAAAAAAATAGAATTGATTCTAGTTGCCCCTTCCAAAAGGTAGTTTCGTATGGAGAAGAATGGGCAAGAAACTCCACCGGTACTCTTTTAAAAATGTTTTACAATATTTTGTTTGATTACATTAATTATATGATTATATGTGAAGACGATGCACCTAGAATAAAATTACTATACCATAATAGGTAAAACGAATTAAAAACTAAGCAATGAAAAATAACTTAATTATTAGATAGATACGTGGTGTTCACATATTTACAAACATCATACAAGTATGTTTTTCTAAAAAAATAAGTCAGTGTGTGAGTATAGGTTATCACAGAATGTAAAATGAATATCATAAAAATAACAGATTTTACCATAAAAATAGCAACCAGTTTGATTTTGTCTAGACTCTAGATTGTCCTATGGAGCTGGACCAGCATGTTTCCAAGCATTCCTGTCCTGGATATAATCCTCTAACTTGTAATATGCTTGTTTACAAAGTGTACTTTTAATATGTGTTTTTCTAATACATTTGGTTTTTTTTTAATTTAATACCAAATTATTTACCGTAAACCAATCTTGGACCTGAAGAATAGAGTTATTCACTTCGTCAAGATTTTGTGATCGTCGATCTATTTTAAAGATCAATGATGTGTCATCAGCAAATAACACCATCTTCGGTTGATTTTGAAGTAATTGGGGTAAATCATTAATGTAAACTAAAAAGAGGAATGGACCCAATATCGAACCTTGAGGAACGCCCATTGCCATTTCAGACCCTAATGAGTTAACGCCGTTTATTTGAACTTTAACCTTTCTATCTTTTAGGTATGATCTTAGTAAATCAAGAGCTGCATTCCTAATCCCATAGTGCTCTAGTTTCAGCAAAAGTGTCTCATGGTTCACGCAATCGAACGCTTTAGAGAGGTCGCAAAAGATTCCAATGGCATCTTGTGCTTCCTCCCAGGCGTTAAAAATGTTCTTTATTAGGGTAACACCGGCGTCAGTGGTACAACGCCCTTTAGTGAAACCGTACTGCTGTTCATGAAAGATGGATTTTTTATTAAAGTGACGTAACATTTGATTGAGCATCAACTTTTCAAACACCTTACTGAGAACTGGCAGAATTGACACAGGCCTATAATTATTGGGTTCTTTACTATCTCCGGATTTGAACAAAGGAACTACTTTACTGTGTTTCATGAGATCCGGAAAGACTCCTTGATCCACACTGGTGTTAAATATAAAAGCTAAATAGGGCGCAATGGTTTCGATTATAGATCTACAGACTTTTACAGACATGCCCCAGAGATCTTCTGTTAATTTAATTTTAAGATCTTTAAAAGTTTTTATAACAGCCTGGGGGTTTGTATGTTGGAACCTAAATTCCAAAGGGCATACTTTTACATTCTTTCTAAGTAAGGCAGCCGAGAGCGCGGGTGAGGAATTTAAAGTTTCAGTAGTTTTAAGGGAAATATTAGCAAAAAAGTTTTCAAATTCCTGAGCTATTTCTACCTCTGAAGTGATGGGCCCATGTGCAGTTTCTAAATTTAATTCAGTATTACGCTGTTTTTTCCTACCTGTTTCATTATTTATTATTTGCCAGGTAGTTTTTATTTTATCATCAGCTGATTTTATTTTATTGCTAATATAAAGAGCTTTAGCTATTTTGCACACACTTTTAAAAGTTTTAGAATATTTTGCAACATATTGATGAAAGCTTGTATTATTCTTATGTTGCTTTAGGCCATAAAGTTCAAAAAGATTTTCCCTGCTTTTACGAATACCTGGAGTCGCCCAATCACTAAATACGAACTTTGTGTAAATACTTTTAGTCTTTAGTGGAAAAGTGTCATTAAATTGTGTGTTTAATAGTGAAAAGAACTCGGCGTAGAACTCATTTGGGTCACAAATATTATTAAATCTCTGAACACATAATGCACTGGCCAAAGAATTATTTAATTTCTCTAAATTTTTACTTGTAATTGGCCTAAACCTTATTTGAATTTTTTGTACAGGCATATAGGAGCAAAATGTTATTGTTTGACCACTATGATCAGATGGCAACTTATTTACAATTTGTTTGTGTAAGTAACCACAATTACAAAAAATATTATCTATACAAGTGGCAGAAGAAGCTGTCACTCGGGTTGGTTCAATAAAAACATTTGACAAATCAAATGACCTAAAAAGACTCAATAATCTGACAGTGTTCGAGTTATTTTCTAATAAGTTAATATTAAAATCACCACATATGATTATTGACTTACTATTAGTACTAAGTTTTTTTAACACATCTTCCAGTACAGAATCAAACAAAGATAGATTCTGGTAACTTGGAGGTCTGTATACGCATACTATAACATGCTTATCAAGCTCAACACAGGACAATTCAATGGTGTGTTCAACCGACAGTCCGATGATGTCTTTCCGTTCTTTCGATTTGATAGAATTTTTAATTAATATTAATGATCCGCCATGTATCATACGTTTTCGGCTAAAATGGCTAACTACACAATAATTTTCATAATTAATTGACATCACTTGATGATCTTTTAACCAATGTTCTGTTAAACAAATGACATCAAACTTGGTATTTTCTAAAAGCAATTCTATTTCCAGTAATTTGGAAGAGCAACCTTGGATATTTTGATGAAATAATTTTAAAGTATGTTGCACTCCCTTTGTTTTTTTTTTATGAGTTAAATGGCCAGAAGATACCTTTTTATTATTCGCTAATAATAATAATTGGTTATTTGAATGGGTAACTTCTGTTGTCTTACAGTCTAGTTTAAAGAATTATCTGGAGTGACCTCCACAACTACAACTGAAGAGTCTAGAATGCCTGTATGAGTTCCAGCAGGAAGAGAATACCCTATCTGACTGGTAGTGGCCTCCAAGGATGTTGGTATTATAGGTGGATCCTCCTTCGTACAACATGATGACTCATAATTAATCTCTATGTTGTTAGTATAACTAGACAACACAGACTCGTCACTAATACTAAATTTCGTTATATTAGCTATAACCTCATTAATATTTTATTATATGCTATCAACATAGCAATCTTATGTCTACATTTCCCAGACAGAGATAAAGTTCTCTGAGTCAACTTAAAACCACTAACAAACTTATTAGTGTCAAAATACAGTAATTTGTCACTATGACAACATGTCAGCCTATGAATAGTATTATTCAACCTAAAAATATAATTATTATCATCATCTGATAAGGTGTCAGAATAAGGAAAAGCACACAATATCAGCTTTCCTACATTTAACTTTAATAAGGTGTTCACACCATCCACTATGTCCTTTCTGGTAATACTAGTACTATTTCCTAATAACAAAACCATTGTAGAATAATTATTTAGGTTTGTGTCTGTAATTCTTTTAATCATTTGTTTAAAACTTATGTTATGATAGCTCTGATTGGTAAAACTATGGCTGATGAGGGTGATCCTATTGCCATCAACAGGGCACAAATCGGGCTGCTACTGAGAAACTCCGGCCTCCTCCTGTCTACAACTTTACATCATAACTATTTCACACGTCTTATTTGAAAATCCTTCGCCGATCGGAATTAATAGGTGACATCTATCATGTGATGTGACGATCAATATGTCTCGGTATACGAACCATTGATAGAATATCACTGTTACGGACGCCGAGCGTAGTGTAAACCAAAGGACTATAAAAGTGAATTGTGAATATTAATTAATTAGCTAATAATATACGTACTCACCAGATAGAATAAGATTAAAAGTTTTTGCACTAGGCGGCGCCACTAGTATGTTGTAGATTACGTTAGCTTAAGTACTAGCGGAACTTTACCTTATTGAGAGCCGTTACAGAAAATTGTGAATTTTAGCGTCATAATTAAGATATTTTGTTACAGTTTTTTGTATTTAAGTAGATTATGTAAATACCTAGGCTAGAAAAATAAGATAAGTCATTGTAACCAAAGTTTACATAGGAAAAACTTAGTGTTTTTAGTTCCCATACATTTAGCATTTTAGTGCCGTGTGCAACAATAAAGCGCTCTGATTGGTCGGCGCATTTTCGAAATTGGGTATAAAAGTAGGACGATTTCGCTGGTTGGGACACTCCTCATCCGATCCGCGCAGGCGTCCCTCAGGGGTCTGTGCTGGCTCCGCTCATTTTTACGCTGTTCTCCAGTGACATCCCGAAAAGTAGAAAGGCGCAGTTAGCTCTGTTCGCAGACGACACGGCCATCTACTACACCGGCCGCAGTCAAGACCAGATCTCCCGCATCCTACAGACCGAAGTCAACACACTCGGTGACTGGTTCAGGAAGTGGAGGATCGAGGTCAATCCTGATAAGAGCCAAGCGGTCCTCTTTTCTAGGCCCCGGCGTAGACCGGACCTACCACGACAGATCAAGATGTTCGGCAAGCCTATCCCTTGGGAGAAGCGAGCCAAATATCTCGGTGTGATCTTAGATCACCACATTTCGTTCGCTGAGCACATAAAGCAAGTGCGTTCGCGCGCTGCTTTCGCTCTCGGTAGGCTTCATTGCGTTCTGAACTCACGCAGCAAGTTGTCCCTTAAGGGCAAATTGCGTATTTACACAGCGTGCATCCGGCCGATTATGACGTATGCGTGTGCCGCTTTCGCACACGCCCGTCCCCATCTCATTCACAGAATGCAGGCACTTCAAAACCGATTTCTCCGTAAAATTACGGACGCCCCATGGTTCGTTCGGAACGAAACCCTACACGTAGATCTTAGAATCCCCACCATCAAGCAGTTTTTGAAACGCGCGACAAAGCGGTTCTTCGAGTCCGCAGATAGACATCGCAACCCCTTGGTTGTGCAGGCAGCTAGCTATAGGCCATCTCAAATTAGTAAGACTCGCCGACCTAGGCATACTCTCTTAGACCCGGATGACCCCATTACTCTCCTTCAGGAAAGCAATAGGGCCACAAGTACAGTGCACAAACACAAACAGTCATTCTGTCCTCGCCGCCGAGGTACCACGCGAAGATCAAGAATAAATTGTTCCCCCCGTCCCTTGCACGTCGAACCGCCAGCCCCGAGGCTGAGTGAGCCGTAGCATTTAATAGTAATCCCCGTTAATAATCATGAATTTAAACTTTCGATCCAGCCCGTCCCCAATTTGCTTTGTTTTTCCCCAACGACGCCCTAAGCCGAGGTTCGTACCCCACAGGGGGTGCCCTTAGAGCGCTGTCGTTTAGTTTTTAATACTTTTATTTACGCTCCTGGCTGGAGGCTTTAAGCTAATACCTTAGGGCAGCCACAGGAAAGACCGGTTAAGCAGTCACGGCCTCTCAAGGTCAACTGCGAGATGCCATATATAAAAAAAAAAAAAACTGGTTGGGACAGTCGGCCTCCAGCTCTACAAGAAGAATAAACTAGAAGAAAGAACCAAAGAAGTCTTTTACTACCACCTACTACAGTCCACCACAATCACTATAATCCGGCCACCTAGAGAATGCGTTTCTCACGCCTGTCAGTTGTACAAGATTAGGAACTAATAAAGTTTAAATTCTTAAAACATGTATTCTTTTGTAGGTACTCATCTGACATCTGAGTTGTCAGGAACGCATTCTCTCATCGGCCAGAGTTTACCCACCAATCTTCACCAACTATGTCGATAAATGAAAACTATTCATATTAGTATTACTTATATCATTCTTTATCAAATAGATAAGCCATTAAGGCCATCTTTCTTTTTAATTAACATAACTATTATTTCCAGGACATTCCTGACATCAATGAAGAAAAACATTGTGAGGAATCGATCGCGCTATTTCTCAACGTAATTACCGTTCGAACGGAACGTTTTTGGTTTTGGTTTAGCTGATGTAAGAAACGGTATCGCGCTATTTTAACTGAGCGACAAAATCGTTGACGTTACCCAATACTGAAAGTTCGATCGATCGTTCCTCCAACGTAATTTCCAAAGTAAAGCTAAATCGTTTGCGTTGAAATGATTAGCGCGATACGAAATGTGTCTAACGTTACGTTTTTGGTTGTGGTTTAGTTTTGGTATTAACGTTCAAAATTAGCGCGATCGGCCCTCTGGACTTATATCTAGTTCATATCAGTCTGAAATTACCAACCCGTCTTGAGCAAGCGTTGTGATCAATGCTCGTGCCTTCTGTGTATGAGAACAGGGCTTTTCCCTGCAGTGAGACAGTAATAGGTAGTATTATTTATTAATATAATATAATATATGTATTAATATAAAGAAAGAAAGAAAAATATTTTATTTCGGACACGCACAAGAAATACAAAAAAAAACCATTTAAACTAACAATATACAAAAAAAAAACAACCAAGACGTGCGATGCCAAAAAGGCTCCTATCTCAGCATAATGCAGATGTTTTTGATTTTGATTATTATAATATATTAATATAAATAGGTATTAATAAATCCCAATAGATTTTTAGAAGGGTGGTCTTTCTGTACGTAAGGACCAAATAAACGGTGCAAACATTAACAATTCTATAAAAAAAACCAGCTTGATGTCACTTCATATTCTTTTTAAATGGAAAAATGTGACAGCTTATCCGGCACATTTTTCATCCGATTCAAGTTAAAATAAAAGTTTTTATTTCAAGAAAGGAAGCGTATTTACGGAGGCGCATACATTTGTATGTTTTAAAATATTATGTATGATATCATGCATGCTAGAGTTTCGTAAAAATTGGCTCGCATCTACATATTATGCAGATTATGTTGTGCTTACTTAAAGGTAGGCGCTCTTAGTTAGTGAGACCTGACAACTGAGAACTTTGTTAAAGACTATATTTTTATGAATCCAGCTTGCACCTATTACGGCTGAATATCATTTATGCTAGGTAAGCCAAGTAACTAAGTAGGTATATCTATTTAAATCTTGCATTTGAAAGTCCGGAAATTAGAGACGCATTGTTACGTCAAATCAATCTGCCTAGTCTTTTCCCAACTATGTTGGGGTCGGCTTCCAGTCTAACCGGATGCAGCTGAATACAATTATTTGACAAGATCACACATGATGACACTATCTGACCTCCACAACCCAGTAACTGGGTAGTACGATACCCCTTGGTGAGACTGGTTGTCAGACTTTCGGGCTTCTGACGACCCGTAAGTTCTGTCAAAGATCCACGAATGACAACCGGGACCAACTGCTTAACGTGCTTTGCGAGCCACGGAGGAGTCTTGGTATGTAAAGATGGTCACGCATCCACGGACCAACCCCGGCAAGCGCAGCTTAACCTGATGGATCGACCCGTGCGGCCGTTATTACTTAGCCGCGAGCTCCTATGTTTGAAAATTGTTCCATTGATTTTAATAATTGTTATTACAATGATTACTTACTTCTCACTTTGATTTTGATATTCTACAACCGTCTCAACTCCAAAAATAATAACTCTTAAATATTTAAGTACTTACTTAAAATTAATATCACCAAAGTTAATTTCATCAGCGACAGTAAACTCCGTATCTGATAGCTTCTTTCACGATTTACAGGTAAAAAGTCAATCGACTTACGCGGAACTGAACTTCCCCTTAAAGAGCATTAGTTAGCAAGGCAAGGCAAGGCCTGGCTCCGTCCCGTCTGCCCACGGAAAAAACTTCGCAAAAAATAAAAGTATTGCACCGTGGCTTAATAGGGTTCCACGGAGACTGAGAGAAACGCTCAGGGATTACGAAGTAGGTTCTAATAGAATCAGTTAAGAGCGTTAACTTCCTTGTTTTGAAGATACGGAAGATTTAAATACAAATAGGTTACAAAATAATTATATTTAAAAACAAAGTTACTTAACATGGCTGTAATCGAACTGTAAAGTAACATGCTTTATCATAAAAATACATACTTTAGTTTAGTGACTGATGGATATACAACAAATTTAATTTATTTGTGTTAACGTACGGTTTTCGGCTTTTCTAGAAGTTTACGTGTTGGATTGCTTATTTAATAAAAAAACATTCCAGTAAACCTGTAATGTTTCAACAGCCATGGTCCTTGTAGGAAAAGTCAGGGCCTTCAGTGAGAAAGCTTTCATATTCCTGTAAACACATGACTTAATAATACTTTGAAAGAGACTGTGACCTCTTAATTTATTTTGATGTTTCTTCTCAGAGTACGTAGTCTAGAATACGAATTTTGGTCACTGTCTGCTAAGGTGAACAATTAATTGTTTAAAACGAATATATCATACATTATTTTAATCATTATTCGGACGATTAATTTTTTGGATCCTACTGTCCGTAGGCATACAGCACTAGGCGGTTTTTCGTTATTTTACCAAAAACAAATAAACAACCAAAATAGACACTACGGAATCTCCATCTTAAAACCAACTCGCGCATTTTTTTCCAACCATTTTGTTTCATTTCGGTTAGTTTTTCAGGCGCACGGCAGACATAGTTATACTTTATTACGAACGGATTAAATTCAGTCAAGATTTGTTTTTATTAACTTGCATTTTTATGGAACCATTTTGCATAATGTACTTTTTTACAGCGTTGTGCGCGAAACGAAAAATAATTTTGACACTTGTACTTTTGTGGAAAAATTAGGGTTTGTGTGTTTTTCTTTAAAGGAATATGAAACAGTTTTTCTGGAAATTGCAATACAGAAGATTATGAATATGTTTTTTGCTTCAAAATGTTTATTTATAAGTAGGTATATTTGGTACACCAAACATACAAATAATTAAAACAGAACAATATCAAAAAGTACTGGTATGTAACACCTCTTTTAGGTATACACAGCATTCGCCACATAAACAACATCGCAATTAACTAAAAAACCTATGAAAATATAAAATTCAATTAGAAAACAAAATGTTCTTGGTAAGTAAGTAGAAGAATGGGTTGTCGGAATGGAGGAAAAGGAACCCTTTACTTCGGGCGTATAGTTTATAGGCTTTTTTTTTTTGGGGTGGGAAATTATCATATAACTAAGGTAATGATGAAGGTAAAATGAAAATAAAAAATAATGTTCAATTTTCTTTTTCCCTTCTAGTCATTTTAGACACTGAATTGAATTCTACTAATGCCAATTCGACTTTTATTATAATATTTAAATAGTCAATTGATTTTGGTTTATTAAAAGTAAGTATAATTATATTAAGTAAGTATTATAGTAAATAAGGATCATAGCTATTTAATAAGAAAAAACTAAATTAAAACCACCAGCACATTCCTACCTTACTACTCCTCACAACAATAAATGCGTTTTTTTTATATAATTTCCAATGAGTATGTGACAAAAACTTATGATATTCAAAGACGCACGCGATGGGAATCGAACCCGTTGCGTCGCGTAATTTGCGTTTTTCTGCGCCAAGCCTGGCGTCGGTTTGTCTTGGGATGAACGTTTTTGTCTCTGCCTCGCTTCTTGATGGGTATAGCGTGGCTATGTCGTTTTGATAGTTGTTGGCGTCTGTGTGAAGAATTTAATACTGATTAATTAAGTAAATGCAAATATTTCATGTATTTAGGAAGGTGTCTTTTTGATTAGTTCCTGTGAAATGGCTTGTAGGTTTTATTCCGGCATAGTTGGCTCATACCTATATAGACAGGTGGTGTTTCTGGTCTGGTCATATTTCCTATAGTATAGACCAACGTTTTTTTGCTAAATCTAAAATGCTTAATACTTTGAACTGTAACACTCTGTTGTTCTTGTTACATCCGAGAGGTTTTTTTTTAACCTTCATAATTTACTATTCTCTTACGAAGATGACATCTTAAATTTTTTGTCATTATTTTTAGTAGATAATAGTATCACAAAACATTTTCATTTTTGTAGTCAGGTAACATAAAAAACCGAAATAATAGTCCGAATAACAGTCATACTATGGGCATGAAATAAGTTTTCTTCTCACATCTATTTTAATTTAGGTACTATTTCTATGTATATGAATTTAAAAACATTACATTACATTCAAACAGCATTCTTTTGCCTAAATGGGAGCGTAAAATAACGTGATTTTCATAACGAATTGAGTGATTAGTATTCTTGTCTCATTCCGCGAAGTAATGCTTAATACATGAATTTGTAGAAAAGGAACTAGCCGTTATCTTTCCCTACTCTACAATCTATTATAAAATATATACTTAGGTGTATTACGTTATTTAAAAATAATTCTATTGGTAAACTCTTTTGGGATGTAGAATTTGAGTTTGAGCTTAAATAGTATTTTAAAACTGCTGATAATGCATAAATATTTATCGAGATCTTTAATTTAGGTACAAAACTCAATAGTCATTTTAATATGGTATTTTCTCATTACACAGAGTGATTATCATAATAGCCATAATAAACTTCATCTGTTAACCAAGTCAATACTTATTTATTTAGATTTACCAACGTTTATATCCACTACAGAATTTACAGGAAGCTACATAAAATAAAGAACTAAATGTAACAAACAATTATAGATAAATTGTTAATTGGTATTTTCAAATTATACATATTATTTGAAGAAAGACGACTTTTATCACTCCCAGACTCAAAATTGACTAATTTAATGACAACATGAACATCCATACAAAACTCTTCTGTCAGATGACCAAGTATCAAAACATATCAATCCACGTTACATCTACAGTCAGCCCACAAAAACGTCTAGTTGCATGGATGTCGGAAAAACCGTGGAAACTGCGGAAAAAGTACGCTCACACTGAGAACTTAGAAAAACTGGCCGCTGCTGTGAACGATTGTTCTTGCTATACTTACGACTGGTTTTAATTAGGCGACCCGAGACGATTATCTAGACGTTCTTATCGACTATATGTTTTGTGACAAATATACTTAGTTTTCCTGAATTTCTTTTTCGTTTATTGTAGGGCATGTATTATACGGTGGCAATCAGTTTTTATTTTCTTATATTATTGTCACTTGGAACTTAGAAAATGTATGTTGCGCCAACTCCAAATAAATTGGGATTACGGCAAGAGAATTATGATACTTGTGATGATGAACTTAGGTAATGATACTTATTTTTATGCTGGTCCTAAGTTCTATAACTCCGTACCATAGGACCAAAACTGTTTAAAAGGCACGGGTTATTTTGCTAACACGCTGTAAATGTATAAACCGGAATCGATATTCCGGTTTATACATTCACTATATTAATTAAAAAATAATTGTAACTATAATCTTCAAACCATAATATACACCCATACTTCGCCAGTTAAAGTTAAATTATTTATTTCAATTATGCACTTAAAAGGCAGAGTAACCTACAGATGTTTTGCATTTATGTGAGAATGCTGGTATCCATAACACAAGTTAAATCTTTCTTTGGATACCAGAGTTCATACAAAGACTGCATACAGCACTAATGGTTATAATTGTAATATGCTATTATTGTATACGCATGGTGTTGTTTGTAAGTGTTTGATTGTTCAACCATTATTTGTTCAATAAATAAATCTCTAAAAGTTTTGAACGTCAAAATTTACAAGAAAATAGAATTGACTAGTCGCCCCTTCCAAAAGGTACCTAGTTTCGTATGGAGAAGAATAGGCAAGAAACTCCACCATTACCTGTTGCTTTTATAAAATGTTTTACAATATTTTGTACATTAATAATATAAAAATTTTACCTTCAAATAAAATTTGTATTATGTTTCCTAAGACGTCCGAAGTCCATTATGAGAGAGTGCACGCTTCCTTACATGATCAGCCGCTAGATGTCGTTACTTTCCGCCTCGTAATCGCGCCACTAGCGCCCCCAACGTCATATCTGTGAACTACTTTCAAAACCGCATACAAGCCGCCATGATGAAGTGTTATGTCATTGTTGGGCTCATAATGATGCAAAGGTAGGTAGGTATGCACCAGGAAGAACTTACCTGGACTTCGGACGTCTTAGGAAACATAATACAAATTTTATTTGAAGGTAAAATTTTTATATTATGTGTTCCGTTTGACGTCCGAAGTCCATTATGAGAGATATGTTTGTTATCTCCTGGTGGATTGTATGAATGTAAAGCAACAATGTGAATTATAAACCAATATTATATTTAATCACCATTATTTTTTAAATTAACAAAAATCCAGACATTTAAGCACTGGCAGTATAATGATAGAGCAAAACGTAAGTAAGTTAAAAACAATCGTGCAATAGCTTCATGAGTAATTATAACCTGAATCAATTTGATTTGACTCATCTGTTAACTTAGAATCAATTGGGGACTTGAAATAATCTTGATAACGAATGCGCCGAGGACATTTCGTTATTAGGTCTGATTTCTTTACGGTAAAATTGTCTGAAAGTTGATTCATGCCTCCAGTTTGCCTTAGATAATATGTCATTTATAGGATAATTTTCTAGCCAATTTAATGATGAGACAGCCGATCTAAAACTACCTGGAGAGACTTGTATTCCAGCATCAGAGAGATTACGTTTTACCCAACCACCGATTATAGTTGGTGTGGCTGCTCTAACGGGATCTTTAGTAGTTATGAACAATTTTTTTAAAGAACCCCGTCTTTCCTTTGATAAATTTATTAACGTGCGGAGCCAATATAATGGATTTGTATTTTGATCTTGTGATGCCAACAAAATCCAACTGGATTGCTGGAAAGTCGCACTATCTGTTTTTGACCCGAACACTGGGTGTAAAGTTATGGAATCCCCATTATCTACAAAATGATCACAGTCGATATGCAAAAGGGATAGGTCGTGTACACGACGTCCCGAACATAATAATAAAATAGTCGCCGTTCGCTTAGACACCTCATATAAACTACTGATGCAAGGAGTTTTATCTTTTAAATAAGTAATTAATACCCTGGCATCCCATATGGGCACCTTAGGTGGCAACGGCTTTGCAATTGAAATTGCTTTCAAAATGTGCTTAACTATGTGACTAGAAGAAATTCTAATATTTGAAGCAGTTTCACAGATAGATGCGATAACGGACTTGTGCACAAGAATAGTTCTGTAAGCTAACTTTTGATTAAGGTATAGATATGCTAGATATTTCGCAACGTCTATCGGATTTGGTGTACGGAAATTTACATTATTTTGACTACACCACAAAGACCACTTGCCCCAAATAGGTGTGTAAGTTTTAAGAGTTGAGGGTCGCCAGCAAGATAAAAGAAGATCTTTCTCTTGTGGAGACCAATCGCTTGTCATGGTGTCCCAGCCGAAATGAGCCAGGCTTCCAGCTGCAGATCTTTGACATGAGCTGGTGGTAGGCCGGTCACCGTGTCCACCAAGGACTTCTTCAGGTCTCTGATCTTCAGCGGCCGTGCCAAGGATCGATTCTTCAGGTCTGGCCGCCAAAAGGGTTTCTTCCACTTGGGTGCTACTATTATGTACCGACCTGATGCCGAGTTGAGGTGGTGAAGAACTCGTGGAAGCAACGCCGGCGGTGGAAACACCAATGCGAGGGCGTATCGCCAGTATCTGCTGAACGCGTCGTGATAACAGGCGTTGGAGTCTGAGGAATCTAGAGAAACGTAATTTATCACGACGTGTGCGGTTTGTGACGCGAACAAGTCTATGTCCGGTTTTCCCCAAGTCTGAAATATCTTCGAGGATGCTGCCACCTGCAGGTGCCACTCGCTGCCGGCGCGATTTCGCGACAAGTGGTCGGCTTCGGTGTTGTACACCAGGTGGTAGGTGGTGAGGGATCAGTACAACATTGAGGTCGTCTATCAGAGTCAACAATTTCCGCGTCAATTCCATCAATCGGTGTGATTTCGTGCCGCCTTCCTTCTGAATGTACGAAACCACTGTCTTGTTGTCGGTCTGTAGAATTATCCTGGAGTCCCGGAGGGCTCTGGATTCCTTCGACAGCACAGCAATCACAGCATACATCTCTTTGAGATTGCAATGCCATTTTTTCTGGTCGGGTTGCCATGCACCTTGTACCTTGTTGTTGTTGACCAGGGCACCCCACAGAATGTCGGAAGCGTCCGTGATGACAAAGTTTGTGGGTAGCACATCTGTGTGAATTGCTGTCTTTTGACCTACATTTTCCATCCACCACTCGAGTTCTTGGCGAACGTCTTGTGTCAGCTGTACTGCTTCGAGAGGATTTTGACGCAGTACTTTGGTGTGACATTGCAGCGCACGGCAATGCATCCTTCCCCGGTGGGTGATGAAGGACGCAAAGTTGAGAAACCCTAGGAGGCGTTGCGCCTGCTTGAGGGTCCAACTGCCCGCAGCGAGTCTGGTCGAGAGGATCTGCCGAATTTTTCTTACCTTCTCTAGTGGTAGGGACTTGCGGTTTGTTTGGGTGTCCCAATCGATGCCGAGATATTCGATCGACCTCGTTGGCCTGGTGATCGATTTCTCGTGATTTACACACCAGCCCAGACTGGACAAGAAACGTACAGCTATGTTTAGATGAGTGCTGAGTACTTCCTTGTTCTGGTGGACTAATAAATAGTCGTCTAGATACACGACGAGACGCAGACCTTTTGTGCGAAGGTATTCTGCAGTCCAGTTTGTTATAGTAGCAAACATTTTGGGAGCAGCAGCCAGGCCGAATGGTAGACATGTCATCTGCAGAAGTTGACCACCGTAGCTGATGTGCAAAGGCGCCTATATTCTGTGCGTATTGGCAGGTGATAATAGGCCTGGCTGAGGTCCAACTTGACCATCCAGTCGCCTTGTTGCAGAAACGAAGGCATTCGTTGATGGTGGAAAAGATGGAAATGCTTTGGCTCCAAGTATAAATTTAGTGCTTTCAAATTGAATATCACTCGAGTTTTGCCATTGCTCTTTGTGATCATGAAAAGGGGGCAAATGAACGATGGGGTCGAAGGAGCAGGCGACACTCATTCTTGAATCATCTTGCGAATTTCTAGTGACATTTTTTCGAAACAGGGGTTTGAAATTTTGACAGGTTGTCCCAAGTAGGTAGAATTAAGGGCGGTGCCCGATTGAAGGGGATACGAGATCCCGATATCATTTTTAGAATAGTTTTTGGAGGGTTGAAACGATTCCATATTTCTATATAATGCTGAAGACAGCCGCCCCAAAATCTCGGTATAAAATAGTCATTTATGCTTATGTCCTGCTGGCCTCCCGTTCTTATCTTTTCGCCCCCCCTTCTTTTTTGAAGAAAAATCGTAATTTCGTTTGTTGTCTTTTTTGTCATCTCGCTTCGGTTTGTTTTGTCGCGAACGAAAAGTATTATCTTGAAAAGACTTCGAAGGCTCTAAAGATATCGGACGACTAGCTCCCGCACTATTATTCTGTCTTTCTAATTTTTGTATACCCCCAATTTTTTGTAGGTAGTGCGATAAATTTTGAGGATTGAATATATATTCGATTGAGGGTGGAATTTTTTCTATGTCATCGCGTATGTATTTACTTTTAACATTTTTCAATAACGATCGGCGCCGCGTCTCTATGACCTCAGCTCGTTTACCGCAAATAATTTGGAGAATATCATGAGATACCGTTTTATAAGATGACTCAGCACCAAACAACTCTTTCAGTTTGTCATAGAGGTTAGTTGAAGATAATTGGACGTTCGAATTAGCAGACCAATCAATTAGCTTCTGTAATGCCGCGTTCACATGTTCGTTTTGAGTTAGGAAAGCATTAGATAACGCCGCAATACTGCGTTCCATTTGAAACCATTTTAATGGTGAAAATGGATCTTCAAAAACGCCGCAATTCTTCGTTCACTTTCAATTCAACAAAACTGGGAAAAGCTACATTTTTTTTTTTTTTTTTTTTTTTTTTGTATTTCTGTACTTCACGTTCTGGATTTGCTTTAGGTACACTAGGTTCCTTAACGGAAACGTCTAGATTTGCAATATTTTCTAAGCAAGGGGTAAGCTGCGGCGGACGTAAGAAATCTTCCTGTAAATTGAGGGTAGGCGCAGTCGATGTTGAAGGTAACGCGGTGCCAATATAATTTTGCGTGGCGGGTAGGCTTTGTGCTAATGGAGCACTATTTCCGATCATATAATTTGTTAAAACATTATTTACATGACTCACCAACTGCTGGGATAGTAGATCAAACCTGCGATCCAGTTCAGAATCTTGCGAGAGGGAGCGCTCGCGTACCTGACGGGAGCGTTTGCGCGGCGCTGAATGGCCTACATCGCTCTCCGATGACACCGTATCACCTCCTTTCGATGACGATGAAGAACCCGAACTCCGCGTTCTCTTCCGCGAAGTATCGTTTGGGGCGATAGTTTCACCGTCCATTTTGTTTAAAATAAACACAGTTCACGAGACGGAAAATTAATTTAAATGATTAAAATACTAATCAAATGAACTTTCTACTTTAATCTCAAAAGTTTTAAAAATAAAATACCGTTAAACGATATAACTGACAATCTAACAGAGCTGCGCACAGTTCGGAAAACGACGCAACAAAGACATAACACTTCATCATGGCGGCTTGTATGCGGTTTTGAAAGTAGTTCACAGATATGACGTTGGGGGCGCTAGTGGCGCGATTACGAGGCGGAAAGTAACGACATCTAGCGGCTGATCATGTAAGGAAGCGTGCACTCTCTCATAATGGACTTCGGACGTCAAACGGAACACATAATATAATTATAGTTATGTCCAAGTCCAATGTTAGAGGATTATATCCAGGACAGGAATGCTTGGAAACATGCTGGTCCAGCTCCATAGGGCAATCTAGAGTCAAGACAAAATCAAACTGGTTGCTATTTTTATGGTAAAATCTGTTATTTTTATGATATTGATTTACACAGACGCTGACTTATTTTTTAGAAAAACATACTTTTATGATGTTTGTAAATATGTGCCACCATGTATCTATCTAATAATTAAGTTATTTTTCATTGCTTAGTTTTTAATTCGTTTTACCTATTATGGTATAGTAATTCTATTCCATGATGCATCGCAGGTCTTCACATATAATCATATAATTAATGTAATCAAACAAAATATTGTAAAACATTTTTAAAAGAGTAGGTACCGGTGGAGTTTCTTGCCCATTCTTCTCCATACGAAACTACCTTTTGGAAGGGGCAACTAGAATCAATTCAATTTTTTTGGTAAATTTTGACGTTCAAAAGTGCCTCTTACGAGTATTTCTATTTGAAATAAATGGTTTGACTTTGACTTTGACAATGTAGTTCTTTTTTTTTAAACTTTGCCCCACACTAGGAATTTGTCACACTCTTTTCAAACACTGTAAAACGATTTTGCAGATCGAGGCTACACTATTTCTAAAAAACTTTCGATCATTGATCTACCTATACCTAACATTTATTATTTTTACCTAAGTCTGAAAAAAATATTGTCGCTCGGCAAGTCGAGACCTACCGAAATAAATTAAGAACACTCGACGAAGGCAGTTCTAATTAAATAAATCTTTAAATTACAGTTTCAAACAGTTTCAGTTTCTATTTTAAAACTAGGAAGTCTCAATATTTTGTTAAATGATAAGTTTTGAGCAGGTTAATCTTACATTTATAAATTGTATATTATTTTATAAATCCTCCACTTAAAGGAGATTTACTTGTCACTACCATAATTTGGTGCCTCCTGTTGCAAAAGTTTTGACGCAAACTTTAAAATTCATATAAAATTGCAAGCAATTTAGTAAACATCATATGATAAAATTCCATCCACATCACACAAGCCCGTAAATACGATAAAAGGTGCCGGCGGCATTTAAAATTGACCAAAGAAATAAATAAAACATTAACAAATTAATTGCACTGCGTGACTTACTGGTCCCATTCACATTTCGTCCGATGATCTTATTGGAGCCATTCGGCTGCGGGCCGGCGGGGGTGTGCGGTGCGGGAGGCACTACCCGTCCTGTTTCCTCGCCCGGGCTTTCCATATCACACCTCTCGCTCGCACACATCAACCCGACACCCGCCAATTCGAAAACTTCACAAAAATATTGGCAACTTTTTCCGAAAAAAAAATTACATTTCAGGGATAAAAAGCCCGATGTCACAGTTCGAATTTTAAGATATATATAAATTTTGGAACAATGGCGTGACGTACTCCGATTTTGGCGGTAAAATTTGAAGGGTAGCCGTGACGTGTCGTGATGACGCGCGCGCCTCGACTGTCGGCTGCCGGCGGAGCCCTAGTGCAGCTGCATCGCCCCGCCCAGCACCCCACGCGACCCCTCCACGTGGCCCCACGCTTTCCTTGCCCTCGGCTTATGTAAAAAAACATAAAGGCCTTAAATTCGTGAGTGTGTGCGATAAGTTTGTGTTGTAGTAGTGTGCGGGGAAGGGGCCGAAAGGGTACGACTTGAGGGTCGACGGGTGATCATTATTGTGTTTTTTTAAATCAGTCTTGTTCATATCGATCGTACTTTACTTACTATGTTTGATTTTTCGGTCATGGTAAGACTGCTGTTATTAAAAACTACAAGTTACCATTTCTGGTGAAGAAAACGAGGAAGATTAGTTTGCTACAAATTAAAGACATCTATTAGATTGATTAGCTACCTACCCGTATAAGCCATTGCCTTCTACGGGTGGATAAATACGAAAGTTATTTAATGAATTTAGAGAGAGGCGAAGATTTTAGAATTGCTGACAGTGCTGTGTCAAGATTTCTAAGAATGTCATGTAATGGGAAATAAATAAAACAGTGCCATAATTTTAATCGCAGCTATTGGAAAAAACGAAACACGTCCTAGACAAACACTGTAATACAAAGGTCGCGCCATTAAAACACCTCAGTAGCTGTAGAAGATGTAGAGGTCCTGAATTCCATTCGAAGGCAAACCGTATTGAAGCCTTTTGTCTAGAAAATGCCCCGGTACCTAACTCGTAATCGGAAATTGGACTCCTAATCACGTAGGTATACAAGTTTAATAGTAGGTACATCAGAAGTATTTCAAGATCTTTACGAGACCCTTGACCGAACTTAATTTGTCAAAATATGATGAATGGCCAATTCTGTTCTGATTTCGAATTTTGCTCTGGTGATTCGCTTAATGCGCATTAGCCTGACAGTTGGCGCCTTCCTTGCCCTAGGCTTAAACTCCCACAGTTGTACAAAGGGTTAGGCCCTAACCCGTGACGGTTATTTATAAACCCTAAATAAAAAACCTGGCACATAATATTTGAGGGCACATCGCCCTACGCAAGCTGTAGTGTAAATCAACGGACGGCGGAAGCGAGTTATTTATAAAATGCCCAGTTTGGACATAATACGACGGCTTCACTCGTAAACTGCTGGTTTTTGAGTTAAATGCTGCAAAATGGGCCTCATTAAGGACCAACGCTAATTGAGACCAAGAATTTTGAAGACGCTGCGATGGAGGAGAGAAAGATGTGTTACCCAACGAATAATTCTATGGGTACCTACTTACTGAAGTTTTTCAAGAGTTCTCTCTACCTTTCTACTCTCTATCTCTTTAACTCCCTATCTATCTATCTTTTATGATATTGAGAAAAAATGAGCTAAGCACCTATTGTGATTATTATTGAAAAAATTGTAGATGATACATTTACAATGAATGTTACTTCTTTATGTAATTTTGACTGTCTGCAAGAATCTACGAACTGATAGAAAAGAAAACAAAAAAGATTGAAGAACAAGATACAATTTGCATTGTAGATACTTCTTAAAACGAAATAATTATAGGTAGAGGTACATAGCGGAATCACTAAACGACAACGGAGTTCTCAATATGCAAATACACGGACTCAACGTGGTAATAATAGTGAAAGCAGTAGAAAGCGAAGGGTTAGGAACTTAGGACTGGCTCAGTGATGGAATCCAACGAATGGTTCGAGAGAGCCAAGTTATGCAATATGTTGGTTACTTGGGAAAATGTATCCTTAGGTAGGTTAAGTTACATACATACATACATAAACTCAAGCCTTCTTCCCATGGGGTAGGCAGAAACTATAGAACGCCACCTGCTACGCTCCTTACATACTCCTTTTGCTTCGCCTACGTTCATACATCTGGTCATACACGCACGCCGATTGCGAGTACTACGCACCTGACCTTTAGAAGAACATCACCAATTTGGTCACTATATGTCCTCCTAGGGCGTCCCCACTCACCTCTGCTTTATAAATACCTTTTGTTAGTCGCGTTCCACTCATCCTCTCAACATGACCAAACCATCTCAGCATACTCTTTTAAATTTTTGTTACTACATCTTCTTTTAAACTGCACCGTTGCCTTATCACCTCATTTTTCAGCCTATCATTCATAGTCACGCCAGACATGCTTCGCAAGGAACGCATTTCCACTGCATTTATTCTACTTTCATGCTTCATAGGTTAAGTTATAATCGTTAAATTGGAATAAAGAATTAGCAGCATTGGATTCATTTGTATCATCTGCTTACTATGCCTTAAGAACTCTTAGGGATGAAGTGAACATAAAACATTTAAAAATACCCATATTCCTTCCTTATTTATTCCTTTTTTTTTTTTTACTTTGCGCTGATTCAGTCCAAACTTAGGTATAGCATAGGTACAGTTTTGGGAAAACAGCTACAATTATAACAGTCACAGGGCATCCTCCATTCATCCACATTTCTCAACGTGATACATGTCGACCATATTTTAAAGAACTTGGTATTCTCACAGTACCTAGCCTTTATGTAATAGTACTGTTAAATAACATTAAATTAAATATATATAAATATAATATGACTACGAAGCAGACGAGATTATGCTGGTAAGGGAAAAAACGCGTAGAAAAGAATTAGGAAACAACATCATCCCGGCTTTGAGAATGTGCAAATAGCGTTCTTTTATATGATACCCCACATGTCCTAGTAGATTTCATTCGAATTTTTAAGACCCCTTTTCAGGCCTTGTTGCAAAAAGATTTTTTAAATTTCTTTCTTGTTTGTAAAATGGGTAAACGTCATCTAAAACTATTCCACAAGTTGATAGCATTAGTAGTTCTTGAGATATCCAGCTGTGACAGCCAGACAGACAGACTTATTAGTCTCACCAGAAGGGTTCCTTTTTACCATTTTGGTACGGAACCCTAAAACTAAGAATAAATACATAGACTTGTTAAACTACTGATAATCATTTACTGTACAAAATTAAAATGAACCATCATGACCCAGTGTTTGAAAGTAGAAACGGAACTTTAGAAGAAAACCCTGAAAAGAAAAGGAAATGGAAAATCTTTTGTATAGCAATACGTCTTCGAGCCAGAAAAGTAACGGGCCCTTGTGTAAATACTAAAGACAAATAACTTTAAACTGTGCATCGAACAACAATAACAAAAAAGTGAAAAATAAAAAACTTTTTCCAAAAAAAAACAACTGACTTCCAAAAAAAAACACTACAAAGTGTAAAATAACTTTAATTTCGGAAGTCGGTGGCTTTTATTCTGTATTTTAGTTTTTTGCCACCGACTTCCGAAATTAAAGTTATTTTACACTTTGTAGTGTCTTTTTTTGGAAGTCGGTTGTTTTTTTTTGGAAAAAGTTTTTAATTTTTCACTTTTTAGTGGGTCAGTTCGTAATTTATCTAATTTACAATAGCCTAATGTCAAATGCTCATCACCTTTTACAAAATATTGCTTTTCCCGATGCAGGGGCGTTAATTGTTTATTTATTTATTTTTCTTCTTACATCTACCATTACAGAGGATGGTGGTAAGGAGTTCTCCTGGTAAGAACCATGAGAACTAATGGAGACTTCACCATATGTATTTTAACGAGCATAAATTGCTTAGCAACCATATTAAAGTGTCTAATCGAATCGCAACGGTGAAATACTTATTATTAAGTAGTTCCGGTGGCCATCTGTGGTCTTCATCATCAGTTCCACTTCACCAAATGGTGCTTTTAGAGTGCAAATGCATGAGTTACTATAAAAAATACTCAAATCGATATAGGTATGCCTATAAAATTTGAGGATTTCCTTCGATTTCCATGGGATCCCCTCATCAGATCCTGATTTGGTGGCAATGGGACCACCTCGGGAGCATACCCTTCCATACAAAAAAATAATTTTAAAAATCCGTCCACAATTGACGGAGTAATCGGTGAACATACATTAAAAAAAAAACGAACATACAGCCGAACATATAACCTCCTCCTTTTTGGAAGTCGGTTAAAAACTAGTGTTGTGTGCAACTTTTTCACCAACTTCTTAAAAAAGGAGGAGGATATTTTCGTCATTTGTAGACCGATTTGGAAAATTATTGTTTTTATTTGGTAGAGGAAGCTTCTTTTCGCTTCAACGGTATGTGCACAATCTCTATTGCATACTGTTTGAGCCCAGTAGGTGGCCACGTTTATTGCAGCGTCAGAGGCGTTGTTGTCAGACCGTCAAGGGTGCAGGTGAACTGACATTTGGGACACTACAGATCAGATGGGACATAGTCCGATCAGGAGCGCCGCATTCGCACTGGTTGATGGATCAATCGATAATGCCCCATTTTGCCAGATTATGTTTGCAGAGGCCTACTTGGGCACGCAATCCTATGTATGGAACAGAATCCTAGATCTAGGAATGACTTTTGGCAGATGATGTTTTGTTATTTTTTTTATATTAGTTTTAAATACTCCTTTTTTACTGTTTGTATTTCCTGTGCGTGTCACAAATAGTATTCTTTCATTCAGATGATAAAACAGATTTCTAGTTTTTAAAAACTTGTCCTGCTTTGTCTTGTCTTGTTGTGTTGTGTATACGAGTATACCTACATCAAAATCTAAAACCAAAAGCCTAGCTATCCTTTAATACTATCGACACCAAAAAAAAAACAGGTAGATAAAGGCTAAACAATTCAGCAAACTTCAATCGAACGAGAAAAAACAGCCACAGAATGTTTCGTGTCGGTATCAAATTAAAAATGATAATCAGCTTGCAAAAGCTTAATTCGGTTAAGATACGAAAGCGGACCATTCTCGGAAATTGTAAAAAATACATAAAACTGCCGACCCAACAACGGTATACGGATGATGTTGCAAAAAATCCTATATTTCGGGTTAACAGGCCTTTGGTATATGGGTTAATATAATTTTCTTGTGGGCTTATGGGCTGAGTGTATAATTTAGTTTGTGCCTTGCTGTTTCTTTTTTTGTATTTTGAACAGGATCTCATCTCATTACATCGCACGCTTTTGCTGAGATCAAACGAATACGAACCGTTCTGTAACACCAAATAAAATATGAGTAAGTAATTCCGGTAATTATTTAAATAAAACAATGGAATCGTCTCAAAATGTTTTAACAGGTATTGTAGATAGATACATAGATATAATACTCTATATTATGTACTTACACTATAAAAATGACATAGGTACATAAATGTGGCACAATGGGCACAATGTAATTTTTCAATAGGAGCACAGACCTACAACCTAAAACAATTTGACCTCCTTGGTCAATAAATTAAAGAGGCAAGACAAAAAAAATATTTTTACAGTCAAGTTTTCTCGTTGCTCTAGGAAGTTCTGTATTCAGCCTTTTTCACATCAAGTCTACAAAAAGGTGGAACCATAGTTTTCCCACAGTGGTGCCGTTAGTTTATCATCATATCGACATATTTCTAGCTATCTAGTGTTGCGACAACCTTTCACCGGCTCAAGGAAAAACCTACACTGCCTTAAGAGTCGGTCGGATATTATTTACAGAAAAAGTGAGGTCATGAAAACAGCGGGTGGCATATTAAATCACTAGGTACAATTTTTTTTTTTAGAGAAAGCTAAGGTATTCAACGTGTGGCCTATGAAATCGGTAGGTACCATTTTTTTTTTCTAGAGAGTTCTAGTTTTTCGACAAATTTAAACAAAGGCTAAAAGTTTCTATTGTTTTATCAAACGATATAAGGATTCCCATGGCATGCCACAGCCAGAGCTGGAATTGGATAAATAAGGATTAGAATTTATTGTTCCCTAGCCAGAGAACCAAAGCGCTCAATAAGAATTCATCTTGTACTACATGGATTCTTATTGGGTGTGAATTTAGAAGAAAGGAGAAAAAAAAAATTTGATGAATTCTCTTTACGTATATAATTCAGCATATTATTATGACTTCTGATCACAATCCAAAGCGAACATATAGAATGAAGCACAAACTGGTGGTAGCTACTGGTAGCGTCTGTGCGTCTGTGACTTGTGCATACGAATGAACGGTCGATGTAATTTGTAAAAATCTCACCGTGAAAACATAGGTGAAGTGAGCTGATAATAGTGTAAATTCCTATCATTAGGTTGAATGATAGCTAATTTTACCTATATTTTCACGGTGAGATTTTTAAACCGGCTAATCTCAATCTCAACTAGGGTTGCCTGCACCTTTTTTTAAGCAAATAGAGTACATTTACTTTTCTAAGGTAAAAAAATAAAGTACAACATTTAAAAATAAAGTATTATTCATTTGCCCTGCTATTTCTTTTTTCATAAATATTTTTTGTTGCTTCTAGAAATATCTAACAATCTAACAAATATTTTTTACTTGGGAATATCTTACACCATCTTTACAGTCTAAATTAAAGTATAAAAATAGTTAATTTTTATTAAATTTAGGGGGTTCTATTTCACTCGTCCCGCCACTTAGCATTCATCAGAGAAAAAACTCTCTCTGTAAATGCTGAAATGGCGGGAATACATGACGCAATTTTGTATTATGCACATTATTCAAAAAAAAATATGCCACTTCTGTGATCTGGATAATTCCGAAAAATATTTAGAATTGTAAACTTGTGCATGTAACTCCTTTAATAGTAAGTAATATCTTCATACGGGTTTTAAGTTTTTGCAGTTTCAAAGTTTCAACTACATATGTGAACAAAATGCTTTTATTGAACATTACCTTTTAAATTTATGTTGTTCCGTGAAAAGAGCCAATAAATTTGTGTGACTAAAATTGAACCACTTATCCAGATACCCTAAGGCTTTTCCAAGAACAATATGGTTTTTTTATGAATTTTATGACTAACTTCGGGACAAGAAATCTCATTTTTTTTAATATTTTTTCCAGTTTCATATCCAAAGAAGACATCTTCTTTTCTTGTTATAAATTATTTCCTTAGATTGTGCATAATATTGTATATATCCAAACTTGTAATGTTATTCCCTTCTAAGAACTTAAGTTTTACTAAACACATTCAGTACCTACATAAGTGACTAGACAAATTAAGGTAAACATTATATCAAGTCATATTTATCACTGATATTCAGCAATCATAATTTTTGTAAAATCATTGAGCAGTCTGCTTCTAAGTTCTCATAGCTTACCAATGTAACGAAATTATATCTTCCGTTACAATGACACGAAAAAAATAGCTTAACCTTTTTTTTTTGTTTCATATAGTAAACAATTTAAAAAAATCTTCAAAAGTATAAATATAAAATAAGGTATTTTCACGTACTTTATTGCCCTCATAAAGTATAGAGTACGTTTGGCCAAAATAAAGTACAATAATTTATTATAAAGTACGGGTGGCAACCCTAATCTCAACTGCTAAAACCGCTGCCCGCTCCGCTCATCACTCCGCTGTCCCCCTAGCCCACGTACAGTACAGACACTCTCGAATGAGTATTTTCTCACGGTGACCGGCCTCTCGCTTCTCTACATACAAGCTGTTAATTCCACACATTGCTCGCTGAACATTTTCATATGTTAGGCAAAGATTCGCGGACTTACTCGTGCTTTCTAGACGAGCTATTAGTCGTCTTGACTTGTCACCGTGAGAGGGTTATGACGAAAATGCGAGGGAAATGTCGAGGCCGTTATCTGATCGTAAAAATGTTACCTTTTAAATGTCTAAATGATATAATTTAATTGATTGTGACACCCCATTGGTAGGATTTTTAGAACTTGCAAGTCATATTTATTTCTAAATTGCCCTAACTTTGCTAGCTCTAAGTACAAATTCAAATTCAAATATTTTTATTTGTAGAACATAGTAAAACAAAGTACAGATGTCAATATTAGTCAAATGAGCGCTATGTCTTGCCGTCAACGACGTACAAATATTCTAATTGGTAGTAGGATTGGTAGGGTACCTAAACATTGGAAAACCTCGGTATAGAAAAAATAACAATTGCTGCATTGTAGAGCGTAGAGCGACAACGCATGAGTTTCAAACAAGCGGCATCCGTGGCAGTAATAAGACTGATATGATAGGAATACAATTCATCAAATAGTGAGTGAGATACTAACATAACATACTTGTTAAAACATTAATAAACTGTAACAGTTAAGGAATAGGTTGAATTAACTCAGCTGTTTACACTTTTTACACGCCTCGTCAAAATTAAATACAAAATGAAATATTTATAATATTAGGGTTAAAGAAGCTATAAAAAATATCATTATACATACATAAACGCCCATTCTCCAAACAAGAATTTCATCGGTAACTTTTTATCAGGCCGCAATTTTCGGAACGCGACCATCATTTCGAATCGTTTGCGCGGGAAAAACTATAAAATGGCCGACGGCGTGCGTCCGATGCAAATTGCGCGCGGAAAAAGCTCGCGGGCGGTAAAAACTGAAAGGAACTCATAGTATTTCATCGACGTCGCCAGTTATTGAGCGGGGTTAATGTTTTTGTGTAGATTCCAGTGGTGGCGACGAGGCGACTTTTTGCGCGTTGCGGAGTCTGGGAAGCGCTCGGCGGCAACTCTCGTCGCGGGCAAAAAGCAAACGAGGGCCGCCATAACGCTGCTAACCGACGCAAAAACATTGCGACATACGGATAGAATTAATGCGGCGACTCTTTAATTTTCTTCAAGAAAGCGCGGGAGGAAATGGTGTAGGTAATGAGTGCTGCCAGACGCAAAAACTATCTGTATAATGACGTAGCTTATTTATCCAGTTTATTTTTCTGTTCTTGTTGGTCATAAGTAAAAAGTGCATATAGGAATGTTTTAAAAGCCTCATTCCTATTAGACACGATTGAAGAATGTTAGATCTAAAAGAAACGGGAGCGTATAATGGTCGTCCATTTCTAATGGGAACAGATTGTACGTAAGTAATCAGTTGTGGTGGCTGTATGTTCGTATTTGTTCTTTAGAATATAATTTTGCATTATGTGGTCTTTTAAGTATATGCCTGCATAATATAATATGGGATGTGCACTAGGTTATTTCTCTGTAGCCATTTGTACTCGTATAATGGTAGAAGCGAGGCTACCAAGATTCTGCTAGGATCTATACGGAGATAAACATTACTTTCCGATGCACCCTCCCGCGTTGAGCCTGCTTGGTGGATTCTTCTTTCTTTCTTTCCTTTTTTTAAAAAACGTTGCCCCACACCAGGAATTTCTCCTGTATCGTGGGTGCGTTTACAAACAAAAAAACTCACATACACAAACCGCCAAACCCGGAACAACTACATAGAGGTCATACAAATATTTTTTCCGTGCGGGAATCGAACCTGCGACACGCAGCGCAGCAGTCAATCACTTAACCACTGCGCCAACCGTGCCCACTCCTTGTTCCAGAGCGGAGATCTGCGTCCCAGCAATATAAATGTTATATGCTGATTATACTTTATGCTAATTTATACAGACGTAGGTATTGGTAATCGAACGCAGATTACTGTTGTTGAAAGACAGGAGGCCATTGCTGCCCATCCTCTCCCCTCGTCCCCATTTACAACACTCCTTGTTACAGGACGAGTCGTTGTTGCTATGCATGGCCCTATTTCCATGGTAGTGGATAAAGGTATTTCGGCTGAATGACGATGATGATGATGAGACATTCTTTAGTTTACCGGAAGCCGCAGAGATTGTAACCAATCCTATATAAGTACATAGGTAAACTAGAATTATGAAATGAAACGTAGGAGTCTATAAAAGGAAAGTACTCGCCATCAACTTACCATGCCTGCGTTTCGCGTGTACTTTACAATGATCTATTCAAAAAGGTGTTCAAGAATTTACATGGTCATAAAATAAACCTTTTTATTGATGAACTGTTTACATTAATAATGCAATGGAGAGAAAACTTATGCCAGGACATCTGCTTATTTTTACTGTACAAGTTATTGAAATCAACACAAGTTTTTGTCAAGTTGTTCCTACATCACGTTCCTACACCACTTGAAGACGCCTACCTAGGTAGGTATTCGGTTTTTTTTATTTTAAACATCTGGTTTATCGTGTCGTATCGTAATGAAATGGAAACGCAATATTTACCATATTGTGGTAAAGTAAAGGTGATGGCATTATAAACAGTGTCGCTGATAACAGCATTACAGAAGCACGTATCTTGTTATTAGCGCTAGTGAGAAGGGTGACGAAGGCAAGACGTGAAGGCTCAAATCAAAACCCAAAATATACAGAAAAGAATAATGAAACACAAATGCGTAGGTACTTCTTTGACATCGTAATATACGTATACAGAGAAGTCTTGAAAATGCGATTCAAGCCTAATAACAGACTAGCATTTTTTTAAAGCGCCTGCAATAATCCATTAGCAAGAAATTGTTGTAGATTTGGTTTGCTATGAGCGTATATCGTATTTTTTGTATTCGACCATTTTTTAAGTACTGAATATGCACAGCCTGAGTATCTGCACACCTGCACACTATGATTATACTAGGCATTATGTAAACTCGGAATTTAACTTGGAAATGAAATTAGATATCAAAAATGTAAACAAAGGTGTTGCCAATTTAAAATAATAACCTCAATTGTGTAGTTTCTCGAAAAGTACTTAATATAGTGTTAAAATTGTAGGCATAATTATCCTGTATAATACTGCACACAGTTTTCAGACGTAAACTACGATCCAAGAATAAAATATAACTCTTGGAAATAAAATCGTGCAAATTATTGTTATGATTCTGGCAATAAGGCAGAAGCTCTAAACATTTGGACTTTAATTTACTTATTCAGCCTAAAATGTTCCCACTGCTGGGATGCAGCCCTCCTCTCTGTGAGAGGGAGTGGGCCATAATACACACGGTGTACTCTGTGGTGGCGACTGTAGCCAGAAGGACAATATCGAAAATGTCACAATGATTCAAAAATAAACAATCAATGGGTTCTGTGATATTCCTTATGGTGGTCGTTGATCCTTGGCGTCTACTCCCTAATCACGAAATCCGTAGATTCAACCGAAGTTTTGGGCGTTTCCTACTCCGTATCACTTACGGACAGAAGGTTTGTTCAGGGCCCGAACTAAAAATGAATGACGACATGATTTGATAGTGGTCCCCGAATCCCTAATCCTGATGAGTATTTGTAACCGTTAGAAAAATTGAATTTGTCACTTGTTTTGACGGATCAACTACTTTCGGATGGGACCGTATCTTTGTTGACCGACTTAGAGAGTACCCTTGAACGATGTGCACTACGTTTCTCTCCAGTGCCCGGGTTCTTGTAGACTCAACCGCTCATTACGTTATTTACGTTGTTGAGCAGACAAATTCAAACATATCAAACAATGGCTTTTAGCAATATCCTTAAAAATCATTTAGATTGTGATTATTGTGAGTTATGCCTTTAGGATGCTGACTTGTCCAGAAACTACAAAAAAAAAAAGTTATTGAACATACTGACTGCAAAAATCATTTGTTTTATCAATCATTCACTCACGTTGTCCCAGCGCTATGCAAATCCTTACCCTGTCAGTACAGGGTATTACGTTTGTGCTACCAACGAACCACTGTATTTTTATATCGTAAATATCGTGATTATTTCGACATTGTGATAAAAAAACATGATGATGTTTAATTTATACTCACATGTGGTAGGAAACACTATGGTTTCGTATATTGGAAGTGACAGATTGTGTTTTGCAACAGGAAAGTGCACAATTTACCATTTTTTGGAAAGACTTACTTGCGACACAATACGATTCACAATGACGGCTGTCATCGATTGAACTAGGTGCTCAGCTATACCAGCTCCATAAGTTAATGCTCTAAGTACGACAACATACGAACTTTTCGATTGCTCGAACATAAGCAGAAACTTTCTATGCATCTTATTTATTTAATTATTTTTACTTATTTATTTTATTATTATTACTTATTTATTTTAGGGTTCCGTACCAAAATGGTAAAAAGGAACCCTTATGGTGAGACTAAGTCTGTCTGTCTGTCACAGCTGGATATCTCAAGAACTACTAATGCTATCAACTTGAAATTTGGAATAGTTTTAGATTACGTTTACCCAACTGTTTTACAAACAAGAAAGAAATTTTAAAAAATATATCTTTTTTACAACAGGGCCTTAAACGGGTCTTAAAAATTCGAAAGGAGTCTACTAGGGCATGTGAGGTATCTTATGAAAGAGCGCTGTTTGCACATTTTCAAACATTTTTATTTTTTAGGCAGCATAGATTCCGACTTTTGATGAAAAAAAAAAAAAAAAAAATACCATTCCACCTTTTTTTTTTTTCTTTTTAGCTTCGCGCCGTTTGTGCATTTAGCCAGTGGCAGTGCCATCTAAAATTAGGTAACAAGTACAAAGTTATTTAAATAATTATGAAATGAACTCCACTCAATGCATGATAAAGATGATTGATGATATCCCGTCTCGCTCATCTTGAGTTTCAGTAAAGACGTGGCACTTTACTGAAACCTCGCGCGGACTTCTTGAGAGAACTTAAGTGATGTTGCACTGTTTTGTTTCATTTGCTAACACTAATGCAGGTTCAAGAACACTTAATGGTTAATAATCCACCGCTATTACACATTAATATTCGGCTAAACACAAATTTTAGAAAATAAAAAAAAACTGCTAACATGACGCTTCACTTTCCCGCCAAGAAGTCCCGTTCCCCCTTATATCCGAAGTTTGCATAGAGACAAATCTGAAATTATTCTATGTGATAGAAGTTTATGTAAAGATTACAGGAAAAATAAAACGATGTCTCTAAATAGCACAGTTTTTCAGAAATCATCAACATCATACGAACGAAACCCTCGGTTCTCGAGTCCGACCCGCTCTTCACCGGTTTTTATTATTTAGTTATTGTGACTATTTATGTGAGAAATAAATAAATAAGTTGCACAAAATTATACAAATGATTAATGATTTCAGTTTGTAAACAAAACGCAATTTATTGACACGTCTAAAAAGACTATTACCCCGATTGGGATATCAACATCAGATTTGAATTTTGTTTGAAGCTCAGCACCGTTCAACGGATTTTCTGACAATTTCAAATAAGTGACGAGTTTTTAGTGAATCTATTCAAAAAACAATTATATTGGAGTGTTTATTTGCGAATATTTTATGTGTATTGTGTCAAGATGACGACGGATAAGATTCGGAAGGACAAGAACCAGAACATTCAGGTTTCCATTCGTTTGAGGTAAATAATCAAGTAAAAGTTGAACTGTTGAACAAATTTTTCATTAACGGCATGACTCACTGGATTATTCGTTATATTTTATCATAATTCCTCCTAAACTCCTCAAATCTGCAATTAAAAAAGATAGCATTTATTTTATAGCTGTGCAGTAGGTACTCTAATCTATTAATTCTGGAATTAGCTAATCAAAACTGAATGAGCTCAATTTAATTGACCAAAAAATCGTAATTGTTTACAGTACCTATTTGGAATAACTACATTAACTACACTTAGTTAAATGTAAACAAACAAATTATCCCATAGTCCTCTTCCCAAATGTATCCACTCTACAAATCATTTCATGAATCCATTGTGAGCTGAATGACTGTTCTAAATAGAACATAATTCCTATGAATTTAACTAACACAACCCTCTGACCAGGTATATTAAGATCCATCTACTAAATTCTTCTATTTAACTGTTAAATCGGCCTCTTTATATTATGTGTAGCCATGAGGTGTGGCTCATGTAGGTCAACAACACTATGGAATGAGTCCCGTAACAATGACCCCAGGAGTCATGGGTAGAGTTCAAAATATAAGTATTACACTGTTTTTGATAACCAAAACCAACAGTTTAGTAGAGCAACTTAATTATAATAGAATAAAAGATGTTTCAAAGAATGGACCAGGTATGTGTTTTAGATAAGCATCCATGTCCATGGTATTAATTTGTTAGGTTCATAGTGACTTCCTTATAAAGAATCATCACATTTTTAACAAATCTTACCTTGCTTGACTTAACAGTAACTAATTTGACAAATAAAACACCACTATAATTATAATGGTGAATCAATCAATACAATCTTATTCTTATCACATATTGCAAAAAAAAATGTAAAATAGTTTCCATTATTATTCTCACATCAAAATTCAGGATTTTTTTCTAATTATGAAACCTATCTTTCATCACTATCTGTTAATCAGACAATTCTATACTAAAGGGTACTAGGACACTTATATCTAACAAATGGAATTCCATTCCTTATTCTTAACATCATTAGTAGTGATAATTGTAACTAATTTGTAATTATAAAAAAGTCATTGCGGCTCGCTTTGACTGCCCCTTTCAAAAACACTGGGTAAGGGTAGTGAATGGTCTTGTATAGGTAGTAAATAGTCTACATAAAGATGAGTACTAACAATACAACATAATTGTAAGCTAATATTGTTGCTAATATACTAATAAGATATGGATTTAAATTATCTGAAATAAATTATTCTATTCTATTCTATTCTAAAACATCCACTCTTTTCCAGACCACTAAACCAGCGTGAAAAGGACATTAGGTCGCTAGGCGTGATCGAGGTGGTGAACAACCGCGAAGTGGTGGTGCGGCAGTCACAGCAGACCTCACACACTAAGAAGTTCACCTTCGACCGGGCTTTCGGACCCAATGCTAGTCAGGTATGATAATGACATAATATTTTTATAAGTGTTTAACAAGTCCAGGACATCAACCCGTTTTACTACATAGGTAACAAACACTTACATAATATCAATATTATTTTAAAACTAGATAAGGTTGGTGTTACATATCCTACTTCTCTGATATTCAAAAAAAGCTAAATATTTAATTTCACATAAACATACATGGGCACTTATGGAACGTCAGAAGCTAGGTGCACGGTTCCAATTGGTCGTTTCCTATGGAGAATAGCTGGCAAGATAGTGCACAGTTACTCTTTTAAAAATACAAAACACTGATCTCTTTTGAAGATAAAATAAGATCATTTATTGAACAAGTTGAACTTTGAAAGAAAATAAAGAAAGAAAGATTAATGTTTATTTGACAATAGTCCATAAAATACAAAATAAAAAAGTGAAAATGCTTTAAAAACAAGTGTGTGCCTAACAGCTGCACCAAAAAGGTCCATTTCGGCATTAATGCCAGATGCTATCTCATGCTGGTTTTCTAATGAAAACTTAGGGATGACTTTGTCACGACAAAACTATGTTGTTTGATGGAACAGTCCACAAACCTTAAAAGTGTGCTCCATACTAAAAGGCTACCTCAATTCTAAATCACACATCTTTTCAAACAATATTTGTTGTTTTTCCAGCTCCACATATACCAAGAGGTGGTGAGTCCTCTGATAGAGGAGGTCCTCAATGGCTACAACTGCACAGTGTTTGCATACGGACAGACTGGAACTGGCAAGACACACACCATGGTGGGGGAGCATACCAGCAGTGATACACACTGGCAGAATGTGAGTAATCAGTATAGATACAAAATATCGCGCCTACTTAATTTACCGCACCCGAAATGGCTTCTTTCGTCATGGTCTATTAATATTTCAAGTATATTTAAAAAAATATAATTATTCTAACCACATCTGATGATCTGCCTAGCCTTTTCCCAACTATGTTGGGGTCGGCTTCCGGTCTAACCGGATGCAGCTGAATACCAGTATTTTACATGGAGCGACTGCCTATCTGACCTCCACAACCTAGTTACTGGGTAACACGATATCCATTGCTAAGACTGGTTGTCAGACTTTTGGGCTGCTGATGACCCCTAACAACTGTCAAAGATCTACAAATGACAGCCGGGACCAACGGCTTAACGTGCTTTCCGAGGCACGGAGGAATTTTGGTATGAAAAGATGGTCACCCATCCACGGACCAACCGCGGCAAGCGTAGCTTAACCTGAACGATCGACCTGTGCGGCAGTTTTTATTTAGCCACAAGCTCTAACCACATTGTATACTAACCACATCTAAATAAGATTATTTTGATAATAATTTGGATAATGTCCATTAGCAAGTTATATTACGAAAGTTGTCTGCAACGATTTGCACAGTGTAAACATGCAAAGCAAGCAAGCCACATATTATAACGAAACATCACACCTTGTGGGAAACAAAGGAAGGAAAGGGTTGGGCAGAGGTGTACCTGTAGTACACCCACATTTCGCCAGTTATGTTTAAGTCTCATGTAATGGGGGCGATCCTATTGCCATCAACCAGGCACAAATCCAGACTCGGGCTGCTGCTGACAAATTCCAGATAGAAAAACCCAATAATACTTTGCTCTAGCCAACTGTAGGTGTGAAGTGAGATATTCGTTACTGAACAGTTTGTTAGTGAACAAAATGCATTTGAGATTACAATAGGTTTCTTTTTTCTTCTAATCTAATATAACATCTTGACAAGATATGAATGTTGACCAATTCCAAATTAACTTTTACATAAACAACATTCAATTATTTAGGTACTTACTATCTTTCGGTCGCGTTTCATCTATATCCGATAACAAACAGACTCGAGTACCTTTGGACTTGTAATATTAGGTAGTATGGATTATTAGCTCTAATTTAAAAGCGTCCCTACTCTCTACTCCTCTCTATCTAGGGCTATTTGGGACAAGTCTTTATTGAAGGAGCTCTTTAGAATACTATAGTCAACATTACAATTAACCTATAATGTTCTCACTGCTGGGAGACAGGCTCTCTGTGAGAGGGGGTGGGCCACCCACCACGCGGGCCCAGGGCGGGTTGTTAGATGTCACATGTCTTCGAATTTTTGGTTCTAGGACATGCCGGTTTCCTCATGATGTTTTCCTTCACAGTTTTGAGAGCAGTGGTGATGAAATTATTTACATAAAGTAAAGCGCCTGCCTGGGTTCGTACCCATGACCTACAATTCGTAAGTCGGGACCATTACCACTGGGCCGCCACTGCTATCAATACAATACCATATTATTATTGCAAAAAATTTAGTTTATGGTTGCATTCAAACTATGTTTTAATTAATTTTGTTATTACGAGGGCGGTACTGAAAATTTCGGGAATCAAGGAAGTGACTCAACATTACTATTTAAAAATGTATTTATTGCTTTTCGAAGTATTCTCCGCGAAATTTGACACATTTACATTCGGAAGTTGGGGTCTCCAAAATGGCCGTTTTGTAGGCGTCCACAGCTTCTTCAGGTGATGAAAATCTCTGTCCACGCAATTTATTCTTTATTTTAGGGAAAGTATAGAAATCATTAGGGCTTAGGTCGGGGCTGTACGGCGGATGGTCTAATAATTCTATGTTTTCTTGCTCTAAAAACTCTTTTGTTCTGTGCGCGGTGTGAGAACTCGCATTGTCGTGATGGAGGATGATGCGGCGGTTGCAGTTCTCTTTACGGAGTTCAGAAACGACCTGTGGCAAACAAATGCTAGCATACCATTCTGCATTAACCGTTCTTTGTCCCTCAAGAGGAATAGTCGTAACATGGCCGGTTTTGGAGACAAACGTGGCCACCATTTTTTTTGCAACACTCCGTGAACGAACAATTTTTGTTGGCTTTAACTCATTTTCGAACACCCAAACTCGTGACTGGTTTTTTGTTTCGGGTTCGTACGCGTATATCCAGGATTCGTCACCTGATACAATGTTGTATACAGCATTTGAGGATCCTGCGTGGAATCTTTCGAGAGTTCTGACGCACCATGTAACGCGAGCCGCTTTTTGCTCTTAACAGAGCGAATGCGGTATCCATCGGGAAAACAACTTTTTTACACCTAATTGTTCATGCAAGATTATTTGTATTTGACTCGTGCCAATGTCTAAAGTTGCCTGAATTTCGCGGTATGTCACATGTCGATCTTCCTCAATCAGCTTACGCACAGCATCAACGTTTTCTTGGGTGACTGCAGTTTTTGGACAACCTTGACGGGGATCATCACTGAGCTTGACACGTCCACGTTGAAATTCAGCAAAACAGCGACAAATTGTGGTTTTGGATGGGGCTTCATCACCAAATGCAGAAATCATCCGGTCAACACACTGTTTTTGTGTTAAACCAGTTCGAAAGTCATAATAAATCATCGCTCTTGAATTTTCTCGAGTCAATTCCATTTTCTCAACGACTAAACAAGTTTGACAAAACCTTGTGACAAGACCGAGAATCTTTTTTTAAATAAATAAATGGTATTCGATTTTTAAAACCAAGGAGTTTTCAATTAAAAAGATTTTAATATGACAGGAACAGTGGAAATATTCCATTCCCGATACTTTTAGTGCAGCCCTCGTATCTATGCATAATGTAGTGCATGCTGTGCTTTTCTTTAAGCGCCTATACTACCTCAAATGGCTTAGCATGATCCTCCGTTATGTCGAAAATACTGCAGCTTTAAATTCGAAATAAATATATGGTAAAGTTGAGGATTAATGTTAAGTACTATGTTTGATGAAAACACGATCCCATAAAATTTTCTCTATAGAAAAAAAAATCCAAAGTAACCTCCAAACCGTACAATAAACCGCTCGTATTAAAAAAATACTTCAAATTAGATAATGAAACTTTGCATATTAACTGAACTAACTATAAAGCAGGTCGTATGTTCTATATATTTTTTTTAATTACCATTATTTTCACTGTAAAAAGAAATAAACTAAATTATCGGTGCCTTGGGGCCTTCTCCCTGCCACCCTGTCTCGCTTGCTCCCGTGACCGCCAGCAGTAGGTGCGAGCGAGATAGAATCAGGTGGCGCTGAGGTAGTATAGACTCTTAATAAAGTATTCGGACACTTAGACCATACAAATTGTTAAGTAATACTGTACTCATTGTCGAAGAGCCTAATAAATAAATAAATATTAAATTACCAAACCTCCTTTCAACCGACTTCAAAAACAAGAGAAGATTGTATATTCAACCTGTATGTTTCCATGTACCCAGGACCCGCTGGCCGGTATAATCCCGCGCGCGCTCTCCCAACTGTTCGACGAGTTACGTCTCACCAACACCGAGTACACAGTACGCGTGTCCTACCTCGAGCTGTACAACGAAGAGCTGTTCGATCTGCTGTCCGGTTCCGAGGACAACTCCAAGTTGAGGATCTATGAGGATGTGACGAGGAAGGGATCCAATATTGTTAATGGGTTGGAGGAGATTACAGTAAGTGTGAATGCTTTTGGTTTCTGTTGTGCAAATGTCACAATTTTTTTTTTCTATCCTATGTTACTTGAATGCTTGCATTATGCATTTAACGAAACCACATACATCGAACTCGATCCAGGCGTTTAGAAGTTGTGGTAAAATAACAAAAAATACTAATTACACCGGATTTAGTTTCATTGATCATGAACCTATCTTATCTTAGAACCTATATTAGTGCTTTAAATCTCAAATAAGTAAGTTTAGTAAGCCATTTGTGATCCATATAATGTTATTTTTATCTATAACTAGCTTCAGCCTGCGACTTTGTGCGCGTTGAAATCTACTATACTTCTACCATACATCCTATTGATCTATAGCACTCGGCAATAGTGTAGCTTTCTATCAGCGAAAGAATGTTTACGAGTGAGTAAGAGATAGCCTCTTACAAACTATTTTACCTCTTTATACTATCAGTTTAGATTTGCTTAACCTTTCTATACCCGCGCCAAATTCAGTGACACCTATACCCGCGCACGGTCTCTGACCGAAAGTTCGGAACCCAATATCATCACAAATTTTGAAAAAAAAAGGTGAAAATATGTTTTCAGCAACTAGGCAATATCGTGAATAAGATAAACCCAATTTCTTGATAATAAACCATGAATTTACTGAGTCACAACAGTATCTTTTAATTCAATCTCTGAAATAGCAAGCTTTTCGTAAGAGTTTCCAAAATATTAGCAAAAATATATTTTTTATTTTAACAAACAACAGCAAACTTACAAATCTAAAAGAGAACCTCATGAGGAACATTAAACATACAACACATTAACGGTAGGAAGTGTCATTACTTTTCAGCTCAGTTCATGTTGTACAGAGTGGAAATAAAAAATAAACCCTGGATCCTATACTCGCGTCGGTCACACGTGCTACTCGCACGAACGCACTTTGCGCTCCGGTATAAACGTAGCAACGAATCAAGCAGCTAACAGGAAATACAAAATGCCAGCATTGATGAAAATTGAAAAAATCACGAAAGATTATTTTGTGTAGGAAGGTTAAAGCTTAAATCAAAGATGATCATTTTGGTCTTCTCCATCGGAGTATCTATTTGTTTCCACTATATGAGTAAAAACAAGAATATTTTTTTTTGTGACAGGTTTACAACAAAAATGAAGTGTACAAGATCATGGCTCAGGGTCAAGAAAGGAAGAGAGTGGCTTCTACACTTATGAATGCTCAATCAAGGTAAGCTACCATATTTTCTAATCATAGTTAAATACCTGGTACTATAGTTTAACTCACCGCTGTACAGCGCCTTAAGAGTACGGGGGGCGGTACAGTACACCGGCGAGGTCAAACTATAGTTGGCCTACTCTCTCCCCCCATACCTATTAGGGTGCGTCCATTAATTACGTGAGGCCTTTATGGAAGGGTTTATGGGGGTCGAGTTGAATCTCTCCCAATCTCACGTGGGGGAGAGGGGGTCGAGTCGAATCTCATCCAATCTCACGTGGGGTCTCGGCAAATGTCACGTAATTTGGTTTTTCGCAAGAAACTGTAAAATTGTGAGAAAACTGGGTAATTGTTATAAAAATAATTAGGCAAATTGTGAAATGTTTATTTAAAAAAAAATTACGCAATCAAGGTCAGATTAACGTATTTACACAAAAAATAAGAATTTTGAATATCACGTCAGATAAGGGGCGGGATGGGGTCGAACCAAATCTCACCAAGGGGGTCGAAAAATCCCCTTTATAATTAGCCGATTAGGCGATTTTGGCGATTTATAACACTGTTAAAAGCCAATTAACAAAGCTTTCAAAATAGTATTTCATATGAAACAACCAGTTGGAATCGTGCACCTGGCTTCTGACGTGTTATAAGTCCATGTAGGCTTTATGAAATAAAATGAAGTAGAAATGCAAACTATACAATTTATTGACCATGCTGCAAGTTTTACTGTTATTATTTAACTAACCTTGTATGGATACTATTTCGTCAAAAATTTGAACTTTCATACAAACCTTAATTTCATCATCATTTAAATAAAAAAACAATATCAAAAATATTTTTTTCAATCTAGGCTGAGAATCGGCACTTTTTGAACGTCAAAATAACATAAGACAGTCTCCAAAAACGCCCGCCCTTCACCACTTCCTAGTGCTTTAGCTGGAAAGAAGAAGTGGCGCAACAAACTCCCCAGCAGCACAGCTGTCTGTTCAGTTAGATAACTTGACTATACATGCATAATAATTTACATTATGCAACACAAAAAATTTAATTATATTATTTTCTATAATCTCAGCTAGCACGCGCCACTATACCAACAAAAAAAACATCGAAAACTATACTCAAGCAATTTAACTCCTTTATAGGATGAATGTTCAAAAATCTTTAGTGTTGGACAGATAAAACATTTATTCAGTGCACACAAAAGACATAGCACATCACACAATAGCATAATTATAGATAACACATTACAAGAATATACATAATATATAAAAACAAGGTGCCAATAGACAAAAAAAGAAAAACATACTTAATTCAAATCAATTATCGAACATACAAGGTGCGATGTGCGTCTCAAGGTTACACCAAATGGGAGTCGAGCTCAGCCTGTGTCAGGCAAGTATACCTGACGCTGCTAGTGCTCACTTTCGTTACACCTTATGGAACTCTTGCGCAATATTTCATGCTTGCGTTACCGGCTTTGCGTTGTTTGTCAGTGAATGAATGAATCAAATGATTTTGATTAAGAAAATTCTATCTTATTTTTATTTGATTTTCTTTTTATAATTAAATGTAAATTATTTTAATATTGCAGCAGCCTTCCCAATGGCAAATCTAATATGTTGTAAGTCTTCCTAACATAGTAGAAAGTTTTGTTTATGCTTCTTCATTATTTTTTATTTGTTTATTCCTTAACTTTTTTTGCATTGGGACGGTTTCTTCAACAGTATGCTGAGGAAGCATGATCAAACATGATAGATTCCGTAGATTCATTATTTAGAGCCTAGTAGCCTAGCCTTTACCTCTTCTAGTTTGGTGCCACCAATATTATATTATTTATTATTTAACTCTCTAGAGTTAAATAATAAATAATATAATATTGTTGATCTTCCTAGAAGTAGACTATTCGAATTAAATAGTCAGTAACACCATTATTTATTTACAAAATAGCTGGTATTCTGAGTGTAGTTGACTCGTAGAAAGTTCCTATGTGCATTAAGTCGGCCTCTGTACATTTGTGTGCTTAAAGTATTCAATAAATAATAAAGTAGATTGCAGTAATAAATTCCTGATTAGTTGAGCGACAAAGTTTTTTAAGCTGATTTAGGAAGAAGTAGAGTTATCCTCTTCTTCTTCGTAGCTCTCTTGTCAGATCGGTCGTGGTCCTCGTGTAGTTTCTTGTTTAGGGGCTGATGTGATCCGCCTGACGATTTCTCGCCACACTCGTACAAAGGCTCGCCCACTGCGGATCTAATTTGGACAATACTTCTCATGGGTGAGCGTCAGCGTGCTCTATTGCCCTCCAACTTACCCTGCATGACAAGCAGCTCTATAGAGTCACCCTCACACCTCGAGACGTCTCCAAAGGATTGGAGGATGCGCGTTTGGACCAGAACAGATATACGCTTTTTGATGCCGAGTTCTTGGCGTTGGTACGAAAGTCGTGGAATCATCCTACTGTCCGTAACCTACATGGGGTTACGGAGGAATAATAATATAATACGGACCTATATATCGCTGATGTGACGTAGCAAGGCACGGCTACAAGTCGGACACGATCTTTCATACCTTTCTTTAAAAGATACTCTTGTACTGATACAGATAGATAACATTTTAATCAACAACCCCCTTCTTTATCCGCAGCCGCTCCCACACAGTCTTCACCATCGTAGTCCACATGAAAGAGAACAGTCCCGAGGGTGAAGAGCTGATGAAGATCGGGAAACTGAACCTGGTAGACCTGGCCGGGTCGGAAAACATCAGCAAGGCAGGGTCTGACAACCCGGCGAAAAAGGAACGCGCGAGAGAGTGCGTCAATATCAACCAGTCGCTGTTGACGCTTGGAAGGGTCATCACTGCACTTGTTGAGAGACATCCGCATATACCTTACAGGTATGTATGAAATAGACTAAGAACCGGTTTCTGAAATAAGTCTTAAGAACTTATTCAAACTCGTACGTTACCATTACCTAAAGCGATTCTTTTCAAATTTCTTACCCAAAAAACATAAGAAATTTCGCGGGCTACAATGAAGGAATCACCTAAAGTACTACTTAGTAGAGTTTGACATATTATCGAATTCAAATTTTCAATTCAGAAACCGGGTGTATGCGCCTGAAATCTCGTGAACCCTTCAGAAGAATAAGTCACTCAAGAAAGTATTTTTATAACTTATAAGTCGGTAATCGACATATGACTGCAGGTAAGACGAGGTTGCAGCAAAAAGATTTTAAGTTTTGATGTGAAACATCTAGTCTATATGTAGTAGTGTGTAAATATGTGTGTAGTGCGATGTTTCACATCTGCCAGTCGTCCCGCGACGGCTCATGTTTTGTTTTTGTGGGAAGGTTAAACTAAGTTTCGTTTGACCTAAGGCCCTGTTGTTCACACTTATTTGTCTTTGTCTTGCCATGAACAACTACTGTTAATTCGACGTGTGTAGGCACGGTCGTCAGTGTTGTATGGATCACTATGGAAGGTTGTTGACAGACACGTATTTTCTACGACGCGGGTGTATACGCCGTACCGAACTATGTTGGGGTCGGCTACCAGTGTAACCGGGTGCAGCTGAATACCAGTATTTTACATGGAGTGACTGCCTATCTGACCTCCACAACCCAGTTACTGGGTAGCACGATATCCCTTGGTAAGACTGGTTGTCAGACTTTCGGGCTTTAGACAACCTGTAACAACTGTCAAAGATCTACAAGTGACAGTCGGGACCAATGGCTTAACGTGCTTTCCAAGGCATGCTTTCAGAGTGGTCTTGGTATGTAAAGATTGTCACCCATCCACGGACGAACCGCGACAAGCGTAGCTTAACCTGAACGATTGACACGAGCGGCTGTTATTACTTAGCCACCAGCCCCTCTCACATTTATCACTCGTGCCTATCTTAATTCATCACGACAAAATGTTCTACCATGCCCCAACACTAAATACGCACCAACTTCCACAGAGAATCCAAACTGACCCGTATCCTCCAAGAATCCCTGGGCGGTCGGACCAAGACATCGATCATAGCGACCATATCCCCTGGACACAAGGACCTGGAGGAAACCATGAGCACCCTGGAGTATGCTCATCGCGCCAAGAACATACAGAACAAGCCGGAAGTCAATCAGAAGATGACCAAGAAGGCTATATTAAAGGAATATGCAGAGGAAATTGATAGACTGAAGAGAGACTTGCAGGCTACGAGGGATAGGAATGGTAAGGAGAAGTTTTTGCTATATCTTTCGACTCTTTGATTTCAGGAATCATCATTTTCTTGTCCTCATCCCAATGCTGGTTTTCTGAAATTACCTCTTGTCACAGTGGCGTGAATTTTCATGAAAACCCTCATTATTTGGCCTGCTGTCTTCTTCTTTCATACTTCTCAATTAGTCGTCCTTTTCTAGCCATATCATCTTTCACACAGTGCATCACATATGCACATTAAAATACAAGTAAGGTTGATATTTGTATAAAACGCTTACTGTTCAATCACAGCCGAAAATGTTCGTTACCTTAAGGGTTATTTTTATCTGCTCATTGCAAGGTACGTAGAATAGAGAATGTCAATGTCACTACAATACCGCAAAACGACATCCAGCAATCTTTACATGTCATACCGAATTAAAAACCGGCCAAGTGAGTGTCGGACTACGCAAAATGAAGGTTTCCGTAGTTGGGATGACTATCTCAGAACAAACTTAACATTGTAGTTCAAAAATATGTTCCCCCATACATTCCAATTCCAAATATATGCTTGTACGCCCAATATTGATTGATATATCATGTTATTCTAAGACCATAAAACTTCTAGGTTTTTTGTAATCTATAAGTATTCTAACTATTTTCTGATTATTTTTTTAAAATTTTAGGCTCTATAGTTTCGGAGATAATACTCAATTTTCATCTATTTTCTTAAATAACTTTAAAACTATTTATTTAAAAAATTATAAAATAAAAACATGTAATTTTCCACTTTGTCCCCCAAAAGTGACCCTCATATTCAAAATTCATTTATTTACTTTATACGTCCGTGTTTGAGTCACAGAAATTTATATGTGTACCAAATTTCAATTTAATCGGTCCAGTAGATTCGGAGCAAATCGGCTGTGACAGAAGGACAGACAGACACACGAGTGATCCATCCTATAAGTGTTCCGTTTTTTCCTTTTGAACTAGAGATTAACTACGATAATATGGCCCGCCCCTCCAAAATTCAAAACGTTTGAAAGTATTCGTACGCATGTGTGCGTAATGAGACGGCCGTCAAACAAAAACAAATCACGGATTTGTTGCTCGATTAGTGGCATCATTAATCGCGCATTATTATTAGTATGGCGCTGCACTGACGTACTCTATGAAAACGACACGTGCGTTGTCTTGCGCGATCAGCTAGTTATGTTTAGTTGACCAACAAATCTGGTAATGAGTGAGATATTACGAGTACCTACTTACAACTACATACAAACTCTTTCGTAAGGATGTGACTACACACATTGAAACACTACACACACTTGGAGGGGCGAGCCATGTTATCGTAGTTTATCTCTACGGAACCCTAAAAAGTGACCAGGCCATACAAATTTTTAGGTTGATGTCAACTCGCCATGATTGGTTAAAAGTGTGTGCTATTTTGATTCAAGTAATTATATGTATAGTTTTTTATGCAATAGTCAGCTCAGTGCCGTAACTTCAAAAGGTATTATGTGTCCTGACTTGATAAAGTAAAGAATTTGAAAACTTTCGAAGATATAAAACGCTTGGCTGTACTTAATTTAAGTAAACTAGAAAATTTCAATAAAAAAATCCAAAAATCTCAGCATAAACCAAGTCCAAAAGTTGTTGGAAAACTAAAATAAGCCTATAAGTTTTTTACTATTTTATCAAGAATGTAGTTTCAAACCGACCTTATTTTTAGGCGTATACCTAGCCAGCGATACATACGCCGAATTGACGTTAAAAGAAGAGGAACAACGCAAGGAGATTCAAGAACTGCTTCTCAAGAAGCGAGCTATGGAGGAGGAGAAGGATCGCATGGAGGCGGTGTTCCAGGAGTTGAACCAGACGCTGGAGGTGAAGAGTACTGAGCTGGCTGTCACCGTTACAGAGCTTGAGGGAACGAAGCAGGAGTTGGCGAGTACTAGCCATGTGAGTAAACCTTGAATAATTTTATTGTCACAGATGTTAAATTTTTTTTTGACGGAATTGCTTTACTTAACTGATGATTAGCTAAGAGCCCGTTTTCTCATATTACAAATATCCTATACTTTTATAATAATAGAATACATTTTTGTTTTATGCTTTTTATATAAATAAAAGAGTGGACCTAATTTATTACTAAAAAGGGTTGGAAACAAGTCTGAATATCTCCGAAGTTCTACGAAGTAGTTTTTATACCAAAATAATCTCCATCATTTTCTTAAACAATGGCAATTCATTTTTTGCCATAGCTTCTTTTATTTTTTTATAAATAAAATAAAAGTACTATATATTTCACCGTCGGCGATGTGCGCTCAATATCGCACGAATGCTTGTCGAGGACGGACTTATCTCAATTGATTTCACGCTCTTTGTCATGTCAATACTACTGTTGAGTAAATGTAATATAAATATAGTGAAAAAAAAAAACCTAAGTTAGCGCAGCGCCGAAATGTAAGAGGGCTCTTAAACACTAAACACCAATAAATAGTACAGTCGACTGCACCTCAAAGGTATCAACTGCATGTCATGGCTACCATAAAAGGCGTTGTCAAAGCTAAAACTGTTGCTGTTACTGTTGACGTGTGGATGACGTTACTTACGATTGTGATGAAAAACACTTATTTGATCTAAAACATTTCAATTTTCTAAACCGTTTTCTAACTCACAATTGCATGAGCATGCCAACCAGCTCCTCTACAGAGTTTGAAACACTGAACCTTGTAATATTTTATATGAAAAGGTTCCCTAAATACTGAAATCTCCAACGTTGTTCGCAGCAACTGGTCCGCACAAAGCAAGCATGCGAGGAGCAACAAGTGCTGGTGTCAGCGCACTGCAGCACGGAGCTGGCGCTCAGTGCGCAGGCGCGCGAGCTGCTGGCCGCGGCCGACGTCGCCACCACGCACGTCGCCTGTCTGCACGACGCGGTGGACAAGCGCAAGTGAGTTGTACATAGCGCGCGAGCTGCTGGCCGCGGCCGACGTCGCCACCACGCACGTCGCCTGTCTGCACGACGCGGTGGACAAGCGCAAGTGAGTTGTACATAGCGCGCGAGCTGCTGGCCGCGGCCGACGTCGCCACCACGCACGTCGCCTGTCTGCACGACGCGGTGGACAAGCGCAAGTGAGTTGTACATAGCGCGCGAGCTGCTGGCCGCGGCCGACGTCGCCACCACGCACGTCGCCTGTCTGCACGACGCGGTGGACAAGCGCAAGTGAGTTGTACATAGCGCGCGAGCTGCTGGCCGCGGCCGACGTCGCCACCACGCACGTCGCCTGTCTGCACGACGCGGTGGACAAGCGCAAGTGAGTTGTACATAGCGCGCGAGCTGCTGGCCGCGGCCGACGTCGCCACCACGCACGTCGCCTGTCTGCACGACGCGGTGGACAAGCGCAAGTGAGTTGTACATAGCGCGCGAGCTGCTGGCCGCGGCCGACGTCGCCACCACGCACGTCGCCTGTCTGCACGACGCGGTGGACAAGCGCAAGTGAGTTGTACATAGCGCGCGAGCTGCTGGCCGCGGCCGACGTCGCCACCACGCACGTCGCCTGTCTGCACGACGCGGTGGACAAGCGCAAGTGAGTTGTACATAGCGCGCGAGCTGCTGGCCGCGGCCGACGTCGCCACCACGCACGTCGCCTGTCTGCACGACGCGGTGGACAAGCGCAAGTGAGTTGTACATAGCGCGCGAGCTGCTGGCCGCGGCCGACGTCGCCACCACGCACGTCGCCTGTCTGCACGACGCGGTGGACAAGCGCAAGTGAGTTGTACATAGCGCGCGAGCTGCTGGCCGCGGCCGACGTCGCCACCACGCACGTCGCCTGTCTGCACGACGCGGTGGACAAGCGCAAGTGAGTTGTACATAGCGCGCGAGCTGCTGGCCGCGGCCGACGTCGCCACCACGCACGTCGCCTGTCTGCACGACGCGGTGGACAAGCGCAAGTGAGTTGTACATAGCGCGCGAGCTGCTGGCCGCGGCCGACGTCGCCACCACGCACGTCGCCTGTCTGCACGACGCGGTGGACAAGCGCAAGTGAGTTGTACATAGCGCGCAGGCGAGCTGCTGGCCGCGTTTAGTAGTTACGAGGGAACATAGAGACATACATTCAGGTCAAACACATAACCCTCCTTTTTTGGCTTCGCCGCAGTCGGGTAATATATCAAACACTACAAAATATATAATGGGCGGCCTTATTGCTCATCAATATCGCTCTTATCGGTTATCGATCATCTACTCATTTCGTAAAAATTTTCAATCATTCGTAGCGGGAGTAAAAGATGCTCCGAAATCAGTTTTGATTCCTTTTTATATTCAGACATTTCGGCTGTCCCATTTCAAAACCTAGTTAAGGGACACTTTTTTTCGTACATCGTTTTACTGCATAATCTTGCTAACCTGGACCAGTTTAGCAAGATTTCGATTTCAGACAGCCGATTTCGCTTTGAGTGATAAAAATTTGATGAAAGACAAAAATTTACAAATAGTGTAGCGTCTGAATCTCTTATACTTAATCTATTTCATTATGGAATAGTAAAGCCACCGTCCCAGGTCAGCGATTAATGCGAACGACGCGATGTGCACAGAATACATAACATAAAAGAACCAACTTGTCACTGCCATGTGTTATTTGGGATAGATCCTGTGTTATTTTATCGATTGGGATCACGTAATATCGTTGCATTTGTTAATCGTATATATAATGGTAAGCATCTCAATACTATCTCTACCTATTGTATCCGTCTCGTTATAAAACAAACTTTTGCCCAAACCATCGACCCAGTATTTTGAACTTTATTCAGAGCACTTTAGTCAATACAAAATTGACAACTTAGACTAGGGTATAACGTCAGTTTTTGTAATTAACTTCATGTCGGAATAAGGTACGAAATTTAAAAACGGCGCGATGGTATAAACCTTGTTTTGGTTGAAATATTTTGAAAAGCTTTTTCTCTAGCGTTTTAAAAGTAATAAATTTTATTTTACTCTGTGACTTATTAACAATTTCTCTCTCCCCAGAAATGTGGAATCCACCAACCTACAAATAACTCGAACGTACCGCGAGGAGTCCGAAGAACAGCGCGGCGCAATAAGTACCGGAGTGAGGCACTTTGCTGACACCGTCAACAGCGCTTTCAGCAATCTACAGAATGCGCTAGGTAAATGCACATTATATAATATAACAATGTGTAGTCAAATTTTTTAGTTTAGATATCGATACCGATAACAACTGCAGAGTTTCGCTAGCTAATTTAATTTGACCCTGTAGTAGTGCTTTTATTTTGATCAACCAATCACTACTGACCATTGCATACGATTGGGCAGCCGATTCTAATCGAATTTGTGGCGGGAGTTAAGAGCAGGCAGTCTAAATCTAATTTCGAACGCAAGCTCCGCCCCTCGCTCCTTGCCACTCCGTTATGTGCTAAACACTAATACATGAGTAATAAAGTTGAATATCGCGTGCGCTCTTTGATCGTGTTCGAGCACGAAACAAAATAGCGTAAGTCTCAATTCTTATTTCGTTTATAACTAAAGTAATAATTGATCTAAAGAAAAAATATCTAGTGTCGGGATAATAAACTATATTTTCTTGCTGTGAATATTTATTTTAGACATAAAAGCTAAACAATCATGTTTGTTTTTTTTTTAATTATCCTTAAAAAAGACATGATTTTCGAATAAAAAATTTATAGAGAGAAAATATTACAGATACGTAACTGTCTTCAACATGAAAAGAAAAAGACCCAATAAATCATATAGGTAATAAAGTTTCATTTGCTTGTATGTGTGACTGTTTCAGAATATTCATGCAATTAACATAAAATAGGGAGCCTCCTCTTAATACCACTTATACATTAATTCGTAAATAAAATGAATGAGAAAGTATTTGCCTTTTACAGATACATACACCACTTCGAGCACGCAGACACAGGAGCAAAACAAGCAACAGCTTGAAAACCTAGTCCAGACGTTCATTGATACTATGAATGAGGTAAGATCGATTTGCTATGATCATGTGATACACATGCCTGGGATTGTGCACGAAAATGTGCAAGTTGCTTGAATGCCGTGGTGACCAATCAGAAGTTGGTATTATGGCACAATGAAATCTGAGACAGGCAATACAATTAATTTATTGTCAATGCGTTTTAATCTGGACACAGCCCTCCCCATTTTTATTAAAATAACTAAAATTTAAGTGTCTGTCTCATCTGTTTGTAATGTCAAAATAAGAGCTTTTTACTAAATGCTTAAGAAAGTTTATATGGTACATATAACAAAAAAAAAAAAAAAAAAACTAGTCTGTCTGTTTGTTCCGGCTAATTTCTGCAACAGCTAGTAAAACTATGTTGTTTCCCTTCAATAATCAACAAATTTGGACTAATTATTATTATGTAATATGAATAGTCTCGAATGTTTTGATTTTATCTTATTTCAACATTTATTTTCTCTATTTTTATTCTGTTAACTCTAATTATATGTGCATGCTGTGGTCTCCTGCAATTGAAGGAGCACACTTAAAAAAACCTTTTGTATTATTGTGATTTATATGTATCCTTTGTTAAAAGTAACCGTGGAGTTTCTTGCCGGCTGTTCTCCATAGGAAACAACCAATTGGAACCTTGCACCTAGCCTGTCTGATGCTTCCTAAGTGCCCATGTAGGCTTATGTGAAATAAAATATATCGATTTTGAAGATACTAAATAAATAATAAGCTACTTGCATATTTTTGTTAAAAATACAGGCATGTATTCGCAGCTCCGTTCCATTTCGTCGCGAGAAAAAAAAAAACTGAAAATCCGGTTTTTCTAATTTTCCTGGAAAATTTGAGGTTATGTTGAAAAACGTTAGATACGAAAGTTGTAGATCTTTTTATTATCAACAACTTTGCCATTTAACTTTTTTAGAAAGGAGCACAACTTTCGTTGCAAATCGCAAAAAACAATGAAATACCATTTACAACCCCTAAAAGTTCACCCCGTTCCAGGCTTCTCAATTTTGTCGACACCAAAATATTTTTCCCGGCATTCGAACAATATTATGCACCACTCCCAGTAGGTCTCATGCTGTTATTTTTTTTATCTCAAAAATGCATCAGCACTGGTGCTTAACAAAAAGTTTCTTCCATATATTTTTCGATTGATTGCTTATTTCGTCTTGATAGATGTCGGTATGAAAATCGTGACTTTTAATCGCTAAAAGCGACTACGACAACTTAACGAATAATCACACGCTTGAATATTTGTACTTTTCCGTTCTTTTTACATGTCTTAATATTTTTAATAAATGACATGTATTTTCCAGATAAAATCAGCAACATCAGAGAGCCACTCGACCCTCATCAACTCGAGCGCATCGCACCGCTCCCAGCTCCACTCGTCCGTGACGTCACACTGCCGCGCGGTGCAGGCCACGCTGGCGGCCTTCCTGCACAGCTTCGTGACGTCACTGCAGCACGCGCAGGCGGTCGATGTTAAAGGGAATGTGGCGGCTTTCGTGCAGCAGTGGGTGAGTTGGCATCATTTGTTACTATATTGGCGTGTGCTGATATAATATGCCCAACAATTTAATATTTTGCGTATCTTTGTATTGTAATGTTAATTACATTGTATACTATTGTATTGAGTCAAGTTCTTCTAACTGAACAGACAGCTGTGTTGCTCGGAAGTTTGTTGCGTCACTTCTCCCCAGCTAAAGCACTAGGAAGCGGTGAAGGGCGGCGTGCTGGGGGACAGTCTTATGTCATTTTGCCGTTCAAAAAGTGCCCAGCCCAGTGTCCTCAGCCTTGTTTGAACAAATGACTTGAAATTTTGAAATGGTCGTTAAGCCCCGAAAACAATGTTGTTATCCACATTGAATGTTTGCAGGGTTGCTGGCAACATGCTAATGTTTTGTGTTCATAGTAAACAAGTATCCAAAATTGCGAGCAACAATTTTTTAAGATTTTGAAACTTATTTTTAACTGTTAGTTTCACGTATTATGGTTATATCGTTCTATTTCCCAGTACACCGGCGCGGCAGCTCGCGTAACATCGCTACAACGCGCGCACGCCGCGTTCCACTCGCGCGCGCTGGCGTGCGCCCAGCTGCGCGCGCACGCCCAGCGCGCGCAGCGGGACGGCCGGCGCGCGCAGCGAGCGCGACGAGCCAACAAAACACAAGCATGTCTCGCGGTAAGTTCTACCCTCATGCGTACGCATAAACGGGCGTAATTTCCTTACCACGTCTAATGGTAAAAATCGATATCTACAAATAATACAACAGCATTTATAGCGGCGTGACTTAGCAACTGATTTTGCTCGACGAATCGTGGATTTAATAACCATGGAACGAGAATGAATGCATGCCCCACAGCTAGGCTGTGGCCTGAGGGGCTACTCCGAACGAAAATCTGAAGTATCGGCCGAATGTTCGGTCTTTTCTTTACTACGGCTAACTATGCTGCCTACGGCGAAAAAATAAATAAAAAAGGCAGTCGAAGAGATAAGCCAAAGTTAAAACTGACTTCAAGTCGGATAAGGACTCAAAGTCTAAAAAGTAAACTATGGAAGTTATAAAACGGCCGAACATTCGGCCGATGCTTCGGTTTAACGCTTCGGAGTAGACCCCCAGGATATTGTATAATAATCTAGTCTATAAATACTCTTAACAAAGTATTTAGCTCACAAAAAAAAATGTCAGCTTATATCATCATACTTTTAAAATACATTGCCAAACAAAACCTCGTCTCTTCATTCTCAATGTTTTACCAACAAAATCTTAATTACACATAGGAAATGGAAGAAGAATCAGCACGCCTCGAAAAACTTCTAACACAGCAACTTTCTGACATTGAAGCCGAACGACAACAAACAGAAAACAGACTCCAAGAATGGATGGAAGAAAAACGCAGATTATTAGAAGAAGAACTAGCGAAGCACGTGGCTACAGAGAAACAGGCTTTAGAGGACAGACTAGGGAAGAAAGTGACAGAAATAGAGTTGCAGAAGACGATGTTAGGAGAACGAATGGAGCGTTACAAGCAGTGGCAGCAGATACAAGCGGAGGCGGATAGGGAAGAGTTGGAGATGGCGGAGGGAGAGTTACAAGAGTGTGAGAATGGGAGAGAGGAGTGCGCTAAAGATGTTACGAAGTATGGCAAGGCGTTTGAGGAAGGTATGTATCGTTCTTCTTTCTTTGATAACATGTTGCCTTCAAAATAAAGCTATACTCGAATTCATATTCCCAGATTTATGTTACATTCCATCTTCAATTACTTACCATCAACTTTGTATGTATTCTAAGTTGATTTTTGAGTGATCATTTGTCAAAAAGTTCTTAAAAAAATTGTTGTTGCAATAGAATTTCAACTTAGTCATAAATGGCATTGAGTGTTCCCAAAACTTGGTATTCATCTGAGATTCTAAATTTAAATATACTTATCCTAACTATTATTATAAATGGGAAAGTGAGTTTGTTTGTCTGTTACGCTTTCACGCTAAAACGGCTGAACGGATTTGGATGAATTTTGCCACATGGGTAGACCATGACCTGGGTTAGGACATAGGCTACTTTTCATCTTGGATCGCAGACGAAGTCGCGGGCAACAGCTAGTTTATTATAAAAAAAAGGATGTAAGTTGCTATACCTATCTAGTTTGTAACTGTCGCAAATAAGTTACACCAAGCAACGTTAGATTTTTTTACAGTAATTGAGTGTTTGAATAAGTTAACTGATGCGCAACATGTAAATACGTTAATTTACGTGTTAATGTGCGGTTGTACAATTTCTAACTTGACGATATTATCGTGGACGTCCATGTCACGGTATTACGATAACAAGGGGAAGTAACAAAATCATCACGCATGTAATCCCCGAAGAGTTAGGCAGAGGTGTACCTATAGTACACCACCCACATTTTGCCAGTTATGTTTAAGTCCCAAGTAATAGGGGGCGAGCCTATTGTCATCAAACGGGCACAAATCCAGACTCCGGGCTGCTACTGAGAAATTCCTAACGGAAAATCCCAATAACACTGCCCGACCTGGGAATCGAACTCAAGACCTGAAGACCTCATGCTCAACAGTAGCGCTTGCGACCACTACACCAATGAGGCAAGTCAGGGGGCAAAAAAAAAGCCCCGAGGGGAAGTACAATGTATACATGATGGCGCTTTTAAATTTCCGTCCACGATACGATTCCTCTTTTATATGCCTATTTGCCTTAGTATTTCTCGAATATAGACATCAAAAACTAAGCGCCATATAATACTTTCGATTTTTAAACAAACTATTGATGCACATATTGGCTATCTTGTATTTTGCAGGCACAAACGCGGTCAACGTGGACATGGAGATATTCAGTAAGAACGTGGTAGAAGTTGTGGAACACATCAATAACGAGATGCTTCGAGTGTTGGAGCAGACCAGGGTACAAGTTGAGGTATGTCACGACGTTTTTCATGTCACTTTTTTAAATGTTCCATGTTAGAATTATGAGAAAAATCGATGATAATTATAGAAAAGATAAACTGTATTTTTATGTCATTTCATCTGGTTTAGCCAGGAATCGGAATGTGCTGAAATACAATGTCTCATCTAAAAATATTGTTTAATTCTCTCTCACAGCAAGAAGTGTCTAACGTGCTATCAACAGACGAGGCAACGTGCAAGCAATTTGTGCAGGAAGCTGACAACACGCTGACCAACGTTGTGGATAGCACCAAACAGATTACTGACGCGCTTGTCAGCAAGATTGAGGTAAAAACGTATTTATTGGTGTTAGGATTAATCAAAATGAAAGGTTTACCGATGAGAAATTGTGGGTGCCTGCCGTTTTGCCGAAAAGATTTTGACAAAATTTCATTACCCAAATAAATTTTAGCAACCTTTTTTTATACCATTGCAATATTTCGAATGATTTGCGTACTAGCATATTTTCATTTTGTCAAATTTATACTTGGCAAAATAATTCCAAGTATAATGTCATTATGGCATTTAGTCTCTAATCAAATGATTTATGGGTAGGTTAGGTTAATACTGTGACCTCCTACGCACGAGCCGAGCGAGCGAAGCGAGCGGTGCCGCGGCAGCGGCCGGCCAGTGCCAGAAACGACTTGCATTAATAGAAAAAAGAGATTGTTTTTAGTAGGTTACCCGGAACTGAACCATTTAGATTAGGTTAATTATTTATTTAAAAAAAAAAGAAATATTTGACTAAATAAAAAACGTTAAAAGTACTAGTTGGTAAACAAGTTATAGTTTAAACGTTCATTTGCCAAACATTAGGTTTGCGTTAAAATTTTTTGTGAATAGATTTTTTGCTAAGTAATAATTTGGCAAATTAAATTATGCGAAAAAAAATTTGGGAAGTGAAAACTTGTCAAATTCCTTGCGGTCAAACAAGGGAGACCCGAAATTGTATATCACATTTAGCTAAACAAAACGTTTGAGTGCGTGCAAGTTTTACGCTCTGTGCATACTCGCGAATTATTAATCTTAGCAGTAAAACCGATTACATTAGAACTACTTACGGTGTGTGTGTATGACCAGATGTATGAACATAAATGAAGCAAAAGGAGTATGTAATGATCGTACCAGGTGACGTTCTGTAGTTTCTGAAGGCGTGAGGTTATGTATGATGTGTATTACAAACTATGCATAAAGAAAGCTTGTAACATGTAATTAAAGTTGCTAGTACTGAAAGGTCCTTATGTTATGAATGCCAATAGCACTAGAAGTGAACAAAATACGGTGCAAATGAACCCGCGAGCGGGCGGGCCGGGCCGGCTGCGGCTGGCCACGACGAAACTGAAGGCAGCTACTAAAAACTTTAAGCTTAACGCGAAAATATTGATGTTTTTTTGCCGAAGGTGACTAAATGTCCATAGCACACTCACAGTTAAATTAGCTGGTATAACTTCACAAATATGATGGGCATAGATAATACAAAAATAAATAAATTCTATACTCGTATCTACAGCTGATTACGGGTCAACGGCTGCTGATGGTAGTAGTTGTAGATACTTGAAATTATTAGATACGAAATTATTTTTCTTTTGACTCTGTATAAACCATTTTCATTTATTTCACAGTCAAATTCGAGCTCCGCAATGGAACAACTGTCCTTCCTCAGCACATCGACCGCCTCGCTTATCTCCCTGTCCCTCTCGCACCGCGCCTCTCACTCCGCGTCGTGCGAACAGGCGCGGGAACAAGTACAGAGGTTGCAGGCGCAGCTGAGTGAGGCCATCGCTAAGCATGCTGAGCTAGAGGGACGGTATCTTAGTGAAGAGTATAAGGTGTATTCTCCTACAGGTGAGTTGAGATTTATTTTATGTTAAAGGTGTTTTTGTGAAAATGCGCTAAGATAGCGTACTAGATTCAAATTTTCTTACTTTTTAGGGTTTCGTACCCAAAGGGTAAAACGAGAACCCTATTACTAAGACTCCGCCGTCTGTCTGTCTGTCCGTTTGTCACCAGGCTGTATCCCATGAACCGTGTTAGTTAGACACTTGAAATTGTCACAGATGATGTATTTATGTTGCCGCTATAACAACAAATACAAAAAAACCGAATAAAATAAATATTTAAGGGGGGCTGCCATACAACAAACTTTTTTTTGCTGTTTTTATAGATAATGGTACGAAACTCTTCGCGCACTTTTTTTAATTTGCAGCTTGTTAAAGTGCGACAGAAATGGTTTAACTCGCAGACGGTTTTAATAATGAATTCATTGTAGTGTGATCAGAGATTTTCTAAGTATCCCCTTTATTACTAATAATATGGTTATCACGAGAGCGGACTGTTCCCCCGCAGGCGCGACGCCGGCGCGCGCGGCCTACCGCTACCCGCGCCAGTTGGCGGCCACCTCGCCGCACGCGCGCCTGCTGCAGCGGTTCCGCACCATGAAGCACGATGACGTAAGTGTTCCGCGACTACCGCTACCCGCGCCAGTTGGCGGCCACCTCGCCGCACGCGCGCCTGCTGCAGCGGTTCCGCACCATGAAGCACGATGACGTAAGTGTTCCGCGACTACCGCTACCCGCGCCAGTTGGCGGCCACCTCGCCGCACGCGCGCCTGCTGCAGCGGTTCCGCACCATGAAGCACGATGACGTAAGTGTTCCGCGACTACCGCTACCCGCGCCAGTTGGCGGCCACCTCGCCGCACGCGCGCCTGCTGCAGCGGTTCCGCACCATGAAGCACGATGACGTAAGTGTTCCGCGACTACCGCTACCCGCGCCAGTTGGCGGCCACCTCGCCGCACGCGCGCCTGCTGCAGCGGTTCCGCACCATGAAGCACGATGACGTAAGTGTTCCGCGACTACCGCTACCCGCGCCAGTTGGCGGCCACCTCGCCGCACGCGCGCCTGCTGCAGCGGTTCCGCACCATGAAGCACGATGACGTAAGTGTTCCGCGACTACCGCTACCCGCGCCAGTTGGCGGCCACCTCGCCGCACGCGCGCCTGCTGCAGCGGTTCCGCACCATGAAGCACGATGACGTAAGTGTTCCGCGACTACCGCTACCCGCGCCAGTTGGCGGCCACCTCGCCGCACGCGCGCCTGCTGCAGCGGTTCCGCACCATGAAGCACGATGACGTAAGTGTTCCGCGACTACCGCTACCCGCGCCAGTTGGCGGCCACCTCGCCGCACGCGCGCCTGCTGCAGCGGTTCCGCACCATGAAGCACGATGACGTAAGTGTTCCGCGACTACCGCTACCCGCGCCAGTTGGCGGCCACCTCGCCGCACGCGCGCCTGCTGCAGCGGTTCCGCACCATGAAGCACGATGACGTAAGTGTTCCGCGACTACCGCTACCCGCGCCAGTTGGCGGCCACCTCGCCGCACGCGCGCCTGCTGCAGCGGTTCCGCACCATGAAGCACGATGACGTAAGTGTTCCGCGACTACCGCTACCCGCGCCAGTTGGCGGCCACCTCGCCGCACGCGCGCCTGCTGCAGCGGTTCCGCACCATGAAGCACGATGACGTAAGTGTTCCGCGACTACCGCTACCCGCGCCAGTTGGCGGCCACCTCGCCGCACGCGCGCCTGCTGCAGCGGTTCCGCACCATGAAGCACGATGACGTAAGTGTTCCGCGACTACCGCTACCCGCGCCAGTTGGCGGCCACCTCGCCGCACGCGCGCCTGCTGCAGCGGTTCCGCACCATGAAGCACGATGACGTAAGTGTTCCGCGACTACCGCTACCCGCGCCAGTTGGCGGCCACCTCGCCGCACGCGCGCCTGCTGCAGCGGTTCCGCACCATGAAGCACGATGACGTAAGTGTTCCGCGACTACCGCTACCCGCGCCAGTTGGCGGCCACCTCGCCGCACGCGCGCCTGCTGCAGCGGTTCCGCACCATGAAGCACGATGACGTAAGTGTTCCGCGACTACCGCTACCCGCGCCAGTTGGCGGCCACCTCGCCGCACGCGCGCCTGCTGCAGCGGTTCCGCACCATGAAGCACGATGACGTAAGTGTTCCGCGACTACCGCTACCCGCGCCAGTTGGCGGCCACCTCGCCGCACGCGCGCCTGCTGCAGCGGTTCCGCACCATGAAGCACGATGACGTAAGTGTTCCGCGACTACCGCTACCCGCGCCAGTTGGCGGCCACCTCGCCGCACGCGCGCCTGCTGCAGCGGTTCCGCACCATGAAGCACGATGACGTAAGTGTTCCGCGACTACCGCTACCCGCGCCAGTTGGCGGCCACCTCGCCGCACGCGCGCCTGCTGCAGCGGTTCCGCACCATGAAGCACGATGACGTAAGTGTTCCGCGACTACCGCTACCCGCGCCAGTTGGCGGCCACCTCGCCGCACGCGCGCCTGCTGCAGCGGTTCCGCACCATGAAGCACGATGACGTAAGTGTTCCGCGACTACCGCTACCCGCGCCAGTTGGCGGCCACCTCGCCGCACGCGCGCCTGCTGCAGCGGTTCCGCACCATGAAGCACGATGACGTAAGTGTTCCGCGACTACCGCTACCCGCGCCAGTTGGCGGCCACCTCGCCGCACGCGCGCCTGCTGCAGCGGTTCCGCACCATGAAGCACGATGACGTAAGTGTTCCGCGACTACCGCTACCCGCGCCAGTTGGCGGCCACCTCGCCGCACGCGCGCCTGCTGCAGCGGTTCCGCACCATGAAGCACGATGACGTAAGTGTTCCGCGACTACCGCTACCCGCGCCAGTTGGCGGCCACCTCGCCGCACGCGCGCCTGCTGCAGCGGTTCCGCACCATGAAGCACGATGACGTAAGTGTTCCGCGACTACCGCTACCCGCGCCAGTTGGCGGCCACCTCGCCGCACGCGCGCCTGCTGCAGCGGTTCCGCACCATGAAGCACGATGACGTAAGTGTTCCGCGACTACCGCTACCCGCGCCAGTTGGCGGCCACCTCGCCGCACGCGCGCCTGCTGCAGCGGTTCCGCACCATGAAGCACGATGACGTAAGTGTTCCGCGACTACCGCTACCCGCGCCAGTTGGCGGCCACCTCGCCGCACGCGCGCCTGCTGCAGCGGTTCCGCACCATGAAGCACGATGACGTAAGTGTTCCGCGACTACCGCTACCCGCGCCAGTTGGCGGCCACCTCGCCGCACGCGCGCCTGCTGCAGCGGTTCCGCACCATGAAGCACGATGACGTAAGTGTTCCGCGACTACCGCTACCCGCGCCAGTTGGCGGCCACCTCGCCGCACGCGCGCCTGCTGCAGCGGTTCCGCACCATGAAGCACGATGACGTAAGTGTTCCGCGACTACCGCTACCCGCGCCAGTTGGCGGCCACCTCGCCGCACGCGCGCCTGCTGCAGCGGTTCCGCACCATGAAGCACGATGACGTAAGTGTTCCGCGACTACCGCTACCCGCGCCAGTTGGCGGCCACCTCGCCGCACGCGCGCCTGCTGCAGCGGTTCCGCACCATGAAGCACGATGACGTAAGTGTTCCGCGACTACCGCTACCCGCGCCAGTTGGCGGCCACCTCGCCGCACGCGCGCCTGCTGCAGCGGTTCCGCACCATGAAGCACGATGACGTAAGTGTTCCGCGACTACCGCTACCCGCGCCAGTTGGCGGCCACCTCGCCGCACGCGCGCCTGCTGCAGCGGTTCCGCACCATGAAGCACGATGACGTAAGTGTTCCGCGACTACCGCTACCCGCGCCAGTTGGCGGCCACCTCGCCGCACGCGCGCCTGCTGCAGCGGTTCCGCACCATGAAGCACGATGACGTAAGTGTTCCGCGACTACCGCTACCCGCGCCAGTTGGCGGCCACCTCGCCGCACGCGCGCCTGCTGCAGCGGTTCCGCACCATGAAGCACGATGACGTAAGTGTTCCGCGACTACCGCTACCCGCGCCAGTTGGCGGCCACCTCGCCGCACGCGCGCCTGCTGCAGCGGTTCCGCACCATGAAGCACGATGACGTAAGTGTTCCGCGACTACCGCTACCCGCGCCAGTTGGCGGCCACCTCGCCGCACGCGCGCCTGCTGCAGCGGTTCCGCACCATGAAGCACGATGACGTAAGTGTTCCGCGACTACCGCTACCCGCGCCAGTTGGCGGCCACCTCGCCGCACGCGCGCCTGCTGCAGCGGTTCCGCACCATGAAGCACGATGACGTAAGTGTTCCGCGACTACCGCTACCCGCGCCAGTTGGCGGCCACCTCGCCGCACGCGCGCCTGCTGCAGCGGTTCCGCACCATGAAGCACGATGACGTAAGTGTTCCGCGACTACCGCTACCCGCGCCAGTTGGCGGCCACCTCGCCGCACGCGCGCCTGCTGCAGCGGTTCCGCACCATGAAGCACGATGACGTAAGTGTTCCGCGACTACCGCTACCCGCGCCAGTTGGCGGCCACCTCGCCGCACGCGCGCCTGCTGCAGCGGTTCCGCACCATGAAGCACGATGACGTAAGTGTTCCGCGACTACCGCTACCCGCGCCAGTTGGCGGCCACCTCGCCGCACGCGCGCCTGCTGCAGCGGTTCCGCACCATGAAGCACGATGACGTAAGTGTTCCGCGACTACCGCTACCCGCGCCAGTTGGCGGCCACCTCGCCGCACGCGCGCCTGCTGCAGCGGTTCCGCACCATGAAGCACGATGACGTAAGTGTTCCGCGACTACCGCTACCCGCGCCAGTTGGCGGCCACCTCGCCGCACGCGCGCCTGCTGCAGCGGTTCCGCACCATGAAGCACGATGACGTAAGTGTTCCGCGACTACCGCTACCCGCGCCAGTTGGCGGCCACCTCGCCGCACGCGCGCCTGCTGCAGCGGTTCCGCACCATGAAGCACGATGACGTAAGTGTTCCGCGACTACCGCTACCCGCGCCAGTTGGCGGCCACCTCGCCGCACGCGCGCCTGCTGCAGCGGTTCCGCACCATGAAGCACGATGACGTAAGTGTTCCGCGACTACCGCTACCCGCGCCAGTTGGCGGCCACCTCGCCGCACGCGCGCCTGCTGCAGCGGTTCCGCACCATGAAGCACGATGACGTAAGTGTTCCGCGACTACCGCTACCCGCGCCAGTTGGCGGCCACCTCGCCGCACGCGCGCCTGCTGCAGCGGTTCCGCACCATGAAGCACGATGACGTAAGTGTTCCGCGACTACCGCTACCCGCGCCAGTTGGCGGCCACCTCGCCGCACGCGCGCCTGCTGCAGCGGTTCCGCACCATGAAGCACGATGACGTAAGTGTTCCGCGACTACCGCTACCCGCGCCAGTTGGCGGCCACCTCGCCGCACGCGCGCCTGCTGCAGCGGTTCCGCACCATGAAGCACGATGACGTAAGTGTTCCGCGACTACCGCTACCCGCGCCAGTTGGCGGCCACCTCGCCGCACGCGCGCCTGCTGCAGCGGTTCCGCACCATGAAGCACGATGACGTAAGTGTTCCGCGACTACCGCTACCCGCGCCAGTTGGCGGCCACCTCGCCGCACGCGCGCCTGCTGCAGCGGTTCCGCACCATGAAGCACGATGACGTAAGTGTTCCGCGACTACCGCTACCCGCGCCAGTTGGCGGCCACCTCGCCGCACGCGCGCCTGCTGCAGCGGTTCCGCACCATGAAGCACGATGACGTAAGTGTTCCGCGACTACCGCTACCCGCGCCAGTTGGCGGCCACCTCGCCGCACGCGCGCCTGCTGCAGCGGTTCCGCACCATGAAGCACGATGACGTAAGTGTTCCGCGACTACCGCTACCCGCGCCAGTTGGCGGCCACCTCGCCGCACGCGCGCCTGCTGCAGCGGTTCCGCACCATGAAGCACGATGACGTAAGTGTTCCGCGACTACCGCTACCCGCGCCAGTTGGCGGCCACCTCGCCGCACGCGCGCCTGCTGCAGCGGTTCCGCACCATGAAGCACGATGACGTAAGTGTTCCGCGACTACCGCTACCCGCGCCAGTTGGCGGCCACCTCGCCGCACGCGCGCCTGCTGCAGCGGTTCCGCACCATGAAGCACGATGACGTAAGTGTTCCGCGACTACCGCTACCCGCGCCAGTTGGCGGCCACCTCGCCGCACGCGCGCCTGCTGCAGCGGTTCCGCACCATGAAGCACGATGACGTAAGTGTTCCGCGACTACCGCTACCCGCGCCAGTTGGCGGCCACCTCGCCGCACGCGCGCCTGCTGCAGCGGTTCCGCACCATGAAGCACGATGACGTAAGTGTTCCGCGACTACCGCTACCCGCGCCAGTTGGCGGCCACCTCGCCGCACGCGCGCCTGCTGCAGCGGTTCCGCACCATGAAGCACGATGACGTAAGTGTTCCGCGACTACCGCTACCCGCGCCAGTTGGCGGCCACCTCGCCGCACGCGCGCCTGCTGCAGCGGTTCCGCACCATGAAGCACGATGACGTAAGTGTTCCGCGACTACCGCTACCCGCGCCAGTTGGCGGCCACCTCGCCGCACGCGCGCCTGCTGCAGCGGTTCCGCACCATGAAGCACGATGACGTAAGTGTTCCGCGACTACCGCTACCCGCGCCAGTTGGCGGCCACCTCGCCGCACGCGCGCCTGCTGCAGCGGTTCCGCACCATGAAGCACGATGACGTAAGTGTTCCGCGACTACCGCTACCCGCGCCAGTTGGCGGCCACCTCGCCGCACGCGCGCCTGCTGCAGCGGTTCCGCACCATGAAGCACGATGACGTAAGTGTTCCGCGACTACCGCTACCCGCGCCAGTTGGCGGCCACCTCGCCGCACGCGCGCCTGCTGCAGCGGTTCCGCACCATGAAGCACGATGACGTAAGTGTTCCGCGACTACCGCTACCCGCGCCAGTTGGCGGCCACCTCGCCGCACGCGCGCCTGCTGCAGCGGTTCCGCACCATGAAGCACGATGACGTAAGTGTTCCGCGACTACCGCTACCCGCGCCAGTTGGCGGCCACCTCGCCGCACGCGCGCCTGCTGCAGCGGTTCCGCACCATGAAGCACGATGACGTAAGTGTTCCGCGACTACCGCTACCCGCGCCAGTTGGCGGCCACCTCGCCGCACGCGCGCCTGCTGCAGCGGTTCCGCACCATGAAGCACGATGACGTAAGTGTTCCGCGACTACCGCTACCCGCGCCAGTTGGCGGCCACCTCGCCGCACGCGCGCCTGCTGCAGCGGTTCCGCACCATGAAGCACGATGACGTAAGTGTTCCGCGACTACCGCTACCCGCGCCAGTTGGCGGCCACCTCGCCGCACGCGCGCCTGCTGCAGCGGTTCCGCACCATGAAGCACGATGACGTAAGTGTTCCGCGACTACCGCTACCCGCGCCAGTTGGCGGCCACCTCGCCGCACGCGCGCCTGCTGCAGCGGTTCCGCACCATGAAGCACGATGACGTAAGTGTTCCGCGACTACCGCTACCCGCGCCAGTTGGCGGCCACCTCGCCGCACGCGCGCCTGCTGCAGCGGTTCCGCACCATGAAGCACGATGACGTAAGTGTTCCGCGACTACCGCTACCCGCGCCAGTTGGCGGCCACCTCGCCGCACGCGCGCCTGCTGCAGCGGTTCCGCACCATGAAGCACGATGACGTAAGTGTTCCGCGACTACCGCTACCCGCGCCAGTTGGCGGCCACCTCGCCGCACGCGCGCCTGCTGCAGCGGTTCCGCACCATGAAGCACGATGACGTAAGTGTTCCGCGACTACCGCTACCCGCGCCAGTTGGCGGCCACCTCGCCGCACGCGCGCCTGCTGCAGCGGTTCCGCACCATGAAGCACGATGACGTAAGTGTTCCGCGACTACCGCTACCCGCGCCAGTTGGCGGCCACCTCGCCGCACGCGCGCCTGCTGCAGCGGTTCCGCACCATGAAGCACGATGACGTAAGTGTTCCGCGACTACCGCTACCCGCGCCAGTTGGCGGCCACCTCGCCGCACGCGCGCCTGCTGCAGCGGTTCCGCACCATGAAGCACGATGACGTAAGTGTTCCGCGACTACCGCTACCCGCGCCAGTTGGCGGCCACCTCGCCGCACGCGCGCCTGCTGCAGCGGTTCCGCACCATGAAGCACGATGACGTAAGTGTTCCGCGACTACCGCTACCCGCGCCAGTTGGCGGCCACCTCGCCGCACGCGCGCCTGCTGCAGCGGTTCCGCACCATGAAGCACGATGACGTAAGTGTTCCGCGACTACCGCTACCCGCGCCAGTTGGCGGCCACCTCGCCGCACGCGCGCCTGCTGCAGCGGTTCCGCACCATGAAGCACGATGACGTAAGTGTTCCGCGACTACCGCTACCCGCGCCAGTTGGCGGCCACCTCGCCGCACGCGCGCCTGCTGCAGCGGTTCCGCACCATGAAGCACGATGACGTAAGTGTTCCGCGACTACCGCTACCCGCGCCAGTTGGCGGCCACCTCGCCGCACGCGCGCCTGCTGCAGCGGTTCCGCACCATGAAGCACGATGACGTAAGTGTTCCGCGACTACCGCTACCCGCGCCAGTTGGCGGCCACCTCGCCGCACGCGCGCCTGCTGCAGCGGTTCCGCACCATGAAGCACGATGACGTAAGTGTTCCGCGACTACCGCTACCCGCGCCAGTTGGCGGCCACCTCGCCGCACGCGCGCCTGCTGCAGCGGTTCCGCACCATGAAGCACGATGACGTAAGTGTTCCGCGACTACCGCTACCCGCGCCAGTTGGCGGCCACCTCGCCGCACGCGCGCCTGCTGCAGCGGTTCCGCACCATGAAGCACGATGACGTAAGTGTTCCGCGACTACCGCTACCCGCGCCAGTTGGCGGCCACCTCGCCGCACGCGCGCCTGCTGCAGCGGTTCCGCACCATGAAGCACGATGACGTAAGTGTTCCGCGACTACCGCTACCCGCGCCAGTTGGCGGCCACCTCGCCGCACGCGCGCCTGCTGCAGCGGTTCCGCACCATGAAGCACGATGACGTAAGTGTTCCGCGACTACCGCTACCCGCGCCAGTTGGCGGCCACCTCGCCGCACGCGCGCCTGCTGCAGCGGTTCCGCACCATGAAGCACGATGACGTAAGTGTTCCGCGACTACCGCTACCCGCGCCAGTTGGCGGCCACCTCGCCGCACGCGCGCCTGCTGCAGCGGTTCCGCACCATGAAGCACGATGACGTAAGTGTTCCGCGACTACCGCTACCCGCGCCAGTTGGCGGCCACCTCGCCGCACGCGCGCCTGCTGCAGCGGTTCCGCACCATGAAGCACGATGACGTAAGTGTTCCGCGACTACCGCTACCCGCGCCAGTTGGCGGCCACCTCGCCGCACGCGCGCCTGCTGCAGCGGTTCCGCACCATGAAGCACGATGACGTAAGTGTTCCGCGACTACCGCTACCCGCGCCAGTTGGCGGCCACCTCGCCGCACGCGCGCCTGCTGCAGCGGTTCCGCACCATGAAGCACGATGACGTAAGTGTTCCGCGACTACCGCTACCCGCGCCAGTTGGCGGCCACCTCGCCGCACGCGCGCCTGCTGCAGCGGTTCCGCACCATGAAGCACGATGACGTAAGTGTTCCGCGACTACCGCTACCCGCGCCAGTTGGCGGCCACCTCGCCGCACGCGCGCCTGCTGCAGCGGTTCCGCACCATGAAGCACGAGACGTAAGTGTTCCGCGACTACCGCTACCCGCGCCAGTTGGCGGCCACCTCGCCGCACGCGCGCCTGCTGCAGCGGTTCCGCACCATGAAGCACGATGACGTAAGTGTTCCGCGACTACCGCTACCCGCGCCAGTTGGCGGCCACCTCGCCGCACGCGCGCCTGCTGCAGCGGTTCCGCACCATGAAGCACGATGACGTAAGTGTTCCGCGACTACCGCTACCCGCGCCAGTTGGCGGCCACCTCGCCGCACGCGCGCCTGCTGCAGCGGTTCCGCACCATGAAGCACGATGACGTAAGTGTTCCGCGACTACCGCTACCCGCGCCAGTTGGCGGCCACCTCGCCGCACGCGCGCCTGCTGCAGCGGTTCCGCACCATGAAGCACGATGACGTAAGTGTTCCGCGACTACCGCTACCCGCGCCAGTTGGCGGCCACCTCGCCGCACGCGCGCCTGCTGCAGCGGTTCCGCACCATGAAGCACGATGACGTAAGTGTTCCGCGACTACCGCTACCCGCGCCAGTTGGCGGCCACCTCGCCGCACGCGCGCCTGCTGCAGCGGTTCCGCACCATGAAGCACGATGACGTAAGTGTTCCGCGACTACCGCTACCCGCGCCAGTTGGCGGCCACCTCGCCGCACGCGCGCCTGCTGCAGCGGTTCCGCACCATGAAGCACGATGACGTAAGTGTTCCGCGACTACCGCTACCCGCGCCAGTTGGCGGCCACCTCGCCGCACGCGCGCCTGCTGCAGCGGTTCCGCACCATGAAGCACGATGACGTAAGTGTTCCGCGACTACCGCTACCCGCGCCAGTTGGCGGCCACCTCGCCGCACGCGCGCCTGCTGCAGCGGTTCCGCACCATGAAGCACGATGACGTAAGTGTTCCGCGACTACCGCTACCCGCGCCAGTTGGCGGCCACCTCGCCGCACGCGCGCCTGCTGCAGCGGTTCCGCACCATGAAGCACGATGACGTAAGTGTTCCGCGACTACCGCTACCCGCGCCAGTTGGCGGCCACCTCGCCGCACGCGCGCCTGCTGCAGCGGTTCCGCACCATGAAGCACGATGACGTAAGTGTTCCGCGACTACCGCTACCCGCGCCAGTTGGCGGCCACCTCGCCGCACGCGCGCCTGCTGCAGCGGTTCCGCACCATGAAGCACGATGACGTAAGTGTTCCGCGACTACCGCTACCCGCGCCAGTTGGCGGCCACCTCGCCGCACGCGCGCCTGCTGCAGCGGTTCCGCACCATGAAGCACGATGACGTAAGTGTTCCGCGACTACCGCTACCCGCGCCAGTTGGCGGCCACCTCGCCGCACGCGCGCCTGCTGCAGCGGTTCCGCACCATGAAGCACGATGACGTAAGTGTTCCGCGACTACCGCTACCCGCGCCAGTTGGCGGCCACCTCGCCGCACGCGCGCCTGCTGCAGCGGTTCCGCACATGAAGCACGATGACGTAAGTGTTCCGCGACTACCGCTACCCGCGCCAGTTGGCGGCCACCTCGCCGCACGCGCGCCTGCTGCAGCGGTTCCGCACCATGAAGCACGATGACGTAAGTGTTCCGCGACTACCGCTACCCGCGCCAGTTGGCGGCCACCTCGCCGCACGCGCGCCTGCTGCAGCGGTTCCGCACCATGAAGCACGATGACGTAAGTGTTCCGCGACTACCGCTACCCGCGCCAGTTGGCGGCCACCTCGCCGCACGCGCGCCTGCTGCAGCGGTTCCGCACCATGAAGCACGATGACGTAAGTGTTCCGCGACTACCGCTACCCGCGCCAGTTGGCGGCCACCTCGCCGCACGCGCGCCTGCTGCAGCGGTTCCGCACCATGAAGCACGATGACGTAAGTGTTCCGCGACTACCGCTACCCGCGCCAGTTGGCGGCCACCTCGCCGCACGCGCGCCTGCTGCAGCGGTTCCGCACCATGAAGCACGATGACGTAAGTGTTCCGCGACTACCGCTACCCGCGCCAGTTGGCGGCCACCTCGCCGCACGCGCGCCTGCTGCAGCGGTTCCGCACCATGAAGCACGATGACGTAAGTGTTCCGCGACTACCGCTACCCGCGCCAGTTGGCGGCCACCTCGCCGCACGCGCGCCTGCTGCAGCGGTTCCGCACCATGAAGCACGATGACGTAAGTGTTCCGCGACTACCGCTACCCGCGCCAGTTGGCGGCCACCTCGCCGCACGCGCGCCTGCTGCAGCGGTTCCGCACCATGAAGCACGATGACGTAAGTGTTCCGCGACTACCGCTACCCGCGCCAGTTGGCGGCCACCTCGCCGCACGCGCGCCTGCTGCAGCGGTTCCGCACCATGAAGCACGATGACGTAAGTGTTCCGCGACTACCGCTACCCGCGCCAGTTGGCGGCCACCTCGCCGCACGCGCGCCTGCTGCAGCGGTTCCGCACCATGAAGCACGATGACGTAAGTGTTCCGCGACTACCGCTACCCGCGCCAGTTGGCGGCCACCTCGCCGCACGCGCGCCTGCTGCAGCGGTTCCGCACCATGAAGCACGATGACGTAAGTGTTCCGCGACTACCGCTACCCGCGCCAGTTGGCGGCCACCTCGCCGCACGCGCGCCTGCTGCAGCGGTTCCGCACCATGAAGCACGATGACGTAAGTGTTCCGCGACTACCGCTACCCGCGCCAGTTGGCGGCCACCTCGCCGCACGCGCGCCTGCTGCAGCGGTTCCGCACCATGAAGCACGATGACGTAAGTGTTCCGCGACTACCGCTACCCGCGCCAGTTGGCGGCCACCTCGCCGCACGCGCGCCTGCTGCAGCGGTTCCGCACCATGAGCACGATGACGTAAGTGTTCCGCGACTACCGCTACCCGCGCCAGTTGGCGGCCACCTCGCCGCACGCGCGCCTGCTGCAGCGGTTCCGCACCATGAAGCACGATGACGTAAGTGTTCCGCGACTACCGCTACCCGCGCCAGTTGGCGGCCACCTCGCCGCACGCGCGCCTGCTGCAGCGGTTCCGCACCATGAAGCACGATGACGTAAGTGTTCCGCGACTACCGCTACCCGCGCCAGTTGGCGGCCACCTCGCCGCACGCGCGCCTGCTGCAGCGGTTCCGCACCATGAAGCACGATGACGTAAGTGTTCCGCGACTACCGCTACCCGCGCCAGTTGGCGGCCACCTCGCCGCACGCGCGCCTGCTGCAGCGGTTCCGCACCATGAAGCACGATGACGTAAGTGTTCCGCGACTACCGCTACCCGCGCCAGTTGGCGGCCACCTCGCCGCACGCGCGCCTGCTGCAGCGGTTCCGCACCATGAAGCACGATGACGTAAGTGTTCCGCGACTACCGCTACCCGCGCCAGTTGGCGGCCACCTCGCCGCACGCGCGCCTGCTGCAGCGGTTCCGCACCATGAAGCACGATGACGTAAGTGTTCCGCGACTACCGCTACCCCGCGCCAGTTGGCGGCCACCTCGCCGCACGCGCGCCTGCTGCAGCGGTTCCGCACCATGAAGCACGATGACGTAAGTGTTCCGCGACTACCGCTACCCGCGCCAGTTGGCGGCCACCTCGCCGCACGCGCGCCTGCTGCAGCGGTTCCGCACCATGAAGCACGATGACGTAAGTGTTCCGCGACTACCGCTACCCGCGCCAGTTGGCGGCCACCTCGCCGCACGCGCGCCTGCTGCAGCGGTTCCGCACCATGAAGCACGATGACGTAAGTGTTCCGCGACTACCGCTACCCGCGCCAGTTGGCGGCCACCTCGCCGCACGCGCGCCTGCTGCAGCGGTTCCGCACCATGAAGCACGATGACGTAAGTGTTCCGCGACTACCGCTACCCGCGCCAGTTGGCGGCCACCTCGCCGCACGCGCGCCTGCTGCAGCGGTTCCGCACCATGAAGCACGATGACGTAAGTGTTCCGCGACTACCGCTACCCGCGCCAGTTGGCGGCCACCTCGCCGCACGCGCGCCTGCTGCAGCGGTTCCGCACCATGAAGCACGATGACGTAAGTGTTCCGCGACTACCGCTACCCGCGCCAGTTGGCGGCCACCTCGCCGCACGCGCGCCTGCTGCAGCGGTTCCGCACCATGAAGCACGATGACGTAAGTGTTCCGCGACTACCGCTACCCGCGCCAGTTGGCGGCCACCTCGCCGCACGCGCGCCTGCTGCAGCGGTTCCGCACCATGAAGCACGATGACGTAAGTGTTCCGCGACTACCGCTACCCGCGCCAGTTGGCGGCCACCTCGCCGCACGCGCGCCTGCTGCAGCGGTTCCGCACCATGAAGCACGATGACGTAAGTGTTCCGCGACTACCGCTACCCGCGCCAGTTGGCGGCCACCTCGCCGCACGCGCGCCTGCTGCAGCGGTTCCGCACCATGAAGCACGATGACGTAAGTGTTCCGCGACTACCGCTACCCGCGCCAGTTGGCGGCCACCTCGCCGCACGCGCGCCTGCTGCAGCGGTTCCGCACCATGAAGCACGATGACGTAAGTGTTCCGCGACTACCGCTACCCGCGCCAGTTGGCGGCCACCTCGCCGCACGCGCGCCTGCTGCAGCGGTTCCGCACCATGAAGCACGATGACGTAAGTGTCCGCGACTACCGCTACCCGCGCCAGTTGGCGGCCACCTCGCCGCACGCGCGCCTGCTGCAGCGGTTCCGCACCATGAAGCACGATGACGTAAGTGTTCCGCGACTACCGCTACCCGCGCCAGTTGGCGGCCACCTCGCCGCACGCGCGCCTGCTGCAGCGGTTCCGCACCATGAAGCACGATGACGTAAGTGTTCCGCGACTACCGCTACCCGCGCCAGTTGGCGGCCACCTCGCCGCACGCGCGCCTGCTGCAGCGGTTCCGCACCATGAAGCACGATGACGTAAGTGTTCCGCGACTACCGCTACCCGCGCCAGTTGGCGGCCACCTCGCCGCACGCGCGCCTGCTGCAGCGGTTCCGCACCATGAAGCACGATGACGTAAGTGTTCCGCGACTACCGCTACCCGCGCCAGTTGGCGGCCACCTCGCCGCACGCGCGCCTGCTGCAGCGGTTCCGCACCATGAAGCACGATGACGTAAGTGTTCGCGACTACCGCTACCCGCGCCAGTTGGCGGCCACCTCGCCGCACGCGCGCCTGCTGCAGCGGTTCCGCACCATGAAGCACGATGACGTAAGTGTTCCGCGACTACCGCTACCCGCGCCAGTTGGCGGCCACCTCGCCGCACGCGCGGCCTGCTGCAGCGGTTCCGCACCATGAAGCACGATGACGTAAGTGTTCCGCGACTACCGCTACCCGCGCCAGTTGGCGGCCACCTCGCCGCACGCGCGCCTGCTGCAGCGGTTCCGCACCATGAAGCACGATGACGTAAGTGTTCCGCGACTACCGCTACCCGCGCCAGTTGGCGGCCACCTCGCCGCACGCGCGCCTGCTGCAGCGGTTCCGCACCATGAAGCACGATGACGTAAGTGTTCCGCGACTACCGCTACCCGCGCCAGTTGGCGGCCACCTCGCCGCACGCGCGCCTGCTGCAGCGGTTCCGCACCATGAAGCACGATGACGTAAGTGTTCCGCGACTACCGCTACCCGCGCCAGTTGGCGGCCACCTCGCCGCACGCGCGCCTGCTGCAGCGGTTCCGCACCATGAAGCACGAGGGCCAAAAATTTGTTTATTGGGATTTTCCATTCTGAAAATATCTCAGTAAGCAGCCAGGAGGAGATCTTGGATTCGTGGCCC